>CM036548.1:21305101-23705101 GCA_020745685.1 Tautogolabrus adspersus | reverse complement strand
GCACCCTCTTCATTGTCATCAAAATAAACACCAGACTCTTCATCAATAAGTTGTGTTTCATTTTGCTCGTCCTCTTGTTCAGTTGGATAGCTCTCTGCGTAATCATCATTATTATTTACATTGCATTCATTTTGATTCTGAATATCATCACATTCAAAAAGGTCAGTGCTACAGTCCAATGAGTCCACTGAGTCCGAGATGTTCGTTGATTCACATTGCTCAGAGTCCTCCGTTGACGTGTCCGGCTCAGAGTCAAAGCACTCGTACTCCTGATCAGATAACTCGTACTGTTGCAGTACCTCGAAGTCTTCTGGACATTCAGGTTCCAAATCAGACATTTCAAATTGCTCAAAACTATCACAGTTTAATGCCAAAGGATCTGGCTCAGAGTCAAAAGACTCAAACTGTTGATCAGAGGGCTTGCATTGCTGACATAACTGGAGGTGTTCTGCACAATGTTCACAGCAAGGACTACATTCAGAAGCTAAGCTATGATTAGCACAGTGCTCAGAGGACTTGCAAGGTTTAAAACACTCACAGTGTTGAAAACATTCATCGAATGGTTGGCTTAACCCTGAAGTGTCGCACTTATCAACGGTCTGGTCGGATTCGAAAGATCCCACGCTTTCTGAGTATTGCTCAAAGCTCTCTGAGTGTCCGTTGCAAAATGGGAAGTTTTCATTCTCATCTCTATTCATGTTACAATTCTCCACACAAAGGATAGATGAGTCCATTTCTCTGCTGTTATCAGTCTGCTCGGTATATTCCACAAGGACCTTCATGCTTAGTTTGTCACTTCCCTTAGAAGAACTGGTTAAATCTTCAGCTTCTGTTACTTTGGGAACCTGGCATTGTTCACCAATCATGGCTTCAGTAGAAGGATCCTCTTCCCCAGGGACTTTTCTCAGAGTTTTCCAAATGCAGAGCAAGTTATTTCTCAATCAGGATTTGTTTTTACTCCATGCCTTAGGTCTGGATCATGCAGAGTCCAAGTGCAAATGACAGGCAGGTGACTGTAGGGTCCATTCAGAGTGGATATTCACACAGCTGGTGGGGGGGGAGCCACTGAGACTACAGCGTGCCCAAGAGAGTACCAGCAACAGGAGCAGCATGCAAGTCGACATGACAGGTTGTCAAACCCAAAACTGAGCCTAGCACTTGACTCAACCCCTCCTTCCTTTGCCAGAGACCAAGCAACTTATTTTTGGGGCCTTGGAGAGCCGTGACAAATAACTTCTGGAATATCAAATCTCTATAAAAGGCTGAACGAAGGCATTAATCTGAAACTGACACCTGAGAACGTCTTGACCACCTGATCTTAAGACCATAACTCTCATAAGTCATGTTGTTTTCCAATTATATCTACTCAGTGAAACCTTAGACAGAATTGTCAATTGTCCAAAATGTTATGTAAAGGAGTAGTGACCAGTCTCTGATAGACCATCAATATGTCCTGGCATACATCTGGACCATTCAAGATTTACATTCGACAATGCCTTAGTCAAAAATTCTCTATTAATGAACCCCTCTGTTACGTTGTATCTAACCCTTATAAATCTAAGAAAAAGTAAAGGACGACACGCTCTAAATCCCTCCTGATACCCAAGTTGTTTTATAGTTTTCTGCTGTAAGCCATGGGGCCTCTTCCCACACTAACTAGTGTAATCTGCCTTTCACTGGCACATCTACAGTAGCAGTGATTGGATTTTTGCAACGCAGTGAATTTCCAGTCAGGCGTCTGCTTCTCTAACATTTCCGCCCCTCTTCTTATACCCAATCATCCTGATTGATGTCTGAACATGAAGTACTTTTCAACACTGGGGGTGAATTACTTCCAAGCACATGAGAAATGCTCTTGTAAACACGAAAAGCTTCGAGCCAAGAATACATGCGTTTTTACGCAACGCTGACCCCATGCTGTTCAAAGACGATCTAGGGGAAAGGTGAGAGTAAGCTGATATCACAAGGAAGAGTGAGGTGTTGAGGGAAAGACTTACTTTTGACAGACTCCCATTTTCTTCAACCAATAGGGGGGCGTTGTTTTTAACTGGAGGAGGTTCTGATTCTTGGTGGCAAAGACAGCAGAAGAGGCTGTGGAGGAGGCCTCTGCTGCGTGGCTTCTTTGAGGGGGAAACATCGTTGGAGCCTGAATAGAGAGACGAAACATTAGACATGATGCTCATACTAGACTCATTTCTGTTTTATCTAATGCTCTTTCTGTCTGTCTGTTTCTGCCTCTCCTTCTTTCTCTCTTTCTCGGCCTGTTTGTTGGTGGCAGATGGCTGTTCATCAACAAGTTCTGCTCAAAAAACCCTTATAGTAAACCTTGCTGAGGGAGTCCACTGGGGTTGTTGTTTGTTGTGTGTAACACCCATCACCCGGTGGGATCATTAATAATGTTCACACAAATACTTTTGGGATTTCATATTTAAAAATTTATTATAGTTTTTTACACTAAATGTAGCCCGCTGCGATCATTTCATTCCATTGGTGTCAAAGACGTAGTATTTAGTGTGTGTCGGTCACATGGGGCCAAGATGTGATCCGTTTCATGATGTAAGAACTGGCTTGCACCCGTGGTGATCCAGTACATCTGATCCGCACATCAGTCTGGACTGTCAGCATGGACCCCTGCTGAGTTCTGTCGTGTTGTGCATTACTTGACTATGCCTTTTTTAGCCGTGCAGCTAAAGGTTATAAGACATTACATAACAAAGCAGAGGTGTACGTTTCAGCCCAAAAAGCAGTCAGGTACAGACGAGTTTTATTTTCAGTGTAAATTTTGTTTTTTTAATGCAACATGTAAATGAGTTCAAATAGCTCATCATGATCTCACTGTATAGTGCATAGGGAACTTTCAGGAAGCTGTTCAGGTTTGGCACAATTGCTTCTAAATATTCAACACCATTTTTCATTTTTATTTATTTATTCTACAGGAAAAGATTTAAAGTAACATTACAAAAGTTAAACTGGCCTGACTCAGTTAATACTGGTTTACAGCAGGTTCCTGTTCTGCAGCACATAAAACACAAAGACCACATAAGACAGAAGACACGACCAATAACCAGACTGACCAACCAGTCAGAACAGAAGACTAGAAAAGGCTATACAGTACAGCTCAAGCTCAAGTCCTTTTCTTTCTTCCCCCGGGCTGTCGCTCTGATGAACGCTAAACAGTCACAGAGTGTCAGACCTGTCACTGTAAATTAACGGTAACCCTTAAACCATCACCCACTGTGAATGTACATAAGACTATTTCAAACACATTTTTATGTTCAATAACTTAATCATGTAAATACAGTAATATTATCCTCCTCATCAATCTATGCACATTGCTTAATGTAAAGACTGTAAAAACTCTACCTCATGTCAATGAATCATCTGTTACATAATTACATATTTATTATCATGCTCATCTCAGCATTTTTTGCTCTACTCACTACTGCACTATTATCTTATTTAGCCTTTTAAATATTAGTCTTTTTATTGCTTATATTTGTTTATATTTAATGTTGTACTTGTACACCCTGTGTACGTTGAGCACAGTTACTGAAGATAAAATTCCTTGTGTGTGTAAGCATACATAGCCAATAAAGCAGATTCAGATTCAGATTCAATAAAGCCTTTGAATGGTGAATGGATTTGAGCTTGTATAGCGCTTTTCTAGTCTTCTGACTACTCAAAGCACTTTTACACCACAGGTCACACCTACACATTTACACACTGATGGCAGAGGTTGCCATGTAAAATACCAATCAGAAGTAACTAATCCCATTCATACGCCGTTGACAAAGCAGCAGCAACATCTTTGGGTTAAGGGTTCTTGCCCAAGGACACATCGGACATGTGGCTGCAGGAGCTGCTGGGAAATTGCAATTGCTTAAGAGCAAGCTAAAACAAATTTTAAACCTTTTTAAAAGACGTTTACAACTCGTTCTGCCTCAGCAGAGCCAAGAACAGCCAAGGACCCTGGTTTGACCTTCTGCCCTCCAGCAGACGCTACAGATCCATTATAACTCAAACCAAACTGATTTAATGACAATTTTTACCCCAGAGCCAAATCCACACTGAAGTCCAATATGCACACAGACAGCACACCACCACCAGACATACACACATGGCCTAGTGTATTATCCCCTTTTACAACCCCCTTACTTATCACTGTGCAATAATCACATTTCTACCAGAGAAGTACTGTATATATTTTTTTCTCAACTGGGGCAATATAAATGCAATGTATACTTCCGGTCCAAGTCAATTTTTTTACTGTGCAATATTTATTCTTAACCGTGCAATTTACAATGTTACCTGTTTGTGTGTTTTCATATGTTAGTGTGGTTGCATGTATATTGTGCCCTTTAAGTTAAGACATTGATCAATCTTGTTGTACACGTGTGTAAAGACAATACGTTGTTTTTTTGTTCTATTAGTCGCCAACCATCGGCTAAACTTCTTTGATCACTACAACTTCCGCTACTTCTACTACAACCGGTACTTTCTGCTTCTGCTTGTGCTTGAAGAATTTGCCAAAAAGAAGATGACTTAACGTGAGTATTTTGAGAACAAATATAGACCTTTGAAACAAACAAATACTACATGAAATTTAGAAAGTGATCTCTCAGAACATTACTAAGGCCACTTACTTCCACCTCCTGGCACAAACAAGTAGAAAACCCCTCATCAGCTGGTGGCAGAGCGATGAGAGCCAGTGTTTCAAAAAAAAGAAAAATAATGATAAATTAGGTGAGCTTGATGGCCAGTCAGAGCTGTCAGCTGAGGCATTAGCATGCTGCTCAGACAAGGCTAAATCTGTTTCAACACTATGGGGGCCTATCATGGCCCTGTCATCTTGCTTTGGGTGTAAATGCGAAGTGATTGCAATGGATACCTTGTTTAGCAGAGAACACATGAAGGAGCAGGAAGTGAATACAAACCTGCTTTGATACGTCTTGTTTGAGCAGTGTTGAGTATCATCAGGTGTCCTGACCACGAATAAACAATAATAATCTATGTAGAGTAACTACAAAACACTAAACAAGATTTTCTTCTTCTCAGCTGTATGCATTTAAAAACCTCTTAATTTAGATGCTTCGACAGACCTCATCTGTACTTATTAGGTCTGATCACTGCTCATTTTTTACACCAATGTCAGCTATTTTAATGCTGCATTCATGTGCTCCTCGGATGGTCCCAGTTGTCCGAGTTGGGAAGTCGTTCTAACAACAGCACAAAAAAGCGTTGATGCTACGAAGAACATGGTTGAATGTCTCTGTTGTAAGTTATTTTTCAGCAAAAAGTTGATGTGCACTACCTGAATTAACAAAATGAATCTTAACATTAACAAAACATATTTTGCCAACTATGTGATGACGTCAAGTCGGCTACTCGGGCACCTCATTCTTTTCCCAGTTTGCGAGTTGTTGTTCCGACTTGAGCAGGCGTTCATGTGCATTTTACAACTCGGAAACTTGTTTTTCCGATGTGTCCGACACCACATGAATGTACCATATCCCCTAAATAACGATGTTTATTCTTACAATCTCAAAATAATGTAAGGTTGAGTACAATATACTTCTTTGGTTTAATATTCATTATTTATTTGCAGCAAAAGGTCCATGCGTGTCTGTGTTCCATGTGGATGCCTGAATGTTGTGCACTCACACGTGTTGAAATCATTTCTTAATATAATTGCGAATAATCCAGTGTTATTAAAGGCTTTCTTCTATAAAACAAAAAGGACTATCCCATAAAGAAATTAGGACAGCTAATTCTCTTACTAAATAAAGAGTCCTTATGATAACCTTTTTTGTTTGGCCCACTTTGAGCTTCACCACTGAACAAGCCTGACCCAGTTTCAGGTGGTATTCGCGATGGCTCTTGTCTGCTGACTACTTCATTCAACAGAGGCTCAAAATGGAAGAAGCCACTAGAGAGCGGTCATTAATGCTCATGCAGGCGTGCTTGTTGGGACATTCCTCTCTTGGTCTTGAGATGAAAGGTTTGTGTGCAAACACATGTGAGGGAATCAGGCAGGTGACGCTTTTTCCAAAGTGTTAAAAAACATCACGCAGCGCCGTTCATTGCCTCTTCTGACATTACACATCAGAGTGCCTAAAATAGTGGAAGCAGCTGCTGACGGTGGTTAATAATGAGATTTTAAGGTGTAAATATGTAGCTGCATACAATCTGCGGGCCATAAACATTCAAAAACAAAAACACGTTTGTGTTGCCTACACAAAAAGCATGCATGCTAACACAGTAAGAAATGACACAGAAAGGTTTCAGTGCATTAACAGAAAAAAAATGACTAAACGAATCCGCTGATACTGTATACGCTGCAACATCACGTCACTCCCAAAGCTTCCTAATGATCATGTCTACATTGCAAATGTCAACATAAACAGAATGCCAGGCTGCACAGATGGCACTGGCTCCTGATGGACTGAGATATGATCCAAAATAACAAAGGTCACGAAGTACAGACTGACAGTCATTTGGACTGGATTCATTTATGTTTTTCCCACCCAATTTCTAATGGGTTCTTAAAAACAGATAATGCTATGATAGAAAGTTTGTGTCTTTTGCAGACAAGCAATTTGCATGAAGAACACGTGAGAGGTGACACAAATACAAGAAGAAGCTAAATGTGAATATTTCTAACCTCTCAAGAAAAGGCTACAACAGTGAAAATTAAGATGCATGAATAGAATAAATTAGTTTATTTTATGTTACCAAGGTCTCTGTCTTTCTGTCTTCATATAGTCACTGAATCGGCTGGATGTTTTTCACAGCCCACAGAAGGGCTGCGCAAGTAGATTTTATTGATTAATCGTATTTGAGGTTTAGGAGGATTTTCAAAAATGAATATCTAGATTTTCTCTTTAACTTCCTCAGCTGCTCATCTGGGTCACAACCTTCCCCCTCGTTTATTCCCTACATAGACTCACACAAGAACAACATGGCTACCAGCATTCATGAAGAGCTGTTCCCCAAAATGGCACCGTCCCTTAGCCGTTTAGAACTGGTTTGGTTTTGCGGCATCAGACCTCGAACAAACCCTAGTCCTCTGCAGAGTTTGTCCAAAGGATGCTGCAACTAAAAGGCAGCCGCACGACCAATTTTATTTCAACATCTCAAACAGAGTCTCACTACAATATGCACGAGACCGCTACAGCCCACAAACACCTGAAACACCAACATTTAGTCGAATCATGTTCCCATTGCATCACGAATGACAAGAGAGGGACACAGTGGAAGACAATACTGAGTCATGCTGCATATCACTAAAGATATGGTGCCCATATATACAGTGGAGAAGCCTGGGTTTATCCACATGCCAAATACTATCCGCCCCAGGCATGTGCTACCCAGGCAGAAGTATTTAGCTGAAGTTGCTCTGCCTCATCGGTACTTCTGCTGTACCGTGAAACTACATAGTGCACTTTTAAAGACAAGTCAACAGCCTGCACGGTACCCTTATTAATCCCAGAAGGGACATTCAGTTTTCTTCTGTTCAATTTTATTGATAAAATTAAAGCAAAACTTGTTTGGGGTCATTTATTTGCCATTTGTTGTTTTTCTAATAAGAAGAAAAAAAAATGTTTAAAACTGTAAATCGAGTTTGTTGTGAAAATATCAGAGATTCTATTTTTAGACCCTACCGCCCAGCCCTAGCCCTAGCTACACTGTTACGAACAACTTTAATACACACAAAAACAAGCCCATGTTTCTGGCTGACCTTTGGGTTTGTTCAGTGTCCTGATCGTCTGTCATCCCAAACAGTAGCCTGACTGTTTACAAAGGTGACAAACATGCCATTTAACTTCTCTGCATTCATGGACTGAAAATAGAACCTCGGAAGAGATAGGCCAGTGTATGTCGAATGAACCTTTTTTGGCACTCACGCAAAACTTTGAATTAGCTGTAAGAGCTAGCTCCATTAAAAGAGTACTCGCCTCTGGTTTGTTGAGTTTGTTTTAGCTAAAAAATATTTCTATGCAACAAGACTGAACGCATACAATTATATATTTATTCTTAGGCAGGACTATGTACATTGTGCAAGAATGTGCAATAACATTTTTTAAAAAATGGATAGATCAACAAATATTGAAGAGTGCAGATTAGCTCTAATTCACAGTTTCTATGTCTATCTGCTGTTCTTCATTTTTTACAAAATCCCTGTGTTTGCAACATGTCCCTCCTGAAAAATCCCAAGAGGAAGTTTGTCACCACTAAATTGGAAAAACAAACAGCTCATGTTTGAGCGTCCTCTGACTGCATCAAAATGAGGTAAAAGCATGGCCTTCATACAAAGCCCTCTGTTAAACTGACAAAATGTACACATGCTGAATGAGAAAGCATCGCTTGTTTACATCAAATATTTGTTCTTATATTGTAGTTTATAGCAATCACTTAATTGTCCAGCCCTAGACTACACTTGTAATGACATTTTCTCTCTATGATGCTAAAAAAGTATACGCTGTATATTTCTGTTTTCTTACCAGGAGAATAAATGTGTGATTGATAACATTTTTAGGGAAATAATAGCATCATCTGACTGTGTCTGTAAGCATCCATACTGAAGGATAATCTGGGATATTTAAGTGTTCTAACATTATAACAGGGTTAGTTCACTTTGTGCTCATCAACACTTTAGCTGCCTCTACATTCTCAATGGTCATTTTGTTGTCCACATCCTACAACTTATATTCTGTTTTCATCAATTTAACTGACTAAGGTGTTTGCAGCTGTCTGTTTATTGATTCAATCGAAGAGATTAGTGCAGGAATGCAGAAAATGTGTGATTATAAATATTCTGTCATTTCTCCTGCAGATACCTGCCGATGGTTTATCTTTGAAAGTTTACTCCCCCCATTAAAACATAACCAGCCGTCCATTGCCATCCCTAGAGCCCCGCCACTAGTGTGTCTAAAAATAAAGTTGCAGTGTGACATGGGTGTCCCAGTTTCCTCAACATGACAGTACGCATAAGACTAAGAACAGCAAAGTGCTCTGAAGCCTACGATACAAATACACTTGATTCACAAGGTTTCCACAGCTCTGTGCACATTAATGAAAACTGACTGAACAGCCCCGAACTACTCTAAACTCTGAGGTTTCACTGACGCTCTTCTTGCAACACGTTCCACTGTTACAGACATCTGGGACTGCAGCACCATATTACATGAGCAGGTTACATCCTGATCTGCAGGAGGGTCATGAACATGGCATGTTGGACCAGGAATACACTTCTACTGACACATCACTGGTCGTTAAGGGCTACACACCTCTCATAGCTGTGCAAGCAGATTTTTAAAGAGCACTGGGGAGATAACGGACCAAGTTTAGCCAAACTGAGCAGAAACAATCAGAACCTGCAGGGTTCAAAGAAGGAAGCTGACTCACACTAAGCATAAACATTATTATCACTCTTACAGATGTGATAAAGGAGAGCTTGATTCATTAGTTGAAGCTCATTTGTCTAAAGCACCTGTGAGGAACTTTTTGTTGTTGTCCATTTAGATGCCCCCCTGTGGCCAAATGTTGAACTGTACATGTTTCGAAGGCTCTTGACTTTTAACCAAAACTCTCATCCTGCTTTTTTTTAAGTCAAATGTATCACTCAGATAATCTTTGCAGTAGAAAATGTAAACAAAGTACAGTATATGTTACGGTATAGGGCACTGATGGCCTAGTGGTTAGGTCGTACCATGAGGCTATACTCCTCCAAATGGGTTTGATTCTGACCTGTGGCTCCTTTCCTGCATGCCATTCCCCACTCCTTCTCCAAATATCCTGCTCTATCCACTGTCCTATCAAAAACAATATCCTGCTCTATCCACTGTCCTATCAAAAAAGGCAAAGGACCCATAAATAAATCTTTAAAAAAAGGTTACAGCACACAACTTTTAATCACTTCATTTGGCTCCTACCCTGAGGCAGTGGTGACAGGCACTTATAATAACAATACAGTTATAATAAATACTTTCGCTGATGATCTCGTTTGGTTCAGAAGGTCGTAAAGAGGCATCACCCGACTCGACTTCTTGATTATCAATTTAAGGCGCTGTTGCAGTAGATAGAATAAAACACTATTTAAGCAAATTGTGCCTTCAGTTATTCTGCTTCTACTTTCTGAAATTCTATAACAGATGTTCTAGGGTCTGGTAAAACATCCATCCATCAATTAATGTATCTATACCGCTTGTCCCGTTTGGGGTCGCGGAGGGCTTGTTCTGATCCCAGCTGTCATTGGGCGAGAGGTGGGCTGTTCGCCAGTCAATCGCAGGGCTGACATAGAGACAGACAAACTTTCACACTCACGGGCAATTCAAAGTAACCAATTAACCTAATGAGCAATTCTTTGGACTGTGGGAGAAAGAGGACTATCCGGAGGGAAGAACATGCAAACTCCACACAGAAAGGTGCTGTCCAGCTGGGACTGGAACCAGGAACCGACAGAGCTCACCACTGATAAAACAGCGCCTTCTTTAAAAGGGGTCACACTTTCATTTTGGAATCAGATTTTATAAAAACAGTTGTTACCTTTAAAGTGTTATTCCTCCTCATCATTTTCCTCATTTTATTTATGTAAAACCTTTGTTACTATCTTCAAAGTTTTGTCATGTATGATCTTTGCTCATCCTTTTCTTGCCTTTTATTTTGAAACACATTGAGTCTATAGCTATAAGTTTGTAATTAGAGTTGAAATGACTTATTTCCTCTTTAGTCTCTTTAATAATTAGCTATCAAAAATGGGTAAGAAGCAAACTGTACTGCAGCATTCCTCACACCTCCCCGTCCAAGCGGCCTCGACACTGATAATGAGGTTACAGCATTTCCGAGGGGCAGCAACGACCTCGCACCACAACAGCATGTTTCAGCCTACTTAGTAAAAGCTGGCTTATCTGGGACCCTTTCGGGCTACGTGTAGGCATGCCTCCGAACTCAGCTGCTTCTATTCCTATCCAGACGCAGAAAGAATGAGGCCTCCCACGACCAACTTTCCGAAACTTTGACACTCGATATTCTGTTACAATCTGACAACTCGCTTTACACTCCTCCAGAGCAAATGGTACGGCAGGTTCATGGTGACCGAGCTAGTCTTAGGTCAGGTCAGATTCAGGTATGAACATCTGAGAATGCTCACCTTACTCTTGTCCAATTAAAACATTTTTTTGAAAGTTATTAAATTAGAGTTGCTGTGATGAAACAGGTGAACAGGAAAGGTTACTGGTTGGTGCCAAAAATCCTTGAGAGGAATATGAAATAGAAATATCCATTAATAGTACTGACCATAAAAGTACATATTAATTGCCGAAGTGAAGTTAGATAAATATGCTGCCAAACCTAAATTAAAACCTTACAAAATATAACGTTTAGAAGATTGAAACTTTGAAACACTTTGCAAGACATCTTAAAACAAAGTAGTCTTTCTTTCGGTGCCTCTCTGCTGGACAGCAGCCATGTTTTGAACTCATGACCTCTTAGCCAGGAGGAGGAAATCCAAAGAGCAGGCTGAAGTTATCATGTACTGCAGGCTAGCTGGTAGTGCCACCTTCTGACAGGACTCGGCTTTACAAAAGGTAACATGAGAAACACTGATCTGTTAGAGGCTGGACTTCTTTCTTTTTATGCTTCAACATGTTTTTGGGTTGTGACAAGTTAGTTTAAGCCATTCATGAAGTATGTTTCTATTGATAAGGGGGATGCCATAACATGTGGACTGTGCACCGCATCCCATCACAGTGGGTTATTGTGGTGCAGTATTATAAACTTAGTACCCCAAAGAGCTGCGCAAAAAATCATCGTTTCATTTTTATCGCAATATAAACACAATGCAAGAGTCTATATTTAATGCAAAAAATGAGAAAAACTGTTTATGTAAATAAGCAAAGCTACCTCACTCAGCATGTGTACATCGTACAAAGGTTTTTTACGTTGGGCTTTTCAGGCCTTTACTTAGAAGTGGGACCGTGTAGAGTCAGAAATCGGGGAGAGAGAGAGAGAGAGAGAGAGAGAGAGTGGGGAAAGGAGCCAGAGGTCAGATTCGAACCCGGGTCGCCCACCAGGAGGACCACAGCCTCTGTACATGGGGCGCACGCACCAACCACTAGGCTACCAGCACCCCCAGCATGTGTACATCAAGTCAGTGGTTCTCAACTGGTGGGCTGGGACCCCAAAGTGGGTTGTGGAGTCATTTTTGCAGCGGGTCGCGATTCTGTGCCTGGAAAAAAAATGGTGTCAAAAAGTCCATACTTCACTTTTTAAACATGAATGTCTTGTTCCGTTACTTTTTCCTGTCACGTGTTTTGAGACAGAATCTAGCTCCAAACTGCACTATATTACATTGAATAAATCTGATTGGTTGAAAAATATCAGAATATTGGGTTGCAATTTCTCATTAATTAAGGAGTTGGTCTCTGGTCCTGACGCTATACCAGTTAAGAACCAGTGTCTTAAGACATGAACTGAGGCTTTAGTTATATCGGTCATGCTTTCATTTCATCACAGTCAGATGAAGCCCACATTATTACCCTCAGATTAACTGGTGCCTTAAAGTGGAGAAGAAGAATGTTTCTTGGGTTAATTTTGAATGCAGGAAAAACATATTGCTTCAAACATGCAGAACAGCAGATAGACAGAAATTGTGAATGACAGTTAATATGCACTCTAATATTATTATTTTTCATCACAATGCAGATCATTATTGCAATATTGAACAACATTATGCCCTGCACATCTTTTCTCATACTGTCCAGGCCTAACCTCTCACCACTCCTCTTATCCCAGACAGACTATTGAAGCAGCAATCTTTCCACAAACAGGAACAACTACTTTTACTTTCTTCATCCCTCTGTCTGGTCAGTGGGCAGTTAAATATGTAAGCAAAGTGTTACATGACCTACATCGCCCCCTTTGTGAATTAGAGTTGTAAATCACAAGTTTAATCATTATACAGATTCTTTGGACAATGATACACTGATATCACAAAGTCTGCCACGATGAGATTTTGATTCAGTTCAATTCAGTTGTTTGGAATCAAAACCTCATAAGCTCACGTTATACAATCAGTAAGCCTATTTCTTGATTAAGTCACAAAAAACTAGACCCTTCATTCTGAACGTAGTGATGCAATTAGACAAAAAAGGAACGATTTTCCACTTTGTATCATAAATATTTCATGACGATCGTTGATTCGATTGATAGGCCTATTGATGAGTCGTTCCACTGTTAGTGAAGATGCAGATCCATGAAACAAATGATTATAGTTATGGGGAATCATCCTTCTACAGAAGTAGAACATGTTGTAAACTTTACATTAAGATAGACTACTTTCCATCCATTCAGAAAGCATCTTTGATCCTTTGCCTTCTGATAACTGGGGCAACTATTGCACCAACAAGTTAAACAAAAAGGGAGATATGAGGAGCCAGATTACTGAGCAGTTCAGAAATAATGGACATGCTTTTCGTCCAGTTAGTGATAATACGCGTATTGACACTGTCCTATAAAACCTACATTAGTAGGCTGTATTGTTCTGTTGATCCTTCATGGAAAACTTGGGGAGATACTCTGAAAGCAGCTCAACATCAAAGTCCAAAACAATAACAGTGAACTGTCAAAGTGACCCCGCCCCCTTAGGACACACACGTCATTTTGAGAAGTTGTATTCATATTTTGCGGCTTAACAATGCGGAACCTAACGTTTGTGGCTTTTTGTTTCACAGACTCATTCATATCCAAATTCCTGCCTTTTAGGTACAAGACTCCTAAGCGGCTGAGTATGGCCTACCCAGAAAGCAACAGGCTCTAAACTAAATAAACTCTGCTCAAAAGCTTTTCAACAATGTCATTCAAGGGCATAAAGGTGTCCGAGCAGTTGACCGGGGTATGAAGGCTCGTTCACGGGGCCACAGGTGACATTTCTGACACCGTGGCGTCCCGTAGACACTCGCTGTCTCGTGCCTCGCTCGACATTGTCATGCGCAGCTTGAAAAGTTCAGACAAACTTTTCCCAAACTCACCTTCCTCACGACAAGTCGCATTTTCCTCGTCGTCTCTGGTTACTTGCGTGATTATCGACGGCGAATGGTCCATTGGGTCCGTCACTCAAAGACAAGGACGATGTTGCAGAATGAACTTACTTCGAAGATTTATGGCAAAAAAATGTATTTATATTTTGCCACTCCCTGTCTGCAAACGCGCATACTGAGCATGAAAATTAGAAACAACTTCAGAAAGTATAAAACGAAGCTTTGCGGACAAACTTCGTTAAAAAGCAGCGATTTAAAAGGTTTAAAAAAAGTTAATTCAATAAGTTGTAACGTTGAAGAAGTTCATCAATTTGGCCATGCTAACATGGAGCTGGACGGTTTCTAGGAACCCCATTCTTAAAGCCACAATGCAGGATGTAAAGATTTGCACAAAACATCCCTAACTTATTCAAGATTTAATATTTCGATTATTTAAATGTGCGGAGACATAAAAACAAATGCGAAGTGGTTTATTTCTTGTTTTATATTGAATGTAAACTTGCCGAAAATGAGTGCTAAACTTTTTTTTAAACTTATATTCGTCATAGTGGGCCTGATAACGAAAATATTAAATACATTTTTTACTCTTTTCTGACGTCAAAGTATGTCGTTTTGAGTGTGTGTCTTGATTTTAATGTTTGTTCATGCACACAACTTTGACGTTTGGTAAGGGCCGCCTTGAAACCGTCCAACAGAAAGAGGAAGTAAGGGGCAGTCTTTAAAGTGCACACATCTTAGATCTGTCACTTTCCTCTTTTTGAATAATCTCCAGAGAGACTCTCCATCCATAGAAAGAACGATGGACTTCAACAATGACTGCTTTTAGTTTAGATTTCACATCTTTGACAATGTTGAGTGTCGTGGAAATCGTTCTCTGTAGACTAAGAGAGCCATAAATACAGCGTAGGCCTAGAGTGCAGGATATTGTGCAATTAAGAGGAAATTAAGAGGAATTAAAGGAAAAATAATCTGTGAAATGTTTATGTTTATTCATTTTTAATTATCTCTAACCATTGTTTTACATTTTGCAATTGTTTCAGTGTTTGTGTAATATTGCATACACGGCATGCCCACTTTGGTAGCCTATTTCACTCTGTAACAGTACTTAAGTCAAGCTGTAAAGAAAATAAACTCTGTTGTTAATTTTCTCTTTTTTTCCTGTCTCCTGCATTTTATCGAGTACAAATCCCCACAAACAGGTGGGTGGGTGGTAAAGCATGATTATGGTCTAAAGCTGTAATACCTCAAGTGACAGCTAGATGGTGCTGCTGGCTGCCAAAAAGCCCTGACTGTACGCAATGAACTTGGTTGTTTTGTTCCCCAAAGTACATCAAATTCATATCAATATCAACCACCAGGACAGGTTTACGAATAAATAAGTGATATATGACAACAATAAAAGACGTGCCTCTCATTTGTGCGCGTTTACCCAAACCTATCTGCACTACGTGTATTCATAAATGTGGTTTGATTAAATTCTTATTCCCCAGCCGTGTCACATCAACAACTTTGATCCATGCCCCCATGCAGGTTCATGTTAACAGTCTGTACACATTTACTACAGGTATATCTCTTTGTATTTCCAGATGAATATGTACAAAGAGTCGTCCACAAATACGTCAAAACTAGTTTGTGTATTTTAAACCCAAGGGGAGGGTTTTTCCCCCAGATTTTTTCAACTACTTTAACACTTTGTTTGACGTATAGGCTACTGACGCTGTGGCGTGAGCCTGATTTGGTTGTTGTGGAACTGCGCATGCGCGGCACTTTATGTACGGCTGGACAGCCTGCTTTACGACATCTGATGAAAGTGAATAAAGGAAAAACACCACACTTGGATAACCGTCTCCGTCCTCATTGAATTAGAAAGTGTTAATAAGATAAACACTTCACATGGTGTCAGAAGTAAAGTTGTCCTTGTAAGTTTAATCGGGAAAAATAGCCCAGAATGGCGAAGTTTTCGGCACCGGAGCAGTTTAATTTTGCCAAGCCGGAGGACTGGCCTGATTGGAAACAGCGTTTCACCAGGTACCGAGTCGCCACGAAGCTTAATAAGGAGCCCGCCGACGTCCAAGTGAGCGCGCTTATTTACTCCATGGGCCCGGAGGCAGAACAAGTGTTTAAATCATTCGCCTTTGGTGAAGAGGACGGGGCTAACGACTATGATTACGTGCTGGGGCTGTTTGACGGCCATTTCGTGCCGAAACGTAACGTAATCTTTGAGCGTGCACGTTTTCACTCAAGGACCCAAGCAGCGGGTGAGACGATCGAACAGTATATAAGGCACTTGTACGAGCTTGCAGCTCACTGTGACTTTTTTGAGAAGGAGGAGGAAATACGAGACAGGCTCGTCATCGGAATCAGAGATAAGGATCTTTCGCTGAAACTACAGATGACAAGCGACTTGACTCTGAAGAAGGCGGCAGATATGGCCAGACACTCAGAGTTGGTGAAGCTACAGAACAGCGAGACCGGCTATGCAACCGGGCAGGTCGATGAGGTGCACAGAAAACCTTTCAAGAGTAAGTGGAAAAATAAAAACATGATGGCCTCAAATGCTCATAGAATTGATGAGAAACGGAGTTGTGGCAGATGTGGGCGCGTACATAAAAGAGATGAATGCCCAGCTAAAGACAAAGAGTGTAATAAATGCCACAAAATTGGCCATTTTGCTAGTAGGTGCAGAACCAAGCTAATTCAAGCAGTGATAGAGGATGTGGACAGTTTATTCCTTGGCTCAATAAAAGAGACTGGTAAAGATGAAAATGAGGCGACAGTAGACGACTTCATAACAGATACGGAGCCAGCATGGCGCACCACGCTAGTGATATGTAGGACTGCAGTGAATTTCAAGATTGATTCAGGTGCAGACACCACTGTAATGAACGAGGCCACGTTTAACCGCCTCCGCGTGAAGCCAAAACTCAAACCTGTGACTACTAACCTTGACAGTCCGGGAGGAAAGGTAGACCACAAAGGACAGTTTCTGGCTAAGGTACATGTGACAAGAGGAGGAAAAACTAAAGATTGTTACTTCAGGATAACAGTTGCAAGATCTACATGCGACAATCTACTAAGCCGATCAGTAGGAGTTCACCTGGGTCTGATCCAGCACATCGGAGAAGTGAGTGTGTATGGAGATGTAGGACTTCTTAAAGGGGACCCTGTGAAAATAATCCTTAAAGAAAACGCCAAACCATACAGCGTTGCGGCACCCCGCCGTATACCTATTCCACTCCTACCAAAAGTAGAAGCAGAGTTGGAGCGAATGGAGAATAACGGCATAATAGAGCGTGTGACTGAGCCCACAGAATGGGTAGCGCCCATGGTACCAGTAATCAAACGGAATGGGAAAGTTAGGATTTGTGTGGGACTAAACAAACTGAATGAAAATGTGGAAAGAGAAAAGTTCCTGCTGCCAACCACTGACAGCATCTTACATAAACTGGCCGGAAGCTCAGTGTACTCGACGCTGGACGCAGCAAGTGGATTTTGGCAGATAGCCTTAGACGAGGAAAGTTCAAAGCTGACCACATTCATAACCCCAAAAGGACGTTATTGCTTTAAACGGCTCCCATTTGGAATCACATCTGCACCAGAGATATTCCAAAGAAAAATGCAAGAACTTCTGCAGGGCCATGAAGGCACAGAGGTTTACATGGATGATATCTTGGTGTTTGGAGCCACTGTGGAAGAACATGACAGCCGCTTGAAAAAGGTAATGGACACGATCCGCAAATCAGGCCTGAAGCTCAACCGCCAGAAGTGTAAGATCAGACAGAGCTCTCTTCACTTTCTGGGTCATGTTATCAGCAAGGATGGCATTGCTCCGTGCCCGGAGAGGGTGTCTGCCATCACCTCCCTGGAGATGCCCAAGAACTTGACAGAGTTAAGGGGAGTGCTAGGTATGGTAAATTATGTTGGAAGATACATACCTCACTTGTCTAACACCCTTCATCCGCTCAACGAGCTACTAAAGTCTAATGTAGCATGGACGTGGGGCCCACAGCAGGATGACGCCTTCAGACAGGTTAAGACATTAATATCATCCGCACCTGTGCTCCAGTACTTTGACCCGAAACTGCCGACTGTAGTTGGCGCCGATGCATCCAGTTACGGGCTGGGTGGAGTACTGTTTCAGGATCATGGAGGTACACTCAAACCTGTAGCCTATTGCTCTCGTACTCTCACTGAAGCGGAAAAGTCATATGCACAGATAGAGAAAGAATGCCTTGCCGGCGTGTGGGTGTCAGAGAGATTCTATCTGTATTTATGTGGTTTGGAGAGCTACAAACTACTGACGGATCACAAACCCCTGGTGACACTTATCAACAACAAGGACCTTGATAAAACACCGCTGAGATGTCAGCGACTTCTCATTCGACTCATGAAGTTCAATCCCGTCGCTGAATACATCCCAGGTAAAAACTTGGTTGTGCCTGATGTGTTGTCTAGACATCCAGAGTTTAAGACCGATGATACTGGACTAGATGAGGACGTCCAAGCTTATGTGGATGCGATCGAAGAGCATGAGAGACACAAACCGGTCCTTGAACGCATTAAAGCAGAAACTGAAAAGGATCCGTCCTTGAAACTTGTTCGACATTACATCCGGTCAGGTTGGCCACAATATGCAAGAAATGTTGCCAGGCCTGCCTTGGACTACTTCATGGAAAGAGGTAGCCTAAGCGAACAAAACGGATTGTTAAAAAGAGGAAATCAAATCGTAATTCCACTAACCTTACGAACAGAGATGCTGGAAAGGATCCATCATGGTCATCAAGGCTTAAACAAGTCCAGACAGAGATACAAAGATGCTATCTGGTGGCCAAAGATAAGTAATGCAGTAAAGGAGAAAGTATCATCATGTCCTCACTGCAACGAGCACAAACCCAGCCAGCACCGCGAACCACTCATCACTACACCACTGCCGGAACTGCCGTGGCAGAAGCTGGCCGCTGACTTGTGCGAGTTCAAAGGTCAGAACTTCCTAGTAGTTACAGACTACTATTCGAGGTGGCTGGAAATACTAAACCTCAGCAGGACTACAAGTGAAGTTCTAATAAACAAACTGCTTAGTGTATTTTCACGGTTTGGGATACCTGAAGAGCTATTAACTGATAATGGCCCCCAATTCACCTCCCAGCAGTTTCGAGACTTCATGCGTAAGTATGACATCAAGCATACAACGTCAAGCCCTTATTATCCACAAGCTAACGGAATGGCAGAGCGAGCAGTCAAGATAGCCAAAAGTATATTGAAGCAGCCTGACCCTCAGCTCGCTCTCCTGAGCTATAGAGACACAGCCACTGAACCAACTAAAGAGAGTCCAGCTAGACTCCTCATGGGTAGGAGATTACGGACCACAGTCCCCAAGCTCAATCATCAGTTGAGGCCAGCCTGGCCCAATCTGTTTACGGTGAAACAGAACGATGCCAAGGCCAAGCGGGCCTACGAAAGCACCTTTAACAGGAGACACTCAGCAAAGCCGCTTCCTGCCCTGGGTGTAGGTGACAGGGTGCGACTAAAGACTGACACAGAGAAGGCGTGGACTGAGACCGGGGTCATCCAGGCTACGAGCTCCACTCCACGTTCGTTTGTTGTGAAAACACCTCATGGGGATATCACCAGACGAAATCGCAGACATTTACAGATTGTTAACGAGGAACGTGTGGAGCTACAACCGGAGCACCCCACACCAGTGGACAGCAGTTTTACCATGCAAAGCCCAGCACCTGCAGACAAGACTGCTGACGTGACATCACCACCTAAAGTCATGACAACACGCTCAGGACGTGTTGTGAAACCCGCAGTCAAGTTGACTTACTAGTTATTTGGAACACAGAGCGAAAGGAGCAGAATAATCTCCCTCTGTTCCATCAGGGAGTGGTAGTCTACCCACTACCCTGTAGTTTAGAAATGTTTTGTTTAAACCTTGTTTATAGCTGTTGCCGTATAATTCATGGTAAGAAAAAGGGAAGACAAAGAAGGGTGACGAGTAATTGAAAACAAAAGATAATTGTTATAACAGCAGCCACATTTGTCAAGTTGTTTTCTGAAACATGTTTGTCGGATATTATTCAAGTTCAGAATTAATTGCACACGTATTTGTGTTACCCAAAAGTTAAGGGGGGAGATGTGGCGTGAGCCTGATTTGGTTGTTGTGGAACTGAGCATGCGCGGCACTTTATGTACGGCTGGACAGCCTGCTTTACGACATCTGATGAAAGTGAAGGAAAAACACCACACGTGGATAACCGTCTCCGTCCTCATTGAATTAGAAAGTGTTAATAAGATAAACACTTCACAGACGCCTTGCAGGATGCATTGAATTCTGCTCCAACACACCTTCATATTAATGATGCCAACAACCACCAAACACCTTGGTTCTAATGGCTGCAGTAAGAGGTTTTGATTCACATAGCACCCTCCTTGACCCGAGGATCATTGATGGTCAGAAAGAATCATGGAGGGGATGCCATCTTCATTATGGACACCTGCAGTGAAGAGGGGACCTGTACATCTTAAAAACTCAATGGACCTTTCTCCCAGGAGACATTTTCACATGTTATAGCATGAAGGGCACATACATTACTACACTGGTTCTGCTCTATTCAGATATCTCACTTAGTTATGCAGTACTACTACTACTACTTATTGTAGCTCTTTACCTTGGGGATCCTCTCAAAGCTGCACTCAACTTCAGAGCCTCTCCAGAATAATCAAACCTTTTAGACTTGATGCTCCATCTCGAGGTCAGGAAGAATCCTTTGGAGTCCTCAAGGATGAAAGTGAAAAACCTCCTTCTTCTTTGGATGTTAAGAAATATTAAGTCAACATACTGAAGACACCCGACAAATGTTAAGGATACTTCTTCATGCATGTAATACCCTCCTCTCAAACACTCTAGGAAGTACTTGGAGCAGTACTGTCTGCCAAAATATTGTAAAATCTTTTTACTCAATCATAAATATAACCAAAATTCAAGAACAGCTGTACAAGTAACTCTGCGACCATATTTGCTGGTTTTCATGTCCACTGCAGAAACAAACTGTGACGTGACACTCATATATTTGTCATATTTCCTTTATTGTTCATAGCCTAAACAGCTGTCATGCCTTTTCCATGCCTGATTCAGAAAGTTCACAAAATAAAAAGCAGAAGCTATAACAAATACAGTCACTCAATAAATAAACAAATTGCGAACCACACACAAAGCAGCCACATCCATATAATCCAAATAAAAGAACGTGTCATTCGTTTAACAAACTATTTTCTCTGTGGGTCTAATATCCATCACGAGGCACTGCAACACATTCCACAAAGTACGGCGTAGGATTTCAATACAAAATGTGGAGCGTTCAACATCTTTTGCAAAACCCTGTTGTCTGCTTACAAATAGTTGTGGTTTCATTTTTATATGATTCAAGAACATGATATACTGTATATTGCACAGACGTTTAGAATTGAATGCAACATTGCATTCTCATGCTGATCTTGCATGTTTTCATTCCAGTTTTAAACGACTCTCCGGTGATTAACTTCTGCTCTGCATAGGGAAAAAGACGTAGAGCTGCAGAAAAGGGCAGTATTTATCGAGCAGTAGCGTTAGAACATACAGAAGTAGTCAAATGATTTCAGAAGAATTACCAACAATCTCTGCCAGTCGATACACAAAATATAAGAACTCGTGATTTTCCCAAATCTGTGCTGCAGCGTTGTGTGTAAAACACTCATCAGTGTCTGATGGTGATCGTTAATGCACTTTTTAACGTCAATCTCTCTGTCCAATCTGTTGTGAAAGTAACACTTGTGTGTTACGTGTGCAAATCTGTACTCATCGATACCAAGACCTTTGTGCAAATGTTTTACATTCATGTCATAACCTCACAATATGGAAGAGAGAATGGATGGAAAAGTGGAGTATTGTGTTACTGATTAACGATCCGTGTAAAGTTTGGAAAATGTTCTCTTACCGACTGTATGCTTTTCGAAAGACTCCCAAAACAAATTGAGGATGAACCGTTCTTGGGCAAAGGGGAAACGAGGTTTCTCCTCACAGGTGAGACTTAACTATCTTCAGACATGGACTCAGGTCTTCAGTATAGTCCATTAAGAGGAAATGTTAGGTGGTTATTTTGGACTAAAACAGGGTTAAAATTAGATTAAATATAGGAATAACCCATTTAGTAATGGTTTAACAGTTAACCAGCATTCTCCAGATGATGAAGAAAAGGGTATTTAAATAAATAATCGTACATATCGACTTATTAAGAGATACATACCTCATTACATCTCATATAGAGCCTTAAATACAAGCATGTGTCTCTCATTTCTGTTTTCTTTGTTGACTGTCTCCTTGAGCTCCATGGATGCTGTTTCATTTCAACATTTATAGTTCTGTTTTAGACTAATTTGCACATGTATTAGGGCGCACTCACACTTGGCCCAGTTACTCCGTACCATGCTTAAGCACGATTGTCCCCCCTCCCCATTCCCCCGCTGGCCTGCACTCACACTGCTCCAGGACTAACTGGGCCTGAGCACTGTAACCTCTTGTAGCCTTCATAACGTCGCAATACAACACATGCATGGCTTTACGTGATCATGAAGCGTGCTTAGTTCACAACACAGGCGGACTCCAACAATAAAATAATAAAAAAGGGACGTGCGGTCGAGTCCGCGTCTGCACATCGGAGAAAAACACAGAGAACAAGACCACAACTTTACTGACTTATGTTAGTCAGATACAGACAGAACACTCCAGGACTTTTCAATTATGGAAGGCTGTCAACGTTGTGTACCCGCGTGCTTGTGCTCGTGCACTAGCGTGCCGAAGCCCCCCCCCCCCCCTCCAAGCCCGCAAAGGCCAAGGAAGTGTACCGTGCTTGAGCATGGATCGGAGCACTCACACTAGTCAAACGAACTGGACTTTGAGGTTGAAGCGTGATTAGGCACGGTACGGATTGCCTAGTGTGAGTTGGCCCTCAATCAATATTTTGATTAATTAGTGCTGTGTCTTGTTAGCTTGTACGAGCTGGTGTATGACACATGCTTTAGGGAATAAATAAGGAATATTGTAAGGGAAATATAAGGCTGAATACACATTTTCTGTCTTATTTAAGTTTGATATTTTTTACTTATAAAACTTTATGCCATCTAAAAACTGTAATTTATAAAAACCAAATAAAGCACACCCTCAGAGCAGTAGCTGTTAGCATTTGAAAATTACAGCAAAATTAAGATCTGATACACTCAAAGTAGTCTATTAAATAACCTCTCTTAATAAACATTAAAGGTTTCTCTTTTTTATGCTAAGTCTTAAAGGGCACTTGGATGCACCCCGGTGTCAGCAGTGGTTTTCGACTGCGACTCAATTCACCACCAACCTCCTGAAAGAGTGTCTGTGTTTCTACATGGCTCATCAATCTGGATTGTTCACACTGGGCTGCAGTGACAGAGTGACGTTTACCTGGAAGCCAATGTGATGCTTGTTAGCTTATTTGTGCTGAAGGGACTGCAGTGCCTGCCAACACAGTGACAGATCTGCAGTCCACATTCTCCCTGGGGCAAAAATGATCATCTAATAACTAATTATACGGAATAAATTCTGCTTTTGAGAATACGAAAATACTTACTATCCTACTTTTGATCACGAGATAAGAATTTTTTTGCTCATTAGAGGAGTACTTTTTCTTATAGCCCTTGCAGAGAATCCTCCGATACACTAACTCTCAACACTTTTTTAAAAACTCCAAACTGGAACAGCTACATTCTTACGATCCTGACCGTCAGTGAGATGCTACAGCAGTATAAAAACTCAGGAAACTGTAGCACAGATAATGCTGCTTTGATTCAATCTTATTTAAAATTCTGAAGGGGACAAAATGTCTTCTAGGTTGTTGTGTATCTGGTACATAGAATTAGACATCATAGAATGAACCTCTAGTCAGGGTGATACTATTGATTATCTGTCCTTGCTTTCTATTTCTAAATTGTCATTATTTTGTAAACTGGTAAAAATCCTTTTACTTACATGACATAATGTTTTTAACATCCATAAAAACATTGTTAGGCCTTTCATGGAGGGTTCTAACAATGTATTTTAAGTGTCCCCTCTAATGGTGACAGAGTTGACCGTAAGAAAGGAAGTGTTATATCTAAAAAGTATGCAAAGTAACAAACCTTGAGGTACAAACTTGAACATAACATCCTGTCTGGTATGAACAAGGTCCACCATAAAAAAAAAATGCAGTCAGGCTCTTGTAACTTTGTAAGAGTTCCCTTCGGTGTAAAAGAATCTGTTAAGATTCCTTTTCAGATCCAGAAAAGAAAAGAAAGTGACGTCTCTGTAGAACACAGCTGCTGCTGGTTTCTCTAGTTTCCTCTGACCAAGCTCAACAACTCAAACCTGAAGCGACAGACCACCTCGTGGCCCAGAGTCTGGTCCTAAAGTCCTGCCAACAGGTTTGTGGAAGCCTCGTTTCACTGGTTGACAGGTGTTGTTGGTGTGGTGGGTGTAGTTGGCACATTCGGCGTGGCAGGGCTGGTGGGGGTTTGTGGTGAGCTCTGGTAGGACCGCAGGAGAACTTTGTGCTTGGTGGCCACCTGCTCTCGCCTGCGCTGCTGGTCAGCCAAGAATTCCTTGAGACGGGTGGTTGTAAAGGTGAGAGTCTGCCTACGAAGGCGCATCAGGTAGGCATCTTGAAGCCAGGAGTTATTGAAGCAGTCCTTAATGGAGGGGCGGGCCCTGTTGAAGACCAGACAGTGAGGGTCCAAATGTAAAGACTTTGTTTCAAATCAACAATGTACTTTGTCGGAGGGAATTCTGTGATTTTATTCTAAATAGTTAATTTATAAACCCTAATGTAAAAATGAACAGACAACTGAGTTTGGAAGGAGTCTATGGAGGAGGAAATGCCGATTTCTACAGTACCTTATAAAGATATTATCAGTAGCCAGCAGATAAACAGCAACACAAAAACATGGTTACAGTTCAAACCTCCAGCAGAGACTGGCTGGATAGATATGTGACTGATATCTGTGATGCTGGGATAAAAGGATTGTGCTTGTAACCTTGAGAGGTGATAACTCAGCTGCTATTATATGAACGCATAAAAACAGAACGAGAAAAAAGAGAAAGCAATAAAAACATAAACATAAAGTTTGAAAAACAGGGAATTAAATATACAAACCATTCTTCACAATATAATGACTAATATTCAGCTTACCAAGGGTAGCTACAGAGGATCTTTTTAAGGAACAGAGAGGCACTTTGGGACACATTCTGGTAGAGTTTAGAGAGGTCAAACTTCGCCGCCTGGATCCTGGCTTCTGTCTCCTGAGGATCATTTTCAATAAAAGGCGACCTGCCGCTCAACCTGGAAAATCAGGGAGAAGTTCAGACACTAAAGAAACCCTTTAGATTCCTTTAAACAAGAATGAACAAAGCACTATTAAATCTGAGATGGGTCACTAGGTCGGTTATGATTTAAATCACATCACTAAGAGGTAAAAACGGATGTTACGACGATTAAAATCACTTTAGAGACCATGCAGTGGACACATATTCAATCACAAGCCTCATTTCACATGGAGAATATGTCTTTTTAAAGAGGGCTTGCTGTGTGGAAGCTGTGAACGCTGTACTCACATGATGAAAGTCAGTACACCCACGCTCCAGATGTCAGCTGGAGGGCCCACAACATCGCCTTTCAACATCTCTGGAGCTGCGAGGGGAAGAGAGGGGGAATGCAGAGCCTTCATCATTCTACACAGAACTTAAATTACATCTGCAGAAAATGTCTTTGAACCGCTGAAACTCGCGATTTATGATTTACAGCCTGTGATTCTCTGTGTGTACCGACTTCAAGGTGAGTTTAGCTTTGAGAAATGTGTGAATACATAGTTTTAGTTAGTTCTGAATTCTCCTGTGTTTTCACAGCTAGTGCTCGCCCACTGACTAAACAGTTACATAAACTGTCCGCATGAACAGAAATCACAGATCTGTTTCATTAGGCGAGATCTACAACGTAGCAAGAGCTTTTAATTACACTCTTTCAGCTTAATTTAATGTTACCCTTAAGTTAGTACAGATCACACCCGTCTGAAAGATATCGTTTTCTACCCCAATGCACCAAAGGCGTAAAAAAATGTGTAAAGATAATTTTTACTATTTTAATCCTCTGGGTGACTTACATTAACATCGAAGTTTCAACCGTTAAATAAAATGATATAGAACCGGGGTTCCCAAACCTTTCGGCCCCTGACCCCCCAAATGAGGTGCTAGAGACTTGGGACCCCTGCACACAGCGTAAACACAGTAAAGTCATCTCTTCTACTACTTTGTTGTATATATTTTCACAATAAAAAATATGCAATTTTAAAAGAATCTCGCGACCCCCCAGGAGGTCCCGACTCATACTTTGGGAACCACTGGCATACATTTTTACTACTGATTTGAGAAATGTGTTTTTCTTAGTTAATTCCCTGTTATAATATTTGTGTTTGTTTAAACTATTGGTAATGTGGCGTGAGTATTTGTAATAAAAAAAAAGAAAAGAAATCATCCTTCATGTGCTCTCTCCTCACGATCTTTATCTTATGAGACTTTCTGAGTAAACACATTCACCTCACTTACATTATAAGTACAACGTCAGCTGTTCTGCCATCCTATACCCTGTAAACAAACTGATTTCTGATTTATTACCTTTTAAGGTAACACATAAGTTATCCATTTATTCTCCTTTATGTCATGTTTTGGTCTCAAACCAGCAGCAACCTCTGGTGTTGAAAAATAAGACCGAGGCAGAAGTGGAAAAAAAAAAAAACTGCAGTTCCTCGAGTGTCCACTTGACACTAAAAACACCAGTGACTGCAGAAGCCAATGAATCCCCATTACATGTATGCACCATACTGTATTAAAATAATACATTTTAACAACAGAAATAAAAAAGTTTACAGCCTGGGAAAAAACTAAAACAAGTTTGGTCACAGCTCTTTTCTTAATTGGTACACACTATTCTTAGTCATTTTTAATTACTCATCTATGTTGATATTATTAAGCCTAAGGGATAATTATGCATTTGAATAATTAGGGGCTGAGTTGACGGACAGGTGGATGCATTGTAGCCGTTTGACAGGAGGCTTTAGACCTGCCTCCACCTCACCTCTTTGCCTGTGGCTCGACTGATAGAAAGTTCGGTTGATAGTATTTCAAAAATAGCAACCACCATCGTTGGGCTTCATAACACCTCTTTAAAACCAGTAAGAGACGTCACTGAGACTACGTCCATGTATTATAGAGTCTATGGTCTCAACCAGCTCCTATGGGAGTAACATGCCTCTTTAGCTGCCAGTCAGCTAGCATCTTAGCTTTGTATGTTAGCTGTCGTTGTTGGGCAGGTAGCTTACAGGGGTGTAGATTTGGTCAAATTAAAACATAAGACACTAAAAAGCTCCACAGATTTTGATTAAATTATAGTTCTCTATGAGTTTGTCACTTAAGGTGAAACTGAGTGTATTCTTATGATCAATACAATACAATAGTTTATACATAAATTAATACATCCCAGTAATGTGTAAACTCTTACACATGTACTCCAGGGTTCCGATGGGAGGACTGAACTGCTTGAGGAAAAGTGGGTTGTAGGTCTGAGCGCTGCCAAAGTCGATGATCTTGATAACATTCATGTAGGTGACGATGATGTTCTCTGGCTTTACGTCCAGGTGGAGGATTCGTCGGGTGTGGAGATAATCCAGACCCTGAAGGATCTGCACGATATAGGTGACGACATCATCCTCTGAGTATCGGAACCTGAAACAAAACAGGAAGCAGCTTAGAGCAGCAGGTCTTTGATACATCTCTACATAAAATCTGCTCATGCAGTATAAATGGGATTGTTTCACATCTGACAAACAAAGGTTTATGGAGAACAGCTGTTTGTCTTCACCTGTCTATGAGGCTAAAGAGTAGCTCCTTCCCGCTGCAGTACTCGGAGATGAGCACCAGATAGCGCGGCGTGACATAAGCTTCATGCAGAGCCATGATCCTGTCATGATGAAGTGACTTCAGGATGTCGTATTCCTGCAGCACCTCCTGCTTGCTGTCGGCCTCGTATGGAACAATCTTCGCCATGAAGAGGTTTCCTGTGGCGTTTTCCCGGCACTCTCGGATCACACCAAAACGACCCCTGTGACATAAATAAAAAGTCAGTAGTTGCTAGTTTTAAATACTATAAGTTAGGGATGTAAAGATTAATCGTGAGGCAGTTAAAAATCGATTCAAAGGTGTCAAGGTTCGAATCGGTAATCTGAAAAATGAATCGCAGTAATATCGTGAGCGCCAGCAGCTGTAGAGCAGAGGAGGTTGGTTGTAATAAGCAGGCGTTATCATGGCAGTGGAAGCATTTTTGCTTCCCAAGACAGAAAATGAAAGAGGTGAGAAGATAACAGACGAGACAAAAACTGTGCAAATATTGCAACAAGACAGAGAACTACACAAATAGCACATCCAACATGATGCAGTATTTAATTGACACCACAATGAGAAGCTCCAATCACCTCCAGATTCTCTCAAAATAAATCGTGAGAGAATCGTATCTTGAACCCAGTATCTTCAATCGTATCGTATCATGAGTTGAGTGAATCGTTACATCCCTACTATAAGTCCATCAGGGTAAAGGGGCAGAGCGAGTACTATGACTAACGTGAAAGCTTAGATATAAGATACACATTCCTGCCACTGTTGATACGTGTCAGCATGTGTTCAAACAGTTTGATGATGCATAGCAAGAAGGGCCCTGACCAGAGTAACACACACACACACAGTGTTCCAGAGACCACATTTTCCTCTGAGGACACTTTGTGTATACAGTTATGAACATATAACAGAATCTGTACATTTCTCCAGCTTTCACATTTCTCTACCAAAACTCCATGGTGCACCTTTAATAAAGCCGATGTCATGTGCCCTAAAAAAATCCTTTACAGTCTAATCTCATGGAGTGATAGGGGTACCTCTGCATCCAGGTACTATCTCTGTAATCAATGAAATACAATTTATTTTTATTCAAACCCATCAGATGCTTTGTGTGTTTATTTCATGAGTTCTGGGAGTTTTTCCTGCATTTGACACCCCATTACACACAGCTGCATATCCTAAAAATGACACCAGAGGGCAATTTATTTTAAATTTGTGGTAAATTAGAATTCAAATTCAAGCCGTTTGTGCTTCAAACACTTTATGTGAGTTTAAATCTGTCTTCCTTAATAAAGAAATATTTATGTTTAGGTTGTGGAAATGAACATTTTTAATTGTATTTCAATAAACTCTGCTGGCCTTTTGGGATATGATGTAAGATTCAAGATTCTTAGTGACAGAAAATGACCTTTTGTTAGAGGCTCAAATCACAACAATCAATCAATCTATCATGATTTGAAGAGCGCTAATTCATGACAAGTGTTATCTCGAGACGCTTGAAAAAAGAGCAGGTAGAAGACCTTACTCAATGTTAATAAAAATGGGATAGGATGCAGGAAGGATTTCTCCTTTGTATTCCTCACCTTCCTGTTGTTCACGCTTCCTTTCCGCTGAGTCAGACGGGCCATAAAAACATGTCTTGGCTTAAAATGCTCCACTTTTCTTAAAAGAGGGTTGGTGGTGTAGACCTGAGAGATATGCCTTAAGGCTGTGTGTTTGTTATTCTATTCCTCTGTTATTTATTTATTGAACTATTTATTTTTCATATATGTCATGTTAATCCTGAGCCTCTCACATGTCTGAATTTAAATGTGTTTGTGAACCAAAATGTTCAGTTTGTATTTCATCTTCTCTCTGCAATTTGAAAATGTAATAAATTAATATGAAAACGCTGGCATGTCTTTAACTTAAAAGACAATATTGCAATTATATTAGCAAACATTTGCTTATTAACACATTAAAAAAGTAGTGGAGTGTGGAGTTTTGTTTTTTGGCACCAGGTGAATTTGATTCCTACACCCAGGCATTTTTAAGCTGTTTCTCTGAAGGGAACTCCAACGTTTTTTGGTTTTTTTTGCTGCTAATTGGTGAAATGTTCTCACCGGCTAGATGTTGACTGTAACTGAGTAGAAAAGGAGGAAGTGGTTCTTCGTTTAGTAACTCTACTTTGATGAGAGGAGTTAGTTTGTAGTCGTCAGATTATATTTGCGTAAGTTTCCAGTGAACTGGTTCTTAAAGTATAATTTCGTCAAGTTCCATCTGTTCCCTCTCTGAGAGGTTACTGTAGGGCCCCTGGTCATTACCTTGCTTTTTCATCCATGAAGGTGTAAGGTTTCTGTGGAACCCCCTGGCGCAGAGATCCCTCTCCAGGCTTGCCCAGCGGCGTCCTGCGTCCTGAAGGTGTTGCCCGCCCTGATGGTGTGACACGTCCTGATGGGGTACCACGGCTGTCCCCTCCCTGCACCACTGGCGTCAAGCTCTGCACCACCACAACAGGTGGAGAGATGGTCACAGGAGTGACTGAAGGAGTGGTTGTTGGAGTGGAAGTAGATTGAGAAGACGGAGTAACGCGAGTGGTCGCAGAAGGTTTGTACATGGGAACAGATGAGATAGGTTTCCCGATGACAGGCACAGGGGAAGGAGGTTTGTTGGTTATGGCGGGGTTTGCAGATACAGGACTCCGAGGTTTGGGTGGGACAACAGGAGGAGGTGCCAGTTTGGTTTGTGGTTTGCTCACACTGATGCTGAGGGTGGTCTTGGCTTTAGCTGGCAGGGCTGTGGTGGTCTGAGCAGGAGTTTGTTCGGGGGTAGGCGTACTAACAGGCGGAGAAACTGCATGGCGGCCCGCATCAACCTGCACAGTGGGTTTAATGGTAACTGGAGAAGGAGGCTTAACCACGGATGGAGCAGGAGCTGCTTGAGAGGGAGTGGTTGGCGTTGGTGCTGCTGTTGTAGCGGGTTTACTGGGAGCTGGTTTAATGGGAGGCACTTTCATGGATGACATCATCACCACAGGGGGAGGGGGAGTACTAGCAGGGACTGTCTTGACCACCACAGTAGCACTGGATTTAGCAGGTTCTAAAAAAAGACGAGCAGAGGACAGATACACATCAAAGATTTGGTCAAACATTTTAAAATGGGCAATACAAGCCATGCAATGACCTATAACAAAGACATGGCAGTCTCTTCAGATTCAGTCTCTGACCTATAATCGGCAAATTAAATGCAACTAAATTCATATTTGAAAGCGTTATCTTAAAGAAACACAAATTTATTTGAGTGAACTTTTTAAACAACACTTACCTGAAGCGTCCAGGCTTACTACCTCTGAGAGGTTGCTGTACGGACCCTGGCCAGCCTTGTTCACACATGCCACCCTGAACCTGAACGAGCTCCCTGCTGGCAAGTCAATCACGTTGAAATAACAGTCAGCCACCCCTGTAGCGACGATCAACCAGGAAGTCTCACCTGAGGAACAAAAAAAAGAATAGAAATCATTTATTGTTTTTGTATCTCCCTTTCTTGTATTTAAAAGTCAAATATACACAAAGTGATGTGTGTATGTCCTAAACTCACTGAGGTTTAAGACACTTAGTATTAATGAAGCTAGGGGGTCTCCCGAGGTAATAATTTGGCAGTTTGCATTCAGACATACATCTCCTCCTGGAAATATCAGGACATTTTTTGGGAGTTTTCTGCATGTGTGAAAGCCCTAATACAGTTTGACACATCCCATTAAACTTGGATGTCTGTGACCCTGTTATAACTTTTAGTACAAAACACCAACCTGACATTATCGGTCTGAAATGGGTTAAAATCATCACACCGGTGTGAGTAAAACTGACCCTCTGTTTTCCTCTCCAGAGAGTATGTGCAGGGGGCCAGAGTGTCCGAGGGCCTCCACAATACCAAGGCTGTGTTGTTGTATTTTTGAGGTATTTCAGGGGTCCCGGGACGATTGGGCAGACCTGTGAAAACAAATGCATCCAAATTAAAAGCATAGTGTGTATATTTTAGCCTTTACCTTGCTCACAAGTTTTTCCCTCCTCACACACGGGGAATAGTAGTAGTAATTCTTACGAGCAAGAGAAATTGTGCAGGAGCTGGATACAGCAGCAAGAGGGTTGGTAGCAACACATTCATAGACCCCTGCATCTTTTTTGTTGGTCTGCATGATCATCAGCAGCTGCCGGCCATCAGGGCAGGCGATCATGTTCATCCTGGCATCAATCTGCAGCGGCTTCTTATCTGAGGAAAGAATATGCATATAAACATGTATGTGTGATTATAAATGATTTGCATGGAATGCAATAAGTAAAATAAGAGTTTGGATATGATAAAAAAAAAATCCACAAGAACTTATCATACCCTGATCTGAGGGCAGCCACACACGTTATTGCAGGTTTAATCTGTTTCTTAATTAACGAGGAATCTCGCTTGTTTACTTTACCTCCTGTGCTGCTTCTGTTGTCATGGTACCGTACTGAATGTTAGTGTGCAGCAAGATGTAATGTAGGACGTTATTATTACGTCTCTGCATTGTGCACCCAGGAGTAATTAAGTAAATGTCTATTTTTATCCTGTGAAGCTATACTGATAACTAACCTGTGAGAAACGTTTCTTTGCTTACAATAGAGATCCTTACCTTTGATCCAGGTGATGTTCGGGTGGGGGCTTCCTGCCGGCAAACAGCTGAGTGTAACTGGATCCCCCTCCAGCAGGACGTGATCTCTCAGCTTAATGTGGAATACAGGAGGGAAATCTGGGAATGAAAGACATCACAACCCTTAGATTACATCCACACTTTAAAGTCAAATGGAGAACGACCTTTCATTAAACGGAGCTCGACTTTCATTACCATGTACAATTGTTCTGTCCTACTACCTACAATATGTTCAGTGTTTGATATCATTAAATCCACTTTGACAGTGTTTTTGAACATAAGGGTAACCTGACCCACAAAATGTGAAATAAATCCATCCAGTCCTTTGTTTGTGATAAGTCTTACAACACAGAGAAAAATGCTCCGTTTCAAATTTGCTCTCCTTTTACGTCACAGTGGGATTCTGGTAAAAAAAAATACCCTCCCCTACCCTGGTATCTCCACCCATGGACTCCACCCCCAGCCTGGAGCAAAACTTAAGCGCAGGTCCGCCATTTTTATTCTCGCTAGCGAAGGAGTGATGTCTACCGGGAAAACTCAGGGGGGGCTCATTGCATTTAAAGAGACACACACACCAAAACGGAGCGTTCTGAGAGAGCTGGTTTATACAGGGTCACAAACCTCCTCTGGTGCTTGACTCATGTTATATTTTGACCAAAGCACAGCACAGAGGTTTAGACCACAGGGGACTGTTTGAAAAGGTGGAAAAGGGGGATAATATGTCCTCTTTAACATTTGGTATCATGTGCTATTGTTTATTATATGCTTCATTATCATGATTTTTAAACCTCTCCGTGTAACCGCAGAAACGACTGTTGATGTAATTACCATTGATTTTCTACTTATCTTCCTTTTTATCACTTGACTTATCCTCCTCCTTCTTCTGCTTTTCTATTTCAGGCTCTGTGTCTTTGTATTCAACTCTCATACGTTCTACACTGTGTTTTCATATTTCACTTTTATGTATCTGACTTTATTTTACTCATATTTGTGCTGTAATTTGGAATCGTCTGGCACTCGACTTTTCTTTGTTATTAATGAAGTTCCATCTTATTTAATTGTATTCAACTTCTTATCTTTGCTGAATGATGTTCATAATGATTTGATGTTGTTGTTGCTGCTCTATGTATGAAAGGATGCTCTATAAATAAACTTGCCTTGCGTATCTTCTCTTTTCTCTAATAGGTGGAATTAAAAAGAATGAATTACATCATTGGGCTCTCTGTACAACTTCTGGCCTACGTTCAGGTTTTTATGTTCTACCCACACACTGTACCTATGTGCTATTTCGAATCTTTGAAAAGATATATATTTGTACCAAGGCATCACATGGAAACTCATGAGGTAAACAGTTGCCATGGATTTACTGTTATCAGTGTGCATCTACTGTATGTGTTATGGGATGGTAGACCACATAGTGTACAACTTTTAGAAATGAAACTTATAGACAGGTTTGACATTTTAAGAAATGTTCTCTTCTCTTTCTTGATCATTGATTTTAATTTTAATTTTGATTGGCATGAATTAAAAGAAACAAATCAGCAACTTATCTTATCTGAAGCTCACTTATACGTCACATCTAGTTGTTTGACCTGCACTATACAAATGTACACGTGCTTATTTTAAGAGGGTTGTGTGCAAGACTATTTCTTGGAGCAGTTACTATAAGAAGTATTTAGCTGTCCCCTGGCATTCTTACATCAACAACACTTTTTTCTTCTTTAAGATAATCAGCTGCCAGTTCTAGACACGAGACCTTTATCTCATTCTAGGTGATAAGCAGCAAACCAAAATGTATTGCTTTATGCTGTAATCACATAACACAAAGACAGAATGCAATCAAAATCTCTTCATATGAACACTCCTGGTGACCTACCAGAAGCTAATTTGGAGTACTGGCGTGAACGAAGGGCACTATTTTCTCTTGAGATTGCCGTTGGTATATCAGGCTGTGAAACCGTCTTGTCTCGTCTCCCCCTGGTCAGCCCCCAGCGATCCCAGCGGGATCGACGCTCAGCCTCCACACCTTACATAAAAAAAAGACAATCAAACCTTTTATATCAACCATCATACAAATAGGAATGTATCATATATGGTCAAACGTAGAGTTATGATTGACATGAAAGTAATTAGTACAGTAATTGCTTCATACCCTTTGATGTGTCCGACTTTAGGCTGGACATTGAGTCTATGGACTCTGAGGAGGCACCGTTACTGGTTTGAGCTGCTAACTGGTTCTGAGGAACACTGGGGACTTTTGGAGCACGGCTCTCTGATGTGGCGCGTCGAAGCATGGAAAGAATGGGTGTCCTCTTGGTTTCTTTATCCTCTGAGGCTCGTCTCTCCTCCGAGAAGCTGCGAATTCTTGTGGAGATACCCGCCACTGTCGATTCAATCTTTTTGCGCATTGCCAAAACTGGTGATTGATTAGGTTTCTTAAGATCCTTTTCATCTTGCCCTTCTAATGAATCACCTCCACCATCCATGCGCGTCATCTCTACTTCCTTCTTATCCTGTGATTCTCTTCTGCCGAGAGTCCAAGAGAGCCTACGCCTTGAAGAAACTGAATCATCTTCTTTGGTCGTTTCCTCCTTGCGCTCAGTCGATGGAGTTCTCTTCAGCCGCAAAGAGAGTCTCCTCATAAAGCCTTGGTCCTTTTGAGCTTCACGAAGGTCCTGCACTGACTTCGACTTCTCCTCAAGTCTCCTTGATGCTAATTCCAACGGGGCACCGATTGGCCCGGGTCTGTATATCTCTTCCCCTGACTCGGTGGAGTCTGATGAAGTCGCTTGTGATTTCTCCTCATTCTTCGACCGTGAAAGGAATTTTAGACTTCTTGTGAGGGAAGACTCTCGCTTTTTAAAGCGGGCCTCAAAGACCTCCTCAGAGGTAATGTCCTCAAAGTCCATTCCTGCTGAGAGCTCTTGTTGGGATGAGGAATGTGGGATGATTTTTGGTGGGCTGGGTTCTTTTGGGATCAGTTCTGGTGAGGCCACCCTTGAGTATACAGCAGGGTGCTCAGTGGTTGAGACGATGGTTGGCTTTGGTGGACCAGGCAAAGACGAAGAAATACCGGCAGGTGGAGTTGTTCTTACATGTGTTTCATTAGATACTGATGATGCAGAGGTGTCCTGCACAACAGCGGGTGTGGATGGCGTTAAAGATTGTTCATTTGGAGGCTGAAGTGATGGTACCATGATGGTCTGCATAATGCTGGCATAGGCTGAGGTCCTTCCATCTGGGAGAACAACTTTAGCAGGAGCTGAAGGTGTCACATAAGTAGACACGACATTTGTAGGGGGATGAGAGGATTCTTGTGTTGGTCTCACCATAACTGAGCTTGTGCTTATGACCATATCAGAGGACTGTGGAGTCAAATTTACTTCTTCTTCTTCTTCTACCTTTTCTTCAGAGACTTCTACATTTTCCTTAGCATTTGATTCAGCAGTGCTGACGAGTCTTTCTTCTTCTTGCTCTTTCATAAACTCTTCTTTTTCTTCTTGCTCTTTTCCTTCCGCTTCATCCTCCATTTTTTCTTCTAGTGTCGAGCTTTCGGCCACAGAAGTAGGAGTAGGAATTCTCTGGCCTGCATACTCTGATTCAAGCATTGGTTCTTCCGATATGCTCATGTCCTTCTCTGAGAAGCCACTCGTGCTTGATCTTTCATCAAAATTACTATCAGTAGTCAGCCCATCCATCTTTTCATTCATACTTTCATCAGGCTTGATCTCTTTCTCCATAAATGATTCCTCACTTTCTGTTTTGGTTGGACTTTCCTGCAAGACAGACTCTGGTGTTGGTGGTTTCGGTGAAGGATCCCTAGGTGTGGCTGGGCGGGAGTCAAACTTGGATTGCTCAGTGAGTGATGACATAGATATAGCTTCCTTGAGCCTTCTCTCTTCTAACTTTTCCAAGGGAATCTCCAAGGGAGCTCCTGATCGGCGGTGTAGTGCTATCGGTTCTGAATCTCCTTGACTGAAAGAAGCAGTTTTGCGCAAAATTTTTGGTTTGGGATCGTCATCCTTTGCAGAATCACTGGATGCAGCTCTAATAAGCGGAGGCGGTCCGATACGAGCAGTGCGAGAGTAACGATCTGAGGAGATCGCTCGTTTTTCATCACCCATTCCTAATGTTTCCAGCAGAGGTCCTCTCAGTCCACTCATCTTGTTGTCCACAGAGCCACCTCGCAGCAGACGCTGTCTCATCAGCTCCAGTTTAAGAGCGTAGTCCTCTTGACTCATCTTTACAGTTCCTGGGCTGGTGCTCCTCCTTGGTAGCTCCATAGAGACAGCTTTCTTCAGAACTCTCCTGCCTTCCTCTTGGTTTCCTTCTGCAGCACCTTCCTCAGGTGTTATCCGGAGCAGCAGAGCACTGTCAGCCGAGCCCCCACGTCTCAGCTCTCCTCTTCGTCGCCCTCCCTCTGGTTTGTCCGACTCCATGCTTGAACCCCTTCGCAGAGGTTTCCTCAAAAGCTCGGACTTTTGTGGCAGTTCAGCAGGTGCGTCTTCATCTGAGGAACCCCTGTCATTGTTTGGTGATGACCTTTTCCGCATGCGGCCTTTACCCGCTAAATCGACCCCTTCTTTATCCTTTTGATTAGGGTCACACTCCATTGCCTCCTGGGCTTGAGCAGGAGACCCAGACCATTTACCCATGCCATCTTGCTTTCCTGTTTCCTGCTCATTCGTCTGGATGTCGTTCAGTGACATCCTGGATCCAGAGAATTCCATGTTGAGTGGCATTGGAATGAACGGCAGTTCATCAAGGTCTTCATCTGAATCTGAGGATGATGATGGCAAAGGTGACCCTTCTTTAAGGTGCCTGGGAACTGCGATGGAGATATGACTGGACGAATCGTTCAGCAACTCAGGTATGGACCTCATGACCATTTTTGATTTGTAGCTGATTAGGGAACGCTGCAGAAGAAACACATGATCCAGTCAAAAAACTAAAAAGCTCTAACCATTCAACTATTTATAGGCCTTTGGGGTGTGATGTAAGGGATAACCAGAATAAGAAGTCAAATTTAGCTCACCTGCCATTTTCTGCGAGATACAAACTTCTTCAGGGCCTCTGTACTTATGGCCTTGCCCTTGTGAAGTGTCTGTACAACAAAAGGCAGAAAATGCATGACAGTAAGTTAAGAATGGGACCTTGATAGTACTGTAAAATGAAAACTATCACAGTTAGAAGTGGTCTTACCTTGAACCATGGGTGCCGGAGACATTCCTGAGTATCGGGTCTCCTAAAAAAAAAAGACGGCATTTCTTATGAGTGTGTAAGTATTTGTATCTCTATCTACTGTAGCTTAATCCACTGTACCAACTCAACTATCTTCAATGGAGAGCACTAGTGAAAGGCAGTAAAATAGTTGAAGACATGGACCAGATAATGAGGAACAAGGGATGTAGAAACAAAAATATTAACACGAGTGTCTTTGTCCTAATAAAGAATAATTCCTATGCTGTTTCAAACCTTTATTTATTCTCAAAAGGACACTGAGGTTTCCCTCATTTCCAATGACGTCGACATTACAAGCACAGTAAAACAAGCAAAACACAACAAACACTCAGTGACAAAAACCACTGTGATCCATTAAAAACAGTTACACAATGGGGAGGAATATGTTGTAGAGAAACCTTTAATATGTGAATGAAACCTTAACCAGAGCTGCTGAAACACGTTTTAATCCTCCATGTTGACCTACAAAACCTGAACTGTTAAAAAGAATTGTATTGTTAACTGGTTTCCTGAATTGCTTGTTGCAGATCTAGATTTTACAGTGAATATATTTTGACAGTGTATTTTTCTATAAGGCAAGGCGAGGTGAGTTTATTTTTTACAGCACATTTCAGCAACAAGGCGATTCAAAGTGCTTCACACAAGACATCAAAAGTATTATGACAAAGGGCAGACCCGCAGTTTTCTGAGAGTTTGTTCCATAAAACAGATCTTGAGAAAAAATAAGATATTCAGCGGTGTTACTCACAGCCTGTCTGCTACGAGCAGTTTTATGATGAACCCTTTGGCCTCTCTGCAAAGATCAGCAAACATGTTTTCCTCGAAGGCCACATTATAGTTCCTGATGTTCATAACGGAGCTGCGGTCATTCTCTCCAGCAAATGGAGAAACTCCTGTCAGACTGATAACAGAAATAAATACTGACATTTAGAGACATGAAGTGTAAAATAAAAAAGCCAGACATGGATACTCAGTCTCCCAAAATACACTCAAACAGAAAGAAAACAAATTATTATAAAAACTGTACTCACCACAGATATGCAATAACTCCAACTGACCTAGAAAAAAAAAAGAGAATCAGAAAAAGTTGTGTGAATCATACAAAGTTAATACACTTATTATAAAGACTTTTGTTTGAATTCAAGACATATTTTACCAGATGTCTGTTGCTTTTGACACAGGGGTCTGATTGACAATTTCTGGCGCAACAAATTCCGGTGTGCCATATTTACAGTACTGAGCCTCATCAGGTGTGAGCGCCACTGCGTTTCCAAAGTCACAGATTCTGATCTGATCACCATGAGGGTCTGCCATGAGGATGTTGTCAGGCTGAGGAGGAAATAAGAACATAAAGATGAATCTATTGTGTCCAACGATCCAAATGAATAAAATAACAGCAACAGTGAACCTTTGTTTCCTGTGTTTGAATACAATTTATTTATAATCAACAGAAGATGATGAAAAACTGATGGGAGGGAGGATCTATGGTATCGACCTTAATGTCCAGGTGTATGATGTTGATATGATGAAGGTAGTCCACTCCCTCGAGCAGCTGTCTTATACATGAACGTACCTGGAGGTCCCAAAACACAAATCAGTACAGCTGATTCTCATACAAATAAAAGATACACATCTGATCATTACATTGAAAATGGTTAAAGCAAGGGTAAGCAATTTATTTCAGAAACATTTTTATGATCTATTTCCTGAAATGATCTTCAATGAAATGCTTTGCCCATATGTACATTTCATCTATTAGGGCTTTCACACTTGCAGAAAACTCCTGAAAAACTCCTGATATTTCCAGGAAGATCTGGTGTAAGAACGCAGCAGGATATTATCCGGAGAATTAACCTCGAGCCAGTAGGAGAGGGTGGTGACGTTATCCTGTGACTGGAGTCAGTGCATAGAGTGTCTGCAAGCGACCGCTACCATCTCCGTGCACGTAATGTAACGGCTGCATTATGTTTTCTGTTCCTCAGTATGTTGTTCTCCGCTCTTTTGTTGATATTGTGAATTCGTCAGACTACATGTAGCATTGATAAAAATGCATATTCTCATTATAGCGTCATATAGCGAACCTTAGGAGACCCCCCCGCCCCCCCTCCCATCTGACAAGGATAGTCTCCCACTGTGAGGAGCATATACGAACAGCCAGGTCTGGAGAATATCCAGAGCAGTCCTCCTGAAATTATCTAGATATTTTCAGGAGTGCAAGTGTGAAAACGGCTAAATAGTAGTCAGGCATCACATGTTCATGTGTTTTGGGGGAGTTGTACAAAGAGGGAGGCCTGGGATGTTTTTTAGTTGGTTACTTTTTAAAATCCAGCTTACTCCTGCTGGTTCCTCCAAAGTTGCTCACCCAAGCTTTAACTGTAAGATTTGCTGTGTAGTCACAAAACACAGGACTTACATCGGACTCCATTATGGAAGATTTCCTTGTAAATCTGTCAAGCAGCTCCTCGTGGCATCTTTAGAAGTTAATTAAGGCTGTCCTCTCTGGGAACTTAGACTCATTGTACAGTAATTGCTTCTTGCTTGAAAACATGTACAGTACGCACATAACAATACAATGCACAAGTGCAAATAAGTGATTTGTGTGAATGAACAGTTCTTCTGCACATGATAACATGTCACCCTCTTTCCTGGCCTCATTGTGTACTCTGCATGAGACTTCTCTGTCTGTTTTTACTGCATAACAAGGATACAGTTCAGTGATGATGATGGCTGCGTTCTTTTTCTCGAAGGCATCATGAAAATAAAGCACTCTCTCGTGATCCAGCTTGGAGAGCAGATTCATTTCTCGGAGTGCAGACACCTTCTTCTTGGCCCGTGTGGAGATGAACTTAGCCGCATACTCCATTTTGCCTTTCTTCTGGGTCACACGTTTCACGTAGGAAAATGCACCTCTGAACACAAAAACAAACAAACACACAGTACCAAAACTTTATTTTATTCTGAGCTCATTAATACTGACATGTGGAATATTTAAAAATCAGTTGTTAGTACAAAGATGGAGGCTGTAAGAAACAAAGTATTACAGCCTCACTTTGAACATTGAATAATAAAACAGGTTCTAGTCCGCGCTGTGGTACACTTGTATATTGTACTTCAAAGTGTAGGATGCTAATGCAGGTTTACAAAATGGCTTACCTTCCAATTTCCTTGTGGATGTCGTAGTAGTCAGTCAGTCTGCGCATTTTCCTGAGAATGGTTTCCTCATCCTCTGCTGGATCTTCTTTAGTTTTGGCTACATGTGCAAGTTAAAAATAGATAAAGAGAAATGCTTGACTCACCAAAGCTACAAGAAAGATGTTGGTGTTATTATGTGTTACTTCCTCTACTTCCTGGGACTATTTTTGATGGCTCTGACTGATTTCTTACCTTCATGAATGGTGAGTTCAGCTTTGCAGGACACAGATCCTGCCAGGTTCCTGGCAGTGCAGGTGTAAACCCCTGAGTCTTCTGGACGAGCGTTGAGGACCACCAGGGAACATTCATTATCATCGTACACGAATGTGAAGTGACATCCCTCTGACAGCAGGGTATCATTCTGAAAGTGTCAGCAAAGGTTCTCAAATGATATAACAAAAAAAGATCTGTTTGAGTACATTCTCGTCTTAATTTAAAATATTTAGCTAACTGGATTATGTAGTGTATCGTGGTAGTCTTTTATTAAATCAAACCTTGAACCAGAGGATGTCAGGAATGGGTTTGCCCTCCACAACCACAGCGAAGCGAGGGGTCTCCCCAGCACTAACGTCCAAGTCCTCCATGATAGTTTCAAATGTTGGTGGAGCTGTGGACACATTTTTAAAGGAACAATGTCATATTGGCTCTCGACAGATAACTGGATAAATAAATCAATCTACTGTGTACCTGCCATCTCCACGTTGAAGGTACAGCTGTCATTGCCGTACTTGTTGGAGGCCAGGAACGCCATCTCTCCGATGTCAGAACTCTTCACTTTGAGCAGCTTCAGTGTGTGCTGGTCATCATCTGGCATGGTCATCTCATACAGGCCGGGCTTACTGGACAGGACCGCTCCCCTCCTGCAGAAAAATGTTTGTATTTGTGAACCAGGATAAACATTTTAAAGGTAAGAGAGAAGCCGACTATGACTGTGCATGTTTGGCTGTTGCTTGAGGTTAAGTCAGGACACTATCATAGACTTCACTGCTTTGGAATCTTTGATAATCCTTCAGACTTAAACAGCTGCCTGTTTAAGCTGTCATACTTATTTATGTCTGCCTGTCATGCACTCTAATTATCCAGTAATACAAAGGACCAACAGAGTGGTAACTGCAACATCAATAAGGTCTTAATATTTGATAAATAACATTTGAAATCAAAGGATGTTACAGTGAAAAGTGTTATAAGCCACCTGTTGGAATATTTGCAATTATAGAAACGTGATGGAAAAGGCACAAATACCTCTTCCAGATGGCAGCAGCGTTGACATGATTGAGCGTGACAGTGATGGTGACAGACTGGTTTTCAATCACATACACGATTTCTGGCTTATCAATAATCACTGGAGCCTCTTGAAGATAGGAGCCTAGAAGAAACAGATCATTTTACTAAACTGGTAGCAGACACTTATAGATGAATGGATGCTCCAAAGGAGCAAAGAATGTACCTCTGTCCAGGAGCTGCACTGGGTCCGTGGCAAGTGAGGGCTTGCTGAAGGCTTTGGAGGTGATTGTCAGGACCCTGAAAGCGTAGCGCACGTTTTTGGAGAGGGTGGTGATGGTGTAGGTGGTCTCCTTCAGGCCAGAAGCTATGATGGTCCACTGGATGGAGCCCAGGGCCTGTTGTTGGATGGCATACATCAGGGAGCTGGGATCTGAAAGAAAGGGGGTGTGAAGCAAATTGGGACGCCATGATGTTGCACTACTTCCCTTTGTTCTAGAAAATGCAACAATTCTGTTGGCTAAACTTGTAAGAAAGATTAAAATGATCTACATTGTCTACCATTTTGTTTAGAGTTAGAGTCAGGGGCTGTGTCCGAAATCACTCACTCATTCCCTACTCACTATATAGTGAGTTTAATGCAGTGGACTATACAGTGCACTCACTCAGAAAAATTAAAAAACATTTCGGACACTACTCGCTCACTCGCCGGCCGCTGACAGTGATGTCATTGTTGTCATGCAACTAAAATGTGCAGCTTAACAACGGCCGAGGATCAATAATAACGGTAAATAACGGCATGAATTTCAGTGAAAACTTCTATTATACTGAGTGGACTTTCACAAAACATTTACAAAGAATAAATACATATAAAATATTGAATTTTGCATATAATGAAACATATTTTTGGACCAAAACTCATTTATTTATGTTCACAGACCCTCCTCTCGTGTCTGTCATCATCATCAGGACAAACTACCGTCACTAACGTTAACGATATTTATTCTTTATTTAAACAGATCAAAGATTTCAGTCAAAACGCTCCAAATATGAACTTTATTGTGTTTCTGTGTTCTCACTGGTCGCTCCTCTCGTCCGTCTGAGAGCAGCCGAGTGAAACACCGCTCTCCGCTCATAAAACCGCAATGCATGATGGTATATATTGCTCGGATAGTGACCATCGCCTGTCCACTACTTTTCAAAATGCATTGTGGGATACATTGAGTGGACTATATAGGGTATGACCATGCTCACTCAGAATTCGGACAGCACTACAAAATGGCGTGTCCACTATATAGTGCACTATATAGTGAATAGGGAGTGATTTCGGACACAGCCAGGGAGTTCAATTAAACTTCTAAATGTTACACTAAATATTTCTGCTGTTTGGTTTTATCTAACATAAACTATGGTGTATATTTTAATGTATTTTTTAGTCATTTTTAAATAGTAATCATATCTACATATGTTTGCATTGATGTCAGCAGGATTAAGTATTTAAAAACATAATTGACATATCTAATGTGGTGCATAAAACCATTCTTAAAATCCCTCTCGTGTACCAATGGAAGGGTCCAGCCTCCTTGGTTTCTTCCAGCTTATAATGATGGTTTTGCCAGTAATGGATTCAATCAGTGGTGTCCCATCAGGAGGGTCAGGGAGGATATCTGAAATGAATCACAAAAAAATGAGGTCCTTCATGTCTCTGAGCTGTAAAGGATGTGTCACAGAATTCAGGGGGACATAACAGTCCGAGAGGTATTACATTTTAAATTGTTCTAAGACAGATACTACACTTTTTCTACAACATCGATTGCTAGTTGACCGATATCTGCATGAAGACTCTGCTCCAGTTGAGATTATGTTTTCACTCAACAGCTGAGAATTATCTTCTGCTTTTGTTAATTCTTCACCTGTGACATAGAGATGAGCGTAGCAGGTGGCCTTGCCAACTTTGTTAGAGATGACACTCTTGTAGACTCCACCGTGGGCGTGGCACACGGAGCGGATGACCAGGCTGTGGACGTCACGGACTGCGGGAGAGAGAGCAGAGATGAAAGGGGTTTTGATATACTGACTGTTAGCATCTTTAATTGTTACCAGATTCAACAGGATACAATTAAACACGATCTCTGCAGACAGAATAAGACCCAGCAACAACCAATGACTGTGTCTGAAAGCAACCTATAGGGCAGTGATCATCAACTTGAGGCCCGTGGGCCACATCAGGCCCCCCAAAGCTTCCTATCCGACCCCCGGAATATAAATTATCTCAGGGGATCAAACAATAAACATAAAAATAATATCCCTAGGCTGAAATACTCACATTAGGTGACACCAACTCCTTCACAGCGGGCTTGACAGCTGTCAGGCTTATGAACCATCATATTTTAAATCTGTCAAGAAGAAAGCTAGCCCTTGTACAAATGTTGTTGACGACCCTTGCTCTTGGGGCTTCGCGAGTATAAACTGCCCTTTCAAATTAGCAATGATAAGTGTGTGTGGTATTGTCACAGTGTTTCAATTCTTCTTATAGAAGAGAATTGGATGGTGGGTGAGGTGAACAACAGCATACTACCTGGCTTTAATGAAACAGGTAGAAGGTCAAGATTAGAACATGTGACTCAGTTTGGTGACGGTCTTACGGGTTGTTTTAGAGGACACTAACATACTTGTCATAAAGACACACAGCGTGCAGTGGCTTCGGAAATTATTTCAGAAGAGAAACGGATTATTGATTGATTCTACTTATATATTATTCTACAATAAACCTGCTGTATGATTGCTCTGTAAAGTCTTGAGTGCTTTGCAGGCCTGTGAATTGGGTGAATCTTAATCCATTCTGAAACACTCACACTGCGTCATCTTCCTGTCCTCTGTGCTCTCAATCCTCTTGCCGTTGTGGAACCAGACAATGGTGGGGTACGGCAAACCAGCCACTTTACATTTGAGCACGGCTTCCTTCCCCTCGATGACATCCAGGTCATAAAGGGGTTTGATGAAGTCGGGCATGGTGAAACGCTCCACCTCGTTCTCTGGGACCTCCGGCTCCTCTGGGATTGAGGGCATCTTCTCCAGTTTTGCCCTGAATGGGAAGGGGAGAAAGGGAAACAAGGGAAATCAAAGTTTATAGGCCATAAAAAAACACAAGCCCTTTGTCCAAAAAATTAATTAAAAAACCATGCTCTTGGGATGGTGGTAGCCTAGTGGTTAGAGCGAGCGCCCCATATACTGAGGCTTTAGTCCTCGAGTGTAGGGGGCCATAAAACCCGTGGCTCATTTTACGCATGTCGTTCCCCACTCTCTCTCTCTCCCCGCTGATGAACTCTATACACTGTCCTATCTCTAAAATAAAAGTATAAAAGCCCAAAAACAAACAAATGCCACACTCTTACATCTGTGAGGAGATGGCTGGCCGAGGTTCTTGTATGTAGAGTTCAGCAGAGCTCTCTGCATCCCCGTGCCCATTACGGGCCGTGACGGTGTAGAAACCTTCATCATCATTGGTCACATGAGAAATGATGAGAGAGTGGCGGCCTCCTTCCTGAAGAATACGAACATCTTCACTTTCTGCGAGTGGATGGTCTGAAGAGAAAAGAGGAACATTTTATAAAGGCATGTAGAGGAGTAATGAATAGCTGATGAAAAAAAATTAAAACAAAAATGTCCCCCCTGTATTTCCCCAGAGTACCCAGAGAGATTCTCCAGTCTAACCTTAGAAACACTGAGTTAAAGGGTCTCTGTCACGAACATTTTAGAAATACTGAAAGTATTTTCAACTTATGAAGAACAGGTGATTTTGAAGATTTAGAATTTTCCCTGTTTTCGCACATCATGCAGGACCTAATGACAGAAGTTTGATCTTACCGAAGTGACTCCAGATGACTTTGGGAGCTGGCGTCCCGCTGACTTTGCAGTCAAATCGAGCGTTACGTCCCTCAATCACTTCTAAAACATCCAGTTTACGAGTGAAGAGCGGCTCAAGTGAAGGGAGGACTTTGAGTTTGCCGCATGAAGTCACTTCCTCTGGATTGTAATGATTTGAATTCAGAAGAAGAAACAGAAAAGACAGGACGATTAAAACATTTAAAACTTTACATGGAGCACTTGTGATACGTATTCTTTAGATGTACCTTTAGCAGTGCTAAGCTTGCACATGTATGTCCCGCTGTCATCCTCATGGACCGAGTTGAGCAGCAGACGGCACTTTCTGCCGTCAAAGTGCATCTTACAGTTGAGCAATGCCGGCTGGATCAGTTTCCCGTCAGCCAGCCAGTCCACGTCAGTGTCCTTCGGGCCGATGACATGACACTCAAACAGAACGGTCTCTCCGGCCTTGGCTGTGATGTCCCTGACCGGGCGGACCACAGCCAGGCCAGGCTCGAATGGTTGAGCTGGGTTTAAATAGAGGACATTTCTGAAGAGTGCTGTTAAGTGACACCTGGAGGCTGCTGTTGTGAACTAGTGTCTGTTTAAAATAATTAGCCTCCTTCACCAACCGTACTTAAATCCTACTAATGAACTTTTGAAGAAGATTCTGGGATTCACCGATGTTTTCTTCTGTGGGATTTGTTCTTAGCTAAGAACAGAAGTTACGAACACTCAAGAGACACTCTTACGCACATTTGAGTGCTGACCGGCTCAGACAGAATGACTGGTTATTGCATTTAAATCTACAGTTTAATTATATTATAGGGTTTTTATAACATTATTTCTATAATTAAAAAATATTTCATCAATATTTGTATGATCTTACAAATCCCAGTAGTCTTTTAAAATGATTAACACACGTCACTTCAGTTCACATACATTACTTGTGTTTATTAAATCCCATGTGTCTTCCTGTGTAACCATTCCTCACACTGCTGAATAAAACAGTTTGCTGCTGACCTCCTGCAGTAGTAACTCCACTTCACAACTAATACATTTTATTCTCTGTTAGGAGTCCTGTGCGACGCCAGCGCCATCTTCAACGCTCAGTTAAGCATCTCCAGAACCTTATTTTGTTCTACCAGCATGTGTTTCTGTGTTGGGCCCAGCACTCATGCCCTTTTATGGGCATTAGTGGGCGGTTACCTATGCTAATTTGCAACAGCATGCACACGGTTTCAACTAACGAACACAAGGAGATAACGCAGCTGCGAACAAATCAGTCATTTAAGAACACGGTGGTGAATCTGACGGAGAGGCCTATTAGAAATATTCTTAAGAACAACTTGAGAAAAATCTTACAATGATTTTAAAGAAGATATTGGTGAATGAGTCCATTGTTCTAAATCACTTGGCGTAGTGCTATGCATGCTGATGTTATTTTATAAGAAACCTATCATTTGGAATTTACCTTAAGTGTAGCGAATGGTTAGCCAAACTAAATTATTCACAAACTCATCCGTTGTCAACCACAGAAATAAGAGTCAAATATGTCAAGTGTATCTTAAAAGAGGCATACCTTTTACTTCCAGCTTTCCTTCACACTGCTTTGTCCCGTACTCGTTAATGATCTTACACGTGTAAATCCCAGAGTCTGATTTCACGGCTGACTTTATGGTCATCTCAAAAGTGCCTTCTTCCGTCTCCCGGACGATGTGACGTGGGCCTGATTTCACCGTAACTCTGTCCCTCAGCCTACAAAAGAAGAGGATCGTTGCTATGATTCAAAACAAAGTGATGAATCACTCGTTCACCACTCAAGAGTTTATTTTTCACATGATATTTATGCAATAAAAGATGACCAGGCACGCTCTATTTCAGCTGCAGGCTCTTTTTTGGCTGGTAGGAAGGGGATGGGGGTGGGATACATTATCCAGGGCTGCCAATATTATGTTTAGCGCTTTCTTCTCTGCTTTTGTCTCTCGAGAGCCATGACTAAGTCCAATGACTGAACCCGCCTGAGTGATTCAGCCTATTCTGGTCTCCTATATTCAAGGATAAGGCTGATAATATTCTGTATGGCTCTCAATGTCGACAAATCCCATAAAAAGACCAACACCTACAGTGTGTTAGTCAATCTCTCATGACAGTCCCTCTCTCCTGCTAAGGCTGACATTCAATTTGTAAGCAGCTTGAATATGTGTCTTCAGTACTTCAGAATGCTGAATGGTTAATAGTGCTGCGCGACCATGTGAGAACTTTTTGTATGATTTCAAATTCAACACTTAATATAGAATAAATATGGAGACATGTAAATTGTAACTGACATAAAGAAATGTTAAATAGCTAATAAATAAATCACTGTCCTGATTACAAAGTTCATTGTGAAGAAAGGCAGTCTAAACTGAAAGTGCGGGGTATAAAAATCCTTTATCAACAGGGATATGTCTACTCGTTTCGACTCAACTGAGTCTTCGTCAGGACATAATTATCGACTGCCTTTCTTCACAATTAACTTTGTTTGTAATCAGGACATTCACTTATTTATGAGCTATTTGACTTCTGTCCCAGGTTCTTCAAGAGCACCTGATTCCTCTACATTTTTTGACCCTGTGCAGCACTAGCTTCTACTTTTTTCTTAAAGAAGTGTTAGCTTGTCACTTAAGTTAGAAAGCTACTCTACAACATAAATAAAGATAGTTAGCTACTACATGTGTAACTGAATTACTTTAAATAAGATGTTTCACAATTCACAAGTCACAAAAACCTCCTCATGACTTTGTTTGCTCCAGCCTGTTCTCATTCCCAACTCCTCAAATACGGCGTCTTGCACAGTGACCAAGTGTCCTCCAGCTCATTGTCTGATGTGGTGTTGAAGTCAGTGGACTAAGCATGACTTCTCTGATCATTTTATGTGTACCTTCTCTACTGTTGTTTGTACTTCAGCTCCATTGTAAATGACTGTTCTCCCTAACTATGCTTTCTGAAGATTTAACAAAAAGCTTTGTTTGGTCGTCAGGGGTGACGGATGGGTTAAATAAGGGCTGGACTTCTCTTTAGGAGACCAGATTAAATACTGGCCCCATGTCCACCTAGCGTTGCATGAAGCGTTTGTTGGCTGCACGTCCATCCTGTCTCTATGACAACAGTCTGTTGACAATGGCCGCTGTATGACCGACACTGCTCTGTTTCTTTTTACTGAATATTTTATATTTCAGATCGTTTTTTACCCGATCAGACACGGAGCTAAGAGGATGTGGGTACAAGACACGATCCATGGCTGCAAAAATACGGGGAATATCATACTTTTGGAAAAGATCGCCGGTGACGTCAACAGAGCCTTTCTGAAAAGTTGAAAGATTTTCAACTTGAGCTCTCAGAGAGGACGCACAAAAAAAGGCAGAGAGCTTGAAAAAAAAAGGCGCTGGGCTCTTTCTCCAGGCGGCCGCTTTCTGCTGCAGACTCTCTCTACTCATTGAAAACAATTGAAAAAAGACGCTGGCGCTCAGAAAAAAAAGCTAGGTGGACACGAAGTCTTAGTCTCAATGTTAACCCCTTGCAATAAATGCAAACATAAGTTAGTCTCATCACTATGCTGTTAATGTATGTTAGTATGTTAGTGCTGAGACACAAACCTTGATCTTCTTTCTAAACGTCGTCAAGTTGTTGTGACATAAATCCCCCCCAAAAAAACACTCTGAATGTGTTTTAGCAATTCCCTGTATGTGTACACATACTTGGCCAAGAAGCCAATTCTTAGGGAAAAGTTTCTTAACAAGCTTTAATTTGAAGGTTGAACCATATGATGCTTATTTATTATTGCTAACTCATTATGGCTAACTTTTTGAATCTTTCATGATGTAGTAAGACATTGCAACGACAAATACATGGAGCCGTTAAGCTTCACTGCACGTGTCTCAGCAGCAGGCAAAGAAGACGTAGAGATGAAATGTAAATATAAATGGAAAGCTGTCGCTTTTTCTTTTTTTTTTAAGATAGTGATCAGGCCATTGAAGCGGAGGTGTTCCTAATGAAAATATTGATCTTTAAAAATCACTTGTTAATACAGTAGTTAGATATTTAAAAGAGCTCAATAGTTGCCCTGAGCTGCTTGGCACTACAGTGTTCAGATAACATTATTCAAACAGAAGTTAATAGTGCACTTTACTAGGAGCTATTTTCAGCTGTAGATGAATCCACATGGGGTGCACTTGTGAGTGTTTACAGCTGCAGGGTGGTGTTAGTAGGGTTGACTCAACAGAAGGAGCTGGGCACAGAAGAGCTGGATACAACACACTTTGGTCTTTCTGGGGATTCGTTAACAATAAGAAAAATGTGGAATAGAGCTGAATATATTATTTGAAGCTGGCTCATAGAATATATGAGGAGACTCTTCTAACACTCAAGGACCTGTCCATTGTGATGAAGAGCAAAGAGATCTGGCTCATTTTTGGATGGTCTCAGCACTGCAGATTGTTATCTAAGAGCTCATTAGTTTAGCCAGACATTTGTGTTTCTGGGCAGTGAGCAGCTCCGCGGTAAACAGAAGACGCTTGTTTTTCTTCCCCTTTCCTTATTAAGACTCTTTCTGTCAGCCAGGAGATTGTTAGGCAGTAAACATTAAGCTTCTGCCTCCTTTAACAGATGAAATCAAGTGGCATGCTCGGAGACAAACTGTGCAGTCAAGCAAGCTCTGCTCATGGTTTGTGATGCACACAAAGTCTTTTCCATCTCCCATGTATGCAAAGCCTTTAAACACTCTAAAGCAGTGAAGAGACTTACCAATACAGCATAGGTTTGGGCTGTCCACTTACTCGGACAGACATGGTGACTTCTTGTCCTTCAATGACGGCTTGATCACTCATTGTTACCTGTTTGAAATGTAATGCAAGTTAAAAGCTGAACGATGCATTTCAACTGATGGGGAGATCATAGAGCGAGTAACATGATCAAACAGGAGAATTAATATTGATAAATCAAGGACATTCTGTACTAGGAGTGGGAATCTCTGGGTAACTCAATAATTATATAATACGATACGATGTTACACGAGACGACACAATACGATATGAGACGATACAAGACGACATTACGATATGTTACGATACGTTACGACACTTAACAACACAATATGATATGAGACGATACAAGACAACATTACGATATGTTACGACTCGTTACGACACGTAACAACACAATACAATATGAGACGATACAAGACGACATTACGATATGTTACGACTCGTTACTAGACGTTACGCCACATTACGACACAATACGATATGATACGATACTATATGTTGCCTACTATAATAATATCATGAAACACGATTCTGCAATTTGATCTGCTGCAAGACAAACATACAATGACACATCATAATAACTGATTAACTGAAGAATACAAAATGCCCTTAATCGCTTCATTCTTAACTTCTTTTAATTCTGTCATATTATCCTGAAAACGAATTATTGTGTCCCGCTGTCAGCTTCTTTGACCAGTAAAGTTCCATCCATGTTACCTTCATTTATGTACTAAGCCCCCCTCCCCATGAGGAGTTATGACATAGGGATGTGTTGAGGCATATTGGCAGGGACATTCGTTTAGATCGCCGTTTTGTTCAAATGAAAACACTGACATTTGGTGCCAGTGTATCGACAATTGAGTCAGGACGACGTCATATTGCCATTTCGATATTTTGTCCCACCCCTATTCTGTACATGAGAAATGTTGTTCCTATAGAAGAACAAACAAGTTTCAATGCAAAACCTACAGTACATATCACGTGAAAAAAGATTCCATACGGTATCTAATTAGGCCTCTCTCACTGTCTCACCAGGAATGAAGGGGGTCTTCTGAATCGTGTATCAATATTTCGCATTGGCTCTGGTCCTCCAAAATCCATGCCCTCCTCCAGGGGACTGAGATACTCCTCATCAGATGTGATAGGGCTGCTGATATCCATAGGCACACCCAGGTTTCCCCTTGCCTCATGTACAGACTCTGTAAAAGCAGCAGGGTGATATGTTGATTTGTGTAGTAGGTTCATGTAATTCTGCTTACAAGTGAGTCCTATAAACACCTTTCATTTTCTCTCTGCCCACTTCGGTTTTTTGTTTTGTTACAGAAAGCACAGATGTGACGACAAAGGAGTTCAAGGAGGTTATTTATTCAAGAAAAACAACAACAAAGCCCCCTTAAAATATAATTAGAATCTGAGATGTCAAATGTGATATCCAAACAATAGTGGATTCACACAGTGGGTGGAGCCAGTGAGACTCACTGGGAAATTTATAGGTTCAGTTTCGCCTCTGAGTTGCTATGGTAACTATAAGTGAGGTTGTTCAGCTAGAATATATGGCAGAGACATTTTGCTCAAAGAGATAATGACAAGGGAGCAGGAGAGAAATCAGCAGAAACACAATGCCAGAGTGGGAAGAGGCCACAGGATGTTTTTGTAAGACGGAGAAGAAGATGTAAGGTGCATTAGACAGTTTTTTGAAAATGTTGGCCATTAGTCAATAAATAAAGAATGGCCCACAGAACAGAATACATGTTCTGATTTACCATAATTCATGTGAATGTAAACAACGCTTCCTTTGCATAATAACGCTTATTGAAAAATGTAAGATTAGATGCCAAAACTAAATGTAAATCCCCACACGACAGTACTGTAAGAATACACAGTTTAATCTTATATCCCTCAAAAAGTCCGAACTTACCTGGTTTAATCATAAGGGTGGCACTGCTGGACGCTCTGCCCACCTGATTGACAGCCGTTACACAGTATTTTCCCCCGTCGGTTAGTCTGGCTGATTTGATGAGCAGACTATGCCGCTCACCCTCCACTTTGACTGTGTAATTAGCAATCCCTGTGATTTCATTGTTGTCTTTCATCCAGGAAACTTTACGTAGAAAACAGAAAATATTGGTTAATTTGCATATTCAATGCAATTTCACCTTCAATCAGTACTCCCAGTTTCATTGCCATTATAAGTGTTAATGTTAACATTAGAATGATCTGTCTATTATCATACTTTGAAGATATCGCTAATACTACACATGCTATTACTATTATTACTGGCATTAGAGTTATAACTTCATTTTATTGATTGTTGTTGTTGATCTGTTTGTTTCTATTCTTCTCTTTCTTCCTGCATCTCCCTCTATCCCTCTTTCCAACCCAACACAGTCGCAGCAGATGTCTGTTCAACATAAGTCTGAGTAGAAGGAAACTCTTGCCCTTCAGTCACTCCACAAATGGAGGTCGGTGCTCTCAGAGAAGGACTAAAGAAAAATAATGCAGTGGATACCTTCTTCAAGAAAGGAACGAAAGAAAATGATGGAGCACACAAATCACTTAAGGCAAATTTAATAAAGGTGAATTATTTTGTATACATAAGTCTGATTCTGCCACTGTTACTTTGCTAAAGGTTGCCAAGTGCTGTGTTCATGGTGGATCAATGTTAGGTCTTTGTAAACAATATAACAAAGAGTACGGTCTAGACCAGCTCTTTTTGTAAAGTGTCCTGAGATTACTGTTGTTCTGAATTGGCGCTACATATAGGATTGATTGATTGCTTGATTTAGGTATTTGCTGGAAATATACTAATTTCAATACCTTCAGGAATGGGGGTTCCATCAATGATACATTTTAGCAGCACATCTGCTCCAGCAGATGCTACAGTATCCTGCAGGGGAAACTCAAATAAAGGGGCCTCCATTGGGTCTTCTCCAGCGGACACATAAGAATCATCTGAAGAATCTGCACAGTTAACATAAGACAAGACAAGTCATTTTGTTTCTTTGACCAAATCAGAGGAATAACCTCTTTGTTAAGGAAGTCCTAATTTATTGACTGAACATGCTAAATTATCAGAATGAAACTTCAAATTATTAAAGAGAGCTCAATCAAAAAGCAAAACAAATCTAACCTAGCTCTGGAGACATGGGTCGAGGGCGACGCTTCTTTACTTTGGTCTTCAGCTGTTGTCCCTCTGGGGCGCTGGAGGTAATCTGCTGAGGCTCTCTTGTCTTCACAGGAACATCCTCTTCCATCTTTTCATCTTCGACTATTATCGCTGGGATCCTAATTTTCAAGGCTGGTTTAAATGGCTCCACTTCCATTTTCTCCTCTGTTGGACTGAGCGGTGACATCCTTGGGGGTTTTGGAGGAGGTTGAGAAGGAAAGTCTTGCACCATGACACCTCTTTTTTGAACCATTGGACTTTCAGGTCTGTTTTCAATTTTACGTAACACTACTTCTATTGGCGTCTTTCTCCCTGAAGGCTCGTCCTTTTGTGATGTTTGCGCAAGAGATTCTGGGAGGTGCTGGGATTCCTGCATTCGAGATACCCTTTGTACAAGCGGACTTGGGGGCCTTCGCTCAACCTTACGTAATGTCATCTCAGCAACATTTCTACTTGGGGACCCTTCCCTTTGTTGATAATATAAAGCAGGTGATGATGATCTCTGAATGATCTCTGTAACTGGACTGACTCTACTTAATTCTCTCACTGATCGTTGTCCTGGTAAGTCGGATAACTGCATGGACTCTGGGGTGCCTGCAACCTCTCCAAATCTACTGACTGTTACACTTGTTGAATGGGTGCTTGATGTCCTTTGGGGCGTTGGTTGTTGTTGCTGCATTGGTTGCTGACTTAGTTCCTTTTCTTTCTGTTCCTTCGCCCACTGGGCACGTTCCCTTTCTTGGAGCTTTTGGAGGACTTGTGGAGGAATAGGTTCAATTTTCCTCAGAGGCTGGCGCTGCTTGCCCTTCAGAGTCAGCTGCTCTGTTGAAAACGACTTCTTCAAATGAGGTTTACCTACAAGTTTCTTGATGCGCTGGAGTTCCTCAGTGAACTTGTTCTCAATATCCTGAACTTTTTGGGAGTAGCGAGGTTTCTCTTCCAGCGAAGCAGCTCTCTGTCTAAACATGGATCTACGCTCAGCAGCATCTTCCTTCAAAGCCTCCCTTAGATCCTCCCTTGAACTTTCTCTAGAGATGCCCAGCCGGCTTCCTCCATCATCTGAATCTACAGATCCAGCACGGTTGAACCCAGCCCAGGATCTTCCTGAGATGGATCCTTCTGGAATATCAAGACTGCGTCTCCGCTCTTCTAAGCCGCGGACCTTCTCAAAAACCTTTGAGCTTGCCCTGGTTAGCTTTGGGGATGGTCTCGTAGTCAGTTCTTTCCGGGAATACTCGCTCACTGGAGTCTGTGGCCGGGAATCCTGGGTGCTACTTTGTGTGACAGATTTTGGCTGCTTAACCTTATCCTCAAACTCTCCAGGCACTGTGTCTTGGTATTCAGATGGCGACAAACATTTCTTACGCAAGCTAAGAGGTGTAGTTGAACGACTTGGCATTGGAGACGTGGAGGTACGTTTGAGGAGTCTGGGGGATGGGGGCGGGAGGACTTCTGGGGGAGATTCTCTTAAATAATTCTCTGACGGGCTCCTGAAATAGATATTAACAGTAAAATATGCTGGCATCAGTATGTGGTTACTAATTCACAATCTGCTGAGAATTTGTGAACAGGAATGCAGTTAGCACATTAAAGTCTTTTTTAGGAATCTTTTAGGAATTTTTGCATGTTCTTTTCTTGCCTGGTTGTGTTCAAGAGATCTTCATGTCCATGCGTTCTACTATCATCTTCTGGACGTCTGTCCTTCACTGCATCATATGTAAAGAGGAGATATGACATATGGGCTAGTAATGAGGTACTTGTGTTGATTATGCAACACCACAACTGGAATGTGAAGCTGCAATAAGCCATCTCTCAATGTCACTGGTAGTCAGGGACAGGAAACAGGGTTTCGTTCCTAACAAATGTCGGGTGTCATAAGAATTATTTATGTCAACAGAACTTAAAATAAAACTATGAATTCCAAATACTAATCACTTTAAAATGGAAAAGGTTGAAAGTAATTGGAAATATCTTCAACATAAACTTTTTTTCCAGCTCATTTCACAGCATATATGATGTCAGAAACAAAAATAAAGACAACTCAACTAATGCTGCTTTCTTTGAAACACAATTTCCCATTTACATTATAAAGTTAAGTTCAGATGAAAAAAAAAGGAATCAAAAATAGTTGAAATCGATAGCCGTCAGCTGGAATGAAATGTTAGCTACCTGTATGCACAGCCTGGTCCTCAACATCCCCAACCTCTTCTTTGGTCTCAAATTGGTCTCCTTCATCGTCTGTTGTTTCAGAATCTGAAAAATAGAGTATATAGGTCACATATAATCCTCTTTTTCATCAAGTTTAAATAAGTCTCAGTGCACCCCAAAACAAGATTCTAGTTCTAAATCCACTCTGATCCTGTATTTGATCATGCTTATAAACCCCTCTATTTCAGCCGATATGAAGTATTATTCAAAATTAATCAGAAAGGTTTTTCATGTTTTTGGATCATGCTGTTTCCATGGTGGCAGCAGCAGCATCGAAGTGATCAGATTATTACTTTAAAAACCTTAAGGCTTAATTTTCCATTACAGTCAACTCTTTAATGGTGAATGACGACTGCAAATTTACAAATTGTGCAAAGTCATATTAAAAGGTGCATACCTCTTCTACAGAAATATACTGTATCATTAGAAGTATTTCAAAAACTGCATATCCAAGATTAACACCACCTTCATAAACTTCAAAGTAGTTTTCTGACGTATTGGACCATTTCTCTTTCTCATTCTCACAGTCCATTTACTTGAAAAGATGTCACCCACAGGGACTAATTAGTAGAGCTAAGCTAAGTGTCATAAAATTGCTGCAGCTGTATTGTTGCTGAGTCTATATCATTCATAATTATCTCATAAACTTCTACAGGGTGATAAAGAGAAGGGATATATATAAAACAAAGGAGCGAGCAAACAGTTGCTCTTGTATTTTAATTAGAAAAGCCACTTCTTTCCATTTTGTCCCTTTGAAAATGTAAACCACCTGAAAGATGACTGTTTTCCCTAGACTGAGATCAAACTCAGTCATTGGTGGAACTCAAAATAGAAAGCACTATTGAGTCATTGCCATCCCAGCAGCTCTCTGAGGCGTTCACTTCACAGTAGGTGTTATTGCTTATAATAAACAGAAGCTATCTGTTGTTCTGTTGCAGTTAAAGAACACAATAGGACAATGTTCTTATATTGAATACAGTAGACGAATACTGGAAACACTTGCATAACTCATTGGAAAGGTTCAATGTACCAAATGTTACACAATGAACTTGTTCTTTGAATCGTATTTTAGGAAACAATAAAAAATGCAGTGAACTCAGTTGAACCTCGAAGTGGTTCAAATGTTGCGTTTGTTTAAAGTTCATAATATTACTCAAAGCTTTTCAAATCTCCATTGAAAACAAGATGCACATTTTACAGTAAATGTCCACATTGTCGATTGGATTTTTTAAATGCAGATGTCCTACATATGGCCAAGAGTCTGCTTCATGAATATTTTTTACATAAAATTGACTAAATGTACAACAATTTCTCCAGAGCATTCATTAGTATCCGCAGATATTCTTTTATCTAATCTCACATACTGAAGCAGTTTTCAGATAATGACAAAAATGAATCCAACAGCAATCATAAAAGTTGTGAAGCAATGAAAAAAAATGAGCACTGAAATGTCTATTGATTAACCAGCTGCTGTTGTAGCTGGCTATGCATCTTGTTGGCAATGTACTGTAGTTATAGAAGCAATTAGAGCTCTATTAGTCGTTACAAGCTTCTGTCTCTACTTTGCCCTGATAGGAAAACAAAAAGGTTACCTCATGCTGGGTAAGTATGAACATATCAACTAACCCCTATAGTAACTGCTAAAAGACTGTTATACTTAGATTTGTTTTAAGTATTGGATTGGGGACATAGCGTTAGAGAGGTTGACAATAAGTAGCAGCCCCATTGGGAAATGATGGTGGAAATGTGCAAAGAAGATGGCTTTGCTAAAGAAACAAAGAGGAAAAAGGAGATCCCACGCTAGCACACATGGATGTCATCAGTGGAGGTAGCAAACTATTTAAACATTTCATCTGCATGGATTGTAAAACAATTAAATTAACACTATCAAAGGGGCGGCTGGAATTAGATTAACAGACCAGTTTTTTACTACATACACTACATTATCTTCCTCTGAGTTTCTAGTATGCAAATCTCAACGAGTGTGAAGACATTTAAATCTATAAATCCAAATTGAATACAAATTTAAACGTGTATTAAAGGAAACTCGGCGACGTTGATACTGTACCCAACTTGAGCCCTGAGCAGGCTCCTTAAATGGCGAATGGACATCACATTGCTTAATTAGTTTTGCTTGACAGGGGAATGATCGCAGAGTGAGTGCACAGGGTATTACTGTACATATCCCACTATAGTCCCATGAATGTGTGGATCGTAAACCTGCCACTGCAACCCTGCAGAAAACCACATAGCTCAACTAACAGCTTCTATACAGAGGTTTATATTCTGCTGATTGTCTTTGTTTATGTGGTGTTTTTAGAGGAGAATAGTTCTTTGTTTAAATTACCTTCTTGATGCTATTTTTAATACTTTTAATAAATCATCACCCTGTACTGTTGGGGTTGGACAATATGGTTATATTTTGAATTATGTATATCGATGAAAGAAGCCGATAATTGTGATCAGGAACTACAAATCCTTTCGTACATAAACAGCATCAGTCATAGCAACATCTCAATATATCAGCTTTTTTAGTGCAACTCTGAAAGTCTTCTTTGAAGTTAGTTCAAAGCTGTGGTTGTGCCATGAGCTTGGTGCATCTAATCGAAGTTTAACGCTGGTTTCTGTTGGCCAATGTTATTATATCATCCACTGTAACGCTGGGCTAAGCTGGTTTCCCTTTTGATTAGTTTTTTACAGAATTGCTTCATCTTATTTAATCACTCTCTTTGTATCTAGACTGTTTATGAGAAACAATGTGTTCCAGTTGAGAAGCAGCAATTTTAAAACATTTATTCGGTCAAGATTTCATGTGGAACATTTTTTTGCCTTGTATCTACTTGACTGAAACAATACAAAAGGAAAATAAATCGACATGTAATTGATTAAGATAACATATTAGCACTTGCCTGATTTTTTCTTTGGTCTGGATTTTGTTCATGGCCACTGTTGGTATATCCTCGAAAGGTAATTTTTGTCTTGGCTTACATTCAGCAGCAGGGTATTCCCCAAAATACAGGGGGGGTTCCGAGCCATTACTACACGCCTAAATCAGGCATTTTTCTACGAAGACATCAGCAAGAAGCATCTGACTTAGGTGAAAAAGATTCAACTTGTTATACACTGCAAGACTGCCGGTAAAAGCTCCTCAATCAAAATGCAAAGAAAAGAAGGAAATAAAAGGCACTTTGGTCCATTACATAATAAGTTGCCCCTCACAGTCTCAGCACTTCTTCTGAGAGGATCCGTCTCAGAAAAGCAAAGAGAATAGACCTCCGTCCGCAGGTGGAAATGTCTGTTGAATGCATATCATCCACTCTGAGGGAGCCCCCCTGTCCACACAATAGCCAGCGACAGTGTAAGCATCTTCCCCCGCTGCGTTCCACCCCACAGGCAGTGCACACCGATAGGCAGAAAAACCAGTGGGAGTGATCCAGCCCTCTTGAGATCAGTGTTCTACGGCATTGGTTGACATTTTGCATTTTTTCCTTCCTCCCCATGTGTCTGTGTCTTATTCTCCACCTGGTGTAATGAGCCGATGGTGTGTTGTCGGCAGAGAAGGGGAGAATCACTGCAACAGCAACAGGGAGCTCCTCGCTCCTCACTGCATTGCTGGAGCTCTGTTAGCTCTCACAGAAAAATGTGGTTACAAGGCGCAGCTACTTACAAAGCATGTGAAAGATGGAATTGATGTGCTCACAGCTACAGCTACGCTCCTAAAATCTAAAAGAGCAACTGTGTTATTGTACAACACAATTTCAGTTGCTGCTAATGTACATCTGGCATAATAAATCCTGCATTCTGTAACACAACCACATGCTTTATTTCAAATGACTCAGTATGTAAGAAGTCTTTTCCCCTGAGGGAAAGGAAAAGGCATTACTGCTTACACATTTAATTTCACCACCAAGAATAAACCGGTACACAGAAATAACTGCGCCTATTTCAATCCACATATTATCACACTGTACTCAGTACAATGTAACACTGCTCGCACACCAACGAATATTCACACCTAGACTGGATAAGGAACTCACTTTTTTTACAGCCTTATACTTAAAGATGTATCAGTAATGGTTGCATCCAAAAATGCAGTTATCAACCATACAATGTTTTACCTACAGGCTAGATTTAATCACGTGTGTGTGTTATGTAATCTCAGGTCATGGAGAGTCCCTTCTTGTTTCATTGGCAGCTTCACTTTATGTGGACCTCTTTGGTTAACAAATAAACAACATGTTTAAATGCTGCAGCACAGGCTTCGTGCTGAAATTATAACCTGGAGTGGAATAATTGCTTTTCCATTGTAGCTGTGAAAATGTGTGAAAATGGTGTAACCTCAAACACTGCTGATGGCACACGATGAATACAGAGGCTGCCTTCACGTTCAATAAATCCCCGGTGGTTAATCATTTGTGAGCGGTCTCGGCATGAAATTTAAGCTAAAATGCTGTAATGCAGTGTTGTTTATTTTAAAGCCTCTGTCATCAAAATAGTCTTATTTACCAGAGAAAACAACATGCAATGTAAATGGATTTGTATTTCATTTTCTAGGCTTTTGACTACTCAAGGCGCTTTTTACACCGCAGGTCACACCGAACCATTCACACACTGATGGCAGAAGCTGCAATGTAAAGTGTCCATCAGTATTAACTAATCCATTCATACACATTCATATGCCGCTCCTGAACCAGCACATTCACAGCCGCCGCCGAAGCAGTGGGAGCAACTTGGGGTTAAGTGTCTTGCCCAAGGACACACCAGACATGTGGCTGCAGGACTTGGGGATTGAACCCCTGACCTTCTGGTTGAGCGACGACCAACTCTACCACTGAACCACAGCCGCCCCGTGTAATATAATAAGGGTTGCTTGTTAAGATCAACCCCAAAAAAATAATCACCAAACTCGTGAGCTCTGCTGAGTTTTTTAGTCTTATTTAGCTGTTTTGCTTATTTGTTTTGGAATTTACAGCCTGCATAGCAGCTTTAATATATGTTTATGTAATGGTGGGCATTAAGCATTGGCATGCAACTACTCTGAAAATAAACCATTTTCATGAACTCTCTAAAAGCTGCATGTTGGGAAATTTGCAACAAGTACATTCTTGTACTGTTCACCTTTAAACGTAAAAGTTGAAAGAAAGCCCATATAATGGTGATTTATGAAATCATTTACTATTCTATGAGAGTATTAAAGAGGACATATTATACCTCTTTCCCACCTTTTCAAACAGTCCCCTGTGGTCTAAATGAAACCTCTGTGCTGTGCTTTGGTCAAAATATAACATGAATCAAGCACCAGTGGAGGTTTGTGACCCTGTGCAAACCAGCTCTCTCAGAATGCTCCATGTTGGTGTGTTTGTCTCTTTAAATGCAATGAGTCCCCCCCTGAGTTTTCCCTGACTAAAACTGGCGGACCTGCGAAAAAGTTTTGCTCTAGGCTGGAGGTGGAGTCCATGGGTGGAGAAAACGTGAGGGAAGGGTATTTTTTTTTACCAGAATCCCACTGTGACATCACAAGTTGAGAAAATTTGAAACGGAGCATTTTTCTCTGTGTTGTTAGACTTATGCAGACCACAAACAAAGGACAGGATGGGTTTCTTTTACATTTTGTGGGTCGGTAGACACTCAGGTTACCCAAATATATGTTCAAAAAAACTGTCAAATTGGATTTTTCATAATATGTCCCCTTTAAAGATTCATGTTTATTTCAACAACCTTTACTCATCCTAAATTTGAGCACATGAACTAGAAATCTGTCCTATGAGCAACAATTAGAGTTAGGGTAATGCTGACAGTCACTAACAGCTGTAATAAACCTCATAATTTCCCTTCGGGGTTTCGTTGTCCTTTAACATTGATTTGTTGATGTGCTTTTCAACTTATTAAAGCAACATGGCCGTGAAGGGGATTTCCACAGTGTGACTGCAGCTCCACCTGTTCGCTCACATTCAAGCTCTCAGAAGAAGACAACATGATGAGGAAACTATCCAAACACTCTGGAAAAGGGCCACGGTCACACTCAGGGGCGACATCTAAAGCTGCCAGCAGCAGGGCTCTGCAAACAGAGTTAATCTGTAAGCTCTGAACAGACTGTATAGATTTTTGAATTAAAATCACTGCTGTGCCCAGAGAAAAACCCAGATCTACATTTCTCAACAGCTTGATGCAACTTTTCAGTGTCTTTAAGTCCTTTGTTTTAAGGCCTGACGCTTTCTGTGCTTATCATATACTGATAACCAGTGCTGGATCTATTACGCTACCTTCCTTATTTGTTTCATTTCAGTTCATATATGAGCCTTTTATCTACACATATTTCAACAGAGCTGGACGGTTTATCTTTGTTTTTATGAATGAGTTCATCAATTTGTCAGACCAGTAAATAATCAACTGACTGCACAATCAGCAGCCAGGATTTAAAGGGGAATAGAGACTTTATGGACATAAAAACTGAATAGATCATAAAAGAAGCATGACACCGCAACATGTGGCAGACATCTTTATGCTCCTGCATATTTAGTAGATGTTGCAGATTCGTAATAAGACCTTTCCCTGGTCAGTAGAGAGAAAAAAGTCACACAGGGCCGGGCTAAAATTAGCAGTGATGTCTTCCTATGTAACAGGAGAGACGTTGGCCTGCTAACATCACAAAAATCTAAGGCCTGGCACATTCCTCTGTATAAATAACCAGGGAGAGTTGGTGGACGAGGGGGGCGGTACAGAGAGACATTTTCAAAGAGGGAGAGAGAGAGAGAGAGAGAGAGAGAGAGAAAGGGTTCAGGCAGAACCATTGAGTGATGGGACAGCTGTAGACTACGCACATGGCAAAGCAGTAGAGAGCTGAATCAAACTGAAGGTTAAAATGGAGAATCAAAGGAGCACTTCTGAATCGAGATGTCGTTTTCCAACCTCGTTTAAAGGTTTGAAGGTGGCTGATAGGATTGTGAGAAGTGCTGAGGATTTACAACAGTGTGTGACATCTAGTATCTGCGTCACAAGATAAAGTTGCATAAAAACACAAGATCTATGTTGTCGATGATCATTTTTAAAAGGACCACATCACAAAACACAGGATGCACGGGTACTCCGGATATGGATTACTGAAGGCTAAATCTTTGACTGCCTGTTGATGCTAACAATGCTATGCTATGTCCAGCCAGAAGTGGAAAAACTAAACTGAGAGTCTAGTTGACTGTTACATGAAACCACTATTTCTGTAAATATCCCTAGTGGTCCATGCTATCAAAACTACTGCTTTCATATTGTATCACGAGGGTGTAATGAAATAACACTTTTATCTTTTTCCCTATAGTACCTTAATTCAGATCATCATCATGGCTCCCCTATGAAAACTGTGAACACTGAAAAGACCATTTTAATTCTTCTATTAAAAACAAAAAGAGGATTAAATCAAAGTTTACTGACGCCTAAATATATGCTAAGTAATTGCTGTCTTCACTTAAAACAGAAACGTGTACTATTTCAGTCTGAATTTCTACAATTCATACATTCACAACGACATGATTCCATCTGCTTTAAATTATTTTGAATACAATCTTATTCAAGAAGAGAGGAACAAAAACTTTACATGAAGAAGCTGAACTAGGAACTCAACCACATTTTGTTATCTACATTGTTCTTTAAAGAGGCAGGCTGGGTCATGATATTAATTATCAAATGCTAAAATGTGATGGTGCATCTTTTATCTGGACTCTGACCAAGCATTTAAGCAAATATATTAATACACTGTGCTTTCTGCAGCCCGTACTAAAAGGAATCCTTAACATCATGTTGTCTAGTCTGCAGACATCACCACTCTTAAAGTATCCAGCTTTTGTCTTAAGCTTGCACAGAGCAGCTCTTTTTTTTTTAAATCAGCAGATTGTTATGTAAGCACCCCGTGCTTTGTTCTACACCATCAGAGTAAGCTATCATTTGCCAAAAACTCAAAACTGATTGTTAAACTGATTGAACTGTGTTCGGCAGTGATGAGACTTGACATTTTTGTGCATGCAAATGCATGCCTCATGTGCTCTCTCAGCAGGAAAAGGCAGATTTAAATTGAAGAGTGAGTTTTCTCTACACACTCACGCAGAGCTCTGCCAAACAATGACAGACTACTCGAGCTGATATATGAAGGGAATATTCGTGGGGATGGTAATGTCATTTTTCACAGCAGCTGAGGTGGTCAGAGCGCTCAGGTGAGATGAATTTAAATCAGGGCTGCAGATCACACAATGCATAAGAAGAGGTTTAGATGATCAGAATGCAGGTGTTTTAACAGACAGGAGCCGCACCGGCCTTCAGAGCATCATCACCCAGACGGGGAGAAATCTGCCCGAAATACACTTCAAAAGCTCCCTCTGGCTAATTTGTCAAAAGCAAGCTTTGTTTAAAGAACTATTCACTTACAGTTCCCTGCAATCATTGTGGAATCTGAACAAGTTCTCCCTCATATGCTCATCTCAAACAGTGAGCCCCACAAGTCTTTATAAATAGCACCAAAAAAGAGCAATAAAACTAAAAAGATTGTTTTTGAAATTAAGACCACCAAGAGAAGAATGCAGAAAAGCCATTTAGTGAAAGAAAATTATATTTGAACTCAGCATCTGTGCTCTAAAAATCCGATGATCCCTCTGTGTCTATATCAGACAAATCTACAGCAATTCAGATATGAAGTGTTTCCTCAACAGCACAGTAGTAACATCAACCATCGTTTCATGCAGTTTGCAAAATAGCTAAAAATACAATACTCATTTTGGATAGTATGTGTAATTATGTGTAACATGTAAACTGCTCTTTGTAAAGTGTCCTAAGATAACATTTGTTATGAATTGGCGCTATACAAATAAAAACGGATTGATTGATAGAACACAAGTTCTCCAAATAACTGTTGTTGACACGGATGTCTTACAATTAGTACAACAACAACAATTGATTCCAATACTTGACGCTTTTGTGCCCTTATCAGATCCCTTTAAGGGCAAAAAACTAATTCAATCATTCGGAATTACAACCATCCCCATTCTTTGTTTATGTGTCCTTGTAGATTAATCATTAATCAAGGAACATTTTCAAAACGTTAAGACGGTCAAATTCATAACACTGAATGCTTCTATGACAAATAAACACGAGACTTCCACAGAATAAAACCTCAAACTTAAATAAAAGGGGAATTTACGTTTGAATGTGTAAATCAAAGTGAGGCTTTGTTTTTGGCTTCTACATGTTAACACAACATATCTCTTTAAATATGTGTAAGTGAGTGCTTCACACTAGAGTTTGAGAATATATGCCAATGCCAGTTTATGCATTTTGTTTCCTCCCTCTTCTTTCCATTATTTTTGAGCACGACTTTTTCTCAAATCAATGAGCAGAGTTCAAAACTAATTATCTACACTGCCTGGGCAGATAGCAGAGAATGAAAGCCACACTTTAGATCTTAAACTGCTGAAATAAATGCTTAAATATTAGAATATATTAGACAATTATTGCATTTACATCAAAACTCTATTCAGAGAAGATACGGTAGCAAGTTGGGATATCAGTCAGCATCATCACTCAATATTCCAGCAAATGGAGGAGACACTCTGACATGTTTTCGAGATAGTTCCTGCTATGAGGAGGCTGGGCCTTTTGGATAACTGTGGCATTCTTAATATAGAAGTTAGAAGAGTGAAAGATTGTGTTGTCAGAACTGCATTGTCACAGTGGGCCTGACAATGTTGTGACTTATATTGGTCCCAAGGTGTATCGGAGACTTCCTTATTCAGATGGTATTCTACATTATTAGGGACGATTATTACGAGGATTTTGTAGGTTTTGCGTCTGACTGCTTTGAGTCCATGTCATTCTTTAGTAGCATCTTAATCTTTTTGATTTAGACACATTTAATGCTGAAAAGAAACTCTAGAAACCACTCGGTCATCTCTAATAGAAGACCAGACTAGATACCAGTGTGACGTTTTAAATGAATTCATGAGCCTTACCTTCACCCAGATCCAAGACGGCGAGTACAGCGCTGCTCCGGGCCTCTCCCAGGTGATTATTGGCGATGCATGTGTACAGGCCTGCATCACTGGGTTTGCAATCCCTAATCCAAAGTCCTCCGTACTCCTGGTTCTCCATGTTGAGGAGGTCATCATTGTGGTACCAGTACAGGGAGGGCTGGGGGTCTCCAGCCACAGTCACCTTGAGGCGGATGTCGCATCCAGTCCCTACGGCGGCATTCCTCATTTTGCGGATAAAAACAGGAGGAGTCGGAGTCGGAAGACCGGGTTCGCGAGGTTCCGGGGCAACATGCTCTGGACTTGCTTTGGACCGTTTTGGGGGGGATGATGGGGCTTGGGGATGCCACTGCTTCATCTGCCCCCTTTTTCAGGGTCATTTGCACCTCAGCTTTTCTCATGGAGGAACTGATTTGGTAGATCCTTTAATGGATCCTGTAACCGTATGGGTTTTGAATTGCACTAACACTGACTGGGCCCTCTCTTAGTTTTGTACACCAATATCAAGAGAGGCCATTAGATACTATGAGCAGGATTAAGTATACATTACAGTAAACAAAGTTCTCACATTTTGTATTCAAGATTAAGAACTTAATTTAATTTGAAAAGCCCAATTTAAATATTTACAAACCCATCTGCCATGGATAAAGTGCCCTAAAACCGCTGCTGTCTGACCTCAGTTGTTGTTTAAAGAAGAAGAAATTGTCGATTACCAGGTAATTTAGGAGATAGAGATAGCTGCCACTCTCTTGTTCAGAGGTATTTTTAGGGCAAGACCCTCTGGATCAAGTTGCATTAACAGCTCTCTTGACTTGCCTCTTGGAAGTGACGGCCTTGCTTGTCCCCTTCCTTTTCCTGCCCTTTCAGACTGTTGTAAGGATTTCCAAATATGTGTAACTTCTCGAAACTTCTCTGCAGAGCGAGGTGTGCGAATCTTCCTTCAAGTTTCCTTTCTAATTCCCAGCCGCCTTGGTATCTGTTCCTGCTTAGCTTCTGTATTTGAATGCAAGTCCTGTCCAGCAAGTTGCACAGTAGCCCCCCCTTCCTTGTCCCATGAGCTAGACCACCCCACTCATGATCTCCCCCTACCTCTACCAGTCAGTCCGAAGGGGGAAATGACAGTCACAGCCCGGCAGCTGCATGGTGATCCGTCTGCCCACTCACTGCTAGGCTCCCGCCCCCTCGTCATTTTTAGCCAACCTGGGGTCAGTAGAACATGTGAGATGGTGCAACACTTGGCGCTAAGCTGGGGGTGGTGAGTATGGGACAGATATTTAATTTGTAGGTCAAATGTAGAGGCTGATGGTGGCCTCATAATTGTGGTGAGGTGGTCAAATATCATAAAACGTAAATGTTATCACTGCGTTAACATTGCAAATTGGCAGCTGTAGCCAAATGATGGATATTTTAAGTATCTTCTATTATTACTGACCAAGTTGTGGCAGTATCTTGGACTGCATAACAGAGGCATTGGACTGGTGTTCAAGATTTGTCGTAGTAGTAGTCAATTAAATTGTTGCCTCTGTACCAAAGGACAGACCTGAAAAACAAAAACACGTTTGGTCAAACTAAAATAAACTCAAATGATGCTTATGCTGTATAAGTAATATACTGCTAAGTTAGCTTAATGCTACACCAGCGGTTCCCAACCTATTTTGTGACTGTGACCCCACTTCGACTTCACAAAACTCTGGCGACCGCAGACATCCAAAAGACATACAGCCTTTTGCTAAGATATTTCTTTTCAATCACGTCATAGTTTTTCTATTGTGTTGCTAGTAAACATTGATTTTAGACCACATTTAGGATTGTTTGTGTACATTATAGTTGACAGAGCAAGAAAAGACTTTTCTGCACAATGGATGGCAGACAGAGACTCTGCAAATTTCTTGTTGTGGTGTAGCTATGGGCCACAGTAGCCTGTGTTCAATATATTTGAATGTACAATATATTTTTGCATTAATCAATAAATAAAAATTTCATGCCACCCCTTTTGAATTCCATGCGACCCCAGAAGGGGTCGGGACCCCAAGGTTGGGAAAGCATGCTATATAAAATTATACTACAAGCTTGTCCCTATGAGTTTAATAACAAATAATCAAAACGAGGTCAAATCACCTGTGGCATTTATTTGGAAAACAACTGCAACATATTGCTGCAACTAAATTACAGCTAGCTTAACGCACATGTAACAGAACTGTTTATGTTTGCAAATAAGTTGTTTATTGTTTTAATTAGATATATGAAGGGTTAGGGAGTCAGCTAAGTCTACTAACTTAGTTCATGCATTTCGTTAAAACAATGATTAAGTTAAATAAACAGGGACTTTGTCTAATTGATTTATGAGATTACGTACATTAGCATAGTTTACCATGAGGAGTTTGATATTGACGCTAAAAGGTAGCTTCAAAATATTAGTATTATAATTAAGTAGCATTACTTGAACAAGTTAAAGTACAGTTTCATATTTGTCATTGTGCACCAATACTTCGTTATGATACAAATGTCATACATTGAATTCCGTGGAGTAAGTTTGGCTAAATACCCGAAATTATCAACAAATGAGCTCCACTTGGCTGGGTAGCAATATTCGATAGAACACGGTGTTACCAACACGATGCAGCTTAAAATGAAAGTTATTAAGACTTACCTTTGAGAAGAGCAGACAAGTCAAACATCGTAAGCTTATTGTTATTTTATCAAGACTGACAGTCCATTTTTGTAGTGACAAGAAGAACCGATACCAACATGACATGCTGGTTGCTTTTAAGGCAAGCACACAGCTCTGTGTCATCGAGGACTGCAGCTTAATAAGAGGGTGATTGGTTAACCTACAATTTAGTTTAGAAAGAGAGAGAGGTGATAAATACATTTAAGATCAAATAACATCACTGCAGAACTGTTTTACATTTTATAAGAAAGCTACTATAAGCTGTGATAGTTGTAGTGGTGGAAGCTGTATTATTTATTTAATAATTTTGTAGGCAAGTAGTTACATTAATGGGCTATTATTTTTATTTTATTTTATTAGTAAAGGGACCATGAACAATATTAAACATGAATGTTGCCATTTGATGCATTTGGTACCAGAGTTAGCTTAGAGCTAGTTTACATCTGCAGTCCTTCTGCATATCATATCAACCATCTCTGTGAGGAAAAGCATACTGGACATAAAACAAACTTTACATGGGTGAATTATTTTAGGTCATTAATGAAATACTTTATTTTCAAATCAAAATTGTAACAAGATAATCAAAGACAAACACAAAAAGTCAGGGTATTAAAATAATTAGGTAGCCTAAGTAAAACTTATATATCCGTACTTGTTAGGGGGTAACAAGTACCCTCAGATATGAATAAAAATCCCGGTGTATTTTAGATATAAATTGATTCTTTGCTCTGACTTTGATTTCCTGCATCTCTCTCTATCCCATTTTTCAAGACCAGCACGGTTTCAGTAGATGGCTGTTCATCATGAGGCTGGCTTTGTTTTGTCTTGCCACTGTAACTTTGCTAAATGTTGCTTAATGCTCACGATGGAGTAATGTTGGGTCTTTGTAATATAGCAGAGTAAGGTCTTTTACCTGCTTTTGATAAAGTGTCTTGAGATGACATTTGTAAGGAATTTGGGCTATACAAATAAAAATTGATTGATTAATAAACCTGAAACAACTCTCATGTACCAACAAGAAATACAACAACTTCTTCTTGTCAGCTTCACCGTCCAGACACAATGTTACAGTCAAACACATTTTGAGTTTGAGTTTTTTTTATCTGCATAGAAGCAGAAAAAATCAGACAATTTGACCTACCGTGTCGTGATTGCTGAAGTGTTCCTGCTGTTGCAAAACGTCTGTTATTTCAAGCTGCTCTGCTTTTTAACAAACAAAAGAGAAAACTTCTGGGGGTGGATTTTTATTTAATAATGAATGCAACTACAACCCACCTGCTGTCTAAGGCTAAATACAAACAATTAAAAGCACTCTTACATATACAAATTTGATAAATAAATCTAAACTAAACCTTATACAGAGTTATACAATACTGTGAAGGATCATTGCTACTGCTGTATATGATGCTGATAGGGGGCTACACCTTGAGCTGAAGGACTGAGCTGCTCTTTCAAAGCACAGAGATGTTGGGACATTTATTTTCCCAGACAAAAAAAAAAAACCCACAAGTGGCATCAGAAAATGTTTACCACACATCACTGAATTATCTTTGCTGAATGTCCAGTTCTCCCTGAAGCTACATCTCAGATGTTTCATCAGTGGAGGCTTTGTCTTGATGTTGACATAGATCTATTGTGTTGTAATGAAGTCTCACTTGACAAATGTGTTGTGCACAGTTTCCTCAGAGCTGCAAACGCCTGAGAAACGAGAGGATGGAAAACCACAAAAACATTTCGGGGAGTCAAACCGAAATCTATTTGGTTTTGTTTTCTATTTCTATTTTATCAAGTTTTAAAAATGTCTATTATGTATATCACAGGAAAAGAAAGATTTACTAATTCAATGACAAAATGAAGGCCAACAAGTTAAAACAGATAAAAAAAGTAATAAAGCAAGAAATATTATTTACAATTTAGGTGAAATTCTCAAGGCCATACTGCACAATTAACTTAAAGTCATAGAAAAAAGTAGTAAAAAAATATTTACAATTCTTTACGAAATAGTCAAGGCTAACCCAAGGACATTTAGTAAAAAGTTGTTTTCTAGATTATTGATGTTTAACAAATATGAGCTGCAATGAAAAATGCAGATATGGTGTCTCTGGTGTCCAGCACTCGAGATCATGCAGACACATGATTATGAGTCTAAAGTTCCTCTTCTGTGTTCTCACATGAACGTGGATGTGATCTCTGAAGACACTGAAGATCTGCTGGATCTTGACACAGATGCTCTCTCCAGCAAGCCCATCTTCCTCAATACCTGCATTAGCCTACTCCTGAACTTCTCCCCAACAAACGCATACAGCACTGGATTAACACAGCTGTGCAGGAGGCCCAGACTCTGAGTGGCAAACATGGCCTGATCCACCACCATCCTCGCTCTGCACTTGTACGGCAAAATCTTTGATCTGAAGAATGTGTCTACCATCACTGCAATGTGGTACGGAGTCCAACAAAGCAGGAAGGCAACAACCACAAAGACAATCACTCTCATGGCTCTTTGGCGCAGAAACCCCCCACGGATACGAAGGAGGCGCTTGATGGTAACTCCATAACAGGGCAGCATGATGGCCAGTGGGATGAGAAAACCCAAAAAGTGGCGGAGAAGCCTGGTGGCCAGCCTCCAATGATCAGCACTGCTAGGGTCGTAATATTCAGCACACACTTCCTGACTGGAGTGGGGAGATTTGTAAGATGAATTTAGAAGCCCTGGCAGAGAGAGAAGTGCCCCAATGACCCAGACAGCAGAACAAACTCCCCAGCTGACCATCTGTCGGTTAGCCCTGCGTGCCTCCATAGCTCGCACAATCACCATGTAGCGATCCATGCTAATGCAGGTCAGGAAGAGAATGCTAGAGTAGAAGCTCAGCTCTTGGAGGATGGTGACAATTTTGCACATGGCATTTCCAAACACCCAACCCTGTGTAACAGATGTGGCCCAAAACGGGAGGGTCAAGGCCAACAGGATGTCAGCGATTGCCAGGTGGAGGAGGTAGAGGTCAGAGGGAGGCAGCGCCTGCTTACTGAGGCCGATCACAAGCCCCACAACCAGATTTCCAGGAATGGCCAAAAGAAAGATAAGGACATAAAACATGCTGACAGTCACCATGACAGCATAAGGGATGTTGAAGTGGTCGCATGGCCGGGTTTCAGGGTCGGGGGTGAACTCTGAGTAGTTGTAAGTAAAGTTGAGTTCTTCATAAATATCGCCAAAGTCTAATAAAAAAGAAGATGTGTTTGGATCTGAGGACAGCAAGTGAAACAGAACTTTAGTCATAAAGGTTTACAATAAAAAAACTAGGTAACGTAGACCTACTGAAAATACTGAATGTGCTTGTTAACAAATCAGACAGACTAAATGCAGCAGGTTATTCATACAAAGATCAGAGAGCATTCAAATCTGTAAATTGCAGGCAAAATTTGAGATAAACTCGTGAAAGTGTTGCTAAAATATTTAGGGATAAATCTCACATGACATCATTTTTAATCTTTGCAAAGAGACAGGAACTAAATAAACCAAATGTGAGTGTTAAATATCAGGACTAACACATTCACAACTCTCTTATTTTCTATAAACACATGTATTCATTTAACTATGAATAAAAACAATCATTGAAAATAAGAAAATACTCACCAGTCATTGTGGTGTCTTCTCTGTGGGAGGCTGATCAGTCTAAGGAGGTAAGGAACAAACGTTGTGCCTCTCTACACCCCTCCCCTCACAATAACAGACGGCCTGTTTTACCCTGTTTGCTTCATGCGCAGAGATCTTGATTTGCTCATCAATAATAGAAGGAAGGTTGTTTTTATCACCCACCAAAGTAAATATAGGTTAGCACATCTTTAAAATATAGTTATAATGATTAGAAGATCTAGTGTTATATTTCTGTAGAGTTAACCTAAGGCACATTATTTATAAATTAAATAAATAAATCTCTTTTTAAAGTTAACATCTTTAACTGCATGTATGAGAAATGATACTCTGCTTGAATTAGGCTGCAATCATACTGCAAGAGAGGTATTTAAGTTGTATTAAAAATCAGATTATTATCATTATTGCAGTGGGTACTACGTGTACTATCATGTCAAATTAATTTATTGTCTTCCCTTTAGGCTTATACGTACATATTTATAATGAACACGTTGTTTAATTCATTTTTTGGGGCTTTATTTGAGAGATAGGACAGTGGATAGAGTCGGAAATCAGGGAGAGAGAGAGAGTGGGCAATGACAGGCAGGACAGGAGCCACAGGTCGGATCCGAACCCGGGGCCGCCTGCCCGGAAGACCGCACCAACCACTGCTCCACCAGCGCCCCGTTTAATTCATATTTAACTATTTGAACTTCAAGCTGGCATTCTTGTAAACTTGTTTCAATGTTGTTGTTTTCTACCACGTGTTTATTTTTAATAGTCACAGTGAGGCTTTCGCTCACCCTCAACACTTCCCTATAAACAAAATCAGGCCATATGATCTGAGTCATTGGGGTCATGAGATGTTCTGTCACATTGCATTTAAAATCGAAAGAGAAACTATAAACAACTACTGTTTACAAATACAAAAATAAACTCTGGATCAAACATCTCAATATTCCTGAAGTGCAGCTTATTAGAATCTGATGAGTTTCATTGTTGTTACGCTGAAGATTATGAGTCCCTGGTTTGTACAGCACCGTAAAATAAAGACAAAGTAACTGTATGACAGTTAGATAAATCAGTCGGATGGTATTTCAGTAACTTGATAAGGGCCGAAGCTTGTCACAAATGCTGTATCATTTTAGATTCCGTACGCCACATGATGTGACCACACTTCCGATAGACCGTCGCTGCTGAGGAAGTTCCCAACTCATGACATGTTTCTCTGTTGGCACATGGAGCGACTAGCGTCACATTTCCTGCCGCACTTCTCGTGTGTTTCAACTTCCTAATGTCACAAGTACTGTTGTGGTTTTAATCAGAAGAGGAATTGTCTCATGTGTTTTGTACATGTTGGTAAGAACCCTGTGGGAATTTAAAAAAGTTACTTGGGAGAGGGTTGTATGTAGAAACTAACAAATTAGCCACAGGTAGAAACCTGTATGCGTGGCATCTACTTTGAATTGACATATGAAGTTGTTCATTGCATGCGTCTTTTAAATAAACAAATCAAATAAATAAAATGATGTAGTGTAGACACTTTTTCTTGAACTGTTGCACTATCTTCCAGCCCAGTCTTTCACCAAGTGGTGACCCCCACCCACCACCCTAACCCTTTTTGAATGTTTTGATCTGCTGCAGCGTTTCTGATTTTGTGTTCTGTAATTCGTTTTGCCTTTGGGGTTTTTTCCCCTAAATTGATAATGATGCATTGGGCATTTTCTTCAAAAAATGTTTTGGTGTATGTGCTCTCTACCGAGAAGCTGATGTTTGTTTGTTTTTGTTTTATTAATCAAGAGTTGACGTCATAATGATGATTGGTTGCAGGCTTGTAGCCACTTCCTATTTAAGATGTCATGCCCATTTTTGACAAACTTGTTGCCTAATGAAGGTCTAGTACCGAAACGTTGCCATTAAATTTTGTTTGCAAGTTAGACAGTGTGTGGGAGTTTATCTTTTACAGTTTCTGATGGACACATTGCTCTCCTACGCACCTGTTATGTGAAGTAGATGTGCGAAGGTTTTTTCCTAATTTCACCCCGACCAAACATTACTTCAGATGTTCTGAAACAAAACCCCTAATCATCTTTCATCTTACTAACCTGAGGCCAGTTAACCTTATCAATTCTGATTTGCTCTTCCAGGTGTTTTTTTTTTTTACGACACTTGCAGAGTTTTGTTGTCACTGTCCCAACCTTTTTGAAACAGCATCAAGTTTGACATGGAAATATATTTTTGCTAAAAAAAACAATTACACTTCTTGGCCTCTACATCTAATATGTTGTCTTTGTGCTATTTTCAATCACATATGGGGTTAAAAAGTGGTGAAAATCATCACATTTTGTTTTTATTTACATTTGTGCTCCCTTCCCCCCACATCCGTAACCTCGGTGTCATCTTCGACCCAACCCTCTCCTTCGACAAACACATCAAACAGATCACCAAAACAGCCTTCTTCCATCTCCGAAACATCGCCCGCCTCCGCCCATCCCTTTCATCTACAGCTGCCGAGACCCTCACCCACGCATTTATCACCTCCAGACTTGACTACTGCAACAGTCTCCTCTACGGATCATCATCAAAATAACTCAAGAAACTTCAACACATTCAGAACTTCACTGCCCGTCTCCTCACGCACTCCCGCACCAGAGACCACAGCACCCCCGTCCTTCACAACCTCCACTGGCTCCCCATCCCCCAGCGTATCAACTTCAAACTCCTCATCCTCACCTACAAAGCCCTCCATAACCTGGCTCCCCCCTACCTGTCTGAGCTCCTCCACCGGCACACACCCACCCGCACCCTCAGATCTGCCGATGCAAACCTCCTGTCCCCCCCCTGCAGGACAAACTATCGGTCCTGGGGGGACAGGGCCTTCTCCGTTGCTGCTCCCACCCTCTGGAACTCCCTCCCAACAAACATTAGAGACTCCCCCACACTCATTTCCTTCAATAAATCTCTAAAAACTCACCTCTTCAACACTGCCTACTATCACTAACTCCCATCCTCCCCCCTTACATTGATTTTGTTCTTGTTTTGTTTATTGATTGTTGTTTTGTTTTTGTTTTTTTTTCTATGTCAAAGCGTCTTTGGGTGTTTAGAAAAGCGCTATATAAAACAAATGCATTATTATTATTTGACACATCCCAACTTTTTAGGAAATGGGGTTATCATGTAATAAACCCATCTTAATTGGATTGCCTCTTTTCTGCTCACGAGTTAGAAAACACTTCACTGTAAGAAAGAGTAAATGCATGATGAGTGTCTGTGACATGGGAACACGAGGTCATAAAGTTCAGGTGCTTGGTGCAACAAAGGAAATGAAGAAACATGTTTTATATGCAATGCATTGCTTAAAACTGGAGAATTAAATGTAAAGGTGTTTTTGGACTTCATCACACCGTGACAGAGGAAGTGAAATAAATCAAATATCGTTTCTCAACATGTGCTTAAATGTGAGACTTTACCACAACCCAGTGGTCATCAGAACACCTTCTAAAAAACTGGAGTCATTTGTTTCTGTGAGCACTAGATGGTGCTGTAGAGTAAAAGCAAATTGGATATTGATGGAAGATTTGCTGTGTTCGTGATAGCATTACTAGTATGTACCGACAGATGTAACTCATTGAAAGTGTTTATTAGAGGTCTCCTGTCACTCTACTTACACTCATCCTCTACAGGGCTTGATGATGGAACTGTTCATCCTTGTGGCCAGAAAGTGTTTGAACACCAACATAAAAAAGAAAGAAAAAACTGATGGGGTAAAAAAAAAACGACTAATGAACCTTTGAAAGTAGACCTATGTTTTGTAGTCAATGTATTTTAGTTTCAACTGCAATTTAACCAAAATGTAAATACATGTTATTGAATTCATTAGTTGTGTTTAATTGTGGAATACACTGCAGAAACTTCTTTTTGGCAGCATCATTTCTGTAAAATTTATTCGGTGAACCGTTTTGCCAGTATTTACGTGGTCCCACCTTGGTTATGGTACAATTGATAGCAATGACTAAGAAAAACATGTCCTAAGAAAAAACAAAAGTTTCATATAATTCTATTATTAAAATAGTCAAAACTTACACCTTTCCCGTCACAGAGTCACTTCAGATACAGTTTGGTTTAAAGAGAAATGTCGCTTGTTCATTCAGTCACAAAACTAATTATCACCAACTTAAGGCCTTTCCACTAGAAAGTAGAAATCGATTTCCTGATTTAAATGACAGGCAACATTGCCAACATAAGTTAAGAGAAGAAAGTGCGTCAAGTGTTCAAGTAGGGTGTATAGTTTGAAAGAACATAACAGGGCAGGGCAGGGGGGAGGTAACACTGGCACAGAGCTGGTTCTAGTGAGATTCAGAGGACAGGGGTGCAGAAGGCAGACCACAACTCAAGCATCGAGGCTCGGCTATATAAGAAGTCCTGATAGTGCATCAAGTGGTAGATCACAATCACATTGTGCTGCTTACTGAGTGCACTACGCATGAAAAACCAACACAGTTGATAAGCCTGTAAAAAAAAATGATGTAAGTCTCAAATGAAGTAGTCTCTAATTCAATTCATTATTCTGAAAGCCAGCATAGGCTGTGACGAGGGGGCACAAATGTTTTTAAAAAAAATGGGGAAGGGAGACATGGAAACGTCCATAATTTTCTCACATGATCCCCCATAAACCCACTTTCATCTTTTGGCACGTCGCGGGTCCCTGCCGTTGGTAATGGTAACTGAAGACTTCGCTGCAGATGGGGGTCCTGCAGCTGTAACTGGGGGTGCTCCATTTCCAGGTGAGCGACCATTGGGTCGCCCAATGCCCCCATACCCGGGGTCACGTGGTGCACCAGATGGTGGGTTGTTGTTGTTATTGTTGGCAAACGGGGGCATGGCACCATTTCCTGAGGGCGGAGAGAGAGAAAAAAGTCCACACAGAGAAAGTTAGATCGAGGCATTTCACTTTTTTAAGGGCTTTGTCCACATAAATTATTTAGACACACCACTGAAGAGAAATCACAGGTGTTAATAAAACGAGAGTTACGTATGATTCAGTGCTTAAAGCACCGCCTCTGGCGTTCAGGAAGGATGAAATAGAACAGCTAATGACAGCAGGATTTAAGTCGTTTCAGTTTATAGTCATGGTGTTAAATTAGAGACACCTGTGCTTTTGTTTGACTGAGACGAGCCAAAGTGTCTTCTTTGAAAAATGCCTTTTGTGCCTCTAATTCTCATAACATGGTTAAAAAAAATTAAAAAAAACGTGACAAATGTTGTACAACGTATGTAAGGGAGCAATTTAAAAAGAGGGTGGCTCCATAAAACCCTTCTCACTTCATTTAATCTAATTTGTGCAGCCATATTGTGCTGTCACAGGCAGTGTGAACCATAGCACGGCACAAACTCTGTTTCCTGTTGTGTTCAAGTGTGTTTCTGTAGAGAAGGGTTTATTTGCATCAAAAAGAAAATATACTGACCTGGTGGGGCAGGTGTACCTGAATTCTGATTGGGCGGAGAGTTTCCCCTCTGATTCCCATCTGGTTTACCCTGCAAGTGGAAGACATTGTCATCTTAGAAACACCAACATTGTTGTTACACTTGACTGTGGAATTACAAAGTAGCAAGTAAAGTTATAATTCATAGTCCAGTATAGGCCATCATGAAAGGAGGTTTAATACAGGAACTAAAAGGACTTTATGTTGGCCTCCTTTTTCTTTTAAGTATATTCTTGTCCAAGTAGTCGCATCTTTTCATCTGTACAGGTTGAGCTCCAAATGTAACCTGCTATATCAGGGAGTGTATCTTTAATTTTGTTTTTACACTTTTCCAGATTGGTTTGTGCTAAAGCATTGTTACCATGCAATATGTCTTACACTTTAAACTCTGTATGGGATGGACTGGGATATACAGTCTTAAACTGACATTTATTATGCACTCCTGTTGCACATGAGGGATGTGACTGGGTGCAGACTTATGGCCACTCCTCCTTTAATAAGGCTTTTCTCTGTCATAAAGACTTCGTGCACACTTCTCTCTTCTAAACAAGAGACTTGTTAGATTAAGGTGCAAGATGTTTTAATTACGACTAAATTTGCTAAACAGTGTTATTGTTGGCACCAGAGGCACAATTGCAAAGAAGTCTTAATCTTTCTTAAGACAAATATGGAGTGTTTGGATACTCACAGGCTTGTTTTGCTGGTTTGATTGGGTTACAAGGTCTGGGTTTGGTTCACTGAAATTGGGAACTTCTGAATACACCATGCAGAACCTGCAGGGGGAAAAACATTGTGTGTTTGATGAAACTTTGAAACACTCATGGTCTTATCAAATGGCATGAATGTACGTTTTGCTCTTTTGTTTAAGAGATTTGATTAACGTATTTTCAGAACAGTAAAGTTATTTCTCTCTACATTTGACATTGAAGCCACAGTGAGTCTACTGGAAACGTGTTTTTTGTGGGATAAAAGCTGCTTTTTAGCGATATCATACAAATATGACCGACAACTCAATGCTCTTAAATAATAAAAAAGTGTTCATGTAAGAAAAAAAAGTTTTGCTATAATGTTATTTGAGTATGTTTAATGTGTTGAAAGTTACAAGCAAGCTATCTTAATCTTAAAGTCGGGAGATCAAGCGACAAGAACCCAAGTACACACACAGATTTGAGACCAGTTACTCACTCTCCAATCTTCTGCAGATCTCCTCCTCTTCCAGTGTATAGGGTCAAGCAGCCTTTCCATATTGATGCATAGCTAATACAGAAAATCACAAGGTTGATTTAAGAAAACAAAAGATTATTTCTCAAATATTGTTATGTTCAAGTTTCTAATGTACTTAAGCCAGCTAGTATCTGTCACTTAATATGAAGTATGTTTTACAATCATTAGATCCAGAAACAAATGACTCCTCTACACCTACTTCTGCTCTTGCAATGATGGAAAACATGATGTTGGGGCAGATGCTGTCAGACAGAATGATTGTACCCATTTGAATTGATCATAGGATGTTTTCTATGCAATTAATTTGTCCATAATAGATTTCCAGCTATTTTAAGCATGGAACAATAGTGTTTTGAAATTGTATATTCCCAGATTTTTTAGCCAACAGTTCAGCAAAAGTTTGCTAACACAGAAAATAAATGTGGAAATATGGAATAAATATGGAAGTTGGTCTGGTAGCTAGAGAGGTGCCAGGGCACTTCCTGAGTACTGCAGAGGTGCCCTTGAGCAAGGCACCGAACCCCCAACTGCTCTGATGCGCTCCCTGTGTAGCAGCCCCACTCTGACATCTCTCCACTAATGCATGTCCACAGGTCCTGTTTGTACATGTGTGTGATTCGGGCCTGTGTGTGAGAAGCATGACTCTAAAATAACAGAGTGTAAACCTGAATTTCCCTCAGGGATTAATAAAGCATATTAAAAAAAAGACTAATTGAAATTTCTAGGATAACGTATTTTTTCTTGTCTTCAGTTTTTCAAGCATAGTCCTACCCCCTGGTCAGCTTGATGATGTCGCCTGGCTGGATAAGGCTGCCGAGTTCATCCCAAACAGAGATGGCGATGCTCCCACTCTTGTCTGCCACCTTACACGAGCGAACCTCATGACCGTCTTTCGTCTTGGTGACTCGCCCTGAAACAAGAAAGCATGAACAACATTCACAACACTTCAAAATCAACACAATATACAGGGGTTGCATACCAAAATATTAATTAAATGTCCCATATTTCATAACAACAGCCCATCTTGACGTTGATGTGTCACTAATTGCATCGTTACCACTGGCCCCTTTAAGAAAAACAGACACGAGTTGATGGCATGTGAAGAGATGATCCAACTACTTACCTATTTCCAAAACGATGAATACGATATTCAAATTTTTCGACCCCGGCTTCACGTCCTTTATCAAAAACACGGACTCGGTTGTGGGAACTGCCATTGTTAGTCGTGCAGAAAAATAACCAATGCTCGTTCAACTTCTGTTAATTAAACCTCAGTAACAAGAAGAGCTCCCTGTAGTTACTGTGTAGCTACAGCATTAGCTTTGGCTAAGCTAACTTATTAGCCTGCTGGCCAAGTGGGCACTAAAAGCTACTCCAGACACTTGTAGGTTATTTCTCAAAGACCTTTTTGAGGTATGCTCTGTGGGTAGTCGACTAGATTTGAATTACGAAGAGTGTAAACTGGCCTATTTACAAACTAGCAAGGTGACAGCGCTAGCTCGCAATATAGGAAACACCGCTAGCTGGCTAACTCGTATTAGAAGCTAGTTAGTTAGCTACCCTATTTTACATTTCAGGATGCGAGTCTCCGGGCGTCTTTTTTCACGATTTTCGCCATAATGGCAGATTCATTCTTCACATAATCCAATTCACAAGATGAACGCACTTAAGTGGCTCGTAAAGCATAGGACGATTTAGCAAAGCTGTTGGCCAATATCACATAAAATAGTATCAGTAGTTGCTACTCAAACCTCAGATGTTTTTTTTTTTTTTTACAAAGACCGCTCCCCTGGTTGTTAGTAACGTCAGCCTTAAAGATTATTATCCCTTCCGCTAACTACTAAGAGACTAATTCATATTTTCAGATCGATCGCATTTCTGTAGTGAGCCTCTTTGGAGTAAAATGAGCTATTAGCATGGCTAGCGCGCAGTCTGCTTTGTTACAAGGCTAGTGTCTAACACTAGCAGTGGTCCCTTTCACGATACAGTTTATCTAAAAGGTTTATGTTCGGTGTCCTGGTTATTTATGCCTACACAACACTGGAGGCCCCCTAAAACGCTTTATATAAAATCTGTACAAGCTAATGACTTCACGCTTTCCCCCCTGCTTCAACAATGCCCCAAATTTCACGTCAACGAGCAGTGCCGGTCTGTTTTAGCTAACTCGGGTAGTTCCATTATCTTCGTGGTAAAGGGGTATAAAAGGAGACTTTTCGTTTTATGTGCGTCCTAACCCGAACAATTCACGCATGCCGACCTACCATTATTTGTGTTTTAATTTATTTGTTTTTGAATTAATTGCAGTCGTATCATTTACATGCAGAGAATGTGCTTAAAAGGGGAGATCGTAGTTGGTTTGATCCAAAATGATTCGCTTCACTAATGGTGCATTCAAGAAAATTCGGGCGCATCGGAAAAACGAGTTTCAGAGTTGTAAAATGCACATGAACGACTGCTCAAGTCGGAACAACAACTCGGAAACTCGGAAAAGGTACCCGACTTGACGTCAGAATCACGTTGTGGGCTTAATATGTTTTGTTAATTTGAACAAACTTTTGATTAATCTACGTATTGAACCTTGAACGTCAACTTTTTGCTGAAATATAACTTGTAACAGAGACATTCACACATCTTCTTCGTAGCATCAACGCTGTTTGTTGCTGTTAAAACATTCAGAAGTCCCGAACTGAAATCATATGAACACACTGAAGTCGGAAGAAACCATAGACTGTAGGAAGAAACCGAAGAAACCAAGAAACATTTCCCAACTCGGAGTCTGGTCCATCCGAGGAGCACATGAATGCACCATAACAACAGCGAGGACGCATACGAGTGTTTTGTCGACAAAGTTGAGTAGAAGATGAAGTTAAAGGTGATTTTTGTCACTAAAAGCTACATTGATCTTTAATTAAATGCACATAATAATGCTACCAGAACAAAACACATTGTATTAATTTACCAATCAGTCTGTACGCATTGGAGTATTGGGAGCAAGTTTTGGTTCTCTATGATTTAAGATATCTGGGGAAATATATTATTTCGATGGACATTCATCTATAAAATAATGCTCCCCTAACCTAATCCCTTTAAAACACCACAACTAGCTGCATTTGCACTGTAAGTGTACGTGATTTTTTTTGATACGCTGTAATAAAACCTGTATTTCAGATTTAGGAGGAAGCATATATCAATAGTAGAATATCTTCTATTAAATAATGCTCCCTGAACGGAACAGACCCGCATGGTAGCACTTTTCGATGGGTCGCACTTTTCGATAGAACACCTATAATGGACGATAAAATGCAAAACGGTTACGTCACGAACAGGATTCGAACCTGTGCGGGGAAACCCCATTGGATTTCGAGTCCAACGCCTTAACCTCTCGGCCACCGTGACGACTTGAAGAAGAATCTGTACCGTAAGGGAATTTAAAGATAAGATAATATAAGCTCGTCATTGTCAGTGTGTATGGTGGCGCAAAGTCGTAAAAGCTATGCAATCTTTTTTTAGACATGCTCATTTTAACAGAGACTAGGGTGTTGTCTTCACTTTGGACATAAGAGGGAGACAAACACCATGGTACCTCCAGGGATCACCCTTGAAAGTTCAGAGAAAACCTCAATGTGCTGCCTGCATCAGTATTTACGAACAGCTTGAAGGGAGAAAACGAAAGACATGCAAACATAGCCACAACTCAACACAATTTACCGTTTTGCAGTGCCAGTATTTGTAAATGCCTATTTAATCCTTATCATAGTCTATTTGTGTGTTTTAATATGATCGTTTCCTGATATGTGAAGTAGGCCTGTTTCTTGACTTTTGCTTCATTTATTGAGCATTTTCGCACGTGTGTTTAAATGTTTTTTACGTTTTAATTTGAAACATTGGCATGATTGCTGATGATGCCAGTATCAAAGGACCCGGATACTCACATTTCATAGGCTTTAATCTACTCCTCGATCGTTACCTTTGGTGGTAAATGCAAATAGGCTAACCAGATGTCTTCCGCATATCCAATATAATGGTTTACATCATTCTAGTTGTGATGCTCAAAGTAGGCTACTGGAAAATAAACAAGAAATACAACAACATGGCCTAATCGCGCCCTATTACTATAAATACTTCTCATGAGTCTGTAGTTTTCAAGGAGAGATTTATTTTGTATAGCTTTAAACCAAATGAGTGTGTTATTCTAAGTACTAAGGACTCCATTCATGGAAACATTTTTTTGCATGTATTTTTAAATAGAACTTTACAGGGATTTGAACATTTCATTCCCCTTTATTGTAATAAGGTGGAGGCAGAAATCTTTTTTGCGAATAACACAAACTGTTGGGAGTTTAATATTCATGGGGTAGGTTGAAAATGTTTTGCAATTAAGTAAATCTCCACCGTCTTTGACCCCTATCTTGGTTTGATTTGGAGCACCCTTAATCTTCAAACTGCAGTATGAATAAAGGATTGAGCAATTTAAGCACTCCCTACACTGAGATTAATACTCCACAACTCTATTACCTACACTTACCTTCACCAGATTATATATTATTTACTCTCAAATTACAATCGCCTAGTGACAGCAACCTTTACAGCATGTTTCCTTCAGTAGGATAGGTCAAATAGGCTGGTATCATGATACGCATGACACAAAGAACATTATCTCGCATAATCTAATTTATGTGAAATGTATGACATTTACCTCTCTGCTGCACAAGGACTGAAAGTCAAAACAACAAACATGTGAATGTTATCAAACCTTTATTGAGAATGAAAATACTACAATTTTGAAAGGTAATGCCTGCATGTTTACAAGATGCTTGAAACCAAAGTCAGGAGGAGTACATTAACACTCATGTGGCAGGGAATCTTCTGCTGTGAAGGAAACTTCTTTGGTTTAAGGGGTTAACTAAGGGAACGAGCATAAAGAAGAAACTTTTTGTGAACCAAGATGATGCTAAACAATATATTGCTACCTGGTTATCATGTGGATATGTTCTCACATATGAACAATATAAGACAGGTTAATTTCAAGACAAATAAAATCAGACTTTTAGACAAATCTGGACGCATCATTTTTAATATTAGCAGGCGGAAGTATTACCAAAGTAATACATTTGCTTGATTAGGCAGGAAAAAACTCAAAGCCAGTCACATTAGACCTCTAACGTACAGATAATGTACACAGTTAGCCTAGTGTTTGATCCCTTTTAAGTGAGATGATTTATACATAGAAGAATCAAGAGGAAGAAAGCCTTAGAGAAACTAAGCACATGTTATCAACACAGTTAACAATCAGTTATGTCTATGTATTGTTTGTCTCCCTACAGATCCCAATAAGTACACTGGCAGGTATTTTTTTAAGACATGAATTATTTAAAAGGCTTTAGGTGTGAAAAAATGTTCTACTATTTCAAGTGCACTCATTTTCTCCTGCTTACTAGAACTCAATTAAGTAAGACTGGTTTTGCATTGCTAGAAATCAATATTTTGTGTTAATTTCTTTTAATCATTTCCCCATCTCATCAAGAATAAGAATAGTAGATCTAGGGGAGTATAGGTAATGGAATCGTGCAGAGACTGACACCAGTATGTGAACCCCTCAACAATTCATTTTAGACATTCACAACTTATTTCTGCCAAGCTGTACATATGCCTAACCCTGAGGCAACTTTGAAGAAGTGCTTTATCATCCTTTCCAAATAACTGAAGATCTTTCTCACACTTCCAACACTCACACTTCGTCCTTCTTTCACTACAAACTCATGCCCAGGAGCCTCCGCAGGGGCAGAAGAACACCTGTGGCTCTGCGCCGTCTCAACAAGGAGGGCCAAGACCATGAAAAATGTGCCGAGCAAGAGCAATCCGTCAGAGCTAGGAATGCTGTCCTCCGCTTTAATCCACCCCTTGACCTCTCTTGGATCTTATTGGATACGTGGTGCCTGGAATCTCTTGCTAGATTATATTTAGGGAGTCGTGGCCATAAAATGCAGTGATGACTTTCAAATCTAATTGTGAATTAATTTTAGCTTCATTCAAGCTTAATTGCATTGTGTTTTTAAGAAGCTGGTATTAACTATTCACCATAAAATGAAAGTAGCATGCATTCCTCAGGAAAAGGAAAAACATGCACGCTTCCAGACATGCTCTACTATCATTCTTATCTACAAAGAGATAGGAAACCTTTCTCTTAGGAGTGCAACAACTCATACCAGCTTGTGCATGTAAAGGCACTGTAGGTGTGTGTGTGTGTGTGTGTGTGTGTGTGTGTGTGTGTGTGTCTAGGAGGAGGGGCCCTGATATTGTTGTTGTCTTCAACATAATGAACTAAGAAAATATTTCAAATGTAATCTATGGATGCCTGAAAGAAAAAGACAACTTACAAACACCCAAGTATCATACTGTAATTAAAAAAATCACAGATACAACTTGAACTTTATAAAGTATACACACGTAAGGCAGTTATCTTAGATGTACTAATTTACGGTGTATATGCTCTAAATACATAGAGAGCAGTGTGACCTTACATAAAAAGAGAGAAAATAATTTCTGTACATAAACACACACAGTTGTCTTGCAGACAAGGCAAAGGGCAGTAATAGTTACATTTAGAACATTAGCATTACAATCAGTAGGTTTATTTGTGTCAATAATCTAAAGCAGCCTCCATCCTGCATCGCTGTCCTTCCTTCTGTCAGTATGATTGAACGCAGACATGTAAACTGGTAACTAGAAATCATTTTATATTTTGCCTTTAAGATTTTTATTTTTGTAATCCGCAACATGACTACTAAAAATATATACATAGGTATCCAAATTTTCAGCCATTGTAATGTTTATTGTTACTCAATTGGCAATCACATTCACTAAAATACTTTGATTTTCCACCTTTAATAGATGTGTTCTATGTTGGTTACCAATCACGAATTACAAGTTAGGCATCCTGATAGAAGCAACAAAAACATTGAAAAGATGGTGCAATTTTATCTAAGAGCTGGGATTTTTCAGCACAGGTCCAAAGAAATCAGTAATCAACCTCTAGTTCACTACAAAACAACCCAGGACCGTCCTACTTTAAGCCCAGAAACTCCTCATTCCAACTCTTGCACAACCAAGGCAACACACTGCCTCAAACAGGCTGTGGGCAGGACCTCTGTTGCCAAAGATTTACTATTTTTCACAAAAAAAACACAAAGAACAAAGAGGCTATTTGTCAGTGAGGAAGAGAGCTCCAGAGACAGACAAAACAGAGCAGTAAGGAGATAGTTGGCCCAGCGCCCTGGAGATGTGCTGCTATTGAAGAGGTGGGCACCCGTTGATTGGAATGAGTGATGGCGCATTGGTGCAATGGTGCTTTCTTTAGACAACACTTTTACAGGGTTTAGGAAGCACTTGCACTGGATTCGGATACACCGTGAGGTCTAGTGGTTAACCTTGCATCTTGTCGACTCTACAAGGTTTTTAGACTTGGCTGGTGATAATCAAAGGATATGTAAAAGGATAGTCCAAGGATGGGCACCTCGAATATGTTGGTCCAAAGATGGATGACCCAAGTATGTTAGTCCAATGATGGACACCTCAGGTACATTAAATCAGGGATGGACGACCATAATATGTTGGTCCAAGGATGGTAAGCCTGTCAGTCCAGGAATGGACATCTTGAGTAAATTGGTCCAAGGATGGATGACTAGAGAATGCTTTTAGTGTATAATGGTATGTGTATTGATACTGGTTTACGGTGCTGATAACGATAAGTAATGGGCAAGGAACCAAGACTGTTTAAGGTGAAGGATGATTTGGGCCTACTGGGTGTTCAAAAATCTAGAAACTTAAGGCAGAAAAGAAAGATTTGTAAACTAGAATTGATGCTCTTTACAATCATACATATTAAGACACTTGCTCTACAATTGTCTCAATTGTTGCTGTGGGCATCTGGGCATCTGCTTCTGTCGCAACAGGGCTTTTGTGTTTTTCTTTTCCTTCGTCGTCGTCATCCTCCTCCTCTTCATCCTCCCCAACTATTTCATCATTTTCTGGGGTTGCCAAGCCTGCAGAACGATCCCCATTTATCTCACATTCAATGCTCGGTGCCTCTCCATTGATAGCCAGCTCTGCCTTTATGCCATCTAGGTTGGAAGGACTTAGCATCTCCTGAATTTCTGCAACCATGCCTTCTTGGGTATGCACCTCTGCAAGGGGGGCCTCTTCATCTCCATCCAAGCTTCCAAGAGCAGTAATCTCCACATGGGCGTTGTCTTCCACAGGTGATACCACATCTTGTGTGGGTACTTCCCCATCTCTGACTTTCTTGACATTGAAGGTCATAGGAGACACCTTGAAGGAAGAACTCTTGGCAGTTGGGCTCTTGGGATGGTTAGGGGTAAGGCTCTTCTTGATTTTCTCACGCTTCTCCGGGGGAACAATCTTGGTGGTGATCTGGTTCATCTTCTTCTCAATGCTCTGGCGAGAGAAGGCCTTCTTGAGGCTATCGACCTTCTTCAGGCTGGAGCGCTTGAATTTGTCAGCCCGTCGCTCATATGGGCGGGAAGGGCCCAAACCATCTTCTTCCTCAAACTCAACCAGCTCATCTTTGTGAGCTGCAAGAAATTCTTCTTCATCAGAGGATAGGCTTATGCTCTGAAGACCCTCCCCTTGGGTGCGGCAACCATCAACAGAGCCAGCAATAGATGGAGTAGGGCAAGCAATAGATGGGGTAGGGTGGGTGGATTCTGCATCATACTGGCTTGGTTGAGGGGTCTTGAGGGAGTCTTTGACTAACACACTGGTAGGGATCTCGTTGTCTTCCTATAGGAAAATAAAACAGACATAATTGGGTTTAGAATGTAATCACTTGGATAAGTTAACAAGGCTATAGTTTTACAAGAAATGACCTTTCTTTGAAACATAATGGTCACCTTACTAGTCATGCATAACCAAGATATTTTAGATGTACTTACAAACACACACCCCCCATCTAAATGTTATGTTAACCCTGGCCAGGGTGTAGATATTGTAAATGGACATTAATTTAATACACAGCATATTTTGGTTTTGCTCTGCGTGGTGAGGACTGGGGAAACCAGTCTCTGCATGCCTTACAAGTTCTCTCCTCAAGACATATGAGGAATTCCATCTGTTTCTCTGGAGGAGACGCACACTCTTCTCAATATTCAGTCTTTTTTTTATCCCTCTCTGCCTTTAACCCAGCCTCCATGAACACATGCATGAACATAAACAAAGGTAGATACAGAACACTAGGTCAAAAAATCCAGTGTTTCCGTTTGTTTCTCCTCACTCTCATGTTCCTCCCTCTTGCTGCTCATCCATCTGTGCACAACCATGCACTCAAACATTCAGTAACACACACATGATGTTACGCTCCACTGGGGATGTATGACCTACAGTGCCCACCCCCCTTTGCCCCCATCCTTTCACACCCAGGAGTGGAGTGAAGGTGCAGCCTCTGTGGATGACATACTTGACTACACTTCTGAAATGCTTATAAAGAAAGCCCCCCCTATTGACATCAGCTTAAATCATCAACATTGGATGCTTGGTTTTGTGTTGTCTTAACGCAGCACAGTGTACAGCACTCTTTTATGCTTTAAAGTTCAGGTACAGTACAAGTCTTTATGGACTGTTAACAAATATACCTTTATTTGCTAATAGCAAATCAAATCCATGACACTTTTTTCCTTCTAAAAACTCTGAACAATCTCAAAGGACCCGGCCTGGAGTAGGACATCCTTACAGATGGCTCTTTACTTGTAGTAACAATACAACATGTTTCTAGATTTATATACAATATAAAAAAGGAGTTGAGAGTAATATAATTGAATTCAGAGGATTTCAAAGCACACTTCCCACAGCATCATTGGGGTATGTGCACGAAACTACTGAAAATGTCCAGGGTGAGCTGCATGTGTGAACGCAAACAGCTGAACTTTTCACTCCACCTTAACCTGGATTTTTTTCCTGCTAGCCCCTTGTACATTTTTGGCATAAAGTCTGGGTGAGCTGATGTGAGAACCAATGAGGAAATATTTAGGTAAATTCACTGTTAGCAGATGGGAGGGAGACGAAGTCTATATCCTGAGACTGATCCACGACTACAGACTGTAAAGTGAATAACCCGTGTGATCTCCGTGCCCGTAATGAAACTGCTTCATTTTGTGTTCTGTTCGCCAACATGTAATTCTCGCTCTTTTGTTGACACCAGGAATATGGCCAATTATTCTGGATTGGCCTAGGGTTTTAATATTGCCGTGCTTTATGTGGTCTAGCTTGGTGTTTTTTTATTGACAATATGAGCTTTGTGTCTATGACTTACAATCGAAACTGTATTCGGTCTCAGGTCAGTGTTTGGGACACCCATATTTGGGATGTTTTACCTTCGGATATGTCAATTTTAAGTACTACTGAAAGTCCCTAGTCATCCTAAGAACACATTGGAATGACACTTTTGAAACAATAGTTGTTTCTTTGTACCATGCTTGTAAGAAGCCTGTAACAAAGAATGACAGCATTTCAAGAATGTAAGGCAGCCATGAAGCATTGGTTAAAGCTAGAAGTTGCCTTAGGTTGTTGAAGGAGTGTGCAATACATCTTTCCTGGGGTGTCATTACGCATACTGAAGGACTGGGCCAACCAGATGGTTAAGAGGATTCCTGCATCCGTCTATTTTTCTTTCAATACCTATAGTGTGATTTTGCACAAACAGTACCTGATCTGTCACTGTTAACTTAAGCCCATTCAAGCCAAATCCAACTTGTATTTGCTGGCATTTTGGTGAAGTGTGAGATAAAAATGGTACAGCATTTGTGAAAATGATGTCAGAAGATAAAATATGTTGTAAATATGGCGATAAAACTGCCACTTTATAAGAAATGGCATATAACTATTGGGTAACAGGAAATACTCCTTCAGGGATTTTAAGGTTGAATCAATATTAATCAAAATGGTGTCAATAGTTATACAACGTTTAGCAAATCACAAGAGCATTCATCTTATTTCAATCCTTGAACCACTTCTAGAAGTTTTGCATCAATTTCTTTATTTATCCTGATTTCATAATGTCTTTGTTTGAAATGAGCACTAAGGATTATGTCCAATCACCGTTTCACCTCTGATCCACAGCAGAACACAGCACTCTATTAAGACACCAAAACTATTTCATAGTGATTGAAAACCCCTGCAAAAGCCTCCTTCTTCACCACCTTACAGATACCTGATACCTTTTGACTTGATCTCAAACATGCAGGCATGATTCACAGTTGCGATGTGTGCCAAGCATGTGTGGTATCGCCCGGTTAAAACGAATAAATCTGTCAGCGTGTTCATAAAGGCAAACATCCAGCTCAAGAACAGCTCCATGTTGTCAGGGGTAAGTGGAAGAGAAAAACTATAAATGTCTTAGCACTTAAGAATATACAGTACACTGCACAGTAGAGTGGGTTTTTATTCAGGGGTGGTATATGCTGGCCTTCTTCTGGTATTCATTTTAAACATTTCTTCATTATTTTTTTTAATTTTCCTGATTAAATATCCATCAAGGAACTGCTTTACTGTGTATGTTGATAGAGAAAACATGCTCAACTCCCTTTCAACGGAAAACAACTGGGTGCTGAATCCCGAAAAATGTTCAAACAAGAAAAACAATTAGGACAGCACTCCAAAATTGTATTTTAATTGCCACATAAACGTTTCGAGCAGACGCTCTTCTTCAGCGTGTAACAGGCAATTTTCTCAAACATACACAGGTGGGACTAATTTATACTTGTCCAAAATAGGTACTAGTCCATCCCAGCAGAGGGAGTCTCTGGGATGGACTAGTACCAAGTATAAATTAGTCCCACCTGTGTATGTTTGAGAAAATTGCCTGTTAGACGCTGAAGAAGAGCGTCTGCTCGAAACCTTCGTGTGGCAATTAAAATACAATTTTGGAGTGATGTCCTAATTGTTTTTCTTACTGTGCATGTTGACAGTTTTTATTCACGGACAACAACCACTAGAGGAACATGATCATCCAAACAGCAGCTTTGAGTGGGAATGCAGGGCAGGTATGTTACCTAAAATACAAAAAGACAAAGGTAACCCATTTGGGAATACCTCTGGTTACCACTACCTCTGGTTTGGTTGGATTCTAATGATTTAGTTTTGTTCTCAGTATGTCCCTCCAGTCATTGCTGTAGGTCTGACTCTGCACCACACCCACAGAACGACTGAACATGTTCATGCAGAATCAAATCATAAGGGCTTTAACTACAGCCATTTTCACATATGCACTCCTGAAAATTTGTAGAGAATTTCAGGAGTCGCCATCCCCTCCAGCTCGCTCGAGGAAAATTCTCCTGATTATATCCTGCTGCGTTCTCTCATCAGCTCACTCCGACTTTCTGCAGAAAAAATACTCTGGAGCTGGCAGGAAAAACTCTGAATATAGTCTGAGGGGAAAATGTGGCTGTTGGCGTTCACACATGCAGCTCACCCCAAAAACCTTTGTGCAAGTGTTGAAAGCACTATATGTGCGTGACAGCTTTTGTACCAAATACTTGGCGTGTTAACGAGAAATGCCAGGATGCTTGCTTATTGGTGGAATAATTTACTCTAGAACGTATGCTTATCTACCTCATCGGTGTGTACATTCAAGTCAAATAGTTATGTGAGATAGCTGAAGAGTTAAGCATCTCTCTAAATCTTACCAGTCAAGATGAGAAAATCAGAGCCAATATGGCCTATCCTGACCCTCAGAGGAGGATTCCCAGATAATAAACACTAATCTGCCCTGATTGATCGGTGGTGTTAAGGTTTCTAAAGCATCAATCTGAGATACCTCAGCTCCAGTCTGGGCATGCCATAGACTTTTTGATTAAGCTCAGACATGTTTGATATAATCAGTGTGGGTACTGGAGTGTGTGGGAGGCGGCAAGTGAATCTCAAAAACTATCAGAGGAGAACACAGCTTCTGGTACACACTGTACCAAACCAGCAGCAGCTTCAAACGTTATTTTATTTAAACAAAAATAACTGAATTCAGTCAAATCAACCTTTTCCAAAGCCTCGACACAGCCAACCCTTTTCTCGTCTTTTTAATCAGGCTTTTCAAGTTAAAATGCTGTCTGTGTGTTTGGCTGCACCAATAGTATAATACTGCAAAATGAGCGTGTCCTCAGTTTAACCCCTGACAATCTTGGCAAACATGCAACAACAAACAAAATTCTTCCTAAATACCATTTGACCCAGGTCTGTCCTGTGTGTGTTTGTGTGTGTGAGCGGCTCTTTTCTCTTGGGAACCCTGTTAATTAATGCACCCTCTAAGCAAGCACTCATTAGCCGCTAAGAATTTGATATGCGAGTGTGTGTGTGTGTGTGTGTGTGTGTGTTGCAGTGTCTGTGTCTTTGTGTGAAGAAATGTAGGACATCAGCCATTGTTAAGAAACTGCTTAAGAGTGCAAGATGAAAGAAAATTAAAATACATTTGGAACAAACCAAAAAAACAAAGTTAATTTAGTGTGACAGCTTGCTTATTGTATATGTTAAATTACACACACTTCAAAGATATTTCGTAGGCTTTGGTAATGAAGTTCCAGATCTCATTTAACAGTTGCATGGTAGATTTCTCATCTAATTGCAAGTCCTGCTAGGTGGTACTAAGACAGAGCTTATGTAAGTCACTTCTCTGGAGCCGCCTCCTCTTTTCAAACGGAGAGAGAGAGAGAGAGAGAGAGCGAGAGAGAGAGAGAGAGAGAGAGAGCGAGATCAGGGCGGGGCAGACGGAGACACTCCTGATTGAGCGAGCTCAAACGGACTCACGTTACTCTGAGTGTGTGACTCTGTTTATACAATATGTGTAAGGAAACCCTATACTGTTGCTTGTGCTTGTGTTCTCTCGCCTTTGTTTATGCAACTGACAATAGTGACTTTGGTGATTCCCTGACTTTTGATCTAATGGCACCAGTGAGACACTTATATAGAACTTTCCGATCAACTTCAGCTTTGTGATAAGTGCTAGTTAGCAAACTTTACTACTCCCTCATGCTAAACTATGGACTGTATAAAGAACGGACAGAGAAATATCTCGTCTCAAGTGAAGCCAAAAGACTTTGAGCTCCTCTTCTTGACTGGTTGTAGTATAGGTCATCCTCCTCTGTGTTATCAGATGGGACATGGGTCAAACTATAAAATCAAATACAATTAAATTTTTCTCAAATCTGGTTTCATCATGATATTACGCTACGATACCTAAGGGATCCATAGCTGTTTTATCTGCAAGTTACATGGGTGTTTTGGTTAACAGTATGGGTGCGGTGTCACAATCGTGGAAAGGTCTCTATTGCGCAACTCTGACTCCAAACCGTGCCACCAGAGCAAAAGTCAGTGCACAAGAAAGAGAGTATTTTGGCTTCATTTTTGTACAACATGGGGAGACAGAGACGTGTTGTCCCTTCTTAATACAGTCTTGGTGCTAAACTAAGATTGTGAACTTGTTAAATCAAAAGTTACACTGTCAGTAAACATTAGAGTCACATTGCCTTCAGTGGTGAGTATGTTAGCCTGCTGGTATTTGCATTTAGCTTGAACCACCAGACTTAAGTTCAGCCTCAAAAAGCTGCAAGTAATTGCCTTGTCTCCATATCCTTTATTTTGATGTATTTACATAATTACATTTAAATAAATCAGCGTAATCACAGAAAATAACTGTACTTCATTCATCATACATGTAAAGCAAAACCCCAATATCTTTTCTACGGTATGTTTTAATTAAAGTTCGCTTTGAGGTTAAAATCATGCAGCATAAAAAAAGATATAGCCCATATGATCAAATCACTAAACTCTCACTGACGGTTGATTAACTATATTTTTATTGCCTGCTCCTTATCATGCTACATTCTTTATTATAACAGGTGTTCTGCATGTTTGTGTGCTTTCTATAGAGGAATCTTTATTATTTGGTACCATTAAACTCCCAGTACATCCCCTCCCAACATCAATCAACGGCTTGCTTTGCAATATATTTGGCATTTCTCCAGAGCAGCTTGATCATGTTATACTTTCCCATACACTGTATATATACGTTTGACTCAAAAGACACAAAGACGCACGCAAACGAGAGTAATAAAAACACCCAAATAATGTTCAAAACAAGCACACACAAAACATGAAAGAAAGCAACCCAGTTTACAAGTACAAACCTATGACTGTATGTTTTAGATTTATGCACATTATCAGTGGGTTAATATGCATTTGTTAATGTGTGCTAGCAATGTGAACAGGTCTGCTTTCCTGGCCCTTAAGAAGATGAATTAAGTTTCTTAATTCTAACAGGTGAGGTGAGTGCAGGTCTGTTGGCACAGTGACTCAGACGCCTCTGAGAGGGTACACCATCACTAACTCACAAATACATTCATCTTAGCAACTTTTTGCTATTGTAAATCCCCTGTAAATTAATTTGATTACAGAAAGATTAAGGCTTACAGAAAATAGTTTGCAGACAAACTCATTAATCAGTTCAAGGAAATACAGCTTGGATTGGTGTTGAAATGCAGATTTTTTGGCTCAATTCTAACAAAAAGGGCTAAAGACAAATCTCCAGTTATTTTTTCCTTCTCCTAATCCTCTCCACCCCTCTCTCCCCTCTGCACACTCTCACACACTCACACTAAACCGGTCACTTTATTCATTCAGTGACCGGTTGCAGACAAGTGAAATGTGTGATTTGTTTTGATTACATCCATCCTTTAACTGTGCTGCGAGTTGTTTTACATTCACTCAAACCCAGCTTGTTACATAACCTTCCACCCTTAACCTAATGTGTACGAGGAGCCATCTGTGGACAGAGGAAGGAAGGAAGGAGGAAAGGACATGGAATTCAACGATTTGTCATGGGACTGGATAACATGATAAACTTCCACTGTACTATACACACAGAGTATGGGAGTGTATACACTGCCCTGTACTAATACATGTGCATACAAATACTTAAAACATACAAATAAAAATGGATTAAGTCTCTGCCCAACAGTGTACTAACCTACATAGTATACTTAATTAAAAAGTAACATAAATATCTCTTCAACAATGTCTTTCCAATTCTGATTTACGCCTCTCTGCCTAATACGCATAAAGCTTTGCATAACAAGCTAAGGCATTCATTCTCATTCGCACCCCTCCCATATCTGCCTCTCTAAAAGAAAACAACACATGTTTACTGGCCTTCCAACTTGCGTAATCACACAACACAATAACCAATTCAGGCGCGACATTTTGCTGACACGCTGGTGAAAAGAAGATCATGGCAATCCCGAGAGGATCACTCGTGATGACATAAGTGATGATGTTGGACGTCTGGAGAAACGTGGTCACTCAACCCATAATTTAAATTTACATGATGAAAGGTTGTCACTTTGGATGATGATACGTTTCGTATTTGGCTTCATATGCTCTCTCTTAATTAATTCTTGCTTGCCATGGTATTCATTGTAATATCCCCACATTTGAATGGATCATTCAGGTCTTGTCACTTAGTGCACTTCATTTACATCTGTCAGATCACCTCGTATAACCCTCACTTGTCCTGCACACTCTCCTCTGCATAAATAATGAATGAGCTAAATGTCCTCAGCAGTGTCACCTCAACACAATCCTGTTTTTGTTTTTTTTACATTTGTGTTGCTCTTGTTTTCACTCTGCTCCATGGCTATGCTAATCTCCTTTAGGGATTTTGTTCAAATCTTCAAAAATCCCCCTTTTGCACAATGCTTCATTGCAATCCAATAGGCAAAGTTTGGGGTCCATTGTTTGGTAGGGCCTGCGAACCAGGGTTATGTATGATAAGGCTGCCACCAATTGTCGCAATGTTTAGCCCATATGGAGGTCAAAGGGTATGAGTATCCGCAGGAAAGCCAGGAAGTCATCACATTATCTCAGAACATGTTATTATTTTCATGTTTTATCAAAAAGCTGAGAAATAGGAACGGAGGACCAACATGGCTATTGTTTTTCCATTTCCTGCAATGGATGTTGTGGCCTTGGCAATTAGATTGGATGAAGACTGGGATTTGAAAAGTTGAGAAGGAGTAAACACGTAGATAGATTCCTGAAGTCTAATGAGAAAATAAGGGAGGTGATAGGAGGAGTCAAAGAAAGATAGTTGGTTTGAATGTACACAGGGACCTTGAGCATTTTTGGAGGAATATCAGCAAAAAGACTCCCAGCACTATTTCAATAACTCAGTTTCTCTGATAAGTTGCCACCTGCGTCTAATTATTTATTTCTTGAGAGAAGCTCAATGAAGAAAGTGCAAGTTGGAGAGTAAAAGTACATGTGAATACAAGTCTGAAAAAGGGCTTAATGTCATAATCGTACTAATACCTGCGTCACAATGCAAAACACGTTTAAAATGTGCTCTTGGCAGTTCAGAAGAAAAAGAAGTGCATGATGGGATATGCTTGGAGGCCAGATAAAGCAAAAAATAGTTGTTTTTTTACATGCACATGAAGAAAAAGGCTCAGGCTTCGTACAATTCTCATCAGTTCTCCATAAGAGCTGTTAAAAGTGGCTTTGCACAAAAGTAATCTGCAGTTTCAAACTTGCCTAAGAGAGTGAAAAAGTTGAGCAGACTTGTCAAACCTGAATGTGACATCAAGCAGAAGACAGAGCAGTTCAGTTAATTCTTCCTAATCCACATGCAAGCCTTCTGCTCACCGAGTTTTCAAACCTAAGTATAATCTCTTACCCTAACACCACTGGTGGTAGTCTAGCCTACTATTACTGGTTGACAAAAATAGACCATTGTGGTACCTTTGTCTTCTTCCTCTCAATGTTTATCTCTCTTTTTGCTCTTCTTCCCTCTGTATTTTCTCTTGTCTGAAAACCCGTATGAACCCCAAAGGGAGATAAAGAATGATAATAAAGCGAGAAGCCACGCTGTAAACAAACATCTTTGTTCATGAGGTAAAGCATGCCTTAAAGGCAGCATAGCATGGTTTTGACTATCATTATAAAGTTTGTACAAGTTTCGCTCTTTGGAGCCTTATATCCAACAGCAGCCTCAAAGAAATGCCTAAACTCTGACTGAATTGTACACTGAAGGACAAAATGCACGATTGTCACCTTTTGTCACCACTGACAGGTCAAAAGAAGATTTTTTAGATCTTATAACAGCATTTCTTGATATCATATAGCCTACATTGCTTGTGTATGTGGTCTCCACAGAAACCTTCTGTAAATGATTTATATTAAACACAATTTGCCTATTTACACATTTTGTTCTATCACAGGTAAACAACATGTCGTTAACAAAAGCCCATCTGTATTAATATTCAAAATAAGCATTTCCAGAGAGCCACCATGTACAATACCCTGTGGAAATATCTGTCATTAGAATAAAGGTCAATTACAAACTCATCTCATCTGATTTTATTGTGAAGTCTGCATTTTCAGTGTACAATCAAAGAAGTACGTTACTAGTTAGCTAGCTTAAATGTTAAGATGCTATTAGCTTATTTGTTTGTTTAAAGGCGTCTTCAGGCACAGCAAGCAGCCAATTGTGGTCAAAAGGTTTATTACTGACCATCAACCCCTTTAACATCTTCCTAGCTCTGATCTCAGAGAGAAACACCCTCCAGCTCTAAACCAAACCAAAAAATGTTGGCTAACCACAGGCTAATATTACAAAAGGGGAGCTACAAGACACAAAAGACAGATAAGACAATTTTGGAGTTACTTGAATACAAAGGAATTCTATTTTTATTGAAGCTAGCCACATCAGCATAACACATCATGTATTGTGCAAAGTTGACATCGACTGTCAAGTCGAACTCCTTGCTAGACAAAAAAATGTAAAATTAAAGAAAGGTTAGATTAGATTAGTAAATGTAAAGTAGGATAAACATTTCGAAATATAACACTACTTGCTACTGACAAAAAAAACATCTCAAATCCTAATGGCTAGGTAATATAGCTAGCTTGTAGCTAGCATGAATAGAAGACAATGCTGTGTTACAAACCATTTATAAATGGAGCAGAGGTCAGGAGTGAAGTTACTTTATCTTTTAAGTTAATACTTCTAGGTTTCTGTTTCTATCCATTTGTATTTGTCTGTTGGCAACAGCTGCATACATGATAGCAGCTGGCCTGTTTCTTTTAATTAAAACCCAGATTTTTGAAACATATCCCTGAGTAAACGCTTAGAACCAAGTAGTTTTGAATGCAATGAAACAGCTAGCACTGCTTTGGGCTATAAACTGGTGCTATATATCACCAGGTCGGGACACACAACAAATCTGAGCCGTAGCCTACAGCCAGTGGCCTGCTCCAACCTGTGGAGATGGATGTGAATTTAAAAAGGAAGACTGGGCTGAACACTACAAAAATTGCACTGTGATTACACTCATGTATCTAATTAACTCTGAGCATGGATAGTTTTAACTGAAAATTTAAATTTTATCAATGACTAAGCACGCTGACTCTCTTTCTGTTGCTTTTTCAGGGTGTGGCTTTGAGAGTTTTTCTTGTAGCCCTCACTATGACCCATGACATATATGCACACATTTGGGTCCAAACTGAACACCATTTATTTATTAGGCTGTTAACTTTTCCCCCCACTCCATAGTATTGAGCTTTGTGTCATAAACCAAATGTAAACGCTTGGGGTGAGGCTGGGAACAGAAGTACCAGTTTGTCCTCCATTTAAGAGTAAGAACTGTACAAAAAAAACAGCCTTTACTTCCTGCTGCTGAAAGCTAAGATTAAGTCACAACCTTTGGTCAAGTGTTGATTCACAAAAGCACAATGATGAGTGGCAGCAAAGTAAACAAAATGACAATGACTGAAGTTAAGGCAATCACTCAAAAACGTTAAACATTTGCAAGCAACTTCTGAACTGAGTGTCAGGTCTGGGTGTGGTGATACACTGCAGAGTTACACACTCTGGGAGGTTAACAATATACAATATAATATAACTAATTTAATAAACAAAGTGTATGAATGAATTATGAGAATTAAAAAAAATCTAAGTCTACAGGAATAACATTCATGTTGTGAAGGAATTCCACAGAGAAATAAACACGGATGGGAGGATTAAGATCTCTTTTGCACTAGATGACTTCGGTTGCAAGAAATGAAATCCACGAACGGCAAATTTCATGCAACAGTAATGCACGTAAAGTACGATATCTCCAGGGTGATTGTTGATATTAACACTCAGGTAACTAGCTTTTGAAGTTAATCTAATAATTAAAAAAGGAACACATCTTTAATCATCAATCCATTTCCGAACAGTAATTACAAAAACAGTCTCTCCTCTGTACACGCTGGAATTTCACATGGCAGGGAATCGTGTGTGTTCTGACTCTGTGTGTGTGTAAAAGAGAAAAGGCCAAGAGTGGGCGGGGCCATGTGGAGACAGGAAAGCACTGGCGCGCAAAAACAAACAAACAAGGCCTAAGCAGTGGTAATTAAGTCCTCATTAGTCCTTGTTATGTACAAGAACGCAGCAGAGCGGCAGACAGTACTGTCATTTCGGACTAACTGCGGCCAAAGCCTGGACCTGGTATACCCCTGTTCTATGTGATAGTGGGCGTTTACCCACAAACCTCCAATGTTTCCACCTCAACTGGCACATACAGGGTGATGAGTGTTCTGGATCCATTTTGACGTGCGGGAAGAGCAGTAGGAGGGTCCCTCTGCCAATAGCTAAAGGGCTTGTGAAGTGCGTTTGAGGCTCTTGGTTGTTGGATTGTGCGGCAATGTGCCTTATCAAAGGGTAGCGTGAGGCTAGCGGTGCCACATGCTTTCATCTAGTTTCAGGGAATTATGACAGGTGGCTTGACCAAACACGAGAAGTTGGACACAAGCAAGTTAGATTCTTTGGGAGGCCGAAAAAACAGAAGCAGAGTAGGCCTCAAAAATGATGGACATTTATGCATAAACTAAAAGATAGTGGGCAACAGATTGCAAAAAAACTCATTCCTGCAGGTAAAACAGGGACGAGGTGAGGCAGGCAATGATAAGTCAACACAAACTCAGGGAGGAGAAGGAACAAGGCCTGCACTTAGGTCTTTTATTTCCCGCTCCCCACAGGCACGCACAGTCTCATTTACCTGCTCTGTAACTGCATACACCTGACCCGACACACCAGCTTAACATCCAATAAGTAGGTTGCACGCACACACATGCTGCACACACGCCCTAACCTGGCCCTGCTGCACCTTTCTACAAATCCTCCTCTATTAGTTTGACTCAAAATTGGAGGGAAAAAGACAAGTCAGCAGACGTTTGATCAGCAGTTTTAGCAGGAGCCTATATGAGCAACACAATAACCGTACTACACAACAGATAAAAAAATGCACAGGATGCCTTGATGGGAAGAAAACAGACATACATGCAGCCAGGCAAACACATCATAAAAATATAATTTGGCAATGCATTTTCAGCACACATCATCCACTCTTCTCTTTTCTTAGGCAATAGGACACTTCCTTGTTGTGCACAAAAAATAACCAGTGATTCAATCAAATTGATCCCTGATGCCTCGCCTGCAAACACACAGAGCCACCTCTTACAGGGGAAGGTCTTGGCACCTGTTGGATTTGAACAACAGAGCCTCAGTACCTGGGAAACCAGATAACAACGGCTGTTAAGAGCTCTCAGCGGCCCAGGCTGTGTCAACAATGCCCCCCTCTTTTTGCTGTCTGGGCACACACTTGTATGCACATGCTGAGACGCACCCACACACATTCACATGCGTATATTGCACTTACTAATGCAGAGATACCATGTATGCATCATGTTTTATTTGTTAAATTGCATCCTTCAAATACAATGTGGCTCTTGGATGTCAACTGCACAATTAACGCTACTAGATGCATGCAGGTAAAAAGTCAAGGTCTGTCTTTTTTGCCAATAGAAGAAGTTTGAGGTGTGTTATGTAAGGATATTTTTCACACTTTCCACTTGTGATTTCCTGGGGAAATTGGGACGTTTATCCCTTTTTTAATGCTGGTATAAAGTTTTCCCTTACAGGTATGATACTGCAGTTGAAGTTGCAAATCCATCTAAAAGCCATCCGTCTGTCTGAATTATGACCGTGGGGTGTAAACAGATCCAGTCAGTGTCTGAGCCCTCCTCCATTATCCTCTACAGCTCCATTCCCAGACACACCCTTCGACTCCTCTCTCTCTCTCTCTCTTTCACACACACACGCACACGCACACACACACACACACACACACAACACAAAGAGCCTTACATACGTGTGTATTTTCAGGTGTACTTCAAAGTTAGAAAACAGCAAAAAATCTTCTTAAAGCATGAGTGAATGTAGCTCTATAGCTTGTATCAATCCTGCACAACACGTTTTAAGTGTTGAAAATGTCGACCGACAGATATTATCTTTCAGTTCCAACCAGGAACACATTTAAACACACCCACTACTGCAGTCAAATATCAATGCAAATATGACGCACAGCCACATACAAATACACACACTCCAATCAATCCACGAGGACTTCATGATGCAAATATATTCTATGCAAACCATGTTACATGCAGATTCCTTAATGGGGAGGTCAGGCAATTTGTTAGTGCCTTTTAAAAGTGTTCGGATTTGTGAGTGACAAAAAATTGCCAGATTAAAAGGAATAGAAGAAGAGATATTATTACTTTAAGACTAAAGTGTAGGTTCAAGCTCTAAAAGCTCAGGATAATACAATTCCCAGAATGCAACTTGATAGCATCTTTCAATAGAAGCTATCAAGTTGCCGCCTAAATGCCAACATATTTGAAACCCCACACCGCCAGTTTGTAACGAAGGATACAAATTTAGCCCATCTCTCAAGCCCAAACTCAGGTAATGCTGATGACATCATGATGACATCACCATGGTTTCTTTTCAGAAATTACACATTAGCCATCATTTTCTCTGTGAGAAGTTAAATGAGCATATACTGCATGTGGTGTCAGAATAATTGGAAAAAAAAATGTTTCTAACTTTGAGCAACCACTGGGAAAGTGTTACTATCCAACATACTGTGCTAACAAACTTGAAATAGCCCAATACAAAATGTAAAGCTTGCTTGGTGGTCTTTTATTCACATATTGCATAAAATTGTTTGGGCTCATTTAAAACTTCAAACCCTGGAAATTACAAATAGGCCAATAAACTTAGTTTGCCAATAAGTAAAAGCTCAAGAACAACAGAATAATTATTTCCAAAATCTGGAAATGGGACCATCCGAGGAGCCCGTGAATGCATCATTAAATTAATTCCCCTTTAAAATTCCAATAATGTAATTTTAATTAAAACGTCAAAGCAATATTTTTGAAATAAAGTTTAAGTTGGCTACTTTTTCCTCCCTACCATGACTTTGTTTCCTCACCTGGAAAATGATCACTTTAAAGTGGTTCCTCTTCAGCAGGTGGGTATGGTTTGCCTCCAGCTTCTTCACCTGGACCGCCTGTTTGTCCATGCGCTCCCGCACTTCCTTCAGGTTCCCACTCACTTTACGGGAGCGCTCGAGCAGCTTGCTGACGCTGTTGGAGGTGCTGATGTGGGTCTTGGACAGTCGGGTCACGTCACCTTGCACGACTTTCACGGCGCCCTCCAGGTCGGCCTGCCGCTGCTCCATGCGCTGCTGGTTCTCCTGCACGGCCTCCAGCATGTTCACCAGCTTGTCCAGCAGCGCCACCACGGTGATGGCGCTCACCTGGCCGCGGTCGACGGGGCTTCCTGGCACTGCAGCAGTCGGGCTGGTGGGACTTTTGAAGCCCAGTCGGGAGAGGGTGCTGGTCGGGGTCGGGGAGGCCGGGGCGGAGGAAGGGGTAAAGCTCGGGATGAGGAGCTCCGTGTTTTCGGTCTGCAGCTGCGGGATGGTGTGGGTGCTGCCGGTGACGCTGCACTTCTCGGCGTTGGACGCGTCTTCTTCCATGGTTCACAGGTGGTCAAATGTCCCGCTTGGTTAGGGTAAATCACCTAAAACACAGAGATGAAGTGGTGTTTCTTCAATCTCTTTGATGCTGCTGCCACTTGCTCCAGCTCAGATCTGAAGACAGGCTGTTTTACTTCTTTAACTTGCTTCAGCATCCACGCCCCTTTCTGTCTTTCCCTATCCACACACACACGCAGGCACAAACACGCTGTGAACTTTCAAAACACCTCCCCTGCAAGCCAAAGGGAGGGGCCAGGTTGCTGTGGAAACCGGGCAGGCCTAGCCCTATTGACAGAATAGAGGTAGAGTTGTTGTGTGCGTGTGTGTGTTCTTCCTTGTGTGCTTCACTTGCTGTGTGTGTTTTCATGTGACTGCCAACCATTCTACTTTGTGCATGCCTGGCTGCATTTGTAAAATATGTGTGAAGGCTTCTTTTGTTTACTGCACTTTCTGCTGTGTTTTTGTATTGTACCAAGTGTATTCGACTGCATTGTGATAGCGGTTGTGTGTGTGTTTGTCAAAACAATAATATATTCTGTAACTATTAGAATCCAAATCAGTGTGGCAGTGTTTTTTTTGTGTTAAGGAACATAGCTGAATTGTTTCCACTGCTGTGCTGCAAGCTGAGATAAGTCCTGGCCCATATTTTCCTTATGTGGTATGTATGTGTTGAACTGACCCTACGCTTATTTGTGAGTGTGCAGGGTTGTGATCGCCCCTTTCCTCTCCCCTCTCTTGTTTTAGTGCTCCATGTCATGGCATGGGGCACAGTGACATGGAAATGTGGAAATCCCTGTTTCAACAATGAGCTCATCTGCGCCCTGGCATGTTGCCCCGCCTCTCTGCCTCTCTCTCAATCTTTCTCTTTGTCACTATCGCTGTCAATATTTAATTCACTGTAACACAATCTCTCATTCAATGTACCATGCTTTAAAATAGGCTCAAATATGTGGAAATATGTTGGAAAAAAATAGTGACTGGATGTCTGTACATGTTCATAGAGGGAGTGAATAATCTGTGTTTATATCTGTGTTACAAATTCCAATGTAGAGAACCTACTGTACGAGAACTATGAAAAGAATTTGTTCTATCACTGCAGACTGTGGAAAACATTCAAGCCTGCTGAGTTTTATTGGATTTTGCCTGATATGGTAAAGGCTTGGTCAGCTACCATCTCATCTAAAATCAGCACTCACACCCTTACACTGAGATTAAGCTTCCTGCTACCTGTGTGTACACACAGTAAAGACACACCTAAGAAAAACATTAAAATCAATTGGCAGAGTTCAGAGTCCAAACCCCACCAATGTCTTTTAAACTGTGCGGTGGTTCCAGTGTTCACATGAGTGCTTTTTTATTTTGGGCCTTTTGTGCCTTCATTTGAGATGACAGTGGATAGAGAGGGTCAATTGACTACCGTCCTATTTTCTGTAGCTCTACGTAAAGTTCTGCAGAATAACAGGAGTAGTTTCTGATTTTGGCAATACGTTTTTTACTTTTTTTGCTGTCTGTGCCTTAACTACAGAGCTATTGGCCAGGACACAGTCAGCTAAGCTCAACACAAAGGCATTTAAAAAAAAAATGCACTCCTGAAAATGTTTAGATCATTTCAGGAAGACTGCCCCTGAAATCATCACTTCTTTCTTTAGGGGTCTTTTAAGACAAGACATGACGTAAAAGGACAACACGGAAGTTGTTTACGAAGCAACAGAGTCTGCTGTACAACATAACGTTTACCTTTATATCAATGCTATGTGTCTTTCGACAGAATTAAAATATCAACAAAAGACAGAAGAAGATCATAATGATCTGTTTAATCTATTGTTTTATGAATGATCATGATTTCAACACAAGGCATGCTTCTAGGTTTTACACTTCTTACAATTACTAATGCAAGACAACATACTGAGGTATATAACATTACAAGTAAAACACATTTTATGTCACAGAGACTCTCTTAGAAGCTCAAAGCAGCCATGCCTCTAATAATGCATACCATTCAGCCTGTATGATTTTAGTTTGGTGTTCTGCAGCACTTCAAGTGTCCATTCAAGGAACTGCAGTGATGGGCACTTTCACTTCATTTTTCTTAGCTCCAGAGGATCCAACAGTGGTAATCGGGTTGGTTTTACACAATTTATTTTGACTATTTCTTACCCCGTTGTAACTTTTATTTTTGATACTTTGGTTTTATAATTTCAACAAGAATTTTGTTGCAAACAAAAGTTGGACTGGCTGTTTACCTCTGTTTCTCTTCTTTGTGCTAAGCTAGGCTAACTGCCCGTGGGGTCATCCCTATGATCCCTCAGCCCTATGCTCCCTCATTTCTATGAAATTTCTCCCCCATCAAAATTAGGCCCCATGTACCCTCAATTGCTCCACACCAAATGCCACAAGAGAAAGTAATAAAGTTGTTTGTGTGGAATTAAATTGAATCCATCAGGCCTACAATCCCCCAGCGCCAAGGCTGGCCCTTCTATAAGGCACAGTCACAATGAACAGATAAAAGTTCTTGATTTTTTTTATCGACGAGCGAATAAACCTGCACAAATAAATCCGTCTTGGTGTGTAAAGGCCTTTATGTTGCATTCACACCAAAGCGAAAATCAGGTCAATTGCTGAAGTTTGATGCAAAAATCATGCAAATGATTTGCTCAAGTTGAACAATGTCAACTCGACTGAATAAGCAGGTGGCACAAATGAGGCAAGTAATCTAAGGGATCGTAGGGCTGAGGGAACATAGGGCTGAGGGAACATAGGGCTAAGGGAACATAGGTTTGAGGGAACATAGGGTTGAGGGAACAGGGTTGAGGGAACATAGAGCTGTGGGAACATAGGGATGAGGGAACATAGGGTTGAGGGAACATAAGGTAACATAGACACACTCCCCTGCCTGTGGGGGTAGCAGATATCTCTGTCAGGAAACCAATGCAATGTATTCTAGGCTTGGGCGGTATCCATTTTTTCATAATACCATATGGTCTTGCCATTTTACCGGGGTATACGGTAGGCCTATATGAAGGTATTTGAAAAAAAAAAAAAAACTTCTGTTGTTGTAGAGATCACATTCACAGTTCATAACCTGGTTGCCGACCTAAGTTTTGCTTTAGCTATCTTTCCTGTTCTCATAAATTAATGTCATTTTCTATTTCGCTTTTACATCAATTAAGGACACCTCCAACTTCTGTTTTAAATGACATAACAAAATTGCTCACTCTAATCATCGAGGTTTATTGCCAAGAGGACAAGCTTACATTTTTTTAGTTAGGAGGATTGTGGTGTGACTGTGTTTCCAGCTGTGCTGAATATTTGTTTCGGATGCTGCACTTAAACACAGATGCAGAGGTTTTTACAGTCCACATATCACAACAACGCCAGACGAGTTTCATTTACCGTAAAATCCGGAATATAGGCCTAAATCGCACCGGTATAAGACGCACCTTGTTTTTGAAGGTATCGCAGAGAGAAAAAAAAAGTTTAAACTGTCTTCCTGCTGACGATTTCTATTGTGTTCAGTAACGTCAACAACGTGCAGTTTCTGCGCAGCTCTGTCGCTCTTTTAGTTCCGTTTGTTTTCACTTTAGGGAGTTTGCACTCCTATTAGCTACAGAACGGTAGTTGAGCTGCAGCGAAAGTTGTGAAGCAGATGCAGCTAGCTTGCAAGTCGCGCTGCCCCACTCCGCTGGTCACTCATTAACTTTAATATAGGACTCTTTCAATCAAAAGAGCACTCAACAAGGTTTATTTACGGAACAATATACCCCTGTTTTTATGTAGGCTAAATGCACGATTATAACCTCGTGAAAAAGAAAAGATGTGGAAAAAGTCTCCCTCCTCCACTCTAATGTTAGCCGGTTACCTTTCCAGCAGGGCTATCAGCTCTGGGGCCACAGTAACGGGGGTCTACATAGGAGATGACCCCTGCTGGCGCGTGCTATGCACTACAACCCCTCACCTCAATACAGTATATTTGAGTCAGTTTCACAGAAAAAGTAGCGTTTGTATTTTCGCCGGTATTAAAAGTCATACGGTTGGGATTTCTAAATACCGTGGTAGCCTATACCGTAATACCGCACAAGCCTAGTGTATTCCCCCATTTTACTACCTATCTGTATAAATAAAAAGAAACTGGTGCTTGCGTCTATGGAAATAAAAGCCATTCAGTCACTGCTTTTCACCAGCTTTACATGTAGTCAAAAGTGCTTTTGACACATTCTCCCATGTCAACATCCAACACTAACACCTCTTCTTGAGGTTACTCGCTCTTTAAGCTTCAAAGTTGCCACAGTAGAGTGGAAGTGCTAGACACACACACTCGCCTAAACAAATTTCCTTCCTCCTCTGACTGAAAACATCAGTGTTTCTGTCCCCTCTCTCTCTCTCTCTCTCTCTCTCTCTCTCTCTCTCTCTCTCTCTCTCTCTGCTGCTGCTTCTCCTTGGAAACATACACTTTTGTCAACATAAAAGTGTGACCTCCCGTTCCAAGCTCTTGAACTCTGACTTTTCCCACTTTCACCCATGGGATAAAAGTGGAGGGAATGACGCTCCCATCCTGTCATTCTTCCAGCTGTCCCTGTCCTTTCCTTCCCACCAGTTCACCTCTTCTCCATGCTTCCCTTTTTGGTAACTTATCTTCTGCTTTCCTGAATTCTTCATGAATGTATGTGGAACATATTACATATTTCCAGTGATGTCTCCGGGAATGTTGTCTTTCCCCTCATGCATTTATAACATTAAATATTTATTGAAGGGTCAATTTGCTGGTTTTCTTCCTACAGTTACATTTAGAAAATTAAGTCATGCACACACACTGCTCAGAAAAAAATCAAAAAAAGCTGGTGAAGGGAGCTGGGAGACATTGATGTATACGCCCCCTGGAGGTCAAGATATGCAAGTGCATGACCTAACTGACAGTTCAGTGAGTTTTAGGCCATTGCAGAGGAGAGCAATAAAAAAAGCAGATTTTTGTTTTTAAAAATAACTCATGCACTTATATTATAATGAAGAGTATGAATCACTGTCTGCAATTCTTTTACTTTCTCTTTTTATTGGCAGTTATAAAAGTTCTGTTTGAAATCAACTATAGACAATTTACAAACTGAAATCTTCAGCTGTTCTTTAGAACAAGGACAATTAAAGCTGCGGCAGCAGAAACAGCAATCATCATATTCCTTTATTTCAACAAACATGCTGCAGCAAGTCATTGAATGATTGAGCTTTGTATCCTTGTTACCTTCCTGGAGTTGCTTCATAATCTTCCACAGGGGGTGTGGTAAGTAACCGTTGGCTTTTGGCAAACTACCTGGCTGGTTGATCAACTAGTTTCTTTGTACAACACAGTCTCATGCAGTGGAAGACTATCTTGAATCCATTTGCATGAAAATACGGCCTTTATGTTACTTTTCTTGTTTTATTTTCAGCTGTTTTCACATATCCTGAAAATATCTAAATAATTTCAGGAGGACTGCGCCAGATATTTTCCTGACCTGGCCTCACATATGCACCTCACAGCAGGAGACTATCCCTGTCAGACAGGAAGGGGGGGGCGGGGGGTCTCCTGAGGTAGGATGTTACGAAAAATAAACAACACGGAAGTAGCGGACAAAGCAACAGAGTCCGCTATACGATGTTGTAATGAGAATACTTGCCTTTATATAAATGCAACGTGTAGTTTCAAGGAGTCACAAAATTAACAAAAGATCGAGGAAGAACATACTGACGAACAGAAAACAGCTGTTTAATTACGTGCACGGCAATAGTAACGGTTGCGTGCATACAGTATATGAACCGAGTCTACCCACTTCCTTGAGGGGAATTCTTGTGATAGGATCCTGTTGCGTTCTCACATCAGCTCACGCAGACTTTCTGCCGAAAAGAATCTAGGGGGCTGGCAGGAAAACACTGGGTGAAGTCAGAGTGAAACATTTGGCTGTTTGCGTTCACACACACAGCTCAGGAGTTTTCCTGGAGTTCTCAAAACAAGAACAAAAACTCCTGATTTTTTTGGGGCGAGCTACATGTGTGAACGCAAACAGCCACAATTTTCACTTGGACTTTACACTGAGTTTCTCCTGCCAGCCCCCTAGATTCTTTTCCTGCAGAAAGTCTGAGTGAGCTGATGTGAGAATGCAGCAGGTTATAATCCCGAGAATTCCCCTCAAGGGAGTGGGAGGGGATGGTGACGTCAATTCTCTAGAACTTTTCAGGAGTTCTATGTGAAAACGGCATGTTTGTTAGTTTTGTTACCTGAAGAACTCATCATCAAAGTGTTTTACATATAAAGAGGTGAAGAACATGGTTTACCTTTCAAGTCTGGGCAGGGACAACTCTTTAGTCTACACCCTTAAAAACACACATTCAATTACTTGTACAAAGAAGGTTTCTCAATCTTGTTTCATCGTTAAACTTACAACAGTCCTGTCAACTGCATCCACTGGTGTAAGAAAACGGTGACATACTCCCTGAACTCCTTACTGTTGTTCCAGGCCACATGTTTGTCTAAGTGTCTGCTTGATGCGGATACAAGAATGCAACCAGAACACCTTGAGGCAGACTTCATGGGGACTTTAATGATGGTTTCTCACACAGAGGGAGACACTGTGCTGTGAGGTCCAGGAGGAAATACTCACATGGAGGTGTAGTGTCTCCATGTGTTTTCAGGTTGTTAAATGCACATTTTCAGTGGGATAATGTACAAAATTCAAAAGCAACGCTAACAATGAACTGAATTGGAACAGAAGAAATTTTTTTTGAGAGGGCATGGGAAAATAAAGTTTTCCAAAAAAAAGAGAGCAGACAAAACAGGCTAAAGGATGTGTGCATGAAAATGATTTTCTGTAAAAAATAAGTTACAAGTTATGAGTCCCCATTGTATATGTTGCATCATTTCTGCATAGTGTTTTCTGTGGTGCTGCTATTCTTGCAAGGGCACTCCTTCATTCTCTGCAAGGCTTAATTAAAGCTAAATATAACTTGTAGGTCAACACTGAAAAAGCAAGCCTTCACTCCTTGCAAAGTTTTTCTAAAGTTAGTCTTTTAAAAGAGGCAGTCTGTCTGTCGTTCTGTGGGATCTCTTCATGATGCCTGGGACTGACCAATGATTGGGAATTTATTTTGGAGCTTGTTGCTTTTATTTTAGATGATACAGTGAGTATCAGAGGAGAGAGTAGGGATTGACATGGGGAAGAGGGAACCACAGGTTGGATTTGAACCCAGGTCGCCTGCTTGGAGGACTACAGCCTACTACATGGGGCTCGACCCAGCCGTTAGGCCATCAGCACCCAAAATATTTGCAGTTTGGTCTTTTCCTTAAGGGGGACTCAGGAGAATGGTAAATGGGCTTGAGCTTGTAAAGCTTTTCTAGTCTTCTGACTACTCAAAGCAATTTTACACTGCGTGTCACACCTACCCATTCACACACTGATGGTATAGGTTGCTATGTAAAGTGTCCATCAGAAGAAACTAAACCCATTCATACACACTGAAAGCAGCGGGAGCAATGTTGAGCAATGTGAGTGTCTTTCGGACATGTTGCTGCAGGAGCTGGGGATCGAACCCCCAGCCTTCCGGTTGAGAGAGGACCGGCTCTCACAGCCGTTTTAGGAATATTCCATGCTTAACATGCGTCATTGTCCACAATCACCTGACAACACCTCCTTCCAATTGGCGGTCTATTTAAGCTGCAAGACTTCCAGTCTCTCTCTGCTCTTTCATTGCCAGCTCTGACCTGCATTAGTACTGCTCTCTAGATTCAACCCCACCAACACCCAAGCTTCCACCTGTAGGCTCAGACTGGGGGTTTAAGATATCATCTCATCAAACCTTAAAATTTCTGCATGTAAGGTGAAACTGCGAGGAGTGATGAGGTCATAGCCTCCACAACACAATATGTTCTGCTGCACAATAAACATTTCAGACTAATAAAAAGGTGAGTTGTCTGACTGAACTGATCGGATGCAGTTTTGCTTTTGTCTTTATATAAAGTTGATTTATCCAAATGGTGGTGGTCTGGTCATGCCGTCTTGACATTTTTCAGTCATAAACTACATGAGACTGTTTTTAATTAGTTTCATTTGTAGCTCTGTTGACTCCTGGTTATATCTACATGAGACAAACCATCAAGCTCTCTGATCAGTGTTTAAATGGAACCCCTAATGTTTGTGATTAACATCAACTGTCCCACACAGGTGGTCATACCTATGATGATACGACGGATGCCCGGCAGTGTTTGATTTGTTTAACCGGCTCAGACTGGATGTCTGGTCGCACAGTGGGAAGGAAGGAAGCAATGGTACCCTTTTGTGGCTAAATCAAAGGCCCCGACTGAGGGGAAAATGGCATGCCGGGACCAAAACAGATGGCGATGGATCTTTAAATGACCCTTTTTCACAGACCAGCGTGTGTTAGACACACGCTCGCTTAAAGGTGGCCTTGTACGTTACTATTGGTGTGTGTGTGTTTGTTTTCTGTAGGTGTGTTATGATGCTATCAATTCTGGAGCTAATGGACCAATTTTGGAGGTGCTGAGCTTTACACACACAATCTCAGAATGTGAGGAACTACCGTGTCTCCGTTTGTGTGTGCTTGTTTGTTCGTGTGAGTGGACGTTCCAGTGTGTTCGACGCCATCAATTTTCAAACCAATGGGCCAATCATTCCCTGCCAAAAGAGTGGAAGCTCACTTTGTTGATTGTAAAATCAATGTGAGGGCTCTCCTGGGCAGTCATTCAGCCTGAAGGTTCACAAAGTGTGGGTTCCTGAGAGACAGACATGTGCTTTCCAGCTAATCGGTTTGATTTTGAGGTTATTTCATTAATCACCTGTACTTCTCTCCACACCATTGGTGGAGGTAATTTTATTATGCAGTGCTATGTACTTAATCTACATTTGAAAGCAAGCCTTCACGTTCAAACATGTTTTACACAGCAGTAAGGAGCTAGATGAGGAGTTATGCATTTCTTAAATAAGTGTCAGATTCCAAAGCAGAGTGCCTATCTTTTAGTCTTAGTGGTTGTTGGGTTGAGAATGTGCATATGTGGAAAAATGTCTGTGTGCTGCATGGAAGTTTTTTTTTTTTCCTTTACATTTTTGTAACCATATATAATTCCAGATCCAAAAAAAAAGGAAAAAAGGCCATTGCAGAAGTCAAGGCTGGAAATTCCTCTAAAACAATAAAATACATCCAAATGTGGCAGGAATGACGTGCAACACGAGATTTCTGCTCATGTCTTGTGCAAAAATAAAGCCATTCATAATGTATCATTTAACCTAAACAAAAACTATTGGAAGATTACATTAAGTGTATATAAAGATGGAAGACATGTCTCCACCAAGTGGTAACCTCTGGTGCCGAAAAGTGAAGCCGCAGCAGAAGTCACGTACATACCACATTAAAAAAAGACTGGTTTTAGAGCATCAATTAACATGTTTACAGCCTGGTTAAAAAAAACTAAATTAGTCTGATTAGCTTATGTATCAAACAGCACACACTGTACTGTGGTCCATTAGCTCCAGAATTGATAGCATCATAACACACACAGAACACAAACACACGATAGTAATGTACAAGGCCACTTTCTAAGTGAGCGTGTGTCTAATACATGCTAGTCTGTGAGAAAAGGTCATTTAAAGATCCATCGCCATTTGTTTTGGTCCCAGCATGCCATTTTCCCCTCGGTAAATTTTTTGATAACTCAACCGTTTAGATTTTATGAAGGATAAGCGTTATACACAATAAGGCACGTTCTGACCTGATTAACAGGCGGGCGCAATGTAACGGTGTGTCAAGAGGCTTAAAACCCGCCTTAGCTCCAGCTCTCAGGCAGTTGTTAGGTTGACTGAAAGTTAGATTGAGACATTTTTAGAATTGCGACTGCCATCGACTCAGGACTCCAAAGCCTCCTGGAGTAACAGATGGGTGACGTCTCTCAGGCTTCGTCCATTGATATTTACAGTCTACGGTCTCCTCCTCCCACAGTACAAAAGTGATGGCTAAATACCCCGGAGTTGTTGGTTTTCCATGGTTTTCATGTCTCGCACCTTCTGCTGACCAAAACATACGTTACACTTACTGATAAAATGGCAGAGATCCCTCAGGTCAGCCACAGGAGAACAGCTTCTTGTGTTACGTTGTAGCAGACAAAAGGGCAACATTTATCCCCAAGATCTTACTCAGGCAAATGTGGCAGGAGACAAACAGTGTTTTCTAGTGTGTGGCAATCAGCAGAAATCATTATCACCTGTTGAACAACCAAAAACAGGGACAATAAGTATAACCACCACAAGAGGGGGACATATTCCTCAGGAAGCAGAAAAACTGTAAAAATACATCATATCTAAACCCTCTTTGTATTTTACAATGTTGCAAAAATATTTAAAACAAGTGTTTGACCTGGCAGAGATCTATAGAAATAACGTATCAATCCATATACAACACTCACGGATTATGGTCTGGGTCTTGCATAAGCCGCCCATTGAAAATTGATCTGGTTGTTCACACATGCACCTCACAGCAGGACATTATCCCTGTCCGACGGGAGGAGGTGGCAGGAGGGGGGTAGTTCTGCTGAGGCAAGCCATGGCGTAAACAGAACGACGCAGAAGTGGCGGACGAAGCAACAGAGTCAAAATGTCACCACCCCCACCCGCTCACTCGAGGTGAATGAAGCAGGGTTATTTTCAAATGACCAAGCTATACTATCGGCAAGAGTTTCTACTATACATTTTCTAAAAAGACAAACATTCAATTTGAAGTTGTATCCAAGATATCACCCTACTGCATTCAGTTTTTCCTCCAGCTACGACCTCTTGCAAGCTGCTACTAAAACATAATGTCTAAACTTGAACAAATTAAGAGCTAAATATTGATGTGATGTTGTGATATAGACATCGCACCACATGCTGTTTGAATGAGTGTAAGATCTTCCTTTATTGATGGATATATGATGGGATTTTTTATTTCTTACAACCTCACTGTCTTTGTATGACTGTTTTCATTAACTATTGTTTGTTTCTTTTACTTGTGGGTAAAAGGGAAATCCACAGTGGGACCATCTTGCTTTCCATTAAGTTAACATTCACCACATTCCTCGACCGCAGATGAGAGCAGATACTCAGACACTCACAGAGATTTCCTTCCTACACCTCCCTGGCCTCAGGCCCACTGGATTTGAGCTGAAACCAGCAGGAGAGGACAGGAAACTGAAAGGATTACACTGACTGGGTCTGCTGGGGGCTCTGCAGACACACAGATGCCTATACAAATAAGGACGCGCCCAGGAGTTGAACTGCAGGGTGAGGAGCCCACTGGCTGACACTTTATGTTCTGTAATAAATCATTTGACTATGATGTTGATCTGTGTTTAACTTCAGTGTCAAAGTCTGGGATGGGTTTGATGAACAGGTCTTTAATACATACTTGTCACCCAAGAATCTAGGTGACATGAATATATATCTTTATGTCATCAACATATTCATGACTCAAAATGTCAAAGGGAAGAATTATTGTAACATTTTGTCAGAAAATACAAAAGATGGAAATTATGGGCTGGGGGACTACCATATTGGAGAATCAAAGTCTTCCTAAAATGTATAAGGAGGTCAAGAAAAAGGCTGTTGCTGCAGGTGAGAGGCATAAGAAGAAACACTAAGACGTTTTTTAAAATTTCATGACATAAGTGCTTCTATGTCTGTAAATTCACTTAGTATGAATGCATCATCGACTGAATTTCCTTCATCAAAATCATCAAAGTCAGGTGGGCATTTTCAAGCTTTGAAAGTGAATAGAGCATGCAGTAAATAGAGCATCCCCCCCATGTCCACAGGTCCATTAATAACAGACATTTCTAAGTCAACCAGAATGACCTGTGTTTGACCCTGAACGCGGTTCCACATGAGAACTTCATACATGAACTCTGACCTCTCCCCTAATTAGAATAGTCTTGCGGTGCAATGTGACTTCGATGTTTCCAAAACATGAAATCTTGAAGAATGTTATGCATGCTTTGTTCCCGCTCAAGGCTACAGATAATACATCCGGTCATTCTGTGACTGGTTTTTAAGAGCTTTTTATTCATGAAAAACCAGCAATGTTGGAAAAATATGTTGAGTCAAATTTTTTATTTAATTAAAAAACAATATTGTCATTTTTGTACTACGTTTCAAAGAGCTGCATTCATAAATGTAGATTTACGTTAGAAATACTCATGCCTCCTCTTCTGCAGCTGAATGGCCTGGCGCAAGCATGTCGTCTTTTAGTGAAGAAACGGTCTCAGTTTCCCGCATGAGATATGAAACGTCCTGCGTCGCATGCGGAAACAAGCTAGCCATTCTTCCTCGGTGAATGTTGTGCCGGTTTCGGCTCTGCTCCACCAGTCCTGACTCCGGGCGTGCATCCACTGTTTCCTCTCGGGTCCCATGGCCATCACAGCAGACAGGAACGCCGCAGCTCTCCTCTTCTTTCTCCTTTTTCTCCTCTCCGACAGTTTCTGAACCCGAGTCAGCTGACTCTGTCCACGACTTCTAAACATTTCTAAAAGCCCAAAGAGAAGTGTGGATTGCTCGTCAAACATCTTGACGGTCGTGAATGTCAGAAACACGAGCCGTAATGTTTTGATTCAGCCCGGCGCGATCACTTCCGCCTTTTTCGTCTTCTTCGTGGGGTTTTCTGGCAGTAGGCAAACAACGTTTCGGCTCATTACCGCCACCAGCTGGTATGGAGTGTGCTGACAGTGGAGGTCTGCGGCCAGACTCTCTTGGGTAATTATCTGTATGAAATTTATTCTTCTAAGATATTCAAATAAAAAACTTTAAGACTTATCCCTAGAGCGGCTGTGGCTCAGTTGGTAGAGTCGTCGTCTGTCAACGGGAAGGTCGGGGGTTCAATCCCCAGCTCCTGCAGCAACATGTCCGATGACACTTAACCCCGAATTGCTCCCGTATGAATGGGATTAGTTAATGGTCACTTTCCATAGCATAGTAGGTGTGACAAAAGCGCGTTGAGTAGTCAGAAGACTAGAAAAGAACTAAACAAGCTCAAGTCCATTCACCATTTACGTATTGTAAAACTTCAAATAAAAGCCCATTCTGATTTAAGGACCAGTTTCCACTCAAACGGTACAGTTTGGTTCAGTAAGGTTTAGTACAGTAAATCCCAATCTACGGACTGCAGTAAATTGCTTGCTCAGAGTTGCTCTGAAAATGTTCCTAAATCACTCTTAAGGAAAGACTCCTTGCTAGAAATGTTTAAGCTAAGTTAGGAGCTCTCTGAGAGGATTCTCAGAATGTTTGTGAATACGGGCCCTGGAGTTTTGGGAGAGACCTGGGGGCTAATTTTTTTCTAAAAGGTCCATAGAGGTCAAATCAATCATCAAAACATCTTAGCCAGAGAATGGTCACAGAATTGAGGTTTTGGACCCAACTATTATTTATGTCAAAGCGAGCTAAAGTCTTCAGTGAAGAGAACGTTTTTAGTGTCTTTCAAAAATATTTTTGAGGGGGCGTAGATGGATTAGCGGTTATGTCGTGGCCCATATAAGGAGGCTGTGTTCCTCCAAGTGCCTGGCTGGGGCTCAAGTCCGACCTGTGGCTTCTTTCCCGCATGTCATTCCCATCTCTCTGTCACATGAATGTCCTACTCTATCCACTGTCCTATCAAATAAAGGCGTAGGGATGTCAGCGAGCATTATGAAGCCACGTGGATGAAGGTGAAACAGCCAACATGGCCGACAACGTCTGAGGAGATTCAGAGCAGAGAGAACATCTCCATCCAGCTGATTGTCACTTTATCTGGTCAAATGAAATAAAATCAATAAATAAATGTATTAAATTGATCAAACTGTCTCATGACTTTATCTGAGCTTGTTGTTGCTTTTTTACCAGTAATGGATTCAATGTAAAACGTGTCACTTTGACAGTAAAAAACACAGAGACTGCTAACAGGAGGAGGTAGGAGAAGCCGCATTTCCGCGGACTTTGAATTTTTGCACATAGTTGTGCCTAAACATGCACAAGACACCTGGAGAACACACTAAAGAGCATATAAAACCAGAAAAAGCAGAATATGGGACCTTTAAAATAACTAAGCTCAGCCGTCATCACGTCTTTGTACATACAAGTTGATTCTGCGACGGCGTGATATTGGTTTCTGTTAATTCACATTGTGTTTGGCGTTGCAGAAGCACGGCACAGAGTGAGCTCCACATAAACACACAGACATGAACGCACACACAGCGCTGCGCTCCCTCACTGGCTCCGCTTATACCGTCTCGCCTCTGTAACGCCTCTGTTACTACCACGCGGCAACCTCCAGTCTTGAAAAATTAAGCCAAAGTGGAAGAGCAAAAACCTGCAGTTCGTTGAGTGTCCGTCTGAGGCTGGCTCCAGGAACACTGGAGCACACATGCTGGCAAAAAGCCGTTAGCTATAAAATAACATTACATCAATGACTGAACACAGTGCCTTTTGTCTTTTTATTTTATTTTCATGAAACGACCTTCATGGCGGAGTTGGACAGCCACTTAGCTCAACTGACATCTGTTTTCCAGAAGAAGGGAGGTGTTTCTGGCCAAAAACTAGCCAAACACCTGGTGATCTTGCAAGAGGTAAATATGAGTATACACTCTTGTATAGAAATTGTAATATAAACTGTAGTGAGTTTTTAAAAATCTACCTCTCTACTACAATATACAGTAGCCTTGATTATTTGAGAAGGTGCAACACACGTTTCTTAGGAAATATGACTCCATTTATGGTATGTATAATGAAGTCATTGCATATATTTTTTAAGATAAACACGAGTTGAAACAACGATTTATTATCTAGACATTTTTTTAATATTGGTGTATTAAAGAATTATTATTTGTTATAATAATTGTTATCCTTTCACACAGGCTACAAGTGATGCCAACCTTAAAAGGGAAGCTGTCCTCAAGGCACTTTGCATCTATCTTGGTGAGGATGATGGACATCTCATTCGGGAGTATATGGTGAGCCATTGTAATTGTGGTCACATTGCTGTCTTGTATTACAGAAAATGTTTCTAGATCCTAATGTCACTCCTACACTAGTTATTACAAGGTGCATAAAATGGCCTTTATTATGTGACCTCAAACCTGATTTGACCACGTAACAAGAGCAGCACTACTACATTTCCGCTGACCATTTTTTAAAGTATCAGTTTAAAAACATACATTTTACATACCTTTTTATAAAGACCATGAGGTTGAAAATATTTATTAAATAAACAACTATAAAAATGTATTTGCCTCAAAAAAATGAATAGCAAGGCATGCTGGGAATGCAGAAATGTTCATGTAAATGGTGTATGAATGGTTTTTTAAAATTTATTTTCAAAATGTCCTTAAAATATACAGGACATCCAAGGAGATGATATCCCGAGAGACATGCAGACACACTCCTTGTTGTTTGTCATCAACAAGGAGGGTGAAGAAAATGGACATTATGATGAGATTGGCATTTTTGTTGAAGGAGTCGTCATTCTGGAAAACATTGGATCTGTAGCCCGAGCTTGTGCAATGATGCTGGGAGTCATCTATGCTCTGAACTTGGCTTACCCCAAAGAGCTGAGACACTACTATGAATTCATTGAGAAAGTGCTCTTCAGAATGGATGGTGAAAAGCTTTCCCCCAAAGTCCTTGGACTAAAGAACAAGATTGGGGCTGGACAGTAGGATTGCTTTTGTGAACTGTGAACCTGTTAGAGCTATGGCACTGAGGAAAATGCTGATCAGCACTTAAGCTGAAACTAAACAAACATTGAAGAATTTGTTTTTCTATTTGATTTTTTTATTGTCTGCTCTTTCCTGGCTCCTCTACAATGTAAACTGTCTGTGTGCAGTAATCTAAGGCTTTGACTTGATCTTTATTTTATTTTTTTTGGTGGCTGATACCAATTTTGAGGACATACGTTCAAGACCGATGTCCCCCTGACTGATGTTCCTTTCTTCTGAACCTGAGCTCTGGACATTTGTATTTAGTTAAATCTGCATTGTTTGGGCTTGAGTGTTTGGGGGCAACATTTATGTGAAATGTACCTTCAAGTGAAGAAGAACTTTGGTGCTGCTTTCAGTTTTTGAGAATTTACTATCTTCCAGCTGTGGGTGGGCTGGTACAATTGTCCACTTTTTTACTGTGCTTTATATTTAGGTTGCACCAGTAGATCAACTGTAACACCCAGAGCACCAGTGTGCATCTTTTTCATATGTACATTAAATTAAAAGCTTGTTATTGCTGACTCTCCCAGATAATAGAATGTGGTCATTACATTGAACCACTTGTTGCCTTGGGAACATAGAATGTAGAATGAAGGCTTTGATCATAAGATTTAGAACTACGGCTTTGACCTCACAATGACTTACGGAATCCTAAAACATTCTCTGTGAAAATCATCTGATCAGTCGATCATTTCAATTTATACGTTGACCAAACCACACGCTTTGAGTTTTTCAGCAAGTTAATTGATCATAAATCAATTAAATCAACTTCTTTGACAAAGGTAAGTTCCTCTTTATCTCTCCTTGATGGAGCTCGATATCTGAGCTCTTTGTTTATTCCAAACTGGAAGATATCAAATCAAACACTGAGTTCATACTCTGATAATCAGTTTAATGAACTTAATCTGGAGGGTTTTTCAATTATACATGTCAATAGCCGAAGCCTCTATACAAATTTTGTTCAAATCAAAGAGTATATACAATCCTTAAAGCCTGTGTTTCAAGTCATTGCTGTAAGTGAGACTTGGTTAACAAATGAAAAGGGTTCTTCTGATTTTTTTTTAGAGGGGTATAATATTCATAATGTAAACCGGCAAAATAAAAAGGGGTGGTGGTGTGATATTTTTTGTACAGAAAGATCTTCAATGTAAAGTAGTGGACTGTACAGTTGTTGATGAAATTATGGAGAGCTTGACAATTGAAATTCACTCTACTACATTTAAGAGTGTAATCTTGAGTTGCATATAGAACGCCTGCTTCTTGCATTCATTCATTTATGAATACTATTGTTGATATTTTGGGAAAGGTATGTAATAAGAAACATGTGGTGATTTCAATATTGATCTGATCAAATGGAATGAACATAAATTGACTCGAGACTTTTGTAATTGAATGTTTAGTTTAGGCCTCTGGCCCCTTATTGACAAACCTAGCCGGATAACCAAAGAAAGTGCCACACTTATTGATAATATTTTTACCAATGCTAATTATCAAGCAACAAGTGGTCTGCTTATAAGTGATGTCAGTGATCACTTTCCTGTTTTCGTAATTGTACAGAATTTTAATATTAAATGCTCAGCTGGTAAAAGTGTTCATGCATCGGCATTAAATCAGAATCAAAGCATTGTGACATGCGCAGACTGGTCCCAGCTGTCTTATCTGCTGCAACATCAGAAGAAGAAGCCGACATTTCAGCCTGTGTTTGGAAACAATCATCACTAATGACCCGTAAAAACTTGAAACAACTGTGCTTTGTTTGACACCCTGAACATGGGAGATATATTTCCTCATAGTTTAAAATCATGTGAACTTTGTAATATACAAACCTTTCACACATTTGAACCATTTCTAGCAGTTTGACTTTTTAACTTGCTATAGTTCATGTTCTAAACGTGATCTTATTGGTTATTGAATCAAACACTCTACTGGCATTCATGATAAACTGTAAACAATAAATGTGAATGAGATGCTGCCACTTGTCGACATGACTTTAAAATGAGGCTGTGTTAGTTCTTCACAGTTCACTTTTATTCACTGCATTATCATTTGTCTCACCTGACGTTAAAAATGTAGTTCTTTTAGGCAGACATAGCGGAATCAATTTTAGGCTGCTTATGACATAATAGGAATACTAAGAAGGCCAAGGAGAGAATATAAATCAACCAAATAATATGACATTATTAAAAAAAGATATTTATACTTCTGTCCATTCGTCTTTAAGTTGTGGTTTAAATGTCATTCTTTATTGATATACTTCATGTTGAATTGGACGTTTACTTTGCTGGACACAAACATTCTGGTGACGTTTATTTAAGAACAGAGTATGTACATAAAGTAGCATGAACAATATAGTATGATTTGTAAATGTGAAGATCAACTTTGTTAACAAATTAAACCGACACGTTTCGGCTTGCAGCCTTCATCGTGGTCGTAGGGTCACTGTTGAAGGCCACAAGCTAAAACACGTTGGTCTAATTTGTTCATTTGGTTGATCTCCATACTACAAGTGTTGCTGGAGCTTTTTTTACCTCTTCTAGCTTTTCAATCTTCATGCATCTGATAGTTGGTGAGGTTGTGCCAGAAAATCCCTGTCTGCTTCTTCAGTGATTTGTAAATATGACAGATTTACCATACAGGCTGGAACATGCAAAATAATCATCTAGATGTTTCACACTAAAGCACTGTTTGTTTCCTTCTTTAATGAAAGTAAAAGCCAAAGCTCACAGTTATTAGGAAACATAAAATAAGATTTGGAGACATTCACTGTGCTGCCTTCTCACTAACATCCTTCTTTGAATGATTCTTACTCAGGTATGAGGAGAGTCAGCTGCATAAGAACATCTATGAGCTGCATGTGAAGTTACTCGCTGCAGACAAAAGCACGGTGATCTCAGAGCACTCTGTCCAGCCCCTCGAGGACCGCAGCGCTTACTCACACAACTGGAAGGAGGTGAGTCACTGAGTCCTAACGGGTACAGGTGTATGCTGTGTGATGGAAGCTACTTTCAAAGCTACCAAATGCTTTTTAGAAGATACTGAGAGATGTTGAACTACAGCAGAAGCTACCTGAGGGTCGGATACATTCGAAAATAAAACTAGACAACAAAAAGTTTAAACTACAATGTAATAAAATGATCCGTTTGACATGTAAAGGTGATAGAAAAGCAAAGATTACAGAGATATAAAAAGAACAAATAATTAGAACCCAGATGCAAACTGCAATAATGTAAAAAAAGATTAACATAAAAATACAAATAGAAATCCAGACATACAAAAGCACAAAGATAATGTGCAAAAAGATGTGCATTCAAAACAACAACAACAACAAATGTGCATGGACTTGAACTAAATATGAATGTATATAAGGCACTAACTTAGAGAAGAAGATGAATCAATGATTTCAAAAAGAAATGACCTAAGTCACTATGTGGAAAAGTGAACGTAATATCAGCTTTGATTTACAATTCACTTAGCAGACGCTTTTATCCAAAGCGACGTACATCAGAGAGCAAGAACAACACAAGCAAGGATCAAGAGACAAAAGGAAAGGATTTAGTATGTAATGTCCACGGATCAGAGTCCAGTCTGAGGTATTTTAGTTACCTTGGTAACATCTAAAACTGCCCACAACAGCTTCTCTGAACATGAGTTAACTAGCAATGATCAAAAACTATAAAAGAATCCAGATATTTATGAATTTACAAAATACGCAACTTTACAGATGAGTTGACAATCCAGCTCCCTGGAGAACACCTCAGACCTAAACCTGTCCTAAAAAACAATCAAGAAACCAAATCATTTTGTTCTTTAAAAATCTGTTAAAAACTAACTTGCACCTACCTTTCTCCTTATTTCAGTTTCAGAAGGCAAATCACAAAAAAACGCATAACGTAATTAAACCAAAGTTTCTCTTCTCTTTTCATTTCCTCCTCCTTTATCTACATCCCTGTCATACAATTGTTACGTTCTACTAAAGATTGGAATACTCATTGATGTCCCTCATTGTTGTAAAGAAAAAGTTAGCTTCTTAACGAGTCACAGAAATTGTAAATCAAGGCTGTGAATGAGGAACATTTAGTCAGCACATCATTTAAAATGCTGACCAGGTGGTTTCAATGAAACTTATCAACAGGTGTTCACTTCTCAGGGGGAATTAATTGACACCCTGGAACCAGCATTATTCAATGCACGATTTTTACTGCACTTACATACATTACAGTGTGCCTTCATCAGTGCTTTTATATGCACTTTTTATAAACTTTTTTATGCTGATTATTCTGATTTTGCACGTGCTTAACTATACAGTGGTTTGTGCAATAATAAAACATTATTTCCTGAATTCTGAAAACTGGGACCTCTTGCACCAATAAAATCAGCTCCTTTGTCCAAAACTCCTGCCTACTTTAGTTTTGTGCCAATAGATCAACTCTGATATGATCGTGATTCGTGACATGTCTGTCACTTCATAGTCACAACGGAAAAAAACTCAAAAAACACCTCGGAGCCAACAATTTCTCAAAGTTTATAAAATGAATGACTTAAAGTATAAATGTAGCCTCACTCTGTCGTTGCAAAGTACTCCTTAGTACATTAGTACATGGTATTAATATATGCTTATCAACGTTAGAATAATGAGGGGGAAACATTTCTCACCTGAAAGGGGTCCATGGTCTAAAAATGTTTGAGAACCCCTGGTGTAGAAAGCTGCCTCAGTTACATATTCACAGATCTTTTGACTTAGGACAACTGCATGTTCTAAAAAAACATCATTACAACAAACTTTCCATCATGCTCTGCTGCACTGAAGTGAAAATCGTTTATTTTTCTCAAGTTCTCACCAGGATTATTTTATGAAGACCAATGATAGAAGGCACCTCTTTATAAACAGATAAAACATTGTTTCTAGCTATTCATTTCAAATGCATAATAAACATGTACTTTGTAGATCAGCGGTTATGGGTAGTGTGATCTTTAACAACACTGCACTTTCCATGAACTATTTACATAGCCTAATAAAAAGGGAAGTTAATGTACTTAAAAGTATAAGAGTAGGCTAAATGTGCTTCATTAAACATAATTCAATGGCTGTTTAGGACATTCATTTTCATATTTAATCCTTAATTTGGGCCTACAGTATATATTTTTCAAATTGTAGGCTATAAGCTTTATTTAACCAGAAGAAAACTCGATGAGATTAAAAATCTCTTTTCCAAGACTGTCCTAAACCATGTTGGATTTTAACTCGGGCTACTAAATTTTCTCCGACTTTCCTACTAGTAAATGCGACTTCAGGGGGCGTTCCAGTTGACACTTCTGACTGGGAACTCGGAATTTCCCACTTCCCAGTTCAACTGGAACGCAGCATTGCATCGCTTGGATGGTGCGCTCGTTTTGATCATCGGCATGTGATGAACAGAAAACAAACTACCCGGAAGTCCTATTATTAGCAAAAAAAGAAAACGTGACGTTGTCGGCAGGATTCGAACCTGCGCGGGGAGACCCCAATGGATTTCTAGTCCATCGCCTTAACCACTCGGCCACGACAACGAGATGATACAACTGTACATAGAGTCGCAAAACAAACTTAACAATCGGTAATCATTTACTAAATGATCGTCGTTTACCTGCCTGATATTTCCTCTCACGTTCTTCTCTGATGCTGGGACCAGAGGTGCGGCGTTCAATTAAACACAGCGCCATCTCGTGGCGGTGGCCAAATGAAGCCAGCACGTCTCCTTGTATGTGCCTGTGTGAGTTGAAGTGGTGACATTACTGCACCTCAGATAGCCTAGGTTCATTCATACCCGATAATAAATGCAAAAAAGTCAGAAACAAATGAGTTTGTGTGAAGGAAATGTATAATAACCTTAAACTAACATCAGGTTTTCCATAGGTGCTGCAAAGAAACTTCAAAATGTCTTTCCTTGGAGGTTATGTTGCTTATGTTCAATAAGTAGTCTATGCAGAACGAACAGGTGGGTGTAAACGTAATAAAATGGATACACAATCACAGTGTTGGAGGAAGGACTCAGAACCTTTTACTTAAGCAAAGTGTGCATACTTAAAAATGTGCTCACCACAAGGAAAATCATGCAAGAATATTAGCATTTTGTAAATTATGTATTAGATAGTTTAGGGTGAAATGTTGCCACCTGGTGGTTAAAATATATAAATCAATAGTGATGTTAAGGTTGGCCAACACATAACAGAGTATTTTATTCTAACATAGCCATGCTGTTTTATTCTAAAAAGTGAGACACCTGAGTTCTCCAAGCTAAGGAACATGTGAGTTATTCTTTCTCATCTCATTATAAAAAAAAATCCTAGTGTACTAGGCCTACATGTAACACAAATAAAAAATACATTTCCTTCTGAGGGGATAAACTTCCCTGAAAAAACACCCAACTTCTTCAGGTACAGTTCCTTCAAATTTGTACTTAAAGGGGCTTTATGTAACTTTCTCACATAATTAAATCGTGTTTTATCGGCCATTAGTAAGAGAACGGTTAACTGATGTTAAAAATGAGACATTCACTGTCTATCTGTGTTGCCTGTATAACTTTTTATTTTTTGACAAACCCGGGTTCGATTTTCCGCAAAAGCTGCAGGAAGTGACGTTCTATGCGCGTTCTCGACGTCGTCCTCACACAGCTCTACTTACAGAGAGCAACAGTTGTGCCTGACTGGATGGAGAATGAAACTAAGATGGAATCTGTTATTACAAATAAACGACCGGCCTCTAGCACAACACAGACTCCTTCGCAGACTCCACGTTAACACAAGAAACCAAAAAAGGTTTTATCTGTAGAAGCCCGTCGAGCCAAACTAGAATCTGAACGGCGTCGGGCGAAAACTAGAGTGAACATCGGGAGAGCTTTTCATTCATGGAGGTAGCTTCGATCGGTTTTGGGGATAAAAACCGACCCAGAGATGGCTTCACTTCTATTGAAAAGGTAAGATAATTCCTCTAGACCATGTGAATTTTGCGGCCGATGAAGATGCTCGCTCGTGTACGTACGAGCACGCCAGCAAGAGCGAGCAACATATTGCCTGTGCAGTTAGCCTAGCGGCCTGCGGTGTCACTAGAAACGCAGTATTTTTGAAAGTTACATATAGCTCCTTTAATTGCTAAATAAATTAAAGAACATACTACCACTGATAAAGACACTTAACTTGATTCAGAAACATGATCTTTAGTGATTTTAAAAATAACAACCTTAATGTAGGAATTTAGTTTCTCGTGTAATTTAGTATTTTTTTCTATTATATGACAGAAACGGAAGAAAACGTTTATGTAGTTTATGTAAACATCTTATGTCACTTTGAAATAAAATGGTCTTTAACACAGTAAATGGCTCTGATAGTGAGGTAAAAACAATGTAAGAACTTGATTTTGATAAACAAAGTCGACACAGCAGGTTACATTTCGTGATATAAATTATTTATTTACATTTACAGAAAAATGACCCCATCAAGACAATGTAGTAATAACTATTGGAAATAGAACCCAAGATACAGAAGCTGACGTCCTCGTCACAACCGAACATAGAGCTCTATAGTAACGTTGTGCCCTCTGTCAAAGGTCTCCTATAACACAAGGTGCAAGGCATCACGTGTAGCCCCGAAACCCCCCACCCTCCCACCCCCCTCCTGGAACTGACAACACACACCTCATTTAAAGCCATTACCCTGCTTTGCACTACCCCGATTTTTGCTTAAACCCTCTTCATCTACAAACGACAGACACCGGCTAGCCCTCCTCTACCAAAGCTCACACTTCTAATTCACACTCACACACACAAACACACTCATACACACACTCACATTCTGTATCCTCAATGCCCCCCCCCAACACCTCATGGTTCAGTTTTTCAGGAAAAATCCCTGGCGGAAGTGACAAGGTGCTAGGAGACACACGGCAGTCGGGGGGAGGTTGGCGGCGTGAGCAACGGATGACAACTGTTCCCCCACGTCTGAGTCCATCACTGACTGTTACGCCAGCTCTGTCTTTGCTGTGCCACCGTCCTCCCTGGGCGTTGTAGTTCATATTGGGAGAGAGGGGGCGAGGAGTGAAGGGAAGCATCCTAATTTCCTGGGGTTGGCCTACAGAGGGGAACATTTAACACCACAGCGCTCCGTAACGTGGAGGGGGACTCTTTCCCCAGTGTCTGGGCTCAGATAAGTCGAGTTGAGGCGCGCATCGTGTTCTCTGTACTGAAGTGGACATTGTTCTGCTTTTGCCGGTTGATCCTGTTGGTCCGTGGGCATTTCCTGTATAGGAACAAGAGTGAAGCAGAAACAGAAGAAACAAGTAGGGTTATTGAGGATCCTGTCACTATTGAGACCATAAAGTTGTCTAAATTTCATTCGAGCGTTGGTTCCCAACCTAGGGTCTACCACACAGGGGACCAAAGATCTCAGGGGGAGGGTGAGGCTTTGTTTGCTCTGAGGTTGTAAAAATCATATATATACATATTCACTAAAATCATGATAACACACATACTGGATGGTTTATACGAAGGTATTTTGGTAAAAACATGTGTGTACGAAATTTCTGTTGGAATATCAAAAGAAAAAAAGTAGAGTATTCAGAAATAAGAATTAGCAATGGTAAAGGTTGTAATGAAAACAATTAAAATAGATATTTTTGAAAGCAATAAATCCCTTTTTGTTGTCAGTCTAACAAGCCTGGGGGGGGGGGGGGGGTCTATTGAGTAAAGATCAGCAAAGACAAAGAAGAAAAATCAATAAACGGAGACAAACAAAGCAAACAAACAAAAGAAATTAAAACTTAAATGACTCAAGTACAACAGAAGCTACTTGAGTGATAATAAATAAATAATAGAAACAATGACAGTTATAATAATACAAATAAAGGAGTATGTAATGACTATGGAGTTCAGTGCATTACTTCTGGATTGATTTTTTTAATATATATCTGTGGATGAATTAGCGAAATAAATGAATAAAGAAGGGGAACAGAAAAAAGGGTGAGGTCAAGTTTTGCCTTTGTATCAGTATATCAGTGCTTCATGTATTTCAACATATTCACGCTATCAACAAAAAGCGGAGGAGAAAATATTAAAATGAATAAAACCTGTTGGAGACCTGGCTCCAGATTGTAATGTAAAACAGAGATGATCCAATATTTGTCTGTGGTCATCTGTTTTCAAGGATACACTCACAGCTTGCATACAATCAGCAACCTTCACACCAAGAAGGAAGGACTGCGTGTGTGTAGCGGAGAGGCTGCATCCAAAAACATCCACGTACACAACACATGAAAGGTAACTCCACGTGTCGACCACAGAAAGATCACCGAGCTGAGTGACTCACTGGGTTCGGACTTTGGACATGAAGTATTTCTCTTCAGATTTATTCATTAGTTTAGAAGTGTCTTTGTTCACCACTTGACTCATCGCAAGCAAACATGAGCCATGTGATATATTGTGGACTTTGGCAGTATTTACTGTATATGTTTTCTTTGAATAAATATCACAGCTCAGCAGGAAACTTTAATGCTCCTGTAGCTGTATTCTTTCCTTCTTTATCTTCTCTCCTTACCCTCACGCGCTGTCCCTTTACAGCTGCTCCTGCTTTCATTGTGTCCCTCCTCCTCCTCCTCCTCTTCCCCTCCTTTGCTCAAAGGAGCACTTTTGTCTCGGCCAAAACTCTTTTACAATCTTTTATTAAATGTCATAAATTGCTTGGGTCAGCCGGAGGCAGGGGTGCTGCAGGCTATATATGTACGTGTGAGTGTGTGTGTGTGTGTGTGTGTGTGTGTGTGTGTGTGTGGGCTTCTACTGTGAATACAAAATGCCTGTTATAACACAAGGGTGTATACTTGCCTACACAGATAACTCTGTGTGTCTATGCTTGTAGGCACACAGCTTCATGTGTGTGTGTGTGTGTGTGTGTGTGTGTGTGTGTGTGTGTGTGTGTGTGTGTGTGTGTGTGTGTGTGTGTGTGTGTGTGTGTGTGTGTGTGTGTGTGTGTGTGTGTGAGTATGTGTGTGTGTGTCCACAGAGGGAGTGACTTTTTTCTGGTACAAGCAAGGTGACCTTTCAGCTGTTTCCTCCAGGCTCCACAAACCCCCTTGTGACTCCCAAACACACACACACATCATGGAAAATACAGCTCCCAGGCTCATTAGTAAAGCTGTGTTTGAATTTGTGCCTACAGTATGTGTGTGCATGTGTGTGTGTTAGTTCATTACTCACCTGGTAATGCAGAGCACCACCACACAGATGATGACCACCTGGAGGGCTCCGATGATCGAGGCTATGAGGACGTAGTGCAGTTTGCCAGAGCCTGGCACCACATAGAGCACGTTGTACTCTTTGATGTCACACTGGGGGCCTCTGAATCCCGAGTGACAGCTGCAGTCACACACACACACACACACACACACACACACACACACACACACACACACACACACACACACACAAGTGAGGAGAAAGACAGAGAAAGAGAGTCACTTCTAAAACAGATTAATTATATGTCTGTCTAATTGAGATGTCAGCACCTGTTTTGCAAAGGCATTGTGGTGTAACAATGCATCGTGTGGCAGTGCAGAGACTGTGCTTTTCTTTGTTGTGACTGCTCAGATGGACATGCCTGATAAGACTGCAGTGGGCAAGCGATAGAGTGAGGGAGGGAGAGAGAGAAAGAGAGAGAGAGTGTGTGTGTGTTCACACTTGGCGGCTACATTTTCATCATTTTCTCTTTGTTCTGCTTCTGTCCACACTCAGGCTGGAATTATAGCCGTGTGTTGATGTGTGCCTGCTCAAAAATGTAACACAGGGGCTACAGAAGAAATGGAGATACCACATGGAAACTGTGAGAGGTGTTGTTGTGACAAAATATGTCTCCCTCTGCAAGGACACATAAAAGCATTTTCAGATTTTTACAGCTATCTGCAATCTGGCACCATTTCTCTGTGGCTTCCAAAACCTCAAATCAAAGATGAAAAATACCAACTTTCTAACCTGAGAACATTGTGATAAAGGTTTGTTTAGGAACACAAAGTACGTGGTTGTTGGACAGGGAAATATGAAAGCTAGGGTGGTTTGTCAAGGTTACAGATTTAAACATGACATTAACCCTTATGCCCTGCTGAGGGAAATTTGTGTATTTGGGGGTGCATTTTTTGGGGTAATTTTGGCTGTGATTGTTCCCTAGCCATGAAATTTGGGAGGAAAGTGTGTTTTTCAATGAATTTTTGAGTTTCATCCATTTTAACTTTATTGTGATTGTGTGAGGTGTTTTTGTTACGTTGGAACTGTTAACTACAAGATTTGTAGCTTGAACTTTAAACTGCTATAAAATTATGAAAGATTAATATTTTTACATAATTTTTTTTTCTTTCTTTTCATGAAGGGGTTCTTGTTTGATTCAAATCATGATTTCATTAATCACAATTAAAAATTAACCCTTTAGATGCCAGTTTTGATCATAACCACTAACATTTTTTTGGAAAAATACACTAAATTACACTATAATTCAATATTCAAACTTTTTTTTAAACTTTTTCTTTGATCAGTATCACCGGCTGACCCGTCTGAATAATTAGTGAGAAGATTGATTTTGGTGCTTTATTACTTTTTTTTTTACGTCAGATTGAAAAAAAAAGTTATGTTGGAACTGTTCAGACTATGGAACAATTGTTGTCATGCGTGAAAACACATGTTTACATTTTAAAGTCAGGATTTTTTGTGTATATCGATATAAATATTGGTTTAAACCCTCAAAAGTTGTTGGCTGTGTTGCAGTAACATTAAGAAGACATCTTAATGCAGCAGAGTTCACAGATTTCCTGGGTAAATCACATTTGTAGCAGGGCTATATCAACCCCTTAACAGATGGTGGTCGTGACTGGCAGTGTTGTTGTTTACTTACTGACCGATCTTTGGAAATAATAGCCTGGAAAACATATCATTACAAGCCTGTGTGCACCCACACAGGTGTTTGTGATTCACATGATTAGCACTCTTCTCGGAAATATGTGGGTGTGTTCAGGTTTGTTTGACTGACAGCTCCACCAACCAGTTCATTTTGAAGCAACCGTTTGGGAAGGAGGATTTGACGACCTTTTATCATACATGTTGGTGAATGCTGCATTCATGTGCTGCTCGGGTGGTCCAAGTTTCCGAGTTGGGAAGTTGTTCTTCCGGCTTCAGTGTGTTCACGTGATTTCAGTTCGGTAAGTCGGAATGTTGTAACAACAGCAAACAACAGCGTTGATGCTACGAAGACGATCTGTGGAAGGTAACTGTTAAAAGTTATATTTGAGCAAAAGGTTGATTTGCAAAACGTGAATTAATAAAAAAGTATGTTAACATTAACAAAACATATTTTGCCCCTCGTGATGACGATTCTGACGTCAAGGTTGCAAGTCGGGCATCTAATTGTTTTCCGAGTTTCCGAGTTGTTGTTCCGACTTGAGCAGGTGTTCATGTGCATTTGACAACTTGGAAACTTGTTTTTCCGATGTGTCCGACATCACATGAATGCACCAACATTCTCACCATAGCTCCACCTTTACAACCTGTCCTGGTCTAATCAGCAGGATTAATTAAAAGCACCTGTGTGGCTGGCTTTAAAATGTTTTGGGGTGCTCGTCACCATCTGCTGTTTTACTCAACATAATAATTAGTGTAGCAATAAAACCACCATTTTAATCAATCTATGATTTGATTTAAGGTTGTTTCAGCAGAGTAAACATAATCTCAGAGGATTTTGTATGTAACAAGCAGTAAGGACCAATGTGAAACTACACTGTATCACAACAAAGGGGGTTAATTTATGGAACAGCTGAAGTGACGAAATTAAAACTTGTAAATCATAAGGACAGTTTTTCTCTGAATTATTAGAAAAATCTGTTACGATGACACACCATGCCATACAGGAAAATAGAGAGCATATATTTATTTCTGTGCCATCCAAGAGTGAGCACCAGCCTGGTCACCAATCCAAAAATGGTCTTCCTCCGCCTTTGCCATTTAATCTCACTCTCTCTGTTTTTCCTGCTATCTTCTTTTCTTTACCTGTTTCCTGTCTCTGGGGAGGTTGTTACCCACCAACACCTGCGTTTCCTTCTCTGGCACAGACACACACACACACACACACACGCACACACACCCCCTCTTCTTCACATTCTCCATCCCTTTGACCTGATAGTGTGTAAGATGAACACTGCAACCTTGTTCTCTAACGGTTTAGTGCTCTGTTTCCACACACATGAACAAACACACAGACACTGAAAACACACACAAACATGTGTCTCTCCCACAGAGACCACTGTGCTTCCCTTCTCATTAAGTTCAGTTCAAATTCCTGCAACCACTAGGGGGCAGCATAGATCTTTTACACACTGCTCAGTATGCAAGAAGATTGTGTGGCTGGACGAGATGGGACGAGTGAGGTTAGAAAGAAAAGGAGAGAGATAGAGGAAGCGGGAGATACCGAGACCCCCTGGCTGCTACAGTATCAGGCTGTAAAAGATGGCAGACCTAAGCGGCACACATGTACATTCACTGTGTGTTTGTGTGTGTGGGCGGTGGGTTTTAATATCATTCGTCATTGTGCCTCTGGGTAAATGCAAGTCTGTGCTGCCTGTGTTTAAGTGGATTTTGTGTGCTTACGTGAACATCTACATGCACTGTATGTAAACTGTAATGTGCGGCTGTGTAACTGCTCTTCTGTGTGTGAGTTTGTGTGCGTCTATTTGTTGTATGTTGCTCTTGAATTGCTTTTTTTAAGAGGTTCAATATTTATGATCAAGATGATTGCTGCCCCTTGCTTCTTTAGAGGCTATTTCTGTTTTATTGAAATTGTTCTTATTTGTCAGTATTTGTAGTGGTTGGATAAAACTGTATTCAAGTTACCGCTTTGATGTGCAAATAAAACAAGAGTCTGAAGGGGCAAAGCTACAAAGCCCAGGTGAAGATCATTCACTGAGGGCTTCAAGGCTTAACTGTGCACGCAAGTTAAAAACAAGTTGACCGTTTAGGGTTAGGACTAGATTTATGACAATGTATGTGTAAGTTTTCTGGTGACTGAAGGAGAACTTTAGATCCTAAAATGGCTTAAATTAGACTCCGAAGCATCAGCTCAACATTCAAAAGTTTGCAGATCGATGGGCGCCCTGTGCACAGCCGGGCTACTCATCCGGGGTGCAGAGGAGCAGGAACAGACAGCTTTCAAGATCAGAGGAATCCAGAGCACACCAGGATTGTTCAGATTGACTTTAAAGTTTAATGCATATAAAACATTGGAGCAAACAAAGCGTTTCGCATAATGGCTTCCTCACGTTCGCTCTCCACTTGATTAGCAAAAGTTGACCTTATATATCAATCAGAGACAGATTAACAAATGTATCTTCAGGGAAGTATCACTCTCTGTCGCTGCTTTTTGCCACGCCATGTTAGCAATAGCTAGTCGCTTACTCTGTCTGACCGATGTTTGGCAGGTAGTGCACAGGGAGTTTAACAGAGCTCTTGAAATGAAGTCTACTTTTAGTAAAACCAAAACAATGAGCTGAAAGACGCTAATGTTAATGCTAACTAGCAATAGCCCCATCGCTAACAGAGCGTTGAGGTTTTGATCCCCAATATGAAAGGAAACTGACATCTGGACTACTCCAATATTGTTAGCAGTCCAGATTTCAACCACATTGCAGTGATATTGTTTTTATAGTTACATTTTTTCACACATTCAAAGTGTCAGTCATCAATGATGGTTACAGCAGCAGGCTGGAGTGTTTAGGGCCAAGTATAATCACTGGCAGACAGATGATTGTGCAATAAATGATGGGTTCTTAGGATGAAATAGCAGCCAAATCAAGATTAGACTTGTGCGGAAAAAAAATGTGTGGGGAAGGATACTCCATCATCCTCATTTAGCAGAGAGGAAAGCTACATTATTTTGAATGGTCAACAGCTAGATCTCAAAAGCACTCCTCTCAGCACATTGTGTAAACAAGCCTGATTATACAACTAAACTGGCTCCATCAATTTCCAAGCACTTGCTAAATTTAACATGTTATTTGCCAGCCTACATTACGCAACATCTTTCTGTGTGTGCAGATGAATGAGTGAGAGGGTGAGGAAGCATCCTCACATTTGTGGTAAAAAGAAAGAACTGATCTACTTTATTGGGATGTGTTTGTATCCATTCTACAGCCAGTCACTATAAAAACATTGTTGTCGATAATAGCTAAGATAGATATAGCATAACTGATTGCTACAAACAAATCTATTCACTCTAGTTGATAATTAGCAACTACAAATATAGCCTCATTGATTGCTAGCTATTAAATATTCATTTTACTTGTAATGAGTAGATGATCAATAGTCTAAACTTACTGTATTATTCTAAAAATACAACATACAGTGTTTATCTTTATCTTTGAGTTGGACTATTACTAACTTTGATTGAGATATTGTGGCTTTAGATGTTAAATAGTGTCAAAACACGGTTGTCCTGGAGGTCAAGATGACATATGAACACCTATTTCTTCTCGCAATCGCTTCATATCTTACATCGGGATACCTTAAAAGTGATATAATAGACAGTGCCAGTATTATTTTCTTACGCACCTCCTGTCCACACACAAATACACTAGTGTGTGTGTGTGTGTGTGTGTGTGTGTGTTCGTGTGTGTGTACCTGCATGAGGGCTGGGCCAGGACGCTGGGGAACTGACAGTCTCCGTGGACGCAGTAGTTTTTGTAGTGATCCGGACAGGGGATGTACAAGCCACGGGCCAGCCCATTCCTCGGATCCTCTTTTTCCTCTACTATGTAACAAACACACACATGCAAAGTGCATCAATGCTAAATGCACAAAAGCGTGTTGCTAAAAGTACTTATGTAGAGAAAAGCTGCAGATTACAATAAAAGAGGAAGCAAAAAATAAATGAAGAAAGGGAGAAAAAGGTGGAAGAGAAATGAATGAGAAGAGAAGAATTAGAGAGAATGACAGAATAAAAAAGAACTTGAACTGAATGCAGTCAGTGATGAGTGGCTGAGCTTGTTATTTCCCAACCTGCCACCGTTTCAACTACACACACCTGTGAGGTCGGTCCGTGCGAAGTGTCCGTCTTCGCCTTTGTTCCCGGTCCCTGAAAAGGCCAAAAAACACATTAAAACTGATCTCAGGTCATAACTACCTCAAACCGCCTCTATTATGGGTGACACATTCAAACTGATGCCAATACAGGAGAAGCGGGTCGAATGAAAATGATAATCCCAACAAACGGTTCATTGTGGTGTGTGCACCTGTCTGGTTAATGCCTATAAATGTGCACTATTCTCTTCAACAGTCAGAAGCCATCTCCTCTAATGTATTACACTGAACAAAGGTTAGAACGGAGCAGAGCTTGGTTGAAAAGATCAGAGGGAATAATGCATTTTTGCTCACCTTATTGAATGCACTGAGTTCCTATTTTCACAATGGAGGGACAAAAAAATTCCCTCCAATCATTACCATTTTATTATGATTGATTTTTTTTGTTCCCCGTGGTCGGTGAAATGATTCCTTCAAACCAACGTGAGGGAAAGTATTTTCCAGGTTTATGATGCAAAGTGATGCTAGGAAATTGATCTGGGAGTTTTTATTTCTTATTTATTTGCTCATTGAACACCAGAGAGAGAATAAAAGACGGTAAAAGGAGAGTTTACTAGAGATCAACAGTTTGAGTCTCGGTGGATGTCCTACATAATGTATAGCCCACACTAAAAGAATACGAGAAACAAAACGCAAGGACTGCTAGAAAGAGCTGTTCTCATACTGTAACCAGTATTAGAAATGCATCTGATACAGACTAAAATGTGGGATCAGGTATCTGTATGCTACATGGGCGGGCACCACCTCCACTAAATGATTACATCAAACAGAAGTCAACCAGTTACTCTTCAACTGGATCAACTGAGCCACCATTAGAGGCGACTGTGAGATGCCCTTAAGACGATCCACCTCAACAGTCAAAATGTTCTGTCATTCAGAGGTAGCACATTGTGGACCAGTTTATCAGTCAGGAAATGCTCCAGCTTCATCTGATTAACTCCTTCTTTTGTTGTTTGTTTGTAAATGCATGTATGGTCTGGGTGGACTTTTGAACCGAATTGCCCCCCTGGAATAAATAACGTTGTCTAAATCTAAGTTTTGCAATTTTCAAGTGTCACCTGTGGCTCAGAAAAAAACAGATTTGTGACCATGTCTAACCACCAGAGTGTGTTCAAACATACCTCTATGTATGAACTCCAGTGCTAACCCTGTGATACAGTATGTACATACAAGTCTGTAAATGTTGTGCTTCTGACGTCATGTTCGGCGGCCAGCGAGTGACCGAGTGGTGTCAACATTTTTTTGAATTATGTTCTTCCTTTTTTTATTTTTTATTTCAACAAAAAATATTATTTTGTGGAAAATGTAAAGACTGGTTCTTCAGCGTACTGTAGATTGTCTCTTCTGACACACACACCCCCCGGCTGCTGTTGCAGGCATTACAGAATACAGATATAATCAATCTTGTTGTGATGGTCTACTTTTCTTTGGTTGGTAATAAAGAGGCATTGTTATTAGTTCCGGTCTGTTTCATAACCAGTTTATTAACTGCTCACAGGAGATTTGAGGTCTCAATGATATAACACCTGATTTTTTTTAGCACCCATTAACAGGGGTGCACAAGCTAAAAATAAAAAAAGAGTGGGATTATTTTCACACTAAAAAGAAATGCAGAACAGTTTCCCAATAACATGACACTAGACACACAAGGAAATGTGAAACATTAGAAATCTAAATATAAGGCTACCGGTTTGTCTCCAGGCTAATATGAGAATCAGTTTTTTCACACATCTTTTTTTAAATTTTTTAGATTTATCTTTGGGCTTTTTGTCTTTCTTTGATAGGAAAGTGGATAGAGTAGGAGATCAGGAGAGAGAGGAGAATGACACTCAGGAAAGAAGCCACAGGTTGAAACCGAACCCGGGCTGCCCGCCTGGAGAACTACAGCCTCTACACATGGGGGGCTGACCTCACCGCTAAGCCATCTGCTGACCAATTTTTTTCACACATCCTAAGTGTTTGATGACATTTTTTCTCTCTCTTCTTTCCCTGATTGAACCAGAATGAATGGAAACCAATCGATCAAGGTGGTCTGACCCAAAGTGTGTCACGTGGGGAATAGAGATTTCTATTTGTGTTCCAGGGGCCGGTTAGCCCTGATTGCTCTCCTCCCCATTACTTCTTGAAGCATCTAACTTGGCTCTCGTGTATTGATCGATTGTCCTGTTAGTCCCATGATGATGCAACGATCTTAAGCGTGCAAATGTTCTCCTACACAGAAAAAACAGCGTGCTTTGTGACTATTTCTGCCTGCCTCAACCTAAAGACAGTGACAGATTTAACAATTCAATTAAGACGAAAAAGTCAATATGAAAAGAAATGAAGATGTTGGTGCACCACACCTCAACAAGAAAAAGAAGAGGAATATAATTGTTATGTGTCTTTGTCTTCTCCCACATGGATTAGCAATAGGATTCAGTTTAGGGATTTAAGCACAGAGAATAATAAAAAAAAAAGTCTATCCCTGGAACCGTTACAAACAAATGCTGCGCCCAAATGAAAGATACTACACTAAAAAGGAGGGATTACCATTCTGTAAAATTATCAATATACATAGCTGCGCCGGCTATGTGGGGGTTTTAAGGATTATCTTTGTGCAGTATTCCAAAATATGATGAGTAAAAATATGTGTAATTATGAAATGTGGTTGGAGCTGCAGCTGGAGGGAGATATAGAATCCTGCTGTCTGCATTCAGCTCTGCAGGCTGCCTTATTTGCCTTCGTGGCCTCGCTTAAACCTGAAGTCAACACCTGCCAGACGGAATGTGTGTGTGTGTGTGTGTGTGTGTGTGTGTGTGTGTGTTAAGGTGTTGTTGTCTGATTAAGTGTGAATGCATGCATGTTTGCGTGGTTCTGACCTTGGCAGTGGCCCAGGTACTTGACCTCGATGCGTTCCTGCTTCTGACAGGACTCCTCCTTCACCTGGCAGGGGTTGTCATAGGAACGACCATCTGAGGCACACACCGGGTTGAAGCTGATGTGGGAACAGTCGATGTTGCAAACACACCTGCACAACAATAACTCTTGTTAGAATGATAAACTTGAATGCATTTTATGTTATCAATGTGAAGATGCTGAATAAATTAGATCTCTAATATGAATGAAAACGAAAGCAGCTTTGTTCCAGGGAGGGTGCTGAGTGTGTCTGACTGCAAAGGACACAGACTGAAAATCAGTCAGGGATTAAAAATGAGACAGAAAATAACAGTACAGCTTGCACTCAGTCAGGATGTTGGACCATGCATAGTAATCCTGTTCTGACTGAGTTTGGCACATTTAATATGACACAATAGCAAATGGATTGAACTTTGCAGAGAGAGACACAGGCTGCACAGAGGGACTGATTGACAACGGATGTACCACTACAATGGCAGGAAGCTATACATAATAAAATAATGGAAGTTAGCAGGGACAAATGATAATAAATAAATAATGTGTCATTGTGGTGCAGAGGCACAGAAAATGGCCTGAATTCGGACACTTTCTGGTGTATTATTTCTTTCAGATAACACAGACTGTAGTTTAAATGAAAAAAAAGATTAACACATTTAAATACTCTCAAAGTGCAAACTAAAACAGCTTGGTGAAAAAAGTCAGTGAAGATTGCAGAACAGCTTGTTTCTGGTTTAACAGCAACTCAACAGAGAACATTGGCTTCAAAGCCACAGGCATGTCTGGTACACTGTTGTCACAGCTGAGCACTGAATTGTGGGCTACACTGCTTTGAATGGAAATTATATCTATATTTGAAATATAAGTCATGATCCCATATAGTCTTATAATCTCAAAATGAATGCACTTCCTGCTTACTACAGATGTTAACATAAAGTACAAGTTGTTCATGTTTGGGAACACTTTTTTTTTTACACTGAGATCAAGTCTAATTAAAAGTGTTTCAGTTGTTTTCTTACACTCACAACAATGCAGCTTTAAATAGTCCCTGTTTCTTCGTCTCTGTTTATTAAATCACTTATTTCCTTCCAGAAGCTGGTATTTCTGTGGCAGAAACACAACATTCATTTCTCAGTAAATCAGGCTCTTACGCGATTCCTCCACTCTTGCAAATTAACCGGCCAATTTGCTGTCGCACCATAATTTTCGATGAAAATTTAAGTGCGAGACACTCTGCGTTTGTGTGTCAGTGTGCGGGCTCTTCCCCCTGTGTGACATCTGCACAAATGGTGTAGAGAAGGAGAAGGACTGAGCACACACACAACACCTACGTGCGTGTGTATATACTTGAGTGTGTTGGATGTGTGTATTTTGTTATAAACGTGGTGTGACCCTCGAGTGTGTGGCAGGCCTGATCAGCAGAAATTACACCCAGATTGCCTTCCCCAGACAGTTGCTGCTGAGTAGCGCTGAACGCTAGATTCTGTAATTATAAATCTGTCATTATTCTCCCGGTCTTTTCATTTTCCCCTGGTGCCAGGCGCTCACTAAAGCACAGGCGTTCAGCTGTCTTACAGATGCATTTGCATACGGCCCACGTGGGCGCCCGCCAACACATTAACTTGTTCCCACACACACACACACAAACTCGCAGGCAGACACTTTCCCAATCAGCCGTGATGATTCCTACTGCTGACATTGATGTTGATTGAAACGCTGTGCAACAAAGCGTGGCGGTGCTCAGCTACTGTTGTGATGATGGATCAGCAAAGTAAGAGTGATGTGAAGAAAGGCTTCGTTATGCATCAGAGAAGACACAGCTGTCTCAAGGTACGCATATATCCAAAATCCAAGCTGACACTGAAGGTGAGCCGATGCACCTTTGAATGACCTGCCTCTGTACAGGGTTACACAACCAGGCTGTAACACCATGACAGTGCATTTCAGTTCAAATGAATAGCATAAAGAAAGAAACCGTCTTTCTTCTAGAAAGTCGACAGCTGTGCAGATATTTTTATTTAATCCATTTTAAAATATCTGCGGTCAACAGTTGTCAGTGTGAGTCAAATGAATCCTAAAAATAAATAGTAACATTATACTCTGTGTAAAGATCAACAAAGACACTGTCTTTGGAAAGGTATTGGGCAATAACTCAACTTTTTCCCCAACAATGAATTCCACTCACTTCCTAACTTCAAGAAATAACGATACGATGACATCAACCACAAATCCAGAGAATTCTTGGTGACACATAGCAAAGTATTTATGTGTGTGTGTCAGTGTGCAGAAAACAAATCTCCTGCTATAGCTATCTCTGCTCTCACATAAGCCGCGTTCACACTTGCACAAAACTCCTGAAGTTTCCGGGTTGAGGTGCATGTGTGAACACAAACAGCAGAATTTTTCACTCAGACTTTAATCACAGTTTCTCCTGCCAGCCCCTCCCCCTAGTATTTTAGCCTCCTAAGTCAGAGTGAGCTGCAGCAGGATATAATCAGGAGAATTCACCTCGAGCGAGTGGGAGGGGGTGGTGACGTTTATTACCTGCAATCAGTGCACAACCATAGACTGTCTGCACATGAAGGTTGTAATCTCCATGGCATAATTAATCTGCTGCATTATGTTTTCTGTTCTGAAGTTTGTCTTTCTCTGTTCTTTTGTTGATATCGTGATTAAAGCACGTTGATATAAAAGTGGAAAGTCTCATTATAGCGTTGTGTAGTGGACCCTGTTGATTTGTCCGACATTCAGCATTCTTTTTACACCTTTACTTGCCTCAGGTGACCCCGCCCCCACTCCCGTCCAACAGGAATAGTCAGAATCTACCGTAAAAAAACACAGCCTGGAATCTTTTCTGTGAATTTCCAGATTGAAAATGAGCAACTGAACTGCTAATCTAAAGCATCTTGGTAATTTTACTACAGCATATCTGCAGTTTTTACGTTTAAATATGATTTTAATACGAGTATTTGTTCGGCTGCTCATTAAATAAGAAATGTTCTAACTCACACGAGCAGCTGACCAGTGCTGGGAAAGCCATTTTGAAACTATTACATTGCAAACTACCAATTAACAAAATCACTACTTCTGAAAAAATATATAAAATTGGGAGCATACATGTGATCGGAAATGTTCACAAAATGTAATAATACAAATCAGATGTCAGTTTAATTTGAGACCAAATAGTGCCAACTTGTTCTTCGTTTAAATATGGTGATGGTGATAATTACAGGCTGAGATTCTGGAGGTTTATTCTTGGTCATACAGTCACTGCCTGCCCTTTTGCATGCACGCTCCACAGAAAGGTCAAGTGTGTGCTGGTGGCTGCTTGAGGAATGAATTGTCCCATCATGCCTTTCCAGCAGTTAGGATGAAGTCAAAGAGGAGAGGGGCTGGTTCAAAGGGGGGTTCACTTACAGTAAAGAAGCAATAAAATAAATACATTCCTTTTTTTTTTAGCACAAATGTGTTTGTCGTTTCAGGAGGAGTGAACCACACACTGTTTCTCTTTCTCCCCTTAGTCATTTATACATACAACATCCCTCTCGCTCTCTCTTTAGTTCTGTTCATGAATATATAGCTGACTGTCATTTAACACAACATATCAGTCACGCCCATGCACACAACCAAACTCATTCAAGATGCATCCACTTATTTTAACCCTCAATACACAGGTTCCTCCCACTGATCATTCGCTCGCTGATATAAAACTTACATTTTCATTTAATCATTTTTTTGTCCCTTTTTTCACTTATGCTTACTTCCCATCCATCCATCCATTACCTACACCGCTTGTCCCATTCAGGGCTGTGGGCGGGACTGGAATTGATCCCAGCTGTTATTGGCCGAGAGGCAGGGTAGGCCTTGGGGTCTATCTCAGTTCTCTTAAATGCTATCTCCTCGGTCCTCGCTCCTCGGCCGAACCGGAAGTAGTTCGAGACCCGCCATGTTAAGGATCGTCCCAAAAGCTCTTAAAGGAGAAGAGAGGATCGAGGAGAGAGGAGGGAGATCCGAGGAGCGATGAGCGAGGATACATGAGAGCTGACTTTACGGAAGTCTTTTTACTGACAGACACGCCCCCTTATCGGATATCACTCATTGATTGGACGCTGCAGCGGATCAGACTTCAATGAAACTTATCAACATGAGCGGAGTTTGCTAAACGGACCGACAGACATTTAAACAGATTATAAACATCTGTCAGTTTGTAAAGAGTCGGTCTGTGATGAGCTGGGATTAAAAAGTGTCTGACATGAGGACTAAACGAAATATGAAGCACAAGTTCTATAAAATCAATAAGAGTGTAGGCCGATCACTCCCGACATTTGATTTGTTTTTTGATTCAAACAAACAGTGTGTTAATATGAAGTGTTCAGAAATGATTCCTTCATTTTCTGTTCATGATCCCTCAGACTGTTTGAATGTGTGATGATGATGATGATGACAGTCTGATGCAGAGGGAGTCTGTCAGTCAGAAACACGTTTTACATTCACACTTATTTACCTTCATAAAGTTTCTATCATTTACAACCTCATCAATCATTTTCAGTATTCCTGAGACATAAATATCTGTGTTTATAAAATACAGAGTGCATTGTGGAATTATAAGTCAAAACTAATATAAATAATAAATAGACAATTCAATATGAAATCTTTTTGTCAGTAGAAACTGTCCTCATGGTTATTAGCAGACTGCAGGTTGTTCTTCATGTGTTTGTTATCAGGTAAAGTACACAGACTGAACACTGTTACTGTGTGTATTTAATTAGAAATAATACAGTGTGTGTTTGTGCGGACATAAACAGCTGTTAAAAACAACTGACAGCTGAACGTGATCAGCTGATGGCATCATCACAAACGGACGTCGCTTCACGTGACGCTGTAGAGGAAAAGACGTCTCACGTCTCTTAAAACATATCTCCTCGTTCCTTTCTCCTCTGCTTCGTTTCCTTGCGTCTCTCCATGCATCTCTGGTGGGAGGGACTAAGACGCAAGTGGAGGAGGCAAGTTGGAGGACACTTGGATGAGATGTACACTTGGACTGTTTGCTAGTCGATGACATATATAGACAGACAACCAGCCACACTCACATTCACACCTACACTTATCTTTATTAGGTACACCTTGCTAGTACTGGGTTGGACCCCCTTTTTCCTTCAGAAGTGCCTTAATTCTTCATGGCATAGATTCAACAACATGCTGGAAACATTTCTCAGAGATTTTGGTCCATATTGACATGATAGCATCACACAGTTGCTGCAGAGTTGTCGGCTGCATATCCACGGGACGAATCTCCCGTCCCACCACATCCCAAAGGTGCTCTATTGGATTGAGATCTGGTGACTGTGGAGGCCATTTGAGTACAGTGAACTCATTGTCATGTTCAAGGAACCAGTTTGAGATGATATGAGCTTTGTGACATGGCGCATTATCCTGCTGGAAGTAGCCATCAGAAGATGGGTACACTGTGGTCATCAAGGGATGGACATGGTCAGCAGTCAGTAGTAGATTAGCAGTTGCTGATATACTCAACTAGCCTGTCTGGCACCAACAACCATGCCACGTTCAAAGTCACCGAAATCCCCTTTCTTCCCCATTCTGTTACTTGGCTTGAACTTCAAAAAACGGTCTCTTGACCATGTCTACATGCCTAAATGCATTGAGAAGCTGTCATGTGATTGGTTGATAAGATATTTGCATTAAGGAGCAGTTGAACAGCTGTACCTAATAAAGTGGCCGGTGAGTGTACGGGCAATTTAGACTTTGGACTGTGGGAGGAAGCCGGAGTACCCGGAGAGAACCACGGGGAGAACATGCAAACTTCAAACAGCAAGGCTCTGCCTGACGGGGATTCAAACCAGGGACTTCCTTACTGTGAGGTAACAGCGTTAAACACTGAACCACTGTGCATCCCATGCTTACTTCCTCTCTGTTGAAAACATTTTTAAGATACTGTGTGGTAACTGATGTTTTTTCTACTCTGTGAATGATTGAACAGTTTTGAAGTTGACCTTCAATTTCAGTGCAAACTCCTTAGGTTACTGTAAATCAATAGTTATACCAGGCCTTGTCCACTGAGCTTACCTATTTATTGTACTAAATATTCTTGGAATCACATTGTATTGCACATACAAACCTACCTACTATCACATTTGGTATTGGATGCTACACTGAGGTGTTATATCCTCTTAAGGGGGAACTTCTCACTCTTTTATTCAGGTGGGTTCAGACCTCCCTTCAGGAGGTTTGTGAAAACTCCATCAGTTAAAGCTAAAATTATGTTCACAGCAAGATACCACTGGAGGCAAATGAGGAAAAAAAGCACTTTGGGTTAACCTTTAAAGATTATAAAACACAGACTCTAATTTTGCAACAGCCACCCTCAAGACAAGATTAGGCTTACAATTAAAGTTTCTGCGTTATCGTCAAAATATCTAAATGAGAATAGTTTTAGCATGAAAGGAAGCAGCGAGAGAAGCTGTGAGGAACTTAATCAAAATCTTAAGAGCTTCTGAAGTAAAATGGAAATTCTCTCCACAGAGCTGCTGTAAAAAAAAATATGGGCTTTACACTTCACACATGTACATGTACACAAACACGCACAACCTCCCATCGTAGAGGAGCTCTCAGCCGTCCCGAGAGGCCGCTGTTGGTCGCTGGCTGATGTCTGGGCTCCATACATTTTTAATGAGGCCTCTCACTTTCTCCACAATAGGCACTATACCAGCAGACTGCAGTGCGTCAACACATCCTAATGCTGCTCGCACACACACTCGAACACCCACAGACAGGCGTGCGTGAACAGTCATACACATGCATGAGGCGGATTTGTGATAAACCCTATTTTTCCTCCTCCTCTCACGCACCAAATCACTGCTTCACACATTCTGCTGAGAGTTACAAGGGGTAGAGAAGTGTTAAATGAAAGTTAGCAGTGTGTGTGTGTGTGCGCGCGCGCGTGTGTACTGTTAATATCCAAGTGTGTGACATGTGTGCGTGGGGATACTTTCTTAGCAGGATGTGTCGTATTGATTAGTTCCCTGCGATTATTTCCCTCCCCTCATCCCGCCCCTCCGCCCCCAGACTGTCTGCTGGCTCTCAAGTGAAAAGGCCACTTTACACACATGTTAACACTATCACACAGTAACACAGACACACACACACACATCCAGAATCACACAATGCAGTTTAGTCCAACATATTCACTGGCCGCCTGGTGTTGTGTACAAATCCCAAGCAGCAAACCTTATTGCAATTGAACATAGAATTGATTTTCATAATCTTATCCTAAAATTTCAGTGTAATCCTTTGCATAAATGAGTGTGAAGAACACAGGGAGAGAGAAAGAGAGAAGATGACAGAGAGAGAGAAAGAGAGAGAGAGAGAGAGAGGAAGATGGAGGGACAAAGAAAGAGAGTGAGTGAGTGAGTGAGTGAGGAAAGAAGAAAAAGGAAACTATGACTTGGAGAAATGATCACCTTGTTAAAAAAAGATAAAGGAGGGAAATAGATAAGTGAGAGGTGACAAATACTAATTGGATTAAAGAGGGCTTTAAAAATACACACACAATGACACAAAGTAAAATAAAAATACATTAAAGATGTACAACTGAGCAAAACAAGGACAAAGAGACGCTAAACAATGACAAACAGATGCAAAACCAGTAAAAGAGATGTAAAACAACCACAAAGAGATGGTATAAGTATAAAGAGATTTGAAACGCCCACATTGAGTACAACTATGAAAAATTACTAAAATGAAATAAAATCAATGTAAGGACACAAAGGGATTTAAAGGTACAGTATGTAGAATTGCATGCTAATGTAATTCTACATACTTTAATACACAAGGGATGCAAAACTAGAAGTATTTTGGTGGGATACAAAACAACTACAGAGAGGTTGGAAATGTTGGACAAATATTACAAAAAGACAAAACTACAGTATGGAAATGTAAAGCAACTTGAATAACAACAAAAAGTCACACAGTGACTATTAAAAGATGTAAAAAGAACACAGAAAGGGGACAGGCTTTTCATTCAAGCAGCAGGTTCTCTCTAGCTTTGTCCATGTGCTGATGCATTGAATGCTTCCAGTGATTTCTATAATGTGTGCGCATGAAAGGATCCAGCACAAGGAGAATAAAGTCAGCGTCCACCTTGCCAGTTGGCCTGTGACTTTTTTCAATGAAATTCCCTTTTTGCTCTCTATCAAATGGCTGCAAAAGGGACACAAAGTGCAGCCTTTAATAGCCTCTCGCTCTTCTTTCAGGGGGGGTCTAAACCCAGCGTTTACACGGCAAGTGTCCCTACAGCCCCCTCTATGACCGGCCTGCTATCTACTCCTTCTCTATCTTAATTCTATCGTCACAGAATGGTGCTATTGATGGGTTTTGAAAGCATGGCTTTTTTGTGGGTAATTACAGTTTTACACCACAAATGGATCTAAATGGGTTTTCGTGACACTTTATTGATCTTTGAGGGGTAAATTGGTCTTCTTCTGCCTGCCTCCAGAATACAGAGCTAAAGAGGTTCTGTAAGGATAGCACAGCTATTTGCCACAGCGGGGTCAAATTCACCACAGTTCAGCCAAAATAGGTTCAAACTACACTCACTATTTTGGACACATTGGCACATTATTCTTTTCCTTATTCCAATCAGGACAGTGAGTCATACATAATGACTAATAAAGTACTTATTTCTCTCCACACCAGACTGCTCAGTGAAAGTCAGATGATCAATTCAAAGAACACAATGAAAAAAATTACCCTTCATTATGAAAGGTATGTATTCTTCTAATGCTGTTAAATTTGGAATAATTGTAATAAAAACATTCAAATGTCTCGTGATGGTTTCACAGAGGAGCTGTGAGCTGAAGTTTTTCACTCCAACAACATTTAAAAAAATCAAACAGCTGTTACATGTCATTAATTATACTTTTTATTATAAAAGAAAAATGCATTACGGGGCACTGCCCAAACCACCAGACTCCCACGGTCTGGTGGTTTGTTTGCACGCCCCATGAACGGTGCTACAGCTCTCGAACCGGGAAGCCCAGGTTTAAATCTAACCTGTTGCTTCTTTGCTGCATGTCATTCCCCTCTCTCTCTCTCTCTCTCTCTCTCTCTCTCTCTGATTTCTGACTCTATCAACTGTTGTGTCTTTCAAATTAAGGCGTAAAAAGCACCCCCTAAAAATCTTTAAAAAAATGAAAATGCATCAAAGCGATTCTTTTGATTGTTTGCAGGCTTTATAGACGTTTGAGTCTACCCTGGTAACAGACCTCTGGATTGCTGTAATTGGCTGTGCTCAATCAGCCAATCAGAGCTTTTTAGGAGGGAATGAAAGTCATAGGTTGTGGCGGTTTCTTGGATTGTCACAGTTGCAAAAGTTTTTCCCAGTAAACTAAAGTCTGGTTGAGAAGTCATGATTATCCTCACAACAACTCAAACCAGCAGGAACAAAATGACAGTATGGTATGACATAAGCTTGTTTTACAATGTGTAATGTCTCTCAGTGTGACACTAGCAAAAATAAGACAAGCATGTCAACACATTTTTCGTCTTTACTTTCCAGGTTTACCAAACTTCTCTGACATTATGTTGTGCATCATGTACGAAAGTTAGTAAGCAGATTTCCTGACATGTCAAACATCTCTGTTTTCAGATGAATATTTTTGGGATCAAAATGAAAACATGAGGATAAACACACAGGTAAATCTGGGCCATTTTTGACAAGATTAGACTCTTATGGCAACATTACAGTGGGGATCCCTAAAGAGACAGACATTCTGGTTCAGATAATATTCCTTTAATTAAACCAGAAACAGACATTACAATGCCATTCACAAAGGCACCAGATTACAACTCCAAAAACTGTCAATGTACCTTCAAAACAAAGAAGTTGTTGGTGAACCTGTCTAAGAAAGTAAGTTTGTTTCTTTGAGACTTAGGCTGTTTTCTAAACCGCCTACGCCATACTTCTATCGAACCAAGTATGCAGTACGTACTGCAGTCTGTACTGCAAACTACATACTGCAGTATGTACTGCGTACTGTGTTGGATATATGTAGTATATATATATATCATATGTAGTATGACTGCCAGTCGGTGGTTATCTTGCAGTATGCAGGCTAAGCTGGTTTCTGGTTTTGGAATGGGAAAGTTAACAACAGCCCAGCTGACAGCAAACCTCGCTGGTCGTTTCTGGGGCTTTGAATTATGGGAAACAGAACGTGAGGAGACTGGTCTGATGAAAACTGTTGAATTTTTTTTTCCAAATCAGTATGACATCTGGGTATTTTAGGCATACTGCAGATCTGGTATTTGTTTGCATACTGCACACTCAATTTGGCTAAATCCGTATATACTACTAGTATAGTAGGCACAGTTTTAAAAAACAGCCTTAGGTTGGTTAATTTGGATTGAACACAACACTCGAATAACAAACATTAACAAAGAAAAAGAAACTAGCCAATCAGGGCATTAGACAAACAGCTCCAAAGTTCTGCCTGGTAAAATGTCTGTTTGTGTGCATGGACTTTGAAGAGAGAGACTCTTTGAAGAGAGAGATGTAACAGCTGTTTGTTGTGTAAAAGACAATCTTAGTCCCGGATAGAAGGATCTTTAGGGACTCTATGAGAAATGTCTTCAGATACTTTGAATAAAATACGAGCACTCCTTCTATATCAGTGCAAAATCAACTGGCGGGATGGATACGTCATCGCAGTTTGGTGAGAAAAAAATAGAATATTCTTTCAATCAGAACAAAACTAACAATAAAACTCAGAGCTGAAACAAGATGTCCCTTTAGTGTGACCATCAGTATGCACATCAGAGTCCCTCATACCTCAAAGAAGAGACTTTATTTATCTCTCTGTATCTGTATAAAAATTATGAACCATGCATTTTCACAAACACTTCACTTTTCCTGGTCTTTGATTACCATCATCTCTCTGCACTTTTTGTTTGATTAACTGACGGTTTCGCCTGATTAAATCATCTGCATCTGACTGGATTAACCTGTCATTGTAATCAAGTTGATCCTCCACCAGGCCAGAGGTTGGCTGCTGTTTGATGAAAATTACCTGCTGCTGGGATGCAATTACCTGTCTGATTATTCAACAGATACATTGGCATCACAACACCTTTCGGCTTTTGGTTGATTAAAGCTTACATGTAGTTTCCTGTTAAGAAGAAGGTACACTTGAATATTAACAAGTCTGCTTGTGTTAGCTACTATTTCAACGTAGAGATAAGTATCGTTAGGATTTTATCAATACCATTATGGCCTATCCATTCTACTTTAGTAGTGCATACAATAAAGACATGACGTGGAAATACGTTGATTCAACTTTTTTATTGTAGCTTTCTGGCCCCAGTTTTGGAAACTCAATGTGTTTTGGTCTTTCTCGTGCATGACTTATTATGTGGCTATGGCTATTCATACTGAGACATACAAGCAGCAGCAGGCCACCCTGGACACCCCCCCCCCCCCCTGGATGTGCCCCTGCCACCCAGCTAAACACAGACTACTATGTTTGCACTTTGCATAATTTTAGCCAGATGCCTTTTTTTTCCAGCTGGCATGGATGTTCACTTTCTTCTCAAGAGACAATTTTGAAGTCAGATCGCACCTTTATAATGCATAACTACGTCTCCACATGCTGTTGAATTGCTCCATCGGGAGAGGTGACACTTGAGTTTACGCTAATGCAGAGCCGTAATGATACACACATTTCACAGTGGGGATGTCCCATCAGGAATAAAAACATTAACTGACTCCAAAGCTTTTAATAACAAGGCGAAACAATGGCTTAAACCAGTGGATCTCAACTGGTCAAGCCAGTTTTATGTCTATTTTACAGTGTTGTCGTATCATATGTGTTATTTCCTAAAAGCCTAACCAGTGACAAGGACCACAAATTAGCCATGGCTAAATCCTATATTGCATCGGTTGCACTTGAATTAGATGTAATAATTCCTATATGTATTGTCCCTGAAAAATAAAATAAAAGTTAAAAGCAGTGCAGTTCTTATACTTCACCGATGGTCCACAGAACTGTAGAGGAACAGCGGGCTTCATGATCAAACAAAGTTATACACTACGTAACCACTACAGTCAGTTATGATCCACTTGGTCGCCTCCAGCTGCTCTATGATATAAGCACAGGTCTACCTTTCTCTGCTGAGACATCTGGATTACAGTTGTTATCATTTGATGTTTTTTTAAAAGGGTAATTAAGGTGAATGAGGCTCCATTATAGTTCCACTATTGAATGAAAACAACATTAAATGTAATGTTAAATACTGAGAGGAGCACGGTTTGTCCATGAGCTTAATGGTACCAGCATCAAACAACACTGCTTCTTCAAAACAATCCCTATTTCTACCATATGTATTTTTCACTTTGGCACTCGTCCTATTTTGTCGAACTACTTTTTAATGTGGTGGGATAGGTTTCATTTCTTTTGTTGGGGTTACACTGTCTGTTCTTGAGGCTCCATTTCCTTTTATGTTTCCAGTTTTGTGTGCACACATCATCGACAGTGCGTTTTGCTGTTGTGACCTTCTAAATTCTACCTTGGGGGATTAAGAAATTGCCACTAAATCCATTTCTGTGTTTTAGTGGAATATTAAGGTGCATTTGTGAAAGTGGGTGGCATCAGGGGGAGTGGAGTCCAGCTGTTTGGTATTTGCAACGAGGCACAGAATGCATCATGAAGCCGTTCCTTTTGCATTACGGTTATTGCACACCAGGGTACATTATCTTTCCATTACATCGAGCAGTTTGATAGAGTCATCCTCTCAGGGCACGTCTAATTTCCAGCGGTACGTCTGGGATTTCTTCTAAGCACTGCTCTCCCTTTTGCTGATAGCAGCTGATCCTTGTTCCACACCACATCAGTGATGTTGGTTCATTTAAGCTCCAATCATGCTGCAGAAGGCAAATACTCTGATGCTTCTGCCCGGTGCAGGAAACAGCTCACCAGTTGAGCTTTCATCTAATTGGTCTTTGCACCCTTGTGTTTACTTTGCACCCCTAAGGGTGTTTTAAGCGCTGCTTTCTCGCTAATGCGCACAAGTGAGCTGATAACACACATTACCTGCATCCGCCTCATCTGCAACAAATGGTTAAATTTATGACAAACATTATTTCTTCTCTGAACTAGTTTTTCCTCGTGTGAGTCAAAGTCATTTTTGGCCTGACATTGCTGAGTCCTGTAGGGTTCGTAATTGGATTTCCAGAATAAGCGAAAATCTCCTTTCTCTCTGTGCCCCGCTCTGGTAATTGAGGTTAAATGAAATGGTCAACCATGCACTAAACCTCAGTGGGTGTTGAGCAGGAGGGCTGAGCAGTATAGAGAGGAGTTCAAATCTAAACCCTCAGGTATTCGACACTGGAATAAATTCACAGAAGTAAGGTACCGGTATTATCAGAATTAGAATCAGTTTACACAGGCAAGGAGTTTGACTTTGGTAAACTGTGCTCTCTATGTACAACATGAAACTTTACATGTTTCAAACAATATGAGAGGTGATACAGAGGCATACTGCATTTACACAAGGAAATAAAATCTGCTCTGTTTTTCTGAATTAACGAGATACCGGTTCCTCAAAATCCCAACAGAAGCTCTCATTTAGGCCATTTAAAGGAAGAATGTGCAACTTTTTGATCCAGTAGATGTCGCCCTTGAGCACTAGCATCAAACCAAAACAAACTGCTGTTTGGCGACACCTCCGCTATTCTGAAGCCTCCTCTCTCCTCCAGCGACACACCTCCCAAAATTGTCCTTTGCTTGAGCTTCAATTCCCTGTGGCCTGCATTGTTGTGTTAGCAGCACTTTTGTTAACTCGTAGCTTCATGTTGCACGTAAATTGACACATAATGACCGTGATCTAAAGACACTTACGTGACATCCAAATAAGCAGTGAGTAGGCTATGTTATTCTTCTTTTCTCTAGTCCTTGACTAAAACAGCTTTATACGCAGGGCCATGTAAACGTGATGTAAACATGGCTCCGACAACTATAGCTGACAGGACTCGGGCTTGTCACTTGTTGACTCAGAGAGACATTTACTTGAACATTTAATGTATATCTTGATTTACAAGCTAAGTTTTTTTTATTCAAAGAATTAAGAACATACAAATCTGATCAAAATAGTTTACAGTCTGGAGCTCAATGTCACTGTTAACACCATGGGTTTGCTCCGTCTGACGGCGTGCGCCCTGCCACACTGCGTCTGTGTGAGTGCAGTCATGAGCAGCTTTACTCACCGGTTCTCAACATCACAGGAGAACTACAAGTCACGCGGTAATAAAGAGAAAAAAATACAAGCAACAGGTTACATTGTCTTTCTGAGGTTGTTTTGCTTTTCATTCGGTGCCTGTTTTGAGGTAATGTTGATAAAGTGATGGGATATACGATCTGTAGCCTGTATATTGTGTTTTACTTTGAAATTCAGCTGATGCTCTGTGTGTTTCCTTGTCTGACTTCCTGTCCAGGTCGATCTACTCTGTACAGGTTGACGAGTGCTTGTAGTGGGCACCGTCAATAATAGACTATTTGGAGCGGAGCAGAGTGCAGTGGTGCTGCTTGCATGCTCTGGAGATGGACTGCGGTGCTTGCTGTGAAAACACAGGCATTGACTAGAGAGGGCAGAGGCGCCGCACACAGACTATGTGGAAATTGGAGGTTAACTTAACCCCAGCTTATTTTGGCAGCATACAGTTAATCACTTCATCTGATACCAAGCCTGCGGCAGTGGTTTCAGGCATTAAAAAGAATTATATAGAAACAATCTATCTTGTTGCTGATGGTCTCGTTTGCTTTTTAGGTCATCACGATGCATCAATACTAGCTGAAAACTCCTTCCAGGAGCTTTAAATGGCAACAATCACGAGTATAGGGGAGTGCTTTGTAACACAATGTTGAAGAGTGTCAAGATGATTTAATTCAGGCTGTGCAACTCAAAAAAAGTGTTTTATTGTGTTCAAACTCACCAAACATCCTCTGCGTCCACATCACATTCAGCCCCGAACTGGCAAATATCACAGGTGGATGTTTCCTTCTGCCCCGCCTCTGCTGAGCCCTCTCCTCCTGAAAGAGACAAAATAAATGATTTAATGCTCGTTTCAGACGGGACAATACTTCCTGTGTGACTATTTTTCTTAAACCCTACTGGTTAAGTCAGAGGGAGCAAAAATCTGTAACAAAGGCCCTTAACCATGCACCGCTCACATGCAATGTGACCGTGAGAAATCATCCTCGGACAACTCAAGTGCATTCACATTCTGCCATATCCCTCCATAATCCCACCCAAGCTTACTCCCTCATCCTTTCACGCCTTTCCCCATTTCCCCCCCTCCTCTCCCCTCGCCTGACTCTCATCTATCATTCCCAATATCCCCGCTGATCTTTCTGGAGACCCTCTTTTATTTCATAGCGCTGATTTTCTCGCGCTGTGAGTGCGACGGCTCCTTGGCGGCAGTGTGGGTACTGGCATCAGGTTTATGGCGGCTTAGGGACCCCGTCGGTGCATATCACGCTTCATGATCGGCCGAGGGGGAGAAGAGAGAAGGAGAGAAAAAAAAAAGCAATCTGGCCAATCTCAAATTGCATTCTCGTACCACAGAGGACTCCTCCAGTCTCTGCACGCTTTCACTCGTCTTCGCTCTCCCCTCGGCCCTCTCCTCCATTAGAAAAGCTCTATTTTTAAACTTAGTAGGCCCCACGAGGACAACTTTGGAAAAGAAGACGAAAAAGGAGGAACTTGGCATCATTTCCCTATGTCATATCTTTTATCTTCCCAACTTGCACACATGCACAGACACCCACACTGCAGCCACTGTGCATCGCTCCCCTGTGTCCCCTCCTACATTTTCCCCTCTGAACGCTTGTTACTTGTCCTCGTCCCTCGCGACATGCTGGATGAAATGGAAAGAACTGCTGTGAAGAGGTTTAACCTGATTTTCTGCTGTCGAGCTTAAGTCTGGTTCGGCTCTTATTTTAAGGTCGAAGTCGGTTAACTTCACTTTCACTGTCTTTCACTGTTGAATACTGTCAGAATATTATTGGCCTCCTCCATAACACTCAGCTTGGATTTTGTCGCCGTTGGCTAAGATTATCCCAACAGCTTCATTTCTCGTCTTTTGCCCGTGTCCAAAAAACACAATACTGCCTACAAGAGTGAGAAGTTCCATTGCAGAGGATGTTAAGCTCCTTTCAAACGTCCTGCTTTGGCTCTCAGTGTTTTTTTTTTCTCTTCCTCCTTTTTCTCAAGCTGGCTCTGGAGCTGCAGGTGTTGGAAGGCAGCCGTGCCAGTGAGACAGCATGTCCTCTGAATGTTGAACATTTGCAGTCAGGTGGAAAGATGTACATTCTGTATTCCCAGCTGTGGTTTGCTTTACCTTCAGGTCACACGACTGACAAGATAGCGACTAAGGTGTGAAGCTGCGTTGGCGTGTAGCCCACCAGTGGAGCCAATTCCAGCAGATATTCAACAAATACCACAATCTAATATATTTCAAGTCTTCAAATTGCACCTAAAATGTTATGTATGATAAAAAATAACTAATGAAAGCAGCTGAATGCATGAAAAATATATGGCCCTGTATGTTAAGGGAATCATTTTGGCTGATGCTTTACTGAGTGCGTAGATACATACAGTATGTTCTGCCAGAAAGACCAGAGGTGGTATGTGCAAAGCTGGCAGAAACAAGCCTGAAAACCCGGGATTGATTAATAACAACAAGCTGTGCAGGCTGAACCTGTGTCAGCTGTCTCTGCTGCTGATATCATATACCTTCACAATAGTTTAACAAAACTTTATCTGGGAGCTGTGAGGTTCAACACAGAGGTCCATGAGCCTCTGGACAAACGTATCTGAACTATTTATCTGCAGACAAAAACATGAAGAAAAATGTACAATAAAAAAAATGGATACTCCACTGTGTATGAGGGACCGACCGATACAAGATTTTTGGGGCCGATAGCAATATCTATATTGGGGAGTGAAAAAAATGGTAATACAGATATGTAGGCCGATATCTGTTTGATCTGTAGAAATAGATAGATATAGATATACACATTTATGTGTTGATACCTCAAATGCAGTTATCAAACACTAGTGGAAAATATATACAGTATAATGAAGACAAGACGGTCACTGAACTGGAGAGTAGATGTACATGTACATGTATTGTTGTAATCCACATAGCACACTCTGCTGGTGAAAGAGAACTGTTAGTGTAATACACTGACACTCAAATGAAATGCTATTTGACTGGTGAACAATTCTAGTAATATCGGCTACTGTTTTTGTAGCTTTAAATGAGTTGTCAAGAAGCTTGAACGCTGATGGGTCATTTAGGATGTCACCAGGGTAATGTTGGCTTAGGACCTCAGCGCTGATGTAAATGTTACAGAGGCATAATGGTGGAGTGAAAACATCTTGCTACTTAGCAGGCATTAAGCGACAGGAACAGAGGGGTTTACAGGGTGATACAGCATCACTGTTAAACGTCTGAACTGGCAGGAAGGGTACGCGCTGTGTGTGTGTATTTCTGAGTGGGTTTGCATGTGAAAGTCCTGATCTTTGTTTTCACGTTTTTTTTGGCAACACTGTTATGCAATGTAAAATCACACACTGGGACCAATAGTATAAAGTCCTTGCTGATTCAGTGTAAAGTACAAAGGCGGAGTGATGTCAAAGTTTCATTATGGCAAAGTTTTGTAAAGCAAAGGTTCATTACGACGACGTTTTGTAGACGGCGGATTCGCCACATATAATGAGAAGTGAGATGTTGGTTAAGAAGAAGAGTTTTATTCAAGAGGCAATCAAGCTGCAATGTGGGAAATGGAGTTTATCTTGCTCTAGCATATTGTTCAGGAATGCTTAAAGTACAAATACATAAACAAAGAAAATTTAATATTTTAAGCTGTAATTTACTTATTCCATATGTCCAAACCCTGTATAATTATTCCGAGATCTTTAAAGATTTATTTTTGGGCTTTTTGTGCCTTTATTGGAGTGACAGGACAGTGGATAGAGATGGAAATCAGGGAGAGAGAGTGGGGAATCTACATGCGGGAAAGGAGCCACAGGTTGGATTCAAACCTGGGCCGCCCGCATTGAGGACCACAGCCTCCATATATGGGACGCGCACACTAACCACTGCGCCACCAGCGCCCCATTATTCCGAGATCTATCATTGAAATATCATTGAAAATCGTGACTATAATATTTATCTCATTACTAATCAGCATTATATTTAACCCCCAGGGTTTGTGTCTCAAATTAATCACATTCTAATTTTTTACATGTTTGACACAGTGTTAAGTAAATGTTGTAAATACTAACACTCAAACACTTACACCTAGTTTGATTCAATGTATACTTCATTGTTTTCCTCATCACAAAAATTTAACGTGAAATTTGAAACAGACAGAAAAAAACAACCAGGCGAAGTAAACTCAGTAAACCCAATTCAACAAAGCTTACAAATCCCCAACAGTTTATAGAAAGGGAGTGTTTTGTTTCTCATGTCAGAGTTTAAGGTACTGGTGAGGCAGGACTGCAGCTGATTGAATTAGTCAATTGTGACTCTTTGACCACTCACCTAACTGTGGTTGTACTTATTTCAAACTGTCCTGTGCGAAGTGATGTGTGAAATTTTCTCAGGCTCTCACTAGCTGGTCTCTCTAGCGTCACTCTGTCAAACGATCGGCTCCACATAACAGCTCGTGGGCAGGCAAGCATGTAAGCTCTCCTGTTAGAGGAGAGTCATGGTGTTTCTTACAGGTGTGCACGTTCATGCATGACACTGATGCCGACACTGTCTCCTGTCCCTCGTCTTTCTGTCCTGACACATCTTTTATGCACACCATCACACCCACTCTTCCTCTCACACACACGGTACTGCAGCCCCAATTACCAAAGGCGACTGGGGACAGGCAGTGTTTTCCTCTCCTCAAATCCCTGATAGAGTCTCCTGTAGCACTAACACAACATCTCCCCTGTTTCTGTGTCTCCTAATCCCTTGAATCAGGAGACACGGCTGGGTAATGACTGAAATGATTAGCCCTTCTACTGCCCCTACTAGCCCCCCCCAGACACACACACACAACAATCTACACACACCATCTACATCACCTCGTATCGATCCATGCCTGGACCAGACCGGTCGACTAGCCTGATCTGTGACAAGTACAACAAAAAAAATCACTTCTTTGATTTGTTCCTTTTGTTTCTAGCTGCTCCCCTTAATAAACACAATATTTCTTGTTGTAAGCGTAGCTGTTGTGTGACTTTAGCAGAACAGGGAGTGGAGAGGAAGCGAGCCAAGGTAAGAAAAAAAATGTAACTTGGAAGAGAGGACGAGATTTGACTGTGAATGTTGAGTTAAAGGGGAGACGACAAGGATAAGAGATAAAAAGAAAGAGAGTGTAAATGCTCATTCATTTAAGAATGTTATATGGACCTTTATTCAGGGGTACAATAGTGTCTTTTATCCTGTTACTGGTGTCAACCATGCTGCAGACCAAACTGTGTAAATGCTTGTATGCACACAAGTTCATGATAACACAACTGAAATCAACACCGTGAGAAACCCGAGACTCCTCTGGTGATGCTACTCATGCACTCAAGCTTTCCCTGTAGAAAATACGAAAGGTTTGCTGTGAGGGAGGAAAACCAGCGTGACCTGCTCTGAGCTCATTTCACTGCAGCAGGCTGAGATGCTTGTGTGGAAGCAAGCACTGGTCCATTGGTTTGTCTAATGTAGGTTGTAAGACAGAAGCAAGGACTGCACCACTGAGCATTACGATCTAAATACATTAACAATAATAAATTCAATTTGTGATCTTCATAGGTTTGTCCCAAAAGAAGCAATACATGTGCATCATCTTTTGTATTTAGGCTCACAGGGTCAAATTCACCTCAGGCAAAGTAAGATATAAATAAGATTAACACATGACTATTCACTTAATCTACAATGAATAGAAAGAAGTTATAATAAAGGTGGCTTGAGATGGCATGCTGGTATCATGGTCCAAAGGCATTTCAGTAAAGAAGACAAGTTCTTTTCCTAAGTTATCAAAACACAAACAGAGGTGCTGCTTGTCAATAGGCAAGGCAGACAACTGCTAGGGACCCCAGGCCAGTAAGGGGCCCAGGCCAGTAGGGGGCCCCTGAGGGCAGACAAAGCAGTGGCTCAATATGTGCAATGACAGAACTCACTCTTGTAGTGCTGCTAAACGTTGCATGAATTATTCCTGTGAAAACTTTGACAGTTTGAAAGTCACTGTAGGAAAATGAAGAGGAAAAATCAGTCTGGGATTGAAATGAAAAAGAAAGAGGAAAAAATAAAGTAAGACACTAGTAAGTGGAACAGATAATGGCGATTAAATACAATGGTAAATGACTGAATGTCGCTAGTCTGGCCTTTAATATGTGGGAGAGACACTTGATTAACATAACCTCGGCTAGCATCAAATGATGGTGATTAGCTAACTTAGCTAGCAGAGCAGCTTTTTTGTCTTAACATATTAACTTAACGTATATAACATTACATAATAATGGTGATGGATGCTGGCTTTAGGGGCCTCCTGTGAATTTTTCCCTGACTCCAAACAACACAGACTCCAGAATCGCCACTTAATACCAACGCTTTTCCATAGCGTTCATCAAGCGTCTGTTTAGTGTGTGTTAAAGGTACCAATGGCATTTGTTTTATATGTATTTGATATCTAAACCTTGGTTTAATTTGAATCCAGGTACCACCAAGTGTCTGTTTCTTTTTGATACATCCTGAAGGTATATGCAAAAAAACAACTTGGTAATTTCTGGCCAAATAACATCAGTTAAACCTTAAGAAACATGATGTGGGTTAAAATACCACCTTCAGATTTGTTATTTCAGACAGACTTTTAATCTTTGGATAAAAGTTATGTGTTGTGAGACCCATCAGCCATCCTGATTGCACTCAAAGCAGACTCCTGGTTTTTATACTACTTCACATGACTTTTTAAATGACGATCAAGCGGCAACTTCTGGAGTTGAAAAATGAAGCCCATGGAAGTGCAAAAATCTGCAGTTCCTTGAGTGTCAACTCTCGTCTGGCTCCCTTGTTTGGTCCCATCTCAAACAACAACACAACAAAACAAAACAACAAAAACAACAACAAGTGGCTGAGTTGACCGAAAGGTTGCCTTGTTTGCCAGGAGACTTAAAACGCGCCTCAGCTCCACCTTTTTTGCATGTTTATAGATATAGATATATATATATATATATATATATATATATATATATATATATATATATATATATATATATATAGACTGATCTAAAGTTAGGTTGAGGTGACATTTCCAATATGACGACCACGATTGTTGGGCTTCATAATGCCTCTACAGAAACAAATGGGAGACTTCACTGAGACTACACCCATGTTTTATACAGTCTTTGGTTTATATTGAAGTTATTTGACAGCCTGGTGTAATGCCTGTGTGTCTGTATGACACATCAAGGGCTGACACAATGCTGGTATGTGACAACTTGGGTGTGAGAACAGGCTGGTACAACATCCTATCACTCATTTAAATCTGTAAAATGGCTACAAAATTTCACAACAGTACAGTTACATTTGCACAACACCATTGGAGTGCTTAGTCACCAGTAAAGTCAAAGTACAGACTGTGCAGATGTAAACTGGAGCTGATATCTAGCCTACAGAGCAAAAAAACATGAGCAAAACTGTACAAGGGCACAGGCATGGTGTGTTACTGCCTCTCTGCCTGTAGACAATCAGTGAAACAAAAAAGCAGTTTTAGTGCGAAGACTGGGAAAGGGATCATTTAATTGCATGAGCATACGGAGGGATCGCAAGAACAATTTCTTTTAGTGAGCAAACAACCCCACACAACCGCATGCGCATACACAAAGACACACACCCAAACACAGACAGCAGATTTAGGGCACTGTAGCATGCAGCTATCATTGGGATGATGAATGAAGCCCACACATCCCTGGAAAACAGAGCAAGACCACTGCGACCTTGGTTGCAAACACACAGGGGAGAGACAGAAGAGAGGAATGAGAAAAAAAAAACATGGGCTGATATTCCCCACATATCAGTGTGTGTGTGTGGTATCTAAAACAGATTCAATGTTAACCCCACATGGCTCACTAGTCTTACTGAATCACCCTTCAAAGAGGTCCCGACCGCTCTCAGACATAACATGTTTCAAACCATACAACTCCCTGGAGCAATTTATAGATCTGTAAAGATTGTATGGGTATGGGTGATGGCCATGTGATGTAATATGAGACTATATAGGCTGTCTGGCAGCAGCTTATTCCAGTGATATCTATGTTAATAGTCAGGCAAACAGCACCTCTAGTGGCCATAGTATATTGACAAGAGAAAAAGTAAAGTTTGTGACATCGTACAAAAAACAATGAAGTCCATCCAGAGTCTTGTTTGGGTCTGATTGATGGTTTAAACAAACCAGCTCATTCTCAATCCTTAGGCGTCAACAATTTGTCCCAACACTCACCTTTCAAATATAACACATTATATTATGTTTGAAAGGTGATCATTACAGATGTGGTTCAACTTGGGACATTTTGAATATTTGACCACACCTGCCATCCAACTCCCTAACAGCCTATTGGTGTTGAAATCTATACATCTGGGTGTGGCCCCCGTCCTTTGTTCAAAAATCATCACCTTCAAAAATGATCATCTGTAGAAGACCTCTGATTGAAACGTATTGACGAATTAAAAGTTTTTTGTGGCCTATCTTCCTCCTCATACGTTGATTTAAATCATAACCTGGGAGGGCCAATCCACTGGCCCTTTCATAAGCCCAGCTATTTCTGCAGACGGCCCTGACTGTTTCACAGTGTCGCAGAATTATCTCCTGTTTTTCTCCAGTTAGATCTCGCAGGTATGATTGGGACATGTTGCCTACCACCTGTGGGAAGGCTAATTTAGCTCTTGGTAATATTAAAGGGAAACAATCCATGAGGTTGTATGAGTTGGAGACACTGTTGTGCAATGTCATTACTGTATATAGCATTAAAAATGCATGAAATCCCTATTGTGAACTGAAATAGATATTGCATGTTGAGAATTGGTTAAGGACAATCCATGAGTCAAAAGCTGTTAATTATTCATGAGAATTCATCAATGCAGATTAAAAAAACAAAAACATCCTATACAGAACAAGAGGGCAGAGTTGGTGTACCATAGACTGTATACCATAGCCTACCCTTGTTGATATAAATTAGTGGGGAAACTATTAGAAACAGCTCTTTGTTAAACACAATACAAATAAACAGAAGCACAAAAGCTTACAAAATCACCATGAAGTTCAATCAACACTGAGCAGTGGATGCAAGGCTGTTGTATCAGACTGCATTAGTTTGATCTCTGTGTTCATGATAAATCACTCCTTATACATAGATTCAATTGCATTGAGTGTTCCAGAAGAGTTGTACACAGGCAGCAGAATAATTGCACCATGCCAGCAAAACAAAATTAGGCCTATTGGCAGGTGTGATAAATCTTAGCGAGGGTTGTTTTCTTCCAGTAAACTGACATGCGATCCATGAAAGGTGATACAGGAAGCAATAAACATGAGCCAGATAGCTGATAATGGCCCGGGATTATGATACTGAATCTATGTCGTATCTGCATCTCACTGCAAGCGGTGCACATGGCTTGAATTCATCTGAGTCATCTGAGACGTAGTCTCTCTGTTGCATTGGGAAGCTCCATTAAAAGAAGACCACGCTGACAATTAAACTTTGAAAGCCATCAATCAAAATGACATTATCAACGGGCCGCTGCCCCAAGTGGCCGATCTGACAGGGCGAGCTGGGCCAGAGAACAGAAGACAGCCAAATAATCCATAAACATAATGGACATCAATATTGAAAAGATGACAGATGAGACTGCCGGGATTCAATTTCTATTCTTTTTTTCCCCCTGCAGGACACCATATCGCCTTTCACAAAGTCATTTATCAGCCATAAGGCCGATGAGGAGAAGCCAAGCTCCTCCAAAAAGTGAGCCAAGGGCGGTTGTTCCAGTGACGTAAATGACAAAATGAATCAAGCACGGGGCAGTAATGACTTTGATATGAATAATGATACTATCAACATGCTTGGTGGGATTGGCAGGGAAACTCAAAACACACTCCATACAGTAGTACGTGCAACAAGACCAACACATATCTACTGTATAAAACAATGCTAAAAATTGTTAAAAATGAGGATGCAAACCATTTTATAATCCCCTTCCACTGACGAGAAGCTTATAATATTTGCCTTGGAGTTTATTTTTTGTACTTTAATATGGAGTCAGTAGCATTGTTTGTTCTTTGTAGCTGGTCAACACACTCAAACTGGGCCCCTCCTCCTGTACTGGGCTCATCCCCCCCAAGAAGTCCAAACTCCGTACAGGACATAGTGTGGATGTTTACTGCTTGCACCTAAATTGCAAGCTACAGCAGGCTAGCATAAGCTAACAGCTGGTGTTTGGCACCGGCAGGTCCAACAGAAAGCAGGCCAATCAACGCTTGCGAGTAAAAGCCAACTCAAGGTCTTCTTTGGCACTAAGTCCATGACTTTCACATTTGCTGCTTTAAATTGCTTCGAATCGCTGAATTGTATCCACTCCTAAACTCACCCGTGCGCTGTCATTGGCTGGGGGAAGCACATTAGCTCCAAACCAACCAAAGCAAAACATCAATAAACAGGCAGAGGACAGTCTCTGCAGACACAGTCACCACAACACATGTATAGAGGCCCATAGGGGATGACTGAGTGGCATTTCTTTTAAGTTAAGTCTTTTTGTTGTTTTTCAGGGCAGCACTCGTGACTATCTTTAAACATACTTTGAGGAGTTCAAAAGTATTTATGAAACAGTTTCAATTTAATTCTGTTGACTCCATGATAAAAAAAAGCAAACCACATCAACCTCAAGAATAAAAATTGCTCTTCAGCTTCAATATATCGTATCAGTAAAGGCACCGATGCAAAAATGATTTATGTAAAATAGAAATAGTATTTTTTTAGTCATAGAATGCTGCAGAAATGTACAGCACAGGATCAGCAAAGAGATACATCACAAGGGACGCCCACATCGACAAGGAATGTTTCCATTAATTTAAATGAGGATAGAAATGGCAGAAATGTATTGAGGCTTATCTGCAGATTGTGTTGCTCCAGAGGACACACTGAGCCCTCTGGAGAGACACGTTTCTTCACAAACTTTACACATAAAGTTGTGGCTTGCAATTGTGTTACTTATATATCATCAACCATTTTTTTTTTTTAACAATGGTCAAAGTTACTTTTAGTCCACATGACGGGCCCCATGATAATAACTACTCTAATTAAACGAACGCTCACGGCCTTCAGCTGCCTCTGACTCACCCAACGTCTACCTAGAGCCGTCTTACCTGTGATGACAGCAGCGTAGCAATCAATCAATCAATCTTTATTTGTATAGCGCCAATTCATAACAAGTGTTTTACAAAACACGCTTCATAAAAAGCAGGTAGAAGACCTTACTCTTTGTCTATTAATATTACAAAAGAGCAGGTAAAAAGACCATGCTCATTGTTATGTTTACAAAAAGCAGGTAAAAGACCTTACTTATTGCTATATTACAAATCCATCATGAGCACTTTAGCAAAGCAGCAAAAGGTACATAGGAAAAAACTTGCTTTTAAGAGGCAGATATCTTCGGCGTGATCCCAGGCTCATGACGAAACAGCCTTCACAGCCTAGACTACGCCGGGCAAGTAGCCTTTACATTTTTACATGCAGGGACAAAGACTTTGCATGCACAGTGGTAAGTTCTTTGACTACTGAAGTTGACATCAGAGACTTTTATTGTAGATTAGTAATGAACCAAACCTATCCCTGAGAGTCCAGAGAGGTGTGACCAAACCACACTCTCAAACGCAAGGAGTCTTTTTTTTTGTGAAAAAGTATTTCACCTTGCCAACTTTGACCTGAGCAATCCTCAAACTCACATGGATGATGGACTCTCTACAACAAAGGTTTCTTTAATTTCGGATTCTTGTTTACTCCCCTACTTTCCTTGACCTGCAGTTCGTCAGTAACTTGCCACTTCTAACAAGCTCCATGGATCACATTCTCCGACAAGCTGATGTATTCCAGAGAAGCCTTTAATAATTAGTGAAGTGCCATTCCTCTGAAGGTCACAGCCAAAACATGCCTCGCAAGAAAGGTAATAAATAAATAAAGCATTGTTGGGGAGTGCAATTTGCACCCTACTCTACCTCTAAATCATTAACACTCAAGCAATTTGCCTCCTGTCAACATGTCAATTATAAGGAAGCAATCAGTTTGCAATGTTTGTTGATGTGGTGGTATCATTTTACTTTTCATATGAAGACTGGGCATCGTTATCAAACCTATTGTGACATATAGAGGAGTGAATTCAGCAGAAAATACTGTAAAATGAAGTGAATTGAGAGCCTGCTGAGTTCACAACTGCCAAAAAGTAGTGGATGCATTTTGCAAACAACAGCCTCTCTAACTTCAGACAAGTTTGGCCTTTCGAAAAGTTCTACTGTGTCCATGACTGTTAGTTTTAAAATTCCTCCTTCCCCAGAACTAACTCTCATTCAAACTTAGCACAGCACAAACACAATGACCTCCAACTCACCCTCCAAATCCCATAGTACCGTGACACAGCTGCAGACAGGTACGACTACCTTTGCTGGTGACCGTGCAGCTGTTAAACGAAATCATGAACAAGGTCCCCGACTGGGCAAGAGCCTCTCTGAATGGATTAAAAAAAGAGAATTATGGCTTTAAAACTTTTATGACATCTTTCAAAGCTTTGAGAGGATTAGACCCAGCATTCTGTTCCTCTCTCCTCTCCCCTGAATGGCTCAGTGACCGTCTTTCACTCCTGGCACCGATCTGCAGCCAACAAGAGCTCAGGAGAGGTGTATTCAGGCTGTCCAAAACACTTGACTTCTTTGAACTGTCTTTACCTCCGATATTTTTTATTTTAATTAAACATGACTGAGGCAGAGTATGGCTTCTCTGTAGTTCTTGACTGTTAAATAGATTTTATAATTATTAATTACCAAATTAAAGCAGTAGCAACGATACACAAGAATGTGTCCTTCAAAGAGCTCCATGTTTTTACATTACCATTGGCAATCATCGTCTATCACCATCTGATAGACAACATGTGCCTCTGGGAATGGATGTGAATTTCTCCATAATTCTAGTGAAGACAATGAGTAACCAAAGCCAGAGCAGCGTCTTTTCATCTGTTGAGTCTCAGGTCAGCAGTAGAATAAGTAATACAGCGGCTTCACTCTGGCTCACTTCAGCAGTATGAGCCCAAAAAAAAGAAAACGATTCCTCAGGTCTGTCCTCAAGAGGAGAAGAAAACAACTTTTAAATGTTTGTTGAATGAAGGTACTAATAGCTGATTGGCTTTTGTGACAAAGCATCAAGCACATTTGTGTCTCAATTTGAAATGTTTGATCTATGATGGATTGTTAGCTTCACTTGAATGCAGATATCTGTTTCTAGAAATAAATAATCTTTCTTAAGATTAACACTGATGGGATCTGCTATGTCATTAGTGCAGATGACACCCCGCCTGCTTTTTGCTGTCAACACGGACGGTTTCTCCTGTATACACCAAAGCCTGCTGAAACGTAATTGGTCAATGCAGCTCAGACTACAAATGTACCACAAATGGAAAACCAGAGCACTTCCCGTGCTGAAACTCCAGACTGCCCCCGAGTAAAGATATAGCATCTTTATGTAGAATCTGTAAATAAAGATTGTTGGGAGCAAGTTGAACAGTTTGATTCCATTCTCATGTCTATGCAATAAAGCTACAAAGCCAGGAGCATTAGCTTAGCATTGAAGGTTGGAAACAAGTTGGGGTCTCCACTGGTTGAGACACATAAATTAACAATTACCAAGTAATACAAGAGTCAGACAAGTTTCCCCTCTACTTCCAGTGCTACTTCCTTGCTAAGCTGATCTTATTGCGTTGTGCTTTCTGGCACTATCTCTAGGCTCTAGTGTATGCACAGTCACGACTGACTTTGAGATTTTGAGACTCTGTAAAGCTGCTTTCACAAATGCACTCCTGAAAATTCTCGTAGATTTCAGGACAGCCTGCCCCTGAAATCTTCCTGAGTTGCTTGTTCACATGGGTCCTGTGTTCAGTTTAAGCCTGTCAGACAGAGGGGAAGAAATGATGTAAAAAAGACACTGCAGAAATCCGAGAAGGCAGACAAAGAAACAGAGGCTGACACTATAACAACAGTTTTTGCCCTTATATCAATGCTATATGTAACTGGACGTATTCACAGCTTTAAGCAACGTTAACATACAAATTACAGACTGGTGAGCAAAAATGATTATGAAGCAGCTTCACTGGGGGCCAGAGATCACACTATGGGGACATTTTCCTGAATGTATAGGGGACTAGCAGAATAAAACTCTTGGTTGTGTTGGGGTGAACATTTTTGATGTTGCATTCACACAAAGCTCACGCCGAAGTTTTATTTTGCACAAGTCTAAAACTGTAAAATATCTTACAGTGCTAGTAATATGTTATATTATGGTACCAAACAAATATGATTAGTAAATAGGTGATAAAAAAGACTTTATAGATCCAATTAAGGAAAAAAATACACCGATCTTTACTTATAAAATCATGTTGAGTTATCTTTAACATTAATATAAATTTAAAAAGAGACATACAAAAAGCTTGTGTAAACAGAGCACAATACTATAAAGAGGAAACGTTCAGCTTAAAAGAACAAACTTATAATCAAAGCCAACTGTTGGTACTTGGCCCTGAACAAGCTCCAGTCCTTCTGCTTTAAAAACATTTTTAGACCAATGTTTGTGTGTGTGTGTGTGTGTGTGTGTGTGTGTGTGTGTGTGTGTGTGTGTGTGTAAACAGTGAAGTACCAGGGTTAGTTTCAAAAGCAGTTCATAAAAAATTCACACGTCACACTTTTTTTCAGCAATTTATCCCAATCTAAGAAACATCTGAGGTTTATTCCTTCAATAAGTCATGTGTCTTTACAAGAAGATTTTAGATCAAGCACTATTTTGAGATTAAACAACCATAAAACTACAATTTATGAAGCAACTATTGAACATCCTGCATTTGGAACAGCTCAGTATTATGCAAAAAAAAAAGCATTTCACAGTGCTTTGCACCACTAACAACAGGATGTGGAAGCTGCTTTTGTGCCTTTCATCTTCTATATTTGCTACGGCCCTTTTTTCTCAACAGTCCCCTTTCTGTGTTGTGTCCCAGACAAGATTCCTTCTTTAATCCGGAAACAAGCTGAACTAGCCTACAGCAAGTCACATTGGACTTCAAATAACACAAGGAGAAAAGCAAAGCAGCCTATTCCTCTCTAAAGAGGACACCCATCTATTTAAAGTTTGATTCCACTAATGCATTATGACAAAGCCACAGCTCTGGCCCACAGCGTTCACTGTCTATTAAGATGGAAAGAGTTTTTTTTCAAAATCAACCACACTAAATCATTCATGCTTTGTTTCCGTTTTATTCCAAGTCTGTTTAATTTTATATAAATGTGAGCGATTGCACCACCGAAGCAACAGAAGGCAAAGCATTGCCATTACTTAGCTGTTTTTGTATAATTCTCCTTCCTTCCATTACTCCATTATTTGTCTGCATAAACACAGCTCAAAAAGGATTTAGAGTTTTCTATCCATAGCTCGCATCAGCATGCTTGTTGGAAATTCAATCAATTTTCCTCTCAGTTCGCACAAGCAGCTAGGCCTCTCTAACCTTGGCATATTTACTTTCCAAGCCCCGGCACAATGTGGAGAAAATACAGAAATGAGCAGGCAGGGAGTACCTAGCATGCTCTTTTTCTCTGTCTCCATCATTTTTTATTCACCCATGTGGAAAATTGTGAACCACATGTCTGTCGAATGCTCCTTCTGCAGAAAATATCTCTCTTCATGTTGTTGTAGTGAGACACTTTCATATATTGTGGCTTCATGTTGGAAATGACCCTGAAATTATACAAAATAGGCCAGGAAACATATTTGTGTCACATTATGTTGGGACCACCAACACATGTGTTCTGACAAGGGCTAATAAGAGCTCTGTTGTAGTTTTTAATTTTATTATTTTTTTTTTTTTGGGGGGTGGGGGGGCGCCAGGAAAGCAGCCGCAGGTCGAATTCAAACCCAGGCTGCCTGCCTTAAGGACTACAGCCTCTGTACATGGGGCACGCAAACCAACCACTCAGCCACTAGCGCCCAAGCTCTGTTTTTTGATATGCTAATATACCAGCCTGTCCAAATGTGAATATACAGCTCATACATGTCTCAAAAGCAAACATTTGACCGTTTGGGTAATTTATTCACTTTCTGGTTGAGGAAAAGATTACTACCAGACTCATATCTTTGAAATAAATGAAGTTAGCACCATGGAGACCATCAGCTAGCTTAGCATAAAAAACAGAAGTGGGGCAAACAATTGTTGTGTTTCATACCAAGAAACTGGTACTTGAGCTGACTGTGTAGTATCTCTATAAACCTGGTTTTATCTCAAGTTTCCACCTGTTACGTCTTACTCCAGCAGCACTGACATTGAACAGAACAAGGCTAGCTTTTTCCCCTGCTTCCAGTTTTCATGGTTTAGCTCATCGCCTCTCAGAGTGATATCAATCTTCTCCACAAACAAAAGAGCCAAATTAATTTCCAAAATTGTTTAAGTATTTCTTTCTGCCTTTAGAAACACTTTGGGGTGTACTTGAAGCTAACCAGTAGTTGTTTTAGCTTTGATTAAAAAGGCCATGGCGAAAATCTTACAAATTCGGTAGACTCCATTTAGAAGTACAAAACCAAAACCACAAACAAGTATAATGCAACAATTGTTCAATAAAATCATCAAACAAGGACCTTTATGTTTTAACACACTGTGGAATGAAGGCTACATGAAGCTCAAGCTAACCTTGAAACTGGGTCTATCATCCCATCTTATCTTTTTACTGTCTTTGCTGCTAGTCATGGTGATCATCTCAATTTATTACACAGCTGTGTTAAATACTCAATTCTGATTGGCAAGTTATGTCCAAAAAAGCAGAGAGTTGACCAGGATGCGGCTCTAATCACATTCTCTGGAGGACTAACTGTAACCATACGAATCCATGGAAAGAAGTCCGGTTAGTTTGACAATGGTGTGTTTAATGTAGGGAAAGGAGAAAGGAGAAAGGAGAGGATAATTGTGGAGGAAAGGGGTAAAAAGATGCCAAAAAAATGAAGGCTATGACAGAGAAATCGACAAAAAGGAAAGATGACACATTACGTTTACGTGGAATAGATCATGGTGTGGGAGGTGGTGTTTTTAAAGAGCGTTGAATGGAAAAGATAACGTCAACGGACTTCGACTGATGGGGCATTTAAACTCAGTCAGACATTGATTCATGCAGATCTGTTCACCTATAGTCCGACTTCATCATCATTAGAAATGTTGAGATTTAACCAATGCTATGGACGCAACTCTAACAGTAGATTCCAACGGACTATTTCTTTAGCAGGAGAAACATCGTTTTTTAAAGGTTTATTTTGGGGCTTTTTATGAGTTTATTTAGAGGCAGGACAATGGATAGAGTCAGAATTCGGGGAGAGAGAGAGTGGCAAATGACATGTGGGGAAGGAGTCATAGGTTGGATTCCAACCCGCCCGCACGCTTGGAGAACTATGGCCTCTGTACATGGGGCACACGCACTAACTACTAGGCTACTGGCGCCCGAAACAAATACTTTTCAAATCAATAACAAAAATGTCAAGTCAATATTTTGTTTGAAATGACTGATGAATTCTTAAGTAAGTAGCCGTGTAATTAGTAGGATAATGTATAGTGAGCAGGTTATCACACCCCTCCATGTTGATCTGCTGGGATTTCTTCAAGTGATATCAAACTGTTCATTGTAAATCATCTCTTTTATGTAACATTAAGGCCCAAATCTATCCAGACTCTCCTGCTGATCTGGGTCCTACAGTTCAGTTGGCAACACACCAGACCCCAATCCCTTTTCACGTAGGTGGTAAGCCCACATGGCAAAACAAGACAGCAGCTGAGTAATGACTGTTTCTGTAAGCTAATGACACGTTTGACCAGCAGTGTAATTACATACTGTGTAATTTGCTGTAGTTATTACTGCTAAACATGGCTAGTGTGGCAGCTTGAGGTTGCTAGCTCTCAGAGCTAATTTGCACATGCAGATGATGTTTCAGTGCTGTCCGACTGCACCACAAGTAGCCATTGTTCCATAGTGGAGGAGCTCATTATCATAACAGAATGTAATAGAAGTCCATATGCTTAAGTACTGTAATGCTCCAAGCCACTGGTTTTCAATTGCATCATCTTGCAGAACAGGTGACAGCTGTCAGACATTTCCAATGGAGTGTTTCCCAGCCAAGACTTAATGTCAGTTTTTTTAAATACTTTTCCAAAAGCATTACCTAATTAATGTTAACAGGCAGCAAAATGACCCATTACATCAGTCTGTCTATATATTCCTTTAGAAGGAACAACAGATGAGAAAATGACAGAACAAAAACCAACTGTGAAAGAGACAAAGAAAAAGATGTGAATTTTAATGTGGAACCTGTATATAAAGCTAAAACTATCCTCATATGGCCATTACTCTACTCTTTCTTTCCAATGGCTGATTTGATATGATTGCTGTTATTGTTGCATGGTAGGCTGTAAAAGTGAATTGCCCTTCTGGGATGGAAAAGTTCTGAATCCTGGTCTATTGGACTGTGAGTCGTATAGGAATAAATATTGATATCAAATGGATTGGCACATAAACTGCAGTGCATTACCTGGTCCAACACTTTAGGTTGTTTTGAAGGCATTTGCAAACGTAATATATTGGGGATTTTTTTTTTGAGGCAGCAAAGATATTACAAACAAAAGAAACCAGAGGTGGGCAGAGGGCACAAAATATCACAACAGGTTGAGAAAAAAGCTGATACTAAAATGCAAGTGCTGCATAATTTATGAGTATTGCATAGTCATAAAGAAATACAATGCATATAGTGCACCAAAATTCTCCAGCATAATTGCACGATTGAAGTTCTTATACTACTGCGCATCAGTGATTGGATGAATTATTTCTGGTTGTGTGCTTGTATGAACTACTGGCAGCAGGCTTGGTTGAATGGTATTGACACGGCATCAGGTTTAGGATATGATACGGTAAGTTACAATATGATAAAGTATGGTACGATTCAATACGATACGGTACGGTACGGTAGAGTTTCATACGATCGGATACAATACGATACGGTACGATACGATACGTGACAAAACGATATACACTGTATTGTCTTCTTCGGGAAATTTGTCTTGGACTCGAACTGCACACATTTAGCTGCCTCCACAGTACAATAGATAAATTAGATTCATAACAAATCTACATGTAAATAGAGAAGTACATACTTCTTAGGTTGGTAAAAGTAATCATCTTGTAAACTAAACCTCCTTTGAGGTGAAGCAGTCAAAAAATGTGTGTATCTGTAAAGTGTGTTTTTGAATGCACAATAAAGGATTAAGGCACAAAATGATGGATGGTATAGATAGACTGTACATTTGTGAAGAAAAAGTCTGGCAGAAATATCAAGAAAAGTAGCTTGTTAATTATCCATAGTTTGAATCAATTGATAAAAAAGACTTTGTCTCCTACATAAAAGTCTTTTGTATTCAACCGTCAGCGTGTGGTTGGAAGAAGCAAATTACCATATAGTTTAATGTTTTAAGGGATTTTTGGCGGTGAAAGTGGGTATTTCCAAGCTTTTATTGACCCAACTGACTGTAAAAGAAAAGTGTCTTCTCCAACATCCACTCATTAACAAATTAAAACAGACTCTTCCTCTCTCAAAAGGCCTGTATTTACATACTGGGATATTAATCCAGATAAAGAGGTACTTTGATGTTATACTGGCATCAGTCCAGGCTTGACTCTTGTATCTAAAGCAGACAGGCCTATCTGTTCAAACATTACTTTTATATAGAAACATATATCAGGGATAACTTGCTAGAGAGGAATCATCTCCACAGCTTGAAGCGTCTTCTAAAAGAGATGCTTTTTGTTTGCATCGTCTCTTCTTTCAGTTGTTTCAAAAGCTTCTCTTTAATTTTCTTTCTTGCTGCTCTGAGCCACTATCGCATGACTTCAATAACTTGTTTTACATGATTTTTTTTGTAAACAGATACAGCCGAGAAACCAAAACACTCATTTCATCAGAGCTAGGAGTGCTTGGAAAGACATCTGTAGTGTCACTTCTGTGGGTAGAGCTGCACATCACAGCGACTTTTACATTTTAAATTCTCTGGAACAGCTGTGTTTAAAGTCACTGCTGCATCTCCAGTGTAACATCAGAGTAAGATTTATATTTACCAAGCACTGCTTTGGTAAAGCAACACATCTTAGCATTACTTCATTTCAGGCCTTGTTCCTATCATTTCTGATACAGTACAGTCTTGTTTCTTATCCCGGCCCCTTAGGTCAGCAGGTGGAGGTCTTTTAGTCATACCCAGAATTAGATCAAAGTCTGGAGAGGGGGCCTTCTATTACCGTGGCCCTTCTTTCTGGAACAAGCTTACTGCTGACCTGAGGCCCATCACAACTGTCTCTACTTTTAAAGCTAAACTCAAAACCTATCTATTCTCCCAAGCATATGAATAGTTACTTTGTGTGTGTGCGTGCGTGTGTGTGTGTGTGTGTGATCACTTGTGTGGTTATTAATGTTTGCTTTGCGGTGTGAGCTTACCTGTGGTGAAATGTGGTTTATAAATAAAATGAATATTGCTATTCCTCTTATCTTACAGTATAATGTAGTATACTCATGTTACGAAGGTATCGATTCATCACAGCAAGTACAGGGGAATCAATAAGATAAAAGGGTATAGATTATATTTATATTCTGAACAGGGCTTTGTGATGTGGCATTTCTTTTTATCACAACATATAATGGAAGATTTGTGATAAGGAATTGTGATAATGACGATGCCTGAAGGAACCAGTTAAACTTTAAAATGTGGAATATCCAACTTTAACCCACATATCATAAATATTTTGAAGGATTTATTCTTGGTGGGGCTGTGAGCTGAGCTGCTGCTTGCTTCTCCTTTTTAGGTCGGGAATCCATCCCTGTTTATCATAAGCTTTGTATTTGGAGTTAAATTATCCAAAAGTGCCTCTTCCTCTTCAAAGCAAACTCCACAACATTTTTCCACACGCAAGAAGTTGGGGGCTGCAAGCTGAGCTGCTGCTAACATTAGCTCAGCTTGTTTTTTGGAGCTTAGCTTGTTTTGGGGATAAGGAATCCTTAAGTGTTCATTGTTCACAAGGTTTTAAGGTTTATTTAAATTCCCCCCAAAGTTAAAAGATTACAAATCTGTGTCCCTCCAATAATCATTGTCAGACTGATTTCCAAAGGGTTGCAAGCTGAGCTACAACTTATTACCAAGTTATTGATGCTGTGTTAACAATTCTTTTCTACAAAAACTCCAGCATATGTGTACTCCTTCATGTTCCTCACATGAAAGCAAACATCTGCAGACTGACTGGCAAATGTCGCTACTTTCGGTGTCTGATAGGCTGTTTGATCGATCCATGACTATCGCAAATGTTCAACATTTGTTATTAACATAAACTTATGACAATTCTTGTGAAGATTGATTTATCATTTAGCCTTTAATGAGATATATCTTTTTATCTACCTACATAAAAAATAAGTCATTAGTGTTTTTCAAATGTATGTACTTCATTCCTCTTCTCTGAGCAGATGATCCCCTGACAATTGCCTTCAGTGACCCTCCTGTCCTTGGGCAATGGCACATTTTAGTAATCTTGGCACAGTTATGCTCCTTCTGCTCCCATCACCTGCTTGCTGAGTTCTGCATTGGAGAAAGCTTTGGATGTGTCAGCTTCCAGCCTGAACTACTCTCGACCAACTCCGTCCGTGAAGGCTGGCTATCCACAGAGCCCCACCGTGCCACGTCTAATCCCGCCACCAGCCTGTGGGGCCAATCGCACGCCACTGAGTATTGGAGAAGAGCCTTGGACAGTCGGATGACTGGCAAGCGGTGGCAGGGTTTTGGTCTCTTAGGAGTAGAAGGAAGACAAAACTACGAGCTAATGGCTAATCCTGTGTGCATAAGACCACCAGAGAGGATTGGCCGGGGCTAAAGGGAGAGCTACAGAGGATAGAGGATGGGGGATCAGACCAGGGGAGACGAATGGAGCTGGAGAAAAGTTATGAAGAGTAAAGCCACACCAGTATGAGGAGGATATTAGTGAAGGGAGAATGATTGAAAGCAAGATCTGGTGATGACTAACTGAGATATCCAACAGCACAGATATCTGCCTTGGAAAAAAAATATTATGAGAAAAATGCTTTTTATCAGAGCAGGAGTTTGTGTCACACTGCATCTTGCTCCTTGATAACACCACAGTAACATTTGGGCAAAAACAGCATCTTTAAGTCTGTTAAAAAGCTCTGTACAGGGGGGAGACAGTTGTTGAGTGGTCTTTTTCTGCGGTTTCCTCGATATGAGTGACGACTTTCACTACTTGCAGTTGTTTGATCCACTGCTATCTTACTAAAACAGATTAATGCAGCTTTAAATGGTAAATACGTGATCAAATAAACTGTTATCCCATCAATTTAAGGCCAGATTCAACCTGATTCTGACTTTAGAAGATGATGTCAGTCCCCACTTTGAAAACCAGTGTTTCTCACATACCTGACAAACAGTGGACCAGTCCATGGAGAGCCAATTAGAGTACAGCCCCAAGAAACAACACCATGTCCTGCTACCCTGGTGGCTTTCAACAGACCATGATAAGTGCCCATCTTTACCTCAAGAAAAAAAGGGAATGTGGCAGCACAAACTTTATAAACACTTTAAAAAAAAAAGTATTCGTACTTCACCTTCCCACAGGTAGTCTCTTTTAAAAGAGTTATGGATGAGAATGACAGAAACAGATGATGCAGAACATTTAGAAACACTGAAACTTTCCACCCTGCTTTTCATTAAATAACCCAATAACGATATTGATCCAAATACAAACTGTCGACTAAGCACTTTGTTGATATGCTACAAAAAGTGTTTTAAAATGTTAGTTTCAATTTCTTTGGCATGTATCGATGAAACACATTAGAACAACATTTTGTCAATGAATCCTGACATGTTTGTCCCTTCATTTTCCTGGAAGAGAAAAATAAACACTTAACTAGCTGTCAGGCGCTAAACAACAATACGCTTCTACTAAACTAGCTGTCAGAGTATGCTGCGCTGACCCAGGTGCAGCTCACGTTAACTCGGCAGACAACGGAGGAGACACTCCTTAAACACAGGACAATAGACTGTGACGTGCTTCATATCAACTGTTGAGTCTGTTGCCTTCAGAGATCTAATCGGTAAAATACCTACAAAATGAAAATGACCACAGTGTTATTTGAACTGTGCGAGTTGCCACATCTCAATTCTGCCACTGCAACTCTAAATAATATGAACATTTATGAGGATTGAAGCTAATAAAGTTGAAGTTACTAAATGCTGAAGTTACTTTCCCAAGAAACAAGTTACTTTTATACAGCAGTAACTCTGTTAGTAACTCAGTTACTTTTTGAAATAGTAACTAGTAACTATAACTATAGTTAATACTTTTCAATATCGTGGTTCATAACACAAAGAAAATTTGCCTTTTAACTTTCTTTTGAAGAACGGATTAGTTTTGCTGAGAAAAAAAAAAGAACACAGCAACAACAGTGGCAAGGGAACAAAGAAATGTAAAGAGTATTCCTGAGAATATTTAACATTCACATCAGATGTGCAGAGAAGGGCAAGAGAAAGACTTCCATCCAATAGTCCTTCTCCTGGAATGTAATATTTAGATGCCTCTGCTCAACAAATAAATATCTTCTCCGCTAGTCTTCACTTTGAATCGGAGCTCTCTCACAGCACTCCTGCTGACGCAATTTCAAAGAGTAAATAAACACGACGTCTGTCCCGTCTCTGCCTATGATCCATTTCTACTCTCAATATGATCAGCTCGTGGAAATGTAAACAAACCAGCAGCCACGCTGGGCATTCCCAACGCACAACCTTTACGTTCTGCTCTCCAAACACAAAGCCTTTAGCACGCAGTTTCCCCCCCACTTAGGTGCCACAAGGGATTTGCACGCTCATCCTCAGATGAGTGTTGAAGCCCACAAATAAACAGCCCTCAGATGTTTACATATGGAGCACGACGCTGCCGAAGGCCTCCAGAGAGTAGGTGGAAAGCTCATTTGCACTGTCAATGAGAAGAATCAGAAACTGCTGCCTGTGGTTCAAGAAGATTCAAATGTATTCAGGTTAGGGGGGAAATATTATAGACCAGAAATTATGGGGTAAAATGTCCACTTAATCAAGCTGCCATGCAGATGTTTTCAGGTTCTCATACAGGAAGCTGAGAGTTTTTACTGATGTACTAAAGTTAGACAAGAATCAGATTACATCAACCTTTTACATTTAACCCTTTGAGATCTGTAATAAATGAGTCTGCCAGTTTCTACATTAGGTTTTTTTTTCTTATAGTGACAGCATTACTTATGGTATCTTCAAATACATGGACAAGGTTTTTGTTGTCATCCTGCGTGACGATTTCCATTGTGCTCAGCAAAGCCCACGACGTGCATGTTTCTATGCAGCTGTGCAGCACATAGTACCATCTTTTCCGCCATGTGGAGTTTGCAAACTTTTTAACTACCTGCATGAGTTGAGCTTTCAGCCTATCGTTACGTTGATAGTCGAGAAATACATACCCACAGCCTGTGTCCAATTTGCATGGGGTTGCTCTACCGCCCTCCACTGGTCACTTTTTTGTCTTTAATTGAGGAGTCTTTTAATCAAACCAGCACTCCCCATGTAGAGAGGCTAAAGTCCTCGCTGCAGCAACTGTGGGTTCGAATCCGACCTCAGCCCTTTGCTGCGTGTCATCCCCCACTCTCTCCTCCAAACATTTCCTGTCTCTCTTCAGCTGTCCTTTCCAATAAAGGCAAAAATGGCTCATATATATGCACACATATACTGTATATATATATATATATGTCAGTGGGTGATGGTGGCAGCTTCACTTGCAGTCCTAATTGTACATGTCCCAGCATTTTAAACTGGTTTATTGGTCACACCGGTATGAAGGTGATTTAAATAAAATCAAACAGCCTTGGAGTCTGTTTTCAAATATGTAAGATAAACAGTTTGTACACATATGGTTGGTATGGATGGTGGAATGAGGAGATGGATGTATGGGTGGAGGAGGAAAAATTAATTATTATTAACGTAAGCTTTACATTTAATACGCTAATGGAAGATAGTTTGGCTTTTGTAATGTAATCATCTGCTACCATTAGAGCTCACTATACTAATGGCTTCTGTTGACAGTAGACTAAATAACAAACAAACAATAATCTGCATGGTGTCCAGCACACATTTACTACTCACCTGTGAATATAAGTCTCATATAAGACGACCTGTTCTGGGATACTGCTTAACTGAGCGTCAGCGGAATAATAACCGCCGCAATTATCTTCAAGCAAATTAGGAAATGTTCTTCTCCGAGGAAGAATGACCCTCAAGAGAGACCATGATGTGACTTCTCTCAATATCTGTTCCTTACTCTCTCTCTCTCTCTCTCTCTCTCTCTCTCTCTCTCTCTCTCTCTCTCTTTTTCCTTCTTTCTTCATACCTGGAATCCAGGCCAACATCTCTATAGTTTAAATTGCTTCGCTAGCATCATCCAGCCCCACACAGCCTCTAATGAGCTGCTAGCTCGCTGCTGACAAAGGCAATGACAGCTGGTGAGATTAAAGAAATCTGGGACTTGACCAAACTGTAACTTGTGGGAAACGATCGGGATGGGAGGAGACACTCGGAAAGGAACATTGATTGAACTTGAAATCCAACATTTAGAAAAAGAAAAATGGGGGACAAAATCTGAGAGGAGAAATACATAGTGACTGAAAATCCATGATGTTATGAATAAATCAGGCATCTTAAAACTAATAGTAAAAAGAGTGTTGATAAAAGCAGTATTTTTCAATCCTCAAATTGAGAAAGTGAGCTGAGATAAGCATTCCTGTTCCATTACAAGTGTTTTTATCTGGCTTACATAAGAAGACATGACCTGAAATCCCAAAGGAAGGGCTGAAAGGGCGAGTGGATGTCTGCTCTGCTGCTGCATGAAGGATTATGAGCCTTCATTTATCCGGGACATCCTATCTGTTTCCCTGAGTAAAGTCTTAAAAGCCAGGCAGTTACACTGTAAGACTGTGTGTGTACAGCAGATGGTTATGGCACTATATAACTACTGAGCTGATATATAGTATGCCAGGTTTACTCAGAAGATGACGATACTATCAGCCATTTATTTTGTTATCCACTGTGTCTTCGGACATTATGAGGGACTTTGACAACTGTACGAGAGCATTTTTACAATGATTGTTTCTCAAGTTAGATAAAAAGGTCAAACTCAAACTGAAAGGGGCAGATCCAATATGTGTTCTGACTGATTTGTCCGAGGCCCTGAGATCCACAATATGACAATTTAGATACCACTCTTTAGATCATGCATGGCTTCACAGTTCAGCTGGCAATAATAGATATGCAATGTAAGATTAGATACCAAAATCTAGCAGTCAGGCAATAGCAGTAACAAAAATCAACATCACTGGGTTAGAATTTAAGAACAAAGCTTTTCTTTTATGACTTCATAACAGGCAACGATATTGGGAAAACAGTTATTTTAAGTACATATATTATTGTACTGTATACATATGTAACTCACGTATGTTACGAAACTAACTGGCAACATATCTGCAAAAGAAGTAGTCAACACTGAGATTTTTTTTTTTTTAATTTGGGGGCTTTTTGCCTTTATTGGAGGGACAGGACCGTGGATAGAGTCTGAAATCCGGGAGAGAGGGCCACAGGTCTGATTCGAACCTGGGTTTCCCGCTTCAAGGACCACAGCCTCTGTACACGCTGTGCACAAACCGGTGACCCCAACACTGAGATTTCTAACACAGAATTTGTTCCTCTTTCCTCTGACTATAACTCTTTTTGTTTAACTATGACACTATATGGCATGACAAACTTGTACCTTAAAGCCTCAGTGAGGAACTTTCTATCTGTGTTGATTTTGGCGACCCCTGTGGACAAAGTGGTACCTCTTTTCACTGATGAATAAAACATCTCATACTGCATTCTTTAAAACAACCAAACCTATCACACACTGTGAATCTTTGCAGTGGAAAATATAAATGAAGGCAGTTTTGGTGGTATCTCACTTCGTTTGACACCTACCCTGCGACAGCGGCTTCTAGGATGAATAATCTTTATATAGAAATAATCTGTATTGATGATTTTGCTCCAGTTAGCTTTTAATGGTCACATAGAAGTATCAGTATAACGTTACATCTGTTTCATAACCAGTTAAAAACTCCTCACAGGAGCTTTAACCAACAGAAGTTACTCTATTTAATTAATTAAAAATAATTAAAGGTGTAAAGACTTGCTTCACGCAGGAACTGAACTCTGGCTAAAAGCCCCATCCATTGTGAATATTTACAATCTTTATACTACTTCCCCTAACCACAACGCCACATTGAAAAACAATAACTGGAGGAAGGTCCTGAAATGACGTATTTGATGAGTCTGACCAATTAAACAACTCTCATTTTTGACAACTCAACACAAGCTGGCATATCAAAACAGAAGCCATCAGAAATCATGCAGTGAATATGCCCCCTCACACACAAACACACACAAACATGACAGAGCTCAGATTCCTTCCTGAAAGCACACCTGACTCCCCTGTTCCCTCTCTTAATCCCAGTCAAATCCTGCTATAACAGAAAAAAAGATCAATCCTGCCATCTCTCAATTTCAATATCCGTCCACCCCTCCCCTTCAGTGGGCCTCGATTTGGCACAATCTCCCTCCCCTCCTGTGCTGCTATCCCTCTCAGCCATGTTCCATTATTTTCAGGATGAAAAAAAAAAGACAATAAAATCCCTGATGCAGGTGAGAGCCAGGGCTGGCCCAAAGGTGACCCCTCTATTCTCATCAGCCTCTGTCCCACTTTTCAGCCACCTGCACTGATGGCTCTGACACACGGCGGCTGCCACTCGTCGCTTACGTTCCCCGTCTCTCACCTGATACTGTCTGAACCCTTCCCCCCTCCTCCCACTCACCTCCGCAACTCATCTCATTCAGAGCCCCCTGCTGTGCACGCAAAAACACACACTCACACACATGGAATAGAAATTTTCATAATAATTTCAGAGTGGTATGATTGGATACGTTCCCATGTAGAGAAAGCAAAGCAAAAGCAGCAGAGTTGAGAGATGGTAAAAAAGGAGAGTGAGAGTGTCTGTGTGTGTGTGTGTGTGTGTGTGTGTGTGTGTGTAGATGAAGGGATCTGACGACTTTGCCTCTATCTCATTTGCAGATCCTCTCCCTCTCGCTCTACATTACTGCCTTATCCCCGAGCCAGAATCAAGGCTTATCGGCCGAGCCTTTCTCATGTGAACGTTCGCTGCGTGAGAGCGTGAGATAGATCTGTTTCAACGTACGATAGATCTCAAAGTGCATAACAATAAACCTCACATGCTCACTCTCTTTTTTCAAGTACTGCACTGTTTTTGAATGGGGATGTGTGTGTGTGTGTGTGTGTGTGTGTGTGTGTGTGTGTGCATGTGCTTACAGGAACGCCGTCCAACACCTTGTTATCTTTATTTCACAATCATCAGCCCCAAGTGTGAAGATAAATTCAGATTTGAAACGCTGCTTTGTGTAAGATGTTTATCCAAGGTGACTTATCTTCCAGTGAAAACATTGTTTTAAGAATAGTAATGGCATACTGTACCTTAGCCTTGACGCTAGGCTACTTATCATGCACACAGCTGCTGGATCTACAATGTCAGTGTTACCATTAACATATTTTAATATTTTGTTGGTGTCGTTCAAAACAAAGCTTCAACAAAATGTGTTCTGCAGATAAGCCCCGCACCAAACTCCTCTTTGGACACTGCAACATTTGCTTTTTTTCAGTATCTCAGCTCATGTCATTATTATTCTAATTACAGGATTTTCAAGAATGAGATTTAGTCAGTCTGTGAGCTCAGAATGCTCAGCTGCAGCCCCTCCAGCTCCACCAAGGAGCATCAAGAGGAGACGCATTTTTATGAGAAATGTTTTCATTCTGGTTTTTATTACAGTTTGTTTTTGGAGACGAGGAGACCGCTGTGGATAATTCTGCTCCCAGTAAAATCATTTGTGAATGATGAATACTTAAAACAAGCAGCCCAGCTCACAGCCCAGGCTGATGACCTTTTTTGGCCAAAGAAAAGTGCTGGAGAAATGCAAATCAACTCAGTGTTTAAAATAGTTTAAATTGCAGGTTGTGTTTTTTTTGGGGGGATAGATGAAGACCCATGAGCATAATTCGCTCCTTGCTAAAGCCTCTAGACGATAAACCCAGTCATCATGAACTAGATTTGTAAAGTCTACAGCCTGTTGCTCCTGCTGTGACCTGTGTACAATGACAAAAACAAAACTTCAGAGATTTTTAATTCAATTCAAAAAACTTAATTTGAAGCAAACACTTAAAGTCTACTGTTCTCTTAGCTGTTTTCATTTACTCTTTGATCAGTTGCTTTTTTTGTTTTAAGGTTAATGTCGTAACCTTCTGGAAGTTCCTTATTCTTTTTCAAAATAAAAGAAGCATTATTATCCAAACAGGAAGGAAAGTACCCTCAGCTACAGACAGTACGACAATTCAAAATAAAATCCATCCATCCATTATCTATACCGCTTTTCCCGTTTGGGGTCGCGGTGTACACCCTGGACTGGTCGCCATTCAATCACAGGGCTGACATATAGAGACAGACAACCAGCCACGTGCAATTTAGAGTCACCAATTAACCTAACAACCATGTTTTTGGACTGTGGGAGGAAGCCATAGTACCTGGAGAGAAGGCTCCTGTCCGACGGGGATTCGAACCAGGAACCTTCTTGATGTGAGGCAACAGCACTAAACACTGCACCACCATTCAGCGTGTTCTGAAATTCAAGAAATGCAATCCTCTGACAGCCCTACTAAAACTATCAAATTAAAATTATAAAAAGAAAAAGTAGACAAATACTGATAAGTAAGGTGATAATAATTTGACTGACACATCACACTTCCTCTTATCTTCTGGATTTTTGATTCCCATCATCGAATTTATGCGTACGCCCTCATCGGTGTGAGGCTAAAGGGAAAGTGGTTGTTCATCTTTTCTATGTCGCTTCTTAAGTCAGTAGGAACCCCAGAGACAAGAATGTACAACAGCAGCCAAGAGTGAAATAATCTAAAGAAACGCAGGTCAAAACAGCATCAAGTTTCATGGTGCACTACGGCACAGTGTGTGTTAACTGCATGGTCTCCTGTAATTGTTTGTGTTCTGGGAGGATAGCACTTTTGCAGTTCCAGTTACACACTATTTTGGTGCCTTAGGAGGGATTATGGTTTCGTGCCCAGGCACTTTCAACCATTATTGAAAAGCTTGAACAGAGGCTAACTTCTTATCCTTCCTAAAAATCCAAATAGATTGAGTTGTTTTTCTCCACTTGGATGATATTTCTCATCTACTCTTCCTGCTTTAACTCGTGTCATTCAGTGCTGACCAGCAGACCACCTATTAAAGGAGCATTATAAAAACTGAAGAATGGCGGTATATGTTAACTAGCTGTGTTCTCTCAGCTGTGGACACCTTCATACCCTTTGGGCTAAAATCAAACATGTTGTACCGACTCATATTGCTCTAATTGTTCAAATAAGCCAAACTAACCTCTGCAATAAAAGCAGTGAAGCTTTCCTTTAATGTTGAGGAACGTCAGCTTCAGTGAGGTTCAGACCTTTCAACAAGACTGGAGGCCTTTCTGCTCCCTCGGCTTTCACCTGCCTATTAGTGTGGAACATATTGGCTAGATAGCTGCTGTGTGTGCGTGTGTCTGTGTGTGCGTGTGTGTGTGTGTATGAGTAAGACATGCAGCATAGAATGACCAAATAGGACACACACAGACACACACACGGGTGGGCTGGCGGTGGCGAGCCTTATCACAATGCCACAAAGTGGGAAGATTAGATTACTCACTTCCCTAAACCTCTAACTTGGTTACCATGGCAATAGCAGTGTGACTGGGGCCGCAGCTCGTCGTTGTGGAGGCTGCTGGAGCGGGAACGGACGGATGAAACAATCACCAGGGGAACCAGAGGTCAGACACTGATTTTACCTCAGTTACTCACAGTCCTGTTCTATTCTGTGCTACTCTAACTTCTTCTCAACTCACAGCGGCCAAATCAGGTCATCTCATGTGCTTAGACATCTATTTCTTACACACACACACACACACACACACAGTAGCTGCAAAGCCGGGATTAGTCTTCATTATGCTCTATGTTAGCTAATATTACACCCAACCCTGCAGTATTAAGCTTTTGATTGAACGTGTTGCTCCAGAATCTTTGAAAAGTCAATAAAATAATAGTTTTGAGTGCTACCTCATATAATCATTTTTGTGCATAGCTGCATACCGACCGGGGGCGATCAATCGAAATTGAATTCATAATTGCAGCACAGTAGAGCCTCGCCCTTAATTCAAATTAATGAAGTGCTTGCAGATCTATATTGTTGTGGGTCTGATCATTAGATTAATTACCCCAATCGGGCTATTGTATTTCAATTAAGTCGAGTGCTGTGTTTATCTTTTCATTAGTCAACACTCAGAAAAGTAAAGCTAAAATAAAGAGTGGAGACAGGGTGTACAAATGTAATGTGATTATCTATCTAAAGATACTGTTATCACTAACAATGGTAGGATGACACGACAGGATAGTTATTTTGATGTTCTTGATAGCTATGATGGAGTGCTCAGGAAAACAGCCAAAGGAAATATGGTGGATAAAAATACCAAGGGAATGCCCAAAAAACTACAAATATAAATACTGCAGCCCGCCTTGATAATGCTCGTTCCCTGCCACTAAAGTCTCAAAATAAAGTCCCCCCTTTTTCACCACTCTCACTGAAAAATGGCTCTGATAAGTAACAGGACACCGCTTTGACCTTGGCGGAGCACTTAATTTAGATAAGAGTTACCCTTTTGGAGCTGCAGTGAAATTAGGTCACTTTAATGCTGATAGCCCTCAGAGCATGACGGCGTTTCAATCTCTGACTTTGAGGTTGAAAGCAGAGGGGTCCTGCTGGCTCTTTACCAGTCTTCTCGCTGGCTCTACTTGGGGCCAATTTAAGTCTAATAGAGGATTTTTCAAAAAGGAGATTTTTTCATATTAAATTGAAAAACCCACAGAGAAAGCAAAGAGCCAAAAGTACATTTAGGTATTTTAAAAAGTTACTGAATATTTCAGGTTACTGGTGGGCAAACTAACAGTTTAATAGACTGGATGAGAGAGAGAGAGAGAGAGAGAGAGAGAGAGAGAGAGAGAGAGAGAGAGAGAGAGAGAGAGAGAGAGAGAGAGAGAGAGAGAGAGAGAGAGACATTTTAGGTACTATGTAGCCCTTGGTTGACTATTACCAGTCTCTCAAACCAAAACATAGTTGTTCCTTCAGTATCCCTGAGTGGGGTGGGGGCGGGGGGGGGGGGGGGGGCGCGTCTCTCTTCCCTTGGTTGGTTCCCTTCATGTGAGGGAACAATGTTTAGCCTCTGAGTGAAACATAAAAAAACTTAAGGTGGGGCCGTCCTGTATGAACACAGAGCCGAAAACAACGAGCCCCGGAGGGGAGTTTAAATTCACTGTTTTTTAGAAGTCTTTATTCACTGATATATTTAGTAAGGACAACTTACTTTAGTAAGGATCTGATATATTAATGTTTAAAATGTTGCATATTGGGGCGCTGGGAGCCTAGTGGTAGGTGCGCGCCTGGGTTTGTTCCGAGGCTATAGTCCTCCAAGCGGACGGTCCGGGTTTGAATCCGGCCTGTGGCTCCTTTCCCGCGTGTCGCTGCCCACTCTCTTTCTCCCCACATTTTTTCGACTCTATCCACTGTTCAACCTCTCTAATAAAGGCACAAAAAGCCAGAAAATAAATCTTAAAAAAAATGTTGCATATTACACCTTCAACATACTTTTAAGACCAGTATTATTTGTGAACCTGTGTGTACATTTTGGGAGGATTTGCTGTCAGATTGACAAGTGAGCTAAAAGCTAAAAGGCAAACTTGTCGGCAAAGATATTATCACTGATATCAGATGTTAAAACTGAACAGCGCTCCCAACCGTCCTTATCTACCGCCAACTCCTGCCAGAGGAAGCAGATTTCCTCCCACTGCACATCTCTTTTCATAAATGGACCAACGTGTCAGAACAGAGACCCTCCACAAAGAAAAAATGATTTAAAAAATGTGTAAGTATGTGGAAAGTGGGGGCACCAGAAGCATAGTGGTTAGTGCGCGCGCCCCACGTATGGACACTGTGAAGCGGGCGGCCGTGGTTTGGATCCAAACTGTGGCTACTTGTCATTCCCCACTCTCTCTCTCTCTCTGATTTCTGACTCTATCCACTGTCCTATCTCTACAATGAAGGCACCAAAGCCAAAAAATAAAATCTTAAGTATGTGGCGACTGAAAGGATGCAAAAGCCTTTCTCTTCTCACCTCATTATGCTCTCCTTAGTTGTGACACATTTTAGGACGTCTCCCACCAAAATTGTAGTCTGGACTATAAAGTGATGGATCAACGTATCCTAGAAGCTATGGGCTGCTAGCAGTTAGCTTAAAATAAAAAGAGAGATTTTTTCCCCCATTGTCTTTATCTTTCTTGATTTTCCGCACACAATTACGACCTCAGCTTGTATCTCTTTGGTTTCCTTTATTCAATAAGAACAATACTGTTTTCCAGAGCTGCCTGGCTGCTGCAGACTCTTGCGTAGCTGTGTTTAAAAATACAATTTTGAAGGCTCTGCTTGTTCTATGTCTCTGCGTGATCATGTGAGAGCAATTCGATTTCTCCAGCCTACAATTTGATTTGGACAAATGTCTGATCCTGACTAACGGGGCCATGTGACCACACTCTTGTCCTCGGGGCTTCTCTCTGCATGGTTGACTTTTTTCTGACTCGCACACAATAGAAGAAACAATCCAACGAGCATAAATGTATACATGCTGGTGTTAGAGGTATAGCCTGCAGCCTGCAAACACACATTCACACATTTTACAGCCAATGAAACGGGCAAAGAGCCAGAAGAGCGGACTTTTATATGTGTAGATTTATCATTGGCCATTAAAATACATTTGATTTTTACCAGTATGCCTCTCCACTGCTCATTTCCTCAACAGGAGTCTGACCCTTCTTTTACAAGCACTTTCTTTAACCTTCTCCCCTGCTCATAAAACACCAGCAGCTTGTCTCTCCCTCCACCTCCTCCTTCCTTCCCATCTCTTCCACTGTATCTCTCCATCTACTTTGACCTCTGCTATGGTTCTCTCTTTATAAGGCGAGTTTGTGCATCTCCTCCTGCCGTCCTTGCCCTCTTCTTTCGCCTCACTCTTCTACAGCACAAACTGCCTCCGAGCTATTTTTTCCTAATTGTCTCTTTTTCGTCCCGAATGATCCATTCGTCACGCATTTATCTGACAGTTGAGAATAAAGACGGTTCTCAAGACTCTACTTTAAACACCCAGGGGTCTCAAAAGGTGATGAAGAGTTTCCATTGGGGTTATTCAGGGCAACCCTGTCCTACTTATGAGGGCAACAGCCGAGTTTAAAAGTGCACAAAGACACCAAACTCCTCGCATGCCTGATGCTTTATCCTCCAATTCAACTTCTCTTCCTGTTTTCACGATGACAAAGTCATTTTTGATAGAAGTTTCAGTACATTTAGTCTTTATGTTGCTGCTCAAGAATATGATAAGTGTATTATAAATTAATTTCAATTTTCATAGTTGAATTGATAATCCTCATCTATATTCTATATCGTTTATAACGACTGGTACAACAAACTACTGAAACCCTGGGAGGACATTAATCCTTACATTTGATCTTACTCCATTTTCCTGTGATAATACGTTCATTTCTGATGTTTTCTTGAGACCTCGACTTATTCATCTCGTTATCTCAGGATAACAAAGCGGCTTTTCCCGGGTTAATGGGTGAATTTCGGTCGTTTTTCAGATCTCAAGAAATTAACTTCACGGGAGAACCAGCATTGTAATCTTGAGATAAAGACATAACTTAGTCAAGTCAAACATCTGGAAATAACTTGTTTTTAATTGGTAACAGAGTAAAAATATATGAATGGATGTATGACCGCTTAGAGCTTCCGTAATTATCATCTCTGAATTAACACATTTCTCTTCAAACACTGCTGGTATATTTCTATTGGAATACTTAGAAATTGAATTGATGTATGTATAGAATTTCTAACTATTAGAAATGTGTTTAAACAGAACTAAAGAGCTGTTTCTACTAAACAAACATCAAGCCTTAAAGTAGCTTTACTTCACCTACTCTTTGTTTTGGACTTTTAACTGGGAAGCTCTTTCCTTCCACCTGTTTTTGTGTTTTCACTTAAAGCTCAGCTGACATAGTGTCAAAAGTGTAAAAGAAATAAACTGAGTTTTCACACTTAGGACTGAAAGTTTTTATTTACTTTCATGCATTAATGCAGAGTGAAGATATGTTTTTTGAGTTATATGTGTAGCAGGGCTGACCTGTATTTTTCACTGAGCGTGTACTTTAGAGACCCTGTCAGCTACTGTGGAGAATTGTATAAGCCTGTTCTTGGTTATAAACACACACACACACACACACACACACACACACACACAAACACAGAGAACTTTTATGCCTCTGTGAATATTCTTTTTCTCAGCAGCTGACTCTGCCCTAAGCCCCGCCTGGGTAGCTACTTTGCTAAGCCTGTTGAGCTTTACCCCCCCCCCCCTAAATGGAAATCATGCAGTTTACAACGATGGTCGAAGACTTATTGATCAAAATCTTGTTGATTTGGGTAAAATGGCTGCTTTAATTTAACACAAAGACAGCAAAATGAAATGACAACTGTTGCCAGGAAAACTACCAGCTGTAGCTAGTTTCTAATCAGAGAAGAATCACTCTTATATTACAGATCTTAAATTAAATGATCTGGAAAATGCTCTTCTGTTGCTTTGTTCTATCACAATGGCTGCTTAGCTTTCATGAAATCAGCTCAAATAATACAGTCTAATTAAATAATAAGTACTTGGATGCTGTAAATTGTATTTCATTACAGAGAGGTGTTTCTGTGATTTTGCAGTATCAGTATCCCAAACCTTTTCAGGTTCAGCGTCAGCTTTCATCTGACTTCAGTCTCTCTGAACAGTGTTCGTTCACCATCCAGCTGCCAGATCCAGATGAGTTGAGATCTACATGTAAGTCGTTAAATGTTGAAATCTTCATCTGAGCCATAATCTGTTACAAGTACGGGGGGGGGAATAAGAGTGACAACAAGTGGGCTTCGTCTTTCAAGCTGCTCACAAGCTGCTGAACAAACTTGTGAAGGTTGTTTGGACTGTAATCGATAAAAAAGGAATTATTGTTATCCGTACTGTGGGACAACAAATATGTTTCTTTTAGTTTTACCCTCCAACCCTCAAGGACCCCCTTGAAAATGAGATGGTACATCTCAAGGGGCTATCCTACTAAACATATTCAAATTCAACAGCTACACTAAATTATTCCATTAAGAATGTAGAAAAGATTAGCAGTTAACATGCAACCAAATCAATGATTCAATTCATGGCTCATTATTAGTGTATTAATTTAGAAAAAAGTTGAAATTAGAGTTTAGTGATTAATTTTAGGAGGATATTAGGGCTGTCAGCATCAGCTAGTTAGTCACAATGAACTTAGACCGAAATGAATGCATTATTTTTCTTACTGCGATTAATCGCATGTTTTTTGTCCCTTCAGGCGCACCATGGACAAGCCTCCGCGGTGTCAGCCTCACAGTAATGACAACGAATGACACTGCTGCATCTTTAACTGGATCACTTCACTTATAATAAATTCTAGACAGCTCAGTTGACAGGTCAAAAGTTATATCCACTTTACCACATCAAACATTTGACTTTTTTCCTTTAAGCTGTTCTCATTTAGTTTTGGATCTGTAATGAGTTTCTTTTTCTGTGGTTAGGTTAATATCGTGGAAAACAAAGAAGACGGCTCGCACACTGCAGGGCTCTAATAGTCCAGATGGTAGTGACGTTTCGAGCAGACCTGCTCTTCATCAAACTGTAATTATCTAAGTTAATGTCTTAACCTTTCGATTTACCTAGGTACTACTTCATTTCAAAATAAAAGCAGGGTTTAATTCACACAGCAAGTAAAGAACTCTCAGCTTAAGACAGTACACAATTCAAAATAAAAGCCTAACAAATGTTATTTTTAAATGGGGAATAATGGAATTTCAAACATGCAATTAAAAATGTGATTAATCGGGATTATAACTTTTTAACCTTTTTTTTTAAACGTTTCATTTTAACTAAAGTAAATATATAATTATGACTTACAATAAAGTGCTGAAATACCCTGTAGGATAATGAAGTTCAATGCACAGCAAATGTGAAAACTCTGTTGAGCAGACATACTGTATATGAAAATGTGTGTTTGCTTTTTGTTTCCTCCTCGTGTCTCTTATCGTTGTCTGCCCTCGTCTCAGCCTCCATTTCAGAATCACCCGCCTTCTGTTTTCTCAGTTCTGTTATCTATTATGTGACTTTCCTCAGGCCATTTCTTTGTCTACCACCCCAGCCTGCATGTTCTCTCTCTCTCTCTCTCTCTCTCTCTCTCTCTCTCTCTCTCTCTCTTTCCCTCTCTCTCGCTCTCTGGTTGACCTAGCACCAGTTTCATTTCCGCTCGTTCATACGTCTGTCCGCCGCCTTTTTTGGGACTAATCTTTTTTCCAATCCCTCTCTCATATATGCTTGGTGAGCTTCCATGCACGGGAGTTAATGAAGGAACTGCATGGGTAAACACAGAGGGGGACAGATAGAGACGGACCAGAGTAAATATATGCATGTGTTCAAACATGCACTGACAGATTAGTTTGACTTCTGACTGTGTGCTGTCTTCGCTGACATTACAGCTCAGACTTGTTGGTCAATTAGGCAACAAATTAAGAGTCTTCGTTATTAATCAGCTGAAGGTCTTACATGATTACTTACTCAAACAAAAGTTATCAATCACAGCTTTTAAGCTCCTCTCCATCTTAATACAATAAACATCCCACACTTATAACCCCCTGAAAACTTGTCCTCTTCCAGCCCCAGTATTTATTTATTTAAGCACTTTTCATTTAGCAGAATCCAAAATGAGAAAGTAGATGATAAGAGACTCCCTAACTGATGTATTCTGCACTGTCTTTGTAAGGCTGACAGAGGAAGTTCAGGAAGTACAATTAAAGAGGAAATGTGCATGTTCGCTATGAGTGGATTTGTATTTTGAGACCTCAAACATCCTTGGTTAAAGACATCACATTGAGATTAAAGGACTGTGCCAATAATGTTGCATGTTTCACTGAAATGATTCACCAGAAACTGTGAACGCAAGGTTGTGTAATCCTGACAAATCTTACAGTGTAGTTTTTTAAGTACTTTCTTGCATCCAGAACACACATTTCAGTCTGCATAAAAGCCGAGTCAAACTATTTGCTAAGATATTAAGTTTATTATGGTGTTAACATATATTTCATAGTAAAAACCTGATTTATGTCACAGTTATCATTACCTACTATTATTATTTACAAGTTCATGCTAATGTTTGAAAAGGCTTTGCAGGCAGAGATTAGTCAAACATTTGTTCTCCCTTTATCTCTTTTTTTTGTCTCCAACATTTCCTTTATTGAAATATCTGGCGCTTCTCATCTGACTAACATTTTATTTTATTACTGGTGTTTTAAGTGTGACTGTGTGTGTGTCTGAGAGTGTGTGTGATGTACAGCCTGTGTCCCTATGTGTTATGTGTCTTGTGTTGTTGTCTAGTGTATTCATTGCTGTTTTATAACCATTTGTGACCAACTAAGGGACTGCAGATGAAAATTAGCATAAAGCTAATTATGGTTCAATGTCTCAAAAGAAAGAAAGAAATGTAACTGCTTCATGTCCCTCTATACTCGAGGACTAATAGTTTATTTGTCTGATGTTCTTCAGTTTTGGGCAGGTTCTGTAGGCTTACACTGGGTCCTTTTAAGAGCATTTGTCTTTGACAGTTTCCTGCTCAATCTAAAAGCACATCATGGATGGAAAGTAGCAGGCAAACAAACCAAAAGACCTGAAAGACACTAAAACCAGGCTTTATTCTCTGAATATGAAACAAATCAACATCACTGATTTACATCAAAATTGTAGTGCCTCCAATCGCCACTTGGGGCTGGCTGCTCAAGCGTGCCAGTCCCCATTAAGCCCCACAATAAATTGCCAAAATCTACAGCAATATTTACAAAGAATTACAGCTTGTAAAAAATATTTGTAATTCTTTTTTGTTCTCTGAAGTAGAACGTATTCACTGCTTGCTCTGCTTTCAAATATGTGTACAGACGTGCAGTGAGTTCCCTACGTTCAACAAGCTCTATTTACTATGTAAGGCAACAACTGCACTCAGCTGACACCACAAAAGGAATCTTTTTCTATAAGAAACACTTGTTTTTAATTCAATAATTAGCAAGCAAACAACATTAGCTCTGGGCATGGACTGTGCAACTTTGATAAGTTTGCCAAACTAGCACTTCTTGCCAGCTCGTTTAAATACTGTAAAGTCTGGCTCCACAGAGAAAGAAAACAACACAACAAAGATGATGATGACTATTATACCAAACTCAAGACAGTCCAAAACCCAATGGGTGATGTCATTGTGGTGGTTTCCACTTCTTATACACAATCTATGGCTCAAACACTTTACTATGGGAAATTGCAGAGCTGGCTGATGAGTCTATTGATTCATTACAATGAGTGACTCCTTTAACATGCAAGTACTCATGTGATCCATTAGTAATAATGGAAACACGTATTATAGCTGCTTTATAGCTTCATGAAACCATAAGGAAAGCATAAGTGCAGCGATATGGTAATGTCACAACCCAACCTCATTGGATATGAAAACAGCATTTAAATTGGTTTTATGTGCAGTTGAAGTTATTGTATTCACATTATTATATAGTATTTAATGATCTTGTAAACTTCCATCTATCCACTGCTTATCTAAACCGCTTTTCCCGTCCAGAGTCGCGGGGGGTTGGAGCTGAACCCAGCTGTCATTGGGCGAGAGGCGGGGTCACACCCTGGACTGGTCTCCAGTCAATCACAGCGCTGACATATAGAGACAGACAACCTGCCACACTCAAATTCACACCTAGGGGCGATTTGAGAGTCACCAATTAACCTAACGAGCATGTCTTTGGACTGTGGGAGGAAGCCTGAGTACCCGAAGAGAACCCACACATGCGCAGGGAGAACATGCAGACTCCACACAGAGAGGCTCCTGCCAGGGATTTGAACCACGAACCTCCTTGCTGTGAGGCAACAGCACTAACCACTGAACCAACGTGCAGCCCTTTGAGTACCCTTGAATTATATATATTTTTTATTTCTCTAAGATGTCATGTAGTGTTTGGTGCTTGGAAATACAAGTGGTTTCCATAAAAAAAACCTCATGCTTTGATTACACATGACTGGCAGTTTGGATGACTTTGAGTACAGAGAAACACACTACAATGTGCTGTCAGAAATGAGAAGGTGAGTAATCTTACCATCATCTCCTGATCCTGATCCGGCATCTGCGGAGGAGAACAAACACAGTTATTAACCAGAGGCACACACAGACACAGACATTAAGCTGAATAAGCGTGTCTCTGCATATGTAAGTGTGTGTCTGGCCTGCAATGTGGAGATCTGCTTGAGATTGCGTGTGTGTAAGTAAGACTCAGTTATCCTGTTGGTGTGTTAGAGCGGGACGAGATCCCTCCAAAGGGGGCACGGAAAGTGAAACTGAGAGTCAGATTTGAAAAGGAAAACAAAAATCAGATGGTGGTGGATGCCCTGAGGTTTTAAGCATCATGAAGCTTCCATTTTTTTACATCACTACATGGATGATAACACCTCCAACTTCATGGTAGGACTGAAACGGCACCAAAGGCCCTGTGTTTCCAGTTGTCAGTGTTTTTGTATGTAGACGACTCTCTGCTGTTCTTTGTAGAGCTCCCTGAACGCATCGAGCTCACTGAATTGTTAAATGATACAGCTGTGAAAGGGTTACTGATGAGCACTTCGAAGAACAGGCCCCGAGTAATTTGAGCCGCGGCATAAAGCGATCTGCTAAAACGCCCCGGGCCAGACACCAGACGCAGAGCCTCAGCGGACTGTGGGGGGATAATAGCTCAGATCCATAAGAATACCCATGCGAGATGGGTTTATATGAAGAGGTGCACACACTCGCTGGATTATTGGGGCCATCACAGCCCTAAAACACACAGAGTATGACCGAAGGGCTGTCCTGATACTTTAATGGCATGAGCTCGGTTCAATAAAATACATTTCTGACGGGATAAAACACGTCTCGAGTGGGTTGATACTTCAAGGTCAATGCAGCAGATGGTCAGAAGTGCTAATGGAAAGTAAATCTCAAAGCAACCAGTCGCACTCTGATTGTAATCAGAGAGGTGGACCTGCCTGAAAAATACATTCGAATTTGGAAGTTCTGTGAAAGATGTTTTTCATTTATTTCCCCCGTTTTTTTTGCAAATATAATAAATATGCTTTTCCTGTTGGGGGTCGTGGGGGGCTGGAGCCGATCCCAGCTGTCTGTTGAAATTATATTGTTTTATTTAAAAAAATTATCACCAGAAGAAAAGCAATGGCAAACGTTGTGATTGGGATGAATTCAAACTTTTTGTGGCGTTTGGATTTGTGTGCGGGCCTATCTTCTTCCTCAGTCTGCTGTTGTTGCATGGCCCTGCATCTACGTCATGTGCGTATAACTACCTTCTTTTTTTCTAAAATTGTATTGTGACAAATAATGACAACAGTTGAGTTGTTTATTTTTGTTCAATTTTCCTACTGTCTTCCCCCAAGCCCCGGAAAAATCTGAAAATAAGCTCTGAAAGTCGCATGGCAGCGCTTCAAAGCAATACAGGAATTCAATTAACGAAATAAACAAAAGCATAAAAGAAATGATGACAAGATTATAAGAAAGATTATAGATATATCTGGGCCTTTCATTCCTTTTTTCCCATCATTGTTATTTGTTAAGAACACCACATTTTTGTATAATCAAGCACGATTCCTCATATTGTGGGTTTAAATGAACCCAGTTATCCAAAATAAACTGATGTGACAAAGACGATACAAAGCAGTGTCAGTAATCTCACAGTACTGGTACTGTTTACTTGTATAAGGCCTGTTGATGTGGATAAAGCAGCATTTAACACTGATTCATAGACTGCTGCTGCAGATGGTGTCTGTGAAGTTGGTGTCTCAGTGTCAGTGAATGCATCACTAGCACCAGTCCAACAGTGCGGCTAACTGGCTTGAAAACCCGGATTGTGTTAGTATTGGCTCTTGTGTAGACGGATGAGAGACTCTTTCTCTGCTCTGGAGTTACTTTGTTGGAAACAGTGAGGGAGAGAAAGGAAGTGCCCATAAAGATTTTAACTGATCCACTAAATGAAACAAGAGGGTTGAATTACTGTTTATGGAGAACAAGTCTAGCCAGACTACCAAACAGTGCTAAACAGGGTTGAAACGAGCCAACGGTGGGATTCTACAAGTTGTAAATAATACACCTTTTTATCAAACACTATTACTGTCATTACCCCCCTTACCCCAGTTGGTGCCAAAGATGCAGCACTTCCACATAAATAATACAGCTGCGGATCATGTACCCTGTTAAAGGTGCATCTAGCAGGTTTTACTGCTCATTGATTAGTTTAGAGGCATCGGAAAGGGCCTCTGAATATTTGTTTGGTGTTTGAATGTTGTGTCAAATGTTTGTATCTTTGTATCTTTTCCATAATTTTTATGTTGCAAATGGAGCCGCTGTGATGCAAGAAAAATGTCTGACCATGTCCGACAATCAAGCACTAAAAAATCAAATCAAATTACTAAACGAGGAGCAACCTTGATGCTATATCAAAAGTGAATAGGCTACAGTAATTCAAATGTCAAGAATCTACTAAAAAAGTTTCATTCTTTGGGGTATTTAAGATACAATATGTAGATTCCACTGCCAGAGGGCTCTCACTCAATAATACAATAACAAAAGATGACGACGATGCTAGTGGGGAATCATGGGAGTTCTCTCTGCTACTCTCCCCCGGGTAAAAAAAAAACGACATCCACGTTGATGTAGTAAAGACGAACGTGCGAAACCGACCTGAGGAAGACAATATGTTTACTGACGATGTATCCAAGTATAATTTACATGACCTTTTTATCACAGCAGCACATACAGCAACAGTACGGCAGCTTTCAGTAGCAGATCCCGCTTCCTTATGCAGCAGTCTTTGACGTAACATCCTGTGTTTCCACGGCAACGATAAACAATCTGTGTCTGTCATGCCGGCTCATCATGGCGGCCACCACGACAAGACACGACCCGTTCCAACTTTAACATTACGGATTTCTCTGGTTTTGATAAATGTTGGAAATATTTGAGGTGATGTAAGTACTCAACAAAGAAATATATATAACATGCGTTTAGTCCATTTTTGATTAATTTAGATATTTTAATGTAAACATTGTCATCAAATTCTACATACTGTACGTTTAAGGGATGAATTGAGAATGATCATAAGTATATGATTTTCCATCACTTGTACTTATTTTTTATTAATTTTATGTATACTGTATATATATTTGAATCTCGTATGTTTAGTTTTATGGGATTTTGATCACAATTAATGTTTTGGTATCATATCTGTTTTGTTTTTTTCTAAACCCAATGTAAGTAAACCTTGATTATCACACAGTGTGTTTCAATTTGGACCCAATGAAGATGATGTAACACCTCATCCAATAATAACACTACACAGTATGAACTCAAGAGTGGAAAAAGATATCTAACCCAGCACTTCACACAGATACACAAACTGAGTTTGGTTGAGTTGCACAGCATGTCAAAAAGCAATGTTCTTTGTTTACAAGTTTAACTCCACAGGGCACCTTTGAGGTTGAAAATAAAATCTCTGCACACAACTTTGACAAAAAAAAGTTCTCACCTGTCTAACCTCCTTTTAAACCTGCAGAATTTCCCTGACCTTGGAGCATGTGGGACACTAAGTGTTCAGTGTTTCATGAAAAAGGCTTAGCTTGAAGGATAAGGCAGGAGTCAGAAGGGGTTCATGGCAGATCAATACAAATCTTTAGTATCTTTACAAGGGTAGAGGTTTGAGGAGAGAAAGACTGGCATTAGAAAATAGAACAAAATGGCCAGGGAGGCAGGCACAGGCTTACTTTTTCTGCCGTTTGTCTGCCAAATGAAGGCTCACAAAGAGGAGATACCAGGCAATTTTATTTTTTGAGAGGCTCTGAGGGTGGGTGAGATTGTAGAGGAGGAGTGCCAAGTGGAAAAAAAAATGGTAACCTCCATTGACAACAGATGATTGAAGTATTTTTCTTTTCTGTTCTGGGGCGATTGATTAGAAGAGGGCAGAAGTAGGAACAAGGAAAGAGAAACCCTCCAGGGGGAATTGTTATTAACATTACTGTGTGGTGTGGTCAAGAGGCTTTGCTGCATTTCACACAGACTTAACACACATCACTTTTTGTCTGGAGTTGACTGCATGAACTCCAGGGCTGAACCCTAACAGTCGACTGAATGTAAGTCAATGAAGAGTCTTAATCTGCCAAGTTTTCACTATTCAGGTAGCTGCTGAACAAAAAGTCAAAATCAATCAAGCAGCAGCACCCTGTCTGTTGTTTGTGTGCCTGTGAAGCCCGGCCAACACTGAAAGATTTTAAAATCTTACCAGATCCCCCACACCAAGCAGCAACCTCCCTGTTGAAAAATGAAGCCAATGCAGAAGTGCAAAATCCTGCAGTTCGTCCAGTGTCTGCTTGAGGCTGGCTGCAGAAGCACCGGAAGTCACATACACACCACATTCAAAAAAGACTCATCTCTTTTGTAAGGAGGCTTAAAACCTGCCTCAGCCCCAGCTCCTAGCCTGTCGTAACTGCAGTAACAGATGGGTGACGTCACTCAGTCCAATAATATTTACAGTCTATGCTCCCCCACACGTGACGACAAATAATGATAGATTTAACAGTGTGGTTCCTAAAGTGTGGAGAGTAATGATAAGACCAAATAAGCACACCAGATTTGATAAATGAACAACCATTGGGTCAGAGTTCCCCAAACTGGAAATCTTTCTAAATCTCTCACAGTCAAACATAACTTTAGATAACACAAACACCCTGCGTACCCTGCTTATGTGCTCATATCTAAGCCCCAGAACTCAGGAATAAGTTAAAGTTATAGTTAAAGACAGCCCTAATGAGCACAGATTCCTCCTTAGGTTAATAAGGCTTGGTTTTTAATAGAAGACGAGGCTTTATGGCATGCAGTTTTGTGTGTTAAACTCCCAGTGAGTCCCTATATGTTAAAAAGCAATGTTGATATTCTAAAGGGATTTCTACACTGTGAACAAAATGTGGTTTTTCTAGAAACACATTGTCTGTGACATTAGTCAGCAGGCGGCCAGTAACACATTACTCTTGTGCAGAAAATTCCAATCCATCAACTGGAGAAAAGCTTGTACAGTATGCAGTGAGTGTACATAGCTTAAAAACACAACCCATGTGCAATATCTGCAATAGCAACCCTTCGGCAGATTATTCTGTCACTTTTTCATTAAACTGGAGTAATCTGATTTTCAATTCTGGATTGGATTTCCCCACATTTACTATTCACTGTAAAGACTAAATGAGATGTCTGGGGATATGAGGAGCAAGTTTTGCACCTTTGAACTTACATTCCACCAAGGCATAATTTGATAGGAACATTTTCAGCTCAGTAGGATACATGGGTTTTTAATTTGCTGGCCATGAGGGGTTTGTGGTTCCTATGATTCAGCAAGAATCTTCACTATCTTACTGGCACAAATAGCCCACTACATAGAAAAGGGATCCCAAATTGGAATCTCAGAAGTGGCGGACCTTCCAGCCATCATTACATCAAACTGTAATTTGACAGAACTGCTGAGCTTTCCTCCCTGATTGCCATTAGAAAGTGCTTCAACACTCCAACCAGCTCTGCATCCCTAAGAATTATATGCATATTACACGTAACGTTTTATGTCCAGTTTCACCGTATAGTGCTGATTTCGGAGCTGGTGTGCGAGGAGCAAAGTAAAGGAGTAGAGGTGTAGAGGACTGACCTGTAATTAAAATTAGCATTTTTATTCACCGTGACCCTAATTGATCCATTGATGCCATGCTCAAATATTACAGAAAGCCATTTTTTTTAAAGCATTGGCATTGGATGTAATCCAGGATTTTGAAGAATGATCCAATAAAAACATTTAAGGTTATTTGCAGGGTTGCTCGCACTTTAAACGTCCCAGAGAAGGACCTTAAATCCCCTCTGGGATATGGATCTGTGGCTCATCTTGATCTCTGACCTCCCTGGAGAAGCAGCATGGTTAAAGAAAATCTCCCTCCGGATCATTAATTTAGTAGATTACGTTTACTTGAAGAAATCAAGTAATTATCAAATGCCAGTCATGGATTTTCTTTTCTGTACACAGAGAATTAGAGTTGTTGTGATGACTTCTCCTGCACTGTATGTGCTATATAACTGATACCATAACACTGATATTAATCCAGCTCGGGGTCCACTGATTACCCAGAGTGTGCTTCTTAAATCATCATCCAAACATAAGGCTCCTGTCCCCTGTCAGTGCTCAGGGATTTCACTGCGACCAATTGGTGATTAAACATGTCGTCAACATTTTAACAACGTGTCAAGTAAACCCTCTCCCACCTTCACGTTTAATGACTTCCTTAAAGTTATACACTCTTCACTTCGGGAACTGAGTTGGAAATTGCTTTGTTAGCGCTTACTTTAGCCTAACACTGTCCTTTGGGAGAAATAGACTGCTTGGTTTGTTTCACTTGGCTAAGCTAATGCTTAACTACTCCTCACTGTGCTGGGCTAGCTCTTGGTGTAATAGGAAAGTGGTACCATCCTGTGCTCATCAGCTTTTACTGGCTTTGCACCGCTGAGAGCTCTCCCTGTTATCGACTTTTAAATCAGAACTTCCTTATCTGGCGGTGACATGGAGGTAATAAAGACTGGAATGGACTGGGACTGGAAAAAGGGAGGTGTAAATTTGCCTCTTCGTCTGGCAGATGTTGCACATTGGAGAAGTCAATAAACGACTAAAATACCCCACTTTGTAAGATGTCAGCAATCTAAACCTTTTTTACATAGTATTGTGTATTATGTGAGCTTTGCTGCAACAGCCAATACAAAGTTTTCCTTGGGGACCAAAAACAGAAGGCTATGATATGAAATCGCGTTATTTGCCTCAGTGCCGTCACTTAGCATGAAACTAGCACCCCAGCAGGCCTTCTGTTTACTGTTTAGACTGACAGAAGTCTCGGACGTCTGGCCTCTTGGCCTCAACACCGTCTAAGAGGGTTAATGAGAGCACATAACACTGTGAAGTCAGGTGGGGCTTTGGATCAGTAAACATGAGGGGGGGAGATCCTGCTGCTCTGCCATATAGAGTAAACAGAAGGAAGCTGGTAAAATAATGAGATGAGTCATTTGTATGTTAAAAGGTAACATGGGTAAAAACTATACCCTCTATAAACTATAGATCTTAAATGCTAACAGTTTTCATTGTGCAGACAACATCAACAGTTCTATTCACAGTTAATCTTGACCTTTTTTGTTGTTGCATGATCTCCATTGATTGCATTGAAGAAAGGACTTTAAGGCTGAATTGAAAGTCATGTAATCCAAACATAAAAAAAACCCAAAGAATAACAATACAGAAACTAGTCTGTGTGTAATGTCGAAGCAGTTGCTATAGGGATGAATCTATAGAAAATTACTGCATATCTCTGCAGTCAATCTCTACATTTTGAGCTGTTTCGCTATTTTTTTTGGGGTTTTCTGGCTGACATTTACAACCTGCCTAGCACCAAATAGCGAACAGACACCATTAGCTGTCAAACTAAGTGGTGCCATAAGTATGTAAAGAGCCCGATGATTCCATCTGTTAGTGGATAGACCAAAGCACAGTGAAAGCAGAGTGGACTAAGAGTCATTCAGAGACAAACCCCCGTAGAAAAGACCTCCAGTAATGAAAAATAACGCCAATGCAGAAGTGCAAAAAAACTGCAGTTCCTCTAGTATCCACTTGAGGCTCTCTGCAGAAGCCACAGAATCAACATGAGGTCCCATATACAAATGCCCATTATTACAGCAGAAATAAACATGTTTACAGCCTGGTTCAACAACGACTTGGGTATCAATTAGAGGTGGTAAAAAAATCGATTCATGTAAAAATCGCGATTCTTCTCTACTAAGATTCAAAATCGATTCATAATTTCCAAAAATCGATTTTATTTTTCAAAAAAAAATTTTTTTGAATGTTTTTTTTTTGGGGGGGGTCTAATCAGTCACTCCCTGCTCTTTAAATCAGAAGAATGCCAACTAGAGCAACAAGAAATGCAGCCAGTCTCACAGATGACTGGCGTAGATCCTGAAGTATGCACTGATTCATAAATAGACTTTGAATCCATGGATCAATAAATCAAGAATCGTTTTGAATCGAAAATCGATTCTGAATCGAATCGTTACCCCAAGAATCGAAATCGAATCGAATCGTGAGACACCCAAAGATTCCCAGCCCTAGTATCAATAACTCATTATAGGCAAATACTGTACAGGGAGTTACTAAAAAAAAAAAAAGTCCATTTTGATATCATTAAGGCTTAGAGTTAGTCATAAATTCTATTATTAGGGGAGGAGCTGCGTTGACTGACAGATGGACACATTGCAGCTGTTAGCTAGAAGGCTTCAGATCTGCCTGTATTTAGATTGAACTAAAGGTAGGTTGAGATACCATTTCCAATATGACGCCCGCCATGTTTGATACAGCCTATGGGTAAAAGGTTATGTCAAAGAAAAATGTAAGTCTACTAAGTCCACAGTGAAATTAAGCTTGAAAAAAACGAATAGTTATTGCATGAAGTCCCATCTTACATAACAGCTCTATAGAGAAACAAAAAAAGAAATATTTAAATTGAACTGTCCTTTACACCAATGTAAATTCAATTATGCTCATAATCCAAAGTTTCCACAGCAGCTACCAAATAAGCCCTGTTGTGGGATTGTTCCTCTTCCATTAAAATAGCAGGACATGCTGTATTTTGACCCTGATCCGGTGAAATGTGGGATAGAAAGAGTCAAAGTCACATTATGAACACTACATCCAGATTTTCTTACAATAGGTTTCCCCGAGAGATTTCTGGTTCTTGGTATTTTTCTCCTCAGCTCAAAAACAAGTATTGGCAGAGGCAGGCTGACATATATCCATTACACTGTGTACTGTTGGCGCTAATGGGATTTTGGAAAGTGGAAAGGAGGACAGGGAGGCAGAGAGAAAAGAAGAGGAAAAAGGGTTTGTGACAGTACATGTGCAGCTTGGGTAAAGTAGTTTTGATGCTTGTTTTTCTTACTGTGAGTTTCTCCTATCATTGGTATTCCAGATATTCTAACCTTTTCCATTGCTGCGCTTATTTTAAGTTAGCTTAGCTGGGAGTATCAACTAAAAGGCTAAGTGGTGAAGAAAGCAGGGAGGAAACGCTTCAGAAGACGCTGTCTGCCCTACTTTTCCACATGAGAGGTTTGTGTGTAACATTTTGTTATGTAAGAAAGCTCCCACACAGGAATCTCATGTTCAACTTTCACATTAAAAGCTGGCAATGGGAGCCCCTCCTTTAGATATCTCCATAATATCAATGACTTCAGAACTCAAAATTAGATATTTATAATGGATTTGAACAAAATCCAAGGTAATAAGTTGTAAGAGAGGTAATATTCGCCTGCTGGTCTGAATTCTGAAATGAATCTACCTTCAAAACATCACTCACTTCACTCAAAACTGCAATCTCATTATAGCTCTTCAGTATGACTTCTATATCTAATTAGACAACTTCAAGTGTATTCTCAGTGAGAAACTTGTGGTTTGTTTTGATTGTGTCGCCGCGTGTTGTCAAGTGATATGTCTCATCTCTGTGCTGATTTTGTCCTGTGCATGTGATAAAAGTGTTTTCTGAAGAAAACGTTTATCCTGCTTTCTTATGACAGTCAAAAATATCACTAACCATTAGCCAGTGTAAAAAACAGGCTTATTATTCAGCTGTTAATTCACTTGTCTGATACCTAATATGCAACAGTGTATACAGGCATTGAAAATACTATACAGAATGAATCTATCTTGTAAGTGTCGGTAATGGTCTTGTTTGCTTTTTTAGGTCTAGGAATGGCATCCGTATTCATTCTGGTCTTTTCCACAACCAGTTAAAAACTCCTTAAAGGAGCTTTCATAAATCATCTGTTCTGCTTGACCATCTCTTTGTAGAGCTGTTCTCTAACTTGTATTTGACCTTTTAGAAAGCTAAAACGAAACCTGACGATGTTGACATTATGACTGGTGATTACAAGTAACAAATTAAATAACACACGTGATTGAATGGAAGGAGAAACATATTACATATAAACGTAGGAACATTCGTCGATGGCCCAAGGATTCACTGAATGGTGAATCAAATGCTACAGCATTTTGGGTCGCCTGATGTGAAACCAATTGGCAACATCGCACAGATTTTAACTGAGGCAATGTGTTTGGGAAGAAAGCCCCTCCGTGCTACATATAATCAATTCTCTGAGATCTAATAAAGGGATAAAGTTTGAGGCCTATGGTGGTCTAAGATCTTACAAAAACCTGTTATACGGTACTATAGTTCAAGATGTCACCAATTTCAAACTTAATCTAAGGCATTATAGACATTAATATAAATATTAAAATATGATGTCAAACTTTAGGCCACAGCAGAAAGTTCTGCTCTTGTGCTTCAGGCCATATTATGAATGTGTATATTTATGTACATTTATCTATCCATCCATTATCCAAAGTGCTTGTCCAAATTGGGGAAGCTATCAGGGGGTGACAGGTGGGGTACACCCTGCACTGGTTGCCAATCCAACACAGAGTTGACAAACAGAAACAAACAACCTGACATGATCACCTACTAATTTAGAGTTACCAATTAACCTAATACATTTGTCTTTGGACTGTTCTGGGAAACCAGAGTACCTGGAGGGAACACTCCACTTCAAAAAGGCTCCTGTCTGACACTGGATTCGAACCAGAAACCTTCTTGCTATGAGGTGACAGCGCTAACCACTGCATGGCAGCGCAGCCTCAATTTGCATTCATATACAGCTAAAATGAGGCGGCTGTGGCTCAGTGGAAGAGTTTGTCGTCTCTCCACCGGAAGGTCGGGGTGCTTCGATCCCCAGCTGCTGCAGTCACATGTCGATGTGTCCTTGGGCAAGACACTGAACCCCAAATTGCTCCTGCTGCTGAGACAGTGAATGTGTGTAAATGTGTATGAATGGGCTTGGTTAGTACTGATGGACACTTCACATAACAGCCTCTGCCTTCAGTGGGTGAATGTGACTTGCACTGTAAGACATGTTTCGAGTAATCAGAAGACTAGAAAGCGCTACAGAAGCTCAAGTCCATTTATTTATTGGATGACAAACTGGACTGGTCACCAAACATGGACACTACCTGTAGGAAGGGACAGAGCCGTCTGTACTTCCTGAGAAGGCTGGGGTCCTTCAACATCTGCAAAAAGCTGCTGCAGATGTTTTACCAGTCTGTGGTGGCTAGTGTCCTCTTCTACGCTGTGGTGTGCTGGGGAGGATGCAGCAAGAAGAGGGATGCAGCACGGCTGAACAGACTGGTGAGGAAGGCTGGCTCTGTGGTGGGTACAGAGCTGGACTCTCTGGTGACAGTGGCAGAGAGAAGGTCTTTGGACAAAATGCTCTCCATCATGGACAACACCCACCACCCTCTGCACAGCACCTTCACCACGCAGAGGAGCATGTTCAGTGGCAGACTGCTGTCACAAGCGTGCTCCACGGACAGGCTTAAGAACTCTTTTGTCCCCCTGGCCATAAGACTGTACAACATCTCACTGTCACGGCAGGGATAAAGCACTCAGTGACTCCTGGACTCATTTTTTCATCTGTACTGCTGTCCTAAGAGTCAGCCTCTAGTTGGACACTTTAATGCTTATTTGACAATCACTTTAATGTTTGCACTGACTGTTTAATGACTGTTTAATGTCTGTTTTCACAAATCTTTGCTTTTCACATTTGACAATCACTTTATTTTTTGCACCTTTAATGTCTGCACTGACTGTTTAATATCTGTTTTCACAGTCCTTGCACTACCCCCATCTTAAACTCTACTTGTACAACAACACATACCTTCAGAAGGTCAACACTCTTCATCTCTTATTTACAGGTCTAATTACAGATGCTCTTTAACTGTTTATAGGTTTCTTTTAAATTGCACATATATTTCTATTCCTGCACAGGTTTTGTACATTTCATTATATAAGTTGTATAGGTCTATTTACAATTGCACAGGTTTAATTTTAATTTTAATTTGTTATTCTTATATATAGGGGCTCCTTAAATCTTTATCTCTATCTATCTATCTATCTATCTATCTATCTATCTATCTATCTATCTATCTATCTATCTATCTATCTATCTATCTATCTATCTATCTATCTATCTATCTATCTATCTATCTATCTATCTACCAATTACCTTCTAATTTGGAACAGCAATTGATGGAAATGTACTGTACCTAAATTACTCTAAGAACACGGAGAAATGTTGGCAATTAACATACCCGGAAAAAAGGCAAATTGGCCATCCTCTGCCATGATTGTTTTCTCCAAAGTCAAGGCCCTCTTTGTCTCATTTGAACTCTCCATTAACTTCTTAAAAGCACTGCTTGTGCAATGAAAGAAAGGAGCATCTATCCCTTTTCTCTTTCAAAAGATACATAGAGCCGTGTCACACAGTCCAGCTTACACTATCACATGTCTTAAGAAGGACTTCACAAACAACCCACTGACTGATCATTGCATGTGACTGTCTACTGGCACACAGACACTGCGTCTGTTCCTGCAGTAACATTTCCACCTCAATCTCCACATGTTCTCTGTGCCGAGCTGAAGCCCAGTCGACAGCCTCTTAATGGACTTCTGCCAGCTGCCTGTAACCGTGGGTAACTGAGTCACACACTGCTCAACTCAGGCTAGCACTACTACCTTAACTTAAGCTGTGATTCACATGTTCAACTCCAAAGAGTAAGTGGATTCACTCATTCATAACTAAGCACATTATACAGAACATGACTCACTAATTGGTGGATTCAGAAGGAATTTCTTTCATGGGCGTCAGGGAATGCTGTTTTTTCTGAAGTATATCCTCATCCGTTTGGATTAGTCATCCTAGGATTAAACACATTACATGGGCCAAACCTAATAACACATTCTAATGAAATAAAAACCAAAGGGGGAAAAAATCACCGCCTGCTTTTGTGTGTGCAGATCACATTCATCATTAGATTAGACTAATGTTTTCCTTCAGGTTGGTCATTTTCTTCAGGAATGTCAAAGTTTCCTTCACGGCGGGGTCAGTCTCGGACCCCATGCAATCATCGTCTGTTGTTGTCCAACAAAGATAAATGCCTCTTGAAACCGATTCTAATTTCTTGGCAATTCTGGTGTCAGCGTTTAGTGTTAAACGACTTTCTACCCAAGACTTCTGTTAGTACGAATTTCCGTGAATTCGTTCATTTTGGTAACTTTGTGAATGTAAGATTTAAATCTGTATACCATGTAGTAACTACTCTAGGTTTGAGTAGCTGTAACCATATCTAGGTAAAACATCTCACAGCAGCAGAGTTATATTGGGATTGGAGCCAACTGTCTGTTGTACGAGAAGGTTTGTTAAGAACGAAATGTATATGTTTGACATTTAAAAGACAAGCTGATGTCTTCTTCCTAGCCTTATAGAGAAGTACTCAAAGTGGAAAGGAATTTGTGGGCTGTACTTTCTAGCAGAATATAAGCACGTTGTTAACAGAGGAACTTTGTCAGTTAGCAATTGTCAATGATTGTGTTCTGTTGCGGTGTTGTCTGACCTCGGCCGAAATAAATCGTAAAATAATCCACAGTCTGTTTCGTGATTTCATCATTTGGATTTATCATCAGAAACTACCCCATAAACCTTTCAACTTCCTTTTTCTTTAGGGCGTTTATGTCTCAAAAGAAAAGACCATCATTTCTTGGTCAGTAACATTCCCTGGAGCGACGCTCATTCATCTATTTCTCGTGAGTCTCAGTTCGGCTGTAGATAATAAGTTAAACAGAAGCTTCACTCTGAGCAGTATGAGCAAGAAATACAAAAGCAATTTTCTTTATGACTTAATTGCAATTAATGGTTCTTGTGTTTGCCAAATTAACGACATCATGATGCAGAGTGAAAAAATAATTATGGAAGCTTTGTCAGGTCCGTCCTCAGACAGTCACCAAACTTTAAACGCTTCTTTTTTGAATGGAGGTCAGATCGATCATTTTTTATGCTTTTCAGGTTGTTGGGGAATCGAAATCCTGATTGGCTTTTGCCACAAGCAGATTTGTCGCTCAAATTGAAATGTTTGATCTATAATGTCAACTGCACTCTAATGCAGATATCAATTTACAATAACCGCCGTCAGCCTGCTTTTGCTGCCTAAACATAATGTTTCTCCTCTTCCACACACCAAAGCCTGCTGAAACATGATTGGTCAACACAGCTCTGACTTCAACCATACTACTAATGGAAACCAGAACACTCAAGATGCTGAAAATCCAGATCCAGAGTAGAATATGTGAATAGAGATTATGGCCGGGCTATACAAAAGATCCTGGGTGCTAAAACTGTTAGAAAGAGCTGAAATAGCTGAATATTTAAAAACAGGCAAAGATTATCCACAGTCATCAGAATAAAGATATAGTCATTTTTATAAGAGTCTTAATTTAACTACTGCCCCCAGAGTGAATTAATATAACAGTTACAAACTTTTATGATCGAGAACCTCTAACTTTATAGCTAACTGTGTTCTACAAGCCGCAACACCCATCTCTACAACTCATCTAATAAGGACGGTGACCTTTTCCCACTAAAGCCACCCACTCAGCAGCTTAAACACCAAACTATATCAGCAAAGAGTGCACCAAATTATCCTATGTTACACACATTGGCTGTGTCTGAGATCACACACCCTTTCACTCCTCCCTACTCTCCACTGTAGGAGTTCTCTGAAGTGGACTGTACAGTAGAGTGAACTCTTTGGCAAAATAAAAGAAACACTTTGGGACAGTTCTCCGTCTCGCCGTACGCCAATAATGAGGTCATGCTGATTTGCAATTAAAACGTGCTGCAATGCAGGCTGGTGATCAATAAAAAGGATTGTTATTGTAGTTTGAACTAAATGGTAAATGGACTTGAGCTTGTAGAGCGCTTTTACACCGCATGTCACACCTACACATTCATACCCATTCAAACACTACTGGCAGAGGTTGCTATGTAAAGTGACCATCAGAAGTAACTAATCCCATTCACAAATATGCATACACCACCGGCAGGAGCAACTTGGGGTTAATTGTCTTGCCCAAGGACACATCGGACATGTAGCTGCAGGAGCTGGTCGAACCCCCGACCTCCGGTAGACAACCGACTCTACCAACTGAGCCATAGCCGCCCCATGCAATATACTTAGCTTCTTTAAAAAAACATTTAAATATAATTAATAATTATAAAGTACTCTACATTTATTTAAATAATGAAACATATGTTTGTGCCACTGCTCATTGATTGTGCATACTAACTATGGTCTGGTGCCAACAACAAAACAGCATTCTGAAATAAAAGGGATATTTCTTGCATTTTATTCATTGAATTATATTCCTTGCATTTTTACACAAAACCAACATCGAACCCACCAGTTTTTGAAGGAATGTGCAGGAATTTATTTATAGGTCAATCTCGTACTTCACCTGTTGATTGCTGTGCACATTTAATGGATGTGTCATCCATAATCAGGCAGTAAGGTACAGTCGCTCCACACAAATGTAATCTATATTCTTTAACTCACTCAGTAAAATGACAATGACGATGCAAAAGGTTACACTGAATAAGGCTTCAATAAAATACTCATTTGTTTATCTACCGACATGCAATCATTTAAAAGCTATTCTATACGTATTTACATATCCTTCCATTCACTTAGTCTGAGAGCAACAACTGCAGAGTGTTTGCACTGAATATTGGCTGAACAAGAAAGTGATAATGTAGAGATGATTGAGCCTTTCATCACGATGCTCTGCGTTGTCGTTGCCACCAAACATCTTGGCATCAAAAATTAGCAATGTAGGATGAAGAAAAACAGCCAACATCTTGTTGTGTTATCTCTGCACACACTAGTAGAAATGTTTGAGGAAATGCACATTAGCTTGCTAATCAGATGCCTCAACACTGATATAAAAGCACCTGCTTTTAATGCCAACAAAACAACCAGCAAACTTGGAACGGAAACACAGGACTACAGAAGTTTAAGAGTTAGGATGTAAACATTAGAATATATGCTAATAAACTATTCCACTGATAAACAGTCAGCATATCATCAGAGGCTAACGCTGCCTTGATGTACCAACATGCTGTAATCAGTAGCCCAATATTAGCCAATAGCACACTTTCAACCATCGATGAATGATCCTGAATATTTCCTGCTGTGTTCACACATCAGCTTACTGTGACTTCCCTGGGAAAATGTATCAGGGGGCTGGCAGGAACAAATTCGGGTAAAGTCAGCGCGAAAAATTCATCACTTTAAGCTAATCTAGATAATTTCAAGACATTTTCATGAGAGGTGTGTGAGGGTGAAAGCTCTGAGAGATTAACATCCAAGGCTGCTGCCATCATGACTGACAACAAACTCTGTAACTGTATTGTTTGTTTAACAGTGAGGGATTTAATTTGATCAAACTATGAAAAACCTTACATGCCTTTAGAAAACACAACTCTTCTGAGAATCAGTTTGTTAGTTGAAGTGTCACCTGGAGTAGAGTTCCTGCATTGTTTGTGAATACAAAGCAGTGAGCATATTATGACACACTCTCCTCTCTTGTACACTAGATGTAAGTCATACAGTAAGAATTCATTTGAAATAAAGCAAGAGGCTTCACTAGAGCTCTTACAGAATGAATTCACGTGTCCTTTGAAGAAGATAAAAGACTTAAATTGTCGACATAATCCAGAAAAAACAAGATGAAACGGCCATCAAGATGATGTGTGATTCAGTCATTCCATTTTCTGCTTTGTTGAGCATGCCTCTTGGCAACTATGTTACAGTTACTACCTATGACAATTTGGCAAGTATTTCCATGTTATGCCTTTTGACACTTATTGGAATATTACATAACGAAAGGTCATCGTTGTCAAGCTTCCTTTATACTTTCAGCCTAACACGCTAATTTTAAACAAACTGTATAATGAACACATTTAACTCTGTACTCCTTCTGTGCCTCTGGGCCTAATGCTGGCTTCAGTGAGGACATTGTTTGCATATGATGAAATCTTCGTGAGTTTAATGAGAATACATGTCACTGTCATTGTAGTCGCCCTTGTTACACTAAAGTTGGGAGAATTACATCAGTCTGTCACCTCCAGCCTTTTCATCATCGTGCATTTTCTGCACTTCCTTTGAAGTAACGGCATCAATGTAGTATCTGAATCTCATCCACTGGAAGAGTTTGCGTGTGTAAATGATATTAGAGTCTGGAATTGTTCTTCTGTGCAATTTTAAAACTGGATTTAGATTTCTAAGAGGTTATTTATATTTATAGCATCCCAGCTTTGCATCATTAGCATTCTGTAACACAGCCACTGTATGCAGGAGTATGCTCTGCTTGTGCGTTCTGCAGGGGAGTTCTGGTGTTCAGAACTCCTCTGCATTTTTCTGATTGTGGATGCGTGTGTGTGTGTGTGTGTGTGTTAGAGAGAGAGAGTATGTGCTTGTGTAAATATATCTGTGTAGGCACCATGATGTAAATGTACATACCAGCAGGACAGGCGCCTTCTGACATAATAAGTACTTCAGACTGCTGCTTGCAGGCATCCCTGCGCAGGAAGCACTCGTTCTGGTAGTTCTGATTGTTGGAGCCGCATACTGGGACATAGTCATTGTTGCACTGCAGAAGGAAGAGGAGAACACACGTAAGAAGGTGAGCATAAAACATGATGTCACATTCAGGTCATCAGAAAACAAACAAACACATTGAATACGTCCTGAAACTTGTGTTCATTCGGCTGTCAGATTTCAGATTGGATACCAGTGTCTAAGCAAGATGTGAGGTCTTGTTTCTGTCGACTACATTTCAGGAAACTGTGTTGTACAACTAAGAACTTGTGTTTGTATCTTGTTATCCAGTTTCCTTGACTTCCCTATTGGCCCTTTTTATTTAATTGAGAAAGGGATATTCTCAACTACAAACATGCAAAAACGTATATTGAAAAATCAAACAGCGTCCATTGAAAAGTGAAGTCACAATAACTTGAAATACACACCACTTGTTTTCAAACTTTAAAAAGTATGGTCAGGAGAAATAAGATTTGTTTTGTTTGAATTCATAAAGCTTTCATTTCTTCAATGTATTAGTGAAAAACTACAATTGTCATGAATGCTTGAAAATGAATGTGTGGTAGATACAAACAAACAAAAAAGAAATATACTGAGTGAAAAATTGTTTTTGAAAATGCACAAAAGGATCCCTGTCGTTAAAGTCCCTTCGTAATAAAGGGACTTTAACTACAGGGATCCTTTCCATCCCACCAATGGTGCCTGTAATAGGCAGTTTAAAAATAGGATCTGTTCGAACTCAGAGCTACAATAACAAAGAATGGTTATTTGTGTATGTTTTCTGATGTGCATATTCATTTCAGTGAAGAATAAATGTGCATCAAAGACATGGGTCTCCATTAGTACCATCCAAGACATTGGTTCCACATATGAGATGTATACAAAGGTATTTTGTTAAGAACAAGCATGCAGGCATATTCTGCTTAGATTTGATCAATACAATCAATTGGGTGTAGGTCCTTGTGGGGGTCACCTTTTTTTTCGATACAAGTAGGGGGCCTCCAAGGAAAAAAGGTTGTGAACCACTGACCTAAGAAATTCAGTGCACCAAGTGCTGTAACAATAATCTGTGAATTTGTCCCCTCTTAAAAAAAACCCAGTATCAGTCCAAAAGATCTCATATCCGCCATGCTCTAGTCAGCATTATATCTATTTCTTAAAGTGACTAACCATCACATCACATCACATTTTTAAAAGCCCTTGAAACATACTTTCTCATTCAGCTAATATGAGTCATAGTTTTCTGCATGAGAACCTGCATTTCTGCTTTTGTCGCTTATTCAGTCACTTGCATATTTCAGGCCTCCTTTTCTTTTTTTTAAATTTGCATCAAAGATTTGTGACCCATCGTCTTAGTGCATCAAGTTCATTCTGCATATGTCCTTAGAGAAATGGTGGGCCTTTTCTGCTGCTCAGCTCTGTTGTTGCTCCACTGGAGCAGGAGCAGGTTAAGTGACTTGCTCAAGGGCACTGAGCACAATAGCAGCTAAGTTAGAGGAGAACATTACTCATTCATTTCCCCACATGCTTTGTTGGCTTCGGAGCAAGTCAAGATTTTTCAGATGACTGATGGTTCTTTTCTAAGTTCTTTTTTTTTTTTTTTGCCGTAGAGGAAATAAATTCATTTGATTTGATATTGATTCTCCTGTGCGACACTGCTGGAATAACAAATGTGATTATTCAATAGAGAAATTTCCCCCTCAATTCGCTGGGAAGAAGGAATGCCTATAAAAAGGTCCAAAGGAATGGTCGCTCCACAGTCACAGCCCATAACTTGATTTGGTTTTAAAGGGCTTAAACGTTAGGCAATGTGCCAGCACTGCTGGATGTGACACCGCAAGGACAAGGGGGCTTGTTTGAGAGCCCCCCCAAAGGAGCGAGGTTAAGGAGCTCACAGCTCTTTGTCTCCACTTCTGTTCCCTTCTTAGTCCCCAATGGATTGACCTGGAATCTGTTCTCTCTGGGCACAATCATCTGCCTGTGCCCTCGCAGAACACCGCCAGGCTCTCGTGAGAAACGCCAGTATGGAGAGGCACTAACTCACATACAAGTCTGTGTTCAGAGCGACGGGACATCTGAACTACAAGATCAAAGATACAGTTTTATGATGTCTCACGTACACAATTATACTTGGTACAAAGTGTAGAATGTTTTTGGTATCTGTCAAGCCAAGAATGATAAACCTTATAGACATGCAATAAATGTAAAGTAAAGAAAAATAACATGCACAGAGGCTACAGTCCTCGTTACAGCGGTCGTGGGTTCAAATCCCACCTCGGCCCTTTGCTGCATGTCATCCCCCACTTTCTCCTCCCAACGTGTCCTGTCTCTCTTCCACTGTCCTGTAAAAATACTCTGACAGCCTGTGTTTGTATGTTTCTGTGTAGGTATCTGTGTACTCATTTACATGTGTACATATTTTCTTTGTAGAGCCAGAGAAGTTGATGTCATATCCTGCTGGAGCACTTTGGTCCTCTGCTCCTCGCAGGATATAAAAGCCAACTTCCTGTGCCTCTCTCTCTCTCAGCCAGACCAACGCTTGCATCATTTGTTTGATTTGGCCTTTTATGTCAGCGCACTCTTCAACACCCTTCACCACACCATGCTCATACACCCACACCCACACCACTGATGTCACAGACTGAACGCACCTCATCACCACTGTTAACTTGAAGTTGATCTGCTTAAGTTCTTGTCATGGCCCATGAGCTGGGTTCTTAACTGTGTTTGACCTTTCTGCTTTGACCTCGGTCACCTGCAGCTTTACATACATCCATAACACAGCAAACCATTTAATTGCCTGCTCATCAAGATAGTTTCTTGTCTCTCCCTTTATGCACGTATCAAAAACGTATCAGCTCATTGTATTAAATGCTCCCAGCATCTGTGATTGCAAAAGCAACAATTTGATAACACAGATCTTCTTCAAGCGTTGTGAAGTTTGTACTTGAAAATGCCCGAAGAAGATCTGTGAGATGGAGATAGTGTGCAGATACTTTTTTTTGATTCATGCCTTTAGTTTGATGTTTGATTCAGAACCTGTGAAAGTTTTTCTTTGGATGTGCGTACCCTACACCTTGTTTTCCCCTTTTTGCACCTCATGGAAACACTCGAGGTGTACAGTGTTTGTATGCCCTCCAATGCGTAACCAAAAAGAAAACATGGAGGAAACTGTTACATAGTCTGCAGGAGGAGACTCTAGAAGATTAAATCAAAAAGGTGTTCAAAACCCGTTTGTATTCTTACCTTTTATATTTTATTTGATTCTTTTGTAAGTCTTTATTTTTAAGACCTTAATGTTGTCAAAGAAGCCTCCTAGCATAAGAAAGTCACTCAGCTGTAAATGTATAATCTGAGCTACAATAAACATCTTGAATCTTGAGAAACATAAATCTTCATCGATGTTTGAGTTACTTATAGCAACTAGTTTCCAAAGTTTGGTGCACCTAAACTTTGACGGAACAAGTTCTAGCTTTGGTAAGTCTTCTTTGAAATCTCTTCCATGACTTTTTTTTACCATGACAGCTGTGAGCTCTTGTTTTGCATATAAACCTCATACGTCAGAATGATCACCTTTGTCCTGACATTTCTGCACACAAATAAAAAAACTAAACAGAAAAAGAACCAAATATGTTCAACATAAGTTCTTTAAGAGTCTGACAACAGAAACAGAGAAGTATGTAAAGGGGAGCTATAAAAACTGGGAGTGAGGCTGCTTAAGGACTCAGTCCACTGTTTGTGATCAATGAGAGCAGGAGGGGACTGAACAGAAGTTTCACCTGATTAGAGTCAGCAGGATAATGTATGTAAGTCCCACTTCCTGTCAAGCTGTGGTTTGTTTTTGGAGCCAAGGGAGGCAATTTCCCTCTCCTTCAAGTGTTGTGTAGTTTACAGACACTATTTTCACTCATAAACTGCACATCCCAATTTAGCCGGCTTAGTGTGAATGTCATCGGAGACACACACGAGGTCTGATGGCCGCGAGGAGAAGCACAAAAATAACCACGCCATTGATTCAGGAGCCCGAGAGCATCGTAATGATCAAGTGTGAACACAGTTTTTAACCCGCTGAGGGGGGAAAAAGACGAAAGAATACACACAAAGGAGCGTAAAAAGAAGAAGAGGAGGAGGAGGAGGAGGAGGAGGAGGAGGAGCTTGGAGGGAAAGAGAGAGTGCACATTGGATCTTGATCAAAGGGATTGAGATGCAGGAAGGGAAGAGGCCCGCAGAGACGACGAGAGGCAAAGTTGATGAGTGGGATTGGGCTTAGGGGGGGAGAAGAAGCCAGAGAAAATGGATGAGGGCGAGACAGAAGGGGACTGAGGGCTAATGAAGTTGAGGAAAATACAGAAGTGAGATGTAGAGAGAGAGAAAGGTAGAGAGAGAAAGACCGAGTCCTGGCTCAACTAACTTGGCATGATAAAAAAAGAACCACAGTGCCTGAAGAAACCACAGTAAAAAAGGAACATCATAAAATGAAAAAAGAAAGAGAAAAGGAAGAAGAAACGGGGACAGAGAGAGGGAGAGGAATAGAAAATCCCCTCAAAGGAGAGCAGGAGAGAATGAAAAAAATGGCAACCCCACAAAGGCGCTTGGAATAGCTTACTCCAGGGCCCGCGCTTTTTTTCCGCCATCCTCTATCCTTTCCCTCTGTCTTCCCCCTCCCTCCCTCCCTCCCTCCCTCCCACTCTCTCTCCCAGCTGGCTCAGGCTGTTCTTAACCTGGGGACTCTCACTTTATGCCAGGCGTGATGCAACGGAAGGGAAAGCTGCCCGGCAGAAACCCTGCGGGTGTCTTTTAAGATCGCCTTCTTGTCTGTGAAAATCCCCCCCCCCCCCTTCCCAACACCCCATCTCTTGATCATCCCCAGTCTTTGGCTCTCACCCCTGCAGAACGAAGCGGAGTGATGAGAGGATGGGTGATTTAAAGCCTCTGTCTTATCAGAGGAGGTGCAAGACGATGGATGCAGCTGTGTGCAAGTCATACGTGGGTAGAAAGACGGATACAGTGTCTTAAGGGCCTCTTCGAGCATGTTGTATGTTTCCTTTCTAAGCTAGGGGAGACCAGGAGTTTTTTTTTACATTTTGATCATGAAATATTACCAAATTAACCTTCCACACATGTTCCCTATATGCAGGATTGTCAGTGTTTGATGCCCTCTCACAATTTGAAACTCTGGTTATAGGTAAGAGAGGGTTCCTGATTGAAGCGTGCAGATGGAGGAGTGAAGAGGAGTCATCTAGGGTAACTGTTTCTAGTTCAATATCACTAGAAAATGAATAAGGACGTATCCACAATACAAATGCAACAGCGGAAATGCTTCAGGCAACTCAAGCAGAGAAAATCCGCTCAACCCAAACAATGTCTTCAAGATACACACTCACTCGCTGTGATTGGCTGGGACAATGACCTGTGGTTTTCACATTGTCCCTCTTGGACTTCACATTGACTTAGGAGTAGGGATGGTTTTAGAATCATTTCCTTGTCGATTAAACCAGCATCTAAATTCAGATGAGGCCACTCATCTAAAAGGAAAGAAAATAGGCCTACTCGGAAAACAGTGCAAATTGAGCACAATTAATTTAAGATGAGGGGAAGCGTATCTTGGAAAGTCATTGTCGTGATGAGCCATTTTTAGTCATTTTCTTCTCAGACTGAGCGGGATCACAGCATCTGCAAGTAAACATTGTCTCATTGGTGTGGCTAAGGTTAGCAACGTTAGCCTCTGGTCCTCCCTGCAGGCTAACGTCCACATGTGCTAAATGTGGTTACCCAATGCTCTGGTCGATATGCCAGTTTACCTCAACACAGACTTAACAAAACTTTATCTCCATTTTCTAGATTAAAAAACTGCCAAACCTATCCAAACTACGAGATTTCAGTCATTCATTGTGGGGGTTTTTTAACGTCCAGGTCCAGGCAGTAGAGCGAGGAGAGAAGGCCCATTATACCGGATACAACAAATCTATGGCTACAGCAGTCAACTAATTTAGCACATTCCTAATTAGGACAGTGCAGAAAAAGTCTGCTTATACCACATCAACAGATTTGGAATTGTGTTGTCTCACTTGCAGCACACCTGGGTAATGTTTGCAAGTTTTCAGGAGTGCAGTGCTCGTCAGAAAATGGGCTTTGGACTAGTTCAGAGCAGAAATAGATTGCCAAACACAGAAGAGAGGACATAAAACAGGACATAAAACATTGCAAGTCTTCATCTTGAACAAGAACCCCATGACTCTTAACTGCTAAGTTCTCATTTATTCATCTGGCACTTCTCTTGTCATGACAGTGAAGAAGAGAGTGAGCAACAGTCACAGATTTTTTACTTTCAAACTGACTCAGAATTCTTTCTCCCAGCACTTCTTCTTTACATATGACCATATTGGAAACAAAGGCTCTCTTGTTATAGTCATTGTCAGGGTGCCACAGCTTTGATCCTTGATAACTTGCAGCGTGTGAAGTCGGCAGTCTGCAAATATCCGCTTCGTCAGCTGTTGCACTTAACTGTAAGTCAGCTCAGATGACTGTCAGCTAAATGTAAATGGAAGAAGACAAAGGTGCCAGGAAAGATCTGAGATATGGGTTTGAAAGATGGGGCCATTTGAGGGAAGAGTTGGGAGGAGGAGAAATGAAGTGAGTGCATAAATGAGAGGGGGGTGAATGAGACAGAAGGTGAGACAATTTGATCCTCCACAGCTCTCTGCAGACGAGGGAGTGAGGGCTATTGGCCAGCAAGGGCCATATGGCATGGCCTTATGTGCCCGCTGGCTCTGGCTTTTCAATGGTCACAGACATTGCCCCACATCTCTGCTGTGACAAAACCTGGACAGTTGCGTAGTGTCTCGACCAATAGCACAGGGACAGCAGAAGTGTCGATGGTACTGAGTGTGTGTTTGTGTTTGCTTCTATTCCTCTGTGTGACTGGAATAACTTAAATCCCTTTCAGACCTGCACAGCATTACTGAAAATTTCCAGACACTGTCTTGGTGGGTTCCATGTGTGAACACAAATGTCTAATCCTTTCACCCTGTAGACTTTTCCTGCCAGCCACCTGGTAAAAAGTCATCGTGATGTCAAGGTCAGCCGGTTATAGTAAGAAACAGACACATTGAACAAGTAGGCGGGATGATAAGTTTCACTTCTATATACTCTTTACTGCTCGCTTGAGATGCCTGTGTTTTTTTGCTACTATTGCATTTCCATTGCAGAAACATCCTCAAACATTTTGCTGTGAAACCTAGAACTAGAGACCATTACAGAAGACTCCTCCACCTCCTCCTTCTGCATGCTCTACAGAGGCGTCCCGTCACCTCAACCAAACGCAGTACTTGGGGGTTGTTAGAGCACATCTGGCACTAAAATAAAGTAAATGTGTAAAATGATATATGAGAAAATGTCAGGAACTGAATGTCCTATACATTGTCTGGACATTTTCTGGAGCTCATGTGTGAATCTACCAGTGGTGGTAGGATTGATTGATTGATGGATTGATTGTTTGTGGTTGTCTCATGCACACAAAAAAGTGTCCAACCCTCATAGATGAACAAAACCAAATACAGCTGCAGTTGTCAACCGTTTCATTATATTTCATTTCAAAACAAAATGACATGCTATTTGAAAATTGGACTCCATCAAAGTATTGTGCATTTCCTCTGAAACTTCAAGACAATCAGTAAGACAAAGGTTCACTTGGCACAGCTTAAGATTTTTTTTAAGTCATCCCACAAACAGTCAACAGGAAATCAAACTAAAGAATGCATCCCTTATATTGTCACGGAAAGGAACAAATGGAGACCTTCCTCTCAGTTCAGGCACTTAATAAATACAACAAATTAAACTTGCACATCTCGTGGCCTAATTGTGCTTAAAAGAGGAGATGGCATTAATGTCAAGTCAAGCAGGTGAACCCATCTCGATCAGTATTCAAAATGACATGCTGCATCTTAATTGCAGTAAGTGTGTTTCTACCCTTCTTCCATCATGCAGTCTCACATCCATCCAAATCTATTCTCATTTCTGTCCCTTGAACGAATGCTTCCACAAACCTCCTGCAGGGGCTGCTGTGGTTCTGCCTTCCTAAAACTCCCCTCATCAGACTTCCAAAAGCTAAGCACTGGGACTGCCGCCAGGACCTGTTGTCTCCATACCTGCCTGGGATCTGTGCATCAAACACACACACACACACACACACACACACACACACACACACACACACACACACACACACACACACACACACACACACACACACACACACACACACACACACACACACACACACACTAACGCACACACCGTCAGAGCACTTTGCACACAAAAAAAGGCATCCACACTTTACCAGGTCACAACACACAACAACCTTGCAAAACAAGCAGAACCATCATCATTCATTCAGTGCCTTATAACAGCTCCCAATGCTGACTTCACCGACATAACTGCCGGCTGACAGGGGTGGAACAAAGACAGGTGGTGGGAGGAGGAGAAGGGGAGGAAGAGGAGCTAGGGAATGCAGAGTGAAAAAGCAGTTATGAAGAGGAGGATCTGAGGAAAAGGAGGGAGGAAGGAAGGTGGAAGAGATAGTGGAAAGAGTCGAAACAAAGCTGGTACAGCGAAGGGGCAGAGGAGGTAAGAAAGAGATTGAAAGGCGTAAAAGTGTTAGTAATGGGGGAGGATAGATGATAGCAAACCACAGGAATGAGAAGAACTATGTGGAGGAGTGGCGAGGGACACGCACAGCATGAGAGGAGAGCGTACGAGTGGGAGACAAAGGAGAGGAGCGATGCAAAGTGAAGGCGAGTGCACGCATCAGTGCGTGACCGTGGAGCGGAGGGATGGAGCGTGCCAATTTGAGGGGTAGAGCTCTGCGAAATGCAACCAGAGCAAACATGACAGGATATCAGCATCAATAAGCAGAAAACAAATGACTCATCTGTCCGATGGAGCTCCACTCCACCAAAACACTGCTTTCTACACTTATGCAAAACTCATCCATCTCAAGCAACAATTAGTCAGATGTTTGCAAAATCCTAGAGCTAGAAGTCACACTGAGGTATGTGTGGACTGCAGCACAGCAGGGGGGTATCATTCTGCAAGTGAGCTGTATACACTGCAAAAGTGGCTGGATCTGAAGTTAGAACATGAAAGAGAATACTCTCATTTTAGAATTATGCTTGTGCTTATACACTTTAAATAATGCACTTGTTTATATTTAAAAAGTTTCACTTTTGAAAAATTGAAGTGCAAAACTGAATTATAAGTGAACCAACCAAAGCTTGATATCTTGGATATCTTTCATTAAAGTGAAGAAGTTTGTGATTCTCCCTACATCCCCCAGCAACAGTTACATGATCTTCTTTCAGAAAACAGAACACTATATGAACCTTAATAAACACTACACACATAGTTAGGCCCCATATCCACCTATAGGTGGATTTTTTCCTGAGCGCTAGTTTCTTTTTTTCAATTGTGATCAATGAGGTTGGGGCGTTTGCGGCAGAAAGCGGCCGTCTGGAGAAAAGGCGCAGCACCCAGCATTTATTTCCCGAGCCCTCTGCCTTTTTGCGCGGCCGCTCCAAACGCTTCGAGGTGAAAATCTTTCAACTTTTCAGAAAAGTGCTGTTGGAAGTCACAGGCGTGCTTTTCTAAATGTATGATATTCCCCATAGTTTTGTCTCCTACGGATCATGTCTTGTGTCTTCTTTGCTCCATGTCTTCTGGGGTAAAAACTATCTTTAATACAAAAAAAAAAAATCTGTAAAAAGCAACAGATAAGTGCCGGGTCATACAGCGGCTGATATCAACAGACTGTTGTCATAGTGACAGGATGGACGTGCAGCGCTTTTTCTTCTCACACACAAAAGCTTCATGCGAGCGCTCCCGAGTGTACAGCCAGCGCTTTTCTGCTCGGAAAAAAAGCTAGGTGGACACGGGGCCTTACTTGGTTTTGGCTGTTAAAACACAGACTCTACATTCATATTACTCAAGAGATGAAGATGGAAAACAGATGAAAGTGCTAAATCAAAGTTCTAAATAAAGCAAAGTCAACCACTTGTGAAATAATGTCAACAAAAACCTCGTTTTTTGGAACTCCAAACAAAAAGTCGACAACTTGTGAGAAAATAACCCTCTGAACAAAGACATTCAAAAGCCAATTTGTCGTCTTTTTCAGCTCCTTGTTGTTACCTCCACTCACTTGAGGGTCTATTCAATAAGCTTTGGTGCTTCCGAATTACAAAGTGCCGACACAATCTGACAGTAGATAGTCCCTTCTATCTGTGCTGTGTACTGTTAGGACCTACTGTTCAGTAGGCGCGCAGATATTTGTTCCTACTTCGTCTGATTCATTCAGTGTGGAAGTGGCGTCATTAGCCCGCCTCATGTTACTGACACTCCAACTCAGATGTGATAGTCTCAGTAAACAAAACTTCACATTGCATGTAAACAATTTAACAACTGAACATTTGCAAGGTGCGTTACCCGAATCGGCCGCATCCATCCTCGTTTTTTTTTTTATTTGGAGGCGCACGAGAAGTGACATTTTACATTTAATATCGCACAGCATTGTGGGTGTTAAAATACATTTAATTTCCTGAAAGGATGCATCCAAACCATACTGCACAAAACCTGGAAGTTAGCATCTTTGCTGAAATGTTCAGTCTACTGAGGTGGACCCAAAAAATGCCCACTGAAGGACCACGAGGGTTCAGTCTACTGAAACCCCCTACGGAAAAGTCTGCACTCCGTACTGAACTGTGGCTCTTCAGAAAGGGCCCTTGTTTTGATTTTTCCTAATAATTTTATTTTTTGTCTTAGTCAAGCTCTTTGTCTTAGTCGTCTTTCAGTATTTTTTTATTCATATGGTAGTTTTGTGTGAAATGTAATCTCACTATTTTTTGTGAATTTGCAGACATAAACGGTTGATGGGCATTAATTAAGAGGTCACTTTTCAATCCATCTGACCGGCCAGTGTGAGATCCACAAAAAGCTTCTCACTCGGCCGGGGATCCCTGCAGTCCCTTTGATGGTCCCTGCAGTGTTTCCTATGTCTGCCCCTTGGGTCTGATGCCAGGTCACTGTACTTTAAATACCTTCAAAGGGAGGCATCCAGGGAGGGAAGGAAAGTGCCTGGAGCAACGTTTGCCAATGTGAATAAGCACATTTCCTCCCAAGATCCCTGGACTCCTTATTGTCACTGAAACCATATTGAAGACGGGTTTGTTTTAAAACCTTTCGAATACCCGCAGAACTGTAATTATTGATTCTAACTGGCAGTATATCCAGTTATTAATTCCTCACTTGTGGATACAACCATAACATACCTGCCCATCTCGACATACAGACAGGAATGTCTTTCTGGCTCGGTTTGATTACGTAACTGACCCTCATTGCTTGGCCTGTTTTTTACATGGTTCATGTCGTGACTTAGAGGGAGATCAGAGGAAGATGTACTTGCCTTCAACAGCAGCACTGATACAGTCTTTTTTAAATATACAGATAAAGGGGGGCGCTACTGAGCAAGCAATGGTGTAAGGTGTGTTTTCACTCGGCTCCTCCACCCTCGCCAAATTAAATTAAAAAACTCTCTACTTTTGCACCCGCCAACGGTGTCAAATACTTTATACCGCTCCGAAAAATGGCTAAAAACAGGAGACAGACCCAAAAGATGCAAGATACTCTTCTGGAAAGCGGTGGGGACTGCGCATCAGGTGAGCTAGCTAGCGCTGGCATGTCGAGCCTAGCTAGCCAAAAGGGCACCCTTGGAGAAATGGCCACGGAGGAGCACTCAACATCTATCCTAGCGGCCATTAGACGAATGGAAAGCTCGCTGAACTCAAGGTTTGACAACTTGGAAACTTCTCTCACGGAGGTAAAAACTGCCCTCGCCACTAATTCTTCCCGAATTGTATGCTTGGAGGAGACTCGAGAAGACCACGAGTCGCGCATCACTGAGTTGGAAAAGGGTTACGATGAACTTTGCACGCAGAACAAACTTTTAAAAGCCAAACTGAGCGATCTAGAGGGCCGCTCCAGAAGGCAAAACATTAAAATCACGGGTCTCCCCGAGAAAATTGAGAAGGGGTCCCCAACTGCATTCGTGTCAGAATTTCTGCCTAAACTCCTGGGAGCTGAAAATTTTCCTCACGGAGTAAAAGTAGACAGAGCTCACAGAATCGGCCCACTGAGCAACAGGCCGCGTATTATGATTGCCAAGATACACCATGACCCGGTGAAAGAAAAGATAATGCGAACGGCACGTAACAAAAGCCCATTAATCTATGAGGGACAGCGCATCAACATCTACCCAGATCTGACAGCTGACGTGATCAAAGACCGCAAAGAGTTTGATGGTGTCAGGCAGAAACTAAGAGAAGCTGGAATTCGTCATGGGTTCCTGTTCCCTGCTCGTCTCATCTTTACGCACGGGGATGTTACCAAAACATTTGATTCACCACAGGAGGCAAGTGCATACGTCAGAGGGCACATCCAAGCCGCTGCAGCCGGAGCTACAGAGTGAGAGACACAGCCTGCCTCCAGTCAGTGCCGCTGCGACTGTACCAGCGAATCTTTTTTCTCTGGACAGTCTAAGGACCAAATTAGTGGTAACGTAAAAGGCTGCATATTATAGTGGTATTGTTAAACTGTTCTGAGTTCTGTTATGATAATGCGGTTATTTACAATTTATCCGAGTTAGATTGTTGCCCTACACCTGGGACACTGTAAATGCGTCTGGTTGGTTAATACACATTTACATTTTTTCTTGTCCCAAACTAATTACTACCTAACATGGATCCAAATGACCTACATACAACGTGACAGCTAGGTGTTCTAAGTTTCTTACTGACTTTTTGTTTATTATTTGTGCCTGGGATCAGTCAACAAATGTAGGGTTTACGAAGACGGATTGTGAAGAAAAAGAGAGTTATAATACTTGATCTATTTTGTGAGGGTGGAGAAAAGCTGGAAGTGGTGTTTGGTTTTCAGTTCTCTTTATGAGGAGCTTATCATCCATGTGTAGGCCCGATGCCCAGCAGTTCCACTATGATGGGGGTTTGACTTATTTCCTCTGTTCTGAGGGAGGGGAAGTAGGTACGGTAAGGTATATTTTATTTTGTTTTAGTTCTATATGTTGTACTCGTAATTCTTATTTCACTTATAATGGTATCCTGTATTCTGTCGGCAGAGAGGTGTCATGAGTGGTCCTAATGCTGGTTATAGTGGTAGTAACATTATCAATCTGACTTCTTGGAATGTAAGAGGTTTAAACAACCCAGCCAAGAGAGCCAAAGTATTTGCTCACTTGAAAGACATACATGCTGATATCATGTTTCTACAAGAGACACATATTAAACACACAGAAGCACTGAAATTGAGATGCAGTTGGATAGGACACATTTTTCAGTCAACCTTCTCAGCTAAGGCGCGTGGTGTGGCCATATTAATTAAAAAGAACATTCCTTTTCAACACATATCCACCAAAACTGATCCAAATGGTCGTTATATAGTTGTCACTGGCACTATTTTAACCCTTCATATCACCTTGTTAAATATATACGCGCCGAATTTTGATAACCCAGCTTTTTTTCGTGGTGTTTTTAACCTCATCCCCGATTTAACAGCAACCAATCTAATAGCTGGTGGTGATTTCAACTGTGTCTTAGACAACCTTTTGGATAGGTCTTCCACGCGCCCAGCTAGCCCTCTAGATTCTACATCTGTATTAAATAATCTAATGAAGTCGCTGAACCTGGTGGATATCTGGAGAATTCAACACCCGGCTGAGAAAGAATACTCTTTCTTCTCTCAAGTCCACAAAACGTATACAAGGATTGATTACTTTTTAGTTGACTCCAAATTAGCATCAGCAATCTCCTCATCAAAATACCATAATATCCTAATCTCTGACCACAGCCCTGTTACCATGTGCATGGATGTTGGATGGAAGAAGGCTTGTTACAACTGGAGATTTAATCCAAACTTGCTTCATGATGAGATATTTTCTGAGAATTGTTCAGTCTTTATTAAGGAGTATGTGGCTTTCAACGACACAGGAGATGTTTCGGATGCAACACTGTGGGAAGCCTTTAAAGTAGTCCTAAGAGGGTTTGTAATATCATATGAGGCCACACTTAAAAAGCAAAGAAGAAAAAGGTTGTCAGAAATAGAACAACAGCTTCCTTTGCTTGAAAAACAGTACAGGGAGACACCATCTCCACCTGCGCTTAAAGATATTGTTAAACTGAAACATGAATATAACAGTATCCTCTCTACTCAAATTAGCACTCTGCTTTTGAAGGTGAGGCATCAACAGTTTGAACTGGGAGAGAAACCTGGCTCCCTGCTCTCACGACAACTGAGAGGTGCACAAGCCACTAGGGCTATTCATAAGATTAAACCCCCTTTAAGCCCCATTGTCACAGACCATGCTAAAATAAATGACTGCTTCAAAAAATATTATGAAGAATTGTATACTTCCCGGGGTCTTGCAACTGAGGCAGAAATCCTTCAATTTCTACGCTCAATCCCACTTCCTAAACTTGATTTCAACGCAAAAAGCGAGCTAAATGCAGAAATATCACTACAAGAAGTCCTCACAGCAATAAAAGAATTTCCAAATGGCAAAGCAGCTGGCCCTGATGGCCTCTGCATAGAGTTTTATAAAACATATGCAGATGATGTGGCACCTCTTTTGTTAAGAATGTTTAAAGAGTCAATAACAAGTAAAAAATTGCCAGAGTCATTATATACAGCAACTATTTCTTTAATTTTGAAAAAAGATAAAGAGGAGACTGACCCGTCCTCATATCGCCCCATAGCCCTTCTTGGTAGTGACTTAAAGATATTCACTAAAATCTTAGCCAATAGGTTAAACAAGCATATATCAACCATAATACATCAAGATCAGGTGGGCTTTATCCCCAGAAGATTTTCTTTTTTCAATGTCCGCAGATTATTGAACATCGTTTATAGCAAGCAGAGAGACTCGAAATCTGCAATACTTGCGCTCGATGCCCATAAGGCGTTTGATCAGGTGGAGTGGAAGTACATGCTGCTGACGTTAGAAGAGTTTGGCCTGGGTGAGAATTTTAGCTCTTGGGTAGAGATGCTATATGCCTTTCCAACTGCGTCAGTCCTTACCAACTCAGAAAGATCTTCTCCTTTTAACTTGTATCGTGGTGTCCGGCAGGGCTGCCCTTTGAGCCCCCTGCTGTTTGCCATAAGCATAGAACCTTTGGCTATCAGCATTAGAAATAACTTGAATATAGTCCCTGTACATCTTGGGAAAATGGATCACCATATGGCTCTGTATGCTGATGACATCATTTTATTTCTCTCACAGTCAGAACAATCTGTTCCACCTTTACTGGACCTTATTAAAGCATTTGGAAAATTATCAGGGTATACTATAAACCGGCAGAAATGCGAATTTATGCCTCTTGGTGAAGACCTACATCACGAGTTTCTGAGCAATCTCCCATTCAAAGTTACAGATCGCATAAAATACTTGGGAACTATTATTCCCAAACAATCAGACCTGCTCTATAAATTGAACCATGAGGTTATGATTAAAAGTGACATTGAATTTTGGCGGACCCTCCCCCTGTCATTGATTGGCCGTATCAATGCCATAAAAATGGTGACTTTGCCTAGGTTCCTGTATTTATTTCAAAATATACCATTTTTTTTGCCTAAAGCTTTTTTCAAAACACTGGACTCAATCACTATACCTTTTATATGGGGGTACAAAACACACCGTATAGGGAAGCAACATCTTTGTAAATCTAAAGACTTGGGAGGTCTGGCTTTGCCTGTGTTTCAACACTATTACTGGGCAGCCAATGCCCGTGCCCTTGTCTACTGGCAAGATGCATACCCTGGAGAGCTTAAAGATGTGACCCCTCCCTGGGTGGCAATGGAGCAGGACATCAGCGGCACTTCTCTTCCAGCATTGCTACACGCAGCAAACCAGCCCCCTAGGTCGTTTGCCGACATTAGTTTTGTAGTCAAAAACTCATTAAAGGTATGGTATCAAATAAAGAAAACATGCGGCCTACCAAACACTTCCATCCTCACCCCAATTTGTCACAATCACGCGTTTCCCCCTTCACTATTAGATTCTGTTTTTGCAGCATGGAGAAGGAAAGGTCTAGTCACTATCAACGACCTGTACACTAACAAGGTATTCTCCTCATTTGCTCAACTCCAAACGAAATTTACACTACAGTCATCCAATTTCTTTAGGTATCTTCAAATCAGGAATTATGTCAAAGGGAACATCCCAAATTTTGAAATCTTCACTTCTCCTGTTAGACTTCAGTCTCTATTAACAAATGAACCTGATTCCAGGAAACTGGTCTCTAAATTTGTAAGCGTGTTCTTGGATGAGACTGCTCCATCCTCACAGCACCTGAAAGCATCTTGGGAGAGTGAAATAGGGGTAAAAATAACAGAGGATGTATGGGCCAAGTCTCTCAAAAGTATACACTCCTGCTCAATTAACTCTAGACATCAGCTCATTCAGTATAAAGTCATACATAGACTTCATTACTCTCCAACAAAGCTACATTCATTCTACCCATCTTCATCACCACTCTGCATTAAATGTAAACACTCTGAGGGTACATTGGCCCATATGTTTTGGTTCTGTGTGAAGCTCCAAAAGTTTTGGTCTGAAATTTTTCTTTGCTACTCAGATGTTTATGGACATGATCTTCCTCCAAACCCAGAAACAGCCATTCTCGGCTGGTCACAACAGCTAGAAACTCTAAGACATTGTAAATCCTCCTCAATTCAGTATGGAATGGTAATTGCAAAAAAAATTATTCTAAAAGTCTGGAACAAAGAGGCATCGCCCTGCTTTGAGGCCTGGCTTACAGAATTCTCTAGTACCTTGTATATGGAGAGGATCAGATATGAGTTGCTGGGCAAAGCAACCACGTTCAAACAGACATGGCAACCCTTTCTTGACTACATCACAGCTCTTAGAGGACCCACATGACGCCTCAATGCCTTTCATTATCAGTTACGCACTATAATTGCACAAAAGGATGACCATAGCAATGTGTAAATTAGAGTACTACATAGATGTGTGTATTTTTATTTTTATTTTGTTGCCTTTTTCTTGTGTATTTTGTGTATATGTATGTATTTTTATTTGTGTGTAGAGTGGGTTGGGGGGAGGTGGGTACTGTTCTTTGTTAATCTGTTGAATGTTTTATGTCTTTGAAAAAGCTTTAAATAAAGTATTTAAAAAAAAAAATATACAGATAAAGATTGTTATATATGAAGAAGAAATGCATGAGATTATAAAACATGCCTCTGCTTTCTTTTCCCAGAGGCACAGTTTGCAGTGTATAGTTAGACAGAATATGGCCAAACTGCTGCCATTTGTGAAGAATCTGCATTCACAAAGACTTCCACTGAGACTGCTGTACTTGAAATCTTCTTTAGCTCTGTGCTAATTACAGGGACATTCAACAGCAACCACTCACGCCGGCTTATAGTGGATACCACATGGTTTAGTTTATGGATGATGTCGGTTTTTATGGACCTTGGGGTCTTTTGTTGTAGCACGAAAGTCGGCTGTGAGTTTTAATCAGTGGCGTAGGATTAGAGAAAACACCGGACCTTCAAGCAGGGGACTGGCTCAAGCTGCCTTATTTCACAGGTTGGGTGTGAGAACGTATTGCTCAGGCACAATTTAACTTTGAAGTCTTACTTACAGTGAACAGGTCCATGAAGAAAAGTGGGCAGCAGGTAAGATACATGTCACATGTATCTATTTGTGATACTTATAAAGCAAGTTACGTGAGAAAAAGGTCGTTTTGGAAGCCAATGGGTTTAAATTCTGCACAGCCGAGTTCAAAGGCAGTTCAATGTTACTAAAGTACAACACAGTGTTTGGTTAGTTAAGAGAAACTTCACAACTGCCAAGAAAATCCAACACATTTCATCATGTTCGCTCCACACTCAGGAATCACCATGGATATTAACTTCTGTTAGAACAAGCCTTTCTACTGACGGTCAATTAGGAGGAAGCTGCAGGTAAGAAACAGAAGGCTAAGGTTGCTATGCAGTTAACACAGCAGTGAAAAAATGCTGCTTTTCTATTTCAAATGTTGACGCTTTTAAGATCATTAGAGCTGAAATGACAATGATAAGAATGTTTTTATGCAAACAGACGTGTATACATTTAGGCAGACAGCAATCCTGCACGCACACATGAATACACACTTTATGTATCCATTTTCATAAAATACAAATATTATCCAGTACTTTAACGGAAAAAGATGATGAATACTGTCATGAATAAATGATAAGAGTATCATTATAAACATCTTAGAACATATGAAACCCCCTTCAGTCCCAACACACTTTATTACAGGATTATTCATTTACATAATAACTCGACTTTTTAAGTGTTCTTTCAGTATATACCACTGAAGCCGTTCTGCTGCGTCTCTTCATCTGTATATTGAGGCTCTTGGCACACCAAGTGAGGCATTTGTCACTCTGCAGATGCTCCAGTTCAGAAAAAAAAAGTCTAAAGTTGTAAACAATTTGATAATTATCATCAAGAGGCATGAACGAGCACTCTCCATTCTTGAAAAGGTGCTCAAACACTGTCCTCAAACCCAGAGTCCACGGTTTCTCAGTCTCTTTGCATCCGATTTAGAAAGCAGCTGCACAAGTATCAACACAGACCGTATCACATGCTAATGATATGACTGACTCTGTTAGAGGGCTGCTATTCTTGCACAGCGTGGAAGTGGTGCACATGCAGCAGCCTGGCAGATGCTGTTCCCTGAGAAGGGCCTTAACTCAAATGGAGTTAATGTTGCAGCCTTTCTGTCAGCGGCTCTCAGTCCTGGGACAGCTTACTCGTATGGACTTACATCCAAAGTGAATGCCTCCACTCTCAGACTACTGACTAATGTCTTACTACGACCATTGAGCCAAATGACAGGCCTGCAGCATAGCAACCCAATGAGGTGACTATAAATAAGCAGGTACACTTAAGGACACACTATTCCACCGCTATCATAAGGTAAAGGTCACTATTGTATGAGCGCATTATTTTAAAGGAATGCTACCATTAAAGAAACACTCAGGAAAATATGCTTTTATGCGTCACTAAAGAAATAAATGGTTAAATGTTTGGTTTGATTATGTAAATTGAAACCAAATGGAATTGCAATTGGATGCGGTGCTGATAAAGTGACCGTACCAATGTTGTTGGTTGACTTTAAACCTCACTATTTATCGATTCCAAAACCGATCATCACATCTTCATAAAGCTTTGCCCACATCACAAACAACTTCCTCCAACGATTCTTAATAGAAAACTGAATAAAGTCTCGACTTCAGGGCCCCCCCCCTCTGGAACAACCTCCCTGAGGAGATCAGACTGGCAAGCTCTTTATCCTCTTTTTTGTGACTAGAAAAGCGCTATACAAGCTCAAGTCTATTTACCACTTACAGCTCATTTGCATTTAAAGCTACAGACACAGAAACAGCCCGTTCTGAGCAGGGCTGAAATAGAGTTTTTGATAGTGACAAAGGAGGCACTGGATCTAATCAAAGAGGTGCCGGTCCCGGTCTGAGGTGCCGGATCCTGTTACGGTAGGACAAATTAAGCTCTGCCCTCAAAGTTGTATAACAAGGCAAACTTTTTTTTATAACTTTTATGATTGTGAAAGTGGCATGTTGACTTTCATCCTAAAAACAGATTCAGCGGCTCAGAACTGCTGAAAAGGGATTTAACTCGGCTGAGGGACACTCTTAGGGACCGTGTAAGCATCTCAGGCACTACTCCGACATAAAACAGGGGTATGAAATGCTCCACTACACTGCAATCCCTTCATCAGCATGTGTGCTATATAGAATGAATTTCAATGACAAGTTTGACATTTTCTGGGGGCACATGAAACTGTTTCAAGAGGAGAGAATCCACTGATCCCGGCTGCGAGCGAAGGTACCACGCAAGAATTTATTACATGGCCTTCAAATCCCTCCTTTGAAATGTCTGTGTGTATCCAGAGCCATCAGAGGAAAGACACAGATAAACATGAAGCGGAGAGAGAATCTGACACTGTTTGTGCATCACTGAAGTACACCTAAAGAGGTAAAGAAAGAATCAGTACCCTCCTCACCTACCTACCGACAACTCCTGCCGAGTCTTCCAGAGGAGAAGTCAACAGGGCGGCTACATATTCAACTGTAAATTCACACTTTGTCAGTCTCCTCTACAACCCCCCTCTGCCTTGAATGAAAATCTGACAGTTTAGCCATTTTTATCACCAGAAAATGTAAGGTGTAAGTGGGAGATGTGGGGTTGATTCAGAGGACTGAAACAGAGTATACTATAGGCCATTTCACCAGTTTGGCTGTTTGATTCTCCTCCCAATGCAGCAAGCAAAGTAGACTGTTAGAAAAATCCCACCTAGGTCCAAAGAATGCTACGTATGTTGTTAATATAATCACAATGTTTAAACTTGCAATTGAATGACTGATGTGACCGCAATGTAGACCACATCACATGAAACAACTTTTTCTATCACAGCCTTAATCCAGTTAAACAAGAAATGTTTTTTACCTACACAACAAAATTTGAAATCTCTGAAATTGTCCCAAATTTAGCAGATCTGCACAGCACTATATATTATAGCATTCAAAAAGTTGCACACAATTTTCCTGCAAAATCCCCACACATGTAACCTTCTGTGTCCCGTCAATATGCACAAGGCAGCATCTGTCTGACATCTGTTTCAAGGTACCCTTTAGTGTCTTTCAAGAATGGTTTACTCAGAAATAGAGGACCCAAAAGCAGACTTTCAGATGAACTAAATGAAAAAGAACAAACCAAAAGGCTTACTGTGATTGGTCCAGAGACTACATTATGACTGGAAGGTGAAAAATTGGTGAAATGACTAGTGAAGCCACGAGGAAGACATCAAGATCGAGGGGTTGAGGAAACAATCTGGCACCGAAACAAGGAAGCGAGGAAGGTGATGGCAATGACACACGTGAGACAATCAAGGCACAGGTGAAAACAATAAGGGAGAGGTACATAATCACACACATGCAAAAACACTCAAAGGCAGGATGTACAGCAACATATACGAGAGTGGAGGGTGAAGGACAAAATAAAGCAGCCAAAGAAAACAACACTAAAACTCATTAGCTCCCGTTTCAAGGCTTCCTTCTGTATTTGTTTCAAGGTAGAATTTTGCATCTGTTTTGAAGGTCTCTCTTCTCTTCACAGACAACAAGCCGTTGGCGTAAGTCAGATTGTTCGGGTTGTATTGGTACGATAATTACTTGATTAAGTTTAGAAAATACATCACAAAGTAAGGAAAATCAAAAATCAACATTGCCTTATTACTTCACACGGGACCTGAAAGCCAGTCCTACATCATTTGACCACCTGAAGGCCACCACAAGTGGGCCACACTGGTCTCTTTACCCGGGTCACTTGTTTCCCTTTGCTTGCTGCTCAGTCTTACCAGTTGTGCCGTCAGTCAATAATACAGTGGATTGGCCCAAATGGGCTCATGATGAGGTTTAATACACATAAATTAAGCTGCATTCTTTTTTTGGCACAGCAACAAATATAGAGGGGGGGGTATGCCTGAACGATATGAGAAAAACATGCAATGTACAATAACATTGTTAAATATTAAGATGGCCAAATTAATTGTGTTAAATTAAAAAATCATGAAGAGTGTATTATATATAAATAAGTCCCTGTTTTTATGTCCATCTGCTGAATTTCATGTTTTACACAATAACCTGTGTGTTTGCAACATTTCCTTCCTGAATCCAAAAATAAATCCCAAAAACATTTATTTCTCCATTACATTGGCACTGATTAATCCGAGGGAGCTAGTTTTTGCTTCATCTGACTGCTACCAAAGGGTGTGAAAGCATGAACATTATAGTCAGGCCACCGTCCATCAGGTGAAATGTTCACATGCTGAGTGAGGGAAGCACTGGTTGACAGCATTTAACAGGTTTTTTATTTATTTATCGCAACTTTTGCAATGAGTTAATTGCAAGTGTCAGATCGAGATAACCGTTACAGCCCAAATCAGGGAACATACAATAACATTCTTCATGCTGGTGCAGAAAATATGACTTGTAAAGGGAGTGTTGTGACCACAACTGTGTCCTGACCTTAAAACATGATTATATATAGAACCATAAACTGTCTCTTAACATTCATTTAGCTCTTCCAGATCATTTTTATTTATGGAATAATACTTAGCAATGATTCTGCAGGGCAATGAGTTCTGCCTTTTTCTTGGATTTTATTTTCAGTCTTGCACAGATGCAATGGATCTATTTACCCCAAACAGTAGTTTGTAAATACCATTATTTTCCTGTGGGGCTTGTTGTTTCATTCAGATACATAATAGATGCAATAAGAATTTACACAACTTTAATTATTTGCAGTCTGAAGGGAGACAGAAGATGAGCTTTCAGCAGTCATCATATTAAGTTTTATTGTTTCCACTCGTGCAAAAATCCTGTCATCCAACAGTTGTACTTTTTTTTTAAATAACTGATTTTCCTCATCTTTGTTCTGTTGGAGAGATTCCTTTAACAAAATGAGGAATCTGTGTTTATTAGATTAACATGCCAGCCGATAATATCGGCCGATATTAGCATACCCAGTTACTATCGGTATCGGCTAAATTTATTGCAGATATGCGCCGATATTACTCGATTTATTCACCAGTCAAATAGCCTTTCATTTGAGTATCATTGTATTAAACTAGTAATTCTCTTTCAGAGTGTGTGATATGGATAACAACAAGCTTCATCACTCTCCAGAGTGTCGGTGATGCATGTACATGTGCAGTTACTTTCTAGTTGAGCGACCATCTTGTTTTCTTTTCCACAAGTAATTGATAACTGCATTTTAGGGATCAACACAATAAATGTGTGTTTATCTTTTATCTACCTATCCAGACAGATCAAACACAGATCTAAGAAAGATATTGGCCGATATATCCGTATCAGATTTTTTTTCTCCCCCCAAAAACTTCATATCCGTCGGGCCCTAATGTTTGTATAGGTAAGAAGGCCACACATAATCCAAAACTGTTCATTTGTGAGAATTTGACATTGATTTTGTGTAATATCACAAATGCAAAACACAACAGATTTCTAAAGATTAAGACTCCTTTCTATTGTTGAGCAATATAAATAAGAAAAGGGGAACTGGTCTTGTTCAATATGAATTACATTTCTGACATCTTCACAGCAGACAAGTAATCCAGACCTCTGCACACAGAGCTGAGCTGTGTCCATTTGTATCCTTTGAAAAGATTGGAAAGGATGTCTAGACTTACAGCTGTGTGAAGATATGAAGAGAAGGTTCAAATGTCAATTAAAACAGTAATGCACTCGAGATGATGATCACAGTCTCTGATTTACAGAAACAAGAGCGCCACCAGTAGACCACCAGTTTATTTTATAATGTATAAAAGTTTATGTTTCTTATGAGATCAGAAGCACAAAATTGTAAGCAAAGCTTTATTGAGAAAAAAATTGGGATCGTTTTTCTCTTAATTGCATCAGTATTTAACGGAAAAAAGCTCTACAGGGAAAGATAATTCTGCTCTTATTTTCTGAGTAGTGTTGATTTAAGGTGGATCAGTCCTGGGCTCGACTCCTGGGACAATTAAGACATTTAGGGTTAAAGCTGGGACAAGAGAGGAGGCATGAAATTCAATCAATTCATTGCATATTGCATTTTTCAAAGCTAATATATCTGTGGGCATCGTTTTAATTTAAAACAGGTTGAAAAAAAAAACCCAGTGGAGACAACCAGGTGGGACACACAATCACAGTGAAGGGAAAACACACAAAGGCAGAAAGTACAACTTAAACACTATGGGCAAGAACTTCAGAATAAAACAGGAAACACTAAAATGTAACTCTGGAATTTGACAAGACGAAGTAGGACCATACGCCTGAATACCAAAATAAAACAGGAAATCACAATTTAGCATAACAAGGTAAATACATACTGAACAATCTTGTGTTAAGTTTGATGTGAGATTTTTTTTGTAATTTCAGTGATCCATTAATAAAATCACTTTTCTTATTCTTTCACGTCTATATGTGTCTGTCAGATTTCATAAGAAAAGACTATCCGTTAAACATTCCTCTGAGACCCATGGCCTAGAACTAAAAAAAACAGGTGTTAAATATTCCCCCATCATCGACTGTCTGTTACCATTTCTTTCTATTTCTGATTTCATATTCATTTCATCCACACACCAGATGACTGCTCCTAAATACCACCACTCCTTAAGACCTGAAGATTGCTGTGCTCATTTACGCCAACCTCTGTTCTTATCTGGGAAAATCTGTTCACCAAGTGATCGATACTGTTGACAGCCTACCTGCAAGAACACTTGACAATATTGCTTATCTCAGGATAACACAGACATTATGTGGCAGGAAACTTTGATCATCTTGGCTTATAAAAAAGAAAAAGAAATAAAAAAGAACGGCAGCCAAAATGAAAGTGGAAGCATTATTGCATCTATAAAGAATCAATAGTTACACAATGCATCTCTCAGAAAGTAGAGCTCTTTTCTGCACGGTTGTTGCATTGACTTGTGATTTTCTACAATGCAACTAAGCCCACAATAAGCCAAAATTAAAAATTAAAATTAGGGCTGTCAAATAATAATAAATGTTTTCAAATTGCGATTAAGCACATTTTTTAATCAAATTTGAGATTCTATTTTTTCGCATGACAAACATTTTTTTTTACGCTTTTATTTTGTATTTTTGTACTGTCTTAAGCTAAGGGTACTGTACTTCCTGTTTGATACAAACCTGCTTTTATTTTGAAAGAAAATAAGGAACTCTCGGATGAATGAAGGTTACAGCATTGACTTAAACACAGAAAAAGGAATTTATTACGGATCCAAGAGTGAATGAAAACAGTTATAGAGGATGGTAAAAAAATTAAATGTTTGATGTCTCGAGGTGGAGATTACCTTTGACTCGTCCACTGAGCATTCAAAGGCACAGAGGTGTCGTTCTTTTCTATGACTGTGACTCCAGGGAGATTTTTCTGTCGGTGCCGTGGCATAGCTATGGTACGCCTTAAACGTACAGTATGTAAAATCCGCCACTAGGGGGCTCTCAATCAAAACAATAACAAAAGATGACGTCGAGGCTTGCGGTGTATTATGGGAGTAAAAACGCACAAATCAATACGAACGGGCGAAACCGACCTGAGAAAGACAATATGTGTACTGACGATGTATCCAAGTATAATTTACATGACGTTTTATATCACAGCAGCACATACAGCAACAGAACGGCAGCTTTCAGTAGCAGCTAGCGCTAGCTTATGCAGCGGTCTTTGACGTAACATCCGGTGTTTCCTTCACAACGATCAACATTTCCTGTCTATCATGGCGGCCGCCTACAAGACACGGTCCGTTACAACTATAAAATTACGGATTTCTCTGGCTTTGATAACTTTTGGAAATATTTGAGGTGATGTAAGTACTGAACTAAAAGATATATATAACATGGGTTTAGTCAATTTTTAATTTAAGTTAGATATTTTAATGTAAACATTAGCATGCAATTCTACATACTGTACCTTTAAGGGACAAAATAGCAAGTGATCAATGTGATTTCAAAAAATGAATGCATTTGGGACCTTAGGGGCGCCGGTGGCCGAGTGGTTAGTTTGTGCACCCCATGTACGGAGGCTGTAGTCCTAAAAGTGGATGGCCCAGGTTCAACTCCAACCAGTGGCTCCTTTCCCATGTCATTCCCCACTTTCTCTCTCCCTGATTTCTGACTCTATCTTCTGTCCTGTCTCTCAAATAAAGGCATAAAAAGCCCCAAAATAAATCTTTAATTTTTAATTTGATTGTGTTAACCCTGACAGCCCTAATGAATACATAACCTTTCTCAACTTCTCTGAGCAATTGATGCAATATATTTCTGCTCATGTTCAGCTGATTTTCAATGTATTTAGAGCTCAGCTCATAAAGAAGCATAAACAAACCTGACATTTCTCAGAACACTCCTCAGAGACGGCTCAGTGCTTCCTCTTTCTGTCTTCGTTTTCGCATTGTGTGCTGTAGACTCCCACTGGAAAAGCACCGTAACCTTCTATTCTTTTTTTCTTTATGTGACAAAGGAAAACCTTTAAAATGTAAAAATTGCCCTTCTTACGTACATAAAAGATGCATTTCAGTTTAAGTAATCACATCCACACCTTGCATATAATCAGGGATGTGCTGATGGTTAGTTGACTGAATCACAGTGTTGCCCACACACAGACACAAAAACACACTCATGCACACACGTAGAGGAACACATCCAAACACAGACGCATCCTTCATCCACTGAGACCTGACTGATAGCCTGATCCATTTCCTGTATCCATTAGAGGCGGCTCTAGATTATGCAATTCATCCCAAGGCTATCATCCACCTCTATCAATAATAAACATCTCCGCGATAAAAAACTGGGGCTCGCCTCAGAGGATGGAGCCGGCACCGCCCAGCACGTTCCACTTCTCGTGAAATGATCTCTTTGCTCGGCCCCTAAACACAGCACAGCGTTCGCTTTCTACAAGTCTCGTCTCTAGCAGCTGAGACCCTCCGGCACAATCTTTACTTCTGCCTTCTCACACTTATCAAAGCGGCAGCTTTATCGGCTCCGACAGAGAAGTCTCAGAGCTCGTGGTGGTGGCAGGGAGCACCTGTGGCTCAAGACAGGAGACAGACGCTCTCGTCCAATATTCCTCTGCGTCTGTGACGGGTCCCCCCCCTTTTTTTTTTCAATCAACCAGCCCAGTCGTCCTCTCACTGACATCAAGGGCAGTGTATGCGACACGACCTGGTGCTGGTTGGGGAGTAAGGGGCTTGGAAAGAATGGAGAGTGTGGTTTTAAACACACACCTTTTCTGTTTGATGTTTATGAATATATTTAGTTCTGTTTGAGCTATTTATATGAGGCTACAGTGTCAGGTTAATCCCTCGTGATGCTTATTGAAGCCAGATTTCCTCTGAAATTTACTGAATTTACATGAAAAACAGGCCTGAGAAATTGCAAATGAACTTGCGTTTCATCCACTGCTGACATGTGAATATCTAGAGTTGGGAACATTGAGGTAAACAGTTATTTCTCAAGGTATCTTAAAACATGGCCTAAAGAAGGGGGACACAAGTTGATGTAATAATAAGGCTACATTTCAATCTTTAAATGATGGTCATATGGCTTTAACTTTAGTTTGAGATTTTATCTCTGCACTTGAGTGGATGCTTCATGAACGTCATGAGCTTTTCACTAAGTCTGTTTTCATTGCACTTTTCACATCTTGCTTTGGTTTAAACCCTGACTCTTACCACATCAAACAAGCTTTAAAAAAACATTTCCTCAAAGATTTATTTGATTTGGATCTGTTTTTAAGTGCAAATTAAATACACAGAAAAGCAGATGGTTGAAATCGACCTTGAGATCTGCAACTGTTGTCTTGTCACATTACAGCTCTTCACGGTGTCACATTTCTATGACCGTCTCTGCTCTAACTTAAAGAGGAGATGTTCAGTTTTGAATTCTCTAATTCTTTCAAGCTCTAACAGCAGATTTGTGTTAAGATTAAATTAAATACCATTGCACAAAGTATGCATAGCTTTCAGCAGCTGACAGGCGGCCTGCAGCTCTTATCAAACCAGTGCACAGTGGCTTCTTGTTCTTCTACCGTCACTGTCATGCAGTAATCTGTCTTGCAAAACTGATTAGATATGCAACTTTAACTTACATGAATTACAGTTTACATTCCATTCATTTGGCTTGAACTTGCAGGAAATGGGGCTTCATGTCCTGCAAAGGACTGTTGTTCAGCAGTGCACTGAAAGAGAGACTGAACAACTGACCCTGAGCATGCAGGCTGCAATTTGCAAGTTTCAACTAAGTTCAAGTTAAATGTATGTCTTTAAACCTTCAATTTGTGCTTTTAATCAAGTGTGTTTTCTTGATGCATTTTGCATGTTCTAAGTTCTAATGAATAATCCATTATGGCTGCAGAATGATGAAAGAGATTTGCTTCACTCAGCCGTTGAACCCCTCTTAGGCGACACAGAGTTCTTGTTCATAATTGTCTTCAGAACAATTTCCCTCAATTCAAGAATTTGTAAGTGTTCGTATTTTTAAACAAGACAAGGAAAGGTGCATCGCTGCCCTTTTGAGACAAGAAATAGTGTTGTAACTAAATATTTAAAGGTCAGATGCATTCAAGAAAGTCAGCTTTATGCATAGAGACACTTCTTACTATCACATAAGAGAACTGTGTCACTGTGCTAGAATGAAACAGGTACTTGTTAATTATTCTTAGCTTTCAGTCACCTCACTGGTGCAGATGCCTGGAGGGCAAAACGAGCAAAGTGGCAGCTTCCGTTAAACTCTGTGGCGCTGAGGTGCCAGTAGCCTAGTGGTTAGTGCACAAAGGGTATGTCATTCCCCACTCTCTCTCTCCAGATTTCTGACTCTATCCACTCTCCTGTCTCTCTAATAAAGGCACAAAAAGCTCAAAATTGAACCTTAAAAAAAGAAAGAAAACAACTATGTGTTATCAAAACCATAGTTGAGTGCTAATTAGCTAACAGTACCTAGACAGTATCAGGATGACTGTCACTTTCAGTCACTGATCTGGGGCAGTAATGTTGGTTAAATAATAATGTTGCTCAAGTTAACACAATATTTTGTAGCGGGATCAGGAGAGGAGTCTGTTCTTTTGTTCCTTCACAGGGACAGAGGAGCGTCGAACAGCATTAATACTCAACCTCCTCTCTGGGTTTTCTTTCTCGGATGGTCGAAGTCCAACCCGGGCTTGTCTCCTCGTCGGTAAGTGCATCCATCACATTGTAAAAACAACCGTCTTTAGTTTAAAAAAACACAACTGATTAAGACACGTAGGTGACATCTGAGACCTGCAGATTCTCTCTGGGGTGTAGCAGTACAAAGCTTTCTTGCCTGCCGAGAGGGGGGAGCGGGGTCCATAAGTGTGTGACGTCACGTAAAAGGTATGACCTTGACTCATGATGCAGAACTGGCTTATTTAATGTTGGACACAGGGAAACCCCTAATAACGTCATAAGACAGAAATGAAGCAATGTGGTTTATATGTCTGAAGTCTGAGATAACGGTCGCTGTCAGAGTTGGGTCAATTATATTGACCAATCGTATCAATTATTTTGTTTCCCATAAGGAGGGTCTTTATGTACCGTAGATTGGAGTTGACTGAAAAGAGGTGCACACATATGCAACAAAAGTTTTATTCGCCTTAGAAAAACTTAAACAAAGCCAAGGCAGCATACCCCGGACTCATCGAAAGCAGTCGATGGAAGAGAAGGTGAACTGAAAAAACAACAACAAAGCAACAGTAGCTCCCTGAGGAGTGCTGTCAGAGTGACAAATCTGTTCTGTGCCTGACACTGTGTTGTATTCTGCAGACCTCCTGGACAGAGGCCTGTCAAGCGTTGTCTGAGTAAGTGACAAACTCCTCTCCCATGATGCCTCGCCCTGTTTACGAACACTGGTCAAGTCCTTACAACGGGAGCAAAGAAAAAGAGAGGGGGGCAGGGAGACAGAGACGAGGGTGGGTGAGCTATTTGGACAGGCGGGGGAGGGAGAGAGACAGACAGAGAGTAATGGGAGAGATGGAAGTTACTGTGACAACGTGAAGATGGAGAGAGATAGAGGGGTAGGCTAGGAGGTGGCTGGCTTTTGCTTCTGCTCTTTAACCGCTTGGCAGTCTCCTCTTGATTAGGGGCCTAGCCCGCCGGTCCCCACGGAGTCTCCCTGGCAGAGTCGCAGGAGACGGACTCCTCTGTAATAGTGTCTGACAGGCCGGCCCGAGCCACAGAGGAGCTGACACAGATGCTGCGTTTTTTTTTTCAGGACAGGCCGACACTATTCCTCCCCAAGTCCCGTCCCTGTTTCCCCTCTCAGCCTTGGCTAAGTAGGTTCAATTTAGCTGTTTACTCCGAGCCCAAATGTGGAAGAAACTTATTTTGTCATTAAATATGTCGATCATATACATCCTGGAGCTAGAGCTGAGGTGTAGAGGGGCAGCGTTTGCCAAATCTTGGAGTTTTATAATGATATAAGTCACGAAAAAAAAAAGTAGTGAAAATAATCAAGGAATCAAAACTCAATGATAAACGTAGAGTGCAAAAAAAAAGTACGGAAGCCCAGAGATACAAAACAATAGATAAATGACCGATCTCAAAACAAATTCACAAATCCAGAAATGCATCCCATTAAGTTATCAACTAAAAAGCAAAAGCAACAGTCACAATAAAACGTCTTTTTTCTAAGTGTTGGAAAGATTTTCTGCAGTGAAGACGTCAGTGCTTTGAGCACACATTTGTTTTACACATTAACTTACTGCAAAGTCATCAGGGATAATAAAAATTCTCTCTCTCTATATATACAGTGTTAAGGATGTGAGGTTAGTTGATTAGTCAGCATATTAGCTCGCAACTGAATGAGTAGATATGACCATTATTTTCTGTTTGATGCTCCTGATGGAAAACATCTGCAGCTTTTTTGGTTGTTAAATTCATTTAAAATGTAAACACTGAATATGTTTTTATTATTTTGTTTTATTTCTATAACTTTACAGATTTTAATAAGTTGATGTTAAAATGAAAGTACCGAGTTATTGAGATTAAAATGGGTAGTAAATCATGTTGTATAAATGTATGTATGTATAAACAATGTTGCACATGGTTAGTTTAAGATCAAGATTAAATAAAAAATAAAGTGTTAAAATATTCTCTAATTAAAAGTGATTCCATAATTATTACACAGATTTATGAAGAATCACAAAGTGACAGGGATGCACTGAGAAAAAGGAGCATCAGCGAGCGCTGTTAGAACTGTTGGATGGACTCATTCTTTGCATTTCTCTGCAGCAGCACATCACTCTCCAAACAACGAGGGAGTTCAGGTCATGGCACAGAGTGCTGAGGGTGCTGCAGCACCCACCTTAGATCAGGAACAATTAAAACTATCAGCTTATAAAAACATTCAAACTTTAAGTTTACCCCTTCTTCTGCATTATGTCGATGTAAAACAATCAATCAATTTATCTTTTCTTTTCTTTACTGTGGTCCGTAACTTTTTCTAATACTTTCACACAGCCACGCGCACTATTAGGCCTCTCCAAACACTGGCATTAGAACACCACACAATAGCCCAAACACCATCATATTTTTGTATATATTTTCAAATTAATGGGTGAAATACGCAATTTTAAACCATTTTCCATTTTTAAATGTTTTTCGAGGAATCTCGCGACCCCCCCTTACAGTGTCTCGTGACTCCACAGGGGGTCCCGACCCCCACTTTGGGAACCACTGCACTAAGTTATGAATAAATTAGGAATTTGCATAGCAGAAAGTATGACATCATCATATAGAAAAACTCACCACCCTCGACTGACCTACACCCACCCCCCCCACCCCTGACCACAGCGCCAGTGTACCCTGATGCTGAGTTAATAGTCACACAGCTGATACATGTTCATTCAAACTGTTTAGAACTTCTTCTTTTAAGTCCCTGTTAGAAATTGAGTGATTAAATATTGCCTAAACCGCACATAACACGTTACGTGAACATGATTATATCAACAGCTCCTTCCATGAAACAGACCAGCATGTGTCAAACTCTTGATTATATCATCATCACTTGCTTTGTTTGATCTGCATGTTCTCACATTTTCAAACCACAAATATGTGCCTCAGAAATGTGCCTCCTGTGCGAACTCGTCCCGCTGATTTTAATTGGTAAATTTGTCGTGCAAAGAACCAGACGTGGTTGTGCTCCACCACAGACAGCTCTGACAGGAGAGGCAAAAAGCAACCTTGGCAATTAACACCAATTATAAAAAATGTAAACTTGTTTTTTTCACAGGTTATATTAGTTTTTCAGAACTTCAGGTTCACTTTGAGATAACAAACTCCTAATGAGAAAAATTACACAAAAAAAATAAATACAAATCTTTAGAGAAACTTTTTAGGGTCTTCGAGAGATAAAAAAAAGAAAGAATATCTTTATTGAAATTACTTTTAAAGCATTTTAAAGCGTAACAAAATGCTAAGAATGACAGTTTTTCTGCTCTTGTATGGGCGCTGCTGCAGCCGGACTCTCTGACGGATATCTCTGAGCCTCAGCAGATTAACCAAATCTTTCTGCATGGACTGAAGCCACCGGGGGTACATGATGACACATGTTTTTGTAGACTAAGAACCTCGCAGGAGGACCACAAACACGCGGGTAGTGATTGGAAAAAAGACGGATGAGAGGACGGAGGGAAACAACGGGCAGCGTGCAGCCAGTAGGAGATGCAGGGTTGAAGGAATTAGAGGAAAGAGGATTAGGCCATGCGAAATACTGATGAAACAATCCACTTCTTATCTTATTGTGAAAGGGGAATACATTAATTTGCTTAGCTCGAACAACAGAGAGATGAAGGAGGTTTTTATTTGTATTCACCAGCAAACAACATCACAGATTCAACAACAAAAGCTCTGCCTTTTCGGGGGGTTATCCTTCTGGAATGTTCTTTTTCCAGTTTGAGAAAATAGTCTCAAGGCGGAGGGATGACAAGCACAAAGAGCTTTGAGCGGGATGAGTGTGAAAGGCTTTATCCTCGAATGCAACAAAATATATATCAACAAATGCCTCCTGAGGAATCTCAGCAGGTTATAGAAGAATCTCAGTGTTTGTGTACAATAACTCCATCATAGCAAACCCCTGTGTCAGGTATATGATTTTATGGTGCACAGCAAACAAGGGTGAGAAAATGACTGTCATGATGTGTAAAGCTGTGCAAGGTGACAAAACAATAGGAGAAAGGGAACAATCCTCGTGGAGCTTGTGTAGCACTTTTCTAGTCTTCTGACTACTGAAAGCACTTTTACACTTCAGGTCATACCTACACATTCACACACTGATGGCAGAGGTTGCTACGTAAAGATACCATCAGAAGTAACTAATCCCATTCATACAGATTCAAACGCTGCCGACGTAGCAGCGGGAGCAATTCGGGGTTAAGTGTCTTGCCCAAGGACAGGTCGGACATGTGGCTGCAGGAGCTGGGGATTGAACCCTCTACCTCCTGGTTGAGAGACGACGGCTCAACCAACTGAGCCACAGCTGAATAGAAAAAGGAGATGTTAACTTTGGCTAACTTTACCAACTGTTCAGTACTGAGTCTGGCGGGCCAACATATTGTTACGAAATAATACTAGTGACAGTCACCGCACCGTCATAGATGTTCAGCGTCTGAGGCTGTAGCGCATTACAGCAGGTCAGGCAGGTACTTTAGTTGTGTTTGTTTTCCTTTGTTATACTTCATGAATGAGCTGTGTAAAATGTGTCAAATGTTGCTTACATATTTCCAGGTCAAGGTGGGATATTTACATCCCTGTTAGACCATTGGACAGTGCCTGTGTTTTTGAATCGTTAACTGTGATCACAACTTTTGCACTTTATCTGCAAATCAATTTGCACATTTTAATTATTGTTTACTCTTAACGTCTTATTTGTGAACTGTTCCTTAGCATGTCATGTTTATTATGACGTGTGCTGCTGCCATCTTGGCCGCAGGTCACCATTGTGACAGAGATCTCGATCTCAATGGGTTAATTACCTGGTTAAATAAAAAAAATCTACTAAAAGGAAGCTTAAGATATCACGACATCGTGCAGCATCTAACGCTTGCTGTCCACACTGCATCAGTTAAATATTAACGTCTTCGCTCTGTGAATTTTCAGTTTCCCTTGCAAACAGTATGACATGTGGTGCCTTTTTATTAAAGATGTACAAACAGAAGAGTGGTGCTTTGTATTGACGAGCTGTTGACACAAATGACAACACTCAAAGACTTGCCAATAAACGGCTCGCGGTGAGCTGAACTAAATATTTCTCGGGTGTTGACACAAGTCGAAGCACATTTCAATCACAGATGTGGATACTATTTATGCACCACTATCTCCACTTTGCAAAACAAGCTAACAAGCTCGATTGAGTGAGAAAAGTGAAATAAAATTAACGAATCCTTTTAGACACTGCTAGTTTCTCTCTTATCAGTTGTCTTTCATGGTTCTTCAATCTTGACTTGCAGAGCAAATAAAGCACCTTTAGCTGATGTCAGGTAACAGTTAAGTGCTAACTAATATTACTTAGAAGTTAACAAGAAATAGCTGCATGTGGGGCTTTCTCTATTCATAATGCAATGTCAGAGGGATCAAACTACCTTGGATAAATGTGGCCATGAAGAAATAAAAGAACAAAAATGGAACTGTAAAGGCTGTTTGAAAATAGCTCTTTTTTAATGTAGGTCGCGTCCATTTAACTTTAGGCTTCAGCTGCTACTTTAAAATAAAACAAAGGGCCCTCTTCAGTGCACTCATTACCACTTAGTGTCAGTGGCTGTAACTGATACAGTGCGAGAGGCACGGTGCATTCAGTTTTATAAATAGTCTGAAATATGATCCTGGGATCAGGTTGGCATTTTACATTAATGTCACCTTAGACTCAGGTGAATGTGTATCACCATCATCATCTCTTTTGGTGTGCCTGCTGTTATGGCTTCCCTGCATCAAGAAAATGAATTCATCATTATTCAAAATCTCAGTCCCAGTCCGTTCACATGGCCCTGGATAAAAGGAAGATAAATGAATGCAAATATATGGAACGGGGTTTGTATCAGAAGCTGGTGTCAGTACCACCTGCGCCTGTGTAAATCTGTGAGTATCTGTGTAGTTCAAGCTATTTGATTATTTTTTACATTTGGTCATCTAAGCCGTTTGTGTGGATTTGAAGATGTTTGTGTGTTTATGTGTGAGAAGAAAAGGAAGGAAGGAGGAAATGAAAGAGGAAAAAAGGCGGGTCAGTCGGGTTGCAGCAGTTAGGAGATCACTCTAACACTTATGGCCTGAGTGTGTTTTTAAAAGGTGTGCACTAAAGCATTTTCACAGCTCCTTGTTTAGTGCAATATGAAGGACGCGCTGCCCTCCTGCGCCCTCCCATCACATCGTATGAACCCACATTAGCTCTCAGCGCTCTTTGAAGTGCTGCAAGTTTCAGCAGTCCAACCATCACAACCAAAACATTAGACAGCTTCCGGCAGGGAAAAGCGAGAGAGCAATTTGAGGTCAGGCATTACAGCGAATAGTGGCCACATCAAACAAGCAGCAGGGAGCATATTGAAGAGCAAATGTGCTGCCAACTTTATGCTTAGTTCTTTTAGACAGAGTCAATAAATATGCCATGCTGACAGAACGTACATCATGATGTTCAACAAGCCTGTGAGAGGATTTTGTCGGGAAGAGGTGCGAATTAATGTCACATAAACTGAAATGATCATTTTGAAAAGTGAATTAACTGTACTGGTGCCAGCCCTCGTCTGTGTACCTCAATATTTCATGTAAATAAAGATATTATGTTAATACATGAATAACAGTCCTCCAAACAAAATGCCATTGTTGCACTTCATTATTCATTAGATCTACTTTTGGATCCGAAAACAATTTGTTTATGATCATAGACCGTAAAAAATGTGGAACCACAACATCTCATTACACTGTTACGCAGATGACAGCCAGTTATACAGTACCTCTCCATTCAACCCGAAGACCTGAAGTGATGGATGCCTAACAACTTCTTATAGCTAAATGAGAACAGATCATAGTGTCACAGCCTCTCAATCAGTTATCCGACAACATTAAGCCCAATGCAAGAAATAATGGAATCATCACCAATAACCGTAAATCGTACAAACAAATGAGCACAGTTAAAAAATCCAGCTTCTTTCAACTCAGGATCATTTCTAAACTCAGCACATTCATACCACACAAAGAACTAGAAAAAGTCCTCTATGCATTGACATCATCCAGACTTGATAACTGTAACTCCTCTCTTAATGTCTGGGATCAACAAGGCCTTCATACATCAAATAAAACACGTCCACAATGCTGCAGCCAGACTGCTATCAAGACGAGGAACATGTCACAACCATACTGTCATTCCTGCACTGGCTCCCCATCCATTACCGAGTACCATAGAAAACTCTTTTGTTTGCGTATAAAGCCCATCATGGCCTTGCTCCAACCATATTACACAACTCCTATCCCCACAAGTACAGCCAGACCACTCAGACCCTCTGATCAAGAGCTATGAGCCATCCAATGTGCACATCGAAAACTGTTCGGAGACAGGACTTTCTCCATAGCTGCACCTAGACTCTGGAATAGCCTCCTCATATAGATTAGAACTGCAGAAAAAAAGGACTCAAGACTCGTTTGTGTGCATGTATTCTTGTCTGTATGTATGTATAGATGACCACACTGTGTATTTTTTTTTCTTCTGTATTGTGATAACCTTTTATATGCTCTTTAATATGTTCCTAAATTATTTTGTAAGTAATAAGTTTGTTTTTATGCCTGCTGTAAAGCCCTTTGAGACGAAGCTTGTTTGCTTTTAATGGCTCTCTATAAAAATCTGACCTTGACCTTGACCGTTGGTTACTGAATGGGAATTCTGAAACCTACCAGACAGTTGGTAGGTGTTATACTGTGAACATCAATGTGTCATAACAAAGTCAGACCACCCAACCAAACCTCTACCCTGACATCTTTAGTTACAAAGACAATGTATGGCTCCTTTAGTTTCTGCAGCTGAAAGATATCATTACTCGAGGATAGAGAAATGTCTACATCTGCTGCTTTAAGGATCATAATCACAAAACAAAGCTGTGGTTTTATCTGATGAGTCAGTCTCAAATGTTAAAGTACAGTTGCCAATTATGTAAGCCAAAATTCATATTTCCATTTGACATACTGCTTAGGTTGCTTCCATGTTCAGCTCCACATTACTGTATCTTAAAATAATTCATTTTGAGCAGTGTCCGTTTATCTACACACACGGAAACCTGCTGTGCAGTTTTAACACTCTATTTGAAGCAGCATGAAGTTAAATCTTTGCAGCGTTTGTTTTCAAAATAGCCAGGAGCAAGAGACATACAGTTCTGAGTTATGTTGATGTTATTGCCTTTTCATTTAAATGTAACTACCATTTAAACACTTTCCAGCACTCTCACTTTGTGGTAGATATTTTATGCGATGGCTGCTGCCTCGTTCTTTAAGCCCGCAGCCACAACAATTCCAGCTTTTTTTTGCATTAAATTGCATTTTTATTAGCTGAATGATGGGATTTACCTGAGCATTTGTGAACAATGTATAATAGTTATTTTAAGGACGACAGACCAAAATACACTATTAGACTAGATTCTTTTTTTTAAACATGACTCATTCCTTCAAGTATGTACAGTAGACAACCACACACACAAACATTGTGTCTTTTAAATAGTTACAGTTATTCAAATAAATCATGTCATTTGGTGTATCAGTATATTTCAAAATAGCATTAATAAATGGAAAATAAGCTGCACTTATATACGATCTTTCTAGTCCTTACAGGTCACATTAACCCTGTCTTACACTCATTCACACAATGATGGTTGCTTTGTAAAGTTCCAACCCAACAGTACTGAAGTCATCATTCAAACACATTTACACACCTCAAGTCATGGCTTCAGGGTAATTTAGGTTCAGTGTTTTGCCCAAGGACACTTCAACTTGTGGACTGAAGGTGCTGGGGATCAAACCACCCACCTTCAAAATTCTTTAAGATCCCAAAACTATTCCATCGGGAAGGCCAGAAGAATGTTGTGACCATAACCTGCAGTCAACTGTATGACTGACATAAATAACCTATAGCATTCTATACATCTACAGTACTATGAAAACATCTGGCTCTCATTCACCCACTAAATCTTCCACAGGAGACCCTCAGGGGATCCAAACCACAATCTGGTGAAATGTAAAATCTTGCCTAAAATCTTGCCTGCTGCCTCAACAAATTTATGCAAACATTTTATCCTGCCTGTGATGACTTACATATGTGCTGGATCACATTTATTAGATGCATTTGTTGTCTTTTGCCATTTTTTCCCCTCCTTACCCCCATGCAATCATTCCTCCTGTGGGACCATGAGGTGGACAACGATCTTGTTCTGGACATTTTATTTATGGGGTGCGATGACCTCTTCTTGCCTCTCAATGTCTTGAAGACAGAAAGGATGCTAAATGGTTCTCGTAGAAACCCACCTGTCACAACACCATCTTTCATTAATGTCAAGTACTTAGGTACCATCCTTGATGACAGACTGACGCTAACATTGAAGCCATCGGCAAGAAGGCCAATCAGAGGCTGTTCTTCTTGGGAAAGTTTAGGGATTTTAGTGTCGATGAATCTCTTTAGAAAATATTTTATTAATCGTTTATGAGTCCATTTTAACTTTTGTGATGCTCTGTTGGTTTGGTCACTTTAGCGTTGTTGACAAAAACCGCCTGGTAAATACAGTTACACTTTGCAGAAAGATTGTTGGCATTGACTTAGATGATCTTGGCCAATGTTTTCCAAGCAGCAGTAGTAGGGTTTAAACTTCTATCAAAAGAGGGCCAAGTCAAACAGATATCTGGGGGTCATTTGTCCCTGTTGTCTGTTGGACTTTGTGTCTCATATCTCACTCAAGTCTATCATGTTGACATCCATAGGAGTTATGTATTATATGTGTATTTATATCTTTGTGCAGTTTTATGAGGTGTATTGTCTGTGTGGACTTCTGTTGCAAACCTAATGACCCCTCAGGGACAATAAAGATTTTCCAATCCAGTCCAATATCATCAATACTTATACAGCTGGCTGTTTTAACTTACTGTTCACATGTTTTTATTTCAATTAATCAATTCATACAATCAAAGATAAAGGGACAATCATCAATCATTATAAATACATTTGATTGATTGATTGAATGAGTGTCCACTAACCCCTTTTGTTGCACTGGCAGCGCAAACAACCTCACTTTCAGAGCCCTTCTAATCAGCGCATCTGTTACTAAAGTTGGCTCAAGGCGCTTCCACTTCGCCCAGTAGTGGACGTAAGATATGTTTTTAATTGCTCGTTTTTATTCAAGGACATTTCCCCATTGGTTTTGTGTAGAAAATGTGCGCTGCTGGCACAAACAAACAGCTTCAGGGAACACAGACCATAACTCATAACAACTGGTTACACAGTGTCAGAGATGATCTGACATCACATTTGCAAATGTATGTTTCTATTATTTTTTCTATCAGCATTATGATTTAAAAGTTCAAATTCAAACTCAAAGGTTTACGAAGGATAACAAGAAAAAAAAGAGACTGTAGACGAACTTAACCTGCACGCTTCTGAAGATGAAAAAGATTCCTTATGATGCTTCCGGCTGGTAAAAACTGTTTCCCCATCCGCCTCTGCATAAATTGGCTGACCTGGTGCACTTTAAGAAGCATTTGCATTTCAGTGGAGTCAGGTCTCCTCCAGTATTACCCAGCAGCTAACATTAGAAGGTATCAGAAGAAAAAAACGAATTATAAATGGAATAGGAAACAGGAACATTAGAGAAGAATTGAAATCAAAACTACTCATTAGCACACAGACAATTGAAAAAGTACAATAACAGAAAATAGTACACTAAGTAAACTATCAAAGCCTGTGGATGTAACACTGATGTTACTGCAGGATGAACTCATCAATCTAAAACCTTCATTAGTCTTTGCTAATGAATTATTATTGCAATAAAGGTGTTGCACAAAAGAATCACAGCTGATATTATAAAAGACATTCATTTGTATTCATTTGTCACGGCAACCGTTGGTTTAAATGTTGTTTAATCAACTCGACTTATTTGTTTAACTTTAAAAGTCAGATTTCATAAAAACGACGATTTCAGAAACACGTGACAAAACAGTCTGTTGGAAATTGAATAATCCTGTGATTCCCCTTTTTAAAATGCTCACAACTAAGGGGTGCTTAGGCTAGTGGTTCTTGCGCGCACCCCATGTACGGAGGCCATAGTCCACCAAGCAGGCGACCAAGGTACGTATGCGACCTGTGGCTCCTTTCCCGCATGTTATCCCCCACTCTGTCTCCCCGATTTCTGACTCTATCCACTGTCCTGTCTCTAAAATAAAGGCATACAAAAAAAAAAAAAAAAATTTTTTTTAAAGTGCTTACAACTACAACTCCATGCAAAAACAAGTTTTCTGGAACAAAAAGCTGTACAAAAGATGACATAACCTGTCTGCATTTCTTGTTTATGGCTACAGAAAAACTATTCCATTTAGAGCTCTGACCTCAAATACCATTACAAGACACCATTACCCAAAGCAATGACATGTGCCTTTTAGTCTTTGGTGGACAGCTATACTTGAAGAATTTCACAGAGCCCTGAGCGCACATATTTTTAGACTGAACGACCCTTTGGGGAATCAGACTTGCGACCTGTCATAAACAAAAACCAAACTGACGCTTCTTCCTACAGCTATTGTGAGATGAATTACAGAGATATGTGATTAGTCTGAGTATGGCGTTAGCTGAAGGACAGCAACTCATTTTAAGGTTCAAGAGAGTTTTTTTTTTTCTCTTGTTGCAGTCTGACCCGGCTTACTGAGAGGAACTCGTGGCTCTTTCATGAGTCAGTCTGAGGCGGCTCTAATGCATCTTGGCAATGAATAGTGTCCATTGATCCCAGCACGCCAAACTCACTTCCTCCTCACACAGCCCCTTGCATGTCTCATCCTTTTTCTATGTGTGAGAGTGCCTCCACACCCATCCATAGATTCTGATAGAAATCCGCCAAAGATGACAATTTATTCGACTTTCGTGTCTACTCTGTCAGACCTGAACAAACTGCCAAAAGGAGAAAAATCTTCTATCTATTTATCTGACACTGATTGGGATTGACTGATGATTTCAGGGCACGGCAGCAATTGCGAGGCTACGAAGGTCATGTTTACGCTGATTGATGAAATGAAGACACTGCCATCAAAAACCCTCCAAACAGACAAACAGAAGAGTGCGTAGCACAAGTTGACCTCAGACCCGTGGTATTAAGTCTGAAATTGTGGTATGACCTGCTCTTTTCTGAGAGCACAGAGAGCGCCTCAGTGCACAGCGACAGCAGTATCAGTGTGAGATCTCCCAAAGAGAAATGGAGCTGTAATGCCATTTATCTGCAGGCCTCTGTTAACGTTTGCTCCAAAGGGAAGTACGAAATTGAGATAAAAGCTGGTGACCAATCGAGTGTCAGCTTGCCTAGTGCCTGGCTGCACTGATGACGTGCTGATAAAAGCGACGGATGAGAACACATGCTACCTCTTCAGATCTCAGTGGCTTCATTTATCCAGGGCCCTGCATAGGATATTAGTCTGCAGAGCTCGCAAATGTTACACCAAAATCAATACTCGGCTGACTGGTTTGCTCCGTTTTTATTATAGGTCTGGTCGTAAAGTTAAGTATGAGTCATTATCAAGAACAGCATAATTTCCCAGGTTTATGTCATTAACGAGCACCTTTCAGTCTTTGGTCTCAACAGTGGCCATCTTTTTTTATGAATGCAGAGAGCCTACAATGGTCTAAGAGAGTGACATTGGGGTTTCATAGGGAGCTATAAACACTCCCCCTGGGGGTAATGTTGTCTAATCAAGACAATGGACTTCGATCCAGTCGTATACAACCCTTTAAAATATGGTCTGACTTTAAAAGTGTATTACCTCTCAAATGAAAATGATTCTAGAGACATATGTCATTACTGATACATGCAGTGCCAGTCTACATCTCTAGCCATTCCTTCTTACTTCAAGACCCCTTATAAGTTCTGTGAATCACACCATGTAAGCAAATCAAAAAAGAGGGCTGATAGGAATCTTTTGCAAGTACAACAATACTTGTCAGCCCTCCTGTGAAGCCTCGCCTCGCCACCAGCAGTTGCTGTTGCTACGCCTCGTCATGCTTTCCATTCTCTCCAATACATACTGCAATCATAATGGTGCTAGACATGCCGCTCAAACTTCTTGGTTTATTTGTGAAACAATGAGTCTAGGATTTCAGACAGAGGGACAAAAGCAGGCTGAGCATTTCTGGTGAACAGTGTAGGCTGATATTACCATCCTCACTCGCAGATGTATCAGTTTTAGCTAGCTTTGAATTAAGCTAATGTTTGCTCAATTTTGATCATGTTGGCTTCTTCTTACTGCTGTTCATTTAACAAAATGTTGTTGTATGTATGTATGTATGTTTTTTGTGTGTGTTTTTTTCACAAAAGTTAAGGTCCTTATTAAAATTAGGACTATCTATGGTTGTTAAACCATCATTTTTCCTCTAGACTATGTTTGCTATAAAATGGTATAAAACTGACAATCGATAACAAATGTTACGTGAGACACTTTAAAAAAGAGCAGGTCAGGTCTGGACTGGCCTTAAACTATACTTCTCCAGTTTTGCAACTATAAGCCATGTTGTGACTTAGGAATAATAGAAGCAGCAATTACCCTGTTATATCCATTCCCAACACTCCCTTGTTTTTGGTTTTATAGTGGCTTTACAAAAGGCCTGTTAAAATTGAAGATTAGATCCTTTGCAACCCAACACACCTGACCAAAGTAAGGACTTATAAGAAGAGTCAATTTTTGCAGATTGCGGCCATCCTTTGTTTTCAGAGTTGAATGTGCAGCTGCAGATACAGCCTGACAGATTAATATTACAAGAGGACCAATCCTCTGGAACTCTGCCCATGTTGTTACGTTCTTCTGACTCCTTTGAGCCCTTCAAAAATCAGTTGAAAACGTATTGGTTTAGAAGGTCCAATGGGTAATCATGTCCATCCAGTCTACTTGCTGTGTGCTTGATCTATGTTTTACTGAGCCCACTATTGTTCCTGGTCATATCTGGATTTAATATGTCGCTCTGTGAGCCAACCATTTGATGTGTTTTTATTTCTGTAGTTTTTACTATTTTGATGGAAAGCACTTTGTGACCTTTGTGTGTGAATAGTGCTATATAAATAAAGCTTCCTTACTTATTAAAAAACATATCCATCCCGGCTCCCATGTATAAAATACTGATGACTGCCTCTCACACTGATAATAAAGAAAACCTTGAACCTTGAACCGTGGACATCACCCTTACATTCTTGTCCAGTTCCATCCAAAATGCTTCCACATCAAACAGCTCAGAGTGAAACATTAAAAAATGACACAACAGATCTTACCTTGAAGTCGCAAATGCACGTCACCATGTTCCCAATTCTTAGGCACTCCCCATCGAACTTGCATGTGTTGGTGTCGCACAAAAACAGGTCTGTGTCCCGGTCATCAAAACCTGGAGGAGCAGAGCCGAAAAGAGACATCAGTGACTAAGTGCTTCTCTGTTCATCCCTCAAGCAACTCTGAGCTGAACCCAATTCAGGGTCACTCATAATGAGTGTCTACCATTAGTCATGGCTCCCACAGCACGATACACACTTTGATCACACACTTGTGCACTTTGAAAAGACAATGCTCGTACGCAATCCTGTCCTTCGCTGCCAACATGATGAAATACATTTTAAAAACACTGTTCCCTGGACTCTACTGGTGGGATGAACAAAAGATTTGTCTTCATTTGGTGTTTTGATGATGGTGGAGGAGAACACTGTCTATTGTGTCAGTCCAAAATCCCCCATAGGTGTTCAATGGATGTGACATCTGGTGTCTGCCAAAGCCTATCATTCACATCATTGTGTGTTCTGTATGAAAGAATCCGCATTGTCTTTGTTTCACAACTAATTTATTCATCTTCTTCCCTGTAACATTCGTTTGTTTACAACAGCGCTGTCTACCCGGGCGTTGTCCTGTAGAGAAACCTGGTGCCTGATCCGATTCAGGCTGCGTTAGAGCTCTCAAATGACTCCAACAAAGCATCCTGAATTAAATCACAGAGTCACATGGGCATGATACTGTAGACTGAGCTCGAGGCTATTAGTCTACCTGAACTGATTGCTTACAGAAAGCAGCACCATGTACATGTCGGCTTTTGCATTTCAAAGTACATAAGTCAACATTCGACCAAATTCCAGCTGACAGAGTTGTTAATTTCATCCATAAAGAAGCAACCACAGACATTCCCAGCAGGGCTTATTTGCCATTCAGGGTATTATCATTAATTTCGAGGTAAACAGAAGAGAGGGTGATACTTTATTCAATATTTGTTGTAGATATAAATAACACTGGTGAATAAGTTCACCTCATTATGATATGATAAGAACGATATTTGCACAGGCAAAATTCATCCAATTATGAGGAGCCAAAAAAAATTCCACTTGCAGAGGCAAACCCTTTGACTTTTTAATATTAAAATGGTTTAATTATTTCCTGAAGATAACATGAAAGGATATGATTTCAGTCTATTTTGGGATGTTGTTTATTCCCAAAAGAAGACTCTCAATTTGTTTAAAGAGTGTAGATTTGGAGAACTGAGTGCAGAAACACAAACATTATTATGTATCTCTACATCTGCTACATCAGCGTTAAGAGACACTCGAGCCTGACTGATAAAGCAATGCTTTTAGGAGCTTATCACTGATATATCAGTACCTGCATTGATCTTCAGATATGCATAAGAAGATTCCAGAAGACTCTGAACTGCTCATTTATATTGATGTTTGTTGTCAAATCTTATCTCTCCTTGCATTCACATTGTTATGTTTTGTTTAGCGTTTGTATGTGTTCCCAAGTTATGTTTGTGTCAACTTGGATGGTAACATAAGTGACATACATAAGGGGTCCTTGCCTGACACAGACATCGTATGACATTCAAACATTAACAGTCAGTATGTTCACATGCACGGTTAAATCGATTTGCGGTTATAACTCGATTAGAGTATTTAATTGGAACTGTCCTTGTCCCAATATCAGTACAAGCTCAAAGGGTGAAAGTGATTAATTGTTAGTAATATCTCTGGCTCTGTTACGGTCCGTAGTGATATGCCCACTTTCAGCTTTTTCCTCAACCTTCTTCCGGTAGACCTACGTCACATACCAAACAACCGACATCAAGTTCGCAAGCAGCAAACTGTTTGTAATTTGAACGCTGAAAAGTTGGAAAACTTTCCAGCTTTGCTTATATACTACATAATCTACTTGGCTTTACTTTTGGTCTAAATTCCACTGCTATCCCTCGTGCAGACGACAACATGACTTCTGCTTCTACACTTGTGCTATTTGATTTCCCAGTCCAAGCCCTGCACAGCAACTGTGGAGCATGCACAGAACGCCAAGGCCTCCAATGGAAGTGTATACATGCAAGATTTAACTGATCCCCAACTACGATATCTAGGTGTGTTGATCAGAGAAATGTAACTTGGCACAATCTCAGCAGGACTAACACATTTGCATGCATATTTAACGTTTAATTGAAGTTGGACTTACAAATCTACTTTTTCTAACTGCATGTAAACGCACTGATTGATGTTGGTCTTGAATGAGCATTTGTCAAGCTGGAGTCCTCACCTCAAATGCCATGCATGACAAATAGACAGATGAAACATAGCCGTATGTCCAAGGCTGCACTTAAATGTCTTAAAGGGAGACTACATACGAGGGAATCACTGTGGACGATCTCTTTTAAGGCCTGGAGTTATTTTCTGTTTTTAATCCTTTAAATAAAAACTTCATTTCCAAAGTATGACAGAGCTGTCTCTCAACTCGGCCTGTACAAACAGCAGAGCTGGGTCATTGTAGGAAAGAAACACTGGGAAGACTGACTGGATTTATGTTGATTAAGCGTCATCCTTTACAGCGGCCATTGTGCCCACTGGCTTGGGTAATTACCTGAAACCTAATGTTTAACTTTTAAATGGTAGAGGAGTAGCAAATTGTGGACTTGGAAGTTTAAAATATGTATAAAACATCAATGAGGCAGTTAATATGAAAAATACAGTTATCCAAGAAGCGCTGGCAGAATGCGTGGTGAAATTGGAATTTGAAGCTGACAACATCAAAGATACTAATCGTGACGATGAACAGTGTGGGTTTGTTCCTTCATTTGTTTCACTTCATGCTTTGTGTCCTCATGAGAAATGGTTTAAAACAGAAAAAAGTATGCATCCTTAATGTTCAACCCTTGTGACTGACATCATATAAACATGCATTGTTAATGGTTGCTGCACAATAAACAAGTCTTCATGAATTAAAGCGAGTCTTCTTTTATGTACGACACAGTTGATTAAGGCTGGTGTGAAAAATGCATCTGCTCCTCCAGATGGTGAGCCAGGTACACCACTTTTAAGTCATATCTCAGGTTATTCAAATCAGCCGTATTCAACCAGAAAACTGCAGTGTTCTCAGATATCTCCACGTTGAGTGTTCATACAGGTATCCCCCTTTTTGCAATGCGGCCCTCTACAGAGTGAATAAATGTCAAGTTCAGCTAACAGCTCTCCTGCAGCAGGTAAGATGTCACTGTCAGGCTCAAGGACACTTGAACATATTTTTTCTTTTCATGTTACACTCGTACTACTTCCACTCCCCCAGCATCAGGCACGACTGTATGTTTCATTCATACACAGCCAAGGATTCCATACCTTCACAATGATGCATTTCAATAACCACTTCAAGTCCATCAAAAAAGCTGTTTGAAATGACCTTTATATGAAAATCTCCTGGAGTATTTCAGGTGCAATTGATAAAACCTTTAAGGAGTGCTGTACTGAAAAAAAAAGTTGAATGAAGCTCAAAATGAACTCCATGGAAAGCTTGTACCTTACAATAATGGCCAAATATTTGACATCGATTATTAGGGACTAAATCCTAAATCCTACCTTATTACAGGATGTATGGGACTGATACCAATACATTTTTTTGGGGGGGGATAATCAACTACAGATATTTCAACTAAAATAAATAATTTGATCTCAAAGGAAGAATGTGTGACTTTTTGATCCAGTAGATGTCACCCTTGAGCACCAGCATCAAACCAAAACAAACTGCTGTTTGGCGACACCTCCGCTAGTCTGAAGTCTCCGCGACACACCTCCAACCACTCTCCACTCGCGTTCGAAGGAGTTATCAATTAGAACGCACCATAATTAAGCACCATTAATCGACGGACAAAATTGTCCTTTGCTCGAGCTGCAATTGCCCGTGTCCTGCATTGTTGTGTTAGCAGGCTGATGTTAGCACACTTTAGTTAACTCGTAGCTTCATATTGCACATAAAGTGACACAGAATGACTGTGATCTAAAGACACTTATGTGACATCCAAATAAGCAGTGAGAAGGCTGTGTTATTCTTCTTTTCTCTAGTCCTTGACTGAAACAGCTTTATACACAAGGCCGTCCCTTCCATGTAAACATGATGTAAACACAGCCCGACAACAGTACAGCTGGCGAGACTCGCGCTTTTCACTCATTGTAGTCAGTCATGACTCAGAGAGACATTTAAAGAGGATATACTTGATTTCGGCTGTATTTATATGTAAAAGGTCGCACATTCTGCCTTTAAATTCAAATAGTGTGAGGTGCCAGTAGCCTAGTGGTTCATGTGCGCACCCCATGTACCGGAGGCTATCGTCCTCCAAGCGAGCGACCTGCGTTCGAATCTGACCGCTGACTCCTTTCCTGCATGTCATTCCCCACTCTCTCTCTCCCTGATTTCTGACTCAATCCACTGCCCTATCTCTAAAATAAAGGCATAACTTGGAAGGCTAGTCTCTAAATACAAATTACCTTTTTACATAACATATACCAATATTATAAGACGAGGACTAGACTCTTCTCCTCTGTCGTCCCCCGGTGGTGGAATGAACTTCCAAACTCCATTCGATCTGCAGAGTCCCTCTGTACCTTTAAGAAAAAGCTAAAGACCCAGCTCTTTCAGGAATACCTACTAACCTAACTTAATGATGATGATCTCGATAGTATTGATGTAATGATGGTAATGAGGATGGTTTTTGTTTTTGTTTGAAAACGACGACGTATAAGATGGTTTATATACTGATTAGAGTCTCAGAACGACAGTTAATGTTGTGCCTTGCCTCTGGGCAATGCCTTTCAGCACCTGTGTGTCCAATCGGACTCAAAGCTGATCGTTCGTCCATACTGACATTGTTCCTTTATTTTTCCTTGATCCTTGCTTGTGTTGTTCTTACTCTCTGATGTACGTCGCTTTGGATAAAAGCGTCTGCTAAGTGAATTGTAGAATTGTAGAATATTGTCAACCAGTGTTAGCGCTGAGCGGATGATGGTCGCCCTTGGTGCTTGCATGTGCTGAAGACAGTGACAACTCCATTTCTAAATCATCCCAAACAATAAAATCTGCATTAAACAATATAAGAAAACAAACGTGATATTTCTGTGGTATCAGCCACAAACAGCTAATAATATCGGCCAGCTGATATATTGGTCAGGCTCTATAACAGACACTCGGACTCAACCCCTTTTGTCACCTAACTGAAGCAACTTATGCTCCTCTCTATAACTAATAGCCCCCCTTGGCATGGGAAACTGGTCAGGCAATAATACCCCATGTTGGAGAAGTCCACTGCTAAAAATGAACCTGCTATTTGCCAGGACTCCTGAAAGACTATGAAGTGCAAGCTCTCAGTACGAAAATACAATCATCCAGCCAAGAACAGTGACATGAGAGGCCTCGACGTTTGGATTGCATGGATGGAACAAAGCCCTGAGCCCCGAGAGAGCCATACAAGGCAATCTGGAAACCCACAGAAAAAAAAAATTGGCACCCTGGCAATTGACATGTTGATGGTGCTCAGCAGGGAGAGGCATTGTTATGGTGACAATCAAACTGCTGGCTAGGAGTATACAAATGATAGGAAAATATCAGCTGCCTTTCATGCCAGCTGGTAGACTCTGTGAAAAAGTAAAAGGCCTATACTTTATTATCTTTTTCTATTTTTTTTTAGAAGTCATTCCAGCTACAATTTTGATACTTTGATATCTTAGCATTTTTCTCAAGGTCTCTTGGACAGCAGACTATGGGAAACCAAAGGAGAAAGCAATCAATTGTTCTTCAAATAACAGGAATTAGAGAGAATATGGCTCCTCCATGTGCCATTAATCTGTCCTTTGTTTTAACTAAGAAACAGATGTGCAGTGTGGACGGTATCAGCAGCCAGTAAGCTGAAGATATACACAGATATACACTTATACCTTGTAAACATTCATGACTGATTCAGTCATCCTGATCATCTCATAAACAGCAGCATTGATATTTAAAGAGAAACTGAAAAAGACACGTTGTCTTTATAAGAATCATGAAGAGAGTGTTCTGTTGACTGCTTACAAGAACACAAGTGTCACTTTTGTTTTACGGGTGTCGAGCCTCGCAATGAAACAAGAACAAAACATAATAGAGTTAACGCCACAGATGATCACTTCGCCGATCACACATCACGGCCAACACGGTCTGGGCTTCAAAGACGACTCAGCACAAATCTGGATTCCTTTTATGACAGACTTCCTCAAAAGCAGCACAAATATAGAATAACACGACAGACACAAACGGTGAGGCAATTCTTCTTTCTTGTCAGTGAGCGGCTTAAGGCATGCAATATTCTTAAAAAAATGTTTGTCACATTTAAATGATAATAAAGGACTTATCATCCAAGTGATACAGCCCACCCTTCTTTTCTTTTACCAATACAACAAATGTGGCCCATTGCTACAATCCCTTTTCAAACGTTGAGCTCACAGCTGGTTTTTATTCTGCAATCTGAGAGCATGTTTTGGATCAACAGAGTCAAAGCAATTCTTTCAAGGTCCATTTCAGCCATGAAGTAGTTGCTTGTTTAAAGAATAAAAGAAGGATTTTCGCTCTATTTTAAAAATCAAAGTTCCTGTGAGAGATTTTTTAGCTGGTTATGAGACACAATGAAATGAATAAAGATGCCTCTTGACCTACAGAAGCAAACAACACCATAAGCATAAATATTGATCTCTTCTTTTTAAGACTTATTTTGGGGCCTTTTGCCTTTATTGGATAGGGCAGTGGATAGAGTAGAAAACCAGGGAGAGAGAGAGAGAGAGAGAGAGAGAGAGAGAGAGAGAGAGAGAGAGAGAGAGAGAGAGAGAGCAGGGAATGACATGCGGGAAAGGAGCCCCAGGTCGTACTCAAACCTGGGCCGCCCATCTGGAGGACCATAGCATCCGTATATGGAGAGCTCAGACATCTGCGCCCCAAGATTGATCATTTCTGTATTGTTATTTAAAATGCTGCCATGGGGTCAAAGAGATTGACAGCAGCCTTCCGACAGACAGCCTATTTTCCCACAGCAAATATTTGAAAGCAAAAGCAGGATGAGATGCTTTGTTTAAAAAAAAACATACTTAGGCATGTACAGGACAAGATCAGTAAATATATAAGAGTCACCGCTTTTTCCAAAGGGGGGCGAAAAATCATCAACAAACTGAATATACTGTACAGGCGTCGTACAGCATAGCGGTTATGTCGCGCTCCCCATGTACATAGGCATTAGTCCTCATTACAGCGTTTGTCGGTTCAAATCTGACCTCCCAACATTTCCTGTCTCTCTTCTTCTGTCCCATCAAATAAAGCCAAAAAAGGCAACAAAAAACAACTTAAAAAAACAAACAAATAAGAAGCATCTAAGGCCCTTATTAATGTACAACACACTCCTTAACTTCTACCAATAAGCAGTAATTAGTATGTCATTGGTAGGGGAAGAAATCGTAGTTGCAGGCCTAACGATAGCAGAAAAAAGGCTTTAATAAGAGCGATATAATGGTTAAAAGATCCTTTATGCTGTGTGTACAGGATATCAAACAACTACTTAATAGTGAATATGTGTAAAATGTGTTGTTACTAATTCAGTATTTACAAATGGGCTCCTCTTTGCATTGCACAGGAAGCTACACCATACAGCTATTGATGTGTTTGGTACAACACAACATAAAGTGAAGTTTAGATTTGAAAGTGGAAAGCAGATTTTTTTTTTGGTTCAATAGCTCAACATCTCCTGTTTCTGCAACTATCCAAACACAAATCGTTCTCCTTGTTGAGCAGCTAAAGATACAAACCCTGACAGCTCTGCACACACACACACACACACGCACACACACACACACACACACACACACAAACACAAGTTTTCAGAGTATTACATCCAGACAATTTAACAAAGTAAAGCATTTACTGTTATTGTTCGATCTCAGGCACCTGTGATACATTTCTGAGCCCAAATGCTTTCCTGACACCTACAGAGCCCCTGCCTGAAAAGAAACACAGAGTGCCTGTGAAGTCAGAGAAAAAAGAAAAGTAGAAAGTGACAGTAAATGCTGTAGAGCTCTTTCCTCTTTCCTTCCAACACTTGAGCTTGTATCTCCAAAAAAATCAGGCCTAACCCACATCTCAACATCACTATGACACCATTTAAAGGGGTTTATAACGAGCATTTCAATGTGCAGATTTATAATCACCCACGGAAAATAAATCAGCCTGAATGTCAGCATCTCAGAGTAAAGTCTTTTTGATGAAAACAACTTTTGAAAGAGCTGAATACCAAAGAAGTCTTGATCAGGAATATCTGCTCAGTGTTTAAATATGAAGTTAAATACTTCTGTACTGCCATAATTGTTACAATAAATACTAAACCCTAACTGAAAATCAGGGGCTTGAAAAGCAGCATTTTCACTGGTCTCCATTGTATTTATGTTTTGTTATCATGTGACTGGATTTTCAAAATAAAGTATCCCAACAGTACATTTCAGTAACATTGTAGAAGTTGAAATAGTCACATAACGACGAAGCCAAGCGAAGTCAATTAGAATAGAATTAAAAATATGAAAGGATAGTAATCATAGCTTTCACGTGACGACACGCCCACCTGGCGGTCAAGAAAAGCTTTCTGCTGTACACTCCGGAGAAGTTACCGGTCTCAGATGCCACCTATGTACATGATTAAACTAATTTCCTTTTTTTCTTTTTTAAGCCAAAGACAGTTGTTACTCAATGTGATGCACTAACCAACGAGGGACAAGCCTGAGTTGTACTTCTACAGAAATTCATCTGAGAAAGAAAACCCAGAGAGGAGGAGATTGTGGATCAATGCTATGAGACGCTCCGCTGTCCTGCTGTCCTGGTGAGGGAAGAAAAAAACAGACTCTTTATCCTGCCATGAAATATTAATATTTATTTAATATATTTCAACGAACATGACTGCCCCAGTACACTGACTGTAAGTGACAGCTGGCAGTGATCCTGATAATAACGTTAGATAAAGTTTGCTTACAAATGTGAGCTAGTTAGCACTTTGCTTTGATGCTGAAGATTGTCTTGCCCTTCACTTCCCAAACATTGACCAAATACATAAAGCTGTCCGTACTTTTGTCGGCTTTCATTCTGGCGGCTGTATAGGCAGAAAGATTTTCCACTCAATACATGTAAACATCACTGAAGTTAAGTTCTACGAGGACTTTTCTGTTGTTAGAGATTAAAGCCCAAACTTGTAGTTTTTCACATCTACATTTTCTTGTGCATCGCGCATCTTTTTGGAGAAATGAACATATAAAAGCCTGTGCTGCAGCTCCACAGAGTATACCATGGTGGACGTTCCTAAACTTGGGTCAGTCACATGACTAAAAACTCTAAATTGAAAATGTAAGAAATCCAATACAATTATTTTATAAAGCACATTTAAAAATATCAGTAGACTAAAGTTTGGCACAGGAAAAAATAGTCCAAAAAAAGACAATAATGTTAATAAAGTCAGACAGAGATAAAAGCCAAGGAATAAAAACATGTTTTTGCAGAGGTTTTAAAAAGAAAAGTACGTGAGTGACCACTTTATTAACCTCTGTAGAGCAGAGATCGGGCCCAGCAAAAATCCAGTACGGCCTTGGCCCGGGGGGAGGATCGTGGCCTGACCCGGCTTCAGGCCGTGGGCCGGTCTCGGGCTCGGGCAGAGAATGTAACCTCTAATCTTCTGTGCCTTAACCTTTCTCTTATGAAGTTATTCTCACTGCAGAAATAAACTGATCAGCCGACCTGAGTGAACTTGAAAGACCTTGTAGTGTTAAAGGGTCTTGTAAAAAAAGATGGAACACAGTTTCATGCTAAAAGCCTTCAAGGTTAGCAAAGGAAGTCGGGCAAGAAGGGCATAGAAAAACAGAGTTATAGCGTAAGGAAGGAGAGTACAATACTGAGCAGCTGTCTTAGTGAGAGATCATCGTGTGCTAACGATGTAGCCGCTAACGATAAGTCTGAACTTCCTTTATTTAACTTTTAAAATACAGGTACAACAGGCTGTATAATATAGAAAGCTGTATCATTTAAATAACCACTTTTCCCACAATCAGACATATGGCTGCATGAGCTGGGGATCCAACCCCTGACCTTCACGTTGGGGGAAGCTGACTTTACCACTGAGCCACAGCCGCCCCTAATAATAATACCAAGTTTAATTTATAAAAGTCATGTTTTGTTCTCCTATGAGCTTTAACAATGTTTAACTAGTAACATATGCATTCTGTTTATTTAGTCGATGAGTGTCTGTGCACTAACTGCTCGTGCAGCATGTACTGTGTAAGTCACACAAACGGAGCGAGTCTCCGGGGACTGTATCTACAGTTTTTGGAACGAACACGGCGCTGCAGAACAGAGTTTGGTGGAAATGAGACAGTTACAGCTGCAGGCTACAGTAGGCGGCACAATATGTAATGAACAGTCTACTGATTGTTGTCAACCACCATCAGACATCTGCATGATGAAAACAAACACGTTAAGAGTGAGAGGAGAAAAGACTAAGCAAGCACTGTTTGATTCAAAGTATTCATATACACATTTATCAATACTTTACGACCTGTTGCTGTGTGAGAGGCCATGAAAAATCTTAAAAATATAATTCAAAGATTGTCTTCCTAGAGTGGATCTCTGCAGTGCTGACATGCACAACTTAAACGCTGCCTTCTTTTTCACTCAGACTCTGCACAGGGATTTAGTGGCCGTACACTCATTTTAGATCATGTTGATGAATTTTCTTACGATCTGCAGATCACATGCTGTCCAAACCGTTGCGGATGATCCAAATGGATCACTGATCAACTGTGATCTGTTCGACCCATAGACTGTAAATATTAAAGGACAAAGCCTGAGTGAATTCACCTATCTGTTCCTGCAGGGGGCTCTGGAGGCTCATCGACAGCAGCCGCCGTGCTGGAAATGCTGTCTCAGCCTAACTTTCAGTCAACCTACGGACAGGCCAATAGCTGGAGATGAGACCGTTTTTAAGCCTCTTGACACACAGCTTCACCGTGCCCGCCTGCAATCAGGTTGGCTACGCGCCTAAATATGCATAGCTGGTATCGTTAATAAAATCAAAACAGATGCATTATAGAAAAATCTCCCCCCGCACAGTGTGTGCCCATGAGGACAATAACTAACCAGACCTATTTAGTTATTTTGTACCAGGCAGTAAACATGTTAATTTATGCTGTAAAAACAGACGTTTTTTTGAATGTGGTGTGTATGTGACTTCAGGGTCTCCAGTAGGCAGTCTCAAGCCGACCCTCCATGAACTGCAATTTGTTGCACTTCCGCATTGGCTTCATTTTTCAACACTGGAGGTTGCCGCTTGGTTCCACCACTAACTGATACCTAACATCTAAGCTTTTTTTTATACCTACCCCAGAGATATTTGACTTCACAGTGTTGTAATGTTTACTATCGTATACAAGGCAGTATCACAACTAGTAGTGGTACAAGTACTTTCACTAATCCTGGTTGGTGTTATCTTTCATAACATGAACTCAAAAGGAATGGTTAGCTAGATTGGTATGCAACAATACGTTTTATCTCTACCTAACAACCCTCCACAATCGACTTCTAGTGTTTACCACAAGGGTCAGAAAAAGAGAGAAAAAGACAGACAGACAGAACGGGAGAGAGAGAGAGAGAGAGAGATGAATGAGTTGTTTCTGTTGTAGAAACGGGAACAAAAGCCAGCACTGTGTCTTTTCATGCTGGGAGAAATGAGACTGTGACTCAATTTCCTAAAAGAGTGGAGTTTAAGCAGAATAAACACACAAAAACCAGGAATGATGTCCATCATGATAAAAGCAGGGTTAACTGTTAACTCGACCTTCAAATGAGACCAACTGAATACATGACAAATGAAGCTTTAGTGAAAGTCCAGTAAGGCTCACAATAAATGCTGGGCCCGAGTTGTTCTTTACAATCATTGTCTGTGTTCGTCAAATGGTTCCCATCAGCTTGTTGCATTCACCCAATAGCACCGTAACACGGCCTCATTGTTCGCCACATATTGCTGTTGCATGTTTTCTGTGATTCTTCCCCTCCAGGTCGATTATGCTGCATTTAGACGCACCCCTCCAACTCCCAAATCCCCCCAGTCTGGGAAGACGACAGTGATTGTTTTGTGTTTTTATTTAGTAGAATTCTAATTCCACAATTCAAAATTTTGAGTTTATATATATTTGAAAGATAAATTATCTGAACATAAACTTTGTTGGCACAACTTTCATTGTAAGGAACTTTTATTATGTAGAACTTAAGACCGACCAATCAATCAGCCGATATTAAATAATACATACAGTGACTATCGGTATCGGCTAATTTTATCCCAGATATTACTGATTTATTCACCAGTCAAATAGCATTTCATTTGAGTTTCACTGTATTACACTAACAGTTCTCTGTCACCAGCAGAGGGCGCTATATGGATTACAACAAGCATTATGACTCTCCATAGTGTTGAGCGTCGATGCACGTACATGCTCAGTTACTTTCCAGTTGAGTGACCATCTTGTCTTCATTTTATATCTTTGTCTTTGATTACTGCATTTGAGGGATCAACACAATAAATGTGTATATTTATATCTATCTCTACAGATCGAACATAGATCTCAGAAAGATATCGGCTGATTTATCGTATCTGATTTTTTTTTTTTCCTCCCCTAATGTCAATATCGGTATCGGACCCAAAAACCTCATATCAGTCGGGCCCTAGATAGTACAGTGGATAGTGTCTGGATTTTTGGAGAGAGAGTAAGGAATGACAGGCTGGAAAGGAGCCACCAGTCAGATTCGAACATGGGCCGCCCGCTTGGAGGACCACAGCCTCCGTACAAGGGGCGAGCATTAACCACTAGGCTACCGACGCCACAGCTGCCACTTTTTTAATGATGAATCTTTGTGATTTTATTGAGGGGTTATTAATTTGTTTGGTCTTTGAGTTAAAAAACAAACATTTTATAAAGTTTTTCTTTGAATAAAGTCTCTCTCTCTCTTCTCTCTGTCTCTCTCCACCTCCTCCTCCAAATGTTAATGAGAGCTGCTTGATTCATGCACAGCCCAAGTAACACGGTGTCAAAGGCCTTGGAAACGTACACTTCCTGTCCCTGCCCTGCAGCTCCTGGAGGAGATTACAGCAAGCTGAATAATTAACGAAAACAAGCTGGCAAACATCAAATATTGAAAAGGTAATGTTTGTATGCTAACGATTAAGATGGCAAGTGAAGCACTTACTCCTCTAAGAGAGAGAGAGAGCTTGTCAGCCAAATGCATCTCCTCCTACCTAGCATACCTGCAATTTCACAACCCTATAAGAAGAACCAGGAGTCCTTCCCCCCCTGTTTTAAGCATTGTTCTCATCAATAATTAAGCAGGCTGAATTAATAATGAAGGCTGAATAACCACATTGGTGAGACATCCTTTCTTGACCTCTCTCGTGTCGGAGGCCTTATTTCTTTTTTACAACTTTGCAACAGGTTTTTAAATGTTTGTCATGGGTAGAGTTACAGTTCAGCCTTTATAATGTGAGGTTATTAAAAAGCACAATAACTCTTAAGCGCTAAAAGCACTCACATCATAATCAGAACAGGGTGCTTTATAATTACAGCAAGGTTTTAAAGAGGTTTATTTCTGCATGGGGAAATAAAACACTTTCGATTTAACAACTCTGAAATAAAAAAAATCCTCAATGCAGCCAGTTGCCAATGAGTTACTTTTGCTCTCTTTTTCATTAGACCTCTATACCGCTGTCTAGTCAAACTACTCGGTTGTCTACAATAGGTGCAGAGCTGCATGCAAGAGAGGCACTTCTGACCCCCGTGTTGACAAATCTTGAAAGCAGATGGGCGATTCTCTGCAGACTATACTGGTAATTCACTCCACTTGATGGGATTTACAGAGGGGCTTTGCATATTCTGCTCTCATCCCTGTCACTTCAACTATCAAAGCATCACATAAGTCAACAATGGCAGAGGGATTCAGGGAAGAAGGGATTGTGGCCCCTGCATAGAAACAGCCCCAGAGGAGATATATTGAGGAGAATAAATATTATAGTAAGCACTCATGCAATACCAACGTTGAAAATACTGTTAGATCTCTGGGAAACTGAATTGGATCAACTGGTACCAGGAGAGCCATTCAGCAAGGGACTCACACAAACAATCTAAGCTTCCACTCGTTTTAAATGGAGATGAATAAAATGGCAAAAAGACATGTGCTGATTTGTGGCCAAAGTCTGCAAGTGCACCTTTGAAAGATAATACAGACTTCACTCATTTATCCAAAGTGAAACAAGCCAAAATATTACAGGCAAAGTGCCACCAGTGCTTTGACTGTGATAATTACACAAAATGATGACGACACAGTCGACTGAGCCGGATGGATGATAAAAAAAACCTGCCAAATGTTTTGAGCAGAGTTGGATCTTTATCTTCATTTACACTTATAGAAACTAAATTAACTGAGCGTTAGATTTGTTATCGTAGGTAATTTCCTATCGCAGCAGGCTTCATTCAAACATTGTGTACTTGTTAAGATTTGGCAAGTTGGTTTGAAAAAAAGAATTCAAACTGCACCAATAAATAAATGAATGACAGAAATGGATGAGGATTAGGGCCAGGCTGATACAGGATTTCTGAGATAGGTAGAGTCATGATTTGTAGGATGACAAACACCAGTGCACCCTTTGGAGTAAGCTTCTGAGCTGGAATGAAAGTAGACATTAAGCAACTGCAGGAAGACCTCAGGGTCAGTCTGCCTTCAATGTCCAAGAAATGTTCGGGAGAGCATATAATGTAAAAATGGCTTTCGACTAACAACAACAACCACTGACAAAGATAGGGCAGTGGATGGAGTCAGAAATCAGGGACAGAGAGAGTGGGGAACTACATGCAGAAAAGGAGCCAAAGGTCAGATCTCAACCCGGGCCGCCGCCCCAAGGAGTACAGCCCCTGCACATGGGACGAGCCACGGGGGGCCCAAAATGTTTTCGACTTTTTAAGGATAATTTTATATTGGTTCAATATTTGCAGATCTTTGTAAGAATTTCCGTTTATAACCGTCAGTATTTTTAGTTTGAATAATTAGCACATTTTATTGGCGTATTCATGATCCAGCAAGAGGTGTAAAAATCTGATCTACAAATAATTTGATCAAAACACCTTTTCCACAGGAGACCTCTTGCTGCCTTGTTGTCAGAGTGGCAGTTAACCAGCAGGCACAACACCAGAAACAAAAGCAGCAAAATACAATTTAGAAATCATTTATTGAATTATTCACTCCTGTCCTTCGCTTACGTTGACGTGTGAAAATGTGGGAAAAGGTGCTAAAAGTGCCATCAATCCCCTTCCTCATTACCTTTTGGTTTATTGAAACACGAATTAAATCATTAAAGATGAGGGAAATTCTCAAAATAACACTTTTTTTTCATCACCTCCATGATATGGTCTCCTACACAGCAGTCGATATTTTCATGTTTGGGTAAGTTTCTCTTTGGAACTCCTTCTGTGTAGATTACAGGTTCGCACACCTCAACCTAAAGACCCCAAATGTTTGGCTATAGCTGACAAACTGAAAGCATGACAAAGAGAGGGAACACATCCTCTCACTTACATGACTCATCATATCAATAGTGTTTCCACATGTTCTGCTTAGTGCAGTTTCACACATATAGCATGTATCCCAATGACACACTGAGTTCACTTTAGGCATCTCCAGACCAAATCTGCACGCCAGAGAGAACAAAGATTATCTTAGTGTTATAGGGTCATTTTAGGATCCTCTGTTCTGCCTCTGTGATGCCTCCAATGGCGACTGTTCATGGCCGTCCACAGATGCAAACCAAACAGAGTGACAGTCTTTGTCAAACCCTTATCTTCCATGTAACAGAATCTCTACTTGTTTAAAAAGGAGCTCTGCTGAAACTGGTGCCCTAATGCAAGTTTATGATCACTACTGCTTATCATATCCGCGTCCTAGCACTGAAGTGACATTGAAGTCATCACTGCACTTCTTTCAGCCCGCCCTTCTGTCCATACAGACTGAAACAGAAACACATTAGTGTTGTTATGTGCAAGTGCACGATATACAGCAAGGAGTGGATAATTAAACCACTGCAATTACTGTCTGGTTTTTAATTATTACAGTGACAGGTTTTATCTTTTTCACAATGAGCCTTGTGTCACTTGTTCGGTTCTATAAATTCTAATTGATGGGGGCATGCGTGTGTGCATGCATTGGACTCAGTATGAGCACTTAAGCCCCCTTCCGAGGCGTGTTGGATAAAAGCCTCCGTCTAAATGCATACAAGAGTGTGTCAGGAAGTGGGGAGGTAAAGGCAAGTGTGTGTTCGGACAGGATGCATTGTCTAGCATTATCGGGCATTACCAGCGAATCATCACTGACATCAACAGCTGCACGGAAATCCTCCACAAATATGAGACAACACATATGATGTGGATCAAGAATCGATGCAAACTGAGGCTCAGACACCAGGGTGAATATGTGCAACGTTTTCTTTTTTAAGACAGATGAGCTTATTCATTAACGCTAATGGATTCTTACAAGAAAACTTCAAAAATACACAGAGCACCCATAAAAAAAAATCAGCAGAGAAATCCTTCTAAAGCTTCATTTGAAGAAATTCAATTATCAAAGGTGCTCAGAATAATGACAGAAATGTTCCAAATCACAATAATGAAAAAGGATATTTCTCATTTGCTGCTGTGTTTTAATTAAGCTTGTCTTAATTAGCCTATTATCATAATCAAATTCATTTTTAAAACTTTGATATCCAAATGAGGTTCCTGCCTTCTGAAGGGGAATTTTATTGGTGAAACTGAAACTAAATCACACTGAAGTCAGTGGCTGTTTTTTTTAATCTCCTGTCACCACACATATAGTCGCTGTATGATGTTTGTAATATATCATGGACATGTTCCCCCTCTCTTTACATTAACATGTCATCCAAGGATACCTACAATCAGTGTCAGCCTGCAAGTGGCAGTCATGGCTCCGTATTGATGTGTGGCTGTTATGAGCTATAATATCAATGCTGCTGATGATGCTGCTGCTGCCCGTGAGTGTGTGGGATCGGCTCGGAGCTATTTTAAGGGTTCAGACTTGGACAGGCGACAGGGGAAATATATGGCGGCACAGTCGGCTGATTTACAAAGGGAGGCGAGGCTGTCTGCGTGCTCTGCAGCCCCGGTCCCGATCCTTTTATCGCTTTGGGCACCGAGGAGGGAAAACAAGTTTACAGCTCGGTGGCCTATAAAAGAAACGACTACATTAAGATTTAGTCCGAAGAAAGGCGCGATCAAACAACTATAGGATGCCAAATACGACCATCAAACTAGATTACATTTTAGTCAAAATCTGAGGATTTAAAGAGGACGCCAAGAGTAGAATAATACTGTGCGAGTGTCCGGTCCTAAAACTAACAGTGTTATTTATGTGGCGTGCGTCATGTTATTCTGGCAACAATCTTCCTAAATCTTTCCCATTCTTTATTTCTCCTTAAAATGGTCCTCAGTGTTGCTGTTTTCACTTTGTCTCAGATCGAAATAATCGATCCCTGCCTGCCGGGTGATTATTCTGACATGATCGGCGGTCTGATCGTGCAGTTAGACTAACTCAAGCAGGTTAAAATGCAAATCAAGCAACCCACAAAAAACTGTGCATCCTCTCCTCACTGGGCTTTGCAGAGCTTACTGTGCGCTCCGCAGCACCGACAACAAACCCAGGACACAAACAGAGAGTCACAATCACAAAAAAGAGGCGTCTGTAATAAAATGTCCTCCAAACTTTGATTCGTACCCTTACTGCTGCGTAATCCTGCTGGTTTGTAGTTCAACATGCTTAACTTGGACAATGTGTGCGAATGAAAATAAAGCAGAAACAGAGCCATAAACTATGCCTTCATTAAATCACTCTCACCGGAGCAGTTCCAGCCGGTCGGCGTCTGGCAGTCGCTGAGGGAGGACGGGAAGGCGCGCAGTTGCTCCACAGGTAAAGTGGCGAGAAACGAGACGAGGGTGATCCGGAGCCAGCCTCCCGCCGTCCCGCTCCATTGGCGCAGCCGTCGGGGCTCCTCAAGCGGTGCCTCAGAGACACCCATATCTCACTGGCCCCGACAGCACAGGCGAGGTGGGAAAGAAACGCAGACGCGCACCGGCAACTCCAATCCCAGCAGGTTCAGCGGGGCGCCTAGAGACCGACAGCAGACCATTTTCCGAGCGAGACCGTGCGCCCCATGAAGCAAAGCAATGCCCCACTGAAGACTGACCGAATGGGGTTCCGCCCGATCCAAAGGGAGGCTACTGCAAGGAGAGGGAAGACCAGGGATGGGGGGGTGGGGGGGGGGGAACTGCCTGTCGAGGGGTTGGTGAGCGATGGAGGAGGCTGTGTGGGATGGAGTCGGGTGGAAAAGTTAGCCAGGAAGACTTGCGAGAAAGGAAGGGGAGGATGCTCGAGGATGAGGAGAGGGGAGGGCAGATGGGAAAGAAAATAAAGAGGGGAAGGTGGTAAAATAAAAAAGGAGGTAATAAAACTGTAAAAGTGAGATGAGGTAGCGAGCGTATCCCACGGACAGTGTCTGGAGACGACGGCAGTTGTTGTGTAATAGTATCCACGGGTGAAACGAGCAGTTCACCCTGCACGAGCGGAGCAGTCCTCCCGTTTACTCTGTATGTGCTGTGCGCTCTGAGTCGCAGCGAGTTGGTCCCTCTCTCTCTCTCTCTCTCTCTCTCTCCCAGCAGCTACTGTCTACCTTGCTTATGATCACGTGGAGCGTGATGCGAGGAGGAGGAGGAGGAGGAAGAAGAGGAGGAGGGGTGTCCCTTCATAATAACTTGAATATCTTGCTGGTGGAGTTAGAAAAAGGGAGAAAAACAGATTAAAAAAAAAAGTAAAGCAAAGAAGGAACACAGACTGCTACAGACGTGTAGTACCATCACTTGGTGACGCCCCGGTTACTGATAGGCAGTGTAAGAAACACTGCCTTTATAATTGGCCAGAAGCATTTAAAAAGTCTGCAGGAATCAATTCGTCCAGCCTGGCCTGGGATAATTGCTCTGCTTTGAAACTACACTGATGCTATTCCTAGGTCTCTGCCTGCAGGCAATCTAAAGAGACCAATATTATTCATATCGTTTTAGACACATACTGCTGTCACGCGGGGTGAGATGCTGCCGGTTATTGACACACTTTCGGTCTTGAAAGACATAAAGTATAAAGCATCTGTGCCAGTTAAAGAGGTCAAGTCCGACATCTTTGGACCCAGAAAATTAGAGGGCATGCGCTTGGAAACGTTTCCTCTACACAGAGGAAACAAAGGGGCTTCTGTAAAGGCGTGTCATGACTATAAGGACACTTGACCTCATGGTAGCAGGAAGGCAGAGCTGCTGTTGCCTCTAAAACAAATAATCCTTTTTATTGCTTTTATCAGTTAAAGATCATCAGACGGAAACAGTTATCCTTCATGACAGCTAAAGGGGTTTGTGACACTGAGTTTTTTTTCTGCTGTGGTTCATAGAGTGGTCATAATACAGTATAATCTATAGATTGTATATGTGCAGCATACCTCAACCTACTCCCATTGAACAGGATGCAGCAAGAATATCCCCACAAAGGGCGCTGACTTATTGCACATATGCAACCAGAGTCTGCAGTTGAGAGCGGCTGGATGAGCTGCTGAGGTAATTCTGCTTCTGCTAACGATAAATCTACATTTAAAGATACAATATCTAGATTCTGCCGCCAGGGGGCTCTCAATCAATACTACAACAACAAAAGATGACGTCGAGGCTAGCGGGAAATCATGGGAGTGATTCTCTCAGTGAGCAGACACTCTTGGTTATGGAAATTCAATGACTCTTGTGTTATTGTTCGTAACGTTTTCTCTGGCCGTTCCTGATGTACTTTTCCTATCCGGTGCACACAGCGGCACAGGAGACACATTCATCAACAGAGCTGTCAATCATGGCATTCTATAATGTTTTATAGCATCAAGTAACTCATCATAAAGAAAGTTTAAAAAAAAACATGGCTTGAACACAAAAAGATGCGATTATAACTATCATGACGAAACTGGTTTTGGGAAAATGTATCTGCAAAATGCAAATGTAGTTTGATTTTATAGTTTGACCCATGTCCTATCTGTTAATATAGAGGCAGCGTTTATGACCTATACTGCAGCCAGTCAGCAGGGGGAGCTCTACATGATTTGGCATCTTGGTCACAGGATGTCCCGACCCCACTTTGGGAACCACTGGTCTATGGTATGAACGGGCAAAGTCTTGTGTGTCAAAAGAGAGAAGCCAAGGATACAGGTCGTGTATGTCAACCAAACACATACACGCACGCACGCACGCACGCACGCACGCACGCACGCACGCACACACTCAAAGTTGCAACAGGTCTTGTTAGATGTTGGTGATAATGACTGGATTTACACATACTGCAACCGTATCATCGGTGTCAGGAGTTCCATTATTCTAGTGGCATTGGAACTCAACTCAGGAATATCTCAGTTCATTACCACATGGGATTGTTCACATAATAAGTAGGAACAATTGGCAAAACAATTATATGTTCACACCTTTGTTAAGACGATCTGTCCTGTAGGGATTGCCTGTAGGGCTGAAGAATCATGTATCTACCCTGCAGACTTTTTAAGGGTCCTTTGAGCTCACTTTTTTAAGGCTTAGGACACATGAATTTACTGCATGATTAAGTGTATGAGAAATCTTTTCAGCGTTTCCGAGGAAAGTTGTTGCTGCATCCACATATTTGAAGTCATGCCATCCTAAACCAAACAGTCACTGTCCAGCAGACAATGCTTTCTACTAAAGGACTGTAAAGCAAAGGACCCCCAACCATCCTACACACTGAATTTCATGAATATCGTACTTTAAATGAAGACTACATGTTCAGTTTATCACCCATTAATTAACATTGATTTTAAAATTCAAGGCTCTCCATAATCTCGCACCTCCGTACCTTTCCGATCTCCATCACACCTACACACCCTCCCGGACCCTCCATTCTGCCTCCTCCATGTTCCTCACCCCACCCCTTTCCGCCTATTATCAATGGGGTCTCGAGCCTTCAGCCGTACAGCCCCCCGTCTCTGGAACTCTCTCCCACAATCCATCCGTGACATTAACTCTCTCCCCACCTTCAAATCACAGCTCAAAACACACCTTTTTAGATTAGCACATTCTGTCTGACCATGCACTCCTTACTGTTGCTGTTTTTGTTTTTATGTAGTTGATTGTGTTTGTTTTTTACTCTACTGCCGTGTCTGTAAGGTGACCTTGAGTGACATGAAAGGCACCCATAAGTAAAATATATTATTATTAAAGGTCCAATACGTAAGATATCTACTGAACTAAATGATAAAATGACCTTACTTACTCAATCATAATATCCCAACACAAACAGTATTGCATCAGTAAGGGTCCATATGATCCGAATGCAGTAAAAGATTTCATCCAAACTCAGTACATCCCTAAAGATACACAGATGTTGCCATCACTGTTCCCAATATCTCGCTGTATTTTCTGCAATATTTAATGTTTTTTTGGATTGCAATACATCAAAATGCCGGCTCACTCTGACCTTTCGATTGACACCTCCTTTGGCCAATTAGGACCTTCTGTAATTCTGAAAACAAGGCGATATGCTGCATCAGTCAATAACTACTACTACCTTATTCCAGCAGTAGTATGCACAATTTAATGATTTTTGGAAGAATTTAAACACATTCCGAAACTGCAGAATATTAACTTTAAAAAGAGACCTTGTTTGTGCTTGTAGTCCAAACATTAAAGAACAGCATTCAGTTCCCTCTGGGTTTGCCTCAATGAGCATTTTAAGATCATTTTACAGGATCAGTACAGGGATGTAAAAAGTACATATGAAGTTGAGTTTACTGAAAGTTTAATTACAATTCCAGATTTTTTTGGAAATGTTTCTATTATTAGCCGTCAGTATGGAGTCTGTCATATGACGAAAGCTGGACATGTATGGAAGGAGATTGTAACTCTATCAGCTGATTAAGGTCGACAGAAAGCTCAGAGGAGTTTTCAGTGCTGTGATTGGAGCTTGTGCTAAGTGTTTCATTTATAGGGACACAAATATTATTTGAGTATGTACAGCTAAAGCTGGGTTAGCTGCAGCCCAAGTGTTTGAACAGAGCTGGTCATTTATCAAATATTTAGTGCTTTTATTACCAGGTTATCCCTTTGAAGTATCCCTGAGCAGGATATTGAACCGCTAATTGCTCTGATGTGAGTGTAAGTGGAGGGAAAACGTGCTTTCGTCAAAAACATCAAGCTCATCTCATTTCATTTATCTCATTTTTAAAAAGGGTAACAATATAGAGACTCGTTGTCTTTGTCTGCAAATTTGTCAGGCAAAAATCAGAGCAAGAACAGCAACAGAAGTTGACAGAATATGTAAAGCGAGCTCAAAGTATGACGAGTTAGAAGAAAAAGAGATGCCTAACTGTCAGGATAGTGGCAATGCAACCCAAGGCTGCCTTTGTACTGGTGCTCATTGAGAATTCAAAGCAAGGCCTCTCTCTTTGCTTTCAGCAATCTTCAATTGTCCACCAAGGCATTTTGGAGCATACTGTACAAGTGCTGCTTTCCAGGCAACCTTGTGTATAAGTCGGTGTGTGAAATAGGAGCTCAATAGGAGAAATGGATAAAATAGGAGTATGATTTAGAGCAGTGGTTCCCAAACTTTTTTCCTTCCCCCCCAGGACCCACACAAAAAAGAGTGATACATTGCATTCAAAAAGTAAGATTAATTTGAATAGCTGTCATTGATAAAATCACATCAGAATACGCCTACACACTTGTTCTTAACGACCTTTGTCTACATTTCCCAGTTATGTTGTAACATGATTTTATTTAATATGTGCAGAACTCATTTTGACAACCTCAGAGCAGACAGAGCCTCTCGCCCCTCCAAGGGGGGCCCGGACCCCAGGTTGGGAACCAACGATTTGGAGTAAAAGCATTCTATGTAGGCAACAGAGTACAATTCATATTCAGTCCGTAGCCGTGGAGAGGAAAGTTAGTCCTTGATTGCATCAGTTACAATGTTACCTTCACATTTCCGAGTCATCCTGTGTCTTGGCAGAAAGGGACAAAAGCTACTTGCCAGCGAAACCAACAGGGCTACACCAGCCATTCTGGACCAGTTTCATCGATTGGCAGTTTCAACCATTCTGGCTGATGCAACACACTGTAAAAGAAAGAAAAAACATCTTAACATCTGGGGGCTGTCACACTGGAGACTGTCCCAGTTTAGTGGCCTGAAGTGGCTGGGGATGGGGAAGCTATCACATGGCCATGGGTCATGATCACACAGTTAGGCACACGGTCATAACTCAGCTGCTTTCAAATGAGTTTATTTAACACAAGGCCATGTCTGTGAACTAAAAGCTGCTCTGAGTCAAAGGTCCAAAGTTGTATTTCATTTTCCAAAGCCTAGTTTTTCTTAAGTAATCCTACAGCACTAAAGCTATCAGATAGGATCAAATCTTGAAATCAGTTTGTTCAAAGGAACAAAACTGATTAAGTAATCGGATAAGATCAAGTAATCTGGAAAAAACTTCCAGTCTGTGTTGTTCTAAAATTATAAGCAGGATAAGGATTACTTTGATCCAGAAAATCAGGATCATCCTGATCCCAGCAGAGGGCTGGACTCAGACTGAAATGTAAGAAAGCTTTTAAAAACGTCAAACACTACAACATTTTGACAAGGTAGCCGATATTTTACGACATATATATCTTGCACTAGAACGCTGTGTGAGGTACAAATTTGGTTTGCATTTTAATGACGGATTTTGTCCACATACAGTTTTCATCATGATGCATTGATTTCAAATATTAAAGAATTCATTTAAGGCAGCTTTGAGGATCTTTCAGTTTGTGTGGATTTTGACGCCCCCCTGTGGACAAAGTATGTACTATAAATTCCCCTTTAAAGCAGCGGCAATCCAGATTTGGATTGCCCTCTAAAAGTCTGTATCTAGAGCACGTTAATCCAATCCAGATAGTCTTTAGAAAACTGGTGTAAAAGTGATTATCCTTTTAAACAAACAGGTCCAGGACTTCATAGCTCACCAATAAAAAGTACTGGAAGTCGGCTTGCTTGCATAAGAAGGTGGCTGTTGCTGTTTAAGGGGAGTGGATGACGACTTTTCGTAGGACTAGATTCACCATTAAGGGTTGTATTTTACTGGTGGGGCATGTAAACAAAGCAGCAGTGTGGTAAGAGAGTTCAGCCAGGCTGTTAGGGTGAGTCAAAGAGCCAAGAGGAATATTTGTGACAAGTCTGACGCAAAACATTTGGAGCCTTCTGACGGCATCCGACCTTAATGGCTGGTACAAAGGTCATCACTGGGTTGATGTTTCACAGGAAAGAGAAGATTTAGGGAAAGCTTTGCAAATATCAAATTAATGTTATAAAACATGTTTAATATCTTGAATTATACGGATTAATCCATGGTTGTCTTTTGGGAATTATTTCTGCACTACATGAGGTATTTTGTTGCAGTATTGTGCTTGGCCTTATGAATAAAGAACCACTTTAGTACATAATGGAGCTCATCATTTTCACAGCCATGCAAATTCCTCAGCTTGTATGCACAGATGAGTATATCATGAGCTTGATTAAACAGTATGTGATCCTGTAGAATATGCTTTAAATATTAGAGAAATCATGTTTAACATATAGGAAAAAAGGAGAAAGTATCCCCATGTATCTCCATCCAAAACAAAACAAGGTTGTAAAAGCTAATGCAGCTTATTTTGATTGACTTTAAAGGTATCAAATGTAGAATTTTATTAGAATGTTTACATTAAAATATCGTAATTAATTAAACATTGACTGAACCTATGTTATATATTTTTGTTTGAGTACTTACATCACCTCAAATATTTCCAACAGTTATCAAAGCCAGAGAAATCCGTAATTTTATAGTTGTAACGGACCGTGTCTTGTCCTGGCGGCTGCCATGATAGAGCCGCCATGACAGACACGACATGTTCATGTGGCTGCATAAGGAAGAGGGAACTGCTTCTGAAAGCTGCCGTACTGTTGCTGCAGTAGGCCTATGTTCTGCTCTGATAACGTCACGTAAATTATATTTGGATACATCGTCTGTAAACATATTCTCGTCCTCAGGTCTGTTTCGCCCGTTCGTCTCGACTACGGTCTAGTCAGAGTTTGTTCAGCGGGGAGCAGAGAGTACTCCCATGATTCCCCGCCAGCCTTGAGGTCTTCTTTTTGTTATTGTTTTGATTGAGAGCCCCCTGGAGGCGGAATTACATACTGTGCGTTTAACCTGATGTCTTCAGTGTTTTCATTTGCACGACATATACAGAATGTATTTATTTATTTGTTCATTATCTATTTATTTATTCAATTTGAACATTTAAAAAAACAACATTTTTCTGTTGATAATCCATGTTTAACTAGTCTCACTTTGAAAAGGATGAAGTTTAAACAAAACAAACTAACTAGTCCTACTCCTTTATTCTGTTGAAATGGATCAATTTAACCAAAGCAAAACCTTCAAATAGACGGATGGTTCCGACGGTGCAATGACATTACTTGGGTTGAGCCCTTTTTCCCTTCCAGTCTATATACAGTATGTTAAATGTGTTTTTTTATTTTATTCTTCTTTTAAAATGTCCTAATAATTGACATGTTTTCATTTCTTCACTACAGCAGTTCCATTGACAAACTCTCTTTATTGTGACACAATGATTTTTTGCATTGGTCCTCACCCCTTGTTTACTGAACATATAAAGACCTCTTAGACTGTGTTTACGTTCCTTCTTTTTTTGGACAAACAGGAACATATAGGTAGTTTCCTTAAATGTCAGTGTATTCAGTTTGATGGAGATTGGGTTTGCTGGTTCTGTCTGAGAGGTTTTGTTCATGATTCTTATGGCTCTCTTCTGAAGGATGATACATGGTTCTGTATTCGTCTTGTATGTGTTACACTATACTTCCAGTAACTCGAAGTATGAAGGAGAAGAACAGAGTGTGAAGTGATGGTTGAACCACTAGAATCCAACATTAAAAAAACATCCAATGTGGAATCACAACAGCAGGGAAGAGTGCTACATAATTAGAGAGTCAGGGGTCAAACTGAAGGATTTCAACATTTTGAGGGAAGAAATTTAATAATTAAAGTCACCAAACATGGCTGCTAGCAGTTAACACAGCTGCAGACAGTTATGTTGTAGCATGTTGTAGTAGCAAATAATTCAAGAGGGACATTTACTAACTCCTCAATGATAAATGGGTTAATAACAACACTGGTGGCACCGTTGGTGTTAGCCTCAGGACAGTGTTGTAGTTTAGTCCCACCAGCATTGGGCTGCATCTTGACTGAAGCGCTTGTGAGAGCGCTTTTAGCCCAGTTGATGGTTGACCAAAGACCGATTTGTCACACACTGCATCATCCAGGCTCAAGGTTAGCGGTGCCCTACTTGCTGGAAGCCAAACCATCCGTCTTCCTTAGGCCACCTTTGCAGACAGTTTCCTCCCTTGTTCTGACATTGCAGCAAAGCTCACATTCAGCGGTAATTACTTTGTTATAAGCAAGCTTTTACCAAAAACCAATGTTGATGTAATGCACCATGATTATGTCACATGGGTAACTTTATTGGCTCTATTTGGACCAGAAATTCTTGGACTTAATCTTTCCATAACAACTGTGAAATAAATACATTAAAAGTAGAGTAAAATGCATTGCTGGTACATGGCTATGACCTCTTTCAATGTGTGTTTGATTTAAAAACAAAACAATTGCAACAAAACTTGTATCAAAAGAATAACAGCAACATTGAAAATCACTCTGAACTTTGAAATTGCAAACCTTCTCCTCGACTCAAAGTGTTTTATGTCACTCTAAAAGCCAAAATAAGGGAGTCGATGTAGCCTAGGGGTTAGAGTGTGCGGCCCATGTACACAGGCTGTAGTCCTCCAGTCATGCATACCGGGTTCGAATCCGACCTCTGGCTCCTTCCAGCATGTCATTCCCCACTCCCTCTTTCCCCAAATTTCTGACTATCTACTGTCCTATGTCTGAATAAAGGCATGAAAAATACAAAAAAATAAACCTTAAAAAGAAGCAATCTAGCAATGTAGAACTATGCTCTCTCTGTTGAAAGTTTGGAATGTAACAAGTTTTTAAAGTAATATATGCCCAATATAGAAGACACTTTAAACTCATATACCTTGCCCAAGTCATGCACTGCTTTGGACTTTCTTTAAGAGTCCAGAAGTGCAAAATCATCTTTATTTTCACTTGAAGCGGTCAAGAAAAGTTGTTCTGCGCCGTGTAGGTGGATCCTACACAACTACACAAGTCATGCCGGAGTCAATCTTCTTTAAAATCTTCACCCACATAGTTTTGCAGGTTGTAAACTAAACAACCTTCAGATTTTTTTTTCCGGATAAGCTTCACCTTAAAGGCCAAACACTTCTTCTCTGCTCCTCTAACACACACAAACACGGTACAAAAGTTGTTGTATGTAAAGGTCATCACAGAACAGATCGGTTAGTTTGTTCAGAATTCTTCAGAATTACCCCAAAGAAGTCTGCTGAGTGTTAAAATCACATGAAGTTAAAGCTTTGAACTGAATGCAACAGAACACACTTTGCTCTGACACTAAACAGTAATTTCCTCTTCGGTGTGCGACTCTTTTATCTCTGCGTTAGTCTGACTGAATACCTGCTCTGGTATCAGTGACGCCCAGGCAGGCGATGTGAGGAGGAGGTTTGGCTAAACGCAGCCTAGCCCCTGGCTAAAGGCTAATTACATTTCTGACTTGCTGAAATGTACACCGTCTCCTGAGAGAGCATTCTGGAATAACACTCAGCCCGGTATCAGATATCTGATGATTGATTTTTACTTCATAATTACTCTAATGTATTAATAAATCATCAATTTCTTTGGTAAATCCAGGGGCTGGGGATGTCATGGGAAGCATTTGCTGGTGTATATTACTCACGCTAACAGTGGAAAGGTTAGAGTGCACATCAGAGTGTATGAGTGCGCCAGTGTGTGAGAGTGATTGCTAAGATGCATTATAACAACATGATATCACGTTCTCGAGAGCTTTGGTTTCTTTGTGTGTGTTTCCGTGTGTGTGCGTGTGGTTGTAACTGGAAGGCAGAGCGCTTGTCAAATCATCTTTAAACTTTTGTCCCAGCTCACGCTGATTGGAGTCACGACTCTGATGCGTGTCTCTCTCTGATTGTGTAGCTGCAGGATTATAAAACCATGATTAACTCCAAGTTCTTGAGAAGAGATTTGGCCTGCATGTGCCGACCTTCTGTTCCAGGCATCATCATCATTTTCACCACCACCATCATCACCTCAAGCATCATTATTCATTGTAATCATCACGTTTATTGTAATTTGCCTTCAACCCTTTCAATCATTCGTCTTCCTCTTCGTGCCTTCATATTGGCGCAGTATGTTATTGTCGAGTTATTCATCCTAAAGGCTTTTTTTTTTTTCGCCTGAGAGTAATAACACATTAGCAATACTTAATCTTGTATGCATGTGTGATTTGCACTTCCAGAGCAGCAATTAAATGTAATTGCACTGTTATTATTATGATATTGATTTGGAGGAAACTATTCCATACGTTATGCGTGCATAGATTGCACGTGTGGATCTGTGTGTGCTTCATTGCTTATAGTAAAAATCTGGCTTCTGTTGTTTCTGTTACTGCCGAGCCTGTTCACTGGAAATGATGTATGAAGGGAGCCCATCGCTGTCAAACAAATAATGAAATCAAATTACTAACTGCACCTTAGACTCTATTTACTAAAGTGGCTATACATGCAGTTTTTATGATAACAACTAAGCAATGACAATTTAAAAACATCGTGAAACACTTTTATTGTAATTACCGGAGTCTGATGCATATCTGAATCTCTGCAGGCATTTAATGAAACTGTTCAAATACATGGAAACATTGTCGGCAGAGTAACGGTTATATTCAAGAATACACAACAATCCAAAAATCAATTATGAAAACAAGTTGGAAAAATAATCAGCTGGAAAAAAAAAAGATTCTGTCATGATGACGATACTGTGAGTAAAGGTACACTATAAACAACATGCTCCTAATTTGATTTCTCTTCCAACAGAGGATGAGAACTTCAGTGTGCAACAGATAGTTATTTTTTCCCACATAAATATGCACTGTAGAGGAATACGAACAGGAAAGAGTGCATCCATCCCTGACACAAAGCCATTCAGTCCATGAAATATCCGTCATAAATATCCCAGTGAGCTCTCAGTCAGATGGATGCTTGAAGGAATGCACGAGGAAGTAGCTTTATCCTCTTTCCCACTCGTGGGAACTAATAGAGTTAGCCTCAGGGTAATAGCCTGCGGTGGAGGAGAAGGCAGCTGCAGCAGCGCTGTAGTTACAGTCAAGATATAACACACGGTGGATGCTTACAGCTAACGCACCTCCTGTAAGATGATCCCTTGCAATTTCAGTGTGGATGGCATCAGTTGGTGGCCATTTGAGAGCATACAGCGGCACAAGATCATCACACGACTAAGGAATCATCGTCTTCCATGAAATTACACCTATAATCATAACATAATTATCCTAAGATATTTATATACAACGCACCTAGGAAACAACTTCCTTGCTATGTGTGTGCACAGTAATTACATGGGGACAAATATGGACAGGTGCACATGTCGGGCTCAGAGCTTCGGTAACTTTTATCCAGAGAGTGCCACCCACACCTGCCTACATGAAAATCAGCCACCTCTCACTTTGAATAGTGATTTTAATGAGCAGGTGCTGGGCACAGGGACAAAAGGCATTCAGCGGCTCATCTCTCTGATTGCAGTGCTCGTCTGAGTCAGATAGCGAGGGAGGGATCAACTTTTTCTCTCTCTCCTCATGGGAACTTTCTGTTGTTTGTGTGTGAGAGTCTTTTTTTGTTTACGCAGTATCCTTTCGAATAAACAGGAGTAGAGAAATATATTACATCTACTTCTGTTGCTGTACGGGCTCGTTCCTGAGCATCAATGTCCTTTTTCAAATGAGTCCAGGAGAGATCCTTTTTTTGTTCGCCTTGATGTGCAGCTGCTCTTTGTGCCTCAAGTTGAAAATCTCTGAACTTTTCAGAGAGATGCTGGTGATGTCAATGTTTCTCATTTGGAGCAGGTCCCACCACCCTGGCAACAAAGACAATGGAGAAGAAGCCTAACATGGCAGTGTTCAACTTTTATACAAAAGAAAATATAACAGAGAAGCAGAGGCATATTAGTAGGAGCGGCAGGGACCGGGCTCTATCTAACAGCTCTGAGAAGATGATATGATGATGGATGATTTACGGTATTGTTGTCTAAGCCGGATTGTGCATGCACCCATATCTGCGTGCTCTACGGCCGTCATATCAAGCAGGGGGCATAACTTAATTTATCTATAAAGAGTACAAGGGTAAGCACAGTCTTGTGCCTGGTAAGAAAAAAAGAAATACAAAATAGGCTGGATCATTATTTTAAAAAAGGTCATTATAAAAGCAGGTGAATTCAAGTATCACGCACCAGTTGTTAAGACCCTGCTACGCCTTTTTTGTACTTTTTTCATAATTTCAGTCAATGGATTATTTCCCCTCAAGCTATCATATGTTATTGTAGTATGTTTGAAGTCACACATCAAGAAAGAAAAATGATATGGCAAAGTTTTCATGAATATTGTTGTCAGAAAAAGGGAGACTTCTCCTGACTTCTGAGACAGACTGTAGAGGAATGAAGGAATGAAGTGTCATGTTACGGGAAATGTTTAATTTGTAATGTGAAGATTCATTAGCCGAGTGCGTGTATCGTTACCCGCAGTCAAAGTCAAGTCAAGTGTGAACGTCAGCTGAGAGTAAATTCTCTTACAGTACATTTACACACAGGGCTGCGTGTCTTTAAAATATAATGGGATGCTGTTGCATATCTGGTGTATCCTTAATGTACAGCATTGGAAAGCATTGTAAGCAGTTGGGCCTGTCCAAATTCATGCCAACATTTTAGGTAAAGCCTCTGCTGTTACACCATCATGACTCTGCACATGTGTGCAAAGCGAGCTCCATTGAGACATGACAGGCACATACCACATGCTGATGAACATGATACAGACCACTGACTTCAACAACATGCATCTCCTTTGTGATTGGGAGCCATGAACGTCTGAAATCTTTGAATGACTTTACAAATGTTCTCTGGGCTGAATGTTGCACAAATTCCCAGAGGCGCTGCTTGTCAACAAGCAAGGCAGGCAACCGGGGCCCCAGGCCAGTAGGAGGCCCCCGGGGGCTGACAAACTTGAAACCAAAGAAGTGGCTCAAAACGTGCAAAATTTGCAATAAGTGTCGGAAACCCCCCTAAGATGGCCCCCATCTGACAGCACTCACCCTCATTGCGCAGCTAAGCATTATTCTTATGAAAACCTAAGTTTGTCAGTGAAAAACCCAAAGAGGAGTTATCCATCTGCGTGTGAAAAAGAAAGCAACACAGTAGTAAGTGGATAATGACAATTTAATATACAAGTCAATGACTGAATGCTGCCACTAGCACTGGCTCTTATTATATTTCAATGTGGAAAATAATATTAACTTTGATTGGGGATTTTTTTGATAACATAATGGTGATGAATGCTGGTTGGAGGGGCCCTCAGTAAATGTTTGCCCCGGGCCCCAACAGACTCTTAAATCGCCACTGCAAACTCCATCATGCTCCATAACTTTGCAGAAGTGTGGCAACTGTTATAGCCCAGGTGGGGGTCGACTCCATCATAAGACCTATGGTTGTAGAATGGTTTACCAAACATGCTCATGTGGGTGATGTGTGTCAATTAACTTTTCGTCACATAAAGTGTACAATTCTTATGATCTCTCCAGGGCAATTGTGAATACAATTTTGTTGATTATTGTCGGCTAATCAAAATAAGTGTTCAGCGAAGCCAATGTATGCATGACAAACATGACACGAGCTGCAAACATCACAATCAATCCATACCTTAAAACAAATGAAAGCATTATGTTGGTTTATGTTCGAAGCATTCATCCATTCCAAGCAATTTGTCCTGTTTCAGCAAGAGAGAAGTGACACTAGATTTGTTGTGTTGGCAGTATAAGCATGTGTGCTTCCAATGCCAGGACTGGAGAGAGAAGGTCATAGAAATTGGGGATGTGGAGACCAATTATTTCAGCAGTGACAGATACAATTCAGGGAAGTGTCTTCCTCTTTGTGACAAAAGTCATATTGGAAAAAATGAGCAATGAAGCAACGGCAATGAAACTACACAGCAAACACATTATAGTATTAACTCTAAATATGTATCAAGAGTTAAAACTAAAGCGGTTTGTAAAGGTACAATTAGTGTGAGTACATGTTATCCAAATGATGACTTAATCACCTCCAGTGGCTCTTGCGTTTGACTTTTTGTATTTTTAATTTGCTTATCTGCCCAGATAACCTTCTGAGTGCCCAACACAGCCATGAAACCAAATCCTCAAAGGTCGCTGACGACAGGAGTGAACAAAAATCAATACGACTGGCTGTGATCACAGAGGACATTTTGAGTTACAAGGGTTTTGTCACTTAGGAAATAACCTACCTTGGCTTTGTGGCATATTGCCGGTATGAGATAATGTCATGAAGAAAGGTTATTTTGGAGGGCTGATGAAAGTGTTCGCATGACCCCAATTAAAAAAAAAGAAAAGAAAACATTTTTATGTATTTTTTCCACATGTGCGTACGACACTCATACATGCCTAGAAGAACAGCTATTGCTCAAATTGGCAGACATGCTCTTGCAGTATCATTTTCACTGCAGCGCAGTCTTTAATAAGGTTTGTAGGGCACACTTGATTTGAGTGACAGCAGGCAGTTATGAGAAATTAGTGCAATAGCCAATGGCAAAGGAAAGAACTATATTGAGAAGATGTTATCTAGGCTACAGTGCAGACAGGAGGAGAAGGAATCTGTTGTTGACAGCCTTGTGTCTTCATTTTCTGGGTTAACCTGGTTGAAGTGTTGTTGTTTTTGCCGCCGCTGACCCAGACTCAATCCTCACAGTTATGGAGGTGGAAAGAGAGACAGACGCTGGTCCCCTCTGGGCGTAAACAGAATGAAGGGTAGGTGTGTTTTGTTGTCTTCTTCATATTGAACACCTCTCCAGCACGATGACACTAGGGCATGGACCACTTAGAGAGTTCTTCAGGATGGGGCACAAAGGTGAGCGGAAATATGTGATGAGAACTCATTTGTCTTTAATGTTTTACTCATCAAAAGCCATGGCCTCAAATGTATACCTTACACTTTGGGTCTGTACAACATACTTCAGCAAATACCTCAGAACTTAGAGACACCGTCGTTGAAAGGAAGTATGGTTTGTTTCAAATCAAGTCTTAAGTAATTCATATGCCAACAATAGTGGGAAAATACACATCTGACCCCAAGACCTCAGGTTCCTGAGCCTGGAGCATATTATTCAATGACAACACACTGAGGTTCTGATTCACAAAGAATGGATAGCAGCTGCCAATAGCTTAAAAAATCTGCATTTTTTTTCTCCTAATATTTGCTTTGTCTAAAGGTCTAACTCACAAAGAATGTGATAATATTCAGGCACAAACATGCCCAAAAGTGTTCCTGCTCCGTGCAGTTTGTTCTTGTTTGGCTGCCCCTTGAGGGCCTGTGGACAGTAACCCCCCAATTCCCACATAGTCCGTGCAAGCTGCGGTCCACACGCCCTGCCCTACTGGATCTGTTTCTTCAACATGAGCACAGTGGAGCGCAGCCATGATCAGCTCTACATACATCACAGGAGAACTACAAGATCACCTGGGAATAAGAAGGGAAATACATGCAAACAACATTATGTTTTGTCTTTCTGAGGATGATTTCCTGTTCATTTGGTGCCTGTTTTGACGTTATGTTGATAAAGTGATGGAAAATAAGATCATGAGTCCGTATATTGAGTCCGGACGCTCTGTGCATTTCCTTGTCTGACTTCCTGTTAGGGTTGTTATATTCTGTCCAGCTTGATGCATGCCTGGTGGCACACTGCGGAGATGGACTGCGGCGCTCGCTGTGGAAGCACAATGATTGACTAGAGTGGCCGCAAATGGCGGCATAGTGCGTGGTGCTCACGGAGTATTTGGAAATTGGGGTATAAGGCAGTTTTCTGCCCTGGCAGTGCCGAAAACGACCTCGGCGTCATCTGTTTTTTAGTCGAGGTGCTCACAGTTGAAAGTAGTTCAACTTTTAGAAGAAAAAAAATTGCTTAGAAATGGAGCCAGTTGTTCCCCAAATGACTGCAAAATGGCTCATTTAACTAGGCACAATAACCAATGGTGTGCAGAAACGCTCTCTGCAGCAGAGTTAGGGTAGCATGTAACCCTTTGCGTGTTTTTTGTGCAAATATACAGTGTCGTTTTGACATATTTGCACAAGTTGGAAAATAAACACAACTCACAATCCTTCTATGAATCAGACCCTGGGTTTTGGGAGATTGGTCAGATTGGGCAAGGGACTGACTCAACATAATAATTCCTTCAACGACTATTTCCAGAACCCCTGATCCTGATGTAACTGAATGGAAGACAGCGCTAGAAACACCATACTTTCAGGATCATATTCAGCTTTATTGGCCAAGTATGTTTCCAGATTTTAATGTTGTTTCAAATGCACCTTTAACCCGTCCTCGTCTCAAAGTGTACCCCTAATATTTTGTGCTAAACCCAACAGGCTTTAAACTGAACAAGAGAAAGATGCATCTCGGGGTGCTGGTTTAGCTCAGCTCTTGATACATCAGCTGCAGGTTTGACCATTTGGTGTAATTTGTGCATTCATCATCCACACTTGTTCCTCCTTTTCTCCTCACAGTTCCTGTCTCTCTTAAGCTGTTCTAGCTTGTAAAGGCAAACAGGAAGAACATCCTATTCTGCTGCTGGTTCAACAGACTTGTAGGAAAGACCAACAAAGCCCACTCACGGTGTCATTCAGAGGAATGGACAGACAAAACAACCCAGGAGTGCCAATGAGACTGGGATCGGAGTTCCAGGTGGAAACCAAAATAAATATCAATCTTTGTCTTTATCATAATCCTTCCCATGGTGTTAATACCGAACCATAAACACATACATAGTGTTTGACATTCACCACATGTAAGACTGTGCCATCTAAAGGCCAAAGGGTATGACTAAGTGTCATCTTTGCCCCTTATATGTTTCAATCAGTTACGATTTGATTTTGAATTCCTTCTCAGGCGATGAAAGACCCAAGCACTCCCAGAAGACTCTTCTCTGCATTTTACGTCTCCTCAGGACTAGACAGGGCAACGTGAAACCCATTCGGACCTCTACAAAAGTATTTTTTGCACTGCATGAAGTCCGTGCCCTTGGAGAAATGGCAACACAATGGAAGAGCATTTGAAGATGCCATTGTCACAGAAAGATGGTGCACACTGACAGTCAGTCAGTGCTTCACCTCAGCACTGTGTTGTATGCTGGAATACAATGTTCAAGTGTAAGGTGACCAGCCGATGGGGTACCATGAACCACCGTATTCTATTCCCCACCTGAACTTTGTTCTTTAAGCGTCACACACTCCTAAAGTTTAGACAAGAAATTCAGCTCCAAGTTTGTTTTAGGCTCCATGAGAGTCAAAACTTTTAGACATAAGGCAACTGTTTGTGTAGTATAGGAGTTTGTTTTCAGTTAATTACCTGTGGCCACCTGTCGTACGAATGTGGATATTGAGTCTATATTCTCTGGTTTTTTAAGCATATTGCATACCTGCTGCTCCAAGTATTGTTTGCAACACATTTAGGTAGGTTTCATCTTATGTTACATAAAGCGTGTCTGCACAGCCAGCTATGCAAGAACTCCAGGTATGCTGTAGAGAAAGAGCCTAACCTCTATCCTTTCTGCAAAAAAGGTATTCCCACATGCGTGTATCTTAATGTAAAGCTAAATGGGAGGAACGTTTCGTTCTTTTTTGTGACAAAAAACCTCCTCCTGATTTCTTTAAACAGTCAAATGTATCACTCATCTGAAGTCTTGGCCATTGAAAATGTAAAAAAAAGTCTGTTTCTGCAGCATACAGCATGTCTGGATTTAATACCCCACCACCTTCCATACATTCAGGGGTGAAAGCAGGCCGGTACGGTCCAGTACTTAAGATACAGTGGCGGTACACAGTCCTGGAAAAAAGGGGAGAGCAGCTGCTTTCCAAAACCACATTCCAAACCAGTACTGGTCACACTTTCAGCAAGAAAACACATCTGCACACAATACGTCATATTAAACAACACTTTGTCTCCTTATTATTTGCATCTAATTCTAATTCATTCCAAGTTGCATCTGAACCATGCTTGCAGTGTTTTGAACCAAGCTGGATGGAGTCGCCCTGGCCTGTAACTAATTTCACTGGTACGCGTCATTAATCCCCAAATCACAGCGCCTGTGAAAGGGTGCGTATTTTTCTGGAATTCTAAACATTCTTGTGGTTGGCTCACACGCCGTCAGCACATTTGAAATATCTGCGATTGTTTTCTAGATATCATTTCGTGGAGGGAAAAACAGCCACCTGTGGAAAGAAGTTCTCAACTGCTGCTAAACAAGGTTTTAGGTGTTAAGTTAGGCTGTTTTAAATTCAAACAAAACACGTTATGAGGATGGTAAGTTTTGTCCATTTCCACATATGCCTGTTAAAGTCGGCACCTTAACCATTGAAACAAATATTTAGCTATACAGAAGGTCAGGTGTTTCTAATTTCTGACTACTCCATACTAAAATATCGAAACGTTTTTTAACAAGGATGCATGAAGGAGAGGAGACGTTTACAATATGAAGCGATGAAAGTTCTAGTTCTGGCATAATTTAAAACTACTTCGACTCCTGCTTACATTCCTTACCTTGAGGTAGGTTGGGAAACCTTACTTCTTTAATTATTCCTGTCATTAGTAAACAGGTCGTGGTGTTGATCCACTTTCCCCTCAAATCACCTGAGAAAACGCGATCTACACCGACTCTTCAGCTGCTAAGAATGAGTACAAAACAGCTTTTATAACACCTGATCCATTTACAAAGATCTTAACGTTAATACCTCGATAATCATGGAGAGCAATAATTTTACACTTGAGGCCAGTGAAAGAATATAACAGGAGGAAAAATGTGCAATAAAAAGAAATAAGCTCATCTAGTTGGTGCTTAAAAAGAGGTCTGAATTGCTGCTATTATAAGTCTGAATTGCATCATTATATAGTAATAAGTAAAAGCTTCAGAGTCTTTCTCCGATCCTCTTGGCCATTTTAAACTCTTCAGGTGCTCTTGTTAAAGTCAGCGAGCTTTAAATGTTCCAGCGCAGGTCAATTGAAGAAATTCAATTGTGGCCCCAGAGGGCAGAGAGGCTACATCATACTTCCAGCCCTGCAAAGTAATTAATTTTGCAGTTGGCTCGATAACTGAAATCCTTCCTAAATCTTCTCATCTGTGAGGAAGGGATCCTGCAGACCTTAAGGGCCTCCTGCAGCAATGAGGCAGCTACAGACTGTTGTTCATGTCATTAGCTTGAGCGGCCCACTCAGCTAATTGGTTAGGCAGAGTTCATTTGGCTTCCTCTCTGATTTGGCTAGCCACTGGGGATAGGAGGAGTGAGTAATTAGAAACTCAAATTAAATGTAGTTTTCACAAATGGCTCGGAGGAGACTGATTGCATGCGGTTTGACCATAGGTGGCGCTTCATGTGTGGCGGCGATTTCAACATTTGCAGGTCACAGGTTACAAAAGTGTTTTTTTTTTAAATGAGGCCTGAGGGTAAGCATAGGATGATGCAGTTTAAAGAAAACTTTGCATACATTGTGTGACAAAGTGGGACTCTACAGCTCTTATTTGAACAACCTTAAACTTAAAGGAACAATCTGAAACCATACCACATTGCGGTCTTACCAAGAGTCGAGTGAGAACATAAATACCAGTTTTGTGCCGGGCATTAAGAGTCATATTGTCGCAATACAGCTAGCCTGGGTCCTTCCATCCATCCATTATCTATACCACTTATCCTGTTAGGGGTTGTGGAGAGGCTGGAGCAGATCCAAGCAGTCATTGGGCCAGACAAACAACCAGCCAAACTCTCACTTACGGACAATTTAGAGTCACCAATTAACCTAAGAAGCAAGTTTTTGGATCATGGGAAGAAGCCAGAGAATTCAGAGTGAAATGAAATCACACACGCACGGTGTGATAGTGCAAATTTCCAACAGAAGTCGCCCAGGCCTAGTTGAAATGCATACAAGAAAAAGGAAAGTGAATCCAAGGCAGCGTAGTTCACAGAAGCTCAGGATCTGCTTTGACAGAGTGGAGAGGTTAGTCAATAAGTTTTAAATATTATTGACTCTTACGCTTCAACCCGATGCAGCTTTTATTGGTCTTTACAGTATGAAGATGTTAAATGTTTTTGAGGATGTTGAAGGGGCATTAAAGATTACCAGCCACTAAGCTTCCTTTCAATAAAGCAATTAAAGGTTCAAAGCAACTGTCCAGCTCCTGAAATGGAGCCTGCAGTTCTCATATTACTCCTCATATTCCTTCAGTGATAAATGTTTTCCAGTGCTCTGCAGAGAGATGATTTCCCCTTCATTTTCTTCCAACAGACAACCTCCAAACACCTACCAGGGCTGATATTCTTTATTCCGTTGAGTGTCAGAAATGTGACACCCTCTTTACTCAAACTCTTCTTTGCTGTGTTTCTGAAGAGGCTCTCCTCTCTATCTGCTCATCTCGGCCCTGCAGAGGTGTTCATACTCTTTTTGCATTTTTAAGATCCATGCCACTGCACGTCTTTTAACCAAATTGCTGGTTGTCAGTTGCTCCTAAAAATAAAGATGCAAATAAGTGGACAGAAATTTGACACTAGATGGTGTCTCAGAGGAAGCTGAACACTTCTTTGAGGTTGGCTCTGTGGGAGACTGGAGCTGGTTGTGCCCCTGCAGACCTTCCACGGTAATCTGACATATGCAGTGCTTTGCACTTTTACACGCTTTGAGGCACTGATCAAAGGAATGAGCTCTAACAGGGCCAGGAAACAAAAACAGAAACAAAGGAACAAACGATTTTTTACCATCCCCTGTTCGATGTCTACCTATTGCTCATCACGGCCTCTCCGCCTACTGACTCCCCACACTCACATATCCATGTCTCACCCTGGATCACTTTCCCCACGTGTTTGACCAGACACATTATTTCTTCCAAAGAATTGCCATTAAAGGCTCCAAACTGCAGTCTTGTGTGGTTAAGGGTGACCGAAGCTACATCAAGGCCCTCATTATTGGCTGGATTCAGCTTCGGTTTATATTTGCGGTAGTCTGTAATAACCAAGTTCAAAGCGTCACAGCCTGTGTTCATTCCCAGATCTCCCATTGCTTACACTTTGTTGCAGCTTTTGAAGCACAAAATATACTTAAGGGTCTGCATGAGACAAAACAAGCTTTCAACTAACTCCAGTGTCAACCAAGCTGCAGTAACATGTGTCGCTTGTAGCAACTGAGAGAGGGGTGCCAGTCCTGTTACACCCAAAGTCAATGATAATGCTTTTCCTTAACAGAGACCTTTGCGTTGCCTTAACCTCACCGAACAGTCTAATTTGTGATAATCATGTGTCAAAAAGGAAGTTTTAGGGAGCTGGTTTAGTTCAGGCGCTCCACAGAGGCTACAGAACCTGCTGCAACAACCACAGGTTTCACTCCTGGACTCAACCCTTAGACGTATACTGTATCTACCCTGCTCTCTGCTCCCCACATTGTTGTCTGTCTTTATCTGTTCTATCAATAATGAAAAAAAGCCCCCAAAAATAAAACGTGATCAGATGCTACCTCCTTATACGATGCAAAAGTGTTGTGATGAAAAGTCAGTGTTTCACTAAAGTTCCTCTGCCAGATTAACGCTGGTGTTTTGTTCATAGGAACAAGTTCACAGCACGGCATATTTGACTTCTCTCTGCAGGACTGTCAAACCTCAGCCTGTGCTCTTGGACTTTCATTCCTTGGTGTTGAGAGTAACAGAGGGTGCAGTGGATAATTCCAGCCTGTGCTCTCTGTACAGGACATGCACTGCAGATTGACTGAAGTGCACACTTCAAGGAACAGTCTGTACTCTCTCAAAGACTTAAAAGAAATGGAATTGTATGTTCTCTGAGAGCTGAGAGCTGCACATCGAGGGACATGCTCGCAGTTTTCTCTCTTGCCTTGGATCTCTCTGCATATGACTTTTGTGCGTCCACATATATTCTGTAAAAAGGAGGAAACTTGTAATTTTTCTCAAAACCATTTGTCTTTCACAAAAGAAGCTCTTCATGATACAGCCCCCAGAATCAGATAATAATATTTAAGCAGCATTTGTCAAAGATCGTTGTGCTATTTTAAGCCAAAGAAAACAACAAGTCATTAAAAAAATCACATATTTTTGACCGCCCTGTTATTTCAGTCAAAGCTGTCACTGATTGTTTGGCACACTTTACTTTGGCTGTCAATCACAATCTGTCAATCAAGGAACCGGACTGTTTTAAAGGTGAAAAACATGCCACTTAGCTTGCAATCTTGGATTTCATGACACCCACAAGCCTACTAATCTTAAGTACTGCAGCTGGAAGTGTCTTGACTTGATCCAAGAAGTTTGATTGTGTAGAAATGCAGTTAGAATTTGTTAAATTCATTTTTTCTTTGGTCAGAGGTACCCTAGATGTCCCCAGATCACCCTGCAGTTATGTGTACTTCCGAGTTTGCTCCAAACCTGCAAACTTGCTCAAAACAATTTGATTTGGTTATTTTTAGTGATTGCTTCAGGCCTAGTCCACACGTAGGAGGGTATTTTTTTAAACTGAGATTTTCCTCCTCCGTTTAAAAAAAAAGTCCCGTCCACTCACGCTAAGTTCTCAAAAACATCCACGTCCACCTGAAAACACAAAACGCACTGATACAGCTGTCATGAGCACACCAAGTCAAAAACATTGTCCATGACATGCTAACATTTTCCCACCATTCCCCTTGAATCACCATTTCATTTACAAAGTCGTCCATTCAGGCACCTCTGCTCATCAACAACTGTTTATATGTGTAAGCATGTAAAAAGTCCAGTTAGCAACATTAACCCCAGCACTAGTTTGGTTACGTCTGCTATCACACTGATCTCATGTGAAAAAAAGTGACAGCGTTGCACAATGACGTCAAACGGAGGAGAAACCGGCGCACAGCGTGCCATTACAAGCCAACGCTTTAAACAGGGTGTCGGAACATCTTCACCCTGGAATGAGTTTTCCAAAAGGTGCGTTTTCAGTGACCTAAATCTCGTGTGTACGAAAGGCTAAAAAGCACAGAAAAAGTTCCGTTTTCAAAAATACCCGCCAGGCCTTAGAAGCATTATAGCAACGTATGTGTCCAAGACAGGAAAGTGCAGGATGGCTTGATGTCTCTGAAGTCACACACTGAGCATGCATGGGCTGATGCTCAAATCACTGTCTGCCATGCTGTCTACTTCTGTCAGAATGTCAGGGCCTTACAGCATGTGTAGACAAGACTTATTGCCAAAAGAGGTAACACAGCTGAAATGCAATGGAGCATGATAAAGAGGTGCATCTGTTCAGCAGTGTAACATAGGGCCCAAAGAACCAGACAAACCAGTCTCAAAGGCTTGATAAACAAGTGAGACCTCTGTAGGGAACCCCTGAGCTTTTGTGAAGTGCTCAGTTGGAGGGTGGTCCCATGGCGGGAAGAGAAGACAGGGTTGCTTTTTAGGGAAGCAGAAAGAATCAGGGAAGCGCCAAGAAAAGCCGGCAGAGCAGCCTCCCCGAAAACATCCAGGGATTGCAGCATGCAGGGCAGAGCAAGATGCAGAAGTCTCAGGCTCAAAGAGGCTTGAAGATGGAAGATCAGGCTTGTATAAATATCTGAAAATGAAAATATAAAACACAACGGAGGCACAATTGACTAGAGAAAAGGGAGAAACAGATTGGTGCACAGAACTACAAAAAAAAGACTGAATGTATACGACTATAATTCATAACCACTTTGTCTTACAGATTGAAATCAGAAGTGTGAAATGGGATAAGTTTATGACTGAACTACAAATCTTTCACTGGCTCTATATTTAGTTCATTGCTGCATTGGTGATGGATGATAAATGAGAGTCGGTCGTCTCTCAACTTGAAGGTTGGTAGTTCGATCCCCAGCTCCTGCAGTCGCATGTTCAATGTGTGTGAAAGACGTAGTGCGTGGCGCTTACGGACCGCGGAGCGCACGGAGTATTTACAAATTTGGGGTGAGAGGCCATCAAGTTACGTAACCCTCAGGCCATTCGGCACCCTGACATTTCCTTTTTATAGTATCATAACTTATAAAAACTAAACTTATCAGAGAAATGAACACTCGGACATACATCAGCAGCATAAGGAAGATGAGAAATGTGTTTGACAAAAATGTATTTGACATGCTTTTTGATTTTCTACCTTGAAGAGTGTCCCATCTGTTAACATGGAGTACAGATCTTTTTTATACCGTTCAGATAAACCGAACTACATGCACGCACCCCTGTGACTTCAGTTGTATAGTCTGATTCATTATGGCTGGTTACTGTGATAATACACCAAAGTAAGCCCATAGAAATCCTGAGATCCAATACACCTTCAGTCAAATTGAAAAGGTAAAAAATCTCTCTCGATATATCTAAGATCATTTAGACTCAAAGTCCCAGGTTTTCTCCATCAATCATACATTTTCTGCAGACAAATGGTGTGCAGAACATGAACACAGACATGTACCAGGCTCATAAGTACAATCAGACCCATCCGGGTGCAGACAGACAGCATGCATCAAACGCTCCTCCTGGATTTAGTCTCCTCTCCTTCACACACTCACAGCTCCAGACTCATGTCCACGTCTGTGTCGGCCGATTCAGACGTGTAACGTATCTGCGATGCACAGACCCGCCTGTAATTAAACACCTCAATGAGCAGATTACGAGTTTCCCCATTTGGAAATTTCATTACCATTTCCATAATTGGATTCCAAATTTAATTAGTGCTCCTGGGCTAAACAGCATGTGATCGGAGAGCGAATGCAGATGCTGTCAGAGGTCTTGAACGCTGCTTTAACCCCGCTTACTCCTCCGACACCTTGGCAGGGAACAAAGTGACCAGAATAGAACATGAATTCACCCTTATTTCTTCTACAAACACAAACTTTCACGGGATAAACATGGTGGAAATTAGTTCTTGAGATGCAAAGTCTTTACAAAACAACCTGTTGATGTACTTAATTATCCTTTAACCAGGTATCTACTGAGGCTTAAACTGAACAAATTCACAAATAAACACAAGATAACTGAGCTGAGAGCTGATGTACATAAGCTAAATGCTAATGACATTTCTGACATGCTGATTTTAATAGTAATGATTCATTAGGATTAATCTACTGGAAAGTTTCTTATCGTTGAGGAATCTCAGCCACGACTGTGTGGAAAACAAACTGATCAAGGGTCAAGGATATTTGTATTATCCAAGTTGAGGGGCAATTTGTTTAACAGCCAGCAGTACCACACAGACCATCTACATCTGAAAACACAGTAAGCTGATTAAAAAAAGGGCGATGGCAATACATAAATATCACACTGAACTATTCAGAAGGCTTAAGACAGTCAGGATAAAAGAGTTTCCCGGTCCGTTTGTCCTGTATGTCTGTAGGATGTATCTGTGGCCAGACGGGAGCAGCAAGAACTGATCCAAAGGTCAGAATGGTAATCTCTTCAGCGAATAGCACGTCTTAACAAACATTTTTAAAAAGCCAATCACACCGTGATCCAAAACTGTACAGGGTAGCACTTTAAATTAGGGTCACAATATTCACCATTAACACACTGCTTATTAGCATGCTAATCAGTAGCATACAAGCTGCTTATTAGTCATTATTGAGCACTCATTAGTACCTTATTCTGCATGATCATAGTCTACAGCTAGTAGGTCAAGAACTAAGATATAGAGCTATTATTGTGGCAAAACTATTTGAAAATACGTTCACAGATCCACAAATGCGTGAATAGATCCACAAATGCATGTTCTGATCTTCAAATATACCAATTGCAAAATGTTTACTGAATTAATAATGGCAGAAATGTTAGCTTTTTTTTGCTGTGAGTCCAGAAAATAAACACAAGCAATCATCACTTACAGATGAGGCGGGCCTCTCTTTTGGCCGTCATTTTACACGTGACTTTTGCAACACTCCGTATGTAGACATATCTTCAAATGCTTGTCTGACAATCTGCAAACACAGCTGTGGGGGTTTGTTGCCCTAAGCTCAGGCTCAGAGGCTAGGCTGCCAGGCTGCATACCGCAGAGACGCGCATGGCTGCAGCCTCTCGTCTATCTATCTATCAAACGTAAGAACTAAAAATCTGCTTCTAATCTGTATAATGTGTTCTATTGGCGATTATTTAATAGTATGATATGATTTCGGTAACCCTGTAGTTCAAAAACAAAGTAGGAACGATCAGATACAAGCTTTTATTTTGATAATCAGAAGCTCACGAAGCTCCAGGAGGCGGGGCTTCATGGCACCAGGCGAGATGGCATTATTGGTAAATCACCGGTTTTCTGAAAATGACAATTAACATGCTATATACTACATGGATATTTTAACAAATTCAAATAAGGCAAGAGGGCACCAGACGAGAGGGCATGAGACGAGAGGCCATGAGACGAGAGGATGCAGCCATGCGGATGTGTGTGTGCATTTGTGGATCTGTGTATGTATTTTCAAATAGTTTTGCCACAATAAAAGCTCCATACTAAGAGTTTGCCCTCACTACTCTCCTAATTACTGCTTATTGATAGAAAGTTAGGAAGTTGTTGAACATCTTAATATGCTTTGCTTACTTCTACCTTATAAGGTGCATTTGACTGAGAAGGACATTGAAGACGTTTGGATGATTTCAACTGTCTGGTTTAAATATGATTTTTCCAAACTGCATTTGAAGGTTTGTGTCTGTACGTGTGTGCCTGTGTTTTATATGTGTGTGAGTGTGTGTGTGTGTGTGTGTGTGTGTGTGTTTTTTCAAATTTTTTTGAAGGAGTACTTTGACATTTTGGGATGCATGCTTAGTTACTTCCTTGCTGAGATACACCCCTGGCTTGCGGGGAAGTAACATGAAGGACAAACGAAAGCTGTATAAATTCAAGTTTGATACATAAATTAAATTAAATGAAATGGGATCGACAGCGAAGGCGTAAGAGGAAAGACACTTTTAACTTATTGTAACTCTACAAAGAAGATTAACTTGGGGCCTGTTAGTGGGTTTGTTTATAGACGTCAATTATATTGTATTATTACAAGTTTCATATCTTACCACTAAGGAAATGTTATGCAAATAACCAGTTAGACAGTACTAAACACACACACAGGTCATATATTATCGTCCTTTTCAACCACTTTAAATACGTCTCAGAGCTCCCCAAAACATGTCTGTGAAGTTTGACTCTGATTCTGTATTTCATCACGCCTATTTCATCCCTGCTCAGAACAGGCTGTTTCTGTGTCTGTAGCTTTAAATGAAAATGAGCTGTGTCTGACCACGCCCCTCCCTGGAAGGGCTTAGGTGCACCATGCTCTATTGTTTACAGTAAAAAGACAGACTCAGAGGGCAGAACAAACACCTAGCTGTGGGAGTGTCACCCACCTGGGGGAGGGGTTACTGCCTTTGTGATGTCATGAAGGGAAAATCTCCAAACGGCCTGTTTGAGCACACATTTTCTGAAAAGTAGAGCAGGCAAAAGACGGAGAGGATGGACTTTTCTGATAATTGAGGGGTTTGTAGACAAACTTGGGACACATGAGTGTTAGAAAAAAATGGTGAAGTGTATTTTGTATATGTGACCTTTAAGAGGCAAAAAACATTTCTATGCTTGAAGAATGGACAAAATATTTCTCAACACTTCAGCAGTAATTTAAACAAATAATTGATCTTTTTGTAGTTTTTGACAAATGTTTATTTTTATGAGCAGACCACGTGCAGGTGTTTTGACTACCTTGGTATTTTCTTGGTATTTTTCATATCGGAACATTTTAAAACTAAATGTTTTTTGTAGATCAATTCAAACAGCACACTCTAACAGGGGGTTATGAGGGGGAGGGGGGGGGACCAGATTTCTTAGACATGTGCAGTGACTTTCTGGACTCTTTTCATTAGGTTGGAAGTCAAGGAAAGTCAAATCTCCCTGTTTAGAATAAGAAAATGTGCAGCACATAACTGCCTGTAAATGCAACTTGTTTTTCTAACCTTCTGAATTTGTGTCAGGAAAACATGCCTCACATTCTTAGAAGTAAAAAGCCTTGAGCAACATATTGCATTTTGCCTTTTGGTTCGACAGGTTCTGCCTTTATGCGATAAATATCTCAAACAAACTCAACTTTTTGTGCTTCAATATGAGGACTTCATGACATGATTGATCCAGCTCTCCACATATTTGTATTTTTCACACCCTCTGTCCTTTATGCACATCCAGAGCTCCACAAATACTTTCACGATTTATTCAGGACTACACGATCCAATTTAAAACATCTTGGCCAGTCATCAAATCATGTAATAGGATGCATGTTTCCACAGTCCAGAGGTTTTATTTCTAGTCAAATGCACTTTGCAGAGAGCAAATGTGCTTTATGTAAGCATTATTTTTTATGTCCACAGGGGTCAAGAGTAATAGCAGATCCACCCCTTTAAAAAAGGAACATAACAGTAGATGTCCTAGAATAATTACGATCTTAAATTCAATAAAAAGGCCTCAAGCATGAGAAGCTCTAAAGTTATCCACAAACTCAGAGCATAGTGCTTCTTCAAATTAAACACAATGCTTGTGTCTTAAGTGTCTGCACACAAACAAAAAAAACAACCTGCAATCACCTGAGAAAACAGCCATTGACTTTGTTCAGGGAAGAGACCATGGGGAGGAAAAGATTTCAGTAGCACCAGAACAAATAAACATTTTTCAGTTCTTGGCACCTGACGGAGACTTTCAGGAGTCTTTGCAGACTGAGAGCTGCAGGCCTCAGCTCGACCTCCACAGGAAGCCAGCCCGAGGCAACATCACTGTGAGGATGTTTATCTGAAGGAGGGAACAGGATGAGTCTCACATCAGAAGCACATTCCAGCAGTCCCATATGTCAGGTAGGTAGACATCTTAAGTGTATTGGCCCGATGACATGTGCTCTCTGCTGAAAGTAACCTCTCAGAGTTTAATTATAGGTTTTTAAAAATGTGTGCAGCTACTTAGGACTGTCATAGATACACAACTCAATCTGTCTCTGGGCTGGGCTCTATGATGTTTACATTTTTTTTTATATACTTTATTAATCCCAAGAGGGAATTCTGGTCAACACTGTTATTGAGATACATGCATCTCACACACATGTACAAACAGGACCTGTGGACATGCATTAATGGAGAGATGTCAGAGTGAGGCTGCTGCACACTGCTACGCAGGGAGCGCGTTAGAACTGTTGGAGGTTCGGTGGCTTGCTCAAGGGCAGTATTTGGAAATGACCTGGCACCTCTCCAGCGATGGAAGCGATCAAGTAAACTGGTTCAGATATAACTGATTCTACCTGACCGAAAAAGCCTCTGCATTTATCTAATAAGCTCCACGAGCAGAGACGTGGTAAAGCTAGGATAAATACTGGAGATGCTTTTGAAAAATAGAGAGGTTAGAACGCAGAAAGGTTTCAAGACCGATGCAGAGCTGGTTAAACACTGAAGCTTCAGTGTCCTCGACATGGGTGCACATCCACTCTAGAGGAGGGGTCGGGGGGAGACAGCTCTCTCCAATTTTTGAATTTGAACTGCAGTACCAATTTTAAACGCTAGGTGTCAGAGTTACATATTGCTTCTTTAGGGTACATTTTTATTCATTCAAATAAAAAAACGTTCCTAGTCACACTTACTTGTACTTATGATCTTTGAGTTTCTTAAGTTGTATTTGTAAATTTAAAGCAACATTATGGAGAAATTTGGAATTGAGTGTTCCTTTGGTGGGCGCAACGGCATTGTTATAAAACACACACAGACTTGAAGCCTACTGTTTTGTGAAGCTCTCGCCAAAATGTAAGAGCCTGTCCAGTAGTTCCGGCTTCCTGCTTGGTCACTGTCTCGTTTTCACTTATTTGAATCCGTCTTTGTCCTCACCTGTCGTATCAAACAGGCTTCATAACTGGCTTCTTTTTAACTGAGTGATGTTAACTAGTGCTGTAAAGCCATACACACTTGTCACAAAATAACCGCTTCCTGCTGCCAAAGTTACATGGTGCAGACGACCGGGCACTCTGTGGTAACGGGATAGACATCATTCTACTGTTGAAAGTTATTATACTATTAGATCTACTCTGAAACAATAGTTTCATTTGGAAAAGTTAGAAATTGTCGCTTTAAGTGTTTTGTCATCCAAGTATTTCCTTTTCATTCATGACTGAACCGGGATGCAGGATGCCGTGAGGCGACCGCGGTAACAACTGCTCTATGTAGCCGTTTATTCTATATTCATATTTGGGTAATTTTTATTATGAAGAGGGGGGCGCCGTTAGCCTAGTGGTTAGTGTGTGCACCCCATGTGCAGAGGATATCTCGAAAGCAGGCAGATCGGGTTGGAGTCCGACCTGTGCACACGCGCGCGCGCACACACACACACACACACACACACACACACACACACACACACACACACACACACACACACACACACACACACACACACACACACACACACACACACACACACACACACACACACACACACACACACACACACACACACACACACACACACACACACACACACACACACACACACACACACACACACACACACAAAGCCCGTTAGAGCTCCCATAAAGCATTAAAACTGCTGATAAAATATTCTCAGTCTAGGGTATCTCACACACACACACACACACACACACACACACACACACACACACACACACACACACACACACACACACACACACACACACACTTGAACTTACAGGTTTTTGATAAAATGATTTTTATTAACCCTGAAGATAATTTGTCTCTCTTCTCCTCTGCAGCACGTCTCTCTCTCTCTCTCTCTCTCTCTCTCTCTCTCTCTCTCTCTCTCTCTCACTGAGCTGCTTTGTCAGACAGTTGAGCTGCCTCGGGCAAAGTTTGAATTACTTTCAAGTGACTTTGTTCCATTCCTGGTATCACCTTAGCCTAAACTTGTCTTGAAATCTCCACAGGCAGGGAGGGAATAGGGATAGGGATATTGATTAGTGTTCTTTTCAGGGAAAGCTCTGAGGTGAAGCGTATATATCTGTGGAAAGATGCAATGGATGACCATTGTAAGGTTTTCTAAGGTATCGAACGAACTTATACATCATAGTGATGAAGGTAGTAAAACCGCTTGAGGCTATCACTTAATTAGGAGGTTTCTGTAGCTATCTAGAGACAGGAAATCAGTGTTTAGTTTTGTCGGGACAGAGAAGGTCAGGAAGTATAAGTTCACCCTAATTGAAAAGCCCCTTATGGTTACAACCTGAAATCACTTAAAATTGAAAATGGGTTTAACACTGATATTTAAGGAGACGAAAATTACACTCTAATATACCTGAGCTATATGGGAAGAGTATTAAAAAGTTTGACTACCTATTTTAACTCCATTCCCTTTGGCTTATCTATGAACATGAATCAGTGGTTCTCAACTGGTGGGTCGGGACCCAAAAGTGGGTAGCAGAGCAGCTTTCTGTGGGTCGCGAATCTGGAAAAGAAAATTGTATCAAAACGTCTATGAAGCCCTTTTTAAACATGTTTGTTTTGTTCTGTTTCCTTAATCTGTCACATGTTCTCTACTGTCTGAGGTCCAAACTGCACAATTTTTAATTAAATAAATCTGATTGATGGAAAAATATCAGAAATTTGGGTCATGATTAATGAAGGAGTTGGTGATGGGTCCTGAGGCTCGACAAGTTGAAAACCACTGCTCTAGATGAACTCTGACCTCTGACTGCTATCTCAGTCCTTTTTCTTCTGGTTGGTTTTGTCAAAGGTTCCATGTTGTTCACTCATCCATGTTCACAGGAGCGAGAGACGCATGTCAGCATGACCCGATGAGCACCGCTTCCACACAACAACAGACATTCTGGGAAATCTGTCAGTATTTGTTCTGTTGTTCTTGTTTGGCAGGTCATTTCTAAAAAGAATATTTAGCACTTAAGAGTAAAAACAAAAGCTCAGGAAAAGGTTTCTTTTGAATGGTGAGTTTCTGATGGATGAGTCCTTGAAGTTTGGGTTCTGCATAACGATAAAGGCAAAGCATTAATTTTGACCTTGTTGTTGGTTTTATGTTGATGAATCATCATGAGTTACTAATGTCCCTATTCATTGCAAACTCAAAAGACTGTCTCCATCAACATTAGGACTCATGAGAAACAGGAAAATATAACTTTTTTTTAATGAAAGAAAATCAAAACATAGTTTGTTCTTAGCCTTTAAACACAGTCCTTACTCTGGAGACCAATGGTTTGCTTTATCTCTGGTGAGTGTTGTCTTAACCTTAGTCTGTATAAAAAATGCATTTAGTCAGTGATGTCACCCACTGGTTTCTAAAGAGGTGGCTATGAAGTCCAATGGAGGCGGTGGCCATTTTGGAAATCTTGAAAATATCTCTGGATCAATCTAGAAACAGGCATAGAGGTAGAGCTGAGGCGGTCCTCCAGTAAGCCTCCTGCAGCTACAAGTCGCTTCCTGTCAGTCAACTCAGCCACGCCCCAAATCATGCAAAAATATGAATAACTCTTAGCCTTATTGAAATGTATATGTAAATGCATTTTCTTTAAAAGAAATAAGCTATCTATATCGAAATAAACATGTTTATTTTTACTGCAACAATGCACATTAAACATGGGCCCTGATAGGGATTCCTTTGAGTTTGCAGACAGCCTCGAGTGGGCACATGAGGAACTGCAGTTATTTGCACTTCCACATTGGCTTCATTTTTCAACACCAGTTGCTCTTAGCTTTTTTAACTTCTTTGTTTTGTTTTCTTGTCATTTTTTCAAAACCTAAACATTGAAAGCATCTACCTTACTCAAAGTAACTTAGTGTTCGTATCAAGGCAGAGCAGAGAACATTTTACAATGACATGATTACACAGAAAATCAGTGTAAAGATCAATTCTGATTCCTGTATGATTTGAAAATTTGACTTTCTTGAATTCTTAAAATAAGATTTAAAAAATATTGTGAAACATTGCTACAGTCTGAAAGCCAATCAGTGCTGAGATCTCTTCACATCCTGACATTGTTTCAGCTACTTTTCATAAATATTTTTCTTGCCGCATCTTGCAGACAGAACTAAATATTTATGGCAACACGTGTAATGCTAAATAAAAAAGAGACAGGTTGACAAGCAATCTCGAGCCGAACAAATGTGGGTGCGGTTAATCGGAGGATCCTGGCACAATCCTCAGCTGAAAGCTCATTACACTGGGAACTGCTAAGCCTCGGAAGCAGCATTCAACTAAAAGCATCAACTTTAATGTTACATAACATGGTGTTTGTTTCTCCAGGGAATCTGGAAGGACAAATATCCATCGAAGTGTTTTTAACAAACATAAAATAAACTGAAAAGTCTTTGCTCATGAATCCTGTGGTTAAAAAGAGTTTGTTTAATAAAACAGGCCGTCCCTCTAAGTTACAGCCTTAAGCCAAATAAAGCCTATCTTTCACTCAGGGCAGCTGGCAGCAGTATTTGACTCTCAAGTGTCACCTTGCCCTGATGGACAACCTGTTTGCCTCAATCAGTATTGATCGGGTCAATAACGGACCCGATCCGATCTTTTATCGGTATCGGGTCCGATATTGACGTAAATTACGTATCGGATATCTGACTGATGGCGCCGATCCACTTCACAGATTAAAAAAGATGGTTGGCCACTTTAAACATTCTCAACTCGCACAGTCTCGCTTTGAAGACCTTCAGACTGAACTGTAAGAAGCGTCATCAAATCATCGCCATGACGATGTTCAGACGAGGTGGAACAGCTCCTTCTAGATGATCAAAAGTACAATTCTTACACTTCAGTTTAAAAGATTTAATTTGAAAAACCTGACAGAAGTTGCTGCTTCCTTCAAATACATTTCTTTGGAATAGGTTTAATTTGTATGCATTTTTATTTATTATTACTATTTTTGGTTCTTTGAATAAGAAGGTTTACTACAGCTTTGGTTAACCTTTCACATAAAACCAACAACAACAATAACACTATTAGTTATGATCTATAAATATCAGAATCAGTATCGGCATCAGATCGGAACTGAAAAAAGATGGATCAGTGCATCTCTGATTTATTTTCTCTAGTCTGAGAGTCGTACTACTATCACTTCATGATGTCTGCTTTAAAAGAGAGAGCTGTCAATTACTCTGACGTCTCAGATATAAATGTCCATTACGGTTTCAAAGTGCTTTTCAGGTTTTTTTTTTCCTTCTGAAACTGTGACGGCCCTCTCACCAGCAGGGCCTGCTATAGTTTTTGCCCTTCTGTCTGTGTGTTTGTGTCCCCGCAGGTCGCTGGTGGGCGGTGTTCCGCCTACACCTGGGCAGACCTGGACAGTCTCCCAGGTGTAGGCTCGGGCAGTCGTCCTCTCATTCTCTCTCATTCACCCTCAGTGTCACACCGTCACCACAGCTCCTAATTTGCACCATGTTATGTTAGTCTGCTTATGTTAGTTTAGTTTTTCACCATACAATATGCCGCACACACTCACACAACAGCCAACACACTGATTAACCCACACACCCACCTCATCCTCCTTGTAAATGGTTATCATTTTTGGTATTTTGAAAAAAAAATGTATACCGTTTAGTTCAAACCGTACGTTTCCCTTGTTTTTGTCAGGCATTAAGAGCCGAGTCGTGACAACACCACCACCTTCATTAACAAGTGTGCAAACATCCTCACTCAACACCGGAGTCTATTTAAATCCACCATCACACTATCCATCGCTGCTCCCCCACTATGGCATAATTAATATGCAACAACAAAGCTTGGGGTAATTAAATCTTCTGTCCATTTTCGTAAAGCAGCGAGTGTGACACTTGAAGAAGGGAGAGCTCCTGCTGTCTGCGTGCTGACAGATGTGTTTCAGAGTAATAAGGAGGCCAGGCCAGACAAACAATAACAGGCTCAGGAATTTATAAAACATCACATATGTAAGAATACGAAGGCACATATTACAATATACTGTGAGGGTAATGTTGTATAAGATGTGTACAAAGTATTCACTGTGATATCAATCAAGGTAGATGATTAAAATTGAGCTCTCCTGCTGTTAAAAACATTTTTGTTGATGACTCATAGCAGCTTCATTTCCATCAGTGTGTATACCTAATCAGTGTGTTGCTTAAAAAAAACATTTTGTATGCTTGTTAATCACATCCTACCGTATATTATAATGTGAATACTTGTAGGACGAAGTGCAGTGGTAGTTCTCCGTTAGAGCTGCGCTGCAGGTGGTCTCATTTGCTTTTGTAGCTCGTATAGAGGGATTGGTATTAATTTCAGTCGGTTCTTCAACTCTGCATCTAAAAACTGCTCAAAGGAGTTTTAAAAGACTGATCAAGTAAAATGCTGTCCACGAGGAAACAACAGATGAGAGAGAGAGAGTGAATGATGTCAGGATGACTGTATCTTCATAATGCAGTGACAACAAAGATTTGAATCTGGAATGAAAAATAACTATCTGTGTGGTGTGTCTATACACAGTGTGAATTTGTAACAGCCTGTTTAAAATCTGAAGGCCCATCAGCAGACTGGAAGTGTGTTTTCTCATTATCAGGATTATTTTCACGACTGCTGTTTATTGTAATTACTCAAGCCATGCTGTACATCACTAGTAAGATACGATTCGGGTTAGGCCTGGGCGATATGACTAAAAATGTTATCACGATAAAAATGTTCATATCAGTCGATATCGATAATTATCACGATAATTGTTAAATCATTACTTCTTTCAAATTTAAAAGCTGATTTTTGCTTCTGAGTGAAAGTTGAAGAAACCAGATGGTTAATTATGGTTTAATTATTCTTTATTGTCAGAACATGAGAAACTATAATTAAACAGGAACATGTCACCATCATAAGCTCAGTGCACAGAGCTGGAAACACTGATATGACAGTTAGCTGCTGGGCAGTAACACTTAGCCTACTGGCCCGCTGCTTACTGAGGGTCCACACCATACACTGTTTATATTATTTACAATACGGTCCACACTAACACTGGTTTGGGACGTTTGGTCATTTCTTTCCTTCAGCGTGTTTTTAACGGGTCATATTGTGGCAAACAGTGAAGGGTCTGTGTTGTTGCACGTTTTAGCTTCACTCGTCTTCGGCACAGTTAACAGAACATGTTACTCGTTTTTTATCGGACTGTAAATATCCAAAATGTCTCCAAACTCGCGCAGCTGAGCGGTCTTTCTTGTCGTGTTGTCGATGATATTTCCTCCGTGCCTCAAGCTGGCAGGATCAGCGCTTTCCCCTGTGTCACTAACGCTAATTTCGGCTGTGTTTTCATTCCGCTACGAACGTCTGTAAGCCCGCCTACCCATATCCCTGCGACATGATTGGCTGTTCGACGCTGTTTTCTTCTTCTCTTTAATGTCGGGTGGCAACTAGCGTTCAATGCGCATTAGCGCCCCCCCGTTTCCCAGTGGTTGGGCGGTGTAATTACAGGTTAAATTCTATCGAACATTTTTAATGTTTATTGTGAGAAAAATTATATTGCGATAATTATCGTTATCGTTTTATCGCCCAGGCCTAATTCGGGTGATTCCAAACATGTAAACAGTTTCAAGGTCCAATCAACTCAGCAGCCACAATCTACGGATCTGTCAGACCACAGGCAAAGTAACAACGACTTTTACTGTCTTTTGACTCACCATTTGAAGATTTGCTGCACTCTCCCGTTCATAATATTCAAACAAAAATGGTCATGCTGCATCTGCAAGGGTCCCCACGATCCAAGTCCAGTGAAAGATTTCATCCAATCACATACATCCATAAAGATCCACAGATTGTTTAATTGGCCATCACTTTTTCCTGCTTCCCTCTGTACTTCTGTACTAATTCCTTTTTATGAATGATTTTTTTCGATTGCAATACATCAAAATGGCAGCCACACTTTGACCTTTAGACTGACCCCTCATTTGGCCAATTACGAACTTCCATTCACTGTTCCCAGCCTTTAATAGCCAATGGGAGCATGAGTTGAAAGGAGAAGCCTGCCCCTGTTCTGATATATCTATACCAGGCCAATAACACGTGACTGTGCCGATCCCTGACGTTTCGTGTAGCCAATTAATTTCTGAACACATGGATGCTGCTGCAAGCAATCCCGAGAAAAGTGTTTCTAAGCCAAGAAATTTGGCAATTTGTGACGAATGGCTGTTTTTTTTTCAACAGCAGTGTGCAGGTTTTTTTGTAAGAATTATAAGCATTCAAAGGAGACCTTATATGTGCTCGTCGAAATGGTGCAAGAACAGCATTCAAATTCCCCGCTGTATGCCTGGATAGGCCTTTTAGGCAAAATTCAAGGACTCAATAAGAGACCCAAACACTAGAAAAAGGCTTAGCAACACTGTGCACTCATCGTGTGAGGTGTCAGGTGGGCCGGTACGTTAGCACAAAGAATCCAGGTTCTCACACAACACATATTTAACACTTCTGTATTAGTCAGAAGTCTTTGAACAGAAATGCACAAAATGTTTGGTGACACTTTCACACAAAACCTTTTAACAAAGAAATGAGATCTCTTGAGTTTTTAACACTCTTCTCAGATCACTAATATTCAATTAACAGGTATTTTAAAGCAGTTAAATGTGATTCAAAAGGCAGTAAGCAGCTTCATTTAAGTTAGAGTGGTGTGGTTCATTTCTGCAAGAGCACTGCTGTGTGTCTTCTACCGTGTTTAGAACGAGCAGAGCGGATTTTTTAACCTTCTCCCCACATCTGAAAGCCTGGAATGCAGTGATAGGGCACTTCATAAGGATACCAAGATAAGAAAATAAAAGGAAACACTTTGGGTAGGTCATCTTATATCTGGAAATTTGCATTTTTACACTTGACAGAAATCACAGAAGTGTGGAGATTGGCAGCGGTTTCCTTTGCATTAGTGTGACTTATGAGCTAATCAGTGTTTTGGTGAGCAGGAGAGCAAGCCGTGAGATGAGCTAAAGGCCTCATCTTCTCCCCTGGAGACGCATGCCGGTGCCCTGCTAATGGTGGCTAATTTGCTAGTGAGGCATAATTGGGTTCCGGAAGCACAAACGCCACGGGAATTGTGAGCACCAGCAGAGATAGTAGCCGGGTGAGGGAGATTGTGTGTGTGTGTGTGTGTGTGTGTGTGAGGCGGGGTGTTCTGATAGGTCTGGCTCACAGTGTGTGCATGCATGAAACTAAACAAAGTGGATCTTTATTCTATAAAAGTGTGCATTTCTTTTATTTGTGCGCAATCTTCATGAGCCTCTTGGAGGGTTTCACCATTTAATGATAGACATTTTTTCTCTGTAAGTGTTCATGTGTGTGCGTCTCCGAGAAGGTGTCTTTATGTAAATGTGACACTGTAGGAGGGGAAGAAAGGCTTCAAAGCTCGCTGCAGGTACAGCTATTCTATTGCTATGAAAGCATATACGAGAGAAGCACACCAAGCAAGCTGCTAAGTAACGGACTGTAGGGCAAGAGGGAGAGAAGGATCTTACCTGGAACATTCAGATCAAGCCCATGAAAGTGTCGTGAAAAGTGGCCATCTTTTCCTTATCCACAGTGAAATAATGTGCAGCTGAAGAATGAATTTTTTAAAGAGCATTACATGTATGTGTGTTTGTGAACTGCTCTTTAAATAAAACAAGTTGACTTGTATTGAAATGCTTAAAAAATAAACATGTTGAAAAAAACTCAGGTGTTAAGTAGCGATTCAACCTCAAGTAGAGGCTTTCAAATGTATTTACTGTATAAAGTAAAAGAAGTACTCGGATGGACTATTTACAGGCTGTTTCTGTTTTGTACAGAAGCTTATTTTAAACTTGAGACACCATGAAGCTTAAATAATTGAAAGTTGTGTTTAGGGCACGACCATTATGGCGTTTTTGGGGCCGATACCGATGTTGATATTGGGGAGGGAAAAGAATCTGATACCAATTTATTGGCTGATATCTTTCTTAGACCTAAGTTCAATCTGTAAAGATAGATAAAGATATACACATTTATTGCGATGATCCTTTAAATGCACTTATCAAACTGTTTTGGACAAGATATTCAATATAACGAAGACAAGATGGTCACGCAACTGGAAAGTAAATGTGCATGTACGTGTATCACCGCTGCACACTCTGGAGAGTGATGATGCTTGTTGTAATCCATATAGCGCCCCCTGCTGTGAACTGTTTGCTTAATACAATGACACTCAATTGAAATGTTATTTGACTGGTGAATAAATCGAGTTATATCGGTGCATGTCTGGGATAAAATTAGCCGATACAGATAGTCACTGGATATGCTAACATCGGCTGATATTATCGACTGGCCGATTAATCGGTCGGGCTCTAGTTGTGTTTCCCTCTCGTCTCTTTTTAATACATCGTTTTCTTCACGTCATGCCTGTCGTGTGTGATGCACAGTCTTTTCTATGTGATATTGTGCTGTCTGTATTTAAGATGAAATAGCAGGGGCTAAAAGTTTAAGATGTCAACTTTTGCCTTTATTGGATAGGACAGTTAAATGAGTCGGATACCGAGGAGATGATTGGGAGAGTCATGCAGGAAAGGGGCCACAGGTCGGAGTTGAGCCCTGGCCGCCCACTTGAAGGACTATAGGTGCGACCTAACCACTAGGCCATCTGTGCACCATGTCAACTCTATTCAAGTATGGTTACTTCCTGTATCAAGCTTTTTCTATCATGTTTTCTTATTATAGTCATCCGGTTCCTGCTTCATACCTACAGACAATTAAGCAAATTCAAAGCAGAGAGCCTCTCAGAGTAAATCATGTGCTGCTGATGACCCCTAAGTTTCAAATCTCAGGCAAAATAACCTTTCCCCCTCTCTTGCTACATCCTGACTCAAAATAGAAACTTTGTCTCCAGCTGTGTTGACACCGAAGGTGTTTGCATTTCATTGTCTCATTTCGGAGTTGCAGAGATTCTTGATGTCTGGCTCGCTCAGTTCATCTTGTCCTTCTCAATTACACACAGCAGAAAGGCTTGAGGCGCCTCGATTACGGAGAACTGTACTGAAACCTTCATTTTAGAAAACTCAACTGTCTTATCTTTGAATCCATGTCACACTGAACCACAAAACCAGGACCCAAATGCACGACTCTTAACACACTTGGAGTAGATTCGAAAGTCCTTTTATTCGGAAAAAGGCTCTGTACACAATAATCCAGAGAGGTATCCAAAACGGCAGACTAACACAGATCGAAATACAGAAACTTGTCAAACTAAATCTAATGAGAAAAACACTAAGGAGCTGGGACGTCGTCACACGGGAACAATACGAACTGGCACAGAAGGAGGGGAACACACAGACTAAATACTCAGGGGGCGTGAAGACAATTAGACACAGGTGAGACACATCAGGTAATCACAGACGCGGGAGGACAGGAAGCAAAGGATCTGAAATGAGACACAGGGTAAGTATCAAAGTAAACAAGCACCATACATAAACATGAGACTAACCAAAGAAATAACTATACTATCCTGGAGCCTTGACAATCGATGCTACTTTCAAATGACACCTTTGGGATAAACTCAGTTTGTTTTCTTCAACTCTGTTTATGTAGTGTATTTTTGACCATTAACTACTGTATTTATCAGCAGCGGAATGAATCCCAGTCAGAGCCTTGAACTCAAGCTCCTAGATATTCAGATGTAAAAGGATTCCTGGCGAGTTTCATCCCATTACTCCAACACAACATTACATTCTGTTATCTAACAGGTCCAACATAGAATACAGTAAATGATGTCTTCAGGGTTGATTAAGTGCTGGCCTTTAGAAATGTTTTAAGGTTAGCTTTGCCAACTATGAAGGCTGGCCAGACAAACCTGGAATTGCCTGAGGCACTGCTTAATGGAAATGGGAATTGAGAAGAATTTTTGAATGTTTTTGTTTGTGGAAAGTTTGAACATGAAGCGTTGAAATTCATTTTGTTGTCTTGATGTTGAAGGGAGAGGGGAGGGGGGGTTATTATGTTAGAATAACTCTGTTTTTATTGTGGGACTTACAATATCTTTGCAGAACTGTGCAGTGTTGTTGTCGTGAGATTGATGTCATGAAGTCGAGGCATCAGTGCAGGAGTTTCTGTTGCTGAACAATTTTAAATGACACAACAGGAATAATCTCTTACTGTGGTGGCTGTGGATCAGTGGTAGAGTCAGTCGTCCCTTAACCGTAAGGTCTGAGGTTCAATCCCCAGCTCCTTCAGCCACATTTCCGATGTGTTCTTGGGCAAGACAATTAACCCTGAGTTGCTACCACTACTTCGTCGGTGGCGTGTGTGAATGGATTAATTAACACTCAGAGTGTGAACGGGTATGTGACATTTAGTAACGAGTTTTCCATTTTTATCTGTTAATGACTCTACGACAGAGCTTTTAAATCACACGCCAACACTCTGTAACCATGTGTTGAGGGTACTGAATATTGAACAAATATTATGTAAAGTATGATGATGATGCAGAGAAGGAGTGAGACAAGAAATCCAGAAATGCACTCAACCTTTGGATTAGACGCTGATGAAGGCCACAAGCTGAACCGCATTGGTCTAATTAAATTAATAAAGTTAATCTTCATACTACAATCATGCTGGAGCATTTTTGACCTCTTCAAGCCTTTCACTCTCCATGCACCTTGGTGGTAGAGGAAGTTGGGGAACCCTATTCTGTTTCATCATGTTGTGGGTTGTCGTGTTGCGGGGAAAGAGGGGTTGAAATTGTATGCTGTTGTGGATTGTGTGTGTGTGAATCGTGATTCATAGATGATCCATAGAGGATCTGGCAACTTTGGAATCTGCAGACAGTCATACAACATGCATGGATCTTTCATTATGGATTAATTATAATAAGGCTGTAGGGCTGTGGAAATCACCGGAGTTTCCCGTGAGAAAAACAAAACAGGAGGGGGCCTGGAGGTGGTCTTGAAATATGGAGGAAACCAGGTAAAAATGGGAGTGTTGGCATGTTTGCTGATAGTGTGGCTAAAAAAAAAACCCTCACTGTTAACCTGCAGCAATAATGTTAAAAATCATCTCTAAAATACAAGGGTAAATGAAGGACGGTAATAAAGTCAGAAATGTAAATGTGGGAATATGCTGTGTGTTGCTGATTCTCTGATCTGTGTTTTTGGTTTTATGACTTTTCATTCACCGCTCTTCATTAGCATCATTGTCATTTGCTGCACTGCATAATCACTGTCCCTGAGCTGGTTTTTAATTTGCTGTCACTCTCCATTCTGCTTGATCACTTTGGCTCACATGCTCAATACCTCTGTGATAGTTGAGTGACATACATTGTGATCTTGCCTGAGTCTTTTAAAGCCTCCCCCCAACCCTTTCTGTAAATGCTCCTGAACTGCAGTCTCATACAGTGAGCTTCCAAGGCAACAGCTATGTTTGCAAAAGTGTTAGCTTTAAACCAGGTATCAGAAACTGCAATCCAGGAACCAACAATGAGCAATCCACTCGGGGGAAACACCGACCTTATCTCATTTTCCTGAGATGTTTGAAAATTGGTTGTGGGTAAATCTGCTGTGCTAACACCCACCTGGTGTGGCCTATTCAATATAGATTTTGACAAGTAAATGGAGTTACTGCTGCCTGTGTTGGATACACAATAAAAACTTCTCAGATATTATCTTCATCATCTGGAGAACCCCCACTGCAGTGAGGCTTTTCTGTGTGGAAGAAGGGCTGGAAGAGCATAATGTACAGTAGGTCTCCCAGAGGTGAAACTGCATGTGTGTGTATGTGTTGTGCAGCTATCTCCTATTAAAAAATTAAAAACATATCCAAATGTCTGTAGCTACACTTATGTATTGCACATAGTTGTTCATGGACAGAATGCATAGCACTGCATGCGTGTGTCTCTCCACAGTCCACAGAGTGCATGAGGCTGAGAGAGGCTCAGGTGTGGGGATGTGACTTTAATCAGGCCTCCTTTTCCTCAGCTGACAGCTCTTTTACACTCTCCATCTGAACTCTGCTTCTTCACCACGAGACAATATATTACTGCTGCCTGGCCACAGGGTCGTCTTTGGAGAGTTTCAGGTCCTTTCTGAGATAACCATTAAAACCCTGTGTCTGCAAAATCAAGAGAGGGACTGTGACTCAGCTGAACACAACATCTAACTTATTCTAAAGTTTACTTTCCCTGGACGTGGTTTCTATTTTAATAGTATTGATGGTGTGTTGTAATCTGATTACTATACAAGTCCTCTATATTAACTCACTAATTCACTGCTTTATTTGTATTAAGTGTCTTTGGTAAATATTAAATGAACTTGAGCTTGTATAGTAATTTTCTAGTCTTCTGACTACTCAAAGTGCATTTACACCGCATGTCACACCTACACATTCACACCCATTCACACACTGATGGCACAAGATGCTAAAGTGTCCATCAGTATTAGCTGATCCCATACATTTGTATACGCTGCTGACGAAGCAGCGGGAGCAACTTGGGGTTACATGTCTTTTCTAAGGACACATCGGACATGCGGCTGCAGGAGCTGGGGATCGAACCGCCAACTTTCCGGTTGAGAGACGACCGACTCTACCACTGATCCACAGCCGTCTTTCAAGTCTGTATAAAGTCTGTACTGCTACAGCGTTCGTTCTGGTCACTCTAGTCATGTGATGGTGACCTAACACCTGACATTTTCAAGAGATTTCACAAAGCAGCAACCTCCGGTGTTGAAAAATGAAGGCAAAGGGGAAGTACAAAATCCCGCAATTCGTCGAGTGTCCGCTTGAGGCTGGAAGTCACATACACACCTGTTAAAAAAGTGTTTACAGCAGAAATTAACATGTTAACAGCCTGGTTCAAAGAACTAAATAGATCTGATTAGCTGAAGTCTCGATCTGCAAACACTGTACGGGGGGTGCATTTCATGATAACTCACCCGTTTTGTTTTTCTGAATGATAAGCGTAAGCCATCGCTGACCTGATTGACAGGCGGGTATGGTGTAACGGTTTGTCAATGGGCTTAAGACCCCCCTGGGCTCCAGCTCTAAGCTTGTTGGTAGTTCGACTGAAAGTTAGATTGACACAGCATTTCCAGCATGGAGACCACAGCCGATGGGACTCCAAAGCCCTCTGCAGTAATCCATTAATATTTACAGTCTATGGTCAAACCAGAAGTAGCCGAGCAACGGTTGTTAAAACAGGAGGAGGATATTTCTTTCTACAGATATAAAATGTATGCTTAGTGAGTATGAATAGATCAAATGCATCTTGTTCTACAATCAGTCAGCCAAAAATATGTTAGCTGTGACAAAAAGACTCAATCAGGATAATGTGGAATTCAGTTAGTCAGACTGTAAATCAACATGTCTAAATACAACACGGCGCTTGGAGAGAGCTCTGATCACTGGAACAAAAAGTTTGAAAGTGACCGATAAATGTCTGAAAACTAGATCAGTATGTTCCGTCTTGTTCTAAATAAAATCAAATATATGAATAATTTAATTTGGTCCCAGCTGCATGAAAGCTGTTAGTTGTAAAGACACAGTAAGATGCAAAACATCAACTGGCTTCTTGTCTTCGATGACGGTCAGCAAATCTTCACTGAGGAATTATTTCTGCATCTGCAACCTAACAGGGCTGAATCCTTTAACATTGTCAATGCCCTGGATGATTTGGGTCTCTTTGACGCTAGCAGATGTTCCTCTGCAAGAAATTCAAAAGTTAACCTGGAACAACCAAGGCTGAAATGAGCTCCACTGTATTCTACTATTACATGAGTGAGGTCATGACCAGAAACATAGACAGAGTTAAGAGTTGAAAGTGTATAAGATTCACTTTAATACTTTTGTTTCCGTCTAAAAAGTATATCTAGGGCGCTGGTGGTGCAGTGGTTAGTGTGTGTGTGTGTGTACGGAGGCTGTGGTCCTCCAGGCCGGCGGTCCAGGTTAGAATCCGACCAGTGGCTCTTTTCCCGCATGTCATTCCCCACTCTCTCTCTCTCTCTCTCTCTCTCTCTCTCTCTCCTTGAAGTCCGACTCTGTCCACTGTCGTATCTCTCCAAGAAACGGTACCTTAGTAGTAGCTCACAGGATTTCAAACTCCACATGGTAAAAAACTGCGTCTTATATTTGGATGCAGCTTATTCTGTATTTGACAGTAGTTATTTGCATGATAGAAGATAATGCTAAACTATACAGATGAAGCTATAGGCTTCTGTGTCCTCTGATATATCCTCATGTTTCCCTCCATGTTAGTCCAATGAGACATTTGTCATTGTTGTCTCGTTAGCACACTGCAGGTCTCTGTCCCACGATGAAGTTCTAACTGACTGTGAAACAAAAGGACACTTCTGCTGGACTTGTTTTACAGCTTCTCGCATCAAGAAAATCAGCCAAAGAATATGAAAACGAAAATGTCCATCATTGACAACATTTAAACTAAAAACAATAATGCATCACACAAATGACACAAACAATCATTATACTAGTCGTTTCTAAATATTTCTTTCCACCTATGCGTTTGTATTTGCGATGCTCAACTTCTGCCAAAGTTCACAAACAAAACGAAGCTGGCGACGCTTCAAGGAAACGAATACAGTGAACACTACGTCCTTTTTTTCTGCTGCTAAAACAAGGTTGTTGTTCTGTGTGTTTGTTGCTTTCCGGCTGTTGCCTGCATTGTCCCATAAAGTAATTAACAGCTATGCCAGGCACCAATAGCAGATGTATAAATAGTACTGTTGCCTCAAACCCCTGCTGCCCCTTCCATCTACTTTCTTAATTAGCTTTGAAGTTCCATTAATTAGCCACATCCCATTTCTGCATATGTATTCTATACCAGCTTGAAGGTTTTGGCCCTGATGATTGTAATAAATAAGATTTTTTATTTTTTACTATTTATGCTTTTTGGCTCATTCTAAAGGCAAAAGAAGTTTAAACAGCATAAATGTATCCTAACACCTTCAAGAGGACCAGCGAGACTGAGTCAGCAGCCTGTTGAGCTTATGGCTGTGCTTCCTGCCAAATGAATACATCAACACATGAATATCAGAGAGAAGCAGAGTGTTCTTTATTAGTGCTGCATTAACACCAAGATTATCTTCAAAACCCTTCAAGGTAGTGGTCAACAACAACTAGTTCCTACACTCTAGAATTAATCCAAAGTAAGCAAATACAAAGAAAAAAAACCCTTTGTGAAACTCTTTAAGGGCGCACTCACACTACCCCCAGTTATCCTGTTCGGTGCTAAAGCACAATTCTTTGCCCAAGTAGAAATACAAATACTTGAGGTAAGAAAAAACTGAGTGATTCAACTGTTGTTTACAGAAGTAAACATAAAAGAGGACAGAATCTGAGATTCATTCACGGGATAAAAGTAACAAAGCTGCCTCTGAAGGACATTACTACAGAACAACTGTTTCTGCGTAAAGCTAACAGAAACTCTCACACTGAAGAGACTAAAGCACTCAAATCATTCTAAGAAATACACTGAAAAGATCCTTATCTGTGCTCTAAAGTAAACAAAGGAAAACATCAGTTAGGTGGTGAATGTCTTGCTGCTTTGAATCTACTCTAACGTCCTCCCTCATGTTCGCTTTTAACCCTGTCAGTCATGGACATCTTTGTTACTACGCCTGTGTTCTGGGGTCTAGTTCTGCCCCGTTGTCTGTTTTGTCTTTATGCATTTGTTTTACTTTGTAAATGATGTGATCTGTTTTGTGCATTATGCAATGACAGATAATAATCACGTGTTGTCTGAACAATTTATGATGAAATGGGTCTAGATGAAAATAATAATAAATGGAATATACTTATAAAGCACTTTTCCAGTTTTCTGACAACTCAAAATATTTGAACAAGTTGTTTTCTTCTCATAGGGTAAGACCTGACATTGACTTTTACTTCTTACAAATCTGTACATGACATTACACCTGGCCTTGGAGCAGTTTAAAAATCAAACCTTGACATCAGAAAACAGAAACTTCTGAAATGGGGACTGCTCAGGGGCAGTGCTAGAGATTATATTTTTGCAGATGCTATAGGAGGGCTCATCTGTTGAGTGATAGTGCTCTCAAATAGAGGATTATTAATGTATGTGATGACGCGCAAATGCACTGTATGCGCACGGACGCACAAGCAAGCGTGCACAAACACCTGTCCCGCGACATTTGACAGGTCTTTCAATGTTATACAACAGGTGGAATATTCAGCTGAAGGCAAATGAACAAGCATGCTTACATTCAACCATCTGAATTTAGAATTAAGCGCAACTGAGCCCGTGGCAGGGCCTGCACAAACACACACACGCGCAGAAATAATTACGTTTCACTTCATCCTCAGATTCTAAAATCAGACAAACTCAGCTGCCATTTACCAACATTTCAGCTAATAAAGTAACATCACTCCATTCAAATGATTGCATAAATGAGCAACGCACTAAAATAAGCAGCGTACAATAATTCAGAAAGTGTGCCTCACACACCAAATGCGTTAAATGAAAACACAGCTGCCGGTGAAAACGCGCACATACCCTTAGATGTCTTCACAATTAAGCTGTCCGCATGCTGTTGTGATTTAGGGTGAAGGCATTCTTGTTCTTTTCCTGCTGTCCAGGGCCCTTGTTCTGTTGGTGTTGATCTCCAACAGTGCCAGGTTACAGGTCCGACAGTCTTATCGTATCCTCAGCAGAAGACGCGGACAGGTCCCCTTCCTCGTCCCCATCCTTCGGCTTTTCTTTTAGAGACTAATGGCGTTTCTAAATCTTTATCAGGCCAATAATTACTGAGTTCATCATCCCCCTGTTTACACTGTTTGATTGAGTCTCTGCACGTGGAGGTTCAAGGAATACAAAACGATCCGTGATGCTAAATTAGCCAAAACTTTAGAAAGTTGCGCTCTGGCTAAAGGGAAGTGTATTAAGGTCAAAGTTCAATGCGTGCTGCGCCATTGGCTGAAATTAATCACCTGATCCGGCCTATTTTTTTATTCTATTAAATACAATAACACTTGGTTGGTTTTTATGTCTTAATTAAAACTGTAATGTGTAGAACTCACATGTAAAGAAATTAGATAAGAAAATAAAATATACCACAGACATTGCATTGGTGCTTTGGCTATTAAAGGGGTAGCTTCAGCACCCCCAAGCTCTTATTGTTCTCTTTCTGCCTCTAAGACAGGGATGATATGTTGTTGTGTCTTTTACTAATTTGACATTTGTTGTTCTTTGTTTAATTATTTGGTTATTTGTAAAATAAATCTCAGATTTTAGAGATTTTTATTTATTACCTTTATTGGATAGGACAGTAGTTAGAGTCAGAAACCGGAGAGAGAGAGAGAGAGAGAGAGAGAGAGAGAGAGAGAGAGAGAGAGAGAGAGAGTGAGGAATGACATGCAGGAAAGGAACCACAGGTCAGACTTGAACCCGGGCCGCCTGCATGGAGGACTATAGCCTCTGTACATGGGGTGCAACCTAACCGCTATGCCATCTGCGCCCCGGATTTCAGTCTTTTAAATTGTTTCATGTAATGTTGTTGGGTTAAGTTGTAGGTTGTTGTTTGCCCCACAGAGCTGCTGTGGGTTGCAGCAGCATACAAAGTAAAGACATTAGTAGTTGGAGGTCAAAGTGTCCGAAAAAAATTACTCAAGTTAATACAGGAAAACTTTGATTAAGTATGCAAGCATCTTTATCATTAATTCATGTACATGATTGTGTATTTTTCTAGCTGTAGCAGTGCAGAATTAATTCAACTTTGTTAGTTATTCAATGTGCTTTGATTAATTCTGTTTACGTATTTCAGCTGGGATTATAAGGTTATTCTGTAACCATCGAACTCACCGTTCAACTGCTAATTTATTCTCTGTAAGACTTTTGTCAGATCAGTTGAGTTCGTCTGCAGTTTCATAAAAGTTAAACTGTGTTAGTGTCTGACATTCTGACACCGCATGTCTTTGTTGACATTTAATACCTACTGTTCGCAATCAGACTGTTTTAAAGAGCAGCAAGGGTCGTGAGAGATAATGTTCAGTGGAGGTTTTCTAATTGACATAGAAAAAGTAAATTATGCTGCTTACAGGAAGAAACTGATGGAAAGCTTAACTCAATTCTGCTAAACTCCTCGGTTAAGTGCAAACTGTAACTTTGGGTGTATTTAATTACTTTCCTCTGCACATTTAAAGGAAGAATGTGTGACTTTGGATCCAGTAGATGTCGCCCTTGAGCACCAGCATTAAACCAAAACAAACTGCTGTTTGGCGACACCTCCGCTATTCTGCAGCCTCTGCTCTCCTCCAGCTACACACCTCCAACCCCTCTCCCCTCATGATCGCACAGAAAAGTTAAGTGCAAGCTGCAGACTAAATTATCCTTGGCTCGAGCTGTAATTGCGTGTGTTGTTGTGTTAGCAGGCTAATGTTAGCGCTCTTTAGTTAGCTCATAGCTTCACATAGCGTATAAATTGACACAGAATGACCTCGATATACTGTAAACGCGCTTGCGTGACATTTAAATAAGCAGTGAGAAGGCTTTGTTATCATTTTTTTCTCTAGTACTTGACTATACTGTAACAGCTTTTATACACAAGGAGAGGAGTCGGCCATCCCGACCATGTACACATGATGTAAACACGGCTACAATAACAACACAGCCTGCAAAATTGAGAAATGCTTTTGTAGTACTGTAATAAACATGTAATGTTCCGGGACTGATATGTGAGCTTAAAATAAAAGTAACCCCTTGTAGCAGTGCATGTTGAAGAATGACACTCTTGTTTCTCTTGGGCAGATTAAGACAAAGATCTCAAACCACTTTACCACAGTGTGTAATTGTTTCTACTGAGAATCATCCTGACCTGTGCTCTTTAGTTTGTTTTGATCTGTATCTCGACATCATTGTAAATGAGGGAAACCTCAATGATTTTCGAGGCTTAAATAAAGGTTTGAAATGAAAAAATGAAATGCAATGAATTCTTGAAAGTCTAAAAAAAAGAGAATTGACAGACGTCGGAGGAGAAAGCAAGGTGAGAGCAATAAACCAATAAGCAAAGAAGAGTAAAAGATCAGCGTGGAGGAGAGGAAAAAGGGTCTCCTATCGGGCACAGCAGAATAAAGAAAGCACAGAGGATGATGATGACGGTCAAAGACGAGGAGAGAATGATGGATTGGAGCTGTGGCAGGTCTCCGCCGTGCGAGCCGCACTCTCCAATAGAGCAGAGAAACAGCAAAGGCAGAAAATAGGAAAAAGTATGCTTGTCTTGTCTTCTTTGACCCTGCAGTGTTTGCTCTAACATTGGCCCGTCTCCTTGTGGACGCCGGAAGGACAAAAGCAGTTTGAGGTTATCTATAGCCTGTGGACAGAGAGTAATGGTGTATTCATTTTGAAAGGTGAACCAACACGACAGACTGTCCTCTAGTTTGATATTTTATTTTAACTACCACAGAAATATATTTTAAGAACAGGAAAGATTAATTAGCAGGCTTTACTTAAGTAATTGGATAACTGCACAGAATAGAGGCATGACACACTAAACCACAGCTGTGACAGCTGCAGGGCCATGGTTTCCAAATAAACACCTCAACTAAGCAGACTGGGAACAATCGTGAGTCAAGCACGAGGGTATATCTTTTGAAGAATTATGTCAAGAAAAAGCTGAAATGGGATTTAAAGATTCAGATCACACTTCTCCTCCTTTTCCTTCTCCTTTTTTTTTATCTTCTATCCCCTCCCCCATCCCTCCCCACGCACCTGAAAAAAGACACAATCTAGATTGTGAGAAAACATTAAAGATCCAGCCCCCAGGACAAACCCCTGCTGGGCTCACCTGTCAATCAAAAACTCTCCCAGCGCCACTTGCAGAAGGATGATTTTCTGTTTGCAGATGACATCAGCGATAGAAGCATCACCCATTTATCTCCAGGCTGTGCTAAAAATTACCAACAAGGCATTTGTCAGTGGATTCGTATCTGGTTTCATTGATCCTTGTCAAGATGAGACGCAGTGAGAAAGGCAAGGACAAAGCAATGAGAGGAAAAGGAAACTTCATTTCTTTTCCCCCAATTTGATTTCAGAGACTTTTCTTTAACTAGAAAAGTGACTGTTGTGACTGCTGCTGCAGATGTCTTTGTGTTATGAACTGTCCTCACTGAGACTGTCACCAGAAGTATCTTCAGTATAAAGCTGCCTGCTTAATACAGTGTCCATCATTCTTAGTAATATTATTACATTTCAATGTATTATTTATTGGAAGAGGCTGGCAAAAAATAAAAGATAGACAGTATCTTTTCACTAAAAAATAAAATATAGACTCAATCATCACTTATAGGCCTCCATACATGTGTGCTGGTGACTGTGTCTGCAGAGACCCTGTCCTCTGACTGGATTTTGGTTGACTCGGGATGTTTTTGGTTGGGTAGCTGGTGTATTTCCCCCTGCCAATTACAGCGCACAGGTGAGTTTGGGAGTGGATAACATTCAGTGATTGGACGCGATTCAAACAGGCGAATACGACTGACGTGGACATTACAGCAAAGAAGAGAAAATATAATCATAGTGAGGCGAAACGCCAAAGCTTGTTCCCAAATGAAGGTAGGCTTTCACCAGCGGATGCAGAGTTGGCCTACTATCTGTTGGGCAGGCAGGTGCCAAACACCAGCGTTTAGCTTGTGCTAGCATGTGGTAGCCTGCAGTGCGGTGACAAGCAGTAAACATACATTATATGTCCTGCAGTGAATGTGCACTCCTATAGAGGCGATAAGCCCACAAGGAGGAGCCCAGTTTGAATGTTGTGTTTATAAGCTGCCACGAGCATTTCTACTGACTCTCCAGTTAATATCATTATATTCAAAATGTTCCATCCATCCATTTCTTCCGCTTATTCTGGGCAGGGTCACATTGGTAGCAGGTTAAGCAAGTTGACCCAGATGTCCAGGACTTACTAGACACTAAAAAAGGGGAGCATTAAGGAGAATCCAGCCAAGACTTCAAATTCATTTGGTGGCCATAAACAGGACTCTATATGGATCACAAAGGACCTCCCTGCCTCTTTGAAGTGTATAAAAGCAACTTTTAGTTCACCATAACAAGTATGTCATTGTATTCACAACTTGCTTTAAATATGACCCCAAATACCATCAAAGTCCCCCCTACAAATATGTTGTTAGTTTAATGCTCCTTCTTTTAATAGGCTGGCAAAATGAGTGTTTCATATGTGTGATTAAATTTAATTAAAGTTCATAAGTCATTTAATGGCTCTAATAATCAGATAACCATATCTTTGGTACCTTATCTAAATGACTATGCTGCTGAAGTTAATCTTCTTAAATTAACCTTTGAAATTGCAAACCATCTATTGAGTAAACACCATCAGACCTGAGCTTGAACTACTGCTATTCTAGGTCATTTCACCAAAATGTGGTACTGAGACAATCGCTCTGACTGATGCAATTACTGTAAAAACCCTGATTTCCTTTGCAACTTGTTACAAAATGCTTTATTCACAGTAGTAGAGCAGTATTTGCAATGGAGCACTTTTTGTACAGCTTTAGAAACTTATTCCATGACCTCTTTCCCAAACATCGGTGCATCCCTCTTCAATAGATTCTTCTTAACCCTCCCATTTGGATCCATTTCAGCCCATCTATTCCTTTGGTGGAGTAAAAGCTTCCAGCCTTGGCAACTAGGTATATAAATTTGTACCAAATCAGTCAATTAGGTCAGGTCCTCCTCTGCACTTACAGCAGACATGCAGCGTTTCACCTACAAGGCCTCGCGTGGCTGTGATCCAAGCTGTCCCATCTGTTTGAGCTCCTTAGCTCACACTGCCTGACTCGCTTTGTGCCTCCTCTGCTGGCCTCTTACTGCTTCTCATTTTGTACACTTGTTCTGTAGACTTCTTCAGTGCTGTCAATCATTTGTCCATGCTCACATTTCACTTGAAATCAACTATATTTAGCATGAAATATAAGTATTGAGAGTGAGATGTGCAACTAATCTCAGCTCTGAGGGAGTAACACTTAAATTACTGTATAATATAATTAAAAGGAGTTTGAGCTTGTTAATAAAATGAAGTCTGAACCCTGATGGTGGCCCATGATGAAACCTGACAGAAACAAATGTGTCTATTGATACATTTACCATCTTTCATAATGTAGGGGGTGGGCTAAAAGTCATGTTGTTGGTTATGTAGGATGTTGAAAAGGTGGGGCGAGATGAGGCTGATCCCCACACTGCTGTAGAAAACATGTGGGTGGTAATTGAAGGGAGACCCACGATGATACCGGTACCGGCTGCTGTTGGTGCACTGCAGGGTTCAGGCTTCAGTAAAATCCCAGGCTCCCAGGCCTGCTGTTCTTTTCTGTTAGTGGCTGCTCAGCTGTCAGGAGGGGTCAGGAGTTCCTTTAACTGAACAGTCAAATGCACTTTATCCCCCCTAGCATCCTGAGGTATGTGAAACCTTTTCCCTATTACGTTGAATAAATGAATGGATAAATTAATAAAAGTGATGACCTCCCAGCTTTAAGTATACTCCGGCAGTGTATTTTTCAGCCAAATATTAACTGATGTGAATAAGTGCAAATTAACGTCAAAGTCCAAAAGCAGCATGTAAACACAACATTTAAACCAGGCCCCTCCTCCTGGGCTCATGGTCACCAGAAGCACACGCCCACTGCAGGGTTAGTGTGTACAATTACAGCTTGTACTGCAAGCTGCCTGAGAATATTTCATTTGTTGTAAAGGGAGAGCGGATCATTTAGCAAGCTGGCAGAAGCTAACCGCCGGTGTTTGGCACCTGCCTTTCCAACAGAAAGCAGACCAACTCCGCATCCGCGAGTGAAAGCCAACACATGGTTCACCCTCGTTTTGGAAAGCATGGAGTTTCGCTTCACTGTGACTATATTTTCTCTTCTTTGCCGCTACGACTGTCTGCAATATATTAGCCAATAGGGATGTAAAGATTAATCGTGAGGCAGTTAAAAATCGATTCAAAGCTGTCAAGGTTCACATCGATTCTCTGAAAAATGAATCGCAGTAACAGGGTCCGAAATCCACACCCGCCAAGCTCCAAATGCGGGTAGATTTTCCGTTTGTTGAGTACATTTCAGAGTGTTATCTGCCACAGGGCGGGTAAATATTTTACCAAAAAGTCATCAAAACTATGCTATGAGTATTAAGCACGTTTTATGTCGCTGCAGCCGGCTTTCCCTGCTCCTCTCTCTGCTGTCATGACTGAGAGCATCGCGGAGCACGCTGAGACACACCAATTTCAGCGCAAACGCACACACGCACACACACGCGCCCCTTTTAACTTAAGCCTACAGTTGATCCGTGATCCGTACGGACCGAGTCGGGAACATGTGATCCGGTCAAACGGTCGGTTCGACTTTTCTCCGTTCAATCGTCTGCAGCTAACATAATGATAGCAACGTCCTCTCACAGCCTGCTGTAGTCTCAGTCTGTGCACGTCTCCACTCAGACTCTGTGAAACAGCGCTGCGTTATAAACACTGCAGATATAGTACGCGCTAAATGCACGCGCAGCAGGAGCAGTCAGAGATACACACACGTCTAATAATGAGCAGGCTGATTATATTAAGGGTCTAATATTGTCAAAGCTAAATCAAGAGAACACTTGTTTTGTGGAACAATAATGTATTATTCTCTGATGGATTTTAGTTTTTAGTCTGTAATGTTGTAATGCAGGGGGGGGGGGGGGGGGGTTCAGAGGGGAGCAGGGGGGTCTGGGAACTACCTATTTATAAAATAAAGCCCAGCAAATATATTTTTTTAATTTCTCAATTTCCTGATCATGTTTATGTGACACACAAACACAATTTGTTATTTCTGCCGTTAAAAATATGTTTGACCAGTGAATTCTTTCATTCAAAAAGTCAAAAAGTTAATTTGGGACCCTGCATGTGGTGAGTGTCAGCAGCTGTAGAGCAGAGGTGGTTGGTTGTAACAAGCAGGCGTTATCATGGCAGCTGTGAAGCCAAACTATACTAACAAGCAGGTTTGTAGTCCCGCTCACCCAAACGAGTGTAAGAGCCAAAGAGATTACGAGGTGCATTGGTGTTTTCATGAAAAAATTAAAGGAATCTTTGTTAGTCATAATTTTTCTTCAGTCTCATTTTGTAAAATAAATCGTGAAAGAATCGTATCGTGAACCCAGTATCGTGAATCGTATCGTATCGGGAGTTGAGTGAATCGTTACATCCCTATTAGCCAATATAAATGGCTTCAGATAGCTGAATTGTATCCACTCCCAAACTCACCTGGATGCTGTCATGGGCTGAGGGAAACACATTACCTCCCTGCCCAGAACATCCAGAGCCAACCAAAACAAATGAAAACTTCAAAATCCAGTCACCGGACAGGGTCTCTGTAGACACAGTCACCACAACACATGTATGGAGGCCCATCAGTGATGTTTGAGCCACATTCATTTTGTACAACTCAAAATTTTATTTTTGGGAATCTTTAATAATGTAAGTCTCTCCAAAGGTGATTTTGACAAATGAATATTTTTTTGATCTAATACAGCTGAAAATAGACCCATAGATAAATAGTTTGATGGATCATTTATACATACAGTATCAATCTGTTCAAATTAACCACTGTGTCCTCTCTCTCTCTCTCTCTCTGGCAGATGTTTTTTAGAAGAGAGTGTTTTTATACAGGTAGAGACATCACTCTCATTTCTTCATCTGTCACATTTATGGATTTCTGTCGGGGGCTAAATGACTCACTGGAGCTGCAGAAAAAGAAAAACAAGCCTCAGGGTTTATTTACAGATACTCCCATTGGACATTTCTTATATACATTCTTCTTGTCTTGTTTGCTGTGTGGGATGTCTATTCATTAGCTCTCTATGTAAGCCTTAACTGTTATATTGAAGCACTTTTAATTGTAAAGGCTATGGATACATAAACACATTCTCAGGGCTATAATTAGATTTTTAAGCACACATCTTATGGAGTGTACTCTGATTTCTCTTACGTTGTGTCAAGAAGAATGAATTGTTTTCATCTGTAAACACAGCTTCAAAGACTCTACATGTGTGAAAACAATATCTCTATATCTACATATTAGGGACATGTCAACAATAAATGTCCAACTATTGTTGTACAAAATTGTTCTTTTAAAGGAAGAATGTGCGACTTTCTGATCCAGAAGATGTCACCCTTGAGCACCAGCATCAAACCAAAACAAACTGCTGTTTGGAGACACCTCCGCTATTCTGAAGCCTCCGCTCTCCTCCAGCGACACACCTCCAACCACTCTCCACTCACATTCGCACGAAGGAGTAAAGAATTAGAACGCAACATAATTAAGCACCATTAAGCGCAAGCGGTGGACAAAATTCTCCTCGGCTTGAGCTTCAATTCCCCGTGTCCTGCATTGTTGTGTTAGGCTAATGTTTGCACACTTTGGTTAGCTCATAGCTTCATATTGCACATAAATTGACACGGAATGACCGTGATCTAAAGACACTTACATGACATCGAAATAAGCAGTGAGTAAGCTGTGTTATTCTTCTTTTTTCTAGTCTTTGACTAAAACAGCTTTAAGGCCGTCCCTTCCATGTAAACATGATGTAAACACAGTGCGACAACAATACAGCTGGCGGGACTCACGCTTCTCACTCATTGTAGACAGTCATGACTCAGAGAGACATTTACAGGATAAACTTGATTTCTGCTGTTTTTATGTGTAACATGTTGCACATTCTTCCTTTAACATCTGCTGTGGTTGTTAAAATAATAAGTATACAAACAGACAAATAGATCTGAATATCTTTTTTTATTGCTTCATTCTGCCATCGTTAGTATGTTTCAGTTTGACAACCACTTGTTTTATTACATGCTTCTAACACAATCAGCTTCAGCCTCCAGACTGTTGGTCAGAAGTTTGCTTTACTGATCCTGGGCTGAGGTGTTTAACCTACCTGCAGCGTTACCTCCATGTGGCGGCACTGCTGCTGGAAAACAAAACTAAAGAATTCTACTTTGAAGCTGCAACTTGAGCTCTCCAAGCAGCACACTGACCCAAGGAAAGACACGCTGACAAACACAACAGACTGGATTATCGGATCGCTACACCATTCATTTCTTATAGCATTTTGCTAATGTTTTAACAACATGACATCTATTTTATGAACCATTTTGACAATGTTTGAGCCTTTGTCTGCCATCCTGAGTAAAACACATTCTCATTCCAAAGTCGTCTAACACCCCAGGTTTGTCTGTACAGTTAATCTGAGCACCAAAATTGGACGTAGGTATCTTTCTCGCAGCACTTTTGCATGTGACAGTAGGTTCAGTCTTCCTTATTCAAAACCGTAGCCTGACGTGCACCTCCTCAAAATATAACTACACGACAAAAAGGACGCAATTTACAACATTTCCAGCATCACTGCCGTTTTCCAGATTCTGCCCACTTCATCTTTTGATATTGTATTTACTGAGAGCCCCCTGGTGGTGGAATCTACATACTGTGCCTTTAAAATTCATTTGGATTAAAGCCAACTTGCTTATGAAGTGTACAAAGCAAACTGACTGCTTGTGTATCCAGGCTTGTAGTGTTCAATTCTGCATGAATAAAGAATAAACTCATTAAACAGAGGCTGTCAATGAATAGCATTCTTCAGAAATATTTCCCTTCATTGGGTTAAAATGTTGAGACGAGTTGGCTGTGAAGGCCATAGCATAAGATTCATATCCCTTCAAGACTCGTTAAACCCTTTATGTTTGCCTGCTCATTTTTGTGTCTTTTCACCTGTCACGAGTGCTCACTTCACTGTTCTTTTTATAGAACCTGCAGCTTCTGATCTGTAACATTGACGTCTACGTGTAGAGAGCCATGCTACCAAGGATGAAAGGAATATTTTGAGTAATTATAGAGAATTCTACAATTCTACAATTCTACAATTCACTTAGCAGACGCTTTTATCCAAAGCAACGTACATCAGAGAGTAAGAACAACACAAGCAAGGATCAAGGAAAAATAAAGGAACAATGTCAGTAAGGACGAACGATCAGCTTTGAGTCCGATTGGACACACAGGTGCTGAAAGGCATTGCCCAGAGGCAAGGCACAACATGAACTGCCAGTCTGAGACTCTAATCAGTATATAAACCATCTTATACGTCGTCGTTTTCAAACAAAAAAACAAAAACCATCATCATTACCATCATTACATCAATACTATCCAGATCATCATCATTAAGCTAAGTTAGTAGATATTCCTGAAAGAGCTGGGTCTTTAGTCTTTAGCAGAATTGCTCACAGCTTCCAAAAATGTTGATGAAAAATGTGAAATACACATAAAAAACACACAAGACCCCCATTGTTATGCTGGTACTCAAGCTAGGAATCAAAGATTGTAACACAAACGACTGCTCTAACACACTGACGCTGGTGGAAGAAAGATCCAGCCAGATGCTCACATCGAACATTTCTTAATAATTGTTCAATTTCCTCTGAAGTTGGCCCGCTTACAAAAAGAGTCTGCGCCAAATTTCACAGCCAAGTTCATGACTGAACATAGCTGTAAGCCCTGTGAAGTAAACTTGTGGTGAGAAAGAGATAAATGATTGATATTAACAGTATGGGTGTGATTACAACGACCTGAGGGTGAATACCACAGCTTTGACTGTGTGCATATACGGACAAGCAGACTCAGCAGTCTATCAGGGCAGGTTTCAACTTTGAAGAGTTGTTCACTGACAAAGAATTCCAGGATTTGTGTCTGTTAGGACTGTGATGACCCCTCCACTACCCAAGGTGTTCCCATTGTGCCGGTTCTTCTCTCTGTTGTAGGTTCCTGTCAAGGCGAGGTCGCAATCAGGGGATGAGCTACACCCATAGACTGGAAATATAAATGGACAAAGCCTGAGTGATGTCACTCATCTGTTACTGCAAGGGGCTCTGGAGGGTCATCGGCAGCAGCCGCCATGCTGGGAATCCTGTCTCAGCCTAACGACAGGATGAGAGCTGGAGCTGAGGCGGGTTTTAAGCCTCTTGACGAACCGTTACATCGCACCCACCTGTCAATCATGTCAGCTACGCCCCTAACTATGGATAACACGCATCGTTCATAAAATTGAAGCAGTTGGATTATAAAAAAATGCACCGCCCGTGATGAACACAATAACTTATCAGACCTATTTAGTTTTTTGTACCAGGCTGTAAACATATTCATTTATACTGTAAAAAAGGCTTTTTGAATGGTGTGTATGTGATTTCCGGTGTTCCTGGAGTCAGCCTCAAGCGGACACTCGACCAATGCAGGATTTTGCACTTCCACATTGGCTTCATTTTTCAACACTGGAGGTTGCCATCATTTTCCATCAACTTGGTTTTGTGACTTGGATTGAAATATGTAATAATGTTTTCTATCGTACAACACATTGAACACAACAACAGATTAATCATAGAAAAAAATCCCTGTTTGTCTCTATCCTTCTTCCTGCATCCCCCTCTATCCCAGTTTACAAGCCCAGCTCAGTTTCTGCAGATGGCTGTTCATCATGAGTCTGGTTCTGCTCAAGATTTCTGCCTCTGAAAGGAAGTTTTTTCTTGCCACTGTAACTTTGTTCTTTAGCGCTCATGATGGATTATCTTTAATCGTTGGGTCTTTGTAGATAATATAACAAAGAGTAAGGTCTTTTTCCTGCTCTTTTGTAAAGTGTCTTGAGATAACATTTGTAATGAATTGGCGCTATACAAATAAAGATTGATTGATTGAATATTTTAGGCTACTTAGCTCCTGTTACATCATGTCTGTTACGCAAGCAGACAATTCCCTCCTCCTCCTTCTGTAGTGCTCTTGATCCACACTAAGGATTATCTTTCTTTCCACCAAATTTGATTCATCTGGTTTGATATTATGTAATGGCCTATGAATCGTGCAAGAAACAACGATTTCTCCATGAGTCTAAAGAGCTGCTCTCCGCCTGATCTCCCACTAAATTGGCTCTTTCCACTGGAATGCTAATGACTTAGTTTGTTTGAGGTTTGTGAGCGAGGCTATTGTGATGCAAATGTACGCTGCAACCTGTGCTTAAAGACCAAAGAAACATGTGGGATACCTGACATCAGATTTTAGAGTCCCAATGATTTGTTTATCAAATAATCCCACCATACTTCCCCACTTCAAACAGTGTAATGACATGAAAACAGGGGGAGCTTTGATATGCAAATGCTCTGTAAGGGGATATAAAACATTATTTTTCCCTTCTGCTCGCCACATCAGGCTGCGACAAAGATGCCGCTTAGTCTCATTTCTGCACAAAACGCTCCATTAAATTCTATTTAAAGATGGCTCTGGTGAACCCTTTTGACAGCACCTCCTACACTGAAACCCACAAAAGTATTTAAGTATCATTTTGCATTGTGCCTTTTGTATGGTGTGAGGATTTATTTTGCATATGTCTTTCTTTGACTCCTGTCCTGTTGCCAGATGCACACATCTGTTGGGTCTGCACACGTCATCTTCCAGATTCACTCTATGAATCATTTGATCAGACAAACTACAAAACCATTTACTTTATCTCCAACCAGAGGTAAAGCTTTGCTATCATAAACAGAGAAACAGACAATTGTCAAAGAGCTAAAGGTTACAGCCAGAGGAAGACATTCATTTAAGTTTAAGTGTAACGTTTCACAATCTATCTGGTGGGGATGAGGATATTTTTAGTCCAGGACAAACGACCCAAAAATTAAAACTAGCTCTATGCTGCTGCTAGGAGGGCTACTGATCTACATGGTTCGTGTTGAAAATCTCCGGCCTGAAGCTTTACAGATAGAGCAGCAGGTGGAGTCATTAGTCCTATTCAGACTGTTGTTTCAAGAGGCGATATTAATCTCTCCATTAATGCACGTCCAGAGGATTCTGTTTGTGCATGTGTGTATATTTCAGCCTATGTGTGTGTAGCATGTCCCAACAAAAGACTTTAAAATGTAATTTCGACATACAGGATTAATAAAGTATATCTTCTTCTAAGTGAGTTCCTTTACTCTGTTTTATTTTGCCTCATTTAAATATTCAAGGTAATGTTTTGATTTCTTTCAATGTAATGTACAGAAAGTTACTCATCCATTTATTCATCCATCACCCATCCATCCACATTCATCTGTAACTTCTGCTTGTACTTCATAAATGCTCAAATGGCTCTTGGATCCATGTGTTAAAGGTTCAAAACAGCCAAAGATTTGATTTTCTAGTATTTTTTTAGCCGAACTTACACTAATTAAATTGAGTGATTTGAGGTTTTTTTCAATGAGGGATAAGAACGGATCATCTTGGCTAAATAATCTCAACATTCAGTTTAAGGAACATTTATGGTCATAGTTCAAAATAAGATTGAAGGGTAGGGACGAAAAGGTCAATATGTTTATTTGATATAAAGTTCAGAAAAAAAGTCGTCAAAAGTATCATTGCCCTTCGTCCTACATGTTGATTTATACAAAAGTTGACTTTGACAGTGAAAGATTTTGCCTGATTTCCAGAGTTCAGAGTTGTGACTGTGGTTGTTCATCAATGTAATCTGTTAGTGTGTGGTGTGTTGTCTTGTTCTTATCATTGCTCTCTACACATAGTAGGAACAAAACTGGCAGGTAATCATTATTTGTCATAATGTCTGCCGTTGCTCTCATTTCCAACCTCTGTAAAGATCTTGAAAATCTTTCGGTGTGGGCCAGGGCTTTACTCTTGAGCATTGTGTACGTATGTAACGTCATGCCTCTAAGGACAAGGAAAACACACACATGACAAGGTTAATGTGCCAAGCAACCTGTGGTCATACACTGGAATAGTCCATGCCCCCAGGCTTGGTTTAGCTTATTTTCTTTAATATGTATTCATTTCTGAATACGCAGTATGTGAGCTGTGTTCTGCATGTTTTTAATGTTGCCTTGTGATGAACTGACACACTCAGCTGTGTCATTAAAACTAAGCAGCCTCTTTAAAGAGAGACTCCACTCCACTGTTCACTTCTAAGATTGATAACTGCTTTTCTCAAAGGCCAGGGATTATAGACACACCTGAGCCCTTAAGTCTTGGAAATGAACACTTGTGCACTGTAATTACAAAAAAAAACAGCAGTGACTGATCAATCAGATGTCCTGTTGTTGTTTTTTTACCATTTTCTTTCATTACAGCTTGCTGAGAGTCATTCATTCTTCCTTCCTGACATTTATGCAGACCAAATGATACTGTAAGTGGCCCACTGGGCTAATGTAGCACATTTGAGGTTTTTACGAGGTAAGTTCATCAGGAACGAGCGTAAACATGGGGATGAAAATGGAAGGAGGATGGAGCTAATGCCAGCAAAATCCTAGATGGCAGTTGTCCAAAGACTGGCTGTCTTAGGGGGCAAATGAATGAACAGAGCACAAACATAAAACCACATATGCCTCCCTCACATCACAGAGTGATAACACAGCATGCCAACTCCTCCTCCATAATGGCTTTGTCTCTTTTATAACACTTTTTTTTTTTTTCAAAAGACATAGAAGCTTCGGGCACAAGTGTCCTGAAGAGGGACTGCAACAGCGGAGCATAAGACATTAGTCCTGGAAGTAGTGTGCAGTGTTTCTGTTTGTGTGTTTGTCTCCTGAACACGGGCATATGCAGTTGGGTTTTTGTCAAGCTTATTTTTGCATAATTTGGGCCAAGCTGCGTGTCTGCGCATTCATGTGCATCTGGTGCATAAGCATAATAAACGACATGCTGAGGTTTGGTGGAACAGGGGTGTTGGGGGGGTAAATGATGTGTTTGAGAGTGGAGTAATGTTCGGGGTCTGTCGAGGGTTTGAGCTGGAAAGCGCTGGCAGAGGATCACAACTGGCACAGCGAGGAACAGAGGCGTTCCCCGAAAGCTGTAAGATCCACACAGCCGGGAAGGCTATTATCTGGCTGGGGAAGGGACTTGTTTACTGCTGGCTATCACTCACAGCGCTCGCGGGCAACTTCTCAGAACAGAAAGTCACGATGTAAGGAATGCAGTGATTCATCAGAGACGGATTTAAACAGTTTAACATACTGCAAAGGACGAGATATGTGTACAGTATGAAGGCATATGTTTTTCCTCCTATATCATATCAAAACTTGGCTGACAGTGTTGCATTTATCATCTCAAATCTTTTTATCGCAACCATGCTGTTGCTTCCGTTGATTTTGGTGTATTTACTTTGAACAAATAAAACCAGAGGACTTGAAGCCTTAAGAGAGTCCTGTGTGTATTGAAGATTTTGTCCAGCCAGAGAGGATTTCAAAAGATCAGGATGAGTTCATCTTAGCTTCTGTTCTTCAAAGTAAACACTAAATATGTCATCAGTGGTGTAGAGCAGACTGGATGAAGGTTTGGGGTACCTACCTCAGTCTTCTTAATCCCCTCTGATGCCCATCACTCAGTAGTATGCTGCATTTTTTTTCCAAGGATGGCAAAGGCATGACTTGCCCTCCTCTGTCTCTAGATGGCTAGTACTCTGCTCGCAAAGTTCTCGTAACCTCTCGTTCAGAGCAGCAGAAAAACACGTCCGGTGATATTGGCAACAACTTTGTATCTTGTGTTTAAAAAACTTTGCCGATGTCTTGTATGGACAACCAACATCGGAGCATTATATGTATGAATTGAAATTTGGATCAGCAGAATAGAGCTCCTTTAAAGGTAGTGCACTACACTTTTGGCTGGTGATTTTCAAATGTCTGTGTTCTTTTTTTCCTCAAAGGCTGTCTTTGAAAAATGATTACTATTAATTTGATTTTAATGAAGGTGGTGTTCAGGATGTGTGGTGAAAGTTTAAAGAGTAAAACTGTAATGCTGATGACTGTGTTTACTTCTAAACCCCCGTGTGTGGTTAGATTGAACAAACACTGCGAAGAGCAATTTGGTGAGAAATGAATGCAGGAATGCTGCCAGAAAATCAGGAATTCTACTCTATTACACAGAATGACTCACTGTGACAGGGTGATCTGCCATTTTCACTCATCGTGAAAGTTAGAGATAAACATATGGAGGATTTTTTGGACAGTATACAGAACAGGCTGATCAAAGTAAATACTGAGACCTCCTTCTTCTTTAGTGAATATTTGCCATCCGTAGATTCAGACCTTCTCTGAACAGAATTCTAAAAGCTTCTAAAGATCTGACGTTGTTTAGTTTCTGTCGTGCCTTTAAGGAAAAACGGAATCTTGGGACATAAGTCGACCTCCTTTTTTCATACAAACAACCACTGTTAACATGCCGGCCTACTTAAAATACAGTGTACAGATCAGTGTTGTCACAGATTACTTGAAAAAGTAATCCGATTACTGATTACTGATTACTCCTCAAAAAAGTAATCTAGTTATTTTACTGATTACTTTATCATCAAAGTAACTAAGTTACTTTAAAAGTAACTTATTAGTTACTTTTTACCGATTTCCTCCCTTCGCTGCCTCAACATAACGCCGCATTTCCACCAGATCCGTGTGCATTGCGTGTCCGCTCCGGTGCGTGACGGCTCCGTGCACCCCCGTCCTTCAATACCCACCGGCTGCGTGCTCCGTCCCCAGCACGCAGAGCACAGCCGGTCAGCTGGGGTGCAGAGACAAAGGAATTCCTGCGGTATTTTAAAGATTAACTCGTGACAGCACGAGATAATACGATGTACATGGTATTAAACTCTATATTAACCTTATAAACACACAAACAAACACACATACAGTCGTTTTTCTGAACCGTTAAAAAGGAGTCTTTTATTCTGAAAATAAACCGGATGTTTTAATGTTGTATCGGTGTCTGACTTCCCGTCCCGCTTGTTATTTTCTGTGCTGAATTGATGCGTCGTGCTCCGGCATCCGGCAAAAATAGAAGCCTTGCGTATCAGCTCCGGAGGGCTCCGGACTGCCGGAGCTGAGACGGAGCTGAGACGCAGCGCAGCGGACCCAGAGGAAGCACACACATTGAATAAAGTGAAACGTATCAGCTCCGCTCATTCTCTTCGAAAATGACAACAAAATTCTGCATTCTACATACATTATGAGGCAATAACAAAATAGTAACGCACAGCCACTTAGGAAACTAACTTTAATCAGATTACTGGTTTGGAAAAATGAACGCGTTAGATTACTCGTTACTGAAAGAAAGTAATCAGATTACAATAACGCGTTAATTTGTAACGCGTTAGTGACAACACTGGTACAGATGGATGTAATAAGGAATGATTGGAGTCGTTGGCTGGCACATCATGCAGGTTTCCTATTACCTTGTTTCCTTAGACAGCTAAGTATATAATAGCACATCTTGGGTTGAATACAAAGCTTAAGTGTAGCTGACAGAAAGGATCAGAACAAAACATTTCTACATGACTCAAAGAAACGTGAGTGAGAACATTAAACAGAGATCAGCAGGGAGCGGGAGAGAATGTGGGGGATGCTGCGCTCGCAACTTGCCCACAGCCACAACGACAGCGACAGCTCAGGCTTCACTTTGACACTTACACCATGAAGTACTTTGTATTACTTTCTTTTGAGTCATACTCAGAAACCACGGCATGTGGGTGTGAGATGCATCTGTTATTGATCACACTGAAAGGGTTTCAGTCAAACTGCTGGGAAGAAGATTCATACAAACGTTTATGATACAGATATACATTTTCATTATTCAACAATGAATCTGCTTATAGATTCTGAATTAGAAAAAAACATCTGCAGCACGATGAAACATGCAGCGAAAATGTTCAGAGTGGAAAGCAAAAGAGGTGGAACCACGAGTGTATTGGGAATGGTCCGCAACACTTTGCTTTAAATAAAGATTTAGAGCTCCCCCTGCTGACTGGCTACAGTATAGGTCATAAACCCCGCCTACTCCATGTTAACAGATGAGACATGCATCAAACTTTTAAAATCAAAATACACGTCAAATAACTTATTCTCAAATCAGTTTCTTCGTAATAGTTATTATCATGCTGACTTGTGTTCAAGTCAAAGAGTTTTCTTTGAATTAGTTATTGGATGCTATAAAATGGTATTAATGCCATGTTGATGAATGTGGCTCCGGTAGTGCCGTGTGCCCAGGATCAGAAGACAAGAGGAAACGTAATGAACGCAAAGACAAGAGTCCTTGAACTTCCATGACCGTGAATGTCTGCTTCATATCGACACATGAATCTGCTCTGCTGTGGATTGTACCAACCTAAGGGATTTTTACGGTTTTATTAACAAGTTTAAGAGCGTTTTCATAAGCAGAAGCAGCATGACATCAATACAGAGGCTCTTTCAACCGATCCCTATATACTGTACAGAAACTTGCTCCAAATGCGCAATATCTCAGCAACCGTCACGTGGGTATTTTGGCTTCATCATTGTACAAGGGAAGGAGGTTCATTTATCTCTATTACAAGTACAACTAACAAATTGGCTTCTTGACATCGTCTCAAAACTTCAACTTCATTCTGAAATTGCTAGTTGGACTGTAAACAATGCAATGCATGAATGATGGAAAACTTGGCTGGAAGAACTTCAACACTAACCACGGGTTACGCCAATGATTACGCCAGAATCCCAGAGTCCCAAACTTTTGTAACACTGATTATTGACAAGAGATGATGAGGAGGTAAGTTATTCAAAAGAGATATAAATGATTAGAAAGCCAAACAAAGCACAAAATCTGTTTTAGGTTACAAGGACAATTACAAGTAAAATCAGTCAGATCCAAACTTCCATGACTAATGACCAAACAAAGACATACAGCTCAATTTATTCCCTGGCTTGTCTTCAAAAGTTTTCTGTGTGGATTATCCAAAAAGCTCACAACAACAGGTCCTATCCTGCCACACACATGGCTGCCAATTAGCAAAAAATCAGCTCGAATAATCCCCTACGAAAAAAAACACTAATCTTCTTCCTGAAACCTGCTAATTGTCGGTTTGGTTACAGATCCGGGTAAACAAGAAAGAGCATCGCTCTGTCACTGAGCTCAGTTTACTCCCACCCAGCGATGTCTTGAGAGAGATCAATGCAAACAGCATGGAAAAGCTTAACACCCATTATTTCTGAAATCACATTCTAAACAAAGCTGAAGCAGCACTCGGTTTAAATAAGATGAAATGCTCAAAGTCTGATTTGTCCAAAGACTGAGAGTAACTCACACAACTTGAAATATGTTCTTTACTGGAAGGAGTTTTTAGAAAGCAGAAGAAAAACGTCCGTCTTTTATCGTGAGGAATAAGCTTTGAGATGGGAGTTCCAATTAGGCTGTCAGAGCTGTTGGTACTGTAATGTTCTGGATGTAAGAGTTACTAATTGCTGTAGCAAAGTGCTGCAATTGAAAAATGAGAAGGAACTGTGTACCATTCCTTCATTAATTAACTTGAGATCTAGTTTTTCAAGCTGGTTTGATGGCCACTAAAGCAAAAAAATCCTACTGACTAAGAAACATGCTTTATGTTTTTGTGACATTTTGGGATGTAGTTAAGATCCCTGCTTAATGAAAACGCTTGTTAGAGGCACTGGGGCTGAAATGAATAATGAGAAGAAAAGCACAATCATCACTGTGTAACATTAAAGACGGCTTTGGTCTCCCAGAAGCATCAAAGTATTCTAATTATTGTGTACCTGGGAGTTGTCTTGTAGGGGCATGCATCTTTACCTCAGTGTCTTTCTGGGAGCTTAAGCCCTTCCCAAAGGATCAATGTATTGTAATTAATGTCAACCTGTATTTGTTAACTCTACACAGCTCACATGGCCCCTTCATCAAGGGCAGATCCAGACTTTTTTGATGGTCATGGTTTAACTTTATGCAGGGATGGCATGACGTTTTTGTGCATAGACACATCAAAATGACTGTCATTTATTTACCTTTTCTATGCACTATTTAACAACATTGAGTACCTAAAAGATGTTTTACTCCTGTGTCATCTTCTGCTCTTTGCACCTTTCATTGTTATAGTTTATTGAAGTCCCCTGGTACAGAGTCTTAGCTTGTCAAATGACACCTCAAATTCACCTGCTGGTCTTGCCTACACACGTGGGTTCTGTACAACAATCCACCCCCGAACGTCTTCCAGACGATTTACGCTCACAGTTTGCTCCGTCTGTGTTTGGGAAAGGGTTAGGGTTAGCCACCCTGGAAACCCCACCTAGGGCTGCTGTGATGCTGAAATCCACCCCCAGTTGTTACAACTTAACACTTCACCATTATGTAAACGAGATGCCTTAAATTTGTCAAAGTAATTCATCAAAATGAATTGAAATAATTACAAAATAAAGGAAAGATAGAGTGATAACAAAAGGAAATGTATCACATTGACATGCAAAGACAGCTTGTAGCAGCCTGTTGCAACATAGTCCAAATGTATCATTCATTTAACAGCCATTTTACCATAAGCCCCGCTTCTGACAAGGCAAAAAGACAACTTGTTCAGGATTGTGGGGTGGCCAATTGGACAAGAATACACCTCGCTACCCCTGGATCTGTCCCTGCCCTTGACATCAAGAAAAACATGCATCTTTTCCTTCCACATTTTTTCACTGAAGAGATAAAAACTGTGAATATTATGTAAATAATGTGAAAAATTCCCCAAGCTGGACTCATCTCTGCATATTTATATTTGCAATATGGACTAAGTATAGCCTATGCATATCTTTCAATGTTTTTTTGCACCCTGGGCATTGAAAGCTCTAAAACTGCTGCCGCGTCTGGATTCACTTTTAGTTAACTTGACACCTCAGATGTAAATTCTTCTTCCAGTCCTTCATTGTTGCACCATTATTGTTCTGCAAAAAGGAACAGAAATACTGAGAGCTAAAGAGGCTGGAGCTAAGGACTTTTTGTAATCCAAAAGAATAAAAGACGACAAGTGAGGAACATGGACATTTCAAATGTGATTTCATAACTGTTCAAATCTGAACATCCTAATTAACAGACAGAACCCCCCCCAAAAAAGACCATGTATTGTTTTAGTGGAATAATACCCTAATATTCAAATAGTTCAAGGTCTAAGATGCCTGGCTCAATACTTTAGTTGTGGGGTGCTAGTTATATAAGAATTGTGTTCCTCTTATCTAACATGCTGATATTCAAATGACTCGGTAGTCCTCCTTGACCTTTTTCTTCTTCAGCGGGAGAGGTATGTGGTTTAATTTGCCATGCCTAGAATGTGATAGGGATGAATTACATGACATTAATGATGTACTTAGCCCAGTGGCCTTGTCTGGGGTGACTTCTCGTTTTACGCAGTTCTCATGCCAAAGAAGACTGTGGTTTTGGAGATGGATGGACTCTAACCACGGGAAAGATATCAGACATCCAAACCTGGGAGTTGATCAGTCTCTGAAGCACATAATTGACCATCGCCCTAAAAACAGACGACATAGAAAGAGAGACAGATGAAGAAAAAGATCCCTTTTAGTTTAAAGCTCCAGGGATCAATATGTTTTCCTTAAAAACTGCTACATTTACTGTATTTAATGTTGAAATTGTCACAGAGGCTAAATCCAGAGATAATTCTCATCCAATTCAGTCCTGCACAGATTTTGGATTGCAGATGAGTTAGTTTCTTGTCTGTCTTGAATGAGGGCTAAATATGTTGTAGTAGTGATTATTCATCAACAGCAGAGGAGAAGGAGAGAAAGAGGGGATGAGAGGAAGGAGAGGCAGTTACATAGGGAAGTAACGACCCCCCAGAAAAAAAGAAAATTTGGTATTCCACCAATTGTATATGAATTATAAGCAACATACATGTTTGTCAACAAATTCTAGTTCATAAATGTTTGAATAAGTGAAAGGTCCATCCATCCATTATCTTTACCGCTTTTCCTGTTCGGGGTTGCGGGATGGCTGGAGCGGATCCTAGCTGTCATTGGGCGAGAGGCGGGGTACACCCTGGACTGTTCGCCAGTCAATCACAGGCCTGACATATAGAGACAGACAACCTGCCACACTCACATTCACACCTACCGGCAATTTAGAGTCGCCATTTAACCTAACGAGCATGTCTTTGGACTGTGAGAGGAAGCCGAAGTACCCGGAGAGAACCCACGCATGCACGGGGAGAACATGCAAACTCCACACAGAGAGGCCCTCCTCTATGTGAGGCAACATCGCTAACCACTGCACCAGTGTGCAGCCTAATCGAAAGGTGATGTAACTTAATAGACTTGATTTGAATGACCAATTGTTTTTAAAATAATTCTTATTCATCTACAAATTTAACGACTGTTTTCGCACTTTTCTTTAAACTTTTTCTTAAGCTACTTATGCAAGAGACCAAAAGTAGTCAGGGGGCGATGCCAGACCACCCCAGAAATCCTGTTCCACCACATTGGCCACCCAAAAATTCTGTTCTATGATTTGTTAGAGGTGGGACTTTTGTTTAAGTCAAGTGTTTGGACTGCTAGTAGCTTTTTTGGCTTTTCAGTGTAGCCCATTAATTAGATTCATAGTTCCTTAAAAAAAAAAAACAGAGTAGTAATATAAATATAAATAGTTTAGAAAATGAATGAAAAAAAAGTAACATCAATGAGAGAAGTTAAGGACAAATACAGGAAATGAATGAAAGGATGAAGACAGTCCTCTGAGGAACAAATGAAGCCTTTTCTTTTCTGGTATTCAATAAATCGTTCATGATAATAGCTCTACCACTAGGTAAGTAACTTAAACAGATGTTTTTCAAATGGCAAAGTGGAAATACAATCAGCGATAAATTACTTCATTAGCCCACTGCTGTTCTAATTATTGCATCAATAGTGCCCATTAAACGATTTTGACCTCTAGATGGACATTTTTCATCTCTTCCTGTCACTTTTTTTCCCCCTCCTCTCTCCCTCAGCCTCCGTCTCAGTCCACCCACCACGACTCCCGCTGCATGCCAAAGTTGAAATTCACTCACACACTGCTGGACGGAAAACTGACAGCTCATTATGACTTTCAAAATTGAGTTCAGTTCTTTGTGATCTATTAATCTATTCTGCGCTTCCGCCAGACCACAGTCATTTCTCCTTTCATTAGGCTGAACAATAGCCCCAATGCCACAGAATTCATTACACGCAATCAAACGCAGATCCTTAGGGCCCATTTAATTCACTTTTATTATTAACATTACCATTACTATTAATATTCTTAAGTAGAAGGCCACTGTGATTTTGTGTTCCACTGACTTGAAATGTTAATCCACCCATTCAGCAGGTGCTTTTCTCTCAAAGGTGATGACAGGCTCTCTGAAGTGGCTGAAACAACGCGTGCACAGTTATCAGGACACCACAATCTCATTAATGCACACTGTTTCATTTGTGTTTATTTGCACCGGGCCAAAAATATTTTTCCAACAGAGTATACAATTACCTTATAATTCATCTTATGAAGAAGGGGTTGCATGCATGCATCAAAAGACCTTTGTTTTGTGTGCCCTAACAGCAAACATCAGACATCGTGTCAAATTGCACAGCATCAGTCCACACTGCATCTGTTAAATATTTTACTTCTCTGCTCTGAGAATTTCAGTATTGTAAACGGTACAACATCTGATGCTTTTATTTTGACAATGGAAAAAAGGAAGTATGGTGATTTGTACGGATGAGAATTCATTTATGACTCTGTTTTCACACAAGTCAAAGCACAACATTTCAATAGTGGTCATGGATATTATTACTCCACTTTGCAAAACAAGCTCTATTGAGAAAAGTGGACTCTCCTAGCACCTAGTCGATCTCCCTCGTTCCTCATCCATGTCTACACGAGCGACGGGAAGGAAAATAGAAACAGGGCGACATTGCCTGGCGTTGGACTTCTTCTCTATTCATTGGTCGCGGGCTATTGGGACTTTTCAACAGGATGGAATTCAGATGATTTTGTCATTGACACCAATCGAGTCGCATGCTATCAAGATATTGTATAACACAGCTATCTGTATTGTCAGCCTCACTTTTACATTTTCAGTAAATTATGTCATTGGGTATTTCAAAGTACAGTATACTGCGATCCATGTATCATGATAGCAAAAAGTATCACAGCATATTCATAGCCATTGTGGGTATATATCAATCCCAGTTATTATAACCTATGCAACCAGCTTATCATATTCAAATCTTGACATAAAACAAGGCTGACATGGAAATGTTCTCAGGTTATTATCAGAATGTATTCATTTTACAAGATAGCTCCTGTAAAAAGGGCCTCAGCTCTATTTTTTATAGTTGTAATTGTGAATCAATTGCTTGAATAACATTCAACAATATTCATTGGAACTGTCAACATTCCTAAATCCTATAAAGAGCACAAGAGTTGCCAGCAATAACCTTTTCAAATAACCTTTGGAGCACAACACGCTACTGTGCTTTGAAGCTATGCTAGGCTACTTCCAAATCCAGGAAGATATTCAGTAAATAACACTCAAAGCTAATGTTGAAGATGGTTAACAATCTACAGTATGTAATCAGTGTCCCACTCGTTTTGTTGAAGGAATGACAGAAGCCTTTAGAGAGAACATCTGTGAAAACATACAAATCATAGCCATGGCTGTGGATCAGTGGTAGAGTCGGTCGTCTCTCATCAGGAATAACCGGAAGGTTCGATCCGCAGCTCCTGCAGTCACATGTCCGATGTGTCCTTGAGAAAGACACTTAACCCCAAGTCTCTCCTGCTGCTTCATCAGTGGTGTATATTTGTGTATGAATGCATTAGTTAAAACTGATGTACACTTTACATAGCAAACCCAGCCATCAGTGTGTGAATGTGTAGGTGTGACATGCGGTATAAAAGAGCTTTGAGTAGTCAGAAGACTAGAAAAGCGCTATACAAGCTAAAAGTCCATTTACATCATCATGAAGAGAAGTCCAAAGTTTTACAGATCCCTTTGCCTAGTTACTGTTTCCAACCTGTGATTGCTAACAGCTAATCAGCTAAAGGGGTTAAAGACCATCAATTAAGGAAGATAACAAGGTAGGCAAATGAAATCCACCCACACAGCTTCTCCTGCTTGTGATCTTGTTTTACATGGTGTAATCATCAAGATCAGAGAGATAATCCGGAGTCTTTTTTAACTGTATTTTAAAGTCACAAGAACGTAATGGCTCTAGTTGTAAGGAAAAATGTCAACACTATTCTCAGGTATGTTAACTGGTTTCTAATTTGAAGTCTTTATGTGATTTTCTGCCTAAAAGGTGTGAGCGTGTAGAACAGCTAATTAAGAGCAAAACGTTTAACCCATCACTGCTAAATAAAGCAGAACTATCTCTCAACTGAGCAGCTTTCACACTGTGTGTGTGCTCATTAGTGTTCATGTCTGACCCTCAAACTGTCCCCTGAAGTTGTTCTGGTAATTAATATAACCTTAATACAACCTTTAGAGACCTCACCAAGTTCTTTTTTAATCATGTCTTAAATTGCACATTGTGTCAAATCCTTTTTAAAATCATGTAAAATCCGGAGTATAAGTGGCAGTCGGTCTTTTGGGGTCTTCCAGAGGGGAAAAAAGTCTCAAATGTGACGATTCCAGCAAAGCGCTAAAAGTGCAGTTTCTGTGTAGCTTTTTCTAGTCTGTTTCTCCATGTGGAGTTTGTAATCCTGTTAGCTACTGGTACGGTAGTTGAGCTCCCAGCCTACAGTATCATTGATAGTTTTGAGAACAGACTAACAGCATGTGACCAATTATCATTGAGTCTCTCTGCTCTCCTTCGTAAGTCACTTCTTGTCTTCAGTTGAAGAGTGTTTCCAATCAAACTAGCACTCCATAAGGTTTATTTACTTACCGGTGTAACACTGCTTCATTTAAATGTATGATTACGACCAATGGGGGAGAAAATAACTTAAAAAGCGGAGCCAGGGTTGCCTGCCTGCCAGCCTGGTCTGTTCTGCTTTGTATCCCAGCACGTTTTGCAGAGCGAAGAGGCTGCATGCAATAATCGATGAGAAGGGATGAATTTTCACTCGCGCCAGTTTGAGTGCAGTGGGTGATGGTGGCAGCTATTTGTGGTCATGATCGCGCAGGTCCCAGCATTTTACACTGGTTTATACTGGTAAATTGGTGGCACCTGTATATAGGAACCAGCCCCTTGAACAAAATATTTAAATATCGGTGGCGAAAAGTCCCCTACAGCAAGAAAATATTCTTTGAAAAATAAGATTTTTTAAAAGACATGTAATCCATTACAGCTCACATCACATAATGTCTTCGAGCCAGACAGAAATGTAACAAAGAGTCATTTATGGATCAATCAGCTGGTTTGATTGCATTCATTCTTTTTCAAGGACTGAGGGCAGCAAAGGTTTATGTTTTGATTATTCTAACAAAGCTGATTCCTCAGGGATATGCGATCTGATGTACCTTTAAATAACTAATAAGAATCAAACAATGACATTCATGCCCTTTAAAAACAATCCTTTCTTTAAAGCACTTCCACAAGCTATAATCGTGTTGATGATTACAAGGTTACTGCTGGCTCTGTGATTGTTCACTTTGTTTAGAGAAGGTACATTTACTGACCATATATAAATATGTTACCATAACAGTGTATTCCCCCCTCACATAATGTAATTTTGTTTCCTGATTAAAAATAATTAACTTAAATTCAACAAATACTGACAGGGACACAAAGTAGTCTATAGAGTCTTTCAGGTCTTAACAAATCCGTTTCAACAACTGAACTTTTTTTTTACAATAATTATTTGTATGCCTTTATTTAGAGACAGGACAGTGGATAGATTCAGAAATCAGGGAGAGAGAGAAAGTGGGAAATGACAGGCGGGAAAAGAGCCACAGGTCAGATTCGAACCCAGCCGCCCGCTTGGAGGACTATAGCCTCTGTACACAGGGGCACGTGCACTTACCACTAGGCTACCCACGCCCCCAACTGAACTTTTTACTATAAAAATTCAGTCACAATGCAAAGTAAGAAAAGCCAAACATACTCATTTCATATTCTGCCATGTCTGACCGCACTTAGTCCAAATTCTCCAAGTTCCCTCTAGCAGTCTTCTCTGCTTTATAGATAAAACATTACAATAAGCTAAGTCATGATACCCAATTATGTTCTAGGTTTAGAAGAGCACTAATCAATGACCTGCTATATTTTATATTTAACTTAAAGGCAGGGTTGGTAATTTCCTCCAGATACACTTTCTAAGATTTTGGTTGAAACTGTCTTTAGGTCCTGACAGAAATTAATAATTCATGTGCTCTGAAAAAGGAACGAATAGCAGTTGTAAACCTGTGAAAACTTCGACCAATGTCTGCACTCGGTTCGATTTTTATAAACCAATTATGCCTCCCTGTCTCCCTGCTCGTTCTCTACCCCATGCATGCACGAGCCCACACTCAAAGCATGAGCTGAAATCTGCTTCTGGACCAATGGCGCTCGTGCATCTAAGTGAGGGGCGTGGCTTTTGAGGTAGCACAGAGGGGAGGGGGTGGGTGAAGATGAAGCACGTAGGGAATGCTTCTTTCAAAATCATGCTAGTTATCGAAAATTACCAACCCTGCCCTTAAACAAAGAAAAAGAGAACATGAGTGCGATCTGCTGACGGGACAGAGAATCCCCTCCGCCCACATCAATGACATGAGACATGACATGGCCTCCCTCTGCTTCTGTGGTATTGAGCATGGCTGTTTTGAAAGCGCCTACTATACTAGTAGTACCTATACTGATTTGGCCAAAACGCAGTATGCAGTATGCGAACAAATTTCAAGATCCGCAGTATGCATACTGTCATACTGATTCAGGAAAAATCTACAGCATGCATCAGACCAATCTCCCTCGCATACTGTTTCCCACAATGCAAGGCGCCAGTTGATGTTGGATAGTGTTTATTATGTGAAAACATTTTTGACTCATCATATCAACCTCGTTTTGAGAAGAACATGGTTTATTGGCGATCTCTTGGAATAAAACTACACTACCCACAATTCTAGAGTCAGCTACTACCACAGAAGTTCCTGGAAGTTTAACACTTTTACAAACTTAACAATATTACGTCATTTTTATTAACAGTATAAACAAGATAAATGCACAAAAAAGGTCTGTGTACATTTTGAAAGAAGCTCGCTAAATTATCATTTGTTAGGTTTCGTTAGAATCGCTATGGATTGTGGGATGCGTAGTTCCTTCACCCCTGGAAAAAAGTGGTCTTGTACTTTTGCCTTCTTCTCCGTTTTCCAACTTTCTTTATTTTTTGCTCTGAATCAAATGTTTTTGGTCACGAGTATTCGCATCGCTTTCTGAAATGTTGATGGAGGATTTAAATGGAATAATTTACTTCCTGAACCAGAGCAGCCGAACAAGTGGTCAGTCACCGTTTAGCTCTATTAGGTGAAAAAAAGAGCGCTATCTCTTCTACTGGAACCCCTTGGCGTTAACAACAGATCACAGAACAGTCAACCCACTCAAACACATATTTATTCAAACGATCTTTGTTCCTTCTTTTCTGTTACTGAATATGAAACCGTAACAAGAAACACTTTGCACTTTAACACATGAGAATGAAGTAACTTCTAATGAAAATGTAAAACTATAATAACTGCAATCAGAGAGAATAAAATGAAGTTGATTAGTTGTGTCTGACACAACCTGACACTTCAGCCGAACCATGTTGAACATCTTCTAAATGTAGCATTTAACTCTGATGAGGTTACAACATAGGAAGTTTTGTCTGTAGTTAAACAAGGAGACATCACAACACGTAAATACTCAATTTAATTTGACTGTTAATACCATGTTCTCAATCACAGTGCTTCACCCAATCAGAAATCTACATTTAAAAGCAGCTCTGTACAAATCATCAACATTATGTATACTCAACAAATATTGTATATCAGTCTTGCATACTAAACGAACTGAGCATCCACAACACATTTTGACATTTAAAGATTTATTGGTCCTCGGTGCCACATTAAAAGACGTAAGAGGAAGTTTCTAACAGTAAAGAAGGGAAAGAAGTCCCAATTAGACTCGATAATTAGCAGTTTAATAAAGTCATGTTGAAAGGATTGCTCCCAAGCGTACATATGTCATGTAAGTGTCTGAAGTTGCATGCCACACGGGGCTAAAATCTACATTTTTTTTAATTATGGCATGTGACCTCTTTGTGCAAAATTAATGAGAAAAATGAGTTCAGAGTCAAAACACCTTGTACAAAAAAAAAGAAACTTTCTTAAGCTCGACATGACTGTAGATGGTGAAATGCACAGTGCAATATCTTGTGTCTTTAACATTTCTTTAGAAGCAGAATGTTTAAAGTGTAGCTCTGTGAGTCTTTCTCACGCTGGTAAAAAACAGGCTGTAACACTTCTTACATCATAGTTACACATCTGAGAATAATCTTTAATCTTTAAATAATGTTTCATCTCTCTCTGATGCTGACACATCTTCATCATCAGACATCTAGTAGTCACATGGTCAGGCTGTTTCATATGCGGTTTGAATGAGCCAAGAAATGTGTGGGTCATTTTGTATCAGTCCAGATGGATGGTCAGTTTAATACACACAGACAGGCCATTTAAAGTCATATACAGATAATATCAACTGTATATAAAGACAGACAAGATCTTCAAAATGAAACCATCACTGTTTGAATGAGCCTGTCCACTGATTTCTCTCCGGCACTTTAAGAATACTGGGAATATACAGCAAGGTTAAAATGAGCCGTTTCCTGTATTCCTCGATTGCAGGGCAAGCTCGGCAGATTATTCAAAAACGCTCACTGGTGCATTTGATACCATTTCTTATAAAAGCTTCAGAAGCTGTGAAGTGATGGAAACAAATGGACAGGGCGGTCATGGCTGACAAGCTGGTGAACCTCGTGCTGAGCCGTAACACTGGCGAAAAACTGAGCTGTGTGATCCACAGAATCACTGACAGCCACACTCAACTCATTCAACTGCAACTCGTTCATTCATTTCTGTTTGACTTAAAAGCTTATTGAAAGACCAAGGAAGACTAATTATGGAGCCCTCACCATATTTACACAGCGGCCATCCTCTGAAAACACTGAGAGAGTGTGAAGCTCAAATGCTGTCATAATGTGGTACTGCTGTAATACAAGATGTACATTACATAAATGTTTGATAACTGAATTTTTAAAATCACCTCTAGATACATGGGCAAAGAGTCTTGGATGGAATGGGACCGTATTTCAAGGTTAAACAACATATTTGATAATCCATTAGCCACCACCTTGAGAGAACAGCTAATGACGGGAGAAAACACAGAAGTATGTTGCATAGTGTAAAGCTACCAAACTGTAATATTAGCTTTCAATGACATTGTCGTTAACAGCCATGTTAAGCAAAAGGGGGATGCTAATGTCAGCTGTTGTCTGACTCCAGCTGATAGGTTGTTTTGCTAAGATTAAGAGTTTTGTTTACTACTGATTTTAACTACTTATTGTCTTTACATTCGCTGACAAATCTTAAAAGGGCAATAGATTAAAACTGTCAAAAACCCTGACAAGTAGATTCCACGAGATCCATGTGCGCAGCGTTCCCTCCGCACCACGTGCGCCAGAGTTGATCGTGTCCTCTCGATGCCCATGTTAGCTGCACACGCCAAGGTTTGTCGCCGCCGCATGTCAAAAGCACCTCTTTGGTCTGCTCCAAATGGGAGTCAATGTTTGATGGAGCTTGCTGCCTGAATGTGTCAAGCTGAACAGAGCTGACAGGAAGTCAGACAAGGGAACCAATAGAGCATCCAGTCAATTTTAAAAAGAAAACACAATATACAGGTACGGACATCAAATCAAATATCCCATCACTTTATCAACATTATGTCATAACAGCAGACCCGGTTCTATGATCGGCAAAAGGATGCATTACACCCTCATTTTGAATTTCTGCACCCTCAATTGGATGGACGCAAAAAAATAACAATACCTTATTTTACAATAAGTAATCAAAGTATTCATAAGACAACAGGGACTACATCCATGATCTGATGGTCATGACAAGTGCACGTGACCTGTCTGCTCAGCGGGGACCACATGCGGGACCCACGCTATTTTTCTTTGTCATTGTAGCTGCACCCCCTTTAATCTCAGATGCACCCAAGTCATTTTGTTGTAGAACTGGGCCTGCATAACAGGCACCAAATGAACATCAAATCAACCTCGGAAAGACAAAATAGCCTATTGTTTTAAACATTGTTCTCTTTATTCCTGAGTGATCTTACAGTTCTCCTTTGATCTTGAAAACCCAGGTGGTCATGACTGCGCTCCGCTGCGATTACACTTCAGAAATGGAGACAGTGGGTCTGACAGAGCAAAACCACATCTGAGACTGAATGCTGCGCATACAGAAGCTGTAGATATCTATCGGTCATACCAGACACACACTGTGCAAATTGAAGACGTCTCTGTCCCGATATTATATTTTACATTTTGAATTCAGGCTGACTTTTAGTTTAATTGCTAAATGAATTTATGGTATATCCGAAATTTTGGTCAGCTGACTTCAACCACTCGCACAGTGAGAGCAGAGCCACAAGCTCATTCACCACTTGGAAGGTTGCAAGCCAGGAGCCAACAGTATGCTGTTGGAAGTTATTTCAGTATCATTGTAGCAACGATCTCATCAGTCTACTTCCTTCTTCTCTGACTTCAAATTTAATCCGTGGGAGGTTTCAAAGGAAACTTTAGAGATAGTTGTCGATGCTCTGTCCTGATTCAACACGAACAGTGTGAGCACTTAGTCTGCGCTTCAAACGTAATTTGTGAGTTTTGATTGTGCGTCATAAACAATTCTCTCATACAGTGTGAGTTGACATTTCACCACAACATTGATACAATCGTTTAGTGTATGCCTTATCTAGGCATGTTGTCAGAGGAAATGGCTGACATGTTAATATGGTCGATACAGGGAATATGTTATTTTGGTGGAAAGATTCTCACAGCAACAACGGTATTACTGCAGCAATGTATACAAGCTCACATATCCAAACACAAAATACGATGGGGAAGGGGGGGTGCGACAACATGTTATGTGCATTGTAGAAGGGCCAGCCCTGATGCTGGGGGAATGTCGGCCTGAGGGAACTTGGGGCCTAATATTGATGGGTGGAAAGTTTCATAGAAATGAGGGAACATCGGGCTGAGGGAACAAAGTGAGCGCAGCAATCTCTTCAGTTTCTACTACAACTGTATTATGTTATGAAAGTCTTGTTTTAAGATGGTGGGATAAATTAATGTGTGCATAGAGGGTAGGCACAACACAACAACAGTATCTTTATGGAGTTTTGCCACCTGTGGAAATTAAGCCAAAATTTTAATTGCTTCACAAAACCTCTCGAGAACTCTTCTCAGGGTCTCCGGCTTCTAGATGTTTAAATCTCATTTACTTAGGCTCTAAGTTATTTCACAAGGGTCAGGTATTTTACAAGCAGCTTGTCTGAGGCTGAGTGCTGGGAACAGCTTCTACAGCTCTACATGAAAAGGAGCTGTTGGGACTGAACACCAAAATAATTAGATGCAATGGGTGCAAAGCTGAACAAGCAACAAGATGATGATTTCCTGTGAAAACATGTGTAGTGAAAAATCTTTCAAATGATTCCAGACTATATACGTATCAAGGAAGCTTTAACCAAGTGCCAGATTGTTTTGTTGGGGTGCTCTCTTTGAGGGAAGTCACAATTCCTAATAAACAACAATCAACAATCTGGAGGCCAATGAAATTATGTTTGTTACATCCTGGATTGCTAGGGGATGCAGGGAACAACATTTAATAATGAACCCAGAATGAAAAAGCTGAGACCAGAATTTTTAACCAAAGAGTGTAAGGATTTAATAACAACAAGAACAACTAACAAGCTCCTTTAAATAAACCTGAAAACAAGAGAGAAGCTGATGGGTACTTGCTAAATATTTGAACAAAGTGAAGAAAAACAAACAAGTAAACATTGACATCAATTCACTTCCAAGTCTTTGCCTAGAGGATAATATTTCACTCATGAAGGTCCAGCACACGACTGAACCCCCCCCGACAAACATGGGCAGAGCACCAACCTGTAGGCCACACATGGAAAAGAGAGGGAGGGGAGAGACAACACAGGACAACACACCACGGCCCATAACAATGTTGAATTTAAAGAATCAAAAGTCCTGTTGACTTTTAATAATTAATACCAATGATATCTGCTTTTTTAGTTTCGTACGTGTTGTTGATATGCAGGGACGGTTGGTATAAAAAGGGCCAGGAGGGCTAAGCCTTTCCTTGCGTATACAATAAAGATGAGAAAATGATTCTTCAAATAACTTACAACAGATTGTTTTATGTTTTTGTGAAACCAAGAGCAGCAATCGAACCTTAAGTTACACGAGAAAGATGCAATATCTCGTGATGGGCTTGTTTTTTTAAATCCCAAGCACCATTATCCTCTTCCATTCACTTCTGTAGTGTACATTTGTGGCAGCTGTCATGGCACGTCTCCTTCATTTGGGATAAATTCATTCAACCAACTTTAGACCAATCAACTGTCATTTTACAGACTATAGAGACTGTTACATAGATTGTTATCTTCAGTTAAAGTTACAGTGATCAGGATGCTAATTCTGTTGTGTCCGGTGACTGCCGTTTCAATTATGAGTTAGCATCAAGCTAACATAATCCATCTGTGAATAAAATTAAATTGCACCAGCTGCCACTCTTGGTATGAATCCAACAGGACAAACAATCAGTATACAAAATCAGATTTGTGTTCATTTGAAGAGCTGCCTTACAGCAACACATTTTTACAGTCAAATTGTGGAGAACAAAATAGAAATGTTTCTATATTTCTGGACATAACTTTAAGGAAATTGTCTGAAAAAGACCAATCTGAAATCTCTACGATGTGAGCATAGAAGAAGTAAATTATTGCCTTCACTGTGAATCACAACATCTTGACAGCAACAGTCAAAGTTCTGCTGAAACTCTTAGATTGTTTATGTAGAGTGAGTACAACAGCACTTTAAGAATCAACTGCTTTAATTAGAAGCAATATGCTTCCAGCTGATATATTGTGTCATCAAGCAGCAACATTCCTCAGGAGGATTTTTAGATAAATAACAACTTTACATAGTAATGTTTTTGAACCATGGACATTAAAATATTTAGTTTCTCCTTACACTTCAAACATTTTTCTGAGGCTTTTAATTATATCTGCATTTAAAATGATACAAGAGCAGCAACGCGTTAAAGAGTGCACAGGTAAGTGATTGGGTGAGACAGTCGAGAGAGATTAATTAGGTGCGCTGATTGATGATTCAAACCAGAGTTCACTTGACTAATTGAATAATGAAAAATCAGCAGGAGATAAAATAATGAGCTACAGGGGTTAAGCTGAGCGTTAGAGGTGTTGAATATAATGTTTTAAAAAAAAGCGTAATGTTGTTTCTGCCTTTGACATCTCAGGAATCGAGGGGGAGAGAGAGAGAGAGAGAGAGAGTGGCATTTGGGAGGAGCCACAGATCAGGTTTAAACCTGGGCCGCCCACTTTGGGTACCACAGCCTCCGTACATCAGGTGTGCACACTAACCACTGGGGTACAGGTACCCCCATAAGTAACCTTTTATATAAAGAAAATTGCACCATATGCATTGCCTTCTGTGTGTTAGCATGAGTTAATGTTTTCAAGTCAAGTCTATATATATTTTTCAAATGTCTTGGGTTCAATTCTTTGCCTGCAGTATATCCTTGGACAGATGGAACAGAGTTAGATTCTCCACGAGGGGTACGTCAGTGTACAAGGCTCCAGGCAAGCCACAGGTATCTTGACAGTTATGAGGCATTAATAGCCAATGTGCAACAAAGGAGGAAGTTGACAATAGCAGAGGAAGAGACAGAGAAGAGGAGAGACGGGTGGGGGGACGAGCGGGGGGACTGTGGGGACATGGAGACGGGTAGTATAATGAGAGGAGAGACAGCAGGAGTGCTCATGATAACAGCCTGGAGGAGACACTTTGTGGTAGTTGAGTCTTGACTGTTGTTGGCATGCAACTCAGTATTATATTTTCCTTCTCTGCCTCATTCTGTTGACATTATAATAATCATTTTACAAGGAATTATGAAAAATGTGATCTCTCCAAATTGAACTGCAAAATGTGTGTACGAAATGTTACTGAGATTTTTATTTTGAGATCTGTTCATAGAACTGTTCCGCTAATGTAAAGACAAAGACGAGGCGGTCCATTGTCTACATAAAGGTACATACAATCTGAAATTACACAATTATTTGAGTGTTTATAACACCTTCTGAGCCACCTTTCAACCAGTGTATGCCATGCACCCAACATTTTCATTGTGGGTAACTTAACAAGGGTGGAGCATCTCAGAGCTGTTAAGATTGTCAGGGTCCTGACCTTTATATTTGTCAACTTTGACAAGTTAAGGATGGAAATGAAGAGCACCAAGATGACCATTCTTTCTAATATGAAGCGATCCAAACGACTGACTCTCTTTGGGGTTACAGACAGCAATAAGAAAATACTGACTGGTTCTGTCATAGAAAGCAGGAAGTGTCATAGCCGATGACTCAGAGACTCAAAGCAGCAGCATGACATTCAGAATGTAGTGTATTTATTTGACATTTATATTGGAAAAAGTAATAAGGAGGTGGACAGAAAGACAATAAAAAACGGAGTTATCACTAAAAAAGTAAAGTATTATACATATTAAATACATTTTTGATGAGAGCCTGTGCAATAAGAAGTAAATCTAAGAAAAGAAAGAACTCTGAGGCTCTACCTTAGTTTAGAGCTAAATGCTAATGCTAGCAGACACACATGCACAATGTCAACAATGATAGGGTTAAGCAAGGAAATGTATTATCCTTAGCATGTATACAAATAAAGTTAAATCTTAAAATGTGCAATCACTAAAGCTGTGGCAGATGAGTATTATAAACCAATCAGAGTGGGTTTTAGACATGATATTTTCCTCATTGTCAGCTATGATGTGTTACAACAAGGTCACCATCTTAGAGCTAATGCATATAGCATGGCTCAATAGAATTAGAGATGTAAATGGTTTTCAACATAGGTATAACCAGCCAAGGCACAACAAGAGTTGGAAAGAAAGGACTTGCAACTGCAAAACAGAGACTTGGAAAAATGTTGAAGATTCACCGCAATGGCAAGCTTCTCTTGTGAGAGATGTTGGACATGGGGCTGCTTTTAAATTGGAATTAAAGAAAGTCTTTGCAGAAGGTAATCTTAAGGAAGTAGAAGTAGTGAATTATACTGTTTATTTGTACTCTTGATTAATTTTCTTTAACTACTAATGTGAATTTGTTTAGTTCTTAAGCATTACAAAGCGATATCTTCAGCAAATTCAGAACCTTAGAACTGAAGACAGATTTTGGATGAGACCTGAAACATTTACTAGACTCCATTGTTTTGCTGTCTCTGTGTCTGGACCAGGACTTGCTTGGTAGCTTCTGCAACACTAATGGTTCCACATCAGTCAAAGGATTAATCAGTCTTTTTGTTTCTAGTCCCCCCCCCCCCCCCCCCGACAACCAAAGGCAATATATATTGTGTTTTTGCACAGTCCTCTTGGCTAAATCTACCAAAAAGATGAAGTGAAAACAATGTACCAAGTACATTTTGTTGGCTTGTGCTGATTAAAATGAATGCAATGCAATTTTGTGCACCAGATGTGATAATTAATGGCAATTAAGCCAAAATGAAAAGAGACAAATTGCTCTAAAACAAGTCTGAATATTGGGTAAAAAGCCGATACTTGCAGTTTCAGACAACCAAAAGAAAAGAGCATCCAGAAAATGCAAGAGTTTAAAGTATAATGTAGGAAAATGACGAGAATTATTTGTATCATTTCAGACCTCTTAATGTATTGTTTATGCTAAGCTAAGCTAACCATCACCTGCTTGTGCCTTCAAGTTAAAAGTCACTTCAACCTGCACAGCCATTCTGTAAAACAAGTCCATTATTGAATCCTAATAGGCACAAACATGAAGGTGAAGATGTTCAGTGAAAAAGCCAACCTTAAATAAAAGTGTTACCCAGACCTTGCATGTTACCTTTTGGAACAATAAGTGAAATAATAAATCATCCCAGAGTGGTGTAACTCCATTTTATATCCATTAACAGAGTCCTTCGCTCGCCAGAGACTCCATATCAATTTATTGGATTGTTTAATGTAATCATGCATAATGCAGAAGGATTAATTGGAAATGGCTGCACCAAGAAGGGACCAATGCATTAAGGAGCTACTTAGAATCAAAAGAGGATTTGTTAAATGGTCCTTCAGTCTTGAGATAGAGGCAAATTAATTCAATGGTGGATGGGAGAAACACTTTTTGGAGAGTGCATTACCTTATTACAAGATGAATAGCTCAGCTGTTTTTGTTGCCCAGAAATGGAAGGATGTAAAGTTGTTCAAGGTGTTTGGGAAGGCATTAGCAGAAACTTTGATGCGTTCTTATCTCTGTAAGTATTCAAATACATTGGTGTTACACACCAGAGTTCAGGGATTGGCTGAACGTCTGCCAAAAATTCATTTTTCCCCTTCTGTTAGGTCATGAAATAAAAGAAGAGTTTCATAAATGAAACTCTGAAAATGGATTTTCTTTTTTAAGGAAGTGATGGCTGATACATTTCATTTTTGGGACGGAGTGTTTGAATTTGAGGACATCTCACTCGGACTAAAGTATTTAGTGGTCAAAAAGTGATTAGGGACACCTGCAGCAGATGTCAGCCCATGATTGAATTTATTTCTAACGTGGTTTGTAAAATGTGATTCACTGAAATTGCGTTTTATAGCGACATTATGCGGCATATGGCCTTGTAAAGCACGATCAATCATCTCCTGAGCTACATTACTTTTTTATGTCTGTATCATTGCAAACACCCCTTTACGTGGGAACATTAGCTGCTTATCTTTTTTTTTTTATTGCATTATTTATTTATTTTACCTCTGTGTCAGGCACATGCATATGATATTATATATATTCAGGGTTGGATTTCATTAACATAACACATCTAGCAGACTGATAGAAAGAATATGTCCTGCCTTGGGGTGATGCACAAATCTCAGAATAACAGCCTGTCCACTGGAAGCCACATAAAATGTTTCTAAAAGATTTAAGACTGAAAAATGTCATTTTTCTGCCCCTTTCTCACTCTTCCTTTACTTTTATCTGTGGCCTTCAAGAGTTTCCCTCTAAATATCATTACTCAAAACTCTCATCGCTGTTACTCTGGCGGCAGACGACATAATGACTTGACCTCTCATTAGTTGAAGTCCATTTGCAGAGTGCAGTAACAACTCAGCCTGGAAAAAGGTCTTTTCATTGTTAACTCTCTAGTGGGGTTTTTGTGTTTTGTTCAGAGTCCAACAATCTGGTCTGGGATTTTTATTTTGTTTCATACCTCAAAGCAAGTTACATACAACATGTGTCAAATTTAAGCGGAGCTCATACTGTTGTAGTACATAAGTTTGGTCTTAGTCTTGAGACTCCTTTTGGAAGGTCTCGGTCTCTGTATTAAACAAATTGTTACTCGGTCTTGGTTCAGTCTCAGACAAAGAGGACTCTGGATTTGAAGTCAAGACCGGGCAAGACTACCACTGATTTATTGGTAACAGTCGTACTGTTCCTGACCCCCTTCACACAAGGGGGACTGAAGGTAATTTTAAACCTGATAAATATTATAGCTATGGCAGGTCTATTGCAGACTTTTTTCATGACTTTGCTAATACATGTGTTACTAATGATTTCATGTAATCATTTTCCTTTTCTGTTATAATTATTGCTTTTTAAAATACTAATGTAATGGGGTCCTGGTGGGATCCTCCTGAGCAGTCTCAATTGATCAAACGTTTAATGAGTACATGTTTGCTATGGGTCCTTTATTAAAGTAGCAAAAAAAGTTAGGAGGAGGTTTGGGGCGAGCTGTCAGTCATCTTGAAGGGGTAATACACAGATTTCCACATAATGGCTTAAAATTATATGTAAATTAACTCAAACTTTTCGATATAATGATTAACTTTTGGTTTTGTTTCTTACTGGCATTAACCACATAACTCATAATCCACAAGAAGAAAGCCTAAACTAACCTCAGGTGACCAGTCTTACATAAGCAAACCCTAACTAAACAGGGCTAACTCAAAGCTATCTAAGTTAAACCAGCCTTTGCTGTACCTGACATCTTCATGATGTTAACTGAACTAATGTCATTGGTATCTATAGCCAACACTGACCAGAAGTCTTTATCTGTCAGGCGTTAACGTTGGATACGGTGGATTAGGGAGTTACAGTGTTTATATCACCTAATGATGAGCCATTTTCTTTGATTACCTTGTACAACAGTCAGGTTGATGCTACCATACATGTTTAATAAGCTTGACCAATCATTTCCAAGATTTATTCAGATAAATCGTTTTGTAACCATTAGAAACCATTGAAACCTCTTCAGGCTGCACGTGTATTGCTGTATGTTTAAACAGGGAAGTTAGGCAACACATTTCTGTGTACATTCTCAGTCATCCAGGTCATGGTAAATTTGAAGCTTGATCCAAAGGCAACTGGACTGGTTGAAGATCTTGAAGACGTTTCACCTCTCCTCCGAAAGGCTTCTTCAGTTCTAAACTTCCTGGTGGACTGAGATAGAAATATAAGCCTCTGTGGATCACAGGCAAGAAATGTCTGCAAGACAATGATATCATTCCCTTGAGGAGCATCTTTCTAATTGTTGAGCTGTTGCTGCCATTCTTAGTTAAAAGCACATCTAATCCTCACATCCTCTGTTCTATATTTCACCTCACAAAGCCCCTTTGCACTTTGCTTTGCTGCACATTCAAAGAAAATAGCAGGGGCACTCTGAGCAACCCACACAGCCTGTCCACTCACTACCTGCCTGTGTGCACTAATCAAAATAGAGTACTTTATACCAGCATGATAGCATTTAATTCAAACATGTTGCATAGCCCAGTGACTTAAAAATAGAGTCAGATTTACATGTACTTTATAAGGAGCAGAAAGGGGCTATTCAAGGACAAACAAGACTCCTATCCTACAAGGTCATGCTACGAACTTTTGGTTTGTGTCCATTTGGCATCCCCTGTGGACAAAGCAGTACTTCTTATTGCTTTGCTAATTTTGTCTTATAAATTCACAAGTAGTGTTAATAACAACCAAAATCTGATTCTGATTCCTTTTAACAGTGACATATATCACTTATCGAGAATCTTTGCAGTGGAAAATCTATTAAATAGCTGTTTCTTGGATAGCTTAGTGGTCAGTGCGCACGCCCCACGTGCAGAGGCTGTTGTCCTCTAATCGGGTGCCCTGGGTTCGAATCTGACCTGTGGCTCCTTTCCCGCATGTCATTCCCCATTATTTCCAACTCTATCCACTGTCCTATCTCTCAAATAAAAGCATAAAAAGCCCTAAAATAAAGGTTTAAAAAAGAAGAAGCTGTTTCTCATTTTCAATAGTGCCAAAATTTGAAGAAATGACTTTGCTTTTACTGTTTATTCAGAGATTATAATTACATTCAAATGCAATGGAATCTCTCTGGCTTCTGATACTCTCCTCCACCAGCATGTTGTGTAACATGTAACCAGTGTGTGTGGGACATGGACCTCTGCAGGTGTTTTTCCTTCCTTGTGAAGCTCCTTACGGCAGGCTGAAAGAGGCAGCTGGTGGCTCCATGTGTATCAAGTCAGGTCGATTTTCTTTTTATAGCACATATGACAATAGAGGGTATCTCAGGGCACACTCTTATGGAGCAGGATAAGACAGTGCCTGTTATGTAATTCACATAGACACAACAACTGCACCACAAGAAAGCACTTGGTGACTGTGTCAAATAAAAACTCAATTTACAGGCAGACACTTCCTGCGGAAAAAGAAGCGAGGAATAGAGAGAGAGAATTTAATCAGGAGACACTTATCTGTTTACACTGTCATCAGGCCAGCAGGAGGAATTGGCAGTGACAGAACTTTTCATATATCTCACTGCTCTATTTCAATGCAACAAAAAATCTACGACAAGCAAGGAGTTTTCTTTAAGGAAAGTTTTTCTTTCACAAGAGTGACATTTACAATACTTTGAGTACATTTACATGACCGTTTTTAATAGCACTAGATTTCAAGAGACAAAACTAAGTCCAGAGAATCTTCTATGACTCTTTTTTCCCCCCCTCTCAGATCCTCATCATATGTCTCAGAGCCCCCTAGGCTAGAGTTTGTATGTAATTACCAGCACTGGCACCCAGGAGGCCCAGAATCAGCCTGCCACTCTTTGATCATAACTGAAATTGAATGGCATTTACCCCCTGGACAGAGAGAAACCTGTTTTTTTGGCTTTGTGAACAGATGGCCACAGGATGGTGGAGGGTGTTGCTATTATTCAAAATATCTCATAGAGAATGCAGACTGCCAGAATCCTTTTTACCCACCAGGAGAGCTGGAAGAGAGATGACAAATATTTTGGTGAGGATTTGGGGCATTTGTGCTTCATAAAACAACTAACCCCCCCCCCCCCCCCCCCCCCCCCCCCCCCCCCCACACACACCTTTAACATTTGCTGGATGCAAGTTGTTTTTTGGCTCAATGCCTGCAGATTGAAAAATTAAATGTTGAAGATGTTATGCGCGATGCTGCTCAGAATCTATTTAAACACTCCCTCTGATGTCTGCAAATGAAAGTGATATTAATGCCAAATCTCAGCTAATTCATGTCCTCTTCTCTTTGACTTGGACCTATTTGAGTTTGATCCCATCCTCTCCCAGAGGCCATGTTTACCAGCAGAAGTGTGCGATCCTCTTAAGGATAAAAAGACAGCTTTCAGCCTGAGCAGAGGTGAGCAGAGGAGGTTATTTACAAAGAGATATCTGTGTCCCTTTGAAAGAGGATATCAGTTACTCTATTTGATTTGTTTTAAAAGAAGCAAGTGAGATTAGTGAGAGATATTTATGGGATTTGTAAAGTTAGGGAAGTCAATCATGCTAGTTGTGCTTTTTACCCTAGTGTTCCTTGTACTTTTGCTACAATCAGATAAGATATACTATATATTCCCAAAAAGGGAAATTTGCCTTGCCGATGATGAAAAAGAAGACATGGAGCTCAGTTCATCCTAATGTTATTTAAAACAAAAACAGCATAACTGCCACCATGCAGATCAGGTGTGCTCTGCAGGCACAGATACAAATCAAGATACAATCTAACAACACTTTTTTAAATATAAAGAAACAAATGAGGGTCAATGAATATGCAAAATGATGTAGTGTTGTAGTCAAGACCACACTAACCAAGACCAGAGTGCTAGCAGACCGAGACAAGACCGAGACATATAGGGATCTAATTGAGACCAAGACCTAGGCAGGGCGAGACAGAGGCAGAGACGAGACAAGACCAAGACCATACATATCAATGAAAAATCTTAATCTTGTGTGCAGCAGGCATGTCACTCACTAAGACTGTAACACCAAGAAGGTTGAGGCCATAACCAAGGGATAAAAGTCAATTAATGAACTGAAATTATTTGTTATTTTAGAAAGGGGCGTTTTCCTTCTAATCTATGTAAGGATGTGAAAATAGCCTATCATTGGTGGTCTTGACCGGTCTTGATCAAAAATCTGGATTCCGCCCAGGCCAAGACCGAGACAAGGCCGAGTAAAAATGCTTTTGTTTCAGAAACGAGACCGAGACCTTCAAAAAGTGTTCTCGAGATCAGTCTGGAGACAAAGATCGATTTCGAGTACTACAACACTACAAGGTTGTAAAAAAACAAAACAACAAATTAAGTTACATTTTTTTATAACTTCTCAACTGGAGCTACCTTTACCAGAAAGTCTTGTAAGTTTGCATGTTTGACATTGTTACTTATCACAACATTTAAATCATGTGTTATGTGTTGTATCGGCCCTTTGTGGCTTTAGTTGTTTCATTTCAAGTTTTCTCTTAAAACAAAGATATTATTTTTCACACTTTGCTGCATACGAAAGGTTTGCATTAACAGTTATATAACCATAACACCTCCCAATAATGGTGCCATCATCTATTTACTTATGAACAATAGTGTACAGCCAATGCACACTGATGTACATCTATTACTAAAGGAATATACCAGACGTAAATAATACTCCTTTTTAAGTAACATTTTGACTTCTTACAAGATACAAATCAAAAACCTTCAAAATCAATTTTGTTAATATCCTAAACCTTTTAAAGCTTCTGTGAGGAACTTTCAGAGAGAGCTGGGGATGACATGCAGCAAAGGGCCGAGGTTGAATTCTAACCCATGGCTGCTGCGATGAGGACTAGAGCCTCCGTACATTGGGCATGCAACATAACCACTAGGCTATCCGGCCCCCGAAGTAGAATTTTTGTTAATGGAGCCATTGCTCTGTGACTTGCATTGAAGAAAGATATGAATTTCTATAAAAGTCAGGATACCAAAGAACAACTCCCAAATCAGCACAATCTATCAGCTGGGATGCGGTTTATGACCATATTGTGTTCTGCTATTATTTTCAGTTTCTCATGTAAAATTAGGTTGTAAAACTGACAGAAATGTATATCAGTGATAGAATAATACATTCCCAGAACAGTAATAACAACAGGAGGAAGCACATTTTAATGTCAACAGCACAAACACTAGAGTGCTCAGCAGAAATGCTGCAAAAACCAATAATGGTGGTGTGATTAGACTGGCAAATGCAAGGCTCTAAGCATTTTAATTAGACTGATGGCTGCTTTCATGCCATCATCTGCTGCCAATAATACAGTCTTAATTAACCCATTTAAAAGCACTGGTGTGTATTTATGCCCACAATGAGCCGTTCCAGTGTCAAAGGAAAACACATCATCGTGATACTGCCATCCCCAACAGCTCACTCTAACGGTTAACACACTTGTGTTTCCATCTGTACACTTTCTGGGGGAACAAAGTCAGGCTTGAAACACTGTTCTCATTTGTCAGGGTTTATTGTACTGACATGACAGCCTGCATGTAGTGTGAAGGTTCATCTAATTGATGAAGGCAGTACATCATCAAAGTAATGTTGCTTCGACTTGATTGCGTTTCACAAGGTGTTCATAGGGTGGAATTTGTAAATCATTGCTGTCATCAAGACTGGACATTTTTTTTAAGAGAAAGTGTGGTTTCGTATTTTAAACTTTGTCGGACTTGGCAGGTTAATTGCTTGGCTTGCTTTTCTGACATAGAGAGGCTCAGCAATGAGTGAATTGAGCCTGATTTATACTTCTGCGTTGAATCGTCATTGTTGGTGGGCAGATGACTGTGACAAAGCATTGGTATTTGAAGACTTTGGAATCTGAACAAGTGGACAATGAACACTTCTAGGCACACATGGGTGACTGTGGATCAGTTGGTAGAGTCGGTCGTCTCTCAACCGGAAGGATGGGGGTTCGATCCCCACCTCCTGCAGCAACATGTACGATGTGTCCTTGGGCAAGACACTTAACCCTGAATTGCTCCTGCTCCTTTGTCGACGTGGTATGAATGTGTATGAATGGGATCAGTTACTTCTGATGGTCACTTTACATAGCAGACTCTGCCATCAGTGGTGTGAATGGGTAGGTGTGACCTGCGGTGTAAAAAGCGCTTTGAGTAGTCAGAAGACTAGAAAAGCGCTAGACAAACTCAAGTCCATTTACCATCCATGTCTGCTCCTTACAGCCCAGCAAACTGGACCAATGGCAGTTGCACTACATCCTTGAACCAGTGCCATCTGAAATAGAAAGTGAGCTATTCAAGATAGCCTTTCGTTGACTTCAGTTCTCACCATAATCCAGCTGTGAATTGCCTGTTATTTAACTACTGTATATGAAGGCATAACTGACTGAAGAAGAGGACCTGACTAAATAGTCAAGGAGCTTAGCGGAAGAGTCAGGGAAGGATCTATGACCTCTTCAGTATCAACAGGTCCTGGGAGGGAGGGCCCTCTTAAACAAGTCATTGGTGTTCATGTTACAGAGGGCCTGACATTAGCCCTGCTTACAGACTCAGGGGGGAAGAGAAGAGAAAGACAAGACAGAGACAGTTTCACCTCTTATGACCCGCCTAAAGGATAAATACAACCTGCACTGCAACAAGAAGACTAAGAGAAGCATTAAGGATCCCATTTACCTGGTTAATGGCCTTTTCTCCATGCTGTGGTTGGAAAAGAGGATATTGGATACAGCAGGCCTAGCCTGAAAGGCTCAGGATGAGCTTCTATCCTGAGGCAAATCAAGGTCTAAATGTGATTATTGTCCAAGACTTTGCCCCCCCCAAAATAACATACAAATGCAGATATATTTACTCATATTTCTATTCAAATTCTAATTATCCCTGTAATAGCTTATAACATTTTGGAGACAAAGAGTCTCACTTTTCTTGATTTCCCATGGGATTTCTTTTTTCATTACTTTGTCGCCACATGAAAACGGATAGCAATAATCGGATCATGATAACTGCATTTAAAAAATGTATATGTTCTCTAAGTTACATCACTTATGCACTTTTAAACCACCTGGGATTTATGAAACGTCCCCGGGAGATAAACACATTATTTCTGAGAGAATAGAATGAACATGGTCCTTATTAATAGTGTTGTACTCTGTCTCAGAGGATCTCAAGTTTCAGTTTTAGAGGCATAATATGCCACATTCACAATATTGATATGGCAAATATAACCTATGTTAATATATTGTTGAGTAAAGAGTAAAAAACTAAAAAAAATGAACTCCCTCCTGACTTGTTTACAGTATCTCAGGTCAGTGTTCACAAAGATGGTACGACACTTATTTCAGCTTGTTTATGTTTCTCTGAGGCTCAAACATGTTTTTTTCAGTCAACCCATCCTTGTCCAACCGTTTGCCCTCCCACCACGGGGGAAGAAGAGAGACGCCTCTGCCCACTCAGAGAAGCTGTTTCTAGAGTCACAAGAACAGAGTGTTGTCACAACTGAAGGAGAACCAACAGACTTTACAACCTAAAGGAAAGACTTTCTATGGCCTAAAAAGACAAACAAATAACAACCGCATCAACTTTGAGATGCATATAATTCTTGAAATTGGTCTCATTGATCAAAACGCGTTTCCAGATGTTTATCGTCTGCTGTCGTCTCTGTCCCTGCTAGCAAAACAGGACAGGATGGGAGGGGGGAGCTGAGGACAGCATTTGTTTTGATCTGAAAGTGGCATAGTAAGCATTTAAAACTGAGAAACCCACAAATTTGTCTTTGTAACAAACACAGACACACATTTTTTAAACTTTAAAACAAGTGTGAACGCATTTGAAAAGTGAAATGTTTTGTTATTTTAGTTTAAAGATATATTAAAGCCACATGTCAGAATATTCTAGGAGAAAATGTAAGATACAGAATAATACAAATATATAAAAAACAGTTTAAAAGCCTCAGCAACATGTTTAACTCTAATATAATGAGACAAGCTCAGAAGATCTGAGTAAACTACAGAAACTGCCTCCAGAGTCACTGCAGGTTATAACACAGTTTTAGAGCAGGAGCTGATTGTACTATCAACATAGACACTTTCTATGAAGTTTACCAAAAAGGTGAATTCAGATAAAAGTCTGAACCTGAAAGACAGGAATAAAGAGCAGTTGAAATAGAGACTATGGGGTTTTGAAATGCCATAAAGTGGTTATTTGCTAATAATACATTGAATGTCTACAAAAAGTATGCAGTGCAGAGTATGCATAATCAACATTGTAATATTCTTAATTATATTTTAATACAAAGTATTAAATGGCTGTCTTGTAAGAGGGTTTGCTTTCAATGACAAAAGCCCACAGACAATTCTCATCTTGTTTCCCACTCTTCTAGCTTTATTAACACAGCTTTCTTTTCCACAGCCGGCAGATGTTTTTAGCAACCAAAGTCTCAAGAACTGAAAACCTGTCAAGCATCAAGAGAGTGAGCATTTAGCAGCCTTTAGCAGCTTAAGAGCCAGGTGGTTTTTAATGAGTTGATGGAGGCCAAACCAAACGAGTACTTGACGAAAACATTTAATAAAGCAGGAGCACAACACCAGAAGAATGCTAATGCTTTCCCGTGTGATGAATATGTTAAAGACTTGGACTGTGTAAACATGGACGTAGTCTCAGTGACGTCACACATTGTGTCTGAAGTGGCCTTTTGAAGCTCGTTGATGGTGGTCGCCATATTAGAAATGTTGTTTCTGAGGCGGCCTTAAGCTTCCTGACAAAAGGCTACATCACGTCAGCCGTCTCTCAGATCAGCCACACCCTTTATTATGAATAACTCTTTTCCTTAGAGATGGAGACTCGAATTGGAGACTCTGACTCGAGTCGCACTGAAGTCAAACACAAATTTGATTTGAGACTTGAATTCAACTTGCTCTCAAAAACATGAGACTTGACTTGGACTTGCAGTGAATGTAAGTGACTTTTGCCCATCTTTTTTGCACCACTGCATTGGCTTCATTATCAACACCAGAGGCTGCAGCTTGGTTAAAGAGTCACATGTTAGCCACGTGATCCGCTGCCCCCTAGGGGCCAGGAAGTGTTAAAAGTAGCTTTAACTAGAACATTTAAATTCCAGAAATACAAGATGCTAGCTATGAGATGCAATGACTAATGAGGTCATTTATACTTCAGATTATAATATAACAATTATATTCTCAAACCTTGACTTTTACAACGTAGAGCATAAAAATCGACATGTAAACCAAAAACAAGAACAGTATCTGAGTAAGCAGGAAAAATACTGTTTAACCCTTTAAAGGCAGGGTTGAAAATTTCCTCCAGATACACTTTTTAAGATTTTGGTTGAAACTGTCTTTAGGTCCTGACAGAAATTAATAATTCATGTGCTCTGAAAAAGAAACGAAGAAAATCCGTCATCTGTAGCACTTGTAAGCCTGTAAAAACTTCGACCAATGTCTGCACTCGGTTCGAGTCTTATAAGCAATCATGCCTCCCTGTCTCCTTGCTCGTTCTCTACCCCATGCATGCACGAGCCCACACTCAAAGCATGAGCTGAAATCTGCTTCTGGACCAATGGCGCTAGTGCTTGTAAGTGAGGGGCGCGGCTTTTGAGGGAGCACAGAGTGGAGGGGGTGGGTGAAGACGGAGCACGGAGAGAATGCTACTTTCAAAATCATGCTAGTTTTCGAAAATTACCAACCCTGCCTTTAAGCTGATTCGAACAAAACAAATAGCTATACTGTACGAGTTTTTTATAACCTTTACTAACCTCACCTTTTAAATTACCTTAGCGTATATTTTTCCTTTGTGTCTGAATTTAAAACAGTATATTCTATTGGATAGGATCTAGAATTACTTTTTCAAATACATTGCACTGACTGAAAAATATATTCTCTCAATTTTCCAGTTCAAACTGATTCCCTTACACTAAGAATTCAAGGGGAATTTCTATTTCATTTTTCTGAGAGTTGTTGTGGCCACAGCAAAGTGAAAGTGATTTAAACATCTTCATAACTTGCAACCCATAGGCCTTCATACACTTTTCAGTCATCAGTAAAAGAGGAGAATCGTACTAGTTTCTACAGCACATGTGACAACATTCATTAATTTCTTTTAGATGTTTTAGCAGAGAGAGCAATGCATTCAATATTTTTGTTTGGTAAGTCTCAGTGATTTTCTAGGTAGTGATTTACTTGTCTTTGTATGTTGATATAATATCTCAGAATGAGTTCTCTCTCTCTCTCTCTCTCTCTCTCTCTCTCTCTCTCTCTCTCTCTCTGTGTTGCCATTTCTCTGTTCACACATTCAGACAATAGGCTGAACAGATCAGATGGACTGCTAACCTGTCTGAGTGTTTCTCTTCTGCTGGTTACCTGCAGAAAAATACTTGAGCAGTTAAAAAGAAAGGAACGAGTAAATAATAAACTCCTGACACATTGTGATATGAAGTCTGGGACACATTACATACCTTTTCAACAACACTAAGGGATGCTGACAGAAAACAGTAAATGTTTGACAATAAAGACAGGCAATAAGGACAACAAAGTTGTGTCTTACTTCAAAAAGTGAGAAACATTTTACGAAGAAATGTAATGAATTTTAAAGGTGTACAAATGTGAAAAGATGCCTATTAGATAGTTTTCAGTACTGAATCTAAACTAGACCATCTGCGATCCTTGCGACTCTCTTGAGGTCTCTCTGTTATACAGTAGGAGCCTTATTCTAGATGTGGATCACATCCTTCTTTCTTTCTTGCTCTCTCTCCTTCTCTCTCTGTCTCGCTATGTCTCTCTCTCACTTTCAAACACAGAAGTGCTTTAGAAGGGGTGAACATTTTGAATGGACTTGAGATGATGGGACAGAGAATGAGGGATGACATGCACCAAAAAGCATTGGAGGACTGTAGCCTCCGTACATGGAGCCCCTTAATTTACCAACTGAGCATTACCAGAGCTCTGGTAGTTGGCCATTTTGACTTTTATACTAACATCCAGCTTATGTTTGCCTATTTACAAGGGTGGTACTTTGATTTCCTTTTTGCCAACTTTGTTTTATTTTAACACGTCATCTTTTGCATGTCCTCTGTCCTGAGGTTGCCTCCTTTGTTCCCTTGGAGATTACCATCTCTGCAACAAGAGTCTCAAGATTTGAGGTTTGCAACTCATTTAATTTCCCTCTAACTCAAGTAATATGTTGCTGTTTGTCTTCAAGTGTTTCAGCTTTGCCTAATTTGCATAAGTAACAGCTAAGCTGTGAGTGAACAATAGGTAACATGTAGAGGCAGACATATTAGATCATTTTGTTTTTTCATGAGTGAGAAGTTCAAGAAATGTCTAAATGTAATCCAAAAGGCAGCTTCTTTTGGTTTTTCACATAACACTGTCTTTGGTGCCGAACACCCAAGCTTCATCAATAGTAAAACACAAAGGTCTTTCACAGCTGAACTTGTTTCATATGTCTGCACAGCCTCATCTGAATTCTTCTCATTACCAAGCTTTCTTTTATCCCTGTCGACACCCCTCAACCCACTCCATACCATATTTTATATATTCCTTGAATTATTTCCCTTAACATTTCTCCACCTTCCCTCATCAGCTCGAGTCCAATTCCATCCTCCTCTGCTTCAGTCGCCCACTATTCTCTCTTTATGATGCTCCACACCCGTTGTCAGTCGTGCTAGTTTTACTCCACAGGAACACAGGAGGCGTGTGATATATGTACGTGAGGGGAACACGTTGACAACAGGCTATTCCATGGACCAATGTTCCCCGTTCCCAGAAGAGCTGGTGGGAGGGAGCTCAGCACAGCGGGATAGCCTTTTCCCCGTCCCTTTGAAACCTTGGTTTGCGTGCACTCAAGGTAAAATGAATGCACGTATGTCAAAGCCTGAGCGTGCATGATTGTGTGTGGCTTCTTGCACCATATGTTCCTGTTTAACGCCGTCCACATCTGTGCTGGCAACAATAGCAGTTCCGCCACAGGAATGACCACAGCCTGTCAGGGCTCATCACACACGTCCTAAATTTAAATGATGTGGGCGCCTCGGACTCCAGCCTCGTTTCATTGCTTTATGATGGAACCCAGGGACCTCTGACCTGCACAATCAACACTATTTTCTGCTCATGACAATGTCCTGATCTACTGAGCATATCATGAGGTTGATCCAAATTGTTTCCCCCATGGGCGACATTACCCGTGATGAGGTCATATACATCTAATCACTTGCAGCTTGATGAATGTATGAACACCCTTTGTAAATTAATTTGACCTGCATCCATTCTCTCCTGTCCATGTCAAGCTAATTAAAGCCAGTCGTAAGGAGAAAGACCAATCCAAAAATTGTTGGTTTTGGGATTTATACAGATAGACCATACATTCTTTAGGAGACAGTTAACTGTGGTTCTTAATCAACTGAGGTAGCCATATTGTCTAAACTGTTTGAATACAAGCTGCATTTTTAGACTACAGACTGACGTCATATCAAAGGCTATCCTCCTTCGAATACTGCCAACAAATGTGTACTCCTTTCCCTGAACCCCCCTAGGATCCATCCGATGCTTTCGTGGTCTCACATTTTCATTGTGAGTCAACTGAGCTGGCGGACTCTCAAGCGGCCAAGTAATACAATTTAAAATGTAAGTAATTGATTTCAACTAAATCCAAGAGTCACCAATAAAAATGATGAAAAACAAACAGGGCCTTGAAACTTTAAATCTTTCAAATGATCGGATCATTTATGTGACGTTAGTTATGTTAGCTAGCTCTGGTGCAGATGTTGAGGTTGCTAGGCGACAGGGGCAGTGCTACTAGTATAGCACTTCCTCATTAGCTTCACTTTAAAAAACAGAGACCGGGTCCACTTCTTATATGAACCATAAAAAAACTTCAACAGACCCACAAGCCTGACCTATATCAAGTAGAAGCTGAGGTTCCATCCAAAGACGAAACTGATTCTCACTCAATTCAACATTGAGAAGAAGAAATGAAGGAGCTGAAAAAGAAAGAGCTGTCATGAAGTTTTAAATGGCAGAAGGTATGATGAGAGCATGACATTTAAGTGTCTTTCAGTGTTCTATTTTTAAAAACTGTTTCATCAGTCTACACAGATTTGATATTTTCCCTGCTAACATTTTTTGTCGGCTATAGGTTGAGTGACGTCAAAGTCTCTTGCTTCGTGTTCTTCATGATTTTCTCAGTATGACTGTTGGACGTTGGATGAATTGTGGAGAATTTTGTGGACAACACAGCAGTGGAAAAAAAAGTATTTGAAAAGAAACATTGTAAGAGTAATTACGTCACCTTGATTGATCAAATCAACTCAAAATAGGGAATGGAGCATGTTGCCTATTGTTTTTTAATGTTGGTTTAAATGTGATAAAAAACATCTTACTGTCGAGTGTGTCCTGGCCAAGACATGCTGCAGCACAACAACAAGGTTGCAGCCATGAAACAGATCATTAAAACCATTTTAAACCAAAACAAAGGGCATATTCAAGAATCAGTGGAAATGTAGACTGGTGATTTAGCTATATCTCACTATCATGATACAGGCATTTTTCCGTCCAAGGTTTTTGGAGTGTTCTGGTCAGTGTAGCCTGAGAAAAATAACACCTTGTAAATCTTGCTAACTGCTTCAGTGCTGTGAGAGGGGGAGATAGGGAGGGAGGGGTTAAATAAGAGGAGGTCTTAGTTGATTTGTCTGTGTTTTCTCTTTTTCACTTATTTTGTCTACTTGTATGGCCCAGATGCCCCTGTTAAGCCCCCCCTGGCTCCCTGGAGCGCATCCTACGATTCAGGCTCTACCAAGATCAGGTAGAAACCCTTTTTTTTAATCTCTGCAGGGAGCTGCTGGAGCTACTTGCAAAGTATGACCTTTCAGCAGACTTAGAACAAATCACAAGACATAAAAAAGCAGTAAAATTAAATGTGCATAGAAGGATCTTCATATGCCAACCAGAGAAATCTCTGACTTGTGTTAAACCTCCTAAAAAAAAACTGCACACCCGATGTGTAATGAGCTACCGGTAATTTACTTTCCATTGTGTGTGTATTTTCCATTCAAGGTGAGTTAAACACCCGGAGTAAAAGACTCTCAGCTCCTGGTTGCTGATTAGAGAATAATGGCCCATTGAATGGCATCATTTTATGGCTGGGTTGTTTCAGATGAGATACAGAGTGCTGGAGTTATCTGGGATTCTCCTAAAGATGAATTTTAAATGATCTCTTATTAGTCCTTTTATTCCACAGTTTTTGCTTTGAGATTTTTTTTGAATACAGCAGTTTATGTGAAATAAAAAAGTGCTGTTATTATCAATCATATGATGTCCTGGAAGTAAAATGTCTGAAAAGATATTCCTCTTCTGATTGTCTCTTTGGAAACAATCATGGCTGAAAGCTCTCTAACTACGGTTTCCTCTCCCCTTTTCATTAAACTCCACTACAGAAGAAGGTATTTCATCCACAATGATGCCAAATGGTCAACTAAAGACAACACATGTTGTTCTAATCATAACTCGTAATCTTTAACCTTGTAAGTTTTTAAAAGAAAATCTCTCTAACATTAAATGAACTTGAGCTTGTAAAGCACATTTCTAGTCTTCTGTGGCTCTTTAACATCGAAGGTCACACCTACCCATTCACACTCTGTTGGTATTTTCATGAATTCATTCATCTTGATGATTTTGTGGATATATCTTTGAATTGTGTCAACCATCTAAGTAATTCTTCTTTTAGGTTTGTGAAGCTGTAATACTATATGTGTAAGAGACCTCATAGCAGCAGAGTTATATTTGGGTTGGAGCCAAGTGTCTGTTGTGAGCTGAAAAGGAAATGTGACTGAGACAGAAATGTATATCTCTGACATTTACGAGTCAAGCTAAAGTCTTCTTTTTAGCCTATTGGAAGTCTCACCAGATGGAAAGGACTTTGTAGGCTGTACCTTCTAGCAGAATATAAGCAACACTGTGATGAATACTTGGCGAGCGATTGTAAGATCTTGGTCAGCATGGGTCAGCAATGGTCAGCGACTTGTCAGCGATGTGTATTCTGTTGTTAAGTTGTCTGACCACGGCTGAATACATTTGAGATGATACACAGTCTGTTTCACGATTTCATCATTGACTATTTAATACAGAAACAACCCCCACCTTACAGTGTACATCAGAAGTAACTAATCCCATTCATACACACTCATATTTGGGATTAAGTGTCGACACATAGGACATGTGGCTGCAAGAGCTGGGGATTGAACCCCCAACCAGAGGTTGGGAGACGTTTCCACTAATTCCACAGCGGCCCCGTTTAACTACAAAGAAATATAAAGCTACAAATCAAGGATTATAAATCAGATCCTCAATAAGTCACTATATCACAATAAGACAAAGTCATGCAAACTCAACCTGTTCCCCTCCCACATTTCATGACTTGGCAATTTTTCAGTAAGTTCCACCACTTTTATATACATCACTAAACTTAATTATTTGAATTTCAAGACACTGGTCGCCTAAGGTCTGTTATGTTATCTGACAACATATGGTTGACTGTGTCTTAATTATCTTTGGCACACTGAGTGCTAGGGACTTACTTTTATTCTGCTGTGAATCAGAAAGCTGGGCCGTTGTAAGAACTCAGGTGAGATCATTTCTCCTACAGAGCCACCTACTCCAGCTTCAAGCTACAATGCCTTTATGGAGACTCTAAGCAGTGAATACATAACAATATACAATAAAAAAATCATTCAATGACTGTTGCCTTGTGCTGAGTCTTTTGACCAATCAGAGGCTGTGTTACAAACTTTACAAGTTTTATGTGAGTCAATGCTGATTCCAAAGAGTGTGTGATAGCAACACTGTCTCTTATCAACAGTTTTATATTAGAACAGCACCTGGAGTAGCATAATGGTGTCATGAATAACATGTAGCTCTTCCTTTGCACATATGGAGCACATGTGTGAAAATAACATTTCATGGCAAGTTACTAAAGTTTCATTTCCTTTTCACACATTTGGTGTCTTAACACTGAATTTGACAGGGATCTCAGATGACAAACAGCTCGCCCAGCCAAGAAAGCGTTATTTACGTGTATGTCCCAGTTGCTCACAGTCAATGTGTGACAAAGAAAAAAACAACTAATTTATTTTTACTTGCATTGCAAAGCTACTGTGAAATCAGGGTTATTGGGGCCACAACAATCACAGAAAAGGCTATTATATACTTGAGTGAGTGATGAAGTGTATTCATTAGATATCCAGAATCATTTATGGAGTTTTTTTAAATCAGGAACCACAAACTGCTAAAGTTGCTTCATGCATGATTAAAAAAAACCCTAATAAATGTGGTTGTGAGTGTCTGCAGATACATATTTTATTTTAAGTACAGCAACTTTTCCTGAAGGAAAAACTGTCAAGGGGGGATTGAAAGATGAAAAAACACCTGGGGTCGTATTCACGAAGCCTCCTAAGTACTCAGAGATGCTCCTAGTGACAAGAGAGAATTTCCCCTTAAAGTTGAGACCATATCCTTGTAAAGATGAAAGTTATTCACATAGCATCTTAGCCCTTAAGAGAGCTCCTAAGGTGTCAAACTGTGAGGAGAAGTGAGGAGGACTTCTAACAGGATGAAGAGTTTCTCAAGCTGAGGAAAAAACAGAGAAATGTTTTCACTGTTTTGACAGAGAAATGTGGACACTGTTAGGAAATGTTCTCCAAACACCACATGAAGAAAATTATTTTTCGCTTACAGTTGGGCTGAACAGACAAAAATGATTTGTGCAGAATTTTCAATCCATCTCTGACCTTTTTCAGTGCAAAGTGAGACATGCATGTTGAGTTTTTCTACATGTGCTTACCTCCACAGGTGAGTCCAATCTCTAATTACGGCTCTTCACATGTTGATGTAACGATCAGCATGTGAAGAAGCTTCTGCACAAGTGGGCATGTGATTTCAAACGGGGTCAACCACTCCTCCTCACTAAGATAAAGGTTTCTGTCTCTTGCTCAGAGTTGCTCTGAGAATGATCCTATCACTCCTAGGCTAAAAATCCTTGCTAGTATTTTTTAAGCTAAGTTTTTCTTAGATTCTCAGAATGTTTGTGAATACAGGCCCAGATGTTTACCGTAGTTTAATTGAGAAAATATAACATATGCACTGTTTCCTATTTGTGGTCTATATAAATATTGTATTAGATTGTCAGAATATCAATTTCTTACTTTTTCATGGTCATAGCAAAAGATGTATTTATGTTTGTATGAGAGAGGCAACGATTAAAGCTTTCATCTTGGTGCTGTAAACAAACTGCGCCCACTCTGCATTTTATTTTTCAACTTGACTGATCAGACTTCAATAACTTATTGTTCACAGGTAAACAGCTCAAGAAACATCTAAAAAAACAAAACAATGTTGACAATAATTGAGAACGGCATCAATAACAATATTTACTACAGGGTCAACAGCAACAAAAGCAGGAACAATTACAAAAAACACCTAAATATTCAAAGAAGGGCTACAAGTAAAAAAGGGACATTTTTCTTAAAGAGTGCGATGTGAAACAGCTGCAAAACTTCTGCTGTAATTGCACGTCAGGCTTGTTCTGATGCTTGCTTGAATATGGCTCATTCACAAAGTGACATATTGAAGTGTGTCCCTTTAATATGCTCAAAGATGGTAAAACTTAGCTAATGAGCACGCTGAGTCACTCAGCATACGCTGCACAACTGTCACAGCACTAACAGTGAAATAAAGAAGAACTCAACGCTACGGTACTGAAGTAAAGGTGTATGCAAAATAATAAAGCCTTGATCAAATGAGCCCACGTCCCAGGGGACAACATCTGTGAGATGTCGCCTTGTTTTTCTCTAAACTAGAAAGCTCTTACTCAGTAATTACAGGCACTTGTCATTTTATCTGGAGCTCAACAGATTGTGGAAAACGAAAAAAGCAGATCTGATATTACACATATGTTTATGAATGACAGAGATCCTCAGCAGGTGTTTGAAGCTTTCTAAAAGTCCCAAAACACCACACGTTGGATCAAATGTGTGTGTGTGCGTGAGTGCATGCTTGTGTGTGTGTTTGTGTTTTCAGTGTGAAATTCATTTGGAGAACGTTGTGAAAATATCATGCACTTAATAAGGGCATTTCATGTTGGAGAGGTCAACGCACACATTATCACATCAATACCTGTCAACAAACTCGTTCACTCTGATTGTTACATTTGTTCATGTTGAAGGTGTGAACACTGTCACTGTAGTTCTGGTCATTTTTCCAGAGGTGTTTGTTGAATCTTAAAAAGCAAAACGCGGCCGAAGATGCCTCTCATTATTAGCAGTTTTCCATTTTTATTTTTTTCTGATCTCTATTTACAGATTTTGTGTAAGAATACAGAATCGGGAGGTTTCTGTTTGTAGTCCGAGTGGCTTCCTTTACTTTAATTTCAGCCGCCATTGGCTTTACCCTACATAACAGAGTCTGCGTGGAGAGCAAAAGAGTTAGAATGCATCTGTTGTAATGCAATACTGGAACATATTGGTGATCAACCAACGATGATTTAGCTCTACCTGATCTCTATAAACAGGCATGTGATTACAAGCGCAGTTAACAATCTGCTCTTAGACGTTGACTCTGGACTCCAACTCCATTCTCACTTCTCTAGTTGCTATTTGGACTGTCAATAATCACATCACAAGGAAAAGAAAGTCATGGCTGTCTTTTATTGCTGACCACAAGCTGCACTGGAAGTCCTGAAAAGTTTGCAGACGCTCACAGAGGCTGTGTTGGTGTTGAAAAATGAATGGTGGGTTCTGTGATTGATCTTTATCCTCTAGAACAAAACAAGTTAGAAGTGATCTGGGGAAGATGTTTTATTCATATCAGTGCATGTAATGCATTTAATTAGTAGTTATATCTTGGATTTCTCAATGAATTAATTTTTTAAATGTTAAAATCACAGTTATTTCTTATCATCTTTGCATTCCACGTGCACTTACTGTAAGCATCTATCCGTTGTTTCTACATAAAAACAAACTCTTGTGTGCATTTTTCTACAGTTTGGTCATTTTACATTTATCTGTTAAGAAGTTCAGCACCTTTTAGTCCACTCTCTGAGCCACACCCCCTTTTTTCTAATGGTATGAACAGTTATACAGCTTTCTTTTGGCTATGACCAAGCTTTCATCAAATCTTGTGCATGTGCCTGAATCCACATTATCTAGCAGCAATTTGGCATGACTTCCAACATGTTCACTGCAGAATAACAATGAAAAATGAAAGAGGCTTCTATCCACAGGCAGATATGCAATAGGGACCATTTGGGACCATGAAAGCACCATGCGATGCAAACAATTACCGCCCTTCATATTGTGAGGAGGTTTGTGTGTTTGTGTCATTTCCATATAGCCCCGAGTCATCTGGGAAATGCAAACTGCTTTCAATAAAAGGATGGTAAACAGGAGGTGGTTGGAGAAATGCCAACACACTCATGCACATCAGCTCCAGTGACAGTGAGGACTTTTTTTTTTGTTTTGTCAATGGTAAAATGTATCACAGCATCAATATTTAAAGAGTATTGCTTCTGCTTACAGTCAGTTGGATGTGTTGGGGAAATGGCCAGGATCCAGGAGCAATACTTTAATCCTACAGACTACAACAGCAAAGAGGGGAAAATTGGTGCCATCAGAATGTCTTTTCTTGGAGAAAGCTGGCCTCTAAAATCATTCCCAAAGCCACAGGCCCACATAAATTATACAGCAGACCTATGAAGCTTTTTATTCCTGATTTTTTTTTACTGAAAGTAGGGTGATATTTCCTCCATCACACTCATGCTGTTCAATGTCATACAGAACAAAACACAGTATAGATTTTCATTCAACAGCATGAAAGTAATGACACACAATGATGACACACATCTATACTGTTATAAACCAGTATACACAAGGTCAGGTTTTTAAGGATGGAAGAAGTTTTCAGATCCACTTCTTAAGTAAAAGTACCAATTATCAGTGTATCTAACCTTCTCTATGAGTAAGATTTATTTCAGTCAAATCTCACTCAAGTAAATTCACAAAAGTATTGATAATGTATTTATTATGCAGCATGGCCAATTTCAGAAAAGGTATCTGTAATAGAATCCGCGATGCCTTAATGTTTACATCACTTAAAGATTGCAGCTTGTTAAGGTGGAACTAGTTGAAATATTTGTATACATATGGACAGATGGATAGATGGATAGATGGATAGATGGATGGATAGATGGATAGATGGACAGATGGATGGATGGATGGATGGATGGACGACAGATGGACAGATGAATGGATAGATGGATGGATGGATGGATAGATGGATGGATGGATGGACAGATGGATGGATGGATGGATGAAAAGATGGATAGATGGATGGATGAAAAGATGGATGGATGGATGGATGGACGGATGGATGGATAGATAGATGGATGAAAAGATGGATGGATGGAAGGATGGATGGATGGATGGATGAAAAGATGGATGGATGGATGAAAAGATGGATGGATAGAAAGACGGCCAGATAGATAAACCATGCAGCAACCTTCGGTGTAAAAAAACAAAGCCAAACCAGAAGTGCAAATAAACTGCAGTTCCTTGTGTCCACTTGAGGCTGGCTGCAGAAGCATATAGTAGTCCCGTCAATACCCATTTTAAATGCACATTCTGACCTTTTAACAGCAGAGTAAACATGTTTGAAGCCTGGTTCAAAAAACACTTTTGGTCTGAATAGCTCATGTCTTAATTAGCACTCACTGTTTGGTGGGGAATTATTTTATAACTCATCTGGTTTGATTTATTTAATCCTAAGAGTTATGCATTATTAGAAATGTGGCTGATGTAATTGACAGTCAGTTGCATTGTAGCTGTTTATTAGAAGGCTTAAAGCCCGCCTCAGCTCCAACTCTGTCTGTTGCTAGGTTAGTTAGAGATGGCATTTCCAATATGGCAACTGCCCTCATTGGGCTTCAAAACTGCTTCAGGAACCTATGGGTGATGTCACTAATTCTACACCCATAGTTTTATCAAAACTATGGGATGGATGGACACATGGACTTAAGTATGGATGGGTGTACAGACAGACAGGCGGATGTAGGATGGGTGGAGATACTGATGTGGTATTACAGCAGGTGATTTGAGCAAATACATTAAAAGCCCATACAATAGAAGATAGAAATGTAAAACATCAATAAATTGTACTATTAATAATGATAGAATAAAAAAAGCCTATCATACATCAAAAACATACATTTCCTGTACAGGGAGGTAGAGGTGTTGATATGTGTGGTTTGTTAATATAAGAATAAGATGTACTACTGGGTAGCTTAACCCAGGGATTCCCAAACTTTTCAGCCTGAGACCGCCAAGACAATGTTGCCAGAGACTGGCCACTGAAAGTAGTTAGAGCATGTAACCTTGAGCACAGCATTAATAGGATTATACAAACACTGGCATTATTACTTTGTATAAAAAATATTTAAAAAAAGGAAAGTGGTGACTTAAGCTTTCAAACAAATTTAGTTGAGTAAAAATGATCATAAAACTTCATAAATAGATAGCTACTATAAACAGGAATAGATAGAGAGAATCAAGTAAAGTACAATTACCATAAAACTAAAATTAATTTCAGCGCTTGGATGAATATTCCAACTGAAAGTTAATTGACATTTTTTAATTATTTTCAGGTTAAATGACAACGCTGTGATGGTTCTGATTCTGTGCTAACATTTGTATCAGATGTTATGTGCTGTGTTTAAGAAGAGAGAAGAAAATGTTGGTACAACTAAAGTTTGTGTCTCATATCCCTGAAGAACACACACCAAGTTTGGCATGACTTCACCTCTCAGACAAGACGGGCTAGGGAAGGACTAGGGCACACACTCTGACTGTCCACACAGAATTAAAATGTCAGACTGTGTCTCTGAGTCTGTGACCTCTTGACCGTGTATGCAAATCATGCAAAGGGGTGACAGTGAGGAGGAAGTTGGGCTCCTGGGAGGAGATAAAGCCTTTCTGCCTCCTCAGGTGGTAAAGCTCAGGATTAAGCTTTGGATGGGCCTTTTTCCAACACGATAAGCATTTTTGACATTGAAGCAATGCAGACGCTTCAGGCATGCACTTTACTATACATTCTTAATATTATGATTAAATGTGTAGAGGAGAAATATGTAAGATATCTACTGAATTAAATCATACAATTAACTAACTGTATCATCAGATATTAAGGAGACATGCCATGCTGAAGTGCTGTCTTCTCTGACAACAATGCAGCAGACAGTATGTCCTCCTTCTGAGTTTAGATTCTGGTCTTGAATGGTCTGTATTTATTTTGACCAGGTAGATTGGCGGTTTTAAGGCACCCTCACATGGCTGTTTTGGACGCCCCTCGGTTTGCCAGATACAAGACCAGTTATCACTGCAAACCAACAGGCACAATTTTCTTAAAAGCTCCACGACCAGAAACGTGTTCAAACTAGGATAAATATTGGTTAGAGGTTATAGCGCAGAAAGGTTTTAAGACCGATTCAGAGCTGGCTAAACACTGAAGCTTCAGTGTCTGCGACATGGCAACATCAACTCTAGAGAGGAGGAGTTGGAGGGAGACATCTCTCTCCCATGTTTTGAATTTGGACTACAATACCAATTTTTAATGCAAGGAGTCAGAGTTAAAAATCGCTCCTTTAATGTTTGACTTAAAGTAGTTCACAATGACAAAGCCTGCATGACTCTTTTCCTCAACTTCAAATAGCTCAGATATCCATTATGGTAACTTATGTTGCAGTAATATTGCATAAGCAAACCCACATTTATATAATTCAGATTTGTCCTGTTCCATTATGTTAGAATGAAATAAGCTCTCTTTGGGATTTTATTGAGACCAGGATCTTTTCTAAAGCATTGTGTCACAACATGTTCTTTTTAATTGATCTGAAGTCTTGATCCGATCTCAGGTATACCAAGATGGATAACAGAGTAAAGTCAATATGCTGGACAAAGCCATTGATATCCAAATAAAGACAGTCAATACTGCTTTTGACTGACACTCCTTGTCTGCTTCTGAATTGCAATGGATTTCCCTCGCCTTTTTTTTTCCTTTTCAGCCCCATTGACGTGCTGGCTAATGAATTTGCCTCGTGTCACTTTGCACGACAGCTGTCACTCTCCAACTTGGCACATTCGTACGCATCAGGGGAGAGAAAAAGGCAAGCCCGATCGATTGACGTTAATTATGCGGATGTAACGAGGGACGGTGCACACTAGTCTGTGTCTCCTCTAAAGGAGTCGATAAAGGTCAGGCAATTAGTTTTTCCCCCTAGGTTTTTTTCTTTCAGGGATTCAATAATGTCACTACAGTGATGGACACTAAATCTGAATCATCAGATAAATTATCTGGTTTTAAGGTTACAGATCTCACTCTAACCAAATGCTTCTGCCAAATATGGGTGCTCAATCTTACAAACACAATGGTAAATTGAACAGTGGAGTTAGTGATGTAGTGGTGCCTGGAGAATTGTGTATACTAGTGTTGTACTACCTCTAAATCGGTCTTGGTCTCAAGACCACTTTTTGAAGGTCTCGTCTCGGAATCCAAAAGCATTTTTCTTGTCTCGGTCTCAGACTGATCAGACTCCGGGTTTTAAATCAAGACTGGTCAAGACCACCACTGACCGGCTATTCTTCCATGTGAGTAGGCTACTGTGATTAGAAGGAAAACACCCCTTTCCAAAGGAACAAATAACTTCAATTAATTTGTAGTTTGATTTTTATTCCCCGGTTACAGCCACAACCTTCCCGGTGTTACGGTCTAAATTGGTGACATCCCCCCTAAACACAAGATCAAGATTTTTCAGTGATATTTAGGGTCTTGGTCTTGTCTCCGTCTTGATCCCTTAATGTCTTGGTCTTGTCTCCGTCTCGGAGCACTTTGGTCTCGGGTATGCATTGGTCTAGTTTAGTGTGGTCTCGACTACAGCACTAGTGTATACTCTTAATTTATACCCCCAACCTTTTTTTTAAAGCAGCCTGTCCAGCAAAGGATAAACACCCTGTGTTATAATAAATGAAAGGTAAGACCTCTCTTGCATATTAAGTTCACTTAAAAATGGGTTTTTCACGTTTTTTTTTTTTTGGTTTGAAGGATTTATTAAGTGACGTTTCGCTCGTCCTCAGACTTGAGAAAGAGGATGTTGAAATATCTCTTTATTAATTCAATAGGTATCATGATATACAATGATCAATAAGGACCAATTATTTCTTGGTAACAAGTCACATACCCCCCCTCCCCACCCATACATATACACACACATACATATGCACACACACATAAACACATAAATTACAATAACATAAGCATACCAGGGGGGAAAAGGGCCTTTCATATTTGTTCTAAACTTCTGCTGCCTGAATTCAGGAAGGAAGAATCATTATGGAGTTGACATGAGCCACAAAAGAGGAGCACATTTTGAGATCAATACTGTCTCACTTAGGTGAGACAATTACATAATTATGCCTTGTGAGTGAACCATTTCTCATTGCTTAGCAGTGTTAGAGGGTAAAATGTTAAAAAGCAAAGGGAAGGGCTACTACGCAGAAAACTCTTTTGTAACACTTACGTATGTTTTGCAATTCATGCAATTGGTTATTCAGTTAAGATTTCAGATGAAGTACTCTGTCACTTTAAAATGCATTCCCTGTTCCTTTCATTGCACAAAATATAAAAAATAGAGAAAATCCCTGACGTGTCAGCCAGAATGTGTAGCTCAGGCTGACTGTAGGGCAAGTCATGCTTTTGCCATCCTATAGGGGGAAAACATTGCAGCAGCATACTACTGAATGTTGCACATCTGACTGGATTTAAAGTTGATATATGCAATGGAGACTGAAAAATAAGTGGGTGTGTACCGTATACCTGCATAAACTCTGCACTACACCACTGAGAGAGTGGAAGTGAGACAGACGAACATATGGGCTGCTCGAAAGCTGCCGTTAATATCAACCAAGTTCTTATACATACTGTACATTTGAAGGAAATATGTTAATTTTATATAACAGATGTGGATTTGTCGAATCAAATAACATCGGTTTGCCACTCTGATTTACACATTTTCTTACAGTATACGATAGTAGAGACTCACTTACATGAATATGACTGTACAGGGTATCCTAAAAATGAATCAAATAATTTACAGTCTTCTTTGCAGACAAAAGTTAAATGAGTGAATAAGCAAAAACTGGAGCAACATGTTGCGAAGACAAATTGGAGAAGAAGTTTGAACTAAATGTGTTGTTTTGATTAAATAGCCAATATGAAAAAGACAGACTTTATATTAAAAGGGATACTTCACCCATTTGCATTAAGCTTTGTATCATTAGAAACCTGGTAGTATTTTTGAATGGTCGTGCATCCCACCCTCATTTTTCCCTGAGACGGGAAAGCTCCGTATTTCTTTGTCTGAAAAGGAGCCTCTGATGACGCAAAAATCGTCATATTGCGTCATCGGAGGCTGCTTTGGTTAGAGGGGGTGAAACTACATCGCTAGTTCCTCATATTTTCGACCACTGAAGCTACAGACCTATTACAGATCAGTGGATGGGACCTCACTCCCAGAATCGAAACATCCTCCATATTGCTAGGAAGCTATGCTTACAGGCTCTATGGAGAAAGTTGACAGGAACCGAGAATGGCGAAAAAAGTAAGAAAGGGTAACAGATTTTTTATTTTTTTTTATTTTATATACTTTATTAATCCCCTACGGGGAAATTGTGGTTCGCACTCTGTTATTTTTTAGACATGCTTCTCACACACAGGCCTGAATCACACACATGCACAACGAGACCTGTGGACATGCATTAATGGAGAGATGTCAGAGTGCGGTGGCAGCCCCTTGGGAGGCGCCCCCTGAGCTGGTGGGGGTTCGGTGCCTTGCTCAAGGGCACCTCGGCAGTGCTCGAGAAGTGGTCTGGCACCTCTCCAGCTACCAGACCAACTTCCATATTTTGGTCCGCATCTGGACTTGAACCGGCGACCCTCCGGTTCCCAACCCAAGTCCCTACGGACTGAGCTACTGCCGTCCCCAGATGTTTATAAAATTATGATTTTTGGCGAAATGTAGCACTTAATAAACATTATGCAAACCAAACAAAATCTGCAGTAGAATACAGTTCGCTACAACACTGACATGCTCTTTTTTTAGTAGTACTCAGTATAAAACTGATTTATTTTGGAGTTTGCAAGGGACTAGCTTCGCAAGCTTCCGGTTTTGTAAAGCATTATTAACAACCACCTATTCTGAGCAGCATCCTCTTGTGCTAATAGAAAATCAAAGGGAATGTAAAAAGGAGACCAGTTCTCCTAGAATTGTCTTCTGCCTTAGTAGCGTAATTTAATGGACTTAAAATAAACACATCTACTGTAGATCAACTTGAGGTGAGGGGGTGACTTGTCACTGAAACTTTTGCTCCACTGAAGAGACGAGTGTAAGACAAAAACATTGGTTATGTTTGGAGCCTTGTGGAGCCTCCATTCGTTAACAAACTACAACATCAAACAAGTAAAAATGCATGTGGTCCTTATGGTTCTCCAATGTTTACAGCATGACATCAGTTAAAGTCATATTAACATCCTCCCCTTCAGCTATGATTTACTGGGCACAGATTTAAAATGAGTCACAGTACCAGCAGGTTATATTATAGAAAGCACAACTTTGCATGACATAGGGATGCAGTATGGAGCCAACCATTGACCACACCAAATGGATACACTTACATGGACAGACCACGCACCGAGGGCCGAGGTGGCGGCATTGCAGTTATACACAGACAAGACATCAAAACAAGCCTCATCTCCCTCCCTCATCCTCCCTCATTTGAATCACTGGCTTTTAAACACTCTGGCACCACACAGCTAGTCACAGCTGTTGTCTACCGCCCCCCCAAGCCCAACCCAACATTCCTGCCCGACTTTTCTCATTTCCTGACCCAGCTATGTTCTCTTTCTTCCTCCATACTCCTGCTTGGTGATTTCAACATACACTTGGACTCCACAAACTCAACAATAACCACTGAATTCATTGAAATACTAAACTGCTTCAACCTCACTCAACATGTCAACTTCCCCACCCACAACCGTGGTCACATCCTGGATCTGGTCTGTTCTACTGGTCTCTCCATAAATCACCTCTCAGGCACGGATCTCACCATCTCCGACCACCTAGCTATTAACATCAACATTGACACTCCCATCCCCCTGCCAAAACTAAAGCGCTCAATCCATTTCCGGAAAATCAACACTGTCTCTCCTTCTGCCCTGTCATCTGCCCTTTTGGACAAAATGTCTGCCTCCCCTCCCCCTGACCTCATCACTCCCTCTGACCTAACTGACTACTACAACCGCACTCTCTCCTCCTGCCTCGACCAGCTCGCACCAACTAAGACCAAAACAATCTCCTTCACCCACTCTGCTCCTTGGTTCACTCCAGACCTCCGCCACATGAAAACCCGTGCCCGTCAACTGGAAAGACTCCGCAATAAAACTGGACTCACCGTACACGCCCAAGCATACAAAGACCACCTCCAACTCTACAAAGATGCCCTGTCCAAAGCCCGGTCCTCCTACTACTCTCATCTCATACAATCTGGCTCCCAAAACCCCAAGACATTATTCTCCACAATAAACAAACTCCTCAACCCTCTGGAAAATGGCTCCCAATCCTTCACAGCAAACAAATGCACCTCCTTCCTGTCATTTTTCCAAACAAAAATAGACACCATCTACAACAACCTGGCCCCTCCTTTATCTGTCCCCCCCTCCTTCACCTCCCCCCCCCCAAACTGTCAACCACTGTCTCAGTTCTCCCCCGTCTCCCCCGCAGAGCTCTCAGACCTCATCACAGGAATGAAAACCTCCACCTGCCTCCTGGACCCCATCCCTACGAGTCTTGTCAAGGCCTGCCTTCCTACCCTATCCCCACTCATTACCTCAACAGTCAACTCCTCCCTCTCCAACGGCACCGTCCCACTATCCCTCAAACTTGCTGCTGTCACCCCCATCTTGAAAAAACCTGGACTAAATACTGACATCCCAAACAACTACAGACCCATCTCCAACCTCCCCTTTCTCTCAAAACTACTGGAACGTGCCGTTGCTGCTCAACTCAAAACCCACCTCTCTAACAATAACCTTTACGAATCATTCCAATCTGGTTTCCGTCCCCACCATAGCACCGAAACAGCTCTACTCAAAATCACTAACGACCTTCTTCTCTCCTCTGACGCCGGAAACCTCAACATCCTCATCTTACTGGACCTAAGCGCAGCATTCGACACCATCAACCACTCCATCCTTCTCTCCCGCCTTGAAACCACCTTTAACATCACCGGCACTGCTCTCTCCTGGCTCAAATCATACCTCTCCGACAGACACCAGTTCATCAGCATAAACCACTGCAAATCCCCCACTGCTCCTCTCTCCCAAGGTGTTCCCCAAGGCTCAGTTCTCTGACCCCTCCTATTCATCATGTTCATGCTCCCTCTTGGTCACATCATCCGCCACCATGGACTCCAGTTTCACTGCTTTGCCGACGACATCCAGCCACCAAAGCCATCACTCCTGCCACTCACTCAATCCTCACTGACTGCATCACTGAAATAAAATCCTGGCTGCAAAACAACTTTCTCAAACTCAACTGCGACAAATCAGAAGTCATCATCATCGGCCCCAAATCCATCATCAAAACCACTAACAACTTCTCCCTCACCATCGATGGCTCTACAGTGCTCCCTTCCCCCCACATCCGTAACCTCGGTGTCATCTTTGACCAAACCCTCTCATTCGACAAACATATCAAACAGATCACCAAAACAGCCTTCTTCCATCTCAGAAACATCGCCCGCCTCCGCCCATCCCTTTCATCTACAGCTGCCGAGACCCTCACCCACGCATTTATCACCTCCAGACTGGACTACTGCAACAGTCTCCTCTACGGATCACCATCAAAATCACTCAAGAAACTTCAACACATTCAGAACTCCGCTGCCCGTCTCCTCACGCACTCCCGCACCAGAGACCACATCACCCCCGTCCTTCACAACCTCCACTGGCTCCCCATCCCCCAGCGCATCAACTTTAAACTCCTCATCCTCACCTACAAAGCCCTCCATAACCTGGCTCCCCCCTACCTGTCTGAGCTCCTCCACCGGCACACACCCACCCGCACCCTTAGATCCGCTGATGCAAACCTCCTGTCCCCCCCCTGCAGGACAAACTATCGGTCCTGGGGGGACAGGGCCTTCTCCGTTGCTGCTCCCACCCTCTGGAACTCCCTCCCAAAAAACATCAGAGACTCCCCCACACTCACTTCCTTCAAAAAATCTCTTAAAACTCACCTCTTCAATACTGCCTTCAATCACTAACTCCCATCCTCCCCCCTTACTTTGATTTTGTTCTTGTTTTGTTTATTGATTGTTGTTGTTGTTTTTTTTCTCTCTCTGTCAAAGCGTCTTTGGGTTTTAGAAAAGCGCTATATAAAACTAATGTATTATTATTATTATTATTATTAGTTTTCATTTTCTCTGTGCCATTTTTCAAGATATTCAGTTCAGGTTTTCTCCACATTTGGATAAAAACTTGAGAAGTGACGTCTGTCTAAATCTGTCTGCAGAACTGGACAAACTATGCATCCCCTGGCAAAGTGGAGTTTCAATAAATTGGTCATAAAACCTTCTCTATTGTGGACCCTGTTCTGTTGCGCTGAATCCCAGTTTTGTTTTTTACTGGTCAATGGCATGTAAGGCAGATTTGCACTTACTGTATATTCGAACTTCCGACTTGAAAGCAGTTGCCTGCACAAATATGATCTGGAATGTGAGGAGGTCCCGCAACATAATAAGTCTAGACCCCTTGAAGGCGGAAAGTAAGGATTTATTCTGACAAAGTGAGAGGTAAAATGTTTAAAATGCTGTCAACTCTGTGTGTTTGTTTCCGTGTTTCAATAGAACCAATGACACGGTAGCTTGCAGGTGTTATTATGTTTCTGTTCCATCTGTCATAACACAGTACAAGAGTGTTATGAAGGCGCTTGTTTCAAAAGTGTAAAGTAATGAAGTAAACCATTCAAGGATTTCTGAAAGTCCATCAAATCACATGTTTTCTTCCTCATGTACTGTAGGTCTTACTGTCTGAAAAAATGAAAAAGATTTATAACTCCTGTAACCATGTTCATACAATTATAATAGGAACACAACAAAAGACCCACAGTGGAAGCCACAGTCAGCTATCACACCACACTAAAACTGTCCACACACACACAGACACACAGGCCTTATATCTGTATCTGTCAGGCAAGTAGGCCACACCACAAATATGACCATTTATAACGGCAAACAAGAATTGTGAAAGAGAGAAAGTGCTATTTATTTAACACAAGGGGTTTTCCTGGCTTTGCATCATAGTGGTTATAATGAGCTTTGTCAGAATGACCGATTAAAACCCTTCATCACCCTGAGACCCCTCCCTCCCTCCCTCCATTGGTCTATGTCTGCTCTCTCATCACCCGCTCTGTCTCTCTCTGTTTCCCCCATGTGCAGGCTGCAAATAGAATCTGTCTCCGTGATCAGCTGAGAAATTAAATGTGCCCACTCTGGCCTCAGCTTGCCTCTTGCTCTGCATAAATAATGGAATGTGTTCTCAATAGCTCCACAGCTATCGTAAGTCTTTTATGTGATGCATCTTATTCCAGGTGCCTAGCCATTATTTTTCCTGCTAGCTGCTGACTTAGTCCTATGACATTTTTATAACACAAAGTCTTTTTAATAAGATCTATAAATATGATATCCTCCTTGTGTGAGATGAGGAGGAGAGAGGGGACAAATGTGTCTATTTTATACAGCAGTATTGTCATCACAGTTAAGAGTTATATTAAAAGTGTGGAGTCTAAAGTGAGCTAGCTGCTCTTTGTGGCTGCTATTGGGCTCTATTAAGCTAATGCTAATGTGCTAACCTAACAGGGAGAGTTTGCTCTTTTCAACAGGTAATCTTCTTCTGTGAGGTTCTTTGGGTGTATTATGGGATAAATGGAGTTATAAAGTTGGGTAGAGTTTTGGTGATGTATCACATTAGCATGCTAACATTTACTAACTAAAGCTACGCTAAACACTGAGTAGAGCCTTGTCTGTCTCAGTTTGGCAAACCAAATACAAATGTTACTTAGAATTATGTGTATATCTGAGGTGGATAGGGATGCAGCCATAGAAAAAAACATAGGCTAAACTCCTCATCACTCCCTTTAGAAACGGTTAAGATGCTATTATGGCATGGTCACTTAACTTTGAAGCATTGTGGTATCAAGCCTTCAACATGAACAATAGGCCTCTTTAAAGATGTACTCCACCATAAGGAATTTTTCACTTGAAAATGAGTGCTGGCCTAAGAATCTCTTTTTTCTTCAAAGTTAGTGCTTGGTGAATCTATGTTTGTGTTTATATATATACAATGGCCCAAACAACATCATCATTTAGTAGGGACATGCAACTAAAGTCGACTAAACAGTTAAACATAGTCACCCTGGTCTGCACTGGTCTTACTAGTCTGCTAAATTAATGATTACATTTTTTTATGGCACTCCAATGTTTTGCTCAAACTGCAACGAAGCCACCCGCCACTAGCCAGGGCTATACTCATAGACTGGCTGGGACTGCTCTTCCGACTCTACTACGTGGATGTAAACAAGCACAGTGAACATCTCGTAGGAGCAGCAAGGTTTGTCAATATTTTGATTTTGAAAATTGAGATAAATATGTTTGTAGAATTTGTCAGGTTAAACTGGCATATCGACCGGCGCAACTTCAACTACATTTAGCACGGACATGTGGATGTTAACCTGCAGGGAGGACCGAAGGCTGGAGGTGCTAGCACTGCTAACATTAGCCACACTTGGCAAACCAAATATCATTGTTTACCCGCAGACTATTTCAAATAAATTGTAAATACTAGTCTTTTAATATGAATTTAAACTTCAGATTTACTAACTAGGAACATTTTCAAATAGGAACATCCCAAATGTTTAGGCATTGACACCCTTCGCAGACCACAACTCCAGTTCCAAATTGGAAATTCCTTTTGGTGGAGAACCTCCAAGGTTGCTATTATTCCCTAACATGTCTTTGACTTCCTGATGAAGGTTTGATGTCGAAACAAGTCAAAGTTTTTAAGCTCAAAGTGACCATGATTTAAAAATAAAGGCGTTTTAAAAATTGAAAAAGAGAGTGCCTTGAAGTTCTTCTTGTTCTCTAAGTTTATACTCTCTTTGCTCTTGCACTACAAATGATCCTCCTTTAAAATTTGTGAAGTTTGCTTTTTAACTGTCTTGCCACCCCTGAGCTGACAGTGTCAGGTCTGCCAGCTTAATGAAGTGGAACATTTGGTAAATGTCATATGAGTGTGTTGAAATACATGAGAGAAGGGAATTGGGAGCAGAAATAGTAGCTTCTAGCCAGAGGGTTTTATTTACTTCAAAACTGGAGTAAGAAGTAAATTAGCTTTGACACTGAAAACTGAGATTCAGCCACTAACAAGAGTAACAAGGGAGTCAAAGCAATTTACCTCAGTCAGGTTTATTTGACTTGATTTTGATGAATTTTCACAATGCAGAATATTCTTTATTATAAGTAATTAACTAATATTTGACAGTGCAGTGTTTTCCCACTTAAACCCCACCACTGTTTTTGGTTTTATTTTTTTGGACTTTTATGCCATTACTCAGAGACAGAACAGTGGCTAGAGTCAGAAATCTTTGGGCGGCTGTGGCTCAGTTGGTAGAGTCGTCTCTCAACCGGAAAGTCGAGGATTCAATCCCCAGCTCCTGCAGCAACATGTCTGATGAGTCCTTGTGCAAGACATTTAACCCCGATTGCTCCCGCTGCTTCGTCGGCAGCGTATGCATGCGTATGAATGCATTAGTTACTTCTGATGGTCACTTTACATAGCAACCACTGCCATCAGTGTGTGAATGGGAAGGTGTGACATGCAGTGTAAAGGCACTTTGTGAAGTCAGAAAATTAGAAAAGCACTATTCAAGCTCAAGTCCATTTACCTTTTACCACTTGGAGGACAACAGCCTCTGTACATGGGACGTGCACAATAACCAATAGTCTACCGGCGGCCCGAAACCTCACCACCTTTGAGACAAGCGTCAGCTTGTTTTATTTTCTGAGGTCTTCACACATTTTTCACTGCGTTGTCCCCTGCCCAATTCAGCCAAGGTAAATTGAATTTTGAGTATGCTCAAGGCCTTTAAAATCCATCATATCTAAATCTCTTACAGAAATAGACTATGTCTCAGATAGTCCGCATGAATCAGAGTTTCAGTCTGAAAAATTGTTAAGCTCTGATTACAAATGGCTAATGAATTTCTATCTGAAATAATCTCCAAGTGTCTCCACTAAACTGTGGATGAGAAAGAATTCTGTTAATTCTTTCAAAAAACGATGTAAAGAAACTCAGTACGAGCTTGATGAGATCAAACTCTCCCAGTACAAACATCAGCAGAAAAGGATGAACAAATGTGCTGTAAATATCTGCCTCTGTAATTAAAAGGTAAAATGCCCAAGCCTGCACTTTTAAGTACGACTCTCCAGGTGCATTATGGTTCAGCTAACTAATAATTACAGTGTTTATTAAACTAACAACAAAAATACATCTCTATGGATTCTTTTGTCAGTGTTGAGGAATTCAGAAACAACGTTACTCTGTTTTATTCACAGATGCAATAGCAATAAGTAAGGTCTTTTACCTGCTTTTTGTAACATAACAATGAGCATGGTCTTTTTACCTGCTCTTTTGTAATATTAATAGACAAAGGGTAAGGTCCTTTACCTGCTTTTTGTAAAGCGTCTTGAGATAACACTTGTTATGAATTGGTGCTATACAAATAAAGATTGATTGATTGATTGATTGATTGATTGATGCAACAATTAATGCTTGGATTTGTGCATCAAGGACTTCTCCATAACAGCAGTGGATTAGGCTCATCGCTTTTAGAGCTATACACCAGGCCAAATTGACATTAAAAATATATTGTCATTAAGTAAAAGTGAATAGTTCCACAGTTTTAATGTAAAGTAACTGATGAAAGCTCCTGTAAGAAGTTCTTAGCTGGTTATGAAGTGATGGAAATTAGAATTGATGTCTGTTTATGATCTACAAAAGGAAACAAGGTCATCAGGAAGGACAACCATTATTTCAATGTGGTTCTTTTTAATGTCTAAAACCACCAGGTAGGTGTCAGACGAAGCGAGTGACTGCTGAAACAGCCTTGTTTTATTTTTTACACTTTCCACAGCAAAGAATCTCGATGAGTGATGCAATTGACTGTGAAAAGGAAGTACGCTAACAGTTTTTGGTTGAAATAATACAACTGGAAAAGATCAGCAAAAAGATGTGGTATCGCTTTTACCACAGGTGGTGCCAAAACAAACAAAACAGCTTCCTGACTGAAGCTTTAAGGGTTACACTTTGGGCCTTTCTCAAACTGCTCCCTTCACACTCACACTACGGCACAGCACAGAGTGAACTATGTATGACGTCACGTCCACAGCTGAATGAAGTACCCTTAGTTAAGGTGGAGGGGAAACATTTTAGATAAACGGTAAATGAACTTGAGCTTGTATAGCGCTTTTCTAGTCTTCTGATTACTCAAAGCGCTTATACACCGCATGTCCCACCTACCCATTCACACATTGATGGCAGAGGTTGCTATGTAAAGTGACCATCAGAAGTAACTAATCCTATTCACACAAATCCATATGCTGCTGATGAAGCAGCAGGAGCAACTTAAGGGGGTTAAGTGTCTTGTCCAAGGACATATCGGACATGTCGCTGCAGGAGCTGAGGATTGAACTCTCGACCTTCCGGTTGAGAGATGACGACTCTACCAACTGAGCCAAAGCTGCCCCAAATGCAGCTGTGCAGGCAGCCGCCTGGATAAACTCCACTCACTCCCACCTGAACAGGAACTTAATGTAATCATGGTTTTATGTGATCCAACTAATGATTTGTCCAGTTAAATAACCTGAGGTTAACTCATTAAAGCCACTCCACAATGAGAAAAATACGTCTTTTAAACTTTGAACTCTTTTCAAGTTGTCAAGTTTTTGAGAGTTCCTGTAAACATAAAACACTTCCCAGTCAAACACAACTAGCAGTACCTTAGTTAAATTATTCATATCATTTAAACACTTTCATTATTACATTTGTATCATATAACAATGTATTTTTTATCTTATTTAAAGGCCTTTTAGTTGGTTTAGATCAGTGGTTCTCAATTATTTTCTGTCATGCCCCCCCTAGGGGACAGCAATTTTTTCACCCCCCCCCCCCCAAATTGAAATACTATTAAACACCTGATAATATTTATTTATTTTTGGATTTGGTGGACCCTTCAAACGGAGAAGAAGAGTGCAACGAGAGGGTGTTCAGAGTGGTTTGAGAAAGGCCCTTAATGGCAAGAATTAAAGAGGAAAAACACATTCTGATCACGCTGACCCTCCCTCTATAGAACACCTCCAAGTGTCTCAACTAGAAGTTTACAAGGTCATATAAATAAAGCTAATTTAGGTAATTGTCAAAGGACTTTAAAGTCAGCACACTTTTGAACCAAAACTCCTCATGGTGAGTTTATGCCTTTTATCCCACTTCCTGTCTAACTCCCAGGGGGTTACTCCACTTTGATGTGTACTTTCTTAATTGATAAACTGGGAATGGGGAAATAGAAATACATACATAAAAAATATCACGGACTAGATAGAATCAGAGATGCCCAGCATCACACTGCTTAGAAGATTAAAGATATTTTTGACTTGAAAGCTTGAATTTTACATTTGACCCAAATGTGTCGAACACTTGGTGGTTTCTGGGAGGACCGCAGGCTTCGCTGATATCGCAGGGGAGGAATGCTTTTACATGCTTGTAATGAAGACACACAGGATGGTCAGAAAGAAGCTTTGGCATATTGGGAAAAGTAGCTTTGCTGTTGTACTTTGGTAAAAATCTTCTCATCTCTGATGTCACAACCTTATCAAACTGCAAACAGATACGTGGAGCTATCGCTCACATCAGCTGTGGGTTGCAAGTAACTATCAGTATAAGAGAAATGCCCAAGGTGTTGGATATCTGTAACAAGCCTTAATTATAACCTTATCAAAGCTGAGTTGAGATAAAAGTAGCAACACCCCAGGCAGCCTTTAAGGAGCTGGTGCTTTTCATCAGAACTCAAAGATACTCCTCAGCGGTGGTGTTTTCACCTGCTTTGCTGTCTGTCACAGGAGGTTAGGCAGGAAGGAAAACATCCCGTCCTCAGTTATTATAAATCAGGTGTTCTGACAGTGTCTATATCTGATGCAAAACCTCAGGACACAGAGCGGGGTGGAAGGTGGACTGAAGACTGTGGCTGCTGAGTTATGATCTGTCATCATCCAAATGGAGTTACATTTCCACTACAAAGCTGCCATGAAAATGTAAATGAGTCTGATGGATCGTCTGAATAAATAAAAGCAAGTCATTAAATACCAATATACTGATAATTTTCTGCCAATACCTTCAGCCATGACCATCCGATCTCCAAGGGCACCCTTTCCAAGAGGCATGTATATTGTCTATCAGACGATGATGGCTGATGGGTTCTGAGATTGTCTCAGTGAGGAGTGGGTTGTCTCTCCATCGACAGAATGGCACTTCAAGCCCCAGCTCCTTCAGCATACATGTGGACACAGAACCCTTAGCTGCTCACAAGGCATGTTGTGCATGTGGTGAATGTGATTTGATGGACAGATGGGCATTTTACGTAGTAGCATCTGCCATCAATGTGTGAATGCGTGTGTGTGTGTGTGTGTGCGTGTGTGTGTGTGTGTGTGTGTGCATGTGTGTGTGCGTGTGTGTGTGTGTGTGTATGTGTGTGTGCATGTGTGTGTGCGTGTGTGTGTGTGTGCGTGTGTGTGTGGGGGTGTTTGTGACCTATACTGCACACATGCTTTGAATGGTTGTAAGACGAGAAAAACACCAAGATTAAAAACGAATCATTACATGCAGTCCATTAATAGAGACATTGATCAGATTCCCAACAGCTATGACGCTCCAAAAGTCTTACACAACCTTTTTTTTTTCACATCGTCAGACACGCCTTTTTATAATTGGTGGAGTTCCTCTTAAAGGGCAGAATGTGCAACATTTTACACATAAATACAGCAGAAATCAAGTATTTCCTCTGTAAATGACTTTCTACAGTACAATGAGTGAGAAGCGTGAGTCCCGCTGGCTGTGCTGTTGTCAAAGCCGTGTTAACATGGACGGAACGGCCTTGTGTATAAAGCTGTTTTAGTCAAGGACTAGAGAAAAGAAGAATAACAAAGCCTACTCACTGCTTATTTGGATGTCACGTAAGTGTGTTTGGATCACGGTCATTCCGTGTCAATTTATGTGCTATATGAAGCTATGAGTTAACCACAGTGTGCTAACATTAGCCTGCTAACACAACAATGCAGGACACGGGGAAGTGCAGCTCGAGCAAAGGACAAGTTTGTTTGCCGCTTGCGCTTAATGGTGCTCAATTATGGTGCGTTCTAATTTATAACTCCTTTGTGCGAACGTGAGTGGAGAGGGGTTGGATGTGTGTCGCTGGAGGAGAGCGGGGGTGTCGCCAAACAGCAGTTTGTTTTGGTTTAATGCTGGTGCTCAAGGGCAACATCTACTGGATTAAAAAGTTGCACATTCTTCCTTTAAGACTGAATTTAGTTTGGACCTACAGGAGGTTGTAAAAGCAGCAAAATAAGGCTACCCGCTTCGAATTACTTCAACTTCTCCAAAAAACTATGAAGGTCTTGCCAAGGTGGATGTATCCAGACTTGTATTAAAGAACAATATAATGTTGTTGTGCAGAGTGCATGCTCTACCAACACTGTTTAATTACTGCCCTGTGATTTTATATACAACACTCACCCATAGGACCTTATTTTTCACCCAAACTAAAGCCTATCTATAATTTGAGGGTATATATATATATTTTTTTAACCATAACGGCTCAGGACTCTGCTGTATGGGCGAGCTATTCCCAGACTGCTGTTGGCTTTGTGTTTAATGCGGCCTACGGGTGTTACAATAAGATTAAATGTGGCCAGTCAGGGCACCTACTCATGTCACATAAAAAAGAACAAGGGCCATGGTGCGTGACATTTATGAGATAGTTGGCTGAGCAGTGAGTGTTTGGAGATGCTGTTTGTTGTTTGCTGAAGGTGTCTGCTGCTCACAGAGATTGAAATAGACAGCTAAGCGATTGATCGTGAAATGAGCGAGGTGTTGTGCAAGATAATTACATAGAAAAACAGAAAGAAAGCAATAGCACAAACACTTACAGCCTATCTTTCAATACTTGGTGTAGAGACATTATAGATCTTACATTTCATGTATGATATTTTACACATATTTTATCCATTTGGCTCTCTAGGGCTGTATATACCTGAAAACAAAGAAACAACCTCTGACACTTAAACCACTCATCTTTTGTCATGTATAGATAAATAACTGTAATCTCAACATACAGTAGAGCAGAAATGGAGTTAATGGTGACAGGTTGTTATTCATTATACAGCAATTCTTGGTTTCTTGATAACATAATTGTTTTATTAAAGTAACTATTCCATCACGTTTCGACTCTTTATACACGGCAAACAGTTGCTTTGTTTGCATGGACATAAATAATCTGAATGAAAGCCTGCTTCATGTGCTCCATCGACAGAGAGATCTGATCTGGCGCATTCGGTGGTTTATGCCGTCCTTTATTCAGATCAATGTCCATGTAAACACTTGTTCTGATCGTATCTTCCTGGTTGGTGTAAAATGTGTTCTTACTGCGCATGTCTGGAGGCCCTCCTCCGCTCTCCCCCTGTTTATCCAGTTGCAGGACAGATATGTACTACTATGCATTGCCCTTATTGAAAGAAGAAAAGAAAAAAGTATTGTTTTCAGTACATGATGGTTCAATCTTTAAATAAAACAAAAACCTGAAGTCTCTAACGGGAGAGAGGAGAAGAAGAATGAAATCTGTGGACACAGCTAGGACTAAACGGAGGAGCAACACCTGGAGGTGTACAGTTAGTTTACAACAGGCCGAGTCAATTTGCACAGCGAATCTGACGTGTGTACAAAAACTAGACATGAAATAATAACTTCAGTTTGAACTGGATCTCACACTGGAGAAAACTTTATTGACACAGGCCGATTGACAGAAACACGTGCTCTTAACGTACCAAAGAACAGAGATCCAAGTCTGTTTTATTTTATTTCATGTTATTAATGTTAACAGGGAGGTAAAGCTTCTTTTTCTGCTATTTATGCAAGTCAAATTGTTTTCATTCTAATTATCTGCTAAATGCATCGGGTGCACCAGTAAGGCGTAAAAAGCCCAAAATATTATTTAAAAAACTGATGATGTATCTGCATGTATCATAAGCAGATGACTTTATTTAGTGTCCATGTAAACAGGGATATTAGATTTCTCAATCAGCATGATTTTAATTGGGTTGAACAAATGAACATCTGCACATGTACACAGAGCCAATGTGACCGGACAAGAGGCGTATTCATGAGCATGAACTTCCTCAGTGATTCTCATTTGTAAATTAAACTAGGATGAAGCATGTTTCGTAAATTAGACAAGTTGGTGACACATCCATGTTACTGTGAGTGTGCAATGTAACTTAAGGGTAGCAGCATGTTGGGTCTGTGTCATGATATTTTAAGGTATTTAACAATTTGGTAATGTGACAATAGAATGTTCACTTGTTCAAGATCTTGATTATTGATGGATTTGATTAGATCTTTATCAACTAAGCACTTTAAATGACTTTATATAAGTATCTGTCAAATCCCACAAGTCTTCATGAACATGAGCATCACAGGTGCTTTAACAGAAGCATACATCCTAAAGATGCTTTTAATTGTTACAGTGAGCAATCAAATAAAAATAAGTTCAGATTTGATGCAGTGAACTTTTTTCTGAAATCTTCAGAAAATAATTTTTTTTTTTTCTGATTTTGCAAAATCATTCAATCAAAAAGGTTACACAAAATAGTTAATAAAAAACATTATTTGGGAGGCATGTATTTAAAATCTATATGTACAGTTAATTTAGTTGTTGAATGTGCTATAGACTTTGTTACGCTGAGATGTTTCAGTGTACATCTTTACAATCTCCACATTGTGCGTGATCTGTGCCGTAGGTCAGACACCCTCTCAGGTGTGTGATTTGTGTGTCATGAAGGTGTTGTGGCGCTAAAAAGGGAAGTCATTTATCAAGAGGAGAATGAGTCCAGCTCGCGACATGACATTTTCTCTTTCCTACCAGGAGGCAGGAGCTTGTAGAGGAAATGACACCACACAAAGGAGAGGTCAATACAGCCGACCCTTGGCACTCAAATCAGAAATCAGAGTTAAATAGAGACAGCCTGCTGTACGTCTCCACCGTTGTCACGTTGTCAGGGGAGAGGCATAAACAAGATAAGCTGGAGTAGAGCACAGATTTCAGATATGTTGTACTACGACGTGAAAATCATAACTGAGTTATTCTCCTCAGATTTTGACTCCAAAGAAAAAGGATGTTTCACGTGTTTTGATTCTTGGATTGAAGGTTCTTCAGAGGGTCATGAACCGTTGATAGCAAAACCAGAGAAAGACCCTTAAAGCAACAAATGTTGACATCAACCAGTGATTACACACAATGCATCAAATCAAATCTCAATAACAACCATGTGTGGCCATGTGGAAAAATAATAACAATTTAACTGGTGCTACATTTTCACTGGTGTGCGATCCAGCTGTGCGAGTAGAGAAGATGATGCACGCTGTGAAGCCATTTCGATGTCCATGATGGCTTCAACTCCCGCTAGGTTTCTGCAACCAATGACCTTGTGGCTGGAAATGGCTATTTTTCTTCTGCTGGGAAAAGAGCAGCAGCCACAAACCACAGGAGGTCTGTAAAGAGCAGGAACTGTAAAAGGTAAATTACACTTGGAACAAAAGAAGCTGTGCCGCTCAGGTGGAGGCTGGATGGTGGGTGTTTTGTTGTTAACAGGGAGTCATTCCAGACAATTTAACAGTCATCCTGGGAGGTGCACCTTCCTCCTTTTTTGGCCTCTGGTTGCTGATTCTTCTAACCTCCCCTGCTCTTGACCCCTCTAGATAGAAGCTCTATCACTGCTTAAAACACCTCAAGGCATTTTGAGACTGAGCAGGCGGCTTTGCAAACAATGAAGTTCATGTATCAGCTCCTACAGACTTTGCTTTCCTCTGTGCATCTAAGAGAAAAACAAATGTGTTTTAATTTGCTCTCTTATTTTTGCCTCCTACACTGACAGGTCGGGCACAAAAGGAAAAGTGATGCCTAGCTGACAACTACACACTGTTCCAACACCTTGCCATACATCTGTCAGCTGGTAAACATGCACTCTCTAGTGACTCTCAGATAATTGCCACATTGTGACTGAGTTGATTTGCATAACTAGATTTAATAAATCAGACGCTAAATTGGAAAAACAGCGACAGTGGCAGATATTATTTTGCTGCAGTTATTGTGCAGTCACTGTCCTCTAGCCCGACAGATCTAGAGAGTACACTTCATTTATTTGTTTCAGAGAGGTGTGTGTTCGACACTGTTAGCTGATTGCTAATGAAGAGGTTTGCTCAGGGGGGTTGTATACATTATTGTTCACATTTGTAACCTGTGACTGAGATGTCCTGCAGAATCTGCCACTTACTGAGCCGTCTCAAAGACAGACACAAGGAGCCTTTTCTTTATTACACAATATACCACACTTTGACTCTATAAATCAATTTGATGATCTTACTTTGAAGCAGCCACAATCCAAACAGAAACATTCTGGAAAGGAGCAACGATTTTGCATCATATGACTTGTTTTAAATTGAATTTATTGAATTAATTGAAGCTCCTGTGAGGATTATTTTGCTAGTTATGAAACATGCTTAAATGAATGCTAATGACTCTTTGTTTGCTACAAAAGCAAACATGACCATTAGGACCAAGAAGGATTATTTCTGTAGAGATATGTTATATGTTTATGTTTTATGATACTGCTGCCTGGGGCTAGGTGTCAGATTTATTTTTATGATTATTTTTAAATCCATCCTGGAGAAAGAGACATTTTTTTAAATTAATTATTTTACATTTTCCACAGCAACGATTCAAAGTGGGTGACACATTTTGCTGTTAAAAAAAGCAGTGGGATATTTTTGTGAGAAAAAAACGGTGTCTCACACTTTTTTTTAATTTTTACTTTTATTTGTTGTCACAAATAAAACGAACAACATGTCACCAAGTCTCCACACAAAGGATGTCAAAGTATAAAAAACTCCATCAAAAACCTTCAACAAATGCATAAAACAGTCTGTTCTTTTAATTCAACCCCAAAGAAAACATCAAAACCACAAAAATAAAAAGCCAGCAATTATAAATATCAACCAAAATGATTCTGTTACTTTTGTCCAGGCATAAATGAACAAAACATACCTTTCACATGCTTTTAATGCCAGCTCTTTAATTGTACTTTTTAAAGTCTTCAAGGATTTAAACAAAAGAAAAACGGTTGAAAAACTTCAGTTTGTTAAAAAAATTCCTCACTTGAACTCAAACTCATGAACTCACTATCAGATACAAAACGCTTCCTTTCACATAACAATAGAAACAGAATTTTGATATATATTTCTGATTTCAGATAAAAACAGGGTGTTTATTAAGGGGTTCATACGGATCATTTTGTGTTATAAAAACCCATAATATAATATTTGATAAAAAATAAGTTTGCATTGGGGCGCTGATGTCCTAGTGGTTACGTCATGCCTCATGTACGGAGAGTATATTCCTCCAAGTGGGCGGCCAGGGTTCGTGCCCAATCTGCGGCCTCTTAACTGCATGTCATTCCCCGCTCTCTCTCCTCATCTCTGTCTCCTCAATAAAACACAGGAGCCCATGAATCTTCATAAAACAAACAGAATAAATTAAGTTTGTACACAAAATAAAAAAAAAAACTATTTAAACGGAGCCTGAAAAACTAGGAGCAGAGAAACATAAACACAGCTAAATTATTCTGGCTGTTAGAAGACGGAGCTGGACAAATGTGTGATTCGAACACATAAACGTATTTAATGATTCAATACAGAACTGTCGAATCAACTGAAACTGTCTTTGGAGGAATTGTAATGATAAGGTTTCTTTTTTAAAGCAGAACAATGGAAGTCTCACATCTATCACATCACCAATCAGCCACCAATGGACTCCAAATGTTACCAAATGAAATACTAATATGAAACATTTCATATGTGTGTGCGCTATGTAGAAGAAAACACAGCAATGATAATGATGTGTAGATGAGACTAGTATCCTTTCATATTTTAACTTGACCATGCAAGGGAGGGTCTGAACATTCAGGGTTTACACTCTGTTATTGAGCCACATCACACTTAGGCCCGTAATAAACACATGCACTAACAGTATGCTATGGACATGCCTTAGGGCCTGTGTGCACATACAGCATTCTTTGTGCTGTCAGCGCTAAAGACCTCCATTTCAGAGAGCTTCTCACCAGCGCTCATTGTTGCTACAGTATGTTACGAAAGTTAACTTCTGCTTCCCTCGGCAATGTACGTGAGGAGTGTTTTAGATAGCTCTGTGTGCTTAATATTTGCTTTCATTCAAGGAAATATCACCAAGAAAACATGGAAAACAACGTAAAGATGTCATGTCCTGACACCAGCAGCAGCTCCACACCTGGAAATTGTACCCTCAAAAAGACGAGTCAGGCTAACACCTTCTCCGCCATTGCTGATGATAAAGCCTGATGTTGTAAGTCCCGCCCCCTCTTTATTCTTATTGGTCGGTGAGGGAGAAGTGACATCGACGAGCGTGGCGCTGTTCCAAAAGTTGTACTGTTTTCAACTGAGAGCGATGAACAACAGCTGACGCAGCTGGTTTTGTATTGAAAACGAGCGCAGTCTGTAGGCACAGGCCCTTAATTGAGAGATGTCAGAGTGAGGGGGCTGCACACAGGAGGCGCTTGGAGAAGTTCGGGGTTTGGTGCTTTGCTGATGGGTACCTCAGAGTGAACTGGCACCTTTCCAGTAACCAGACCAATTTCAATACTTTGGTTCTTACTGGGACTTGAACTGGTTCCCAACCCAAACCCTTACAGATTGAACTTGACGCTACATTTTTCCATTTAGTCTCCATTATTATTGCAGTACAGTGAACATACGTATCAAATATTGGTTCAAAGTGAAGCCGTTGTTACATTATGTTAGTGGCTCTCCAATCTCAACTACATCAGCATGTAGCCTATTCAGGGACTAAATGACTACTGTTGGCATGGGCAGATTTTAATGGAAGAATAGAAACAAGAAAGGAGAAAGGGATGCTGTAATTTCATTGGCAGTTGTCTGTTACACAAGAAAGGTCGTTACCAGGGTAATGCTGATTCACATCTTCAGGCAGGCAGAGAATTTGGGTTAATGAGTAACCATTCCCCTTAAACGAGTATTGCCAAGGTGCTGTTGGAGAAGGCACAAATGTTCCAGTTGAATAACTAAGTCATGCTCAGTAAAACACTGGCTGCTGCAAGATGCTCTAAGGTGTGATAGTGTGTCGCTGCATCTGTGTTGTGTTTACTGAAACGAGTGTATTCAGCAATCCTTTGCTGGGTTAACAAAAGTTGAAGTGTTTTTGCTGTGAACATATTACAGCCTTGACCGGTGTGAAACACATTCAGTTAAGTATGCCTGAAGAAGTAAAAAGAGGGAGATTTTGAGGAAAAAAGCATTGCAGAGGCTGCAGACCTGCTACTGTTCATGAAAGAGTCAGCTGTTTCAGGACCATGGAGAACTCTATCATCCACAGAGGGGATCAGCACCAAGGACAGCACCCGTGTTAGCCACAGTCACTGCTGGAGAAGGTTAGAAAAGAGTTTCAAGAGTTCATATAACACCAGCAAAGAAGGACGATTCCTTCAATATCAAGATGTTAAAATAGGATAATACAGCTTTACTACACTAAGAGCTTTAACAGTTTTTTTCATAAATTCATAATGTATTCAACACATGAAAGCAAAGACGGTGCTGTTCGTATTATTTGTCTCTTGATATAAAAATCTTCTGGATTACTGCCAATATGTGTGGAGGTCAGCCCGCTCACATTTGATCTTCAAACAAATGTAAAATTACAGAAACAGTGTTCAAGGCTAATTCTCTCAGAAACAGCCATTTCTCAGGGCCGGAGTTGTAGCAGCCTCGCATGAAACATTCTTGATTGAACTTGGAGTTAAGTTATTGACCTATTGTTTATCCCTGTTTCTCTTAACAACTGTTGCTATGCCTGTTCCTTCCAGTTCATACATGGCATAAATACAGGTTTGTTTTTAACATTGGACAAAACAGGTTGTTATTGGGATGTTATGTTGTCTTTGTTTACTTGACATTTGTCGATTAAAAGTTTAATATTCCTGGCAGATGTAAGCACCTGTGACTAGCTATTTAAGCTAAAATTAGTTTCATGAAAACAATAAAGAGGCTGGTGGTAAACAGGCTTAACATACAATGTCTGCCATCGTCATGCTGAAAGACAAAATTCCACCAGATGCGTGTCTGGTCAGTCTCTGCTCTGTGATGTAGAGCTGTTTAGTCAATGTGTGTGCTTCCACTGGCTCGGCTGCACTGCGTCTCAGCTCCGGCAATCCGGAGCCCTCTGCAGCAGATATGCAAGGCTTCAATTTTGCCAGATGCCAGAGCAGGGTGCACCAATTTACCACAGAGCAGGAAGTGTCTTTCAGAATAAAACACTCTGTTTTGGCGATTCAGAACAATGACTTTATATGTGTTTGTTGATGTGTTTATAAGGGTTTTTATACGGTTTAATACCATGTACACTTTGTCTCTGCTCCGTGCTCTGAGAACGCAGCCTGTGGGTATTGACGGACGAGGGAGCACAGAGCTTAAACGGAGCGGAGCTGACACGCAATGTACATCTATCTGGTGGAAGTTCTGGGTAAGGCATAGGCTACATGTCACAGGCATAATGGAGTAAACATGAAAATAAAGGAGCAGCTAGATTAAAGTTTACATTCAAACTGTTACTGGAAGTCGTTGTGTTGCGTCCGCTTCACTTACTTCATATTTTCAAAGACAAAGGATAAAAAGATTACAGAATGTGGACTAAATTATGTTTTTGAAAAATATATTTCTGTACCAGGTAATGAGTTTCTGGAGCACGGCAAACTTGCAGAAATTAGTCTAAAATAATAAAATAACGGTGGGCCTTGTTTTTGCCCCCCCATCCCCCCTGGCCTGTGATTAATCATGATTAACTATAGTTAATGTAATGTAAAGATTTATCACGATTTTAAATATCTATCATTTGCCCTTCTTATACCCTACATTTTCTTTTTTGTATTTAGAAAAGGCTAAGTAAATCAACATCCCAGCTAAGGCTGTACAAGGTAGCATCAAGCTAGTTAGCCAATAATAACAGTTTATCCTTGTAGCTTACATTTCCTCCAACGTTTTATTTTTTGGAAAAGGGAAGAACACTCCTAGGTTCAACAAAGGCAGCAAATCAACGTTGCTAAAGTTTCATATAGCTAAGCTAATAGCATCTTGTCATGTGTAGGAGAGAGTCATTGGTAGTATTATTGGAAAATGACAAAAGCTGCATCTCGTTTTTGTCTTTTATATTTTGGAAAATGTTGACTAAAGAAACGGAGACATCGCAGCAGTGGTTTGGCAGAATCACTGTGTTAAAGTGAAATATTGAAAGTTGTCAGTCTGTGCTGAAATTACATTCTCCCCATCCTTCAGACTGTGCCTATTTCAGTTCTGTCTGATTGTGGTGCATCACTCAAGCTGCACGGCTGCATCAACCCCCTCCCATCGCACCCTACCCCATGCTGAGGCCTGGGCTGCTCTCTACTCCCTCACAATATGGCTGCCTGGTGAGCTGGGCATACACAGACATCAATTAGAGAAAGGTTACCTTGTGCTACTGCTGGCTGCTTGTCTTTCTGGCTACAGAAGGGGCAGAGAGGGAAAATATGAGAGGGAAAGAAGACATCTGTGGGCAATTTTATTCCATCCTCTTACCCACAATCTACCCCCATCGGAAACAACACAATCACACAGCCAATGCATCTTATTGTTTAAATCCAGCCAAGTGTTTGATTTTGGAAGCTCTTACCTTTCTGATATTTCCCAAACCAATAAAAAGTGTAAACTTGAACTAAAATGAATATTTACCTGGGAACTTTGGGGGAGGAGGTTTTAAAAAAACAACATAATAATAATGCAAATCTGAGTCTGAGCACTGCAGTGAACTGCCTTGGGACCCAGTGGTATTATTTAATTAGCCACGGTGATATCGGGTTCAATATTTGTTTGGGAGAGAGGTTGTGTTTATGCCACTGGATATTTACTGGAGCAGTGGAGGTTAAAATCTTAAGCCTGTCTTCTTCTTTGTTCATCAGATTAAACTTCCGTGCCGCCACCACAGGCGACTGTTAAAACTGGCATCAAAGTATTAATTATAGAAAAGAAGAACTGCAGCAAGGTTGGAGGGAATGAGCAAACGTGTGTGCTTTTTGTTTGTACTTCTTCCTGTAACAGTGTGTGAGTGTGTGTGTGTGTGTGTGTGTGTGTGTGTGAGAGTGTGTGTGTGGGTGTGCGTGTGTGTGTGTGTGTGTGTGAGTGCGTGTGTGTGTGTCTGTGTGTGTGTGTGTGGGTGTGAGAGTGTGAGTGTGTGTGATGCGTTTCCACAGAAGTGTGAGCACTAACGAGACTGATTATCATTTGGTTTGTGCAAAGCATTTCAAACAACTGAATGGTACATGAGACACAGTTTAAGGAAAGACTGGACTTTTCAATTGTGCATTTAACGGTGACAAGTGCACTTTACTTTATTTTGTCATTTGTGTTGTCTTTCATTATTTCATTTCATGTTTGCCCCCGTCGTGAAATGTCTTGCTTTCAAATAATGCAAGAAAATTAATGCTAACAGAAACTTGAATTGACAACAAATGCTGATAGACTTGGTTCATCATCCCACTTACTCCTGACGAGAAGTTTTACACTTCAGTTTAAAAGTTGTCTGTCAACCATCAGACACGACTTACTTTAAAGAACTGCATTTTGTTTCACTAATTGGACAGGTTGTGAAAAGTGGAAGAATTTAAAAGTTTTGTTAAGGTCTTCTTTTACGTCATGGTACTGCTTTAAAGCATGTTTAAAAAAATGCTTGAATTAAACCACAAAGTTAAATCTTATCTCTCATATATCTCAAGACACACTTGAGACAGGAATATTTTTGTAACCCTTTTGTCAGACAATTGTGTTGATAAGATAAGATACTCCTTTATTCACCCCACAACGGGGAAATGTACAGTGTTACAGCAGCAAAGAGCCAACAAAAAGGAACACACAGTGCACAATTAAATAGAATAAAACATATAAAAAAATATATACAGTAGATATAAAAATATAGATGAGCTGAGAGCTACAGTAAAAAAATCAAAGTTATAGCAAATTCATTGGGGATAATGTATGATTGGTCTGAAGATACATACTCTGACTACACATCATTTGAAGGACTTTCTGAGCTTAAACTGCTAGTTTGAAATGGGAATCAGTCCGATGCAAGTTTTTTTTAAATGTTTTAAGGATTATTCTGGGACCCTCTGTGCCTCTACCTGGAGATAGGATAGGTAGAGTCAGAAAGAGAGAGAGAGAGAGTGGGGATCGACATGTGGGAAAGGAGCCCCAGGTCAGATTCAAACCCTGCAGATCGCTTGAAGGACTCCATCCTCGACACATTGTGTTTAGAGCCTTGCATGGTGTAGCTCCGGCTTATATCACTGAGCTGCTGAAGCCATATAACACCATCAGGTCCCTGAGGTCCTCTGATCAGGGTCTGCTGGCTGTTCCTCGCACGAGGCTGAAAACAAAAGGAGACTGTGCCTTTGAGGTTGTGACACCTAAAGTTTGGAATTGTCTTCCCCCAGAGCTGAGAGCCGTGAACTCTGTGGACACTTTTAAAATAGCAGTTAAAGACTCATCTGTTCAGACTTGCCTTTGTTTGATCGGTCTCTATTTGATTTTATGTAACTGTCATTTTTTTCCCAACCCTATTGTGAAGCACAAGGTCTGATATTGAAAGGTGCTATAAAAATAAACTTGACTTTCTTACTTACATGGGGTGTGCGCACTCACCATTTGTCTACACGAGGCCCACGATGCAAGCTTTATTTCAGCTTCTCTCCAGCCTTGCAGTCAAACTGCATTTACAAACTACCACCCCCCACCCCCACATCATAAAAGCCTATGTCTTTAGAAAACTCGACACATTCAGTTTCTTTCTCAGTTTGCGTCACCGTAATAACAAATGGGAATAGTTTATTCATATAAAAGCAGTAATAAAAACAATGGATTCAAGTTTTACAGTGGAAGATTGTAAATCAATCGTTTGTAACAAAACACAAAACATAGGTTGATGTAGGACAATAAAACAAAATAATAAAGTGTATTTATTCAATGTGCATGAAAAGCATTTCATTAAAAAATAACAGTCTTAAATGCTCACATAAGTTCAGGGTAAGGGTAAAGCATATGATGTGTCGGTTGCCAGCCGGCTCCATGTGTCGGCTCTTTAATCTCTTTCAAATCCGTAAAGAAGACCTGACTTTGACTTTGGGCTTTATTTTCAACGTTGATACCCACGAAAGTCAAATCCTTCAAACTTTTATACGAGTTCTCGTCCTACTTTAATGTCTAATTAAATCTAACTATACAAAATGAAAGTGGGAGCTGCAAATACACAAAGAGCCTTACATCAGCTTTTTAATCCTTGACAGACCACAGAACTGTTCACTGATTACAGCTTTGGATTTCATGTAAATCTTTTGATTAGGACAGGATTATTACTATCAGACCTACTTTTCAGTTTTTTCTTCACCAATTTCAGGCATTTCAGTAGCTTTTCATGCCGCTCAAATCTCACTGGCCATTAAACTATAATGCAATGTCAAATTTCCTAGAACTTTTCTCATGTTTTATAAGTTAAAATGAAAATTCTCTTATGTTTCCTGCCAAATGTTCATCTTGGGACTGACAACCGGCAGCAGGGAAGGAGAAGAGGAGGTAGAAATGAAGAAAGGAGAAAGAGAGATGAATAAAATATCCAAGAAACCATGAAGAAGGAGAGAGCACGTGAGAGAAAGCAGGGAGATCTTAAGGAACTCCACACAAAAGAAGATTGGGAAACAGTGACAACCTAGACAATGAAAGGGAGATGGTTGGATGTGAAAATGATTAAAAAGATTGAGGCAGAGCCTGAAAAGCTGACATGGCAGCAACATTTTTTATGTGAGCCAGAACAGATCAAAAGTTATTGCAAAAAGTTAGAAGAAGAAAGAACAATAAATTATGTGAAGTAGGGAAGAGGGGGAGGAGAGGGAGGATGACAGCAGAGGACTAAAGTGGGGCAGAGACCCACTGGGTGACATCAGGTAGACAGTAGAGGTCCACGTCACCTAATGCAGGACACAAAAGGACGAGTGGGGACACATCTGTGTGGACGAAGCCAGCCGTGTGAGACCGATGCTGCATGAGGTCAGCTGTCAGGAGCAGGGACTGCTGGGAACAGGGGCAAGGGCAGCTCCACAGGAGGCAGGTACCCAGACAGTTGTAGCGGAGAAAGAAAAGAGCAGGGGAACAAAAGGGCGAGGGGGAAATACATGCAGGCCGAGTGGGAAGCACATCACACTGAAGGATTCAGGGGGAAGGTGGAGAATGGAAAAATGTAGACTCCTGCAAAGTAGAAAGAGAGAAAATCTTTCTTCTTCGTCAAGGTTCTCTAAAATTCATGAAAGGTGGGATGCAGAACAGCTTCTGCTTCCAATTAGCAACCATGCGACAGCTGTGTGTGCTGCTCATAGATGCTCAATAGTGGGGCGCTGGCGGCGCAGTGGTTAGTGCAGGTGCCCTATGTACAGAGGCTATAGTCCTCAAAGCGGGCGGCCCAGGTTCGAATCCGACCTTTGGATGCTTTCCTGCATGTCATTCTCCACTCTCTCTCTCTCTCTCCCTGATTTCCGACTCGATCCACTGTCCTGTCTCTCACATAAAGGCACAAAAAGCCCGAAAAAAAAAAAAGGTGCTCAGTAATGTCTGATATGTTTCCTGTACAAATCTTTAATAGTTCTATAGAGGAGCATCATATTACATTATAAACTACATATTATGTGAAAATTTTTGCTGCTTCATAACATTTTGAGCTTTTTATCTTTATTTTTGATTGTAACAGGCTTCTTGTAAGGACAATATGAGGCATTCAGACACTCTCAATCTACTAATGAAGTTTAATTTTGCCAAGTTATGACTATGTACATGAATGGATAACAAACCAGTTTTAACCTCAGTAAAGAATTTCAACTTTATACCACGAGTTTGAACATTTTACTGAAGCAACTGAAGGAAAGTTACAATGGGAATGGAACATAATGACTTACATGTGATTCATGCTTACACAAGAGGGTCCTTCAAAGGGCTTTTACACCCATTCACACACTGATGGCAGACACTCCTGACAAGGGTCAACCTTAAGGTCATGTTTTGGTTTTGTATTTTATTATTATTTCCTGATTATGTTGTGTTTTTGTATTCACCCTTGTCTCTGTCTTTCAGATCCTCCTCTTGTGCCTGCCCTGTGTGTCAGCCCCGCCCTGATTACCCTCACCTGTGTCTCGTTGTTCCCTGATTGTCTGTGTATTTAATCCCAGTGTGTCCTCCCTCATGTTGCCAGTTCGTAGTGTTTCGTCATGATCTCTAGTCCTAGCGTTTTTTGTATCAGCCTTGTGTATGACTTCTGCCTGACTTCTGACCCTGCTTTTTGCCTGCTCCCTGGATTTGTTTGCCTTTCTGCCTACCCGTGTACCGAACCTATTTTTGAATTAAAGGACTGCCTTTTGAACGGAACCCTTGGAGTCTGCGTGTGTATCCATAGCCTACATTGTTTGTCGTTGTGTCAACTCCTATGTAAAGTGATTCAGAAGTAAGTAACTAATCACATTCTTCTGCTGACAAAGCAGCGGGAGCAACTTGGGGTTAAGTGTCTTGTCCAAGGACACATTGGACATGTGGCCGCAGGGAATGTAAGTATTTAGGCAAATACATTTTTTTTCTAGAATCTCATCTTGTTGCTACTAAAGAGTTAATAGAGATTTTAATCTAACCCCTCTGGCACCGTCCTTATTGTTGGTGTATACATTCAAAAATAACCATGACTTTGCAAACCCAAAACCTTAATAAAAGGAATGTTGCTCCAACAAATTGAGGGAAGCCAGCGAGCTAGTTCAGACAGGCAACTGGAGCTGCACTAGTTTCACACATGACATGCGTCATTCTCCACGATCCCCTGACGAACACATCCTCCAAATGTGAATGTCTATTATGCAGTAAGATATCAGGTCTCTCCCCTCAGCTCTGTCATTGCCAGTTCTTCCCTGTACCAGTAGTGCGCTTTTACTTTCATCTCCACCACTTCCCCAGTATCCCCCTGCAAGGCTCCGACTAAGGGTTTTAAGATATTTTCTATTCACTTCTCACATTTCTACATGTAAAACAACCTGTGAGGAAACTCTTTATGCTGCACTGATTTCTTAATTGACATACATTATTCTCTCACTTATCAACGTATCCTTCCAGTGTGGCAGTCTTTCCCTCTGCTCTGTATTTGCAATTGCTGTCTCGTACCAGTGCTGCACTTAAACGTTCAGCCACACCACCACCCAACACCCATCTGACTAAGGTTTTAAGATATTATCTCATCACTCCTCAAATCTGCTTGTAAAATAATTCTGTGAGGAGTGATGAAGTTGGAGCCCTGACGTCAATCACAAACTATGTTCTGCTGCTGCAATAAACATTTGAGACCGAGTTATCCAACTGAAATGAGATATTTGTTGAAAAGAGATATAAAGTGGATGTGTTTAGAATTGAGACAAAAGAAAGGCCAGGTGGCTGGAAAGCTAATCAAAAGCCACTCTTACGTATGCAGATAAAACAGCATCCAACAAAATGTCATATTTTAATTGCTCAGAGGAATGCAAACATATTGCAAAGACAATGGCTTGGAATAAACAGGGAAATGTTCTGAATGAGTCATCAAATCATGACTACAAGATGATAGATAAAGATGTTGCTTTTATGTTTGTGTGCTCTCTCTTTGTCTCTCCCTCACAATGACTCATGCATGAGCTGCGTCAGGTGTGCATGGATGGATCCAGCTTTGTATTTTTTCTAGTGGAGTCAAATCCTCTTATACCTCCTGAACAGATGTGCTGCTCACCATGGTGCATGATGAGAATGATCCAGCAAATAAGAAGAGCCCAGACTGACTTGCTCAAGTAACACAATGGTAACGCTGTAAATACAGACATACACAATGTAAATATGATTTTGATAACACACTATGTGGTATTTGAATGCTTTCTCTCCTTTTGTTTTTCTCTGCCAAATATTCCTACATGCCTTTCCACCTCCATTTGCATATTCTACAAGTCATCGAAATCAGAGTGCCAATGGATATCAGCGAGCCAGAGAGCTCAGGTCAGAGGCCTCAGGGTCAGAGTTGCTCTTGAGGGCAACAAAGAGGCTCAGGGCAGAGACCTCAAGGGCGTATGTATTGGCGGCGCCAGTCAGAAGGGCAGCCAAGGGGACTCCAGGTTGGGAAAGGTGGCTGGCAGCGGAAGATGAGAGCGGTGGAATGGGGAAGGGTGGAAAGTGAGCACAATATTTTGTTTACCAAGACGCAACTTGTACACATAGATTTTTTAAGTGTCCTGTATTATTATAGGAATACATGTATAGGGGACAAAGCTGCCTGGTATCTCTTCTCAACACATTGCATGTGACAGTGAAGCAGGTGACAAGGACCTGGAAACAATGTAATCCACCTACATTAAACTAGGGTTCACAACAGAGGAACACATTGTAAATGCCAAGAAGGTAACATATACAATTAGAGATTAAATACTAATAAATAATAAGATCTACCTGTTTCAACTGCATTAACTTAACCCAAAATATGCAGTGGAAAGGATCCTGGCCTAAAACACAGTGAATACAGACAGGGGAGGTTCAGGTAGATTTAGACAGGTCAAAAAATCCAGACCTTATTCTGAACCAAGTTGTTTGAATCTGGAGATAGCTTGGAGTAGAGCTGCTACTTGTTTACTTCAAAGGGAGCCTACTAATGGCTTTCAACATTAGGATTAGGATGCCTCCTAAGCACCTCCCTTGGAGGTTTTTCACCTCCACCCAACTGGGAGGAAACTGGGTATTTTCCCCACTGAGTATTCCCAGTTGGAAACACTCATTGGCCTGGTATGCATAGTGATTCCTCAGGAGCAGCTGGAAAAATGTTGCTGGGGAGAGGGATACTGGGCTAACTGAGTTAGCTTGTGGCCACTGAAAATGGATGGATGGATAGGTGGATGGATAGATGGATGGATGGATAGATGGATGGATGGATGGCTGAACAGAAAACAGTCTGAAAAAAAAAGTTTTCAGGCTGAGCTACCAGGTCCATCAAACAAGTTTCCTCTGATGCACACTCTCTTTGACTTATATACATGAAAACATTTATGCTTTTGAGAAATCCATTTCAATCTCAATGAGGTTTGTCCTGGTTAAATACATTTTAAATTTTAAATAAATAAAAATTTGGTGCAGGCCTCAGACATAACTGCTTTTCTACCAAGTACAAATAAAAACAACTGGCCAGAGACCATTACAGTAAATCATGCAGAGAATATAGCAATGACTTCATTCAGCAGCATATCATTCAGCAGTAAAAATGAACGGCATTCCTGTCTGAAGAAGGAAAACATTAACACGAATCCTGAGCGATAATGTTGTCTGCCTTGAGATTTAACTAATCAATAGAACTACACTGCTGTGCTTCTGCTCTAAATGCTCATAATGTCCCTTTAACAGTAAATACCTAATCATTAAGCCTGCTGTGGTGGGATTGCTCCAGCAGATAGTCTGGCCCAGTGTGTCTTAACTGGCTTGCAGACATCTTGCTCTGGGCAGGCAAGTGGGGTAAAAGGCTAGGTTGCTTAAGGTCAACTTTGGAAATACTTTTTTTTCAAAGCTCTCATATTTGTTTCTTCTCCTCTAAAAGCAATAATCTGTATAAATTTCCCCATTCCCGTGCCTCAGCTCCCCTCATTAGGTTGGAAGATTAGTAATTATGATAAAGAATTACTGTTGTGAAGGCTCATTGCCTACTAATTTTGATTCAACTTCGCTAAACAGAGCACATTAAATGCCACACAGAGGACTGGAGAAAATTCAATGCGAATGCAGAAAAGCATTTTTTGGTACAACAGGTGAGTTGGCGGTTGTGCAAACATCCTCCAGCGGGCCTGGCTGAGGAATATAGATCCTCTGGGGGAGAGGGGGGGTGATAATGTGGCTGAGTGCTCTAGCCTACCTGAGAACTTTTTTTGCTGACTGAATGACAAAGTAGTTGTGAAGACAGGAATAAACAACATCTGGATTTGCCACCAAAAAAAGGAGGATGTCACAGTTGCAGAGAGTGTCTGTTTGAAAAAGTCCTTGGAAAACTAACACATAACAAAACTTCATATGTAAGTGATTAAATCATAATTAATTGAATTATATGATGTTCATTCAAAGTCATTTCAAAAGAGTGGAAAAACTGTTTTTATACGTCAGTGTGCAAGTAAAAGTTGAAGTTCAAAAGATTAAACTAAATGTTTAAGTGTTAACGAACCATCGGACTGCAGGCAGGAAAGTTTTATGTTCATGTTCAAAATAGTTGGTGTGCATAACTGCAGAACTGAGGTGATTAGTCAGCCCCTCTACTGCAGCATGGATGTAGGACCAGACTGTTTTTTTTATTCTAACATGACCTTATTGGGAGTCACAGTACAGAAAAAAAGCACCCAAGTAGTATGAGCGCTGCTTTATTTTTAAAAAGCAAAAGTGAAGGCTAAGAAAAATCTATATTTTCAGAATGAGGACGTGCTAATGAACCGGTATGGAAGTGTTAATTAGTTGTAATTATCAAAACTCTCTGAAGTCTGATACGGTAGCTTTTAAGACCTTCAAAGTGAGCATATCTGGAACCAGAGTCCTGTAAGGAACTTTCAGTTTGTGATGACAAAATGGTCTTTGAAGATTTTGTCTTGAACTTGTGAGACATTGATATTGATGAAAAATCTCACCCTCTTATCTCTGGATAGTAAAATGTATCCTGTATCAAGAATCTTTGCTGTGGAGAATGTAAAACAGTCTATATCAGCAGCGTTCAGTTAATCGTTGCGGCTTGAAACTTCCCTGAAGAATCAGTTTAAAGGAAGAATGAGCGATTGATCTGATCCAGTAAATGTCGCCCTTGAGCACCAGCATGAAACCTAAACAAACTGCTCTTTGATGGCTCCTCCACCATGAAGCCTCCACTTTCCTCCAGCAACACCTTCAACCCCCCTGCACTCGAGTTCGCACGAAGGAGTTTAGCGCAAGCTAGCGAGCTAATGTTAGCACACTTTAGTTAGCTCGTAGCTTGACGATGCACATAGACTGACACGGAATGACCGTGATCTAAAAATGCTTACATGACATCCGCATATGCAGAAAGAAAGCTCTGTATGTCCTTGACTAAAAGAGCTTTTATACACAAGGGGAGGAGCTTGCTGTCCTGTCCATGTAAACATGATGTAAACACGGCTCCGACAACAACACAGCCAGTGCGACTCGCGCTTTTGTTTGTAAACAATCATGACTCAGAGAGACATTTACGATGGATATACTTGATTTCTGCTGTATTTTTGTGTAAAATGTTGCACATTCTTCCTCTAATGCACTTAAAATAATTAGATGAATCAGTGTTAATTGCAGTCTGTTTCATAACCAGCTAAAAACTCCTCACAGGAGCTTTAATATAACTTGTAACCTCAGCGTATTGGTTTGATTTGGCCCCTGCACATGGAGGTAATAAGCTAATTTGCTATACTGCTCTACTGTTAAAAAAATACTACAATGACACCTTCTTAGATTTAAAATAACAACCCCAACTATTACATACCGGGAAAAAAGGTAGATAGCTTTTGCTTTGTGCAGTTGTCCTCTGCTGTTGTCCAGGCTTTTACTGCACTGATACCTTATTTGGCCATCTTAATCTGTGCATCCTACCCAGAGGTTGTCTGAGTGAAGACAGGGAAAAGACTTGCTTGTCAGCCGCTGTCACAGAGGGGAATGCATCATCACATCAGTTACACCACTCTAACAGCGAGAGTACAATACTCTGGAGTCCCAGCGCTGGTGGGATGTATCGTTAGAGCCTCAGTGAAGCACAGAGAAAACACAGCACTGTTTGGATGTGCCACTTTAACCTCCTCAAACTAGATGTTGTAATACTGTGTAAAGCACCATGAACTCAAAGTAAAATTGGATGAGTGTGTGAGCTCCACTAACTATTTCTTTCACTCTTCGACCTTTGAGGAAAGTTTTTGTTCATGAAGTTTTAAAACATGATTCTGAGTAGGCATGCACAAAACGAGAAAATCACCTAATGTGAGTAATGCTCACACTGGAAACAACAGTTTGCAAGCGTGGATTGGTTCTTTAGCATTTGGAGGAAATTTTGTTTAAAATAACAGCATGATTGGATGAAACATGTATATATATATATTTTTTTGACAAAGAAAGAATCATGACATTAAGTCCATGAACGTATTAGTCATTGTAGAGGAGGATAACCTCACCTGCATGCAGCAGATAATTAATTAAAAAAAAGACCATCATTATTTCCAGCGAGAATGTGATCATTGAAGTGTTTCAGCTAAGCCCCTTTTTGAAAGAAATACTGCATGAGGTCCTGCAAGAAGGCCTGTGTTTACATAGGCATGACACTGAATCAAACTAAATGACACATTGCAGGCCGAGATGGTGTGTGATATTACACAGCATGTCTGCGTTACAATAACAAAAAGGCATGACTCATCATCTGCTCATGACATCTAGATTCTCAGACACTTTTTGAAGCTGTTAATTGGCAGCCTAAAAAGTGACACTTAATCATAAGACATTGAGATATTAAAGTTCAGTTCTAAAAGGTGGCACATTTCAAAACCACAGAGTAACCCACCATTAAATCCAAAAGAACAATTTGTGGCTTCATTCCTTTACATTCTTATATAATACGTTTTAAGAGGGACTTACTTTAGTTAGGTTAGTTTTTGAAGAACAGGGGTGTTTTTTTACCCTCATGATTACTGGCACTGGGAGTCCTGATGCGTGGGCAGGACAAAAGTCATACTGGGAGATGGAACGTCACCTAGTGAGTAATACATATGACACATCTCCAAACTGTGAGAGCCACGTTGTACACAGCTTGGGTGCCACCCCTGAAGGTTTCTTCACTTCCTTGGCTTTGACTCGATTGGAAGAGGTGGGCTTGGACACAGTGCGGTTACTCATACACGAACAGAAGCACAGGAACGCAACGTGGACATGATGTATAATCGACCGCCGACTAATTGAGAAACCCAGTGTTGGATCTGAACAAAATGACTTTAAATAATCTACAAAGTCAGTAAAGTTTCAGTCATGTTCCCTGTACTGATCTCCATTATTCGTCTAGATTAGAGAAAACTCACTGTGCCGCTATCTTACAGTCTATGGCAGCTATTTGACAGCTACCGGAAATTTAAAGGTGGAGTGTTTTCTTTCATGTTACTCGGTGCATGAGTTGACGTCGTAAATCAATCAAGCCACCCTAAATGTCCAAATGATAACTCAACATTGTGTTTGTTTCAATCATCTCTCTTGCATGACACACACTTCAGTGATGATCGGATCGTGAAGCGCTCAAGAGAGTGTATAATAATATCAAGCGGATTATACAAACTTCCTCACTCTCTTGGAGAGTAAAGCTCTGGTGTGCTCAGACAGCACTACACATATGGATGACGTGTGTACAGAGGTAACCGTGCTCGGGCCCTGTTGGTCCTGGAGCAGTGTGAGTGCAGGCCAGGCGAGAATCGTGCTTCACTACGGTATGGGGACAAGTGTGAGTATGCCCTTTAGTAAAATCATGCTGTACAACAGTAATATCTACAAAGACATGATAAAGCTGTAGATGCTTGCTTTACTCAATAAAAATTCAAATTCATAGATTTTAGAGAGAGAAAAAAAAAGGTCAGTGTGGAGGAAATAGTTGACACAAAGTCCTTGACCTGAACAAGTTGGATGACTCAGTGTTTCCCACAGGGCCACAAGGCTGTGTGTGGTAGATCATGTAGAAAGTGACATGAGGTTTGTTTGTACTTTTGTACTCTAACACTTTCAAAGGTGTCTATGTTCGCTCTCTTTGGTGGTACCTGGCAAGTTAAAGGCTGAGTCATCATTTCTACTAGATCTATATATTGACAAAATAATATTTATTTGTAGAGGTCAGGAGGAAGCACCGTTCTAAACTTTCAATATATCAAATTCAAGTTTAAACTGGATCTGGAACTGACAGCAAGGTTGTTTACCACACTTAATAAGAGTGATGTTTATCCTGCTCCTCTTTCGACTAGCTTGGGAACATAACTCAACTCAGGCTTATTGTGTCCAGAGGTGAACTGGAGAAGATTACTCACACTTTGGATTCATCTCAGCTAGACTTATGTAATCCCTTTACACATGTCAAAGCAACTCTTCTTTGAAAGGCCAACAAGTGGTCCAAAATGCTGCTGCTAAGGCGCTGACAAAATCTACTAAAAGGTGCTTTTTAGCATGGGCCAACAGGGGCCAGTGCCCCTGTAACACTGAGCTTGGTCCCCCCTGTGCCTTATATTTTGGTTTGACTTTCTCCATAGACATAGAGGGAGTATTTTAAGTTGTGGTAGTTAATGCTGTGCGCTATTATTTGGTATAATAATACAAAAGCTAGATCATCTCTGTCTATTTGTCCTGGCTTGAATGTGCTCCTCTGACAAAACAACTGGCCCCAGCCTGGCCCCCTCAGTAAAAGTGGTCTAGAACCACCACTGCTTTTTAGTTTTAGGTTCTTGTGACTGTGCATAGAGCATTGCATGGTCAAACACCTGCTACACCAGCAGGACCCTGAGGTCCTCTGATGAGGATATGCTTTAAAATCTAAAGATGAGTGTGAGGTTGTAGCTCCTTATCTTTGGAACTGTCTCCTACTGGAACTTGAGAACTGTGACCTCCCATTTGTCATTTAACTTCTTTCTTCTTGATTTTTTTCAGTTAAAAGTAGTCCAAAAACTATCGCAAATGTTTCCTGTCTCATGTCCGCCATGTTTGTTTACTTGTGTTTGACTGCAGGACATTTTGTGAGGTTTTATTGGAATTGGTTGATTGTGTGTTCTGTTTTGGTCACATTTTTGCCGTCACACACTATAGGATCAAAAATGTTTAATCAATGATTATTCGTCATCATGTGTGGAGTCGCTCACGTTTCAAAATCTGTTATGATTTTAATAATCTTTTACTGTCGTCCAAGCATTGTCCTCATCTCTCATTAAAAAAAAAACTAAAAGACATGAAGACCACAAAGAAGAAATGAAGAAATAAAATGCTAATAATATAAATCATAAAAATACGTCGATCTCCAATCTCAGTGGGGTTTGGAGACGGCCTCACCACAGATGAGCATTACTGCCATTTTGAAATTACCATATGTGCAGAATCTACATGTCAATGGCTCTCTGGTGTGCAGTGTAGTGATAACGCTATAGTAAAATAAATGAAGAATCCAACGAGGCGCAGGCACACACTGCTCACACGCATACACAAAGAAGTAATGCATGCATGGCAAGAGGGAGCGAAGAAAGGAGAAGATATACACTGACTGCAGTTCATGTTAATGGAGGCATATGGCGGTATGAAATCCTCCCTCAGACATACATCACACTGCACATTTATTTCCCCTGCAGTAATGCAAATGAATAGCATTGTTATTGAAAGAATGTGATCTATTTAAAATATGGTAATTATGATTACATTATGTGTCATTTGTAATCTTTCACCTTTTTTGTTCTCACAGAGCAGAATTTGAATCCTGTCACTCTACTCTACTGTGAATGGGAGTCTCTGTTTTTGTGTGCACATGTGGAAATCCTTTAGTGCATGCCTTACAGTATCGATAAGTTAACACCCAGAAATCACCGTTATTCCTGCAGGACATTGGCATTAGAGCACACAGCTTTCAGTTGAGTGAGAGTGAGAAGAAAGGTGGACGGTGGGTTTAAAATCTTAAGCTTGCTATTATTTTGACCAGCCCATGCTCACTCCTAAGTCCCCTAGAAAGGAAGCATGAAGTGGCCTACCTCTTTAAAATCGGATGCTTTTGGTAATTTCTGGATGCTGTCATTAGCTTTATATTTTTGTGGGCTGTTGAAGTCTGAAAGGTGCAGTGCAAAAGTACACTGTTGCATTCATTTTTCATTTTCTGGACACAGGAATTTAGTAACATTACTTAGGCTGTAACGTATGTAGTTATGTTATATTTTATATTGTGCCTTAGGCAGATAGTTGCTGATAAATACTCAAGTTAATCCCAAATCATTATCTTTGTTTCCTAAACACGGTTTTAGTAACTTTTACTCTTAAAGTATTTTTAGTTTGGGTGCCAGCAGGGATGCTGCCAGGACTTCAGGGCCCCATGAAAAGATATATCATCGTGCCCCACCTTCACAGCTAAACTAACCCTGGAGAATTTTTTATCAATCGACCAATCTTTATTTTTATAGCGCCAATTCATAATAAATGTTATCTCAAGACACTTCACAAAAGGCAGGTAAAAGACCTTACACTTTGTTATTTTACAAGGACCACACATTAATCCATCATGAGCACAGCACTTAGCAACATTTAGCAAAGTAACATTGGCAAGAAAAAACTTCCTTTACAGAGGCAGAAATCTTGGGCAAAACCAGAACAGCCATCTGCTGAAACGAAAAGCACTCTGCTGAAAAAATGTGATAGAGGGAGATACAGGAAGAAGGATAGGGACAAGCGGTAGGGTGGGGGACTTACAGATAGTGACATGCTGTAATAGGATGTGAATGCATAGAGAGAGAGAGAGAGATAGAGAGAGAGAGAGAGGAGCTCAAGGTGTCAGTCTGAGCCTATACCACACCTCCATTAAACAAATTACCCATTACAACTTTTAACAACTATACTTTGTTTTACACCATTAAAATGGTAGATAAATAATCACTGAAATATTTCCTCAGCAATATGTATATGTACACATCTGTTGTTATTATTATTTATTTTGTTCATATTGTATTGAATTGTTGTCAGCATATTACCTTGGCCTGTTTTGTGAGCTGTCATCCCCAAATGGGGAAATCAACAAAGTCTATTCTATCTCAGTTATCATAGATTACTTGCCCACAGAGCCCTGCATGTGCCATGATACTAGAGTGGTACCCAAATAGTCATAGGGCCACAGACCAAGCCGCCATTATTGATTAGGTGTGAGTGAGAACCAGTTAGTTTGACAGTAGCAACAAACCTCGTTTTTATTTAAAGGAAAATTGGCCTACATTTTCAGATGTATTTGTTTGATTAGCTGAGGCAGGTGGGATGAGATGTGATTAGTTTTCATCAAGAGTGTATGTGTGTACTGTGCCATGTGCATCTCTACATGGGCACAGTGCATCAGCATCAGCTTCCCCATTGCTTACACACTGTCTGCAGCCATCATGGAGGAAAGCCCTCATTGTGTGAAGGACAAAAGCGGCGTGTGCCACCAGTGGGAGATAACGGTGATTTATGAGGGCCTGTCACAGTGGTGGCAGGTAAACATGCACTTTGGGGGTCTGTCTGTGAACTCGCCGCCATTCTGTACCCATAAGGAGAAGCTGGCAGGGCTATCAGCATATTCAACTATATAATGACCGGCAAACAGGGCATAATATTTCATTTAAACCTCAGGGGAAGAGCTGAAATGATGACATGAATAAAAGCAAGGATGTGCATTCAAAGTGTGTGTATGTGTCATCCTTTACATATAACGAACGCTCTTAAAGTGCAAGTTTTGGATTGTACCATTGAAGGGCTCCTATCACAGAAATCTGACCTTCCATTAATCAGAAACCAGTCGAAAATATGGCGGGAACAACATGGAAAACACACAAGTGTTCTGATATGAATGTCTTTTATATACTAATTGTGTTTCTTAAAACTTAAATTGTGTAATCATAACATATTGTTTTATTTGCAATTGCAATAACTTAGCAATTTTAAAGGAAGAATGTGTGACTTTTTGATCCAGTAGATGGCGCCCTTGAGCACCAGCATGAAACCAAAACAAACTGCTGTTTGGCGACACCACCGCCACACTGAGTCCTCCACTCTCCTACTGAGACACTCCTCCAACCCCTCTCGTGTTTGCACAAAGGAGTTATCAAATGGAACGCACCGTAGTTAAGCACCATTAATCGCAAGCTGCGGACAAAATTGTCCTTTTCTCGAGCTGCATTGTTGTGTTAGCAAGCTAATGGTAGCGCTCTTTAATTTGCTCTTAGTTTCACATTGCATGTAAATGTACACGGAGTGACCTTGATCTAAAAATGCTTACGTGATATTGAAATATGCAGTGAGTACAGTATGTTATTCGTCTTTTCTCTAGTCCCTCACTTCAACAGCTTTTATACGCAACGAGAGGAGTCAGCCATTCCGTCCATGTAAACATGACATAAACACGGCTCAGACAACATCACAGACAGCAGACTCGTGCGTCTCCCGCATTGTAGACAGTCATGACTCAAGGATACATTTACAGAGGAGTGACCTTGACTTCTGCTACATGTATGTGTAAAATGTTGCACATTCTTCCTTTAAGTAAGTAAAAAGCATCACTGTAAAATCATTTTAAAAGGCTGGACATGACTTAACTATGAGAATCTGTCTGTTATAAAATAATGTTTTCTACCCCATACTCTGCACCACTTCCATTTACATGCACCACCATTTACACATGTTTTTCTCTGTTTTACACTGCAAAAACACAACTGGATGATAAGGTTCCTATGAACTTTGTCGAGGTTTGGATGTTGCTGGGTGAAACTGAGGTACATCATCATCATAGCCTAGCCTGAGTGAATACTGCACTTTAGTTAGTGTACTGTATTGTCCAGTTATTGGATTGAAATCACTTACAGTGGCTATGGTTTGTATATTTGTTATTTCACATCCCTGCTTTTCTGTGGGAGAGTAAACTTTGAGAATATAGAGAACTAATTAGTCTGACCTGAAGAAGACGACCACTGGATAAATAAGGGAGTGTACACTTTCACCTTGTGATTGGCTTTAATTAAAAACAGACTAGACACAATGTCCAAAATTCCCTGAATGGTTCTACAACAGAACAAAAGGTTGTGCCCTTTGAGGTGAGGCCCTCGGTTAACCCCAAGGATTGTACTAAGATGAGTCCTCCTTAGAATACACACGTGAACAAAAATCCTTTTCAGTTAAATGAACAGCACAGATGCTCAACACATACAGGGGGCGCTGTGCTGGTGGAGACTGTGGTGGTGGAGGGACGTGGTGGTGGAGGGAGGTGCAGCAGCAGCAAACTGTGTTCGAACGAGTAACATCTGCAAAGAACAGTGAGAGGTGGTAATGGCTGCCTGAACAAATGCTTTTATACATTTGAATGTTGCCAATCAGCTCGAGGCCAAACAACTTGTGAAGGAGCCAATGATGATAAAGGAGTTGTTGTCAATGAGAAAATGCAGTTAGATTATTGAAATGTATTTCTATTATTTGGCCCATATGTATTTTATGCCAATGCTACTCTAAAGCTCCTGTGACTGAAATTATGAAACACTCTGTTTCAATTAAATAGACTAAAATTTAAATTAGTGTCTCTCCATGGCCTGCAAAATAAAACTAGAAAATCTGCGAGAAGATTGATTATTTAGTCATTTTAATTCCTTGTATCGCTGCTGCAAGATGCCGAAACAGCCGTTTTTATTAAGATTCATGAGTGAAACGTTTGACTCCTATAAGAAAGCCTGATGACATTTTTGTTTAAAAAATGTGCAGGACATGGTCAGCAAAGATGTAGGAGGTACTGCTTGACCACAGGGGCCGCCAAAATCAACACAAGCCAAAAGTTTCTCAAAGGAGCTTTAAACAATAACAGAAACACATTTTTGTAAAATACTGCAGTCTAAGCACCAGATGACATTCTCCAAGATGTGACATTTGAATTAAACCCTCACAGAAACAGTTTGAAGAAAAACTCGCTATTGAGGTGTTCAAGATGTTGTCTGTGCAGAGTATAGTTCACAGTTCAGACAGTGGCTGAGTTTCTCCCATATGCTGCCCCGAGGGGGTTGAACTACTCCCCTGAGGGACTGTAGAGATCAGAGACTAGATACCAGATCATTCTAGTACACGTTTGGGACCATCAAAGACTTGCATGGTGTACTGGAGAAGACAGGACAGATGTGCAGGCGGCTGTTAATGGTTTGGGTGATGTTGGCCAAAAATTCCCCAGGCCTGTAGAACAGCAGGAGGGATAAAAGTCTGCCATCTTTCATTGAGCTGTCATTCAGCTGTCTTTTTGGATTTCATCTGTCATACAGCCTCCCATTCATCTAAAAGAATACTAAAATGCGTTTATTTTTTAACAATAAGTCAGCCAAAAACTGCCACACTACATTCGAGAAGAGAAGCCTGTAACAACTGAATAATCATAAAGAACATCCAGTTCCTTTTCCAGCTAGGTGTGAATGCTAATTATGCACATCATAATCAGTGAACAGTACCTCGGGTTCACTGTGACTTATTTAAGACACAGTATGTTCAGTGTCAGAACAGCAAAGTGTACCACATCTTGAGAAAAAGAAATCTCAGTTTACCAAGTTTCAAATTTTCCCAGAGAGATGTATGGGAACTGTGTGGATACAAGATTACTCAGAAACAAATGAAGAAACATCTATTTTCAAACAGGTATTCGGCCATCATGACACATTTTTCCAAATATAGAATCTATACATTCATGCTGATCCCAAGAAAGCCTCACACACAGTAAAATATTTCTAAAATATTAACAGGTGTTGATTATGTGATGTAGTTTGCAAAAGTCTGCCCATCTTTACGCCTTGCAAAACAGCGATTAAACACACGAACTACATTTCTCACCTGCTGAGATGGCAAAGCAAAACCTGTGCCAAGAAGCTACCATGAGCACTTCTCAGGCATCAACACGACAGATTCACGGCGTCTTTAGCCTGTTGTGTGGCTAAGGATTACAACCTCACAGTGTCCGACAGCCTTTGTGATAGGGTTCATACATTTAAGTGTAGATACTTGAAAAACAAAGCTAGCACGGAGGCTATAGTCCTCTAAGCGGACGGCCTGGTTACGAGTCCGACCTGTGGCTCCTTGCATACCAGAGAGGCATAAGCAAGTCATTCCTCATTCTCTGTCCCCCTGATTTCCAACTTTATCCACTGTCCTGTCTCTACAATGAAGGCACAAAAAGCCCCCAGAATAATCTAATCTAAAAAAGAATCACACCAATTGTTGCTTGTAAAGGAGAGATGCAAACCCCAACAATTAACAGGTAATCTTGGTTTCTCCTGCTTGTGATGTCCCCACAGATTATTTGAGGCCTGGTAATTTTTTTTATCTAATGTATTTCTATTTTATTCAAATTGTTCAATATGGTTGGAATTTGTGAAATAAGACAAATCCAGCTACTTATTTCTTGCTCCTTATTTATGAAAAATGTGTTTTGTAAAACCCAAAAAACAGAGAATCTACATCATGTTTTGGTCAATAAAAATGTGAGTCAAAGTAACTGAGATTTGGTACAAGCTCTCCTTTGATTGAAACGCAGTTGCTGCACATGTAATAGTAAAGGCTCAAATAAATATAAGCCATTTAAGACAGAGCTTCCTCAGCAGTGACAACATGGAGATGATCAAGGTTTTTTAAAAATGGTTGAAGAGTGCATATGCCCACACTATCACGTGGCATCGCTCATGACATAAAAACGCTTGATGTTGAAGGAGGAGGGGCTCTCTCCCTGATGTGTGGGAGGATGCACATGAAAGTATTCCTTTGCATCATTCAGCTCATCAGAGAACAAATCAGAAATCATGGCATCCATTCACGACAGAGCTGTCAATTTCCCTGCATATGCTGTGGAAGGAGAACATCTGATAAAGCCATGTGCTGCTGGGATCACTCACATGCACACATTGTAAGTTGAGATTCACATCATTCTCAAAGCTGCTTTTTTCCTAAGAAGCCACGATCAGGCTTGGAAGTTAAAATACAGTAATGTGTTAGCAAACAATAAGCTGAATGCTAATGATAGCTTATTTAGCTGCCGGTACCTGATGGGTACTTAAATATGTCCTTCGACCTTCAAAGTGAAAGTCCATCTGGATAATGTTTATGTTTCATGGTACCAATGGGAAGGCATACATTCCTAATGTAATGCAAGTAAGCAAACAGTCACGTTTGCTAGGAATAATGTGACGTCCTGCAATCTCTGCATGTATTTGGTTGGTTTGGTTAAACTTCCTGGCTCAGCAGCCAATAGGCAGAGTAAGGAAGGAGATCAGTTAACTGTGTACACCTGAATTAATCCAGCCTCCGCGTATTGAAGTGGCTTTTAACTGCTGTTTCTCCTCTCTTCCTCCCAGGGCTCCACCAGCTGGTTTGCTTTTGTTTGCACTTCACAACAGACTCATCCATACATCGCACCCATGACTGATTTATCTGACTTATACGTTAAACAATTATGATTGTTTTAATTTAAGTTCAAAATAAATGAACTTCCCTTAAACCTTGTTTTATGTGTGATACCCCTCTTTCTCACCTAGCTTAATGCTAATGGAGGCTAATTATTAGCATTGAGCAAGTCATGTGAGCTGTCAGTACTTAATGGGTTATATTTGCTTCTTTTACCTTGAAATATGGTGAAGTGGATTTTCACTAACCATTGTCTAAAGATCTTGATAAATTGAAAGCAGTGACAAATCCACACTGATACATCAGAGGAAAATGACTGCCATGTAAATATAGTGTATTGTTATCTAGTCAAAGTGTTGAAAGCCCAACCAGAAGGACTCCAACTCAAATATCTGTGTCTGAGAAACTGGAGCTGAAACTAAAGACGATGGTAAACAGCCTCTTGTTTGAGTTTTACTACTGTTCAGATCCCAAGTGTCTGAGTGTTCATGTGACAAATGGCATCGCGTCTGAAAAGGTCGAGTGTTGAGTCAACCCTCCCTTGACAAAGAGGTTAAAATCTTGCTTTTGTTTGAGTTGCACCAACAGAGGAGGCCGTATCCAATCATACACCTTCAAGTCACAGAACGGCACAATTATTCCTCTCTACTCTATGACCATCCCACGTACAGAGCTAAGCGGCAGCTTCTCCACATGAGAAGCTTAGAGCCAGAGAGATTGTTGGGTTTTCAAAGACACACAATTATGTGGGTATAAGTGGGGAGGGGGATCTGTTTATTGAGAAGATTGCTGTTTTTTTAGTTGCCTTGACACCACTTGTGCAGAATTGTCGAGGGGAAAAGATCTGGGATGAAGATTTATTGTCTCACCATGAGACTAGTTAATATCTAAAAACACATCTATAGCCTTTTTAAATGAGGGAGATTAAGGATACTGATTTGCAATCTCCAAAACACTGAGTAGGACATATATTTCAATCATACGAAAATAGGCATGGCATACGCTTCTGCAAAGAAAGATGATTACAACTGCTGTGCAATAAAAATCAAATTAATGTGTTGAAAAGAGCTCATTTTGGCTTGTATTTAGTAAGTCAAATTTCTGCACTTTTCTTCAGCCTTGTCATTTTACATCAAGCAATGCAGACGCAACAGCATGCAGGCTGAGTAAGGACCCTGTTTCTACAGACAGTGCTCACTTTCAATACAAAACCAATGTAGTTCAACGCTTTCAGCCCTCATTGCCCTGAGCACAAGAACGACCCTCATCTTCAGCTGTTTTTTTTTTGTGTGGCTGCACTCACAGCACTCTCAGTTGAAAACAGTTCAACTTTTTGGATTCATGTTCGTCAATATCACTACTCTACCATTGACTAAAAAGAATCAAGATGGGGGCGGGACTTAAAACATCAGTCTTCATCAACAATGGCGGAGGAGACGCTGGTCTGACAATTTCCAGGCGTAGACTTTCTGCTGTTGCCAGGACATGACTCCTTGTCATTGTTTTCATGTTTTCTTGGTGATATCGTTGTAAAGTATAGAACTGAAAATACAGTTTAGCATCCACTTTCATAACATCATTAGCTTGTATAAGAGCACCTGTTGTAGCCTGTCTTTGAAACCTAGTAGCAATTCATTTCATTCATAACACTGGCTTTGGTTTCTGAAACATGCATACTTGATTAAAGTAACTTCAAATGGTTATTTTTGATTGAACATTCGGGATGTGCTGTACTGCTGAAAATGGCCATGGTACAGAGGTTGTAACCATGGCAACAGCACAGCATGTCACTTCCTCCAGAGAAGGTGAGCGATTAGCGGAGTGAACGTCTGTGCAAGCTCTCTGTTAGACAACAGCAGGTTGATGAGAAAGTCTGTATTCTAATTTATCTTGCTGGCCTGATAGAAAGTCTTGCTCACAAAGATCCCCGCTCCAGTCACCACCCAGGGTCTCAACAAGCTGATGTAATCACAAGAAAGGTGAGAGACATTGTGAGACACGTTGGGCGGATGCTTTCACATGTAGCTGATCTCATTGGAGTTCTGCCCTTTAAGTGCTTTTGGTGGGATTAAGGGAATTTATTACTTTGACCTGAGTGGGCGCTGGGATAATTAGTTCGTTTGACCGCTGTTCTAAAATTTACCGATGTCACCATGAGGTAATAATGAGCCAATGATGGAAGTTATTCTTGAGATGTTGCCTAAAGAGGGCAGTGGTGATTTTCTTTTCTCCCAACAGTAATCGAAAGGCCTCCATCTGCATTTAGAACAAGGCTCAGCTTGATGTCATTGAAGGGCAGATATAAAAACCTAAAAGAGTTCAACATTTTCAAAAGATAAGATGACATTTCATTTGAATAATAAACAGTTAACTAACCACAACCCTGATAGACTGAAATATAGATTGCTTTATTTATTGAAGAACATATTAGTGTTGTAGTACTCGGTGCGGTCTTGTCTCGAGACCACTTTTTGAAGGTCTCTGTCTCATTTCGAAATCAAAAGCATTTTGACTCGGTCTCGGTCTCAGACTGGATGGACTCCGGATTTTAAATCAAGACTGGTCAAGACCAGCACTGACAGGTTATTTTCCACATCATCACTGGGATTAGAAGAAAAACACCTCTTTCTGAATGAAGGAATAACTTTAATTAGTCCATAATTAGATTTTGATCCCCTGGTTACAGCCACAACCTTCCCAGGTATATATGGTCTAAGTTAGTGACATGCCTGCTGCACACAAGATGATGACTTTTCAGTGGTATTTATGGTCTTGGTCTTGTCTCAGTCTCGAAGCACTCTGGTCTCGGGTATGTCTTGGTCTTGTCTCAGTCTTGCCCTGCCTTGGTCTTGGTCTTGACTCTGTCTCGATCCCTAAATGTCTTGGTCTTGTCTCGGTCTTGGAGCACTCTGGTCTCGGGTATGTCTTGGTCTTGTTTAGTGTCGTCTTGACTACAACACTACAACATACAGAAAAAGAAAAAAACAAACACCTGCCATATGAATACATTTTTGAGCTTTTGTTCAAGTTCATTTTCATTTACCTCCCAGAGTTATCTGCTGCTGTGACAGTAGTGTCTGCACCTGTGTAATATAGATGTGTCATAATTTTGTCATCATACATTTGATTTAAAATCTAGAAAGCCAGCTGGAGATATTGGTGATCATTCTTTTTTTATGACATAGTATCACTAATACTGATATACAGTTTCTGGCCCTTCTCAAGGCCACTCACCTCATCCTCACCATAAAGCAAAGCCCTCAGGGTGATTACATTAGGGGGCAGTACAAACAGAAGTGTCAAGACCTGCTGACTACTCATCTGTGACAGCACAATGGACAAGTGCATCTGATAAACAGATGAACATGTCAGACCCGTGTTACCATGGTGTGATAACCACTGATGTTCAAATGCTGCTGTGAATCACTGCACACATTTAATACTGTAAGACAAATATTATAAAAAAAATGTGGAAAACATTCCAAGATTGTAAACTTCATCACAACAAGTTCATTATTCATCGTATCTGTTATTAAGAATTTTGTGGAAAAGGCTTCATCAACTTTTATGAGACATGCAGAAATGATCTACTGCATTTTGACTCGCATCATAAAACACACAGGTGGAACTAATAAAGTTAATAATGGCTTCCCTCCATTTGGATGTTCCAGTAGCCAAGACTGTGGGCCAGCAGGACCAGCACCATGCAGAGCCAAAGAACTGGCACACCAGAATTCAGCTGATATTAATGTCATTAGTTTCAACAGCACGCCTCATTTTATGTCATTTCAGAATATCTGCTGTGAAAAATGTCTATTAATAAGAAACTAAAGGTTATCTACATTACTAGAAATTATTTTTCAAAAACCACAGTGGTACAAGTCTGTTTTTTTATTTTTCTGAAAAGGTTCCAGAGAGAAAGCCACAACACACTGACAGTAACCGGATGTTAAACATATCCTTAAACATTTTCTGTATCTGTTCAGCTTGGTGTAGTTGTGTTTTAGTCTTCAAGTCAGACAGGAGTTGGTAGAATGAAAAAAGAAAGGACATTCAAGAGCGAATGCATTGGTGTACTGGGATGACTTTGGACCCAACATCAGGACACAATGAAACAATGGTTTCAATGGAAACATCTTAATTTGATCTTCACTAGGTATATTGACAATACTACAGAAATAAAATCCCACCAACTTTTTTTAATGTAAGATTTGTGACATGTTAGGTGAAATCATTTATACTTTTACTAAAAGGTTTATCTTCCACAATTTAAGACACTTAAACATGTACGTATTCGGGCATGTTTTCAGTCGGTGCATTTTCAGTCAGTTTGGGCTTTTAAACTCAATGCTTCTGCTTCTATGTGATAGGCCTTGTTGTCACTTTAAGCAACAAACTCTTAATCACTATCTTTAAAAATATGTGTGTCACAAATGAACAGACCATTCTTCTTTTCATGAATTGCTCTCCCAATAACAAGATATTTTAGTTGCCAAATAGGCAGAAAAGTCTTTAGCTGGCGCTAACAAAAAACATTTGGTGTCTGTTTGTTGTGTTCTAATGATCTGCCTAAAACAGATCTTTTAATCTTCCAGATGTTAAACCTTTTTTTGGAGCTCTTACCAATCAGCGACAGAGTGTGTCAGTGCACTTGTAAACAGGGAGAAAGGGTGTAAAACACAGTTTTAATGAGCTTCCATTCATGAAAAGAGTCTGACACAAATTGAAAATAATGGCGAGGTTCATTCATTCCCTGCAGCTGGTTGTACTTGATCAGACCATGCAGAAAGCCAACACACTCAACATGTTCAGCCAACGGGAGTCGAATTAATTTCCGAATCCGTTTCATTTGAAGAACCTTTTAAATTGATTTTCCTTGGACTTGCGATACCCCAAACTCAACATTTTCAGCTGAAGACCTATTACACTCCATTCACTTCCATTGCCTCGGCTTTGTTCCGACACCTGCTGGCAAGCAGAGTGGGAGTGAAGCAAAAACTGACTAAACAAGCCATGGATTTCTTAGTTTTTCTCGCTTGATGAAGGAGGCTCCAGCTAATCTAAGTGAATGAAAATTACATTTCTCCATGCTTTAAGTTTTCATTAGATGTTGTTATGCCACAGAAAGCCATTTGTTACACCCGACAGGCTTTCAGACAGGGGAGAAAGTTGCTAAATCCTTTGTTAATCCTTTTTTTTTTTTTTAAAGGAGCTTTTTTCGTATATCTGTGTTTTGTACTACAGCTATGCGCCCAGTCTGTTGATAGAAAGAGGCTAAGAGGTCTTTTCTTTGTCATTGCCAAATTTGAAGAATGAAGTATTAGCGCTCACCAAGCAGCTCTTACTAAGCAATATATGTTAAGCATTCACTGTTCCTTCATACTGTAGCTGCATGGTTACTCTGCAGTTTCCCTTCCAAATAAATACAGCTATCTAAACATCCTCGTATGCACTGTTGGAAAGGATAAGCATTACATGGGGGGTTAAAAAAAGAAATTCCCTGTGTTCTATCAAAATTTCACCTATCAGCCATTGTGAAACAACACAACATGGTCTTACATGGATTTGTACATTTGCACAGGAAAATGTCAAAAGCTTCCTCAGAGGGGGCGCACACCAGGATCAAGGGGGGGCTTAAGTGGTGTAAAGCAGAAATACAGTTTTTGGTGATTTGAGTCAAAATCTTTCCCCTTTTGGCATCATTACTTCGTGGAAAAACGTACAGACCTTCAACACATAGTGATATAACGTTTACCTAATATGATGAACTTACATATAGAGTTGGGTTAGAGTTACAGGGATTCATGTACTACTGTACATTTGTGCTGATCTTAGCACAACCTCATTCTTAAAAAAGCTCATCCTGCTGTTAAATGTATCTCTTACTGTGAATCTTTGCCATGTAAGAAGAAAAAAAAGGTTATTTTTCATTTAATCTGATACCAACCCAATTGCAGGGATAAAAAGTACCATTAACAAATATTCAATCTTTTGGTCTTGTTTGCTTTTGCAGGTCTTATAGAGGCATTATGATCAATTCCAGTGAGTTTAAGGACCAGGAAAATACTCCTCATTGAAGCTTTAATGAACCTTACATCTCTAAAGATATCTTTTCTTTCAGTTGTGGATAAACTTTTAACTCCACTTATTAATTAACTATTGATAATAATACTCTTCCTTAAACTAAAGAACTTGTCAATTAATCTTAAATATATTCAGATTTCTTTAGTAGTAGCGAGTTTAAATTGGTTCATACATCCTTGGATCTTTAATAGCTAAGTTGGCATACTTCCAAGCTCAAAAGAGGGAATTTAAGAAATGTTTTTATTCCCTCAGCAGAAGGCTTATTATTAGTGTGAGCTTTTTTTTTACAAACTAGGTCAGCTTAATTAATCTTTTCACAAAAACATTTCTCACATTAGTTTAACATGTGCCCGTCCAAATGTTTCGGTCTTACTTACTTACGCCTATCGCTACTTAGGAAGCAAAGACTGTTGACCATAGTCCGCCAGATGAGTAGGTCCTATGACAGGTTGGGTTTTGCAAGCCCCAAGCCCAACGGTCCACCATTTCTGGCTTCTGGTGTGTTTTGGAGTTATAAATTAGTCTTTCTTCCAGGTAATGGATTACAGACTCTTACCACATGAGGCGAGACAGGTTTTGGGTTGTGTACAAGCTGTCTCGACACGTCAAACCCAACCAACTCCTGCTACAGTGCAGTGAAAGCTGCAACCAAAGTGAGCATTTCCTACCAGCAGTGCAAGACAGTCATATTAACCCCTAAAGAAGAATGTGTTCTTCTTGAAGAGGTCTCTGGTTACTCAAAGTGAAACAGTGAGGTTGTATGGGTTTTCACTGAACAAAGACACACATGTATAAAACTTGGTAATAGCTTAACTACAACTTCACATTCAGAACACTCTTCCTGGCTTTGCAGAAGTTTGAGTTTCCAGAGTGTGACCTTCGGTTAAGTTCCTATACTTACGGACGTGTGACAAATGGAAAGAGAAACCAACATAAAGTGTTCACAGTGAAGTGCTCGGCCACTTCAAGCCTCCAGCATAGCTTTAATACATTCTGGCTTAGATTCTACTTGAAGGATGAACTCCATTCTTCAATGTGCCAGTATGTGTATAGGCTACACTATACAGCCTATATAAAAAGCAAGTGAAACATATTGGATTTTAGTCTGTTGCTGTTCTTGAAGCACAATGCAGACAGAGACTAAAGTTTGTAGTGTGTATATGTGCACACGTTCTAACAACCAGATTAATGTTGTTTACAAATGATTGCATCATTTAAAGTACATCAACTAAGTTATTTTACTCACATTCAGGCTGCAGAGAGCATAAAAGAGCTGAGTGACTTTTCAAGGTCCTTATTCTTAATAAACAAGCCACACACACTTAAATCATTCATACTTAACAAGATACATCCTGTTACTGTGGCTGTCTGCAAGCAACAGTGGCCAGAGTTCACACTGTGGTCCTGCTGTGATTGATTTTCCATATGATGGGAATATAAAGGTTCCTGTCACATGACAGACATATCACACATAAAAGGTCTTAGACCTTAGTGCTGTGTGTGCGGTTTGCTATTCGCTGACACTCTAATGAAAGTCTGTCACCTGCAACGCTCATTTCATCAGCTCACTGGAACTGTTTCTTCTCATACCCATACTGCTGTCAGAAAGGTACTTTGATGTAAAAAAAAATTGAGGGAATAAAAGTAGCTCATGTTATCGACTACAGCTGCAGGGAACTTTAACTATATATTTACTAATGTCAGGTTGCATGATGGTTCACAATGAGAACATTTGACTTTGACTCAATTTATTCTGCATGCTGTTCAGAAATGTTTCACCTCTGCTTACAAACCATCCTAACCATCTAGTACTTGTTGGGATTATCATTCCATGTGATGTTAACAGTGGCGATTCTAGAGTCCATAGGGGCCCTGGGCAAAAGTTGATGAGGGGCCCCTCCAACCACTAGCAGAGTCCCGACGCTCATCCTTTTTCTTTTTTCACTCCCAGCCAGATCATTTCTCTTCACTTTCCTTCAGTGATTTTCATTTACAAAATTTAGTTTTCAAATGCACAGGGCAGTGGATGCTGTAAGATGGGGCCCCATTAGGGCGGTTTCCTACTGTCAATGCAAAATTTGCACATTTTGAGCTACTGCTGTGGTTTAAAGTTTGTCAGCCCTCGAAGCCTGGGGCCCCAAGCTGTTGCCTGCCTTGCCTGTTGACAAGACGCGCCTCTGGATGTTAAGTACCAGAAAAGAAGATAGTATCTACATTGAAACAAGTTTTTTTCTAAAGAGGAAAAAACTCTTGCCTGGCCTACTGCAGATTTTGATGTTCGGATTGGATGTTTCGTGGGCCAAATTGATCCGTGGAAATTACTCATGATATCCGAGTAAAGTTCTCTGTGCTGCATTATCTCCTTCAGTGTCGAGAGTGAAATGACAAAACAAAGAATCTCAGAACAGCACTCTTTCACTTTTCCTCTTGGATGAAAAATTTCATTCATAAAGCTCTTTTTACTTTCCAATGAGTCCTTTTATTGCTGTAAATTGCAACATCAATTGAAGCCACAGAATTTAGATCATTCAATTTTCTAAAGCCTTTGCCAAGAAAGAAAAGTTAAGTGATAAGAGTGTCTATCAGCAAATGTGTAAAGTGTCAGGTTATCAAATATGATGTTGTAGTCTTGTTATATTTTAAGTCTTGGAGAATCAATCATTGTGCTGGATTGAGGCACGGAGAAGACAGCTGATACATACATGCATGATACATATAGAGGGGGTTAAATTATAACTATCGAGTTTTGAGGCGTGCTATGACAAGCCCACTGAACAGCTACATCGCTACTTCTTCTTATCTGCAAAGTGCTCCAACCCTGTTGGACATTTGTTGTCTGAATGATGGTGGAAGAAATAAATGCCTCACACAAATCTTTGAGAGATGTTCAGTTCAGTTGAGATCTAGCATCGATCTTCCGTTAAGACGAGAATACACTAAAAGATAATCGTCTTGATTTTGGGTCCGTTACACCCTTTTCACAAAACTAAGCAAAGTCCCAATTTGTTATGTTTCTAACGATTGTCTTGCCAGATTTTCCTGTGGTGTGAGGTATGTTAAGACACATCAGATTTGTTGGAAGAACGTCTGGGCCACACTGATCTCAAATCATTAATATTAAACATGTTTAATATTTACGATCCAATTTCCTGTTGTGTAGAAGGAACCCCGAGGACAGACGAGCATGCACTCTGTAGATTGTCACTTGAACGTAATGATAGCCAATTAGGAAGCAAGCTGACTGACGAAGGAAGCACAACAACCACAGCGAATCAATTTCACTCCCCTCCAGCTGGTAATGTAGCATGTAAAGCCAGTGTTTACGTCGTATCCGTGACTTCATACATAGTTATTAAAATGTCAAACAAAAACTATCGCCAATTATTATCCGCCTTTAAATAATATTTCTGTAAATTGAATTTGCTTGTCCTGAGTATCTAACCCCAATGGTAAATGGTAAACGGTAAATGGTTAAGACCTTTTCTAGGTTTCTGACTACTTAAAGTGCTTTTACACCGCAGGTCACACCTACACATTCACACTGCATTCACACAAAGATAGCATAGGGTGCTATGCAAAGGGTCCCTCACTATTAACTAAGCCATTCATACACCTCCACACATTGCTGACACAGCAACGGGAGAAATTAAGGGTTGTGTTTTGCCCTATGGACGCTTTGACATGTGACTGAAGAAGCTGAGGATCGAACCCTTGACCATCCCAGTTGAGAGTCAACTGACTCTACCACAGCCACCCCAATCTGACATATGTTGTGCATTTAACCATATATGTGATCTTCATCTTGTGTAACTTGCTGACATTAATTTATTTTACTTTTTAGTATTCAAAACCATCTGCTATTTAAATTTTTGTAAGGTCACCTTGACTGACGAGACTACCACTGAAAGTCACAGACAGCAAACACACTGGAAGGTGTTTTGCAGCATGCTGCTTAAATGTGGATCACTAAGAGTGCATTTGAATGTTTTTAGGCAAATAGTCAATAAAGAAAGTCAACTAAGGTGTCTAAATATTTTGATTTGTCAACTATATTTTTAAAAAATTCAAATTTTACTGAGACCCTTCAATGTTATTTTTCAATAACAATTTTGGACATGCCTTTAGTTTGCTCATTTCACCTGTAAATGTCAGCTCTTAGCCCATCTCAAGTAAACAGAATGTCAGATCAAAGCATGGGAATTTGGCAGCATTGGACACGACACATCCGTGTGTCCGTGATGGCCTGCAGTCTATCTGTGTGACTTCATGATGGGCCATTTCTCCATGTCCAAGCCCATAAATGAGTTTGGCATGGGTTTGATTGCCCCCATGGATACACAGGCAGGGAGCCTGACAGTTGGACCTCTGTGATGAATAGCCTTTTAAAACCATGAAGTACAGCGCCGCCATTGTTTTTTTTCCTCTTCTCTCCTCTTTCCCCTCCCTTCTTTTCCTTCCCTCACCACTTTTCCCATGTGATGGATTGGTTTTCAGCCGCTGAGCGTCAACGCCATTAGCTGCAGGAGCTGTCCGATGCTGCCACAGCGGCATATGTGGGGAGACACAGATCAGAGAGAAGGAACCGACATTTCCGAGCAACCGGCCTTGGAAATGTGCAACACAAAACCAGTGATGGAGGTCTTGCCTCAGACAGCTATTGATGTGTCATGGGATTGTATGTCACAGAACAAGCAGATAAACACAAACATGGCTCATCAGTTCTGTGTCTAATCGGAGATGATATGCCAAAGCCATGGAGCCTTAAACCAAATCTGACAGTAATACACACATCACCAAAGTAAATTATGATATTTTTTCCTAATTTATGGTAAAATTACCTTATTAGTGACGCTACAGTTTCAGATTCATTTCAATTTTCTGCATGCAGAAGTCATCCATAGGTTGAAGGAGTTAGGATTACAAATATTATAGCAAAATTCCCCAGAACTGATCCTAACCTTTAAGATGTTTAGTGAGTCTTAAAGAAGTACAAAGCTGTAGAAGTTCATGTATATTCCTGTTTTTGCAATATTAAGCATCAGGCAGACTCCAACACCCAGAACAAATAACAAGTCATGAGTAACTGCCTGTGTAAATACCACCAACTGTTAACACAGTCATATTAAATCTGCTTTTGGAAAAGGAAGAAACTTTTCCCAGCTAAAAAAAGTTATGCTGTCTCTGTACATTGGTTTCACACTAACCGCTGTGCTAAAGCGTCGCCATAAATGCTCTTACGTTCAATTGTATCGACAACAGTTGTGTTTTGAGTCTGTGGGTAAATTCTAGGAAGATTTTCTTTGTATAGTGATGCATGTATAATAAAGTTCTTGGCTATGACATTTGCAGATTTATCACATGGATAAATATGTCAGCACAAAGCTTTGACAACCAACCAGCGTCTTCAACTCCCAAGAAGTCTTAAACAGTCTTTTTTGTTGCATCCCAAAAACATGACCTCCTGGAGGGGAACAGATGTATTCAATCATCATCACTTTGAGGAACGGAACGGAAAACAGCATTGATCCTGGAGGAGACTGATACAACAACTAATAAAGACCTAATGACTGGGAAGGGGTCAAAGGTCACAGTTATTGAATATATTTTGTCAAACCACAACACCATTGATAAGTGTTTTTAAGTGCCATGAGTAAAAATCCTATCTGGCTTTTTAAATGATCAACTACAGAAGCAACTCTAGGTGTATAGGCCATGTTCACACCGCTTGCAAAAGTGACCCAAATCTGATTTTATTTAAGACAGCACATGTCACATGGAATCTGATCTTTATCAGATATCAGCCAACTTGTAAATCAGATTCAGGTTGGATCTTTTGAGTGCGACCTCAGTCTGAACAGCCAGGACGGTAAACACAGGACTTAGACATCACTCTTGAGCAACACTTGTCATGGGTTTGAGCTAGAAGCATGGGCAGGAGCAGGAGGTGGAGGAGGGTGGAGGCTGGGCGTCAGGCGGTGGTTACGGGACGACACAGTCCGATGGTGGAGGCTGGGCGTCAGGCGGTGGTTACGGGATGACACAGTCCGATGGTGGAGGATGGGCGTCAGGCAGTGGTTATGGGATGACACAGTCCAATGGTGGTGGCTGGGCGTCAGGCAGTGGTTATGGGATGACACAGTCAGCACCATGTTTACTTCACACAAGAATCTGAAACAGGCCGTGTTTAAAAAGTAATGTGAACAGTCAAACAACAAAAATCAGACACCAAAAAAAAATTAGAATTGAGCAGTGTGATCATAGTCAAATAGAAAGGTATAACATGTCTCCAATAATTGCTGTCACTATGTGTGTGCATCTAAAACAGTTCTGGGAGGTAGACTAAGAAGCAAATACAAACAGATAAAGCAGTGTGAGTAATAAACACGCCATGATCTATATTAAAAAGCCAGCCACTATTTTCTCGCTGTGTGATTTAATAAAGATCTCAGCCAAATGATGTGAACTGAATCCACTTAACATTACAAACCTACACTTGAAAAGACTTTTCAGTCAATGATAAAGCTGTACAACGTGTTAAAATGTACCCTAAGGCATGGTTTACATATAAGTGTATAAAGAAAAGCATTGAATTGCATTATCCTGGTGTTTTTGTAGCACCAAAGTAGAGAAAGGGATGTTATTATGTGATTGTGATTATGTTTAAACATTTACTACTATTTTAACAAAATGCTGAAAGAGCAGGATACAAAGAAAATATATCTGAGTTATATGTGAGGAAATTCACAAGCATGGTATTACTCTTTTAATTCAGCTCAAGAATGTGTGCAGGATTGTATTGGTGCTGAGTGAAGGCTACAGGGGTCATGATCATGATGGCTAAAAAGATGAGGCCCTTGGTAAACAGATAAGAAAGGATAAAGGTTCTTTAAAAAACAGTCACTGCGTGAAAGTAGAATTTGAAATTGCCTTTATTAGCATTTTTGGCATTTAGCATTATTCAGAACAGATTGCGACAGGCTACAGTTCTGTTTTGAGTCTGTGGGTAAATTCTAGGAAGATTTTCTTTGTATAGTGATGCATGTATAATAACGTTCTTGGCTATGACGTTTGCAGATTTATCACATGGATAAATATGTCAGCACAAAGCTTTTACAACCAACCAGCGTCTTCAACTCCCAAGAAGTCTTAAACAGTCTTTGCTGTTGCATCCCAAAAACATGACCTCCTGGAGGGGAACAGATGTATTCAATCATCATCACTTTGAGGAACGGAACGGAAAACAGCATTGATCCTGGAGGAGACTGATACAACAACTAATAAAGACCAATTGACTGGGAAGGGGTCAAAGGTCACATATATTGAATATATTTTGTCAAACCACAACACCGTTGATAAGTGTTTTTAAGTGCCATGAGTAAAAATCCTATCTGGCTTTTTAAATGATCAACTACAGAAGTAACTCTAGGTGTATAGGTGCACTCTTTTCTGAATACAATCCATTTTGAACACTGGCGTCCTATCGAATAGAAGAAAATATCAGAAACACAAACTGTATATTTCCATTGAATAAATGGAATTTACCCTTGACAAAACTTGACCCCAGCAGAGGAATGCTCAGTTTGGCCTTTTGCTCATCTGCTTGTGTTCGTCTGATCGACCATCACCCCAGCTCACTCTCTGCTACCCTAAAAGCTTTGCTTGCTCTGAACAACAATCAATACTTTTGAAAATGAGAACTGGAAAGAGCAGCACATTGGTCACAGTTGTCTATTTTCTCTCCACTCTCTCCGTCTTTGTGTTTCTTCTTGTTGGGGTCTTTTTTGTCATCAGCCAGAATTCGGTTAATGACTCAGTGAATGGCAGGGAGCCAGGCAGCTACCAGAAAATGGGCAGTGATTTCTGTAATGAGCATGGGATGAAAATTGATTGTGTTTCAAGTGAACCCCAAGAGTGATTAGCTGGATTCATACAGAACTCTAATATGTACATAGATATTAAATTAGAGTTTCATTCGAAGCAAGCTGTATGGAACATATTGCTTTTAAATAGTTACACTGAAGGGGTCAGGGTAAATGGGAATGCCTCCGCAAATAAGGAGCAATAAAGATCTAAATCCATTATTTCATGAATGGGCAAGCATTCGTACCACTAACTACTGTTACCCAATGCTATCCTTTAATTAGGGATGCACCAATGTATCAGTAAAACAAAGGTACAAGCCGATTTGAGCTCTGTTGACAGACATCGGCCCATCAGCAAATAATGTGGCATGCACTGATGTCAGTAACCAATGTGTATCTGTTGTGTTGCATAAACAATGCTTGCAAGCTAGTATACCTAAGTGCTGATTCAGAGAATTGGGCAGAAGAAGTCACCTGCTGGACAAACTCTGGTTTGTTTCAATGGTCAAAAGTGAAAGAAAGCTTCAGCAGTGTGGGAGTTGTACACCGTCTCAGGGAAAGATAAGCTTCATGCAGTTTGGCAAACATGTTTTAGTTACATTTCAAGAGGAGGAACTAGTAAGAACATTTTAAATACATCCAACCACATGGCTTATTTGAAAACCAGACAAGAAGAATTACAAAAACGTAATTAGAAAAAAACATTGGAAATAGAATCAGCAATCAGCTAAATTGTTGATTTAGATTTTGGGATTGGTCCTGATTTTCACAATCATGCAATTGCAACAATGGTGAAAAACAATGACTGCTGTGTAAGTGCAACTAAAACTTCAGCGCTCATGAAAGTTTCATTGTCTTTATTCTCACCGTATAACTGACCTACTGCAGTTTGAGGTTCTCTGCCAGCTTTTTTCTTAACTGATTTCTCTTTATATTGAGCGGTGGTCTTTGGGGAAAATGCATTTTTAAAGTTTTTTTTTTTTTTTACCTTTAGTACCTCAGCTGTCACTGGGACAAACTGGAAGCTGGGTTGATTGGTAGAATATATTTAGCTGTCATAACAGATACATTATCATACCAAATGTTTCTACTGTACATTTTGCTTGTATAAAATTAGAAGATCAATACAGAAGTGTACTGCATTCACCTACCAAGATAATTTATAGAAATTACACATTACATTTTTAAGAAAAAACAAGATCTTGTCCTTTTAAGCTCTCATTTAGACCACTGCGAGAAGCAAACATCCCCAGACAATTCTGTTCAACACAGTATTATACTGTATTCAGTTTGAAACATGGAGAGAAACTCGTGTCTTTACATATAGAATATATTTGTATTAGTTTGTTGACGATGTGTAACTTAGATCTTTGTGGTTCAGACGTTAACCCCTCTCATATTTTACATGACGAGCTGTGCCGATAACACATGCCTCACTGATATAAGGTGGTGCTTCTGAAATGCATTCAGGCAGTTACGTGGTAACTTAAGAGACAATAAGGCAATTGCTGTAAATACTGGATCCCCACAGAGGTGCTGCTCGTCAACAGGCAAGACAGGCAACTGTTTGGGGCCCCAGACCAGTAGGGGGCCCCTGAGGGCTGACAAACTCTAACCACAGCACAATTGGCAAATTTTGCAATGACCGTAGGAAACCTCCCTAAGGGGGCCCCATCTGATAGCACTCACTCTCGTTGCCCTGCTAAGTGTTGCATGCATTATTGCTGCGAAAACCAAAGTTTGTCAATAAAAGTCAACCAAGAAAAAAATGAAGAGGAATCCTCCTTCTATCGGAGAGCAAAAAGAAACAGGAAGAGGAGGAAGCGTCGGGACACTGGCAGACATAATGGTGACGAACGCCGGTTGGAGGGCCCCCCCCAATAATTTTTCCCTAGGGCCCCAACAGACTCTAGAATTGTCACTGAAGAGTGTAACTGAGTATTCAGAAAAGCACTTAATAAGTCCAATGTATTAGTATTAACGTTATTATTTTTAACTGAGGCGCCAATGTGTGCTGAGAAACGCAAGCATTTTGTTATTCCAAAATTATTATCTCGTTAATTCAGAAAAAACTGAGCAGATTTTTATTCAGCATGTGAATGAAATACACTTCTGTAGTTCACAAACCATTTCATAAACATGTAAACCTTGGAGCATTTCTATGTTTTTCACAGAGTCTTAAAGGCGTATTTGCTTGAATCTCTGCATTTGTGGCCGTGTATAATCAGCTCTTGCTTTACACTGTAAATGTTAAACGTACCACATCACACTCTGCAAAACTCAAAGCTGAACCGGATCCAGCCCCTCAGGGTCACTGGCTGCCCACACCCACTCTCTAAACTCCTGTCTCGTTAAACATTAATGGCCAATATGAAACTGGAATCCTCTCGGTCCGAACGGGAGATAACTGCATCTGCAGGGCAACATGATAGCATAATCAGAGGTAGACAGCTCACGGGCTCTGACAGCTACAGCTAGCTGGCTACACTGCTGGAGCTGAGGAGACAAACGCCTGAAACTCAAAGATGACAGACAGGAGTGAGGGCGTGTAGGTGTGTGTGTGTGTGTGTGTGTGTGTGTGTGTGTGTGTGTGATTGAGAGTGTATGTGCGTGTGTGGCAGTGCTGTCGGGGTAGCGATAAGGCAATAGGGAGAGGGAGATGAAGCAAGATCTGGGATAAAGGGGGGGATGTCAGTTAGAAAGGAGAAAAAAACATGAGGAGAGGGAAGGTGAATATCAGAGTCAGGGAAGCTAAGACGGAATAACTTAGTTTAAAGAATGAGAGAGGAGAAGAAAATGATGGCAAGGAAGGAGTTCAGATATTTAAACACCTATTTTCAGTCTTTAAAAATAAGAAATGGAGAGCCACTGCACTCTAGAATACTGATTTAAATAGAAAACGGCAGATATTTCTTCCCCACGTTCGCCTGTCTCTAACTATTAAAGAAAACTCAAAATTGCTCCCAATACGGCTACGGTTCAATGGGCTGCATCACCTTATCTGATGTAATTTTTATGAGAGTCTGTCTTGAATCCCCTCTTTGTAGGCTCACACTGTCTCTCCTACGAGGAAGTTAATGGGAAGTTGATGTGCTTGTTAGCAAATAAAAACTGGCACTGGCAAGCTGTCAGTAGGAACTGTTGTGATGTACCTCTGTTGTGTTGTCAGGCGACACGAAACACCGGCTCTTGTTGAACGCATCCCTAATGCCTGGGAGTGTAGTGCAGAGCCCGTCAAGCATGTCTTTGTTTCCTCCTTCCCACTTTCTCAATACTTTCCTGTTCCTCTCAGTACATGACCTGCTCTAAAACAGATGGTGAAAAGGAGTTTAGGGAGAAATAAGTTACAAGGACGTTGTTTGTGAATTTCAGGACTGAGGAAAAAAAAATGCCATGAGGGACCTTACATCACTGGAGGAGTGGAGGGAGGAAAGTAAAAAGAGGGGGATGGATGTTTTCCCGCGGCACACAACATCTGTTAACTTCTTTGAGTATTGAGTCTCAGGTGCACCAACAAACAGAACGTATATTTTCCAACCAAAACAGGACAATCATTTATTTCTTTTTGCTGTTTTGATATAACACAATGTTCATTTTATTCTTGTTGGATTTGACAGCTTGGTAAACGAGGCAGAAAGTTTTATTTTAATTGGGACATTAGAGCTTTAATACACCACAATTGGATGCAATTTATTTCATATGGGATTGCATTGCACTAAAATGGGTTTTCAGGTGTCATTTCAAAGTAGTAATTGGAATTTAAAAACAGATAAACCCCCTCGGGTGACCAGGTGCGTACAAGCCGAATGTGGGACAAAGAGTATGTTTTTGTGGGACAGCGTTATAACAGTCACCAGAGGTGTGTCGATATCATCTCCAAAACACCCTTAAAAATAAACACTTCTATACTGACACTATTAGCTAATAAATATGAACAACAATGATGATTTAGTTGCACACACCACGCAGGTTGTGCGTATCTCCACAGAGGCTGGGGCAAACACATCTCTAACTATGGCTCTGCTTTTGTTCATCCACAGGAATTTCTGAGTAGGAAAAATAAGCGAAGCCAGAGGCGCTGTTTGTCAATAGACAAGGCAGGCAACTACTTGGGGCCCCAGGCCAGTAGGGGGCCCCCAGCGGATGACAGCACTGCCTAGAAATCTGCAATTTTTGCATTGGAACTAGGAAACCTCCCTAAGGGGGCCACTTCTGATAGCACTCACTCTCAATGCCCTGCTAAGCGTTGCATGCATTATTGCTGTGAAAACCAAAATTTGTCAATGAAGGAAAATTAAGAGGAATTATCTGTCTGGGAGTGATAAAAGAAAGATGAAAATAATAATGACTGCTGGTTAGAGGGGCCCCCAATATTTGTTTGCCTAGGGCCCCAACATACCCTAGAATCGTCAATGAGCAGAGCCACACTCTGATGACCTGTATGATTACGAGTGCTGCACAGTGTGGTGAACGCTAGTTATTGTAGCTGCTGTTACCTTGTCTGTTCGGCGATCCTGGTTTGAGGAGGAAATGATCCATAGATCGACATTTCTCATTATGAGCAAGGCATTTCTCGTGAGTCTCACCCGCAGTGTGTCGCTTAAAAGTCGTATCCTCCTCCATGCGTGATTGGATTTTTGTGTTCTTTGTGTTGCGGCATTGTGGCGTAACGTAGGCAACAAGGTTGGTGACAGGTTGGCGAGCCCATGACCCCACATGATGGGCTGATTGATTGACATCTGAAACAGCCCATGGTGAAAGCCTTTTCTTGCTTTCTACACAGCCATTGCATAAAAGCCAGGTTTAAGAAAGGCAACTGTCCTTCTTTTTGGAAAACTCGAGCCAATCAAATGCAGGACATCGTCTCAATTTGTGGGACACGGGACAAGTGATGAAAAGGCTTTGCAGTCCTGCACAAAGCAAGACACCTGGTCACCCTGCAGTATATACATCAAGTCCAGAAAACATGAAAATATATTTCTATTCAACAGTGGCAAGGCAGTGAATCGGTTCTGTGATTTACATTAGATTTGAATAGACACTAAACCTGTTATCAGACGATACTTGCAAGCTTTGACTCCTCATTAGACAAGCCTTCCAATTATACCATGAAGAAAAAGAATATCATGAAAGGAGTGTGAAACTACTTTTATCTATCCCCCACAGCACCCAAGATATATTTTCACTTTTTTATTCTGAACTCAAGGGGAGAAAAAAAAAGGCTTAAATCAAAAGCTGTATATGGTCTTTATGCTTACTTTTTCTGTAAATGTCAATAAACACAATCCAAACACCTTCCTCTGCACTGTGACCCCTACAGTTCTCTTTCATCTGTTTTCAAGAATATTGTCCTCAAGCCCCAAACCTTTTCTGATCTCAATATCAGAGCCATCACTCAAATGGCAGCCAACATGACACAGACCCCCCCACACCATCAAATGTGACTTTATGTGGCCCAAGAACAAATTCAGATGGAAGAAAAAAACATGTTTTAGCTGCAGCTCTGCCATTATGTGCTTTATTCCCTTTAAACCATATATTTACTTATTGTAAACTGCAGTAATTGCAAAGAGGTGCACTTTGAAATGAAAAAAAAAACAAATTTAAGCTTAAGATTAAAAAAAGAGTATCAGGAAGGTTGCCACCAACGATCCCGAGAACGAAATCAACAAAAGTGTGAGGGACATTTTCTGTATTGACTTCCTTCAAAACAAAACAAAATATTTGTTAGTAGTTCATTCTATTCCTGTTTCTGAGTGATTTTTGCTGCACTAATTGCCAAACGTTTTTTTTTTTCTTCCATTCTGATCGGCCAGTCAGCCACTTCCCTGACAAGACTGAGTGATTCCATGGAAATAACTAATTAAAGAAAAGCTGTCTGCCTTTAGAGTGCTACCATCTTAAGGAAACATTGATAAAAAAAAACTACTTTTAAACACTGCCACAGTGCATTAACCAATTGGGTCATTTGTACAGTATGTTTCATTAAGATAGGGTGATTTGGACGTAGCTTTTTATTGATCCATTTGTTACACTGTAGAGTGGATTCTGTTAAATTCTGTACAGCAGGTTGTACCCACACATCACTGTATTTATTTAATTGGCCCATGGTTCCACATCTTTCCCTGTATTCTCTGATGCACACATTTTGAGTCAGTAAATTGTCATTTTGCTGCATGTTACTTTGCGTCAAACTCTGATTGCCATCTGAATGACATTAATCTAGCAAATTGAATTTACAATGTTCATCACATATGTTTCATAATGCTACAGTTGCTTCCACTGAGTGAAAATCCAATTTATTATGCATCAGAAGGCGCACATGAAAGATAAAGAATGAATATCTCATCCATCACACGCTGGAGGAAGTATCTTCATGGCTGATGGGAACGCATTACATAAGCTGGTAGAACAACAGACAAGACTCTAAATGCATGTCAGAAAGCTTTCCTGTTGCTGAGTTCTAATTAGTGCAAATGCAGCCCAGTGATTCAGAGGGAAGATGTGTTTCCTGTGCATGTTCCATGTTTTATTAATATTCAAATGCAAATACATCTCTGAAACTAGTCTTTATGGAAGTATGTTGCTGTTCTTTGCGCAATTTAAGAGGATTTGTATTTATGGATAATTTTGTTCTGTTGGTGGAAAATAGGTAGGGGTAGGCAGACCAATTGGAAAATGCTAATTTGTCAGGAACGGTTTAGCTAATTTCAGATTTTTCAAGGTCCTTTATCAGTGGGTGCTACCAAATTGCCTCTTAGGCCTGCTAATATTAACAAACTTTTTATCCCTTTTTATTTTTTTATGCAGCACTTTTCAAAAATGAAATACCAGTATCCTTTACATGGTTGAACCAAACTGAAAAAATCTTTTCAGAGCTGAGGAGCCTTAACAATTAAAGTCACCTTTAGTCTCAAACCAGTCCTGCCCTGCCCTGTCTTGGAAGCTAAATCATGGAGTGAAGTGAAAGAAATGATAGTGGACTTCTGAAAATCAAAATCAAAGCACACTGAACATGGATACACGTGGAGAGAGGTAGAGAGAGTGGGGAGCTTCAAGTTTCCTCAGGTTGGTAAATCTCTGCTGGGCCTTCCCCACCTGGTAGGAGATGTTAGTAGACCAGGTGAGAACTTCATCTCCTCATCTCCCACAACAGCTGCAGGTAAATTTCTATCAGGCCACCACTGAAAGCCTCCTGGCTGCTCTGTGTGATGTAGCAGCTGCACATCCGAGGACAGGAGGGACCTACAGCGAGAGGTAAGGGCAGTAGAGCGGGTGATCGGGACCACACTACAACCTTTCAGTGACATAACTATCTAGCTCCATGGGAAAGCCAGCTGTATTACACAAAACCCCACCAAGCCTGTACACTGTCCCTCCCTTCTGGAAGGAGATACTGTACAAGAAAAATACTAACAGACTACCAGTGCCTTTTACCTTTGTGTTCAATGTCACGCTAATGTTTTTGTTTTATCTGTGCTGCCCTTGATAAAGAACAGCTAAACAGCCTTGTTGTTTCTATAGCAATGACATTAAAGATCTATTGTACTCAAAAGTGCTTTATAGATGATCAGTGAAATCTGCAAATCAAATCGCTACAATGCTCAACACCCAGTTTCAAAGCCATGACATGATATGACGTATAGAGACCAAGAGTCTCCATTTGCACGCTATGTGATTTACTGTCCTGATCACTGACAGGATAGCTGATTTAGAAAGTCCTACAACAGGGTTAGCCATCTGGATTGTTAACAAAAAATGCCATTATAGCTTCAACCCGACCCAGACTACATAAATGGTCATAAATAATCTTCCCAGGACAAGGTGCCCTGGATTTCTTCTGAACTGCAGATGGACCAGGCACAAATTCCACAGCAAATGAGACAAAGGCTTTGAGAGTCGTCTGGTTTTATTCTACAACGTTAAACGCACAGTATGTAAAATCCGCCGCTAGGGGGCTCTCAATCAAAACAATAACAAAAGATGACATCGAGGCTCGCGGGGTATCATGCGAGTGATTCTCTCTGCTCCCCCCCCCCCCCCCCCCCCCGTGAAAATGAACGGGCGAATCCAACCTGAGAAAGACAATATGTGTACTGACGATGTACCTGAGTATAATCTACATGACGTTTTTATCACAGCAGCACATACAGCAACAGAACGGCTGCTTTCAGTAGCAGCTAGCGCTAGCTTATGCAGCGGTCTTTGACGTAACATCCGGTGTTTCCTTGACAAAAATCAACATTTCGTGTCTATCGTGGCGGCTCATCATGGCGGCCGCCTACAAGACACGTCCCGTTACAACTATAAAATTACGGATTTCTCTGGCTTTGATAACTTTTGGAAATATTTGAGGTGATGTAAGTACTCAACTAAAAAATATATATAACATGGGTTTAGTCAATTTTTAATTAATTTAGATATTTTAATGTAAACATTAGCATGCAATTCTACATACTGTACCTTTAATTCAGAGCTGAATTGAGATTGGTCTAAAAGTTTAACAGCCCTAGGTAGGAAACAAACCTTCAAATATTGCCCTGTGACCGTGGCAACTAATGATTTAGATAGCTACTGTACAACTTCATCAAAAATTCATTGACTCATAAAAGCACAGCAAAAACAGCCACATTTTCATAAACTTGAGTTTCAACTTTTCACCCAACAATCTGCGAACCTTTGTCCTGTTGTGTGTGTGTGTGTGTGTGTGTGTGTGTGTGTGTGTGTGTGTGTGTGTGTGTGTGTGTGTGTGTGTGTGCGTGTGTGTGTGTTCGTTTGTGTAAGAGTGTGAACTCTGCCTTTCTGCTCACAGATGGATGGATGTGTCACTCTTTGCTTTTCAGCGCTTCTCCCTCATGGCAGCAGAGCAAGCGAGCAAGAGAGATAATGTCAAAGATAGAGCTAGAGTTAAAGAGAGTTTCTGTTCAATACAGTGATCTTACCTGTCCAGGGGCCCCGTTTGTACCCGCACTAGCTCTCTATTGTGACAAAGTTTTTAGAGCAACCAATTTTTTCAAGATTTTACTTTCTGACAGTCGAAACTTCCATTCAGCTTGAGACTTATCCTGTAGGAGGAATGAACTATGCTGGAACAACTCGACACATTGTGGCAAACTGTCACAGAGTGACTCATGTTGACTGATTGCCACTTCAGCGTTCTGTCATGAATAACTGTGGCCCAGGTTAGTTGCAGGTAAATGTAAGTTTTGATGGTCAGGATCTACTTTCTGCAGTGAAAACTCACATTAAGTCCTCGTCTTAGGAGGAATGACAACCACCAGAAAAACTTGACACGTTGAAGCATATGGTGCGGAGTGACGATGAGTGGATTGATTGGTCCTTCCACTTACTGTTACGGATTTCTGTCCCACAGGTGAGCGGCACAATTGTGTTCTTTTGAAATCTATACTATTGTTGAAGGAATACCATTCTCAGGTTTATTCAATTTTGATTAAATATGACGCAAATTTGAAGAGGTGAAAAATCTCCAACAACACTTCTAGCAACTTTATTAGCTTCTTAGCTATTAACATTACATAAAGTTAGTAACGTAAACAAAGTTGATCTTCATACTACAAGTGTTGCTGGAGTTTTTTGACCATGCCTTTCACTCTCCATGAGACCTCGGTGAAACTGTTCCAGAAAACACTACCCTGCTTCTTAATATGCAGCAAATTTAACAGCTAAAAAAGCCCCTTGTTCTTTTGTGTGATTATGTACGCAGCTGCATTCAGGGACGTTGGAAGTTGGTGTGCTGAGGGTTTTGCAGCCCCCTCTAAAATCTGACACAATTAAAAACAATAGCTATAGAAACATTTAAACTTACTTTTAGGCCCTTATGGGTTATTTAGATGATGTATATTGATGCGTGCATCCTCTTTTTCTGTACAGTTACTACAGTACAGTCTGTCACTTCTGTATTATTCTTCCTGCAGAGTGATACAACTTGCAGCAGGTCAGAGCTTCACTGTAATGAAGGTGTTTAACAAAATAAAGAAATCAATTTCAATTCAGCTGGAGGCAAGCTGCCCAACAGACAACACATTTATCTACTCATTTATTTAAAATATTAGGAAATGTGCTTGTCTGCTCTTGATTTTCAAATATGTTTTTTTTTATGCATTTCAACAATGTGTGTCTGCATACTGGTTTACTAAACACTGATGTACCTGCTTGTTTATGATCAGTTGCCTCTACAGTATATCCACAGCTTGATCAAAGAGCTTTGCAGAACTCTTTTATCCAACCACAGTCATGTTTTATCTTCGGAGTATGATTCATTCATCAACATAATGCTTCTGTGGTGTCAAACACGTATCATTAAGGTATCTTACGTTCCTTTCTGGTGATATGTTTCGCTTGCATTTCTCTGATAATAAGCCTGAATATATAAACTTCGTCTCTTCCACGTCAACCATACTAATACAGTAGAAATAAATCCCCTTTTCTTTAACCGAGATAACATCAAATATCATTTTAGAAATTGAAAATATTCAAAATTCTATATCTAGATTCAAGATCAAGGTCAAGATTAACTTTGTTGTCTCACAAAGTGAGACATTTGTCTTGAGCTCTTCACCCATGCTGCAGCCATATCATTCACATTAAACATAAAACAATGAACATTATTGAATTAGTTCCAGAAAAAATAAGAATATAAATAACATCAGGTTCCTAAAATACCAGTGCAAAAAACGCAGAGGCTCATACTCTGTATGTAGAGAATGAGATGGGTCACTGACAATCTTATTAGCTTGCCTTAGAGTAGCCTGGTAGCCTAGTGACTGCTAACACACCTGCTCCAGCCATCTCTCCCTGCACACTCTCACCACCTGCACTCACAGATTGTGTCAATCTGGAAAATCTAGAAGTAAAGCCACTGACAGCTCTTTTACAATCTTTACACATACTAATAATGATTCCCTATCATGATGCAGGCCAAGTTCATTTTAACAAAACTTTTGTACAAAAATATTATGAGGGCAATCTGGGTTGCTAGCTCAGCTGCACCCTTGTCCCGTCAAGTAGCAGATAGTCTATGATGGTGTAGCCTTTTCTTTGATTTAACCTTTAGATCTGAACCTTTTTATACACCAGTTACCGTCCTGTTTGATAAACTTACAACATTAACCTCAGCGGCAATAGGCACTTGCTGTGGTTTCTTTTGTTTCAGACCCCCATCCCCTGCTGAGGACACCACATGCACAAGGACCTCGAGTTTTGTGCCAGGAAGAAGTTCTTTGTCTTTCTCTGAGTTGTTGATATGAAGTGGTGTAGAAGGCAGAATATGGTGCCCTCATTTCCAAGTACGTTGTTTCGCACATTTATTTAAAAATCTGATTTTTTTTTATTTTTTTTTTGGGGGGGGGGCATATCTTTTTTTTTTGCATGGATCCTACACACTGATTTTTAAGTGAGACCCCTGGACACTACAATCCCTTGATATCAAAACTTGACCTTTGGAGCGACCTTTAACTCAGCATTCATCAGCAGGAGCAGCTCCTCATAGGTCCTGACGCACAGAGTTGGGCATTGATATTTTTATGCTTTCCCATCTGAGATACTTTTACAAAGTTTTGTGGCTGTTGTCAGCGTGAAAGGGCATCAACTGACCAGAGTTTAGAATAAAGCCTATTTTTGTAAAGTTGAATAAAAAATCCCAGTAAATAAATTACCTTACTCGTACATATGCTTCAAATGCTTCTTCTTAATATTTGCTTGAGAGAGAAAGTCCCACCGTTATATAAGATGCAGTCGGGTTTGGAAGACTCTCAGAGGGAGAAATAAATTAAAAGTATGTTTCTGTGTGACAGTTTTCCATTGTGTTCAGCAAGGTCCTCAACATGCGGTTTCTGTGTAGCTGATTGCATGACTGTGACCTAATTTGGGAGAAAAGCTGTTTAGAAGTGTTGCAGTCATCCTGGTCTGCATCACTATGTACACCAACATGCATTCTGCAGTGAAGCGGGCACTTGCATTAACAGTGAATGGGGGTGATTACGGCGGATGTACTTTCGGTCATGACGGCACATGTCACAGGGGTATAAAGAAAGCAGCATGTTTTTAGATCAAACATAAGGCCCTGTGTCCACCTAGCGTTTTTTTTCTGAGCGCCAGTCTTCTTTTCAATTGTTTCTAATGGGTAGAGAGCGCTTGCAGCAGCAGGCAGGTGCCCGGACAAATAGCGCAGAGCGCCTTTTTTCCAAGTGCTCTGCCTATTTTTGTGCGGCCGCTCCGAGCGCTTTGTGTTGAGAATCTTTCACATTTCAGATAGGATTTTCAAAATACAAAATATTCCCTGTATTTCTGCCTCCTACGGAACACGTAATAAGCACCAGAGCAGTTTCTGTCATTCAGCGCTGTTGACAACAACCACGTGAAGCACTTTTATTCTCAGCGCAGCCAGCGCTTTTCTGCTGTGTCCACACTAGGTGGACACAGGGCCTAAGTTATTAAAAGTTGTTCTCATACTTCATACTGTTTGGTATCTTTCAACCTAAACAGTTTCTTCCATCAAGGTAATTGTGCACTTTATCAGCGTGACTTTTAGGGCAATGGAAACTGTGAAATTTTAAAATGATTAGAGGATGCAATTCTAAAACACATTAGCACACATGCAGATAACATGCATGCCTTCAAAGGGATGCAAGTCAATATTTCATTTTGAATATCCTGTAAAACTCTTCAATGGTCACAAGCAGGTGGTTTCTGTCAGTTTTCGGCCATGTTGAATTTAGCTATGAAAAAAGGTGTAAAATTGCTTTGCAGCACTGTGAATTATAACTACCACATTGACTTTCATGATGCTAAAGACAACAATGAAGATGCTTTTGTGCTTGGCTTCTTGTGATCTGAATTTACCCTTTTCGACGAGATAGAGTGTGAAACACAAGGCTGAAATGATTTTGAAAATAGCTACAATTACACCTCAACATCGATTTGAGAATATGTGCGTAAAGGAGGAAGGAAGTGTGTCAACAATAATTACACATTTATTTGAGTGCCTGTGCCATCCGTGTATCCAGTCATAATGTTTGCTTGTGTCAGTATTTTCACGTTAGCCTTTATCATGTTCCCAGCTGAACACGGGTGCATTATCGATTAGGAGTGCCCTCACCTCCACCTCCAACAAACTGCTCTCAGCATGTGTGTGAGCAGCACTGAGGCAACCTGCAGTGTAAGATCGCCCTGATAACAACCTCCCATGTTATCCACTTTCTGATGTTCAGCAGAACTGCAGATGACCCCTGTTTCCTCTTCATGCCTCATGGCCATACAGCTGAAAAGAGGGTTGGGTGAAGATAATATAGTAAGCCGAAACGTTTGCAGCGTGTTCAGTGACAGGACTCCTTTCATGGCTGGTTTGTGTCGATTATGATTTGAGAGTTTTAGCAGTTTTTAAGTCCATACAGGGTTCAAGAATCACGTTTGATCTAATGGCCAGGGACACCATATACAACATTTCTGACAGTGTTGTGCTGCAGTGAATTATTTAGAAACATGTTGCAGTAATAGATTGGAGAATCCAGTTTTTTATAGGTTAGGCTTTGTTTGTGCCTGTTTCCCTTTATTGACGGGACAGCTCAAGAGAGAAATGAAATATGAGAAGAAGAGAGAGGGGAAAATACAGAGGCACTACTCACCAACAGGCAAGGCAGACAACTGCTTTGGGCCCCAGATCAGTAAAAGGCCCAGAGAGCCGACAAACCTCAGCAGTGGCTCAACATTTTGAAAATGTGCAACGAAAGTAGGAAACCTCCCTGAAGGGGCCCCCCATGTGATCACAGGCATAATTCCTTTACAAACATAAGTTTGTCATTGAAAGTCACTGTGGTAAGTGGAGCAGATAATGATGATTAAATAAATGTGTCAATGACTGAATGCTGCTGTTCTAGCCATAACTTTGGAGGAGAGAGACTTGGATAACTTTCCCTTTATGCTTCTGCTATGGCGTTAGTTGTTTGGTGTTACAAATTAGTTAACTTAATAACTGAGTTAAGTGTGCATCGCAGAGAGTCAGAGTCCCCAAGACTCAAAGGTCGCCACTGAGTAGATATGCATCAAAGAGTTGAACCTGCTGCCAATACAACAGAGACTGTAGCATCTGATTACTCTACTGACTGAGCTAAACAAGCGCCTCAGGAAATGTACTTTTAAATATTAAATAGATATTGCACAGTTATAGACAGGGGAAATGATGTATCACTTTTCTGGTAATATTAATTTATTTCTGTTTAAAGAACTTATGCATGTTCACCTTTCCCCTAAGCCAATCAGTTACATCTCTGTTCATATGTCCTTTGGTACATACATCAGAATATGGACTGATCACAGTTCAAAGTAACTTCAGTACATACATCAGTAAATTGCCACAGTTCAAAAACACTGTAGCATGTTCGTCGTTATGTGAACATCATCATGAAGATAGATAGATAGATAGATAGATAGATAGATAGATAGATAGATAGATAGATAGATAGATAGATAGATAGATAGATAGATAGATAGATAGATAGATAGATAGATAGATAGATAGATAGATAGATAGATAGATAGATAGATAGATAGATAGATAGATAGATAGATAGATAGATAGATAGATAGATAGATAGATACTTTATTGATCCCGAGGGAAATTCAAGACATCCAGTAGCAGTATACAAACAAGCAAGACACATAGCAATTGTTACATAAACACCCGCTGTCCCCCCTCCCATACATATATTACCCGACAACAAAGATTTAAGGAGCCCCTATATATATGAAGCACCGATCGCTGATTCTTTCTGGCTGCACTTCTGAAGTACCCTCAGTACTGTAGCTATTAAAAAAAAGTATTTGAATTATTACTTTCCATGTTAACTAACAACAAATGTTATGCAAAGCGTAAGGAGTTATTGAAAAGTAATGTGGCACAGGGGCATCAAAATGTCTGGGGTGGCTAACTTAGAGTGGGGGCAAGGGGTCCTTCTGGGGAAACAATGGGAGGAATGATGCCATGTTCTGGCAAGGGAATAATGGGTTTTTATTTTGCAATCAGTCTAAAGGTCTGAGAGAAACCTCAGTTAAATCACGTAACAATGTCTTAACATCCTTATTGCTAAAAACGTTTGTGTTGCTCTCAATAATCTATCAATTACCACACAAAGGCTAACTGAATGAACCTGACAGTTCTCTCAGTACATTCTTATTACTGCTTTACTGTTATTTGTATCATCATCATCATTAACGGGCTCTCACGTTTACCTGCCTCCCACAGGTCAGCAACTTGCCTGATGAGCATCACCATCAACATCCTCTGTCTGACTTTACTGACAAACAAATGAAATCAAGAGATCAACATGAGCTGCAGAAAGCAACACATGAAGATGCTCATGTTTAGTATGCTGTCTTCTCTGTAACATGTGTTGCAAGTAGTCTCTTTATAATGTCAAAAAGCAATGATCCGTTTAATGATTTAGGTTCAGTGCATTTAGTTATATAAACCCAAAGTCAAAACAAGTGATGGCATAAAGTGAAAGTAGGGCATCCTCCTGCTTCAGCTGTAGCCAGTGCTATCAACCTGCCCTTAAGGCTTTCTCACACCACTCACTACCAGCTATTATTTATATCTCCATAACATAACACATCTGTTTCTGGCTCCTGCCATATGTGTCGATCGTGAGTGTCTGATTGTCCCCATTGTCGGTACGACTGTAGGTGCTCATTTCCAGTTGGATTCCATTCATATAGCATTACACATAATCCATTCAATGCAGCATAATACTGTTTCTTTCCCTGAAATATGCTGTGCTGCTATCTTCCCCATGAGGTAGATTTTGTACATGATGGTATGCAGTATATGAGCAATTGGTCCCCTTAATGCTGCAAGTGTGAAAAAAATGCAGAAAAAGTGCCCTCGTGGATTCACCCGTGGTAAATAAAACATGAGAAAGTGCACTATACAGTGGCTAGTATAAAAGAAAACATGATAACGTCTTCTCTAGGGTGTCCTTCCATTGGAGAAAGTGTGCTGCATTAAATATATGATTAAAAAAGGGTTTGGAACTATTTCATCATAAATGCATCTCTACTGTTTGGCTGTCCCACTGCCCCTGTCACTCAGACAGCCTGTTACATGAGAACATGTTATTTGGGACGGCTGTGGATTAGTGGCTGTGGTTAAAGCCGGTCGTCTCTCAGGGGTCGGGGGTTCGATCCCCAGCTCCTGCCGCCACATGTCCGATGTGTCCTTGGGCAGGACCCCAAGTAGCCAAGTGTATGTTGTGACCTTAAAAGGAAACAAGGTTTGCTAAGACTGAAATGTATCTGACATTTACAAGTCAAGGTACTGTCACCTTTCCAGCCTATTAGAAGTATACCCAAATAGAAAGGAATCTGTAGGCTGTACCTGCTAACAGAATATGAGCATGACTATTAACATGAAAACTCTGTCAACCGTTTGTGTTCTGTTGCTGTTGTCTGACCTCAGCCGAATAAATTAAAGATTATCCACAGTCTATTTGGCGATTTCATCATCAGACACTTTCAGCAGAAACACTCCTACCTAACAGTAACTGTCCTAATGTCTTCTCTCTGGTATAAGGCAACAATCCCAAAAGAGGAAAACAATGTGTATCAAAGAAGTACTTTAAGTAAAAGCATGTCTTGATAATAAATTGGATTCTTTTAACTTGACTTCCCTTCAACAACATGTCCAAAAAAAAGTAAATATTATCCAGATGTGTCAGGGGTCAAGGCAAAAATGAAGCACAACAATAAACCTGCACATTCTTTCACAACACTTTCATATCTTTGACTTCAGCCAGAGTCTGAATAACTCTGAATTTTCACAAACAGTCAGCCACAATCCTGACCTGCAGTTTGCAGCTCCAAATCCCAGAGCAGAAATAAAGGTAGATGAGAAGCACCCTGAGTGCAGCCCTAACTGTGGGAAAGCTTGTTTACTCGTAAATATGCAGCAGTTTTCTCAAACTGTCCTCTATTCATCTCTAGAATTTGGCAGAATTTAACTACAGCTGCAGAAAGTCTGCATTCATAAAACTCAGAATAACAAAGAATAAAAAAGGTTTATATTATAACTGTGAGAAACCGCAGAATAGTGTGCATGAAGCAAATGCAAAGCAGATGTGCATTTACAGTAGTTACTCTGTGCGTCGTGTTCACATCACCAGTGTTCCCCTGTGACCGCTGCCAGAATGAGTCCATGATGGGGAGAATTTATAGCTCTGCTGACAAAAGGGGAATCAATAAGCGATTATGTGGATACGGCGCAGCATGATGTTATCACCCCTAGGGCAAAACACAGTATGCATTCAAAAACACAATCAGCTTTCACAATGAACATTCAGTATCTTTTTTTTTTAACTTCACAATATGCGCTCAAGAACCAGGTTGAGTCGAAGAAGTGCTGTAGTGTTGCCTCAAAAAGCACAATAAATATAAAGTTTATGTGGTGCAGCAATCAGTGCAAGGTGATGGATCCCACTGTGGTTTGTCAGGGAAACTACCTTGAATCCCCAGGACCACTGAAACCCCCACAGGGCCAGCCCGAGGCCTTTGCATGGTTTCCATTTAAAATCCTCGCTTCCCATTGAATCCCTCCCTCCAAATCAAAACAAAAAAACACCCTACAATGGCATACCTCTTCCTTTCCCTCTTGGATACTGATTTTCCATCACGTCCATTATGCATGAATGTCAATGGATGCTGTGAATCAATGCAAAACAAAATCATAAATCATGTATTCCATGGGTTCTTCCTGCCTTAAGCGATACAGGAGAGAGAATTGAATACTACAGCCTGCTTGGCAAAACAAGTTATTTTAGCAGGAAGTCGGGCCTCATAGCTTGTATGAACAAAATATGGATGCTCCCACTTCAGATGGTTTGCAGCCTCAGTTCAAACACTGGTGGTTCTGTAGAACATCAGCTGCTGTGTTAATTTAGCCCCAGACCATGTAGCACTGGGCTATTAACAGTCTTGGCGATGGGTGGTTGGCAAATAAGCGATAACACATGAATGTACGCGTGCCTCATTGTCTCAGCATCCTCGCTGCATTTGGATATCTTCAATAACTTGAAATGATGAGGGCGTCGGTGCCTGTCGAGTTCTGAGAACACATCTGTCTTACTGACAGGCAGAAAAACAGAGAAGAAAGGGAGATAGGGAGGGAGCGGGTGGAGGAGGAGATGAAGGAGGGGGGTGCAGCAGAAGAGATACCCAGCGGCTGAATGCGAGTATCATGAGAGTTCAACAAAGTGCACCATGGCCCTGCAGCTGGAGTTGTGAGAGAAGTGTCTGCATCTATCTTTGTGTTTGTGTGCCGGCAAGTTGGTGTCTTTATGAAGATTTGTCTTTGAGTGAGCGTGAGTAAGTAATTGTCTGATTGTGTGTGTGTGTGTGTGTGTGTGTGTGTGTGCCAGCTGTGCAAGTGTGTGTGTACAGTAAGGCTGTAGATAAAAGAGAGAGAGAGGGAGTGTGAGAGAGAGAGAGAGAGAGAGAGAGAGAGAGAGAGAGAGAGAGAGAGAGACATCATGGCAGGTGCGAGCTGTGGACCACAAATGAGGCTACTGACTGACAGATCGTCTTTGTGCCCAAGTTTGCCCCAATTTATCCTCTCTCCCTCTCCTGAACTTCAAGCCCCTTTTCACATTGACCGTCAATATGTCCTACATCCCGCGAAACTCTGTAATATAATTGAATGTCAAATAACTCTTACCCATCACTTTGACCAAAAAAGTTACTACTCGTGGCAAAAAGAGCCCTTATTTGAGAGAATAGTAGGCCTTATTTGAAGTGTCTTTGCTTGTTCATTGATTGAAACATTGAGGACAAAAAACCTTTGTTGCAAAGTTTCCAAACAAATGCCCCATCGAAGCTTAAACTTTGGTTGCTAAAAGGGGTTGTCAAGCCTTTCTCTTTAGTTTCAGAGTTTTACATCTAAAGTTACATGGTTCGTATCGCCATGTCACATCGAGAGAGTTTTTTTTTTGAGTCGAGCATCCAAAAATGCATATGACCACAAAGTAAAGGTAATGGATGAAAAAGAAAGAATGAAAAATAAGAGCCACTGTGAGCTAGCTTGGGGTCAACAGGGTAGTCGGACAAGCAATGGGAACCTTCTTGGTTGTCATATGGGCATCCCCTTGTGTCTGTGTTTCACTGCAGGCTCAACACATTGATGATGACATTATCAGTATTCCTGGCTCACCACCTACCAAATGCTCACTTGTTGGTCATCCTCCTCCTCCAGAACCACTGACTACCCTTGCCAGCTGGTTCTCTTCTTATGGGTTTCAAAGGTGGGGACTAGTTTAATCTCCAGCTTGACTCTGCACACTTGTACCCCTTGGTAAGCCTTGAGAAAGATAGCGCCTCTGTGGTACACTCTTTAACTGATGATGCACTTCGGAAGACAAAGCCAGTTCTTTGTCCATTGTAACTCCCACCAACCACCTTTGAGACTGGAGCTTTAAGAAGGGTTAGTTCCTCTTCCAGCTCTTTAACTTGCCTTTGGGGGTTTGTGTTGGGGGACATGGCCCTGTCGGTTTTCCCAAGGCCACTCATGGAATCATCATGGAATCCTTCCTGAATTGGTCTACTTTTTCTATGAACTAGAAGGTCTTGGTGAGGTATGCAAGGTCAACAGCAGCCTGTATGAAAACGTGGGCAAAGTCTCAGTTATGTCACCCATTGGTTTCTGAAGCTGAGTTTTGAAGCCCAACGATGGCAGATGCCATATTTGAAATGTAGTCTCAAGTTAACTTTGGTCAACCTAGTAATAGTTAAAGAGTTGAGGTGGGCCTTAAGCCTCCTGTCAAACAGCGACAATGCACCCACCCTGTCAGTCACATCAGTCGCACTCCTAATTATGCATACATCTCAGCCTTAATACACAAAATAGACAAGTTTAAAAAAAATCCACACCTGTACAATGTCTACCAATAAAAAAATGATTTATTCAGACCAAAGCTGTTTCGTGAACCAGGCTATAAACATGTTTATTTCTGCTGACAAATTTGACATGTCAAATTTCTGTTAATGACACACTGGAGGAATTGCATTTTTTTTGTACTTCTGCATTGACTTAATTTTTCAACACCGTATAGGAGATTGCCGCTTGGCTCTGACAAGCAGCAGCCTGATGCTGTCCAAAACCCTTAAAATAGGCATCTTAACGATCACCCACATGGCTATCATGAAGACTATCAGGAGATTATACAACTGGCCCTATTTCCCCACTTTCAGATGTTGACACATGGGTAAGTACATATCCGTATGTCTTAGGGGTCTGTTTGGAAATGTTTGCATGGTTGTGTGTTTTAAAACATTTGACTGACATAACTCTAAATTTAAATAAAGAGTGATTTGCAAGCCAAGATAAAAGGTCACAGTGCAAAAACTGAATTTCTTAACTTTCTTTCCTAGCTTAACCTGCTTGCAGAATTGGTGGTTATTTTTTACTTGATACCAGCAATTCAGGTTGTTTTTTGTTGCTTACAAAATCTTGGAATAAGATGTTATTCAGGACTTGTCATGTGCATATTCTTACATTTAGTAAAATCAGATGTTGTTGTTTTTGCAGTGCAATCTTGTTTTAAGCATTACTTCCTCGTTAAATGCAATACATGTCTCAACGTCTTTTCTTGTTGTGAGAAAATTCTACCATCCCACAAAAGCTTAACTTTGCCTAACTTTTAATACGGAGGTTCTTGCTCTGCTGTGGAGATTTTTTAAAATTTTGACACAATGAACCAGCATAGAGAAGACAGTTTCTTTGCAAAAGAGAGTGTTATGGTCTTTCTATGGATGTGCAATGATGCAACAATATAGAAATGCCACATTACTAATTTGAGACTTTATATGAGTGGGTTTAACTAATGCAAAATCCAAAGGAAATTTTCAGACTGTTTCCAAAGTCCATATATTGCTTTAATGGCTAATCTAACATCTGGCCATGGGGCAACAGATGATGGTTAGCATTCTGGCTAATATTAGGACATATACAGTGATGAAGACCAACGTCCCTGTTAAAAAATAAGGTGAAAACAAGCCCAAACAGCAAGGCAAGAACATCCATAAGAGCTATACTGAAATGTACGTGCAGACATACGATGATGGTCACAGTAAACATGCATTCAGCTCTAGTCACAGGAACCTAAACGCATTTTCACACAGCAAACCATCAACACACACACTTCAGCTCAATCAAGTGAAAAAGAAATGCCATGCGTTCCGTGCCTAATTGAAAGTAAGCAGATGGTCCCCGGTTTTCATGGAGGGAACTCAACATCAGGTGCTGAGAGGTTTTGAAGAAAATCCCGTAGGGCGCGAAGAGGAATGTGAACAAATCTCAGTTCCGTTAGATCAGACACAGGCAGGCCCACACCCTGGAGAGAACCTTAATCGATACTAAAACAGTGAGAACAAGTCCAGGTCAAGACACAGGAGAGCGATAATGAGAGAGAGCAGAAGGAGGGATGGAGAGAGAAAGTGAGGATGGGGGAGGCAGGCAGGCTGAATGAGGAGAGAGAAGTGAAAATAAAAGAGATAGGAGAGATTGGATATAGAAGGGTCGGTGAGACAGAGAGAAGAATGAAAATGAAGCATTTGGCAGGGATTCTGTCTCTGAGCAGCATGACTGAAGATTTTGGTATCCCAGAATGTAATTGTTTAACAAGAGTTGTTTTGCCTGGAGATGTGTGACATGACCAGAACTGCAGCCCAGTGTGAAAAACTGCAGTGAGTGGATGAATCGACAGGCGTGGGGCTGTGACAATGTGTGTGGCAAGTAATAACCTTGTAAACATGTTCATGTGGTGTTTTTCAACAGCCAAGAGACATGTCAGAAGCCAAACAAGTAGCCGTCACCAGCCATGCTTTTGGGATTAATAGAAGCTTCAGAATCGTCTACATGGTGCCAAAGGCCAATCTTGGTGGTAATGTTATTTTGTCAGTTATGTTTCAAATCTAATAGATCTTCTCTGAACAGGTGATGAGATCCATGGTTTGTGTAACATCAGCTTCATGTTAGCTGTTTGATAAATAAATCAAGCTAAAGACTCAGGTTATCTATTTCTGTTGCGTTTTTAAAACTGTAGTGAGCAATCAATAAAAACTCACAGGGCCTATCTTACACCTGGTGCAAAGCTGTGAAGTTTTCCGTCAATGCCTGGTGCCCCCGTTGTGTAAGTAGCAAATGTAGTTGTGCCCATCTGTGCCCCTTTGGGTGTTTTGGTCTTAAAATGAGGAGTGGTCACGTGCATTGTAGGCACAAGTCTTCAGGCAGCAAAAAGCAATTACTCTTTTGACAAACAAAAACGTGGCTAAAGTCAATGGCCCAATAGTTTCCTGCTTTGAAAAGAGTGCTAACATCATTTAAGATGAGATACACAACTGCCAGGGCCATCAAACTTTACACACACACAAACACACACACGCACACACACACACACACACACACACACACACACACAGAAAGTGAGGACATTTTAAAAATGTTATTATTAGGGATGTAACGATTCACTCACCTCCCGATACGATACGATTCACGATACTGGGTTCACGATACGATTCTTTCACGATTTATTTTACAAAATGAGACTGAAGAAAAATTATAACTAAAAAAGATTCCTTTAATTTTTTCATGCAAGCACTAATGCACCTCGTAATCTTTGGCTCTTACACTCGTTTGGGTGAGCGGGGCTACAAACCTGTTTGTTAGTATAGTTTGGCTTCACAGCTGCCATAGTAACGCCTGCTTGTTACAACCAACCGCCTCTGCTCTACAGCTGCTGACACTCATCACATGCAGGGTCCCAAATTAACTTTTTTACTTTTTGAATGAAAGAGTTCACTGGTCAAACATATTTTTTAACGGCAGAAATAACAAATAGGGTTTTTGTGTCACATACACATCTGTTACAGTACATTTAATTGAGAAGGCATTATGTTCTGTTGAATCAATCACAGATTTAAGTCACAGATTCAATCATTTTATCAGATCAGGGAATTGAGAAATTAAAAAATATATTTGCTGGCCTTTATTTTTTAAATAGGTATACCCAGACCCCCCCTGCTCCCCTCTGAACCCCCCTGCATTACAACATTACAGACTAAAAACTAAAATCCTTCAGAGAATAATACATTATTATTCCACAAAACAAGTTTTCTCTTGATTTAGCTTTGACATTATTAGACACTTATACAATATAATCAGCCTGCTCATTATTAGACGTGTGTGTATCTCTGACTGCTCCTGCTGCGCGTGCATTTAGCGCGCACTATATCTGCAGTGTTTATAACGCAGCGCTGTTTCACACAGTCTAAGTGGAGACGTTCACAGACTGAGACTACAGCAGGTGAGAGGACGTTGCTATCATTATGTTAGCTGCAGACGAGTGAACGGAGAAAAGTCGAACCGGCCGTTTGACCGGATCACATGTTCCCGACTCGGTCCGTACGGATCACGGATCAACTGTAGGCTACGTGCTGATGCACTTTAAGTTAAAAGGGGCGCGCGCGTTGTGTGTGTGTGTATATGTGTGCGCGCGTTTGCGCTGAAATTGGTGTGTCTCAGGCAGCGTGCTCCGCGATGCTCTCAGTCATGACAGCAGAGAGAGGAGCAGGGAAAGCCGGCTGTGGCTAAATAAAACGTGCTTAATACTCATAGCATAGTTTTTATGACTTTCTGGTCAAATATTTAACCGCCCTGTGGCAGATAACCCTCTGAAATGTTCTCAACAAACGGAAAATCTACCCGCATTTGGCGCTTGGCGGGTGTGGATTTCGGACCCTGTTACTGCGATTCATTTTTCAGAGAATCGATGTGAACCTTGACAGCTTTGAATCGATTTTTAACTGCCTCACGATTAATCTTTACATCCCTAGTTATTATATATTTTTCACACAAATATAGGTGTTGCCAAATGACGAAGTACACATTTCAGATCAAGTACGCAACGCAGTGTTTCACCTTCATGTACGAAATTTGCAAAGCCCATGCGTCATGTCCAGAGCTACAAAAAAGTCTCCGGCGTCCAAACTATAAATTCCATAAGAAGTCCTGTATTTCTGTTTGAATTTGAAATGTAAGTGCATTTGAAGTGTAAGCTGAGAACGTCATCATTTCCCCAACTCTGAATACCGACTTGTCAGGTGTCCACTTTGCAACCAGAGGAAATGAGTAAATAATGATTTACTGCCCACTTTATTAGTTGCCGTAGGCACACACAACATTGAGATCCTGATCGATCCTGTCAGCATGTCTGGACATTTTAATATACAACAGTTACACTGTTGGTCCTCTAGTGTAAATGCACACAACATCTCTAGTAATGCGGAGACATGATTAGCATTTCTGCTGCACATCCTTTCATAAAACTTCAATCATTGCATCACACTTCCTCATACAGTGGCAAGAGTGTCTCCTGCATACTCATGGCTACTCTGGAAAGAGAGAGAGATCCAAGCCCGGAAAAGCTTATTTTTTGCATTTTCTTTTGCAAAGGCTTAAATCTACTTCAGGTATAAAGTAATATTTAAGTGTGCTTGGTGCAGGTTCCTTTTAGAAGGAATAGGAGAGGACACAGATTTGTTTGATTTATGCTTTACCCAAAACACAAATATAAGTAAAGAAGAGGCTTATTAAAACTCTTCACAACCTCTGCACCCAGATTATACTTGGTTCAACCATGCACTTTAGACTGCAGGCTGTAGAATGTTTCCTTACAGTGGAGAGGCGTGGACTATTGGCATATTCATCATGATGCCAAAGCAGGAGAGTCACTTCCAAACTATTTCCAGGTAAGACAAGAGCTTTTTGCGGGAAATTAAGATACTCATTTGACAAAAGTTTCAGGGATTTAATCAACGCCAGGACAGGAACTTAAGAACCGTTTAGTTATGATTCAGCCCCTTGCTGCTTAAATACACGTGCTAAGAGCTATGATAACAAAAGCTTGTGTCACTTTAGAGAAGATGTGGATCTCAAATACAGTCTCTTCACTTTCCCATGGAAAATTTAACAAGTTTGGCCTTTGATCATAATTAGGTCTTATTTAAACTTAACCTAAAGTTGCTGTTGTGGCTTGGTAGTTCTTAGAGCAGTACACAGCTGAACACATTTTGCAGGGGAGGAAGCTCTCTACTCATTCCCAAAAACGAGGAATAAATCGTCTAGCAGGAGAAGCTGAATTGCCCCTCAGTTGTTGTGGTAACAAAAATGGGAGTATTTAGTGTGGTTGGCACAATACACACAATATCACTATTGATAGGCCCTCCCCGAATGGGAAACTAATGTAGCGTCCTATCTACATTTGATCCAAATTGCCTCATGTTCTTTTAATGAGGCTGCAATTTAGCTTGAGGGTGTGATTCCAAGATTGTCAAAATAAGATCATAAAAATAGAAACATGTACTTTAGATTATTTCTGTCTGTTTGGCACACAATCTAACTACCAAATGTGCATGTTCTTTTTTTTAAACAAGCCTCTTTGCAGAAGTGATTTCAACCAATAACCTGTCACTGCTTCCCACTAAAATCCATTAGAGACGTTTAAGTTCAGGGAACAGTAAGTCTGTCCACTTTTTGGACCCTTTGTGGAAATTACTTATCAACTTATTATACATTTAATTGTGAATAGAGTCAAATAGCCTTCCCAGACACATAGTTTATTCATTCCCACTAACTCTATCAACTAGCCTCATTTACCCCCTTTAGGGAGACACATGGTTGGACAGTCACACCATTCTAGCAGTGGGCCATTCATTCTTCCAGAGGATTTATGCCTGAAGCATGTTGGCAACACTTCGGATCAGAGATAAAGAATTGGCTCAGATGAGTAAACACAAAAACTGAGCAAACAAATTTGGGATTCAGCGTGTATCGCCACATTCTAAATACACCCCCACGTTGGTGTTTCAGCTCAACTTCAAAAGGTCCACGTGGATGTGAATTTGCGCGAATGGCACATTTGCATGTACGCGTGTGCACGCCTGAGGGAGTGCATGCCTAAATCCAAGCCATATGCTTGTACATATTTATTTGTGTACTAAAATATGTTGGAACATTATTATCATTCTGCAGCACCTTTTCATCCCACTTGACAGAGCTAGCTGCAAGATGCTGGACCCAGAGCACAAACTGCAGTAGGAGCTACAAGCAAGTGATGATGAATTAGTTATAAATAACTTTGGATCGATGTACTTGACGTCACACAGCTCTTCTTAAGCCATTGCCTTCTAAATAATCATGTTTAATGATAGTCAAGTGAGAAAACAAGAACAACTCTGATGACATATTATGCTACCTGAAGCCACCCACCCACTTGCATGTGCTCATCAGGGGCTGTGATGCTAAGCCATACCTGCCAAATGCTGCTTTCTATAAAATAAGGACGCCCCTGTACAGACACACAAACACAAATCTACCGCTTTCTTACTTTCTTTGCAAAGTCCCTCACAGTCTTGGCTAAATATAAGGGTCCCCATTTCAGGATACACTTCCCCCGACACAGCAGATGGCAGTGATTTACATCTAAAACAGCAGCCTTATCTGCTGCTCATGGCGGCTGCTGCTGGAGAACTGATTGGTTCAAATGGCATCTATTCCCCTCACTCCTCTCCAGCCATGCCCTGAAGGGAGAACACACACACACACACACAAACACAGATACACACACACATCTGCTACTGACCTGCTATCTGGCTAATGAGGACCAGGCGCCGGACATGTATCTCAACGCCGCAGCAAGTAAGCGTGTGGGTCTGTGAGCACACGCGTGAAAGCTGTTGCCCAGCGGAAATGTGAGTTGATGCTCCTTCTCGCTGCCAACAGGCGCTTACGGCACAGGAAGAACTGGCCCACATATGGTAGAGTTTTAATGTCACACAGTATAAGACTTGTGTTGTTGTTAAAGAGAGTATACTGCTAAATTAGAAAGCATGCACAGTCCGTTAGAAACAGCCTCTACATCAATCAATGTTACTGCTTTACAGCTTCATTCATTGATATCTTAACACTTACCTGCAGATTCCACAGGATCTGTGTGCACTGCGTATTATCTCTGCCAAGGTGATGCTCTGTCTAACAGAGCACACCCTACACCCTACTGGATCCATTTCTGATGTGGATCACAGCCATAAGCAGGCTGGGTTTGCTCTATCACAAGATCACACAGGGAAAAAAGAGAATATTCAAACAACAGGTTACTTTGCCTTTCTGAGGTTGATTTGCTGTTCATTTGGTGCATGTTTTGACTCAGTGTTTACAAAGTGATAGGCTATATGTCTGTATGCCTTTACATAATGAAACAAGGATTTTTCTGGTGGCTGACTTCCTGTCCTGGTCAATCTGCTCTGTTCAGCTTGATGCATGCTCATTGAGGGCTCAGTTGAGAATATATTCGGCACATATTTCAAGTGGATCAGAGTGGAGTGGCACTTCTGGCACATGCTGGAGACAGACCACTGCGTGTCCCTTGGAAAAGAGCATTGACCATAGAGGCTGCGTTTGGCTTCAGAGTGTCTGGCCTGGCGAAAACCGCCTCATATGGATCCTGTGGAAACTGCTAATTAGGGACAGCCAAACGATCTAGAACAAAACACAAATAATGGTTCGTTTTTGGTTTTCTATTTTATGCTGAGATGAAAATAGGGAAATAAAAAAACGGCTTCAGGCTAGATTTGATTTGGATATTTGAATTGTCATATTTATGTGACCTGGTGCTGGTGTGGTGCTGAGAATCACATGCACCTTGCTGGAGCGCATACAGCTCATTGTAATGGGATATATGGCACAGCTTAAAAATGATATGTTCTATAATTAGTCTTATAAACACTTTGTGCCCTTAATGTTTTTTGGCTCAGTAGAAGAAGCATTGTTTTAATGATTGATTGGTATCAGATTAATAAAGGAACAATAAATTAACTTATATTTTTTAATGGAGCAGCTGTGGATAAGTGGTAAAGTAGAGTTGGAAGGTCAGGGGTTTGATCCCCAGCTCCTGCAGGCATATGTCCGATGTGTCCCCAAGTTGCTCCCGCTGCTTCTTTGGCGGCGTATGAATGTGTATGAATGGATTAGTTAATGCTGTTGAATCCTTTATATAAAAGCCTCTGCTATCAGTGTGTGAATGGGAAGGCGTGACCTGTGGTGTAAAAGCACGTTGAGCAGTCAGAAGACTTGAAAAGGACTACACAAGCTCAAGTCTAGTTACCATTTAATTTTCAGATTTTCTAGCATTTTGCAAGCATTTTGAGGGAATTTGGGGGACTCATTATAGGAGAAAGTCCTTCAGTGATTTTCCCTCATGCCAATTAACCTGAACTTTCAAATTGCCTGGTAACTATCTTATTGCACTTTGCTGAGCTAACTCAGACACAAAATTCAAAGGATGCTTCAACTGAAATACACTCACAAAGATTACATGTTGCCATAGACAACAAGAGGAAGCATATTTCCCAGAACAAACGTTTGCATGGGAGGGTTTTCAAAGTCAGAAATAGAAAGAGGAGATGTGCAAACAAGCTGAGTGGAGTAAGAGAAAATTACTTTATTTGCTATATTTTACAGTGAGGGTCATTGCTGTAAAACACTTGACAGATTGTTGCCACTTTGAGTGAGGACAATCACTGTGCAGCTCTCAGCCCTCCTTGTCATTCCTGCACGTCTCCTTTCTGCCATATACTGCATTATATCAGCTGAAACAAACAGTTGGGAGCAGTAGTAAATACAAGAAGAAAAAAATACCTGAATGATGTTTTCTTATTCAACATATTTTTCTGATAGTTCAGGTTCTTAAGGTTTAAAGGAAAGCCACAAGGAATGATAAGAAGGGACTTTTAAACCACATTTGCTCTGGAGCACTTTGTGTCTTTGGTGGAGTTGTTGGATCAAGGTAGCCTACGGATGAACTGTTATCTATTTAGTTCATGTTATAACTCGCTTGATATATATATAATATAATATATATAATATATATATGTATAGCTATAACTAGCTTGACTGTTAAACTGCAATGTGTGTCTCCTATGTTAAGTAGCTATTCCCCTGTATTACCAACCACATTAGCGGAACAGTGATATGCATGAGACCTTGACCAACCTGAAATTGTGTCTGTGTATTTATCTGAATACATGAGATTTGAAATGACAATGCCATGTGACTTTGTGACTTCTTCATTTGCGTTTGTAATTCATTTTAGACAGACATATTATGGGCAGCTCTAGTGCGAATTGTTCAAACATTACACTCATTTTTGTCAATGTGATGAATAATAACGTTTTTCTAAGATTAAACCATTTGACATTTTAACCAGCATACCTGACCGTACCTTGAAGATGTCAAATCAATTATCTTTGCATGCAGCAATTAGGGTGATCAGGCTCCTTCTCTGCAATATAATGTCCTGCCACTGGTCTAATTTGAAAAATGCATCCATCAATAGTAGCAGCACCATCTTGAAACTTTGAATGTTGACTTGACTAACATGATTCTAAAATTAGATTCAAATGTCCAAATACATTACTGTTCCTTTACTTGAATTATATCACTGATGAACTTTTGCAGAATTTCACCAAGAAAGTCAAGAATATCAGGTTTAATTTTCCGTTTTTAATGGTTAACCACATGCAAATATTCCCAACCATGCCATAAAATGTTCTTTAAGATTCTATATTAAAGGCAGGGTTGGTCATTTTCTCCAGATACACTTTTTAAGATTTTGGTTGAAATTATTTTTAGGTCCTGACAGACATTAATAACTCGTGTGCTCTGAAAAAGGAACAAAGAAAATCCATCATCTGTAGCAGTTGTAAGCCTGTAAAAACTTCGACCAATGTCTGCCACGAGGTACCAATTTGATGAACCAATCATATCTCTCCGTCTCCCTGCTCGTTCTCTAGCCCATGCATGCACTAGCGCACACTCAAAGCGTGTCACCGATGACATAGTTTATACTGTGAGTTTGTTGTTGGCCGCTGTGAATAGTAAAATAGTCACATTTTTTTTTGCATGTATTATGATAAAGTTTAGAATGAGACAACGTAGTTTCTACGCAATGCAAGCAATGAGCAGAGGTCCACCTCTGGAGCAATGGCGCTCGTGCATGTAAGTTAGGGGCGTTGCTTTTGAGGGAGCACAGAGGGGAGGGGGTTGGGTGTAGACGGAGCACTGAGGGAATGCTACTTTCCAAATCATGAAAGTTTTAGAAAATTACCAACCCTTCCTTTAAATGTGATTTTAGACTAATTTAGATATTCAAATACTGATCACAACCCATTTTTATTTTTTTCAGACTATTTTGACAAAAAGTATCCTCGTATTACTGTTTCAGTTGCTAACTTTCTCTGTTTGTTGCTTGGAAGTGTTAGTATAGAGTTTTCATGCATAAACAAGCTGCAACAATAAATGAGCCTGGTTGTGAAGGTTTGGGCAGGGTGGAAACAGACTGTATATACACATGAGCATTGTCTCAGTGAAGTCACCCATTGGTTTTTCTGAAGTGGACTTTTGAAGTACATCAGCAACATTTGCCATATTGGAAATGCTGTTTCAAACTAACTTTAGGTCAACCTATAAACAGGGAAAGAGCTGGAGCTGAGGCGGATCTTAAGCCTCCTGACAAACAGCTACAACGCCCGCCTGCCCGTCAGTCAGATCAGTCACGCCCCACTTATAATGAATAACTCTTATCCTTCATCAAATCAAAGTGGATGACTTATAAATAAATAAATCTCCAGTACAGTGTGCGCCGATAAAGAGATGGTCTATTCAGACCAAAACTGATTTTGAACCAGGCTGTAAACCTGTTTATTTTGCTGTAAAAACAATCTTTTTTTGATTGTATTTGTATGTGACTTCCGGGGCTTTTGCAGCTAGCCTCAAGAGGACACTTGAGAAACTGCAGTTTTTTTTCACTTCCACATTGGCTTCATTTTTCATCACCAGATGTTGCCCCTCGGCAGGAGACCAAGGTTGTTCATTAAATCACAAAATCAGAGTTATCTCAACAAGAGCATGAAAATAACCTCGCAATAGTTTTAATTGATCACAATTGATATATATATATTTATATTTACAAATGTTAACAACAAACTCAGCATGTGAACACTTTATATATTGAATGGACATTTGGGTGTTATAATCTTGCTTTCACATAATTTTGATGATGTCAGATGAAGCCACACACTGTAAATAAACATGGACGATGCCTGAGTGACGTCACCCATTTGGTACTGAAAGGGGGCTTTGTAAGCCCGTTGATGGCAGTCAACATGCTGAAAATATTGTCACATCAACTTTCAGTCAACCTAACAACATGCTAAGGTTTTCAGCCTCCTGACAAGCTTGATCCAAAGGCAACTGGACTGGTTGAAGATATTTGGATCAAGCTTTGAATTTACCATGACCTGGATGACTGAGAACCTACACATATACTGTACATCGCATGCATATTATGAATAACTCTTATCCTTCATGAAATCAAAATGGATGGGTTATAAAAAAAAAGTCATCTCGATACAGTGTTTGCTGATAAAAAACGGGCATTTTTGAATGGGTGTGTATGTGACTTCTGGGGTTTCTGCAGCCAGCCTCAAGTGCATTGACACTCGATGAGCTGCAGATTTTTGCACTTTCCCAGTGGATTAATTTTTCAACACCGGAGGATGGATGAGGTCACACAGAATAAGAAGATCTGTGAGATAAACTGGAGACCTGGGAGCTCAATTCCCTAGAGTGCCATGAGTATGTTTGACCCCTTTCACAAAACATATCATCATCAATGAAGCGTTATTGCTATGGAAAATGCTGTTAATAGCCGTTAGAAACAGCTCCTTTGCAGTCATAATGATGGTTAGCAGAGGTGGTGGCTAGCAGTCATTCAAGATCTCCCTCAGCCACCCAACACTGTTGCTTCATGTGTCCTCTGTCAGCATAAAAGCACACATGCATGCTCACTCTGCAGCTTAACAGCAAAAGGTCACAGAGGTTCTGTTTTCATCTTCAGTGATGTCAATGCTCTGTCACCCTGAGCCATTTTCAAAGTGTTGCGATACTGAGCCTCTCTGTTTTAGTGACACTTTGGTCCCGAAAGAGCCCTGAGGGTCTCTGGCTGAAAATGTATCTCAACCTACAGCTCGCCAGGACAGATCTGTCTGGAGGCACTTTAGGGGGCAGAAAAAGGGACATCTCTTCATCTTTGTTTCTTTTGGTCTTTCTCTTGTTTTTGTATTTTTCTTCACAAGCAAAGAGAAATGACATATGATCCACTTGTAACATAATTTATCTTCGAAACAGAAACCAGGATTTTTATGTTAATGTCAGGTGGCAAAACAGAAGAAAAAACACTCAAAGTACAAGTTGCTTTGTCAATGATTCTGGATGAGTTGTGCAGAGGAAATAAAAGTGTAAGGTGACTGCATTTAAGGAACACTTAATGGTGACAGTATAACACCAAGTCAGTTCAACTTCAGGTATGTCAATCTGTCCATTTAGGAAGCATAAGTGATTGTGAATGAAGTTCACTTGCTTTGGTGCAAATGAAAGTGACAACAGGTGCAATGGAGAGGAAAAAGCAAGACAACCCCCCCATGGAATGGTTTTGCATGTGGTGGCCACAGACATTTGCTATCCCCTTACCCTTTCTGACTGATTCTTCTCTACCGGTTCTGCTGGTTGTCCTTGTCACTACTGGTTCCATGAAACAGAACCTGCAGCCCAATCAGGTTGCACAGAAAGTCCAGCTCCTCACGGGTGGCACATCCATACATGCAATCTCAGAAACCTTTTCTCCCCTGTGACTGGATTAAGCTGCATCATTTACTGACCCAGGTTTGCACTGCCATATTGTTGGAATCTGGCTTGGGTGGCTTACAGGGCATTCAGCAGCTGTGAGTTCCATGCTGCACAACAATAGAACAACATTCATTATCTGAGCATCTGTGCATGGTGTAGCTGTATGGTGTAACAACAAAGCAGGATAGAAAACACTGTATAATATCCTAAACTCATAATTCCTGAAATTTCAATCTTTTTTTTATTTTAACCCAAGGAGTTACTGAAGGTCATGACATTTTCATGACAGTCATGACAAAATCCACATCAGTTCAATGGCACAAGAAGGGGTAGAGATTGTTTTTTAACGCTCGTCTCTGGCCATTGCTGGTGCCACTGATAGACTGGATAAAACTTGGAAATAGTCCCAGTAACATCTCCTTTTGGTTTCTGAACAATCATTTTGAAGCCCAAGAATGGCGGTCACCATATTTGAAATGCTATCTTAAACTTATGCTTGATCAAGCTAGAAACAGGCAAAGAGGTGGATAGGGGGCGGGCCTTAAGCGTCCTGGCAAAAGCTCAAAGCGCTGACCTGTCAGTCAAATCCCCAATGCCCCTATGATGTTAAATTGCCTAAATATCCTAAAAATGATTCTGTTAAAAACGGAACAAAGCTGGAAACATGTCTATGTCTGCTTTAAAATAGGAATTTCAACGTGGGGCTTAACAGGAAGTCCTTGGCTTTTGGATCCAGCCTCTAGTGGTCACTTGAGGAACTGTAGGGTTTTTTTTCTCAATTTTCCAACACTGATGTGTATTTTACATTTACATTATTCACAAGAATATAACATCTTTTGGCTACTTGAATGTTAGTAGTTTATGTAGGGATGATTAGTGGAGATAAAAAAAGGTAAATTAAAGCTCTTCATTTGTGTCATTTGCCCACACATACTTCAGTCCATAACTGCATAAGTCAGTTGGGCCACCACAGTCAAATGTCTAGCTCCACCCGTGTATGAGTTGGAACCACAGCAGGCAGCATAAATGACCCTTTTCAAAAGTACAACATAATCGGATCAACATACGTTTTTTCGTATCCAAACACTTAAAGGGGAAAGAAGACTCATTCCATTTTATTATTCAAATATATAAAAAAATGGTTAATTGTCTCCTTTAACAATTGTATGCCACACAACATAGCAGGACAGTAAGAAAAGACAATTATTATAAAATAACTGCTTCGTGTTTTGTAGTCAAATGTAAATGGATTATAAGCAGCAGGCACTAACGCTGCAACAGAAAAAAAAACCTCCATGCAGAGGAGGTGCTTGACAATAAAAACAAACCCATGGTTTCACCCTAATGAGGATTTTAATATGAAGCAGCATGCACTTTATTAGCAAAATTTAATATATATTGAGGTGGGTAATGTTCACTTTGCAATAGTAGAAATATAACACAGCTCTGATGCAAATATGTCAGAAAGCAACAGCACTTCTAAGACGTTCATAATGCTGAAGTTATTCAATGGAACAATTATTGTGAATTTATCAAGTGTCAATAAGTTATTTCAACCTTTTATGACCCAAATCCCTCACTTCCCAAGCAGCCACGGAGATCAGTTTAAGGCCTTCAATCAAAATGTTGTTTATTTTGATGACTTAAATAATAAAGAAGGATATATTAGTGACAATATCAAATAACTCAAGATAAGGGTGAACAATGTCCAAACTAACAAAGACAATGAAACTTACCTCCCTAACTAACCAAACCAGGAGAAGACATGGTTAAAGTAACAAGCGATTCAACACCCTTCTAACATAAAATGAACTAAGAACGGAACAGAGTAAACGTGGCGTGGCTGGTTGGGAAACCAGGAAGATGGGGTTCCCCCTGCGCCACAGCGACGTCATATTCCGGCCCTTATACAGGGAAAGACCTCTACGCAGCGTAGGATTGGCTGGAGCAGGCAAGTGATCGGCCAATCGGCTCCTGGGTCTACACCTATTTACTAACATGAAAACACAGCCAGCAACAAATTATGACTCACAGTCGTAACACAACCCAACACAGGAATCGCTGAGTCAACCATAAACAGCTGCTGCGCAGAAAGGCAGTTAGTGCATGTAAATACACATTTTCTAGGTTCTGTGAAAGAAAAAGGTGACCATTGCTAATATATAAGATTGTGTTTACCACTCTTTGCCATGTGTTGGGTTTTCAGAGGTCTTCTGGCATACACCATAACGTAGACATTTTTGGGGCTAACTCCGATAGCTAGCTTTGAAAAACAAAGAAAAGCATAACACATCCTTTCTGTCCTTCATACTTTCCTGAGAGAAGAATCAGCTCACTGCTGATTTGAATTCATCACCAGAGTCGCTGAGAGAAGTGTGATGACCCAGTGACCTCAATTATCCCGACCAGTGATGTCCTGTTAAGACTTTTCTTTTTCATTCTCTATATCTATTGATCGTGAAACCACACTGGAATATGTAACAGCTAATTGGACTCCAGAGGATTTTCCTTTGGGTTGTTGATGTCATTTTAACCTCTTTGCTTTTCCTAATTGCCTTTGTTTTCATCATCAAACCCTATTGATCAAAAGTCTACCTTATACAACAGGTTGCATGTTTTTAAGGGATGGAGTGCAGGTTTGAGCACTACTCCCTTTTGGGATTATTCATACTTATTGATTCTAAAAATATGCATAAACTCTCAAATTTAAAAAGTAATCAGTGAAGCAGAAACACAAGAAAATATCAAACCTTCAGAGAATTTAACATTCAAATCAATAATGCAGTGCAATAAGTGGAAAAATCTGATCTTAGCACTGTACATTCCCTCTGCTATCCACTATCATGTGCAATTAGTGACTCGACTTGTTAACTGTGTTTAAACACACACCAGTGCTCATGAGGTTACGAGAGGCAGTAAACACAAACATCAATTTCCTGGATTGGACAGTGTTCAAGAGGCCGCTGGAAAATGTCCTCCATCTCACGCATGGTTTGTTTTAAAACCAAACCACAACCCACATGTCCTCTGTTCAGAGTGGATTACTAATCACTACAAGGACCCCGTTTACACCAACTCATCTCATGTGTGTCTGTGTGTGGTGTTAAGGCATCCGCAATGGACACAATATAGACACCTATTGGATTTTTAAAACCAAATGTACCTTTAAATTCTTGCCAGATTATGAAATATGATTGGCATGCATCAATCAAAGACGTATGCTTAACCTTTACTCCTTTGTTATAATAATATATAATGGGTTTTTTTCAAAACACTTTTTACATTGGAAGGAAATCTCAGTGCGCTACATTTTAACAGGAGAATAAAAACAACAATTTAAGAGCAAACAAATGAGAGCAAGCAGAATTAAAAACAAGAGCACAAGACTAAAAAGGGGAGCTGGCAAACAAGGAAATGTTTGTTTTAAAGAGAAAGGTTCTTAGTCCCTGTTATAAGGAGTCAACAGTCTGTTGAGCCCTCAGGTTGTCAGATAATATTTTGCAATTGTGGGGAGTTAAAGACGGGGTCCTCCAGTAGAGCTCTTAGTCCTGGATGGATGAAGATGGTTAGCGTGAGCCGATTTGAGGCTTATTGGAATAGTTTGTGGGGTGAGTAGTTATGAGGTCCGAAATCCCCCATTAAGTTCCTTGAAATGGTCCACTGTAATCCATTGTGATGACAACAACATGGTTTATTGTGGGCCACATGCTTAACCAAGCACAGTTCCTTAACCCAAGCACAGATCCATGGTGGTCTTGGGTCAATTGTGGATGAAATGTTGATTACATTGAGTGACCTAGCTTGTGGGAGTAAAAGGCCCCCCTTATACTCAGCCAGTCGATACACATGTGCCCCAGTGTTTAAACATGCCTCACATAAGTGACAAAGTGAAGAATCTGTGGGTTAGAGAGAGGATTAAAAGAGAATCATTGATGACTTTTCCCTTGTTCTTCAGATTTCGTTACATATAGAGCTGGTTTATTGGTCTTTTTTGCTATTAAACATAATGGATCTCACCACGATTGGAGGAAATGCAAATCAATACAAAGTGGTTTAAACTATCATGTGATGAAACCTTTTATATATAGAAAGGAGTTTCTCTTTACAACAATGGATGAGCAATGAACATCTAAGAGACGTTTTTGACCAATTAAGAAAAGGCCTTTCATCACCACAATCCATTTCTCGATAACGGAGGCTGGGATCGATTATACTTCATGTCCCCGTGCCTGTGCTTGTGCATGAGCTGTTCCTCGCGGTACAGATTGCCTATAGTGTTAAGTACGCCCTCAAATTGAGTCAACTGTTCACCAAAACATGAATGTCAGTAAAAATCATGAGGATTTTACAGAACCTTTTTTACTGCAGGTGTAATTGGGGGAAAGTCAGAACCATAACCATATCGGCATAGATGTTTATAGTCTGACAAATGTCTTCTATCTTTCTCTTTTTGTTGGAAGCAGGTGTGTACATTGCAGATACTATTGAATGGTGATGTGAACATCAGACTCTAACAAAATGAACAGTCTTCAACATAAAAAAACAACATCAACAACAAAGCATTTTATCGTTGCACAGATTATCACTGCTCGACATCATGTATGTATGGTACATTATTGACAGAAAGCCCGTCCTCTGAGTGAAGTTACTTAAAAGGGATTATGTTGCTATGGTTACTATGGTCTGCCTGTGGGAGATGCAATGTCAGCAACATGGTTCATAGCGGGTCACATGTTTAACCAAGCACAGTTCCACATTGCTCTGAGCTCAATTGTGGATGAAATGTATTGCTTGCACAGGGGTCCAGGATATTGGAGGAAAAGGACCCACTCACACCCAGAGACAAGTGAATGCACATGTTTCCACATGTGTCTGTGCGTTCTAGTGCTCATCAAGTGTGGATAATGGGACAGAGCCGAGATGAGTCCAGGAAGAGGACAGGTAAGCACCTTGTTGAGAAGCAGTCAGGCCAGAAGAAGCTGAGAAAATTAGTTACAGAGGTGGTGTTCAAAAATCCTGGAAGACTGATATCAATGCATACTACAAAATACACGAAAGAATACAATACAATACAAATGTCTTGCTTGTGCTTTTCTAAAAGTTTAGGTTGAAATTGCTCAAAGATAAACAAGCAGGAGTGTGGTTGACAGAATGATGGAAATGCTGACGTTAGGTGTGAAACCTGTCTGAGACTGGTTATAGGATTGTATCTGTAGAGATAATTCATGTCCCTAACATGTAACATGAATGTAGGTATTTCTAAATGAATTCCTGGATGACTTTTACTCTGACAGTCTCTGTGGGTTTCACAGATTTACATTAAAAGGACACTTTAGTCTGCTTCACAGGTTGTAGATGACCATCAGACGGGTGAGTTCAAAGGAAGAGAGGCTTTTTATATTAAACGGTACATATTGATATTCATCTCACATTTTTGCACTTAGTCCCCCTCTCCCTCTTGATTTGCATTAACATCATTTAAAAAGGAGGCAGAGGGAACTCTCAGTGAAGTAAGTTGCACTCGACTACATGATCACGCTGACTTAACCTGCACTTTTTCTCTTCTCAGGCGTGAAGGGCACAAGGATCTGAGAGTATTAAAACAGAAGACTGCTGGAATAAAGGCAGTCGCTGTGCGATGGAACTCCTGGCTGGAAATGAACTACCCAGACAGCTTAAGCTTTCGGATGCTCTGATGAGATATGACACAGGGCCTCTTTATTCCCAGAGGTGCCTTTGCCCCTAACCTTTAGAAAGCTGGGGATTGCAGTGAGTGAGCACATTGTGTTAGGCTTTTTATTCTCAGGATAAGATGTAGGGTTTGAAATATCTTCTTAATATAGACCTGAGGAGAAAAAAAAGGTAAATAGGGTTTTTTTTGTGCAGAGTATTTCTGAGTGATCACCATTATCTTTTGATGAGCTTTATATTAGTGTATTAGTAGTAGTGGCGCCTTAAAAGATCTAAGCGCCCCCACCCAGAGGGGTTTTTACTTAAAGCTTTTTGGATTACTGCCAGGACCCAATGGGAAAGGCTCGCGCCCTGCCTCACTGGGTCCCTTTCTGGAGCGCAGCCATGAGAAGCTGTACGCATGGGTTCACAAGATCACAGGAGAACTACAGGACACGTGAGAATAAAGAGAAAAACATAAAACAACATGTTCATTTGTCTTTCTGGAGATGATTTGCTATTAATGTGGTGCCTGTTTTGACTTCATGTTGATAAAGGGATGGAACATATGATTGGGTATTGTGTTTTATTTTGAAATTGAGTGGTTGCTCTGTGCATTTCCTTGTCCGACCTTGTGTTCAGCTGGAGGCGTGCTTGCAGCAGGACCTGTCACCAATTTGGTGCGTATTTGAAACGGAGTAGAGAGGAGTGGCGCTGCTGGAATGCTCCGGAGACCGACTGCGGCGCTTGATGTGGAAACAGGGGCATTGACTATAGTGGCAGCGAACAACGCTGACCGACCACAGCGCACACGGACTATGTGGAAATCGGGAGTTAGGGTTGTCACGACACCAGAAATTTAAACTTAGACATGACACCGTGGTAAAAATCAAACAATATGGATACCCCGGCCACAAAAATACAAGTCCCAGGCACTCAATGTTAAGTAATGTATTGTATTTATAAATACTAAAAATTGCAAGCAAACTCCTGCACACTTTCAAATCGCAAAAAAATACGTTGGCAGCATGATTTGTCCAATGTAGTGCTCTCTTTCTCTTCACTCTTGGCAGCTCAAAAATATGACTGAAAAGTGTATTTTAAGGCTTTGGTACTTTTTGGATAATTATTAAAAAAACAGAGATTGTATTGTTTAAAAACATTTGATAACAAAAAGTATGAACAATTTTTCACTTTTCAATTCCTTCATCACCTGTGCCTTGTGGCCCCAAAACGTTTAACTGTTAACAAACTTTTTACCAAAAAAGTAAATCTTTAAGACAAATCCATCACTACACCCACCTACCCACATGTGATGCTCCTCCATGTGCTATACTGTATATTCAATGCAGACATTAAATAATGTTGGTGCTATTGTACTGTATTTTAAACAGCTATAAGGAGTTCTTAAATGAAATTAACTAATGGTACTAAATGACCTTCAAGAGCAAACCAGACCATAAGTATTCCAACTCATTCTGCCATATAGTTATTTTTAATGACCATCACTGCTGCCACACGGTCAGCGTCAGGTGAAGCAATTTGCAGCTCACAGACTGAAGGTACCTTTGCTTACATTTTTCAAAGAAAATATTCACTGTGCGTAAAATGTTCAGCAGTTAAAGACATGAAATCAGTGACAAGTTTGTTGTGCTTTTTGGCTGAACACTTGAGCAGCACACAGCAGTTCCTTCCAGATAAATAGAAACAAGCCTTTCACATCACGCTATTTACCTCCAATTCTCTGCACCTGCCTGTGAAATGTACAATTTTAAAACCCTTAATTAAAAAAAAATCCAGCATCTTGAAAATGTCCGAAACTTTGACATGATAACAATGAAGATGTGGCAGGGTAATGAGGTAGAAAACAATTTAAAAGAGTCAGTCAAATACACATGGTATGCAAAATGCATCTACATCAATGAGTAGGTCTAATTAGCATGTAATTTATTTAACAAATTGTAATTTGCACATGGCTTATTCAAAGGAAAATGAAGGGGGAAAAAAAGCTCTGCCAAAACAGAGCATTCTGATTGTGGTGAAATGCTGATACACAGACACGAGAAATGTCAAATCTAATCTCAGTCTCATCTCCTGAAGCCTAAATAACCACTTAGAGTTTGATTGGGGGACTGTTTGGTGAGTATTGGAATTTCATCAATATTGTACATCTTGGTATCCACAGCTGCGACCTATCCAAAACAAATTTCAAGTCAGTAAATTACAGTTTACTCTCTGCTGGATTATTTATAGAGGCTGATTGAGCAGGGTTTCGGATGCATGCTAAAAGCAAAAATTGGAATGGCTTTTAGCGGAGCGAAATCTAGAAAACACATTTCGTTATGACTGCTTCATTGATGATAACTGAAATTACGGTGCTTTAGTGCTGATCGACATGTCTTTTAAAAAAAGTATTAATGCCAAACTGCTGTTAGGATCCATTGTACAATTACAGGTGTCATCAGTTATCATCTGAATCAGTACTGCTAAATGATCACTTTGAAAGCCACACTTAAGAAGGGTAACAACAATATCTTTATTGACTGACAGGATAAACCGAATTTCTTATTGAATGTCATGTGAGATTTACTTAAAGAGGCTTTGATCAATATTAAATAACAGCATCGTCTTCAATGTCTTTAAATGTGACCAAATTAACTGGATAATCTGTTCGGGGTCACCTAAAGTAATGACAGTCCAGCCCATCAGCACATTAAAGGTCACATATTCTCCTCTTTGTCAACTAGTTTAAATAATTCTCAGAACTCCTTAAAACATGTCTGTGAAGTTTCTTCCACTCTGATCCTGTATTTGATCATGCCTATAAACCCCTCTTTTTCAGCCCTGCTCTGAACAGGCTGTTTCTGTGTCTGTAGCTTTAAATGTAAATGAGCTGTGGGGGAGGGGCTACTGCCCTTTGTGATGTCACAAAGGGAAAATCTCCAAATGGCCTGTTTGAGCACACATGTTCTAAAAAGTGGAGCAGGCAGAAGATGGAGACGATGGACTTTTCTCATACAAAAAAAAAGTTTTGTGTATTCTGCACTATATGTGACATTAATATAAGCCGCATTTGAGATGAACAGAGGTTTATAACCAGTTTATTTCTTTGCTGTCCTGAAACTTCAACGTCCAGATTCACTCTCAATGCTCTCACAGTGGGGTTTTTTTTGGCAGCAGTATGGTTGCCAATTGGAGTAAACAGAAGCAGAGATCAAACAGAGTGAATATTGGATGCGTAAATTATTTTGCACAGCTCACTATAAGTAGTATAAATTTGTTAAATTCAATCATCTTCCTCTTATATTGAATAATATATGAACAGATTGTTGTTATGATAAAAATGTTGGTCTTTTTATTTTACTTGCATAACTGTGATCTGCAGAATAATCCACGGCCGAACTGTACGAGTATGTATTGATTTGAATAAAATAAAAAACATTTTAAAACGCTCCTTTTCTATTGTCACAACACTGTAGTGAAATCATCATGTGTTTATGTATATCTGTGTGTATGTACAGCCATATATTTTGCCGTCTGAACTTTAACTGTTATATTTTCATTAATTTGCGCATCCTATACCTTCTCCTCAACTGACTCGGGATTTGTTCCCCTTTTCAACATGATGAAGGATCTTCCAACTCCTTAAATCTCGCACCTCCTCATCCAATCATGTCACACCTTCGGTTAAAAGACTTGTGTACACTTGATTCAATTTTATTTAATTAAATACTCTTTAGTCGCTGTTTCTCACTGTCTCTCTATTTGTTGTTGACATTTGAACCAGGCCATGGCAGGTATTGTGTGCTTATTGTAAAGGCTACTGCACTGACTTTTGAGTTTGCATTCACCAAATAACAGACAACAGTATACATCTTTAATATTAGAGTCTTACAGTAAATGTCTTCCCTTAGCATCCCTTATGGGACGCTAAATGTAACATACCAGTGGTTTATTTCTTAAACTGGCTCTCAGATATAATCCCAAAAGAAAAAAAACTAACAAAGCACAACACAACAAAACAAAAAGAACAGTGGTATATACACATATTTTCTGTTGCAACAAAGCAAGAGCAAAATACAGGACCACATGAGGTGGTGCTGCTCTGACAAACCCAATGGCCCGTGTAATGTGTCGCTCCACATGTAACATGAAGAGGCTTCTTTAGTCTACACGTGTGATGCCGGCAAGGACAGAGAGGGCTCGACCTTTGGCGTGATGCAGCACATTACAGAATCGCAGCCCGTCACGCTCCATCTCCTCTGGGCTTGTTACACCAGGACACAGTCTGTCAGGTGTCTCATAAGTGCTAGACTGTGACTGCACCCCTGCAAATACGAGCAGTGTATGCCTTCTCATTAAGCACTTCATTAATCCATTTGTGTCATATTAGGGTGACATGACGGTGCCCTCTACTACTAAAACACTTCCTGGTGGGCTCACCTGAAGGGAATGTGTTATGGCTTTGAATTAGTGTTGTGGACTAATCAGTTCAATATAACTAGACTGACCTGTTTCCCTCTGTGTAATTAATAAACTCAGGGATAACAGCATTATGCCAGGATGAACATGCAGTTATTCATAAAATGATGCTGACAGTCATTCACACAAAGGAATCACATTAGGGTTAATGTGTATGTGTTAATGTGAGATGTGTCTCCAGTCCGGTCAAAACACTCCTTCAGGGGTGTTACATGCAACATTTAGCACCCACCCAAACTGTCAGGCAAACAAAGAACACTTCCTGAAAAAATGCGTGGGCAAAAACAAAGAGTTTATAATGAGACTAAATTACTTTTTTTTTTCATTAAGAAACTTGAATTATTGGCTTTATACGGTTCAATGAACCACTTTCCAGACCTCCAAATGATCAGAACGGGGTTGAGGTGTCACAAATTTACGAGCAGTAATCCTCGTAATCCTTAATCCGAAAAAACTCCACCTTCAAGAAGTCAGCCGAATTAACCTTTTTATGAGAATTACGTGTTAAGATATTAATCCAATTGGGAATCACCCTTTGAGTTGTCATACCAGTTATTAGGTTAAACCATTGGGTAAGGCTATATTATTTTTTCCCAACAGTAGTTCTATGAAAACTGTTCACGTCCTTTCTTATCTGAAAAACAGTATACAAAGACTCTGTGGCTCCAAGTTGGGATACACAATAAAAAAAGAGACAGTTGCTATGTCAAAATAACACTTCATCCCATTTCCCAGCATGCACTTGGTGAATGGCAGGGAGACAGTGTGAAGAGGTCACCAGTCCATCACAGGGCCACTACAGACACTGTCACACATATGAAAGCCCAGAGAGACCAACACAGCGTGCTGAAGGGCAAAAACACAAAAACAAGAATATTAGTCTAGGACACATTGCATATGGTCACCAAATTCCTGGACTTCTTCCAGGAATACTATTTTGCATGAGATTCCAGTAGTAATATTCTGTGTGGCAAACTATTTAAAACGATATTTATATCTGAAATAAATACTCCCTTTAGAAACAAACCTAAGCAGCAACCTCCGGTGTTGAAGCTAATGCGGAAGTAATGGAGAATGGCTTCATTAGCTAATTTCTTTGAATGGTACACACTGTACAGGGGAATCATTTTTTATTACTCATCTGTTTTGATTTGATTAAACCTAAGAGTTAATTATACACTTACATAATTAGGGGTGTGGCTGAATTGACTAGCAGGTGGATGCATTGTAACTGTTTGCCTGGATGTACAGTATAAGGCCCACTACAGCTCTACCGCTCTGCCGGTTTCTAGATCGATTAACTAGCTTAGCTTAGCAATTAGACTGGAAGCATTTAAAAAAGCTAGCATCTGTCTTCTTTTTTTATTTTTAGAGCACGCCATGTCTATTTTCCCCTGACTCAGTTAGTTTCTCACGTTGTTTCTTAGACTGCCCGTCTACTGACCCCTCCAGGTGTTTCTGATCACTTGCAGCGCCTGATCTGAGTAAAGCATTTGATTGGCTGAGTAGTATCGCCTGTGATGATCGCTTTCATAAAGGCAAGAAAACATAAGGGGTGCGGCTGAATTGACTAGCAAGTGGAAGCATTTTAACTGTTTGCTTGGATGTAGAGTATAAGGCCCACTTCAGCTCTGTTTCTAGATCGATTAATTAGCTTAGCTTAGCAAAACAGAACAAGTTCACCCGGCTTGTAAAATGGGGCCAGTCTTTATTTGTTTGTGCGGGCCAAGTCCCCCACTTGTTATTTGAGGTATGGCTGCTAATTGAATTAATGTTAATATTTGAGGATTTTCTGGAATCTATTTATTCATTTAGGAGACGGCCTCCAAACACTACTTCATGTTAAGCTAGCTAAATGTCTCCTTTAACTACCATAGATTGTGTAAACATTAGAGTTGTATCAATCCTCCTAACTCTTAGAAAGAAAGATAAAAGGCTAGGCACATTTTGCTAAATGTAAAACAACATTTTTAAATTAAAATGAATTAGTTTATAAGCCCTGGAGTTAAAACATGTCACTTTAACAAAGCAGCAGAGAGTCTGGAGACTTCTGTCATCTCCACAGGAGTGAGAAGTCAGCAGCGAGCACTCCTACACTCCAAATGGATCTTCCTGGCCCCACATGAAGCCATAACTCAAGCTGCTTCTTCATTACCTGGGATCCTGTGTGTCTGCACCAGCTTTGTTCTACAGTGGAGGGCAACCATTAATCCCGCCCTGCTGTAATCTCCACTATCTTAATGACGCCACCAAGAAAGACAGAGATGAAGGAGGGGGTGAAGACAATAGTCTTGTTCTCTTGATGATGAACCTTTTCAAACACTTTATCTTTATCTAACCTGCTGCGTCCAAACAAAGAAGTTGTGATTGAAGCATGGCTGTAGTGAAGAAGCATGAAATCAATTAGCCACAGTACAGTATAAAGCTATAACGTAGGGTGGTTTCACACTAGGGACCCGAATCCGAGCACACTTGACCCCAAGGTTCGGTTCATTTGATCAGTGTGAACACAAACATACCGTACTCGGTTACAGTGTCCGAGTCAGTCCGCTTGAAGAGGTTGTCTCTGGCACGATTCATGTGTACTCAGGTACTGTCCGTAGGAGATGTGAATGAAACCGTGCTCAAACAAGATAGTGGACCGATATATGATGCCATTCTAAACTTTTTCAAAAACCATAGTATCAACGCATCATGGGCCTATTTTGTCCTCTGAGCTGCACGATAGATGAGGAAGTATAGGAAGAAGGTCCACGTCTAAGAAATAACTAAAACATCCACAGTAGGATGGACTCAGCCCCCTGAGTGTTTGCAATGGTTGCTTCTTGTTTTCTTTGCTTCTTGGCGGATTTGCAAACCAACATTGTGCTGCCACCTATGTGTACATATGCAAGTGGTCCTGGTGTACAGAATGATGTTAATAGGGTGAACGGAGAGTAGAGCCATCGTGCTCGGGCAAGGTACGAAACCAGCGTGCCTAATGCAAATTAAAATACGACCTTTGGTTGAAAGGCGCTTTTTTCCCCACTGTCCTCAGGTGACTCAATGACTCCCACTTTCAGAGCTCTTTCAAAAGATTTATGCTTTTTTAGTCCAGTCCAATAGAGCTTGTCACAGTTTGTATCTAAACACGGACATAAAGGAAGTGAAGCCATGTCTTTCAAACTTTTTACAAAGAGGCAGACATGTAGGTAGAAAGGGCTCAGATACAGTCACAATATAGCATAAAAGGAAGGTGAAATGTTACCTTTTCATATAGCGCTAAAGACCGAACAGAGCAGCTGAGTGAAGGGTGGTTATGGTCAGGGGATTCTGAGGTCAAAAAACTGAGTAAGGGTGACGGATGATCTCGAATAAACTAAAAGATGCCCTTTGCTCTCTTGTAAAGAAATATAGTTTGAAGGGGAAATATTATGAAAAATCCAATTTGACAGTGTTTTTGAACATATATTTCGGTAACCTGAGTGTCTACTGACCCACACAATGTGACATAAACCCATCCAGTCCTTTGTTTGTGGTCTGCATAAGTCTAACAACACAGAGCAAAATGATCTGTTTCAAATTTGCTCTCCTTTTACGTGTGGGATTCTGGTAAAACAATACCCTCCCCTCCCCTGTTTTCTCCACCCATGGACTCCACCCCCAGCCTAGAGAAACTTTTGTCCAGGTCCGCCATTTTTATTCTCGCTAGTGAAGGAGTGATGTCTACTGGGAAAACTCAGGGGGGGGCTCATTGCATTAAAAGAGACACACACACCAAAACGGAGCGTTCTGAGAGAGCTGGTTTATACAGGGTCACAAACCTCCTCTGGTGCTTGATTCATGTTATATTTTGACCAAAGCACAGCACAGATGTTTCATTTAGACCACAGGAGACTGTTTGAAAAGGTGAAAAAGGGGGATAATATGTCCTCTTCAAACACAGTGTTAGTCCCCAACATGCCTGGTGTGTATCCTTCAGGCCTGACAAAATGTTTATCTGTGGATCATACACTTAATGCCATGTTTACTTCTTCACTACTGACTCTCATTACAACATTTTCTTTCACTTTTCTTTCACCAGCTGTAAATGATATCAGCCCCATCATATCATCCTTATATATGATGCAAACAAAACAGGAACTCCCTCCTCCCTTTCATTAGCCAACAGCAGATGTAGCAATATGCCAGAAATGTGATTGTTGTATTAAATGGAGCATCATTAATCATCGGACAAAACAACAACAACAACAACAACAGCTTAGCTTGTTTGCTTAAACAAACCTTGTTCATGACCAAACATTTAAACTCCTGTGCCAAATTATGATGAATAGTTTTATGGACCATGATGGATATTTGTTGTATCGCCAGAAAGCTGAGAAAGACAGACTGGATGTAAAAAGTGTTGCAGTTGGGGTTGCTGGTCATGTAGTTTAATGTTTTCAGCTAGAGTCTCTCAGAAGAGATTTGATGCTTTCTCTTTTCTCACACCTTGCCTAGTTGCTGCTGTATGCTTTAAAATAAAGGGGAAAAAATGACCACCCCTTATATGCATGAGAGCACATCTATTCTAAGTTTGACAGCAGAGGCCACTGTTTGCATACAAAGGTCAAAGTGGGTTTGTTTTAACCAAGGCTATGTTCTTTCTCTAAATGTACGTATAGACAGTTTCAAGTGGTTCAATATATGCATAGAAGTATCCGATCAGAAAATGTTCAAGGTCTTTGTGGCAGAGATTGAAAAATGGCAAACTTTATCATTCAGACTTTGTGATTCAACAAATGAGGATATTGGTGCAGCTATCATCCTGACAAATTGTTCAATAATGCAATATGTCAGCAGATGTAAGATGCAAAATGAATGCCTGGAAATAAAATGCAGACAAATAACGATAGAAAGGAGAGAGATAATGTCACTATAGGTGCTTCTGTAAAATAAAAGCCTGTAACCCCCAATCCCCCACAGTTTTGCTCCATCGGATGGACTGCAACGTGAGCGCAGCCATGATCAGCTGTACACACATCACAAGAGAACTACAAGATCACACAGGACTAAAGAGAAAAAGTGCAAACATGTTGTTTTGTCTTTCTGAGGTTGATTTGTTGTTCAGTTGGTGCCTGTTTTGACATAATGTTGATAAAGTGATGAAAAATACAAACCGCAAATCTGTATATTGCGTTTTATTTTGAAAGTAACCGGAAGCTCTGTAAGTAAGTAAGAAAATAAGTAAAACTTTATTTATATAGAACTTTAAAACATTCAGTTACAAAGTGCTTCACAAATAAAAGCAATCAAACAAATCATACAGAAAGAAAAAGTGTACATAAATAAATCACAATGTCGATTTAGGCAAAGTTCAGATCAGGAAGAGTAGGCACAAGAAAGGGTTTAGGGGTTACATGAAGGCTTGTCTGTACAGCTGAGTTTTTAGTTCCGTGTGTTTCCCTGTCTGACTTCCTGTCCGGGTCGTTCTATTCTCTCCAGCTGGACGTGTGCCTGTAGCGTACTCTTTCCAAAATAGACTCCCAGCGTATTTGAAACAAAGCAGAGCGTAGTGGCTCTGGGGGCACACTCCGGAGACGGACCGTGGTGTTCGCTGTGGAAACACAATGATTGACTCGAGGAGCAGCGATCTACGGCGTGTTGTGTGGCGCTGACGGACCGCGGCGCGCACGGAGTATGTGGAAACTGGAGGAAAGCCATGGACACAGAAAGTCCTGGTCTCAAAGAGGAGCAATATGTAGACCGAATTGCTTTATATTTTAATAATTGTGGTTCTTAATCCATTTGTGCCCATTTTTTTTCTACATTTCTTTGTAATACTCATGTTATTGTTGAGGATAAAATGGAGTGATACACTAGTTTGTTAAGTATTCTATTTGAAGTACTTGACCCAGGTAAAGGTAAGCTGAAGTGCAATAAAAGCACATATATTTAAATGATACCGTCTATCCCTGGCTTTGGTTAGCTTCGAGTACAAACATGTCGGTGTTCTTGAAAGTTAAATGTTTCTTATCCACTAGAACAGACTGGGCTTACTTTGGTTTCCTCTTTATTTCAAAGAGGAAGTTTCTTTCTCGTGACATTTTAATATGACTTTCTCCACCTCCTGTAGATAGATGGATCGATTACATTTGCCATTCTCAATACCCATGGCTCTGTGAACAGGCGACAGACTATTCTCTTCACAGCAGCTTTGTGCACCGCTGCTTTGACACCACGCTGAGACAAACAAAGCTGTAATGAGATAGTTATTTGACCTCTAATGCTATTTTATTGTCATGCTTTAATAAATGAGCACTGCTGTGTGAATGCCATGTACTAAAAAGACACAGCACATAAACATTCACGGAAAAAATGTGAACATATGACTCAGTACAACATGAATCACCTGCACAAGATCCCTGTCCCTTTTTTTTGTTCTTAAATATAGTTATCCTGACTGACAGGATCCTGTTGCCAAGCCAACCACGATAAAAAAAAAAGACAGAAAAAAAGCAGAGTGAGACCTCTTTCATCTCCCAAAGAGAAAAAAGATAAGCTTTCTCATCCCATTTCATTTTGTATTTCATTTCTGCAGCATGAAAATAGGTGGAAGCAGTCAGTCATTTTCATTTCAGATAATTGGATTCTGTGGAAATGGATTTTTCTGCTAAAACTCTGCTTCTTATAACCCTACAAAAAAAATCTGGAAGAATTTTGTTTGCTGTGAAATTTGTGATGGAGTGATAACACAAACAGGGCATTGACGTCAGTAAGTAAGTGGCCCCAGGAGTAAAAAACCCCAAAACAGATTAGATCTTAAAAACATATTTAATAGGATGTCATCAACATATTGGTGTACTCTAAACTGATGACGGAAACAGGCTCTGAGGGAACGTTTGTCCATTCTCTTTGTGGACCATTTGTTTCCAAAAGTAACCTGCAGCTACTATTTACTATATCTCCACCAAGGCCATACTATTATTCAGTGCCTCACCTCCCACCCACAGGAGCAAACCTCCCCACTACCCCCCCTCCTTACACAGTGTGAGCTCTCTGTATGCCTTCCATTCTGCTGCACAGCCACGCCTGATCTCCTACAAAGTTAAACACAGAGAAAGGTCAGGGAGGTATTGACGGAGCCCTGCTTAGGACGGTGACATTTGAGCCCGAGAGTGTGTGTTTTATTAAGTGTTCGATATCTCCCGGAGGTAACACTGAGGATGCTGATGAGCGTTACATATTGAAGACAGTGGGGTCAGGTGATTTGCCCGAGGAGATCAACCTGTGACAGGACACGCATGGCCGACCTCAGGATTACACTGCAGAGATGGAGGTTTGGCTGCTGGGGTTGTTGTTAACACCTCGTTGCCTTGCAGAGAAGTACGATACACTGTACTGTGCCAACACTGAAGTGACCTTGTCATTAACTGAGTATTATACAAAAATAGGATGACAGATTTTGAATTAAATAAACAGGAAGTATTTTATAGTTTTTTTTAATGTATTTTGTCCTTCTGTCTTTTTTGTAGTTTTCTCATGAAATCATGAATGATACTATCAATATGGTTTTGAACTATTTTCTTATTGTATTAATGAAGTGTCTGTTGTCGATGTATTGATGTTGTATTGATGATATATCACCCAGGCCATAGTGTGAATACAGATTGGCTAAAATAATTGTCATCTGCTTGTCTTAAGTAGTGAAAAATATTCATCCAAACAATGAAACCATACAGACATAATCTACAAACGTCTTAGAAAAATATATTAATTACAACAGTTTCCTTTGCAGTATCTTCATTTTCACTGACACTGTCAAGCCAGGCATTTGAATCTTCCCACTCACGTCTGTATTTCTGAATCCGTTTACGTTTCAATGGTGCACGGTGCGGAGTATCAGAGGCAGCCGCTGACATCTTTCCTAATGACTCATATGACTTTCTCTCACCCAATCACTGACGAGCTCTCATTGTTCATGCCTAAAACAAACCAATCAAACCAACAGCAGCTATGAGTAGGCGGGAACTAGCCGTAAGAGGCTGAATGCGGGCGGATTGATGCTGAGTTCAAGGCAACTTGGAAATACGGGACAAACCACGTCCTGTATTGATTCAAAACGGGACGCAACATTTAAGTATAAAATACGGGACGATTATTACGGGACGGGTGGCAACCCTACTCCCCGCCACCCCCTGCAGCTGCCTCTTTCGGGGTGTAAGCCCCCAACTGATGTCCTTTCTCCGGAGCCGAAGCCAGTAGCTGGCTTTCTCTGCTTCTTCTCCTAGCTCCCTTAATGCTTAGCACAGCTTTGACCCCGTCATGCTTGCACCACGGAGAAATTGGACGACCTCACTGCTGACAGAGCCCCTGCATTCGACCTCAATAGTATAGACCTTAGCCTTCCAGCCTGGCTGGTAGCACTCCGCTGCCAGCTCGCAGTACTTCAGATGTTTCCTTTCATGGGCTGCTGTCATGCCTTCTTCCTAGGGGATGGTAAGCTCAATGATAAGGACCCTTTTCTCCACGGTGGACCACATGACGATGACGGGCCGGAGCGTAATTATTGTGATCTCTCTCGGGAAGAGCTGCTTTCCAAGGTCTACCATCATCTGCCAATCTTTGCCAGGTCTACGTATGGTGTTCCTGACATACCACGATTCTTGGAGAGTGTTACCCTATACCTTCTCTACTTTGTCACTTAAGCAAAACAGCATTCAAGTGCAAAAGATATTTAAAATGTATGTCTTAACATACCAAATACAAATCAAATGTTGTATTGCTTCACCAATATAAACGTTTCCTTACATATTATAAACCTGTAATCTGTCCGAGTCCAGCACTCTGCTGGGATCAGGGTGATCCTGCTTTTATTTTCATTTTTTTATCAAAGTGATCCTAACCTTTCCTTTATGTTTTTGAATAAAGCAAACTGGAGATTTGATCCAGATAAAAAAACAGGATTGTATTACCTTATTAAATCAAACTATGTCATCTTTTTGTTCTTCTTTTGAACAACCGGATTTCAAGATTAGATCCTATCAGATCGGTTTCATACTGTTGAATTACTTTTGAACAAGCCGGCCCTTCATCAATCTCTGATACCTACTCTCATCTTTTCCTCTGGACAGACAACACTCCTCTGCAGGCAGCTTTTCATTTGTGGAAGCTATAAATGAGATATATGATGATGATAAATGATTAATGAGTTTCAGATTCAGTGTCCTGACAACAATGATTTGTTTATTTCGACTTTAAATTGTGATCAAGAAATGATATCTATGAGAATGTGTAACAAGTCATTAGATAACACTTTGATAAATCACACTAAAAAAACAACACTGTTCAGTCCTTCTTTTAAAGTACTTTCCTGCTGTGACAACAAGATGATATACTTTATCTTTATAGGTTGGCAGTTTGATCCCAGCTCGCACATGTCCAACGCAAGGACAGGTACATTTGTTTATAGAACAAAACACATAGAGAAAGTAATTCAAAGTGCTTTACAGAGTGAAAATAAATTAATATACAAGACATGTTCAATAGAAGATCAAAAAGAAATAATTCATTAAAAAATATATACCCTAACTAGTGTTAAAGTCCCTACTGGTCTCCCCCAAAGGTGCTACGGTGCATAACCCACCCTCAGGTTTAAAACATTAACACTTGTGATGAAGATCCTAAATATACATTTTCTTGTGTGAGCTTTAATCACTTTATTTGTTTTTTAACGTTTTTCTTAGCAATAGTGATGGAAACTGACTGTCTTGAGCTCAACACTGAACCCCAAATAGCTCCTGATGGCATTGACATCAGTGTTTGAATGTGTGAATATGAATGGGCTTAGTTAAAACTGATTGCCACTTTACATCTGATCCTCTGGCATTAGTGTATGAATCTGTGTTAAATTAAAGATTTATTTTGCGGCTTTTTGTGCCTTTATTGGAGAGATAGGACAGTGGATAGAGTGGGAAATCAAGGAGAGAGAGAGTGGGGAATGACATGCGGGACTGCAGCCTCCGTACATGGGCCGCGCGTCCTAACCACTCGGCCATTGGCGCCCCGTGTGAATTTGTGTAACGGGTGAAAGTGACATTAAGTGACAAAGTGCTTTGAGTAGTCAGAAGACTAGAAAAGCTCTATTTATTATTATGATTATATTATTTATTCAGTTGGTGATGAATTTAAATGAAATGAATCTGTTAACTCCTGAACATTAACATTCAATTGTTTGCCAATAAGACCACCACCTTTGTACCAATCTTGTGGCCATGTTGGCAAACGTCTGCTGACATTGTAGCCTCTGGCAGCAATGGCCAACTCTTGGAGACGGTCCATCGAGTGTTTCGGACTCAACTTCTTTATTCTTTTTGTTTTTCAGCCACTACAATAAAGCAAATTATACTTTGACTTCAATGATAAACCAGACAGCTTTCAACACTTAAACTTGTGTCATCTGCCCACAGACTTTCAAATATTTCTTTCTTTCTTGTCCGTTGCTACCGTAGCTTCTTAACCCCCACTTTGGAACAAGATGGCGCTTCTGCCACCACAAGATCTTCACTTGCATCCTTCATGTCTGCTGTACGACTCTTCTTCAGCTACTGACATTAAACAACAGAAGATAAAAGCAGATAGCGCCCTCTGCTGTTAAAAATAATAATATCACAATGTATATTTCTCTCATCGATTTAACTGGTCATGTTTGTATCGATTTTGAATTGTATCGTGAGGTATTGTTACATCACTACTTACACATTAAAGACACAGCGTAACTATTTTAGAAGCTTTTTTATATTCCACATTTTCTCAAGTAACAAAAGGCCTCTGAATGTCACGCTGTTTTGACCAACTGACTTTTTAAAACTATAATAAATTCAGCGCTCCCGCAGCCTCTTCACAACTAATAATGGACTCTTGTCTTATACAGTCAAATTACAAGCTTGGAATACATTGGGTTGATTATCTGCAGGGGCTCAGAGAGGATATTGCTTTTCTTATGCTGCGTTCTGCAGGCATCCGCATTAAACCCACAACAGAGCGCAGCGTGCTCTGGCAGTAACATAATGGGAAAATCTCTAAACCAAAGGGCATCAGAGGGGATTCTGTGAACAAATGATAAATCTGATTTGTGAACAACATGAGGGACTTTTTATTACAGCTCGGCTTAAACAACAGCTGAGATCGTTTCCCTCTTTTAAAATAAAAAAGGAGCAACTTCTAACTGGCAAAGAGAAGCCTGAACGTAGACATGGCTCCTTTGTTGGATAACACATGTATGTATGGAAGCTCCTGCATTACTGTCTCGTTTATTTATCACTAAGTCACCAAAAATGGAGGGCAGGCCCATTTTTTTAGTATAGCCTACAGGGTGCCAGGAAGAATAAGCAGAAAACAAAATATTCAACCATTTAAGTAATCAGTTTGTCATAGATCTCTGGAGGGTGACCAGGAGATCAGACCAAATGTAGGACAAAGAGGATGTTTATGACAATGTGGGACATCTTACTGCAATGCTGAGAGGTAGTTTAGATATCCATATTATGTCCAAATAACCCTAAAAATAAACACTTCTAATGAGACTATAAGCTCTTAAATATCAACAACAGGGTTGATTTGGTTGCACAGACTATGCAGGTTGTGCATATCTCCACAGAAGCAGCTGCAAGCACATCCGTAATGGCTCTGCTTTTGTTCATACACAGGATTTGTTTTGTGTGCAGTTTCTGAGCCTGCAGAGCCACAGTCTGCTGACCTGTATGACTGCTGATGCTGCACAGTGTGGTGAATGCTAGTTACTTTAAGCTGCTGTTACCTTATCTGTTGGGCAATCCTCTTTTGGTTTCAAGAGGAATGGATCCATGGATCAACATTTTTCTTTATGAGCAAGGCGTTTCTTGTAAGTGTCACCTGCAGTGTGTCGCTTAAAGTCGTATCCTCCTCCCCTCGTGATAAGCAATCTGGCAAAAGTTGCCCAAAAATTGTCAGGGAATCGACCTCCTCCGGCAAGAGTAAATACTTTGCCAGACTTTGTTGTAGCTCTTGGTCGTGGTATCCATTCTATTCTGACAAAAAATGAATCCCGCTAGCTTGTGGCTTTGTTTTGTGGCAGCTGGGCGTAACGTATGTAATGAGGATGGTGACATGTTGGCGAGCCCTTGACCCCACATGTGGACTGATTGACATCTGAAACAGCCCATGGTGAAAGCCTTCTCTTGCTTTCTAAACAGTCATTGGATAAAACCCAGGTTTTAGAAATTCAACTGTTCTGCACTTTGGAAAACTAGAGCCAATCAAATGCGGGACATCGCCTCAATTTGTGGGAAGCAGAACAAGTGATGAAGATGCTTTGCATACCCACACAAGATGGGACGCCTGGTCACCTTACATTTATATCTTATGGATCACTACTACTTTTGGGGATATATTCACATGTAGTTAAATATCATAAAATGTATATCTGCAGAAAGACATAAATAGACAAACAATAGGTGTTCTTTAAATTATCATTCACTGTTTTATAACCAGTGTACATTTCAGCTGCAAGTAATTCAAAATGTGTCCTTCTAACGTATTCCTTCTGCGAGGTTGCTTGTGTTTCTCATTTGAAGGTCACGTAAAAGTATAAGCCTGAGAGCTACAGCAGCTTTTCAGTAAAAAAAAAAGAAAGAAAAACTTAACAGCACATATAACTTTATGATGAAAAACTACACAGTAAACCTTATAGAAGTCCTTTGTGGATATTTACAACAAAGTCTTTTGTATGCAAGAGAAAGGATACTGCTTTGTAAGGCACAATAAGATGAACCGAAGCCATGGTTGCATTGTTGTGAATTCTTCTTTTAGAAAAATGGTTACATTTATGAAACTGCAGGAAATATGTCCTTCAGGGACGCCACAAAGCCTAGCAGTAATGACATGTGCCCCATGTACAGAGGCTATTGTCCTCATTGCAGAGGCTGTGGGTTCAAACCCGACCTCTGCCCTTTGCTGCATGTCGCCCCCTACTGTCTCCTCCCAGCATTTCCTGTCTCTTCAGCTCTCCTATCCAATAAAGCAAAAATACTAAAATATAACTTTAAATATGTCCTTCAAGTAGATAATTACAACATAAAAAATGCTCTTTTGAGCGAAGCATTTGACTTGCATTAATTGTGCTTAATGAAACTGATGTATTATTTGGCACTGACTTTCTCCTTATGAGCTGCACATCAACAGTGCAACGATGCCTCTGCTGCTGAAAGAGGACAGTCATTTTATGCTCGACTGAATGAGGTCACCCGTAAAGCAGAACGTAAACACAGACCATTTATAAAGCTTGAACAAATAACGCATGCTGTTGTTTTCTTGTTGGGGACATTCTAAACTCAAATGAGGGCATGTACTAACTCTTTTTTTTATCTTGCTCCTCGGTCTCTCCATCTTTGACTCTGAAGGAGGATTCTCATTCAGCTCAGCTGGTGTGGGGAGATAATACGTTATCAACACTCAGATCCTCAGTATCGCTCGCTGCTGGATTATCAGGTACCACAGCCAACACAACCAATGTCCTTGTTACATAAATCAGCCCCATGGACATATATTAGGTTTGGGAATTAAAACATTGAAATGTTTAATCATATCATTCTTTATCTTGAAAGTTTACCTTTACTTTGTTTAAAATATTCAGTGTGTTCAATGGGCTTTTGATTAATATTAAGTGGACTATTGAATTTAAAATGTGGTCTTGACCGACTATACCCATCAAAATGACATTAAAAAAATGAACCAACTCTAGTTTCTGGACTGAAATAAACATCCATGTCCTCCTGGTTCAACAATTTGATGCACTCCCTGTATTTAAAGGCAAAATTAGAAATGGTTGGAATATTTGAAGCTAACGATTACCACCGCAGTAGTTGGGATAAAGTTGTCTAACCCCCCATATCCACATACTCTGTTTACGCCGCGGTCCGTCAGTGTCGCGCACTACGCCGTAGTTTGCTGCCACTAGTCAGTCATTTTGTTTTCACAGCGAGCGCCGCGGTCCGTCTCCGGAGCGTGCCACCAGCGCCACTACGCTCTGCTCTGTTTCAAATACGCTGCACTTTCACGTCAAGCTGGACAGAATATAACAACCCGGACAGGAAGTCAGGCAAGGAAACGCACATTCTCCATTCTTGTCCCTATACAAGTAAACAGAAAATAGTCTAAAGGCATTTTTTTTTTTTTAAAGCACGTTTGTTTCAAACTAAAACAATAGGTACCCAACATAAGAACATCCCTCTGCTGTCTGCTATCTTATTGTCTGCACTTAAAACAGAGCATCAGTACTTCAAAAGGTAACCAGGTCAAATTTTCCATCCTCCTGCTCAAGTTAATTAGGCTTTTAGAGGTTAAAGAATCATCCCCTTAAAACACATGAATGAGCAAAAAATACGTTTTTGAAAATTCTAGAGAGGCAAGCTTCTGTCGGAAGAACTTCTGTTCATTATGAAGCAAAAAATGGTGAAACAGTTTCAGATGAGATTCTAAGTGGGTCTCAGCAGTTAATGAAACACTTATTTCTTTGTAACAAAATAAGTTGTCAAAGATATTATCATATTTCTTTGCATGTTTTTGCAAAAGAGGCCGACATCTCTTCACTTTGCCTTTCAAGGTCTGCCAAGAAAAGGTAACAATTACTGTCAAGGGGAGCAACTTCGCCATAATGGTGTTGTAGAGTTGTGGCGGGGAGCTGCCATCAAGTAGTGAAAAAGAAAATGCTGCCTCACAGACATTACTGCAGCTCAGAGGATAGATTGATTCTCAGAATCCTATTTGGAGCTACACTTAGCAGGTTTTCGGGACACTTAATATTATATAGTATTTGGCTGAATGTCAAGAATAGATTTACCCAGTCACTTCTCTTTCTCCAGACTTTAAAATACCAAACATGACATCATGTACCATGCAAATGAAAGGCACAAGGCGTAAGTGTTCATGTATTCTTAGTACAATTGGTCTCTTTTACTCTCCAGCGTTCTAAAAATGAAACCTGATAGCATAAGGGAAGAGTGAGGAGGGGGTGAGGGGGGTGGATGGTGACGGCGAGAGAAAAGGAGCGAGAGTGTGTGTTTTCCATCAGAGTCAACCTTGCCAGGCAATTTGGGCCCCCATTTCAGAGGCCTAATGGGAGATGGACAGTGATGGACAGCGCGTGTGGGTTACTTATTAATCTGAGAGAGGCAATTGGAGAACCTCTATCGACCTGCAGTAAATTAAATAAGGCCTATCCTGAAATGGCATTATTCTCCCTCAACTCTCCCTGTGCTCCTCTTTCCTCTCTTGACCTGCTGCGAGGGATTAGAGGAAATAAATTGGGAAAATGTAGACACTGTGGAAGGATGATGGATATTCACAACACGTTCAGTAAAAAGGTATGTACAGTTGTGAGAGGGTAATCATTAGGAAAAGCTCAAGGGGATTCCAGAGAAAAAAATACTCTACTTTAAATGTCCTTCTATTTTTTATTTTTTTGCAAAGAAAGACAGAATAGAGAAGGAGAGTTAAACATTTTGTACTTTTGTAGCTTGAATGAAACATTTTGAGTTAAAGATTCCTGAAGTGACGACATGACCAGATACGATATGATACAATACGACGCTATAGGACATGATGCTATATGATATGATGCTATATGATACAGTATGGTACAATATGGAACAATAGGATAGGATACCATATGATAAAATATGATTCTGTGGGATACGGGATGGGACGCTACAATAAGATATAAAATGATGCAATACAATACAATGCTATATGGTAACATGGTAAATCTATAGCGATTTTCTAGTCGTCTGACTACTAAAAGCGCTGTCACACCGCAGGTCATACCTTCTCATTCACTGATGGCAGAGGCTGCTATAAAGTGACCATCAGAAGTAGATAATCCCATTCATACACATCCATTCGCCACTGGGCACAATTTGGGGTTAAGGGTCCTGCCCAAGGACACATTTGACATGTGGCAGGAGCTGGGGATCGAACCCCTGACCTTACTGTTGAGAGTTGACCGACTTTACCAACTGAGCCACAGCCACCTGTATATGATAGGAAGCTATATCATACAGTATGTTACGGTACTATACGATGCAATATGATGCGAGAGGATGCTATCCGATACAATGCTAAATGATAGGAAGCTATATCATACAGTATGTTACGGTACTATACGATGCAATGCAATTCGATATGATAAAATACAATAAGATGCAATAAGATACGACATGAAATGAATCGATACGATATGATACAAAAATATTTTATGTGATTGGGGATGGGACGCTACAATACCATATGATACGAAACTATACGAAACACTTTTTTGTCCACTAGGGCAATATGTCTGTGTGGTCTGTGCTGCACACATATACTATAGCTGCCTCCACAGTAGAGGCAGTAAATAGAAGATGAAACCAAATGACAATCCACAAGTGAACAGACAAGACAAGACAAAACAAAACAGATAAGTACACCATTACGCTGATGCACAACCCATACAGCCTCTTCAACATACTATTTGTATTTAAAAAGGTTGAGTTCAAAACTAGAAAAGCTGAGTAATTGCATTCTGTTTGGTGGATGATGCTGTTACAGAAAAAAGGCTGTCAAGCATTTTAGAATTCAATTAGGATCCAACCTTGGTGTGCTTATAGTGCCTAATGAGCAACTAAGTTTCAACAGAGAGCTATTTTTTGTCGTGCATACAAGCCCTTGAGAAACACTAACTCCCTGTGCTCACAGCAAGACAATGGCAGCTCAGTGGCCTAGAAAAGATTGCTCACCCAAGTGTTCCTGTGAACCAATCGCTGCCTCACACTGTAGGCTACAACTCTTTTTTTGATTGGTTGACATCTTTGCTTGCTTCTTTTTTTTCACAATCTTCAGTGCTAATCTTTCACTTGAGCCATTTATGGATAGCCCCTCTCAGAGGTTTCATCTCCTCAACCCCTCCAGATGAACCAGATATGAGAATACGCCTGTGAAGACGACTTTGGAAATAGCCCTGCAGAAGTCACCTTGTGTCCAATTATAGCCCCAGCTCTGTTGTACATCCATCAGTCTCCTGTCAGTTATTTAGGACAACTTTACCCTCAAGTCTTCAAGAAAACCTCGAGGTTCAAGATACGTTGGCACTGCCCCCCTCCTGCCCTCTTTTTCTTCTGCAAACTGACCCTCTCAGAAAACAACTTGCTGTACTTTTGAAACACAGTTTGATGAGTGCATGCTTCAATCTGTACATAGGTCATTGATTACAGGGCATATGATTGCTCTTATGTACTGAATATAGATTTGTTTGTCTTGCTTTTCTTATATATAGACTCCCAGAATGCTAGGGCTGAAGAAGTAACAAAGCATTAAGCAAAGAAGGGCTCAAATTATCTTATCACAAATTCAACAAATGACAGAAAGCAGATGTAAAGCACCACCTTGGCATTGTTTGTTAACAGATGAAGGAAACGTAGACTAACTGCATGCTTATGGATTGCTTGAAGTAAGGTCGGTGCATTTGTATTTTCACATTGTAATATGTAATGCTTTCAAACAACAACAGCACAAAGAAAACCAGCTCATACATGCAGTTTGGGTATACAACAAGATCTTAAACGGTCTAGACAAATGGTTTAGTAAAAAAAAAAAACGAGATATACATATAGCATTCAAGGTTTTAAGTCTTCGTTTTAAAAAATGGGATTAAAGTGTGGCTGTTCAGCACTGGTGGTGAGTAAAAACATCTTCTTGAAGAAGAATTGCTCAGGAGGCAGAAATCTTTTCAAAAATAAAGTGGTGGATTTACTAACCATAAATGCACAAAAGAGCAAAAACAACAGTCCCGGGTAAATTAATAAAAAGCAACTAGTAAACTGAAAGAAAACAGCCTCTTGGAAAGCTGCCACAATAACAGTTTCTCTCCCCCCTGGACTAAGGCTGAGTTTACTTTTAATCCTCTCTTGGCCCCGCCCTAATTGGAGCAAACCATTTCAGGAGTCAAGGGGAGCCAAAGAACAAAATTCCCACTGAAACATAAATCATTAAACAGCAAAATAGCATGACAATATTTCAAGTGGGCCGCTAAAGAAAAATACAAACTACCAATGATAAACATGAAACCTGTTTTATTTATCTAGAGTCTGTTTGGCCCTAGGCAAAAAATCATTGGGGGCCCCTCCAACCAGCATTCATCACCATCATGTCTGCAAGTGTCCGGTGCTTTCTCTTTTTCCTCTTTCATTTTTCCCATCCCAGGCAGATTACTTCAGTGATTTTCATTGACAAATGTTGGTTTTCAAGGGAGAGGGAGCGCTGTAATATGGGAGGTATCCTGTCATTGCAAAATGTGCACATTTTGAGCCACTGCTGTGGTTTAAAGGTTGTCAGCCCTTGGGGGGCCCCTATTGGCCTGGGGCCCCAAGAAGTTGCCTGCATCGCCTATTGACAAACAGCACCTCTGTATTCTACTCATTTAGGTAAAGCAAAAACACAGTAACTGAAGGCTCAACTCTGTGTCCAATTAGACACAGGTGGCCTCACTCAGCCTAATTACTCTGCTGGCTGCAGTACAGTAAGTGTAGGTAGAGTGGGGGCATGGAGGGAAAGGTATGGAGGAACCTTTTCACAGAGCAAGTCCATTGGATTAAATAATGTTGTCAAGTGGCCAGATTGAGGTATGGCTCGATAGCCTATTGAGAGAGTATCGTTATCAAAAATAGTGTGGTTATATAACCAATGTCATTGCTGGTGTATATTTGGATACATCATTAAACGCCGTTTATTGAACATGAAAGAAAATAAGTCTCCCTCTTCTTTACAAAACAGGAATGAACTCTGTTAAAAATACAATGACCTGTTTCTGTTGTTTTTCTATGATTTGTTTGATTAGAGGGTTTCAGTCAACTATGGTGATTTCTTTAACGTTATAAGGTAGCAGTACAATTCAAGTGCTGAGTTATAAACTACTGTTGAAAATTATGTGATGGCCTAACTTTTTGATCTCACCACCAGAGGTTAATGTGCAACCATGGCAACCACAGAAACAATAGAAAGGAAAAAAACAACTGAAACTAAATCAAGTTTGCTAATTTACATACCTCCACATCAGATGTAACTTTAATATTGTTTTCAAAGTTTGATTATGCAATCTATAACTATATAAAAATGTGTATTTCAGTAACAGACCTTTCCTCTTTGGACTCCCTGTATAAAGTTGATTTTTGTCAGTTTTTGGTAAATGTTGGGAGGACGAGAGGTAACCTGGAACCATCACTGCAGCACTTTACAAAGAGTGAACACTGACATTGCCTGGCATCAGCTACATTTTTTGATGACCTTTTCCATAATTAGAGTGCACAAATGTATCATTAAATTCTGTTTGTTGCACTCAAAACAAAAATAGTCCTCATTTTTACAAAACTGGAATGAACCGTGTAAAAATGTACTCAATGAAGTGTGACATGATCAGAGGTTGTCTGTCACACACTGGTCATTTCTTTAAAGTTAAACACACAGTACGTAAAGTCCGCCGGAAGCTCTCAATCAAAACAATAACTAGATGACCTCGAGGCTGCCGGGAAATCATGGGAGATATTCTCTCTGCTACTCCACCCCCACACAGGACGAAAAACAAGCTGACCGAAGTTAAGACGAAGGAACGAAACAGACCCCAGGAAGAGAATATACCAATGATGCATCCAAGTATATGTCACATGGGGTGTTTATCAGAGCAGCACATACAGCAACAGTATGGCAGCAACAGTATGGCAGCTTTGAGTAGCAGTTTCCGATTCATTATGTCAAAGTCAACACATGACTTATATAAGTCATGTGTTGACTTTAATTTTTTATTTTTTCCATATTAAATTAATCCTGAGGGGAATTTCCCTCGGGATCAATAAAGTATCTATCTATCTATCTATCTATCTATCTATCTATCTATCTATCTATCTATCTATCTATCTATCTATCTATCTATCTATCTATTTCTGGTTTTACACTCTGTTATTAAGAGACACACACCTGCTTGAAATACACACAAACAGGACCTAGGTCATGTATTAATGGAGAGATGTCAGAGTTTGGCTGCTACACAGGGAGCGAGCTAGAGCTGTTGGGGGTTGATTGCCTTGCTTAAGGGCATATCGGCAGCACACTAGAAGTGCTCTGGCACCTCTCCAACCACTAGGCCAACTTCCAAAAACTCAAGTCCCAACAGACTGAGCTACTGCCGCCGCGGAGACGTTCATTGTCAGGCTTCTTGATGAGCTGATCATTTCATCATCAGGTGTGTTGGAGGAGGGAAAAGTCAAAAACATGCTGGGCAGCGGGTCCCCTGGATTAGGATTCAGAAACACTGCGTCAGGGGTAGGACATGTAATGTAACCTAAAAGAAAAATCTTTTTCTTTAATTAGCTGAGGTGACAACTTGTGGACAGTGAGTGGCATTCACCTGTAACCCAAAGCAACCCTGTCCTTAATTATGCATCACTTTAAGCCTCTTTTTTACTTAAACAAGTGAGATATAAACTTTCAGTTGTAATGGATAGAGAAAGAGGCTAAAAAAAGACTCTAGCTGTTAACATGCTTAATTCTGTATACGTTTTTTTTTTTTTTTTAATGGTTCCTATGGGGATTAAACTGCTTTTTGAAGCCAGCCTAAAGCAGCACTTCAGACACTGCAGGTTTTGGCGCTTCAATATTGGCTTCATTTCTTCACCCTGGAGGTTTCTACTTGAGAGTAAACAGGTGGTGGGGCACCATATTGTTCAGGCTTGAGAAAATAAGGTCAGCAAAAACACAAACATTTGGTCAAGTAGCTCTGAAATCCCTCGGGGGGAATAAAGGGGCACTCATGGGGAGAGAAAAGTTCCGCTGTTGAAGGTGATACACTTGCTGTGTCAAACTGTTGAGTGGTTATAAGGAGAGGCGGGTGGATGACGGCTGTATTTAGTAAGGGGAGATTTATGACGGGAGATGAAGAGATATTGAAGGCAACTGCCCCCATCAGCATTGTCATTACCAGCACTAACGAACTCCTCTGGGTGTGAGAGGCCTACTCAACTGGTCGCTCAATGGATCCATTAGCAGGGCATTAAGCATGCAAGATGAGAACAGTAAAAAGCCTTGTAAAAGTGTGCGCACGTCTTTGTATATGTCCTTGTATCTTTTTCTGAATATTGGTACAAATTATACAGCATGTGCTGAGAAATGCAATATTTAGTTTGTCCAAACGCTTGCTAAAAAGTGCACCAGATACTAATGACACATACCTCTTTGGTCATCAGCAAAGCTCCCCTAAAAGCTGTCAAAAAGCTTTGTAGCATTTCCTTTTAATAAACCCTGGGGATAGGTCACTAATAGCCTTTCACACATGCGCATGCACACACAAAATCCCCTATGTAAAGGGATTCACACACACACTAACATATTATTCCAAAGAGGTTCACACAAGCCAAGGTCCTTATAGAGACCTAAGTGTCCGTCTAATGGAAAAAACATTTTCTTAAGTACTTTGTTGCACCATCTGCATTATTTGCACAGTAATTGCTTCCGTAGTCTGCAGGTTAGAATCTGCAACCTCCAGGGCAGTGTAAGTAATGGGGGAATGATAATAGTCTTTTATCTTTGCAAACGCACCAGCGAGTGTGTGGATTTTATGAAAATCAATGTTATATCAGGCAGGCAGGGATGTTTTGCTGATTTGACCCTATTTCACCCTCTTCTCTCCAAGGCCCTCTATTAGTACACTTTCCATAAAATTGCACTCATGGTATTTATCATGTTACTTTCATCCAAAGCGTCTTATTTATTTGACATGCCAAGCAGCAGTCCAGAGAGTGCCATGCTAATCTCATGACCACATGTTGGCACGTCTAAAAGCATGAGCATATTATGAAACAAGTCCCAAATGTACAAAACATCCAATGTGTCTGTTGGCACAAAAAAAGAACCTCGTAATCTGGGATGAATATAATCTTCAACTGGAAAGATTCTTAATTGCAGACATCTTAGGTCTAGGATGATATCACTCCCACCCCAGCCCATCTCCATTCCATCAAATGCAACAGAAAGCTGTATTCGTGACGCACTGGAATAGGAGATGTTGGCGTAATCCAATAAAGGCATTAGTGAACCATTAGGAGAGCGCTTCCTGGCTTTGGAGGGACACACACAGCCTTGTTTAGACTAATAGAGCGTCCCTGTTAGCGTTTATTTATGGCAGCAAGATGTCAAACCACTTAAAGGTGGAATGCGTGTCCATTAAGGCCGCCGTCCAATCGGAAGCCTTGAAATAAGATCCTAGAGCTTGGCCTTAGTCCAATCTCCTTGTTGTTACCCCTTTAAAAAATTGAAATTGCTTTGGCCTTTTCAACCAGCAAAAAAGATTTGTGACTTAAACTTTCCTTCAAGCTAAACACACACTTACTGTCATACTTCTTACTCAAGACACAAATAACAAAAATCAAGTTAACGTGCGTGTTACCTTACTTGCCCCAATTTTTTTGAGACAGCTGCGACTGGTGGATCTGTATTTGTCATCTTTAGTTATGGCCACTATCTTTACTGTACTTATGTACCATCAACAGGTTCCACAGACCAGACCTATCATTTGGGTGACAATTGGGCAAAAAACTGGGTCTTTTATGATCTCAATCTGGTACTTCCACTTTCAGCACAGAGATAGTCATTTTATTAAACAGCTCTGATATGGCTGCAAAACATCGGGATTTGGGTTAGTCAAATAGAGAGATTATTTTAAACTTGTCATTTTGTTTATTTGAATACAAATCTACAATATCTATCTGTTTTTGCAGTTTTTGATCATTAGAAGATCATCATTCTATCAAAGCTCTTCACTGGATTCATTGGTTCTAACCGTTTTTGAGCAGTGTGAAATTGAGGGTCTGACAATACAAAATATGTGAAATACAACACAGTGATTTGTTAAAGAGCAAGCTATTCTTAAGATCAAATGTAAAACATAACATAGAATGTAAATTTCTGGCCTCCTTTAAACACAACCATGGTTCTTAATATCTCTCTTTTCCTCTTTTATTTTTAAAGATTTATGTTTGGGCTTAATGTAGAGACAGGGCAGTAGACAGGGTCGGGGTGACATGCAGGAAAGGAGCCACAGGTTGGATTCAAACCCTGGGCGCCCGCCTGGTGGACTACAGCCTCCCTACATGGGGCGCGCGCACTAACCACTAGGCTACCGATGCCCCTATTGTTATCTTTTTAAACACAAGACATTTGGACAAGTCAATTTTCACAGTCCATTTGTATCAAACCAAGTCAATTTCACTACTCAGCCTCGCTGTCAAATTTGCAGTTTAATCAATCCAAGATTCCTCAACCATGTATCCCATTTTTAACACCTACTGTGTATTTAACTCATGAACAGTGTGGATTTATGAGCAATCATTAACAGCCAGCTTAACCCTTTTACCCATGCAGAGGTGCTGCTTGTAAACAGGCAGGGCAGGCAACTGCTTGGGGCCCAAGACCAGTAGGGGGCCCCTTGAGGGCTGACAAACTTAAACCACAGTAGAAAACCTCCCTCGAGGGGGCCCGATCTGATAGCATTCACTCTAGTTGCCCTGCTAAGCGTCACATGCATGATTGCTGTGAAAACCAAAGATAGTCAATGAAAGTCAACAAAGAAAAATGAAGAGGAATTTTCCGTCTATAAGAGAGAAAAAGGAAACAGGAGAAAAGAGGAAGAGGAGTAAGCGTTGGAACACCGGCAGACATGATGCTGATGAACGCAGGTTGGAGGGGCCCCCCAATTGATTTTTACCCAGGGCCCCAACAGACTCTAGAATCGCCACTGTACCCATGCTCCGTGGCTGTCAGATAAACTCTGGTGTACACTGTTTGATTGTAGCAAAGCCATGGGATATCAAGAGACTGATGTGTGACCGTTGCGATCTATTTGCAGTGTATGTTCAGCATTTTTGTTGGATTCTGCCGCTTTGACTGCCAACTTGGATTTCCACAGCGTCGTTTCTACATCATGTCTTGCCTCCTGAGACCCCCCATCCCTGCCCTTCGACAGGAGGACACTTTACACTGTGAGGGACATGTGTGAACGAGCAACTTAGGAAGATTTAAAGACTGTCCTGGGGGAAAACAGAAATAGAGAAATGGGCAGTTCATTTAGAAAAGTATTTTTTGTAAACTCTAACCCTCCTTATTGCTGTATTTACTTGACATGTCCCTCAGATTGAAAACACTGAAGCACTGGCTCAATTCAGCATTCCATCTTACTGATAACCCTCATAAGCTCTTGTAAGCTCTTGTCGATAAGTACATCCGAACACTTCCTTCTTTGCTTCACTGATTTCCTGGCTTGTTTGATCTTGACACAGCCCTCTTCACTTTGATGTCATCATGCAGAGAGGAATGAGTAGCCTTGAGAGCTGAGTGAAGCTTGTGTAACGCCAATCTCTGCTTTGCCTCTGATATTTGCAGCATCGGCTTGTCAAATATAATCAGCACAAGGCCATCTAACATTTGCAGATTTTAAAATAAAGTCACAGAAGCTGTGGGGGTCGAATTACTGAAAACTACAAATCAAGGACGTCAGGAAATGTAATAAAATAAATCACATTTTGTGTGTGTGTATATGTTTTTATGTGTAAGTGTGTGCGTGTGTGAAGCCTGTTATCAAAGCCAAACATCAAATTCAAATTGAAAGCATAACATAAGTTAAGAGTTTTGATATTTCATGTTTTGGATCTGGGTAAAAGAGCACACGTCGAAAAACTATACAGGCTTGAAAATATTTGCTGTGACCAGGTGTTTGTTTTTTATTCAAAGATTTCCCAAGAGAAACACTGTGACCTTAACAGAATACTGCATAATTGCTATCTGTGTGGTCTACCTCCTATTGTTTTTGGATTCCTACACACATTTTCAGTACAGTCATACACTCAGCCAATGTGAAGTGTTAACTCCTTCCAAGACTTCTCAAAAACCTGCTCTTACTTGCAGCTAAATGAAGCTGCTTAATGTGAGTCAATGACATATACAGTACAACACAATACAAATAATCCATGCTAAAACAGAAACAGAAAAGACGTTTTAAGTTGGCCCCCTTTACCTCTTGGATGGATTGAAGAGGTGCAATCTGAACCTTAAATTTGTAAAATATCCAACCCACTTTCAAAGAATGATTGAGTGTCCGTAGTTCAACAACTCATCATTCTGGTCAAAGAATACGTTTAATTTTTGACGGTAGGATGCACATTTATTTGAACTGAACATTCTTTCTAATAATGTTAATAATAATAGCTTGAATTTATATAGAGCCGTGTAAGGGACCACATAAGAACACATAAATAAGACAACATAATTAACCAGGTCCATAAACTGAGTTTAACAGGTTTTTTTTTTTTTTTTTTTAAGTTTTTTGAATATGTCCAAGAGTGTAGAATTGAGCAGTGAGAGACCCAGAGGGTGGGGGGCTGCCCCACTGAAGGCTCTGCCCCTGAAGGTCTACAGGTTGATATGCGGAATGGGGGATTAGCCGCCAAACTAATAAAAACATCATAACCCTTGCTAGTCAGCACCAGAATTACTAGCATGATAAATGAGTTATCACATTTTTTTATGTAAGCCCACAATGTCAGTTAAATGTTGTGTCCAAGCTGTAACGCAACCACCTGCCACTAAGTGGGGCTATCACTCCGGTTAATGGGCCTGCCCTCCCCACTCTACTGCCAAGATGTAAACCAGCACAGTACATGGATGGCATCTTATAGGAGTAGTGCAGTTTGGCAGTATTTTGATCCAGAAAATGGAGATTAAGTAGTATGTAGACAGTGTCAGGTTAGCGACCAGAGCACAGGCATGTGGACATTAACCTGCAAGGAGAACCAAATGCTGAACAGTGCTTCCATTAGCCACACTCTGCAAACCAATTTGACTTTAATTACTCACAGATGCTGTGAACCCTAAAAGATAACATAGCTCATCACCACAATGACTGCACAAGAAATGCTTCCCCTAAAGCCAAATGTTCTCAATACTAAACTGTTACTGAGTGTTTTCTTAACAATTTAAATGTCCTTATAATTGACATGGAAATAAGTTGCTAGGAACATCCATACTTTATAATACATATTCCAATCCAACTATTTTATTTCAGATATTAAGTATAGTACTAGATAAAGCTTAATGATGTCAGATATCCTGTGATTTAAAGGGATACTTCACCCATTTGCATTAAGCTTTGTATCAGTAGTAAACTTGTGTTTTTATTGAATGGTCTTGCATCCAGCCCTCATTTCCCCCTAAGATGAGAAATATCTTAAATTTCTTTTCTGAGAAGCTGCCTCCAATGACGCAAAAATCGTCATATTGCATCACTGGCGTCCGTTGTGGTTAGCAGGGTTGAAACTACATTGCTAGTTCCTCATGTTTTCGACCACTGAAGCTACAGACCTATCACAGATCAGTGGGCGGGGCTTCACTGCCAGAATCGAAACTTAACATCTGCCATCTTGCTTTTAGGCTATGCTACCAGGCTCTATTGAGAAATCTAATAACAGCCGACAATGGCGAAAAAGGATGTTTCAACTTCAAACTGATATGGATGAAAGGGATTTTGAAGGTCTTGTGCTCGAATCGGATGTTCGTGGCTCTTTCTACGAGCCGCCCGCAATATTGCTGCCAGGTGCCTTCTGCATACAGACAGCGGCTGAACAGGGACCCTGAGCCGGCTCAAGCTGGGTGTCTCTATGGATATAGCTCTTATGGACCGAGAATGGCGAAAAACGTATGTTTCAACTTCAAACTGATATGACTGAAGGGGATTTTGAAGGTCTTGTGCTCGAATCGGATGTTCGTGGCTCTTTCTACGCGCCGCAATATAGCGGCGAGCTGGCTGCTGGTGCCGACAGGCAGGCTAGCTAGCCTAGCATGCTAGGTCCGCAGCTGTGAGATGAAGAAGAAGCCGGGACAGACTTGTGGTGTCGGTGCTGTCACTGTTTGCCTATGGACACAGACATAGAGTCTGTTTTCTGCCAGGAATTTCCAAGATGCCAATTCCTTCTGGAAGAAATCTCTGAATCAGTTGTGGAAACGGCTGTATTATTATTATTAAATGTCCGCGAGTAATGCTGCATTCAGGTGCTGCTCGGGTGATCCAAGTTTCGAGTTGGGAAGTCGTTCTTCCGACTTCCCAACTCGGAGAAATCTTATTGTCAAGTTATATTTAGGCAAAAAGTTGATGTGCAATACGTGCATGAATAAAAAGTATGTTAACAAAACACAAAACCGACTTGAGCACGTGTTTCATGTGCATTTTACAACTCGGAATCTCATTTTACCGATACCACGTGAATGCACCTCTCCTTCAGCGGGAGTGTCCTGCGGTGCTGTGCATTCTGGGAGTTGTTGTCTCTAATGCACATAAGGCAAAAAGACACTTTCTGCCTTTTCTCGGTCAAGAGGGCACCAATTTCAAAATGTATTTCACATTTCTACTACATATATGACCCAATGTCAATACAGATTCATGTTTCAACGGGTGAAGTATCCCTTTAAATGCCCAATATGAAACATGAATGAGCCATATTAGTAACCAAATTGTTATCAAACCCTGGATAAGCAGATTGACATTTTAGCAGAACAGCAGCAATGCAGCCGAGTGTTGTTTCCCTAACTCATCTAAGTTCACCACAAATAGCGAACATGTGAAGAAATAAATGACATCAAAATATTTCCAATATCCTCCCTCAGCTCACTGTCAATATTTGATGGTAAAAGGGAACTATGTTTTTTTCAAAAAATTAACACTGACCTTCAAGGACATATTGGGATTTGGGGACACTGCAAACTCCATGCATCAGCACATTCTGATTTGAGTGCCTGGAGCTAATTTAGAGTTGGACTTGATGGAAGTGTATGAAGTGAAAATGTATTTAGACCAAGACAAGGCAGATATGCCAACAAGAAAGATTAGGTATTCTGCGCTGTCTTTGTTTCGTCCCAACAGTTAACCAATAAAGGAATGTCTAGTTGGGACCCTGTATGGAAATTGTGTGTCTTGAATTATTACCACAGTGAGTGGGCGAGCATATGGATGAGGATATTGGGCCCAGCAAGGTTCAAATAGGCTGCAGCAGGACGCAGTGCTCCATCAATATCAGATTTTAAATTGGAAAAACGTTTGTGTGTCACATGGGGGCCGGACCAGCGGGCCTGGTTGATGAATTGGCCGTCTTGGTGATTGATGGTCAAGGGGGAGCGGTCAGGGGGAAAGTTATGCCACACTATGTCAATATCAGGTTGTTTGCCTCTCATGCATAGGGATACCAGAGAAAAAAAGTGCGCGCTAAGTACCCTTGACATGATCACTTTACTTTTTGTAGGTTGGACGTGCAGACAACGTCAGCATGACATGATTTAAATTGCTGTCCTGTGAACAGCAAAACAGGACAGCAAACAGGGCCATCCAATCATGCCCCCATTCAGATCATGTTCCAAGGCTTTGTACTCCGGGGTAAACAGGAACACACAAGGGCTTTTGTTGTTCTCTTTTACATCGACACTTCCAATACATCAGGGATAACATGCTTTGAAACATATTCTAAACCAAGGCTAAATGCTTCTAAATCTATATCATGGAAAATAAAAAGCACGTACACAAAGAAACAAATCTAGGAGCAATATATGACCATTCTTATTAGCATTAGTCATGGGTCTTCACACCGCCATGTGACATTGTCTACACTTAATACAATCCCATGAGTCTAGAATGGCATAACATTAGGTCTGGGCTCAATCCTAGTGAGAGAAGGCTTTAAATCAGACACCCGAGACTCTATTAGTAATTCCAGTCAGCAGGGAAACCTGTGTGATTACTGAGGGACATGTCGCTCTCAACCAGCTGATAATGATGACTCATTCAGATGCTGGCTGCCTAACAATACTGACACAGAATCACAACCTTGTGACGGAATCAGGGCCCTCATTTTTTACAGATCCTGCAGGGCCAAGATAAGGACGAACACCTATTTGATTGGATCCGGCACCTCCTTTGTCACTATTATAGATCATATTTAATGTTAATCTGCTCTGTAATGCTTTTATCTTTCATTTTAATAACCTGGCATCTCTTGATTTTCTGCATTTTGTAAACTCATTTTTTAAAAAGGGGTTGGGGGCAAAAGGTTAGATTGCAGTAAGGTCGTGGAGGGGTTGCCTGAAGTGGGAGTATTTGATGCTACTGTCTATGATTTGATCAAGGCAAAGAGTTCATTGGCTGTTTTGCGAGCTGTTTTTGCCAAATAAACAGGTAAGCACGTGTTTTTGAGTTATCCCCCTTCTGTGCTTCTGTGTAGTGATGATTATTAGCGAACTAGAAGAGTGAGGAAAGTGTCGATGTTGATTTAAGAATCAGTTAACACTCCACATATACAGAATATAAGTAGATGTGTTCTACGCCAGTGGTTTCAGGCTTTTGGTGTCTAAATATTCATCCAAACAATTATTTAAAGCCCTGCGATGTACCAGCGGGCATTTGAGCTGTGAAATGATGAAATTGCTTCTGCGGCAAAATGAGTGTGTGTAAATGTGGAGCCGTCCAAAGTGCTGAAGCAGAACAGATTGGATACTTAATGCATGAAACTTTTTAATACTTCAAATTATGTATGGGTATCTCCCACAACCCCACGATACAATGCGTCGCACGATACGATACATATTGTGATATACATGGATTTTGGATTTTGTAAATGTCCTACAAAGAATTCTCTACAACAAATGTTCTTTACTGTTGACAGACATATTAGCAGAAGCATATTAAGGCTCCTACAAATTAAAACTCTTCAATTCAGGTCCTCAGAGATCCCAGAAATACATTAAAATATCTTAATCCCAGAGCTATGGCTATGGGGTTATTGTGAACTGCACCATAGGTCAATTGTCTTTCAAAACTGACAGCTTTGCAGACATATCGATTCTATAACATCTGTATCAATACATGTATTTGCAAGGAGCACATTACGATATATTGCCATATAGATTGTTTGAACACAGCCCTACTTCACATGTCACATTTGGAAATTGTTGCTGTTTGACTGTTAAAATGTTCTGTTACTTCCTGTTGTTCTACATGGCTTCTGCAATTAACCTTTATAAAAAAACACTCTTACAGTTAGTCATCATCATCTTTGTCTATTATGGGAAAAGTCAAGGAGTCTACAGCCATGCTAGTTGCTTGGTAAGGCAGTGCTTAGAGTCAAATGCTAAAGTTGGTATCTTAATATGTCAAGAGGATGATGCTAGGGTGCTTCTGATTAGCAAGTATAATGGTAAAAATGTGCACCATTTCAGTTTGGTATGTAAGTATGCAAATTCAAGCAATAAACACAAAGTCCACCTAAGGCTGATAGAGGGACACACTCTATAGGATTCTTCCTCTGGGGACCATGACTGAAGACACACAATTCCAAGGAGACGTTTTAATAGTAAAACTGTAGGACCGACTACAGAACTGACATTGCTTATCTGCCAAGCTGGTAGCATGGCTAAAAATAAACAACAACTTCTGTGCAGCCACCAACAGACAGCACTGTGCTCATTCAAGGTGCAAACGTTTTCACTCCACTGCCTTTAAGACATCCAGACCTAATAAATTTTAAATCTTGTAAAAAGTTATGAAAGATTTTCAACCAGTTCTTCAACAAGTCTTAACAAGTAAACTAAAAAAAAGGGTTAGGGTTAGAATAATAATAATGATGCAAATACACAATATGTCTGTATGTTTATTTGCACCGTGCATCATAACTGCACGGCAAAATCAATTGCTTATATTCTGTTAGTGGAGCAGCTCAAGTGTTGTTTTGGGATTTCTGTATTTCTGTCATGCTAAACCTCACAGGGAAATGAATTTCCTGTTCAAGTACCAAACACGTACATGTGGAGAAGTGAGACATTAAAAAGAGAAAATAATTGTCCCCTTGTAATATTTTGCATCAGCAGGTAAAGAACTACAGCTTCACTGTCCCTGTGTTGTCAGCCCAGTGACTGTGAAAATTGGGAATGATGGTCACTGCCATTGTGGGTGATTAAATGTGAATGAATGAGCACAAAGAGAGAAAAACAGCTTGCACCATGCTGGGCTTTGTTGCTTTGACTTTCTCCCAATGGAATAGAGGATGAGAGACTACCACGGGGAAAGTGTCACAGAGAACAGTAATGAATGGCAGGGGAGGGAGGAAAGAGGGGAGATGTGAGAAAATGGGTGGACAGATGAAATAATGGGGGAATGAATAGATGCAGGGAAAAGAGAAAGAAAAATGCAGGTGTAGATGAGAACAGAGTGAGGATGACAATAGGGTCAAGCTCTTTTTAAAATGACAGTTTTAAGATACTGATTGTGGGCACACAAAAACACTGCAAATAGAGACTTTCTAAATGTGTCACATCCAAGGAAAAAGTCATTAATTCTGCATAAGTCGACAATAGCAGAGGGGGCATGTGCTGCATGGCTAAATGGAACACAAACAATACAAGTATGCATATGTCTAGCCCTTGCAGAGGGAGTAATCCAACGCACAATACCCTGGGACATGCAGCTTTACATTTTGTGTTGTTGGGCTGACAGCAAAACCTTTTTTTATATACTATTGTTCACTCATTAACCACTGACAGAATCAAAGCATACAAACAGCTTGATAACAGCGCTCTAAGCTACTTATCTTGTTGTCTCAGCACAATTAGAGTGCCATGTAATTGTTCCCCCATGATCTGTGTGGTCAATCTTATGTAACTCCTGATCTGAACATTGCTGTCATCATAAAGCTAAAACAATTACACACATTGATTGTGCACAGCATTGTGACACTATGGTTGGAGGGACTGTCTTTTTTACTGATACAATTCCAACAGAGTCAATACAACTCTTTCCTAGTAGAGGCAGCTTAATGTTTGCAGCATTGGAGTCGAAGACAAATTTCACCAAGGGGACAGTGAAGCTTGTGGAACCGTACCGTACTGTATCGTGGCTAATTGCTCTTCTTTAATTTCAGCTGTTAAATTTTTTTGGTTTAACAATTACAGCATAACAATTATACATAACTTAATATGTTTGAGACAGAACATTAAGACACCAACTGTTGTCGTCTCTCAACCGGAAGGTCGAGGGTTCGATCCCCAGCTCCTGCAGCAACATGTTCGATGTGTCCTTGGGCAAGTCACTTAACACCAAGTTGCTCCCGCTGCTTCATTGGCTGAGTCTGAACGTGTATGAATGGGATTAGTTACTTGTGATGGTCACTTTACATAGCAACCTCTGCCATCGGTGTGTGAATGGGTAGGTGTGACCTGCGGTGTAAAAACGCTTTGAGGAGTCAGAAAACTAGAAAGGCGATAAACCCTACAAGCTCAAGTCCATTTACCATTTAATATCTGAATAAAGAAGCTTTTTAAAATAAGGCTTTGATGGCAACATTGGTTCTCAACAGTTAGACATAAAAAGGTGTTTTAATCTGAAAGTGTGAATGCATTGCTTGAAATGAAACTAATTATTTTTTTGTTGGAAATCTGCCTTCATATTTTTTTGTATTTTAGATGATATAGCCTGGCAGGCACATACAATATAATAAAGGACAGGACAGGGCCAAGCAAAGGGTCATTTCTTTTTTCTAAATCTCTCATATGGAGTAAAACACCTAAAAAAGTGCTCCAAAAATTCTGTTTAATGTGCTCTTGTGCATTTTCTTACTGTTTGCTGGTAGCTGCCAGTAGCCTTTGACTTTAACCATACTTCACAAACCTTTAAGTATGGGTAAAGTTTTTAAGCACCTGTGCAAACTCTTCAATCTGCATAAAAAAAAACAAAAAAAGAGATGGCTGCTGCAACAAAAGACCAAATATGTTTTGTCACTGTGCCAGTTATCTAGGCAAACAAAACTTGATAGCCTGCCCACAGTGTCAATAACCTGGAATTTGTCCAATATTTGCGCTGCATGAGGTCGCTTGTTTGCCATGGGCCAGGTTAGGCCCGATTGAACTGGCAAGGTTTGTCATTTGTCTGATGGGGTGAAGAGTGAGACAGCGGGATCCAGATCTATTTCTGGATGAAAGCTGTGCCAAGGAGCACACAGGGCAGCATTTATCCCTTCAGTGTCTAACTACCTTGTATCTTTGCTGTACTTCTTTTCAAGTGTTTCATGAAAGGTGCCAAAAATGTAATCAGTCAGTATTTATTCTTAGTCCGAGAACCTTTGGCAAAGTCTCCCAAAAGTTTTTAACTCTCCATCAACTCCATCAATCTTCTCCAACTATATATTTTTTTACTGAACAGAAGTTGCAACGTCTTCTCATCTTATTTTTTAAATACATTTATGATAAAAAAAAAAAAAACGTTTTTAAAATGTTCACAAAAGGTTGTTATACAGAAGGGTGATATATGTAAATTGATTTCCTCAACAATTCTTGGTAACATGCCTGCCTCAGACAAAGATTCATCCATGGGAAAACTTAACCGGACTGATTGGTGAAAAGACAAGAAAGAAAAGAGCAAGTAAGTGTGATGAAAAAAAGGTTGTTCATTCATTCAGGATGTTATAACAGATGCAGCAGGTATTACACAAAGACAACTGAAATAAGAAACCTCACAGATGAAAGATTTAGTCCAGGTGCGGCAATGATTCTAATTCCTTCTCTCACCACATCCTCCTGTAGAGAGAGCCCATCTGTGTTCACTCATAACAATGTACAGAATATAAATCTATACTCCTCCTGCTTCTCCCTTTCTCCACGCTACCTCCAGTACGATAAAGCAGCTCTCTCCATGGCAGAGTGCTTGTGTAACGCGGCCCGCTCTCGTCCCCGAGGCTGTCAGGCATTAGCCACGCTAACATGGATACTGTCAGGAAGTGGAATTCATTGCTTCACTTCAGTCCCTTTTGCCAGCTCCATATTCCACACTGGTCATTAGTGGGAGATGGTGATGCAAATGGTAAATGACATTAGTAAAATACTCATAGATAGTTTATTCCAGAGGTCCATTACTGTGTTGGTACTTAAGCTGAGGCTTCATTCATATGGAGCAGAGAGATGACAGTTTAGAGCCTTAATTAACTAAAACACCCCTAACCCCCCACTGAGAATCCAGATGATGAGGATCAAAAACATAGGGTATTTAAATATACCATATCTGACCTGTCAAACATTGCAGGATGGCCAAATTATGTATGGGATAATGTGTAGTGGGCAGAGTTTTATAAAGCTGAATGGAACCCCAAGAGCAGAGCGAAGATTCTTGTCTTAGGGGTTCCCTCTGCTATAACAACCCACTCACTTTAACTTGTTCAGCGTATTAAATGGCTACTAACTTAAGAAATCAAATAGTTAACACCAAATATTGTATTGCAAATGACTTTATTGATTTAGAAATTATATATATCTTCTCTAAAACAAATAGTGTGTAGGAATCAACAGTGGGAGCTGCATCAATAGCAGCTGGAAACACTAGAGCCGTCATAAAATCAGCTAAACTAGCTGTTGTTACTCACATTAAAGCTCACATATTATACTCCTTAAGTTTAAATACGTCTCTGAGCTCCTCAAAACATGTCTGTGAAGTTTCTTGTTCTAAATCCACTCTGATCCTGTATTTGATCATGCCTATAAACCCCTCTATTTCAGCCCTGCTCAGAACAGGCTGTTTCTGTGTCTGCAGCTTTAAATGTAAATGAGCTGTGTCTGACCACGCCCCTCTCTGGAAGGGCTTCAGTGGCTCAGGCTTTCTTGCACCATGCCCTATTGTTTATGGTGAGAAGGCAGACTCAGAGGGCAGAACAAACATCTAGCTGTGGGGGTGTCACCCACCTGGGGGAGGGGTTACTGCCCTTTGTGATGTCATGAAGGGAAAATCTCCAAACGGCCTGTTTGAGCACACATTTTGTGAAAAGTGGAGCAGGCAAAAGACGGAGAGGATGGACTTTTCTCATAATTGAGGGGTTTGTAGACAGACTAGAGACACGTTAGTGTTTGAAAAACATCCCATTGTGTATTTTGCATAACAAGGGATCTTTAAACTAAACAATTCCACTGACGGTGGAGTGAGACAAGGTGAAGTAGAGTTTGGACCTGACCTGAGTTATTCTGCCTTTTCAATGTCAGTGTCTGAGTACATTATCTTTTTTCAATATCTGGTCAACACTCCCACACCAAGGTCCATTAGGGGTTAACATGTGCCTCCTTCAGTTTGTTAGATTCCTCTGTCTCACCATCTTCAGCATCTTTTGACCTATTCTTTCCACAGTTATCGTCTCCTTTCTCCTTTTCCCACATTAAACACATCGAAGGAAAACTAACCAGACTTCTTTCCACGTCTAAATATCATCATCATCATCATCATCATCATCTTTATTGCCAGACTCAGGAGTCCATTAGAAAACATAGCAAACAACATAAAAACACAGGGTAAAAGACATACAAACAGACAACACATCCCCAACATTATAAAAGACAACTGTACCAGTGTCGCCACAAGGATGACTGGTATCGCACAGAACTCTGACAGGGATTGGTCAGCAGCATAATAATGGAGTTCTGAGGAACATTTAATCGGCAGATAAATTTATACATCAAGTTTCTCATAAGAGCCTGAAAAGTGTTAACTCCTGCATTACAAAATAACTCACTTGCACTAGTCCATCTAGGTTTTTTAAATAGTATTCTCATGGCATCATTATAAGCAACTTTAAGCTTATGTAAGCTTGCCTTTCTAAACCTGGCCCACAAGGGGGCAGTATAGAGGGGAGTACAATATGCTCTAAAGAGATTTTTCTTGACATTGTCTGAACACATTGAGAATTTTCTTGCCAACATATTGGCCTGGGCGTATAATATTCGACACTGTCTATACATGTCGTCATCATCGGACATTTGATCCGTCATAAAGTGTCCTAAATATTTTATTTTGGTGCTCACACTCAACATCTGTCCTGACAGGTAAAAATTAGGAAAGTGTAGGTCCTTGTCCCCTTTTGTTCTGCATATTAAAACAGTACTCTTTTTAGCATTGTATTGCACATCATAAATTAAACCATAATCAGAACATATATTTAGCAGTTGCTGAAACCCAGCGCTGCTAGGGGAAAAAATTGCCAAATCATCAGCATACATGAGGTGATTGATTATACTGTTGCCCAGAACACAACCAGTTTTGCAACCATTCAGTTGTTTAGATAGATCATCCATGTACAAGTTAAAGAGTGCAGGAGAAAGCAACCCCCCCTGTCGCACACCATTGCTCACTCCAAAGGGGGAGGAAATTGTATCTCCCCATTTGACTTGCATAGTCTGGTTGGCATACCAGTACGCCAAAAGCCTTAAAATATAATCAGGGACCCCCCTTTTCACTTAGTTTCATGAACAACTTCCGATGGTTGACACGATCAAAGGCCTTAGAGGCATCAACAAATCCTATCAGGACAGAGGAGTTTTTCCTCCTATAGACCTCAACAGCTTCTTTCAAGGCATAAATACAAAGATCAGTACCATGCTTAGATTTAAAGCCAAACTGGTTATCTGTGGTACCAAAATACTTAGATAACCGCCCTAAAAGGATACTCTCGAGGACCTTTGATACAACACTGACTAAAGCAATAGGCCGGTAGTTATCTAGGCTCCCAACCTTGCCAGCTTTGTCCTTGATAACAGGCACCAGAGTGACGGACAACATAGAGTCTGGTAGCTGGCCATGAGTCATTAGACCAGTAAAACAGATCGCAAGAAGAGTAGCAACCTTTGGGGTAGCAAACTTGAGGTGCTCCGCAGTGATCTGATCTGAGCCACTTGCCTTGTTTTTAGCAAGCTGCAATATTGCTTGATTGACCTCAGTGGCTGTAACACCCACTAGATCACTACTAGAAACGTCTCCCAACTGATATGGGTCCCCTTTCACACAATTAAATAAAGCATGGTAATGTTGCCTCCATAACTCAGCAATGTTATCTGGTCCAGAGACTCCCTCTATTGTGCACGGTAGCACAGCTGCTCCCTTATTGAGAGCTCTTACATCTTTCCAAAAATCCATGACATTGTTACTGAGCAATTTTTCAGCCAATGAGTCTGCTCTCATTAACTGCTCATTTTTACACACAAAACGGACAGCATATTTAAATCTAGCATTAGTGAGCTTTTTGTGGTCCAGGACAGGCCCCTGCCTGGGTCGACCTGCCTGATCCCAAGCCTTGAAAGCCTCCTTTGCTGCAGCATGATGTATAGCCACATGTTTATTCCAGCCTGGTTTGATGTTGTATGCCTTCTTAGAGCAAGTAAGGTATGGTCCTATAATTCCATCATACAAGGAACAGAGGGATTTCCCATGAGAGATATCATTACAATTTACACTTGAACACATGATAGCATCTTTGGGTAAATATAGATCACTCAAGAGAACATCAGTTTTCCCATAATATGACAATAATTCCTCATTTGTGAGTTTGGGCCAATGCAATTTAGCCCTGGAGGCCCCTTTAACCTTAGTGGTCAGCTCAGGGAGACTTCCAACATCAAGAATCATAACAAATGGTATATGATCAGCTAGAAATGTCTCATACAGCATACTCATTGACTGCAGAATGGCATGGGCATCAGCAGTGGCGATGCAATGGTCAAGCCAAGAGGTTGTGTGCCAGGCTTCACTTATATAGGAATAGCTACTTGCAGGTAAAAGCAATTGGCTGGACAGTATCAAGTTGTTATCTTCACAGAATTGTATCATGTGTCGAGCAAATAGTGAACTTTTATCTGAGATGTCAGCATTCATATCACCAACAATGTACACACTTGTGCAAGGATTCTCATGAATAAATGAGTTAATAAAAGCAAGTCGATTTAAATATACATCTTCATTGTGTTGACACTCAAAAGGTGTATAAACATTAATAATAATAAACTCTTTCTTTCCTATATTAATCTGCACAGCAATGCACCAATCTACTTCTGTTCTGATTACTTTTATCACAGAGTCCAGCGTCTTATGCCACAGGATGGCCACTCCCCCTGCTAGTCGTCCTCTCACCAGTCCCAAAGTCAGATCAGTCGTCGATTCACTAGCCCCAAGGAAACTGTCATTAAAAGTGTTTAGCTTTCCCAAGTCCTGTTTGCTTAAAAACGTTTCCTGCAGACATAGAATGTCAGAGTTTTGCAGCAAGTTGTCAACTACCATTCGTCGGGCTCTATCCCCTGCGCTGTTTCCAACACGCAGACCTTGACAATTGTAAGACGCAACACGCATAACAGAGTTAAGAGTTCGGGGCAGCAGCAGCACACACTGGCACAATTGCACCAAATATAGAAGCTGTGCTCACTCCCTGGACTCCTGACTTGCGTGGCTCATAATATCGCCGCACAGCAGAGCCTTCAGGCCAGAGCTCCGGGTTGTACATCTCCATAACGTCATTGCATTCAGCACACACTTTAAATGAGCTGTATCTGTTGCTCGCAGTGTCAATACGTTGACAGACAACATCACGGCCAAGCTTATGTTTCAGGTAGCTTGACAGTGTCTCTGCATCAAGATCTAGAGTGAATTTAGTTGCAAAAACACTCACCAACTTAGTCCTAACCACTTTGATGTTCCCGTGCGCACCCGTGCCGATGATAGGCTTGGGCCTCACCAGTGCAGGTTTGTTGGTGCGCTGTCTAACACCGGTAGTCTGTTCTCTGGCCTGATTCCTCAAACGCCGGCCCTGCTTGGCAACATGGCTCCATTTTGGTGTGTTTGCCAATGCTCCTCCAGGGCTCTCACCTGCGTTCTTAGTAGACGCCGACGCACCGGCACCGGCACCGGAACGTATGCTCGGGGCTACCTCCGTGAAGGCTGCAGAAGCTGGGGCATCACTGATTGGGTCGCCTACATCGATGGATCCAGAGTCCCCCTCAGCTACAGCACCATCCAAAGCATTATCCAAAGCAGTAGCTCCAGCCAGTGCGCGCTCGCTGGGGTACCCGGCGTCACTGGACATAGCCCAGCTTTGCGCTCCGCCATGTCCCGGTTTCAAATTACGCTCTATAGCTGTAATTCTGCGTTCAGTGGTTGTAGTAATTTCACTCAAACCCACGCCGATGTCAGCTTGGAGTTTTACTGCATGTCTTAGCGCAGAAATCTCACTCTGTAGCCGCTCCATATTACTCAGCAAGTTAGACACATCTAAATTGTTAAATGTCACGGGCGGTAGCTCATCCAGGTGGTGTGAGACGAAGCGAGGGATGTTTTCTCCACACTCGTTTAACACCTTTAGGCAACTTTTAATATTATTAACATCTTTCTGGTCACCTTTAAAGCCTACACATCGTTGCTTGGTGTCAGGACACAGTTCAAACAGTGTCTTTCTTGATGATTCAATCCATTTGGAATCAAAGGTGGTCGAGGCTATAAGGACAAGTTCATCTTGACTCATAGTCTTTATCTTGACAGCGAGGAAGTTCAGAAACTCATCCTCTACAATGAATTTACCATCAACAGTCTCATAGATCACGGGTTTTAAACGTGGCCGATTTAATCCAAGAGCAGGCGTCTCTCTGCACGCACCGTCCGCCATTTTCCCTATGTTTCTAGAAAACATAAATATGTTAAAAGAGTGTTGTATTAGAGCTGTGCCACTACCATCACCTGCTCATTAAATCAACAGTTTGTTCTTCTTAACAAAGGTGTGCTATCAAGGGACAGCCGACTGTAGCTGTGGTTAATTAGCCAATCACATCAAGTATTTAACACAGCTGTTTAACAATTAACCCTTTTGGCAGAAATGTGAGGTGGAAGGGTGACTTTGTCATAATTTACTGTACCACTTTATTAGGTTCACACAACAATCTGTAGCCTCAGCTTTAGATCCAGCACCTCAATGTCTCAGCATCAAAACATCTTCCCCCAATTCGGTGGCTAGCTGGGAAGATAATGAGCGTAATTACTCAGGAGACGAATGAAGTTCACTTCTTCACTTAGGAGAAAAGTAGTGACGCTGTGTCTGTGCGAAAGTTCAACTCCCCATAGAGACAGGGCCACAGCGTTCAGTTGACTACTCTGCTGACCCACACCACAGGTATGGCACTGAGGACCGACGAGGGACTGTGGCTGTCATAACACTAGACTCTAGTTTATTAGGAGAGGGAAAAATCTGAACCCCATCTTAATGTTACTTGTCCTCCGAGGTGCTGTGTGCAATAATCCCCCCACATAACTAACATATCTACACACTGTATAAATGTGTAATAGAGTTTCCTTTTTTTCATACGGCATGATCTGGATATGTGAAAACAATGTTGAACTGCGTGATGGCTGAACTGGAGCTTGAGTATTTTAATTGAACTTGTAAAGGCACAGGATAGTACAAATATCAGCTTTGGAAATGACACATGTATGCCATGCATGAAAATGTTTACTATGAAAGATAATGTCCAATAGCATAAGGAACTGCAGAATCACTGCCATGTAATCATAGAGAAAATAAGCAAAAATAAGTAAATGGTTTGGAATAGTGCTGCGAATTTAAACATTTACATTATTATTCAACTGCAAAAATGCTGAATCACTTTCACATACTATGAATTTTGAGTTCCCCTGCGTGTCTGGATGCTTCAGCTTTCTGTTTCTGGTTCCTGAGGCAAATGTAACATGTGTAAAATGAGAATACATAAAGGATACCAATCAGGCATCAGAGTGAAGTTACAGTGTGCATAAAGCATTGTTTTTCTTAAAGATTTGACTAATAATAGACCAAAAACATAAATAATTAGCTAAATTCAAGCTGCCTATAATTTTTTACATTAAGTATCCTATTGTAGAGAACGTTATAATCCAATCGTTAAGGCTATTGAATTGCCCCCTGGGGACAAATAAAGTTTTTTGAATTGAATTGAATATCAAATTGTCTAATCTAATGCTTCAAGCAAGCAACCAAAGACAAATGTATTATGAAGCCAGGGGCTTAAAACAGTGATGGGTAGAAGTCCTTTTGAATCTCACTGAATCATTCAATTCCTCTCATTAAGGAAATACTTCAAAACAAGAGCTCAAACTGAATGGTCCCACTCATTGAATTAAAACATGACCGAACCTTCACATCAGCCAGCGGATTAAACAACTACACTATGTCATTAATGAGAAAGACTAGATTAAACCTCTTGTTTGTTTAAGAGACCTTGTGCTGCTCAAAGGCAATGTGGACTTTATAGTTCATGTCTTAAATGGCACAGACGGTACAGGGATTGAATTTTTATCAATGTATCAATTTTGATTATATGAAGGATAAGAGTTATGCATGTCTGGTCCTACTGCAATCAGGCGCGTAGTAGCTGTTAGTCAGGAGGCTTAGGGGTCGCTTCAGCTCCGGCTCTTTGCCTGGTGTTAGGTTGAGACAGCATCGGGCTTTAAAACACCCTTTAAGTAACCAATGGACGACATCACTGAGACTACGCCCTTGTGTCACACAGTCTGTTGTCCCACCATTGTAATTAAAAAGTAATCTGTAACCGCTCCATTTTCTTCACAAGAATATCATGAACTGAATTAGAAAACTAGATTTACTTGGTAAATATTTTATTTAGATAATTTATTCTGTGTTAAGAAAGTAAAATATCATCAGCATATTGAGAACTACAATACGATCAATTTCTAATTCAGAACAAGGATGAATATGCCAGCTTTTCCCTTCTTTACATCTTTGTTCATTTTCTACATAATTCATCTAAAATAAAACAAAATACATTTTGAACAATCTCAAGAAGGAGTGATTAAAAGCAAAGCAAATTACATGGCTTCAAAGACAGATCGCCATCACAGCTCAACTTTATATCAACACAAGGCACATTGCTCCACCAGGCATTGTGATGTTTGGAGCTTGCATTTGTTGTACATGATGTGACTGGTCTGCATGAACAAAGACAATTTTATAAAATATACTTTGCACCGTTTCAACTGGTTTTATCAGTCTCTTTGAAATTAGCAATTAGCTGTTCTCCTGCATGTAAAAAACAACATGCCAACCAAAGCACTGGGATTTGGGATGTCTGAATTGGGATCAAACATAATTTAAATCAGTTCATAGGAATTGAAGAAATATCACCATGTTGTGCAATAAACTGACAGACAAGATCATTGTTATTTTAACAAAAATCACACCAGCTGACATTGAGTGCCGCAGGTGTAAGACACCATCTGTGTTTAACACCTGGCTTGGGTTACAATTAGGAGACATACGTTAATGTAACAAATGGTTGATGGGCTAGAGCAGGGGTTCCCAAACTTTGCCATGCCAGGGACCCCCAAAATGCAATTACCACTGGTGGGGACCCCCTCTTGCAAAATATCTAACTTTCCTGATAATGTATAATGGAAAATATAAAAAATTAAACGCACAACTTCTGAATACATTGAGCTATTTTTATTAACAATTATTAATCAGGTTATTCATTGACTTCATTCAATGTTTTTTGTAAACAGTCTTAAAAGTTGTCTTACTTACAAACAATAATAGTAACAGTAAACATGTTTTCAGCATCTAATCAAGCATCAAGCAGCTCGTTATTTATTCATTACATTCAATGTGTTGCTCTTCTGTTATAAGCAGTCTTTAATACATTCTTAACAATATTAACAGTTATAGTAAACATGTTTTAGGATCTTTATCTCTTTATACTCATCTAGTAACATTCAATATAAACAGTCTTTGTTACTCATTGTCAACAATATTTAACAGTAACAGTGAACAGACATGTTTCTCTTCCTTTTAATTTATTACATTCAATGTCTGTCCCTCTTCTGTTATAAACAGTCTTTGTAACTCATTCTTTATAACAGAAATAGTCAGAAATAGTAACTGTGAACATTTATTTAATTCGTTTTATCTCTTGATATTTATTCATTTCTTTCAGTGTGTTTTTCTTGTGTTAAGTACATTCTTTGTCATTTCTGTTTGAACCATATTCTCTATGTATGAGTGTTTGTATTTACCTGGTACCTCACTAGTGAGAAGGGTGGGCTTGGTGGCTTCTACACAGTTTATCAATTCTAGGTTCTAGGTTTGTCAGTGCCAAACGAATGTCATTGTCCATTTGCAAACGTGCTCTGTGCTTTGTTTTCAACACCTTCAGTGTTAAAAAGCCAGATTCGCAGAGGTATGTAGTGGCAAAAGGAAGGAGGGATTTGAGAGCCCTATCAGCAAGGGCAGGATAGTCCTTTCTAACATACAGCCAGTACTGTGGGAGTGACAGAGTGTCAAATTTTACTTTCAACTCCCATTCATTTGACATGTCAATAAGTTTCTCTTGGGACATCAAATCCAGACTGACAGCTACTCCAGGTACAAATGGGTCTCTGATCCAGTTTTGGTGGGAATTGTCAAGATCAGGGAAATAGTCTTTGAAATATCCCTGCAGGTGCTCCAGGTGAGACTGAATGAGTGGCAAAATGGTGCCTGAAGCAACACCGGATGACAGCAGCTCTTGATGAAGATTTGGGAACATCTCTGTCACTCCCTCCTGGAGTTTGCTCGACCACAGAGCTATCTTCTTTGTAAAAGCATTTACTTTGTCCTTCACATGTAGTATGTATGTGTCCCGTCCCTGCATGCTCTGATTCAGTACATTCAGATGCTGGAAAATGTCTGACATGTAGGCAAGTTTTCGAATCCACGATGCATCTGAAAAACAGCCTGCCAGGTGATGATTTTCAGATGAGAGGAATTCACTGATCTCCCTTCGCAGCTCAAAAACACGATTCAGCACCGCCCCCCGTGACAGCCAGCGCACGTTGGAGTGGAGTAATAAGCCCTCAAACTTGGAACCCATTTCGTTACACAAGATAGAAAACAATCGGTGTTTTACAGGCCGTGCTTTGATGAAATTCACTATTTGTATAACTTCATGTAGTATCTGATGTACCGTATTTTCCGCACTATAAGGCGCACTTAAAAGCCTTTAATTTTCTCAAAAAACGACAGTGCGCCTTATAATCCGGAGCGCCTTATATATGGATTAATTCTGGTTCTTATGGCTACCGTAGAGTCAGGAGCGTCGCGGAGTAATACATACTGCACGTGCTTTACCATAACATTACAGTGTGTGTGTATAAAGACCCCAACATGGCACCTGTCAGGAGACACGCTTACGACGCGCGACTCCATGCGCGCCCATCTCACCGATGCTTTTAAAAACCAAGTAAAGGAAACTAATTCGGAGTTTGCCGTCATTCCGGGTGGATTAACTAAAGAACTCCAGCCGCTAGATATTGGTGTCAACAGGTCGTTCAAAGCTAAACTGCGAGCTTCCTGGGAGCAGTGGATGACAGAAGGCGAACACACATTCACCAAGACAGGGAGACAGCGCCGGGCGACTTACGCCACTATCTGCCAATGGATCGTGGATGCCTGGGCTAAGGTATCAGTCTCAACTGTGGTCCGAGCTTTCACGAAGGCCGGAATCATCACTGAACTGCCAGGTAACAGCAACGACACTGACACTGACTCGGATAATGACGAGAGGGATCCGAGCATGCTGGATGCCGTAATCGCCCAATTGTTAAACTCGGACACTGAAGATGAAGAATTTGATGGATTTGTGGACGAGGAATGAACTTTTACGTGTTATAACTGAACAATTTTGAGATTTATTGTGAACGTGTTTAATAAAGTTTGACTGACTGACTTATCTGACTGTTTTGTTTCGCTTAATGCGCCTTTTGCGCTTAATGCGCCTTATAGTCCGGTGCGCCTTATATATGAAAAAAGTTCGAAAATAGACCATTCATTGACAGTGCGCCTTATAATCCAGTGCGCCCTATAGTGCGGAAAATACGGTAGTTCATCATCCATCCTTTTTGCCACAAGAGCCTCACGATGGAGCATGCAGTGCGTTGCAACTGCGTGTGGGGCTTTCTGCCTTATCAAAGCTGTCACCCCAGCTTTTCTGCCCGTCATAGCTGCTGCCCCGTCTGAACATACACCCACACAACGCGACCAGTTGAGTCCATTTGAGACTATGTACTCATCTAAAACTTGAAAAATCTCTTTTCCTGTGGTCCTACCTTCAAGAGCCTTGCAAAATAATATCTCCTCAACAAAGTTATCCTGGGAAATAAATCTGACGTAAACAAGCAGTTCTGCGACATTGGCTACGTCCGTGCTCTCATCCAGCTGTAGAGCGAAATATTCACTTGCTCTCACTTGCTCCAAAAGCTGAGCAGACACGTCCTGTGCCATGTCCCCAATGCGTCGGCTCACGGAATTGTCAGAGAGTGGTACCGTGTTGATTTTGCGGGCAGCCTCCTCACCTAGCAATTCACGCACAATATCTCTTGTAGCTGGGAGAATTAATTCCTCTCCTATTGTGTGCGGTTTCTCTGCACGGGCAATGTGGTATGAGGCCAGAAATGATGCCTTCAGGGCCCGCTCAGGAACACTAGCTTGCTGCTTGAATGTTGCCGACTGCACGGCTAGTTGCTCTTCTTTTCGTTTAAAATAGTCTATGGATTTGTCCGCTTCTGCTGGGTGCTTTTGTTTCAGGTGTCGTTCAAGTTTTGATGGCTTTAAAGACTCGTTGGCGAGGATCTCGAGGCAGAGAACACATTTAGGCACATCGCGGCCATTCTTACTAGCTGCAGTGAAGCCATACTTTATGTATGCTGGCTCATACCTACGAGTTTTAGATGCACAGGTGGTATTCCGTGGTTGTGGCTCTTTAGTAGCTTGGTAATGTTCTGTCTGGGCGCCTTGTGGTGTTTTACTTTTAAGAAATTTGTCCATTTTAAAAGTAGATAGATAGCTAGCTTCCAGCCGTGGAGCAACTTTCTGATAAGTCTCGCTCATAACGGCTGCTCGATTTTGATTGGCTAAAGAGTGATGCGTTTAATTTTTCAAAAACGGAAAATTGGCTTAGTATAAGAAAACACCACATTTTGATGTGTAGTGGGAAACAAAATACATAGTTAATTTTTTTGTGACAAGTAGGCTAGGTATTTTACTGATTTTTTTTTTTTTGTCCCCCCAACCCCCACCATTTACTTCAAGGTTCCCGCGACCCCCCTAGCGCCCCCTGGGGTCGGGACCCCCACTTTGAAAAAGACTGGGCTAGAGGGGGTTGAAAGCATTAAATCAAGTACAGTAATGTACAGCATGCACTCCATCCATCCTTCATTGAGTAGACTCTTCACAAGCCTCTCATACTGTCATCTATTTGTTGCATCTTCAATATGAAGCAAAACTAACATTCTGCTGGTTTGAGCACACGTCAGTCTTCCCTCAGTGGTATTTGATAATTAAGGAAGGTATCCCAGAAGAGATGGCTTTTTTAAACTCATGTAGAGATTGCAAAGGAAGCACACAGGCTCAGCTAACTGGCTTACATATGGTTTGATAACCCTGGGGCTGGTGTTTTTAAGGTCTAAGGATTCGGTCACACAAGCATTCATAAGACGAATATCTCAGACTAAAGTCCCTTCATTCCTATGGAAGTGGCACAGTGTTGCTCAGAGGAGGATAACACTGTCGGCTGTGGAGTTCACCTAAGCTGAACTTAAGAGAAAAAGAAACTTGGGGGAGTGGAGGTACTTATACAGAAAGTTGCTTCTATCACATTTATATAACCACCCAGTGAACCTTTTTCTGTTGAATCGAAATTTAAAATAAGTCTATGGCCACTGCTGAACAGACGCTTCAAACTGGCTTGAAAGTGAACTTTTTTCCCTGACTATTCGAGGACATTGATTGAACGTTCATGCCTTGACCAGATTTCACTGGGATAACTGCTTCTGTTCTTAGATGCATCACAAATTCACACACAGAGATTTTAAAGATGCATCCCATGATTTTATAGCGGCTAAAATGCTTTGTGTAAGTGAGCAGTGTGTCACAGCCACCAACAAAAAAAACATGCAGGAATAGACCTAGTTTGTACCTCATGGTGACATGGAGAGACGGTGTTGTTGTTGTTTCGTAGTCATAACAATTAATGTCTATTTATTAAATCTCATCCATTTTTAAATTCTTCATTTTCCACTTCTGGAAAGTCAGAGTGAGGAGCCATGTGACCTTGAAGCTGATTTCGGTAGCACAGGAAAAAAACATGTAATTGTTATTGAATCTGAGTCTTGACTGATTTGTTGGAAATCGGTTACATTTATTAAATCTCTGGCCTTGTCCTTTAAGATTTCCCATGTTAATGAATGGATACATGTCTGGTTAACCCATTTAGACGCAGGCGTGCTTCTACCTTTAATACCTGATGGGACGTCTACGTCTCATCAGGCAATGAACATGAGTGCAAAGGAAATTTTAATTTACAGTTAAAGCCAAAAGTTTTAAGCTTTCAAATGTTTCATTTTTAAGGTCTCTGATCTGATACAGAGGCTGAGACTTTTAGTAAACATTGAAACTCTGTGCAGTTTTTCTGAAAACCCTCAGGTTTTGGGAGATTGATTTCAAACGTTACTTAGGTTTTAGAGCACTTTTTTTTAGGCGTCCTTAGGTCTAAATGGGTTGAAGTACTGAATCCACGTTTCATCATTATGCAGCTATAAACAATGTATGCTTTATATTTCTGACTGATTCTGCAATAGTTACAGTTAAATGCAAATGATAAACAGTAAGCACCTCATGGACTATTATTTAAGTTAATTTGAGTTCACGATATGTAAAAACACTGCTACACTGCTGCTAGGCTTTATGCCAGTCAGCATGTTAGCTGTAAGGGGTCTGACCACTGTTCTTTCATAATCTGAGTTAATAAGGCCACATGAGACGTCTATACTAATGAAATATGTTTACGATGCCAAATAGACACATTGTACTGACAAACACTGTCCGTATATAGAGGCTGACAAATGCTTATAATTGTCATGATGCTTTCCATCAATGCAGTAATAAAAATGACTTCATTAGAGTGTTGCTTTAATTGCTGATTGGGTAATAGTCAACTCATCAGGTAATGAGTTGTCAACACAAGCCTGCACCAGGGTCTCTGGCTCAGGATAAACAGTTAAAGTGTTTTTGCAATCCAGCTGGTGAAATACTTTTCATTTTATTTTTGGTGATAATAGTGTGAGGGAGTATTGTATTGAAAAGCAACAAGGAAGGGTTCATTCCCAAGAGGTGAGCTTGGAATGCCGTAGTCACGAGTTTAATGTAGCTTAAGTAACAAACCTTCACCATCACAAGCTCCAGATGTCCTACAGAGACAAATAAAACAACAAGACTTCCCCATTAGAGTCGTTCCCCGCTCTGTTTTACATCCAATGGGTACGTTTTATGTAGCTGGACATCCCGGTTGTCTGCTGGGTTTTCTTTATGATGTATTCCTATTATTCTGGTGTCCCAAAGGTGCAACATCATCCATGGTGTTCAGCAGTCGGAGATTACCCCTGACAATAAGAAGTCTTTCCGATTCTGCTAGACATCTAGTGCATTAGATTATTCTATTTTAGCAGCAACCCGGGATGATAAGATGTTTCAAAGTGGAGAGAATTTCTTTTCAAACAAGTTATAAAATCTTACAGAAAAGATACAGACTCCACTTTCAATACCACCTTTTGACTCATTCAACCTATCAAAGCTCTGACTGAGCAGCTTTCTAATGTGACTTCTGGAAGAATTACAAATAACAGGTGACAATTACTTCATTTTATAACCAGAAAGAATCGTCTTAAAGGTTGAGTTACGGTGTTCAGGCACAAACACGACTTCTGAGGTTTTTGAAAAAAATGTTTTCTGCCTAAACTGGACATTTTTTTCTTGAATTGCGCATAATGGTGTCTGAACTGCTCATGGTGATGATGGTGGCTTGGCCTTGACACGAGTACCTTGTCTGAAAGATTATTGTTACGGAAGAAATATTTAAGGGTTCTAAAGTGGTATGAAATGTTCAGAGAGCTCATACGGAGACGCCTTACTCTTACAATAAGTATCTTCCAGCCCTGGTTAAACATACTGTGTTGCTTCTTACATGCCATAACTTCAAATAAATGTTGTGTTTTATATGCAGAATATTTCAATATTTAGTATGAATTTTTAATGTTTTGTGAGATGTTAATATACATTTCCATCAATCATTAAATGCAGTTAAAAGACAAACACCTCTGAGCTACATAGATTCACACAGTCAATATTTCCCCCCCCGCCCATCAATCTTTTGTTTTCTCATTTTGAGGATGGAAAGCAGTCTAGAGGGAAGCATGCTTTAAAAAGCCATATGATGATGTTTATGGACATATTGCATAGACTTGATAATAAGATTAGCAGAGTGTGCTGCATCTTCAAAGGCTCTCAAAATCAGGGAACAAAATGTGCAAAACACTTTAACATCAGAAGATGTTTTTCAGCCAATGAATCAACTTGGAACCATCCCTTTTTCATAAAAAATACAGAAACAGAGGCACATTTTTTTGGGAAAAACACCACTTTTATGTGTAAGAAAAGATGTAGTCTAAAAACAATCTGCCCACGGATAGCAAAATCCAGCGTTTTGTTCAACCTGCTGAATAACATATTTTCTCATTCTCCACTTTTGGAAACAACATGAATGAGAGCCATTGGTCACAGGGGGTTGTTTTTACTCTGTACCATTTGGCAGGTGAGATTATACTGGAGAGTGTTTCAGGTACACCATATTACTGCCTGTCTCGAGCCAAAAAGACACAGTAAGAGCCTCAGTGCGGGCACAGCTGGCCGGCTTTCCATGGGCCTCAAGGCTTATGTAAATACTCTCAATGGGCTGAACATCGGTAAACATCCTTATCACCTTCCCCACCAGGTTTGCACGTTGTATGCGTCTCCTTTCTTCAATGGATGTTAGACAAGTGATGGTGTTGGCCTGGTAGCCTACGCAGATACCAACTCCCAAAAAGGGAATTATAAAGGCGGAAGAAATTCTATTTGAGCTTTGACTACTTGCAGAAAAAGAAAATATAGAGGATTAAAGGGCGAAGAAACTCAATACAACTCACTCTTTCACTGTTGTGTTAAAGGTTTGTGACTTAAGATAAGATTTAGGATTTCCACTCAGACTGGTTTAGCAAAAAAATGTGTGTAAACTGTACACAGATAATAAATCTGCGATTCTTTTCTCATCAGTGCCGACCTGTACTTGCATTTATAAAGTCAACCTAAATGCTCCAAAAGGATCTGCCTGTATAGTTTCATCCTGAGTAAACTCGTCATTTGGAACGTCTGACTTTGTTTTGGAATCAGTCGGATGGAGAAAGATTTGGAGTGCAGTTTTTTCATTAAAAACTGGAAGAAAGGTTTAGACACTAAACATGTCCGTCATTATAATGAGAAACATTAATCAAACTCAACGTTTTACATTGCACAGAATCAAGGAAGTTAGCCAAGTTTATGATGCCTATTGATCCCATATGTATGCAGGCTGACACAGGCAAATGATTGGGGTCAGAGTCCAGGCTGGACTCACTTAAAATCTCCTCGTTGCTGTAATTGTAACGTTTCTCTTTGTCGTGGACCTGTACCACTTTCAGGGCCCTAAGTCTTTAACTAGACTCTTTTTGGAAACTGTTCCACTGAGCGCCCCCACAGGCCTGGAGCACTTCTATTGAAGGCTGGATTTGCAGGGTTTGCGTTACTGCAGATATTTCTATAAGATGCGTGTTTTTGACTTTGCATCATATATGTATCCGAGCTTGTTTGCTGTTAATGCAGTCGTTCTGGCTTCTTGCAGCATGAGTCCGTAGTTGCATTTGTTTTGATTTCGCTCCATTTCTAAATGTTCTGCCGGTTTTAAAAGCACTTCACTATAGCAGGACCTCGTATTATCAAATAGTGCTGCTCTCCCCCGCTGGCTCGGACGATCCAGTCCCGCCCCTGTAACGCCTCTGTTACTACCTCAGGAAGCTGTGGAGGGCATCACTGCACCTCTGTGACATTCACAGTGAAGGCAAGACGTCACAGTGACGTATTGTACCTTGAGCTGTCAGTCAGAATAAGGGCATTAAGATGATTTCAACTGATATTTCTGTTTGGTACCACTTTTGTTATACTAAGGACTCTGTCTCCTCTGTCGCCCCCCGGTGGTGGAATGAACTTCCAAACTCCATTCGATCTGCAGAGTCCCTCTGTACCTTTAAGAAAAAGCTAAAGACCCAGCTCTTTCAGGAATACCTACTAACTTAGCTTAATGATGATGATCTGGATAGTATTGATGTAATGATGGTAATGATGATGGTTTTTGTTTTTTGTTTGAAAACGACGACGTATAAGATGGTTTATATACTGATTAGAGTCTCAGACTGGCAGTTCATGTTGTGCCTTGCCTCTGGGCAATGCCTTTCAGCACCTGTGTGTCCAATCGGACTCAAAGCTGATCGTTCGTCCTTACTGACATTGTTCCTTTATTTTTCCTTGATCCTTGCTTGTGTTGTTCTTACTCTCTGATGTACGTCGCTTTGGATAAAAGCGTCTGCTAAGTGAATTGTAGAATTGTAGAATTGTAGAAGGACAGGATTTATGGCATTTATGATTCAGGGTTTTTTGTGTGACTCACAAAACACATCAATTAAATATGGTGCAGGGGTTCATTTTGGACAGAAACAACAAGAGGAAACCCCTGTTTTAAAATATGACAGCTAACACTGTTATTAAGTGTTAACAGCTGTTAAAAGAACATTGACAATATTTGTGAGGAGCCATGACTAATGCTTCCTGCTTCACTACACAGTATACACATGTTAAGAGCATTTAGAGGTGGTGACACCTCACAGAGGTGCAAAGAGATGGCTGTACAAGAGAAATGCACAAACGTTTATGACATATCACAGGCAAAAAACAAACAGGTTTGCAGAGTCGCTTTACATAATGGTGTGAGATTTTTCACCAACATAAAACATGTTTGATATTTTCTGATAGGCAGAAGTGGAGAGTGATTTTGTCCTAGGTGATAATTAACATGCTGTTACAGTGAATGGACATACCTCAGGCTGAGATAATGGCCATGCACTGAGGATTAAAAATACTTTTTATTGGACTACTGTTTTAACCAGAGGCGCGAACAGGCAGGGCAGGCAACTGCTTGGAGCCTTACTCCATAAGTGGGCCCCTTGAGGGATCACAAATTTAAACCAAAGCAGTTCCCCTAAATGTGCACATTTTGCAAAGACAGTAGGAAACCTCCCTAAGGGGGCCCCATCTTACAGCACTCACTCTCATTGCCCTTCTAAGCATTGCATGCATTATTCCTGTGAAAGTTTGTCAATGAAAGTCAAAAAAGAAACATGAAGAGGAATTATCCTTCTGTAGGAGAGAAAAAAGAAACAGGAAAAATGTGTGGTAAATTGGACTTAATCTCACTGAAGGACAATGGTTCTATTATCATTATTATACAAATTGAAATGTAATCTTAGAGCTACAACTATTAATATTATTCTTACATCCATCATCATTAATATAAATATTAAAGGTGGTTCTACCACCAAGATGGCGCCGCGGATGGTTGCCTCGGTGTGTTGGTGCGCCTTGTTTTTCTGTCTCTCCCTCCACCTTGAAGCACTGTGCTGAACAGCTGTCTCCAGTCTTTACAGACATTTTTAACACCTCATTGGAGACATGCCACGTCCCAGCCTGCTTCAAGTCTTCCACCATCATCCCTGTCCCCAAAAAACCAAGGACCACAGGACTTAATGACTTCAAACCCGTCGCCCTGACCTCTGTGGTGATGAAGTCTTTTGAGCGCCTTGTGCTCTCCAACCTCATAGGCATCACAGACCCCCTCCTGGACCCCCTACAGTTCGCCTACAGAGCCAACAGGTCTGTAGACAACACTGCCAACCTGGCCCTCCACTCCATCCTCAAGCATCTGGACTCAGCAGGAACGTACGCCAGGATCCTGTTTGTGGATTTCAGCTCTGCTTTCAATACAATAATCCCGTCTCTGCTACAGGACAAGCTCTCCCAGCTGAACGTGCCTAACTCCACCTGCAGGTGGATCACAGACTTCCTGTCTGACAGGAGACAGCAGGTGAAGCTGGGGAAGAATGTCTCGGACAGCAAGACCATCAGCACTGGCTTCCCTCAAGGCTGCGTTCTTTCTCCTCTACTCTTCACCCTGTACACTAACAGCTGCACCTCCAGTCACCAGTCTGTCAAGCTCCTCAAGTTTGTAGACGACACCACCCTCATTGGACTCATCTCTGGTGGGGTTGAGTCTGCCTATCGGTGGGAGGCTGACCATCTGGTGACCTGGTGCAGCGAAAACAACCTAGAGCTTAACGCTCTGAAGACAGTGGAGATGGTTGTGGACTTTAGGAAAAACGCAAAGACCCTCCCCTCTGGCAAGAGGCTGCGGTCCATCAGGACCAAAACCTCTCGCCACAGTTTCTTCCCCTCTGCTGTCAGCCTCATGAACAATGTCCCTGCCCTCCCCCCCACCTCCTCCCACATAACACAGACTCTCATCAGCCCCACAGTCAGAAAACATCACAGTAATGTGAAGGCTGAAACTGTTCTTATGCGTTACATTAACGCCCACTGGACTTTAAATTGATTTTGTTCACATGCACTCTGAGAGTAGATTCACAACAACAATGGATATGATAGATGAATAGCTACAGTGTCAGTAATAATGGTTAAAGTATTAGCAGTATCAACTAAGTATGTTAATTATAGAGGTTGAAGTTGAGCAGCTATAAAACTTACTTTCAGAATCAGAATTGCTTTTTATTGCCAAGTACATTTACACATACAAGGAATTTGTCTTGGTGTACTGGTGCTAAACAATTAACAAAGGAGATAAAGCAAAAATAGCAAGAACTTAAATAATAAAATATGAAAGCAATTACAAATATTTAAAATAGAATTTAAAAATATAAGAAACACAAAATGTGCAATGACGGAGCTGTGCAGTCGACAAGGAAACAAAGTGCTCTGTTTCCTTCTTCCTACATCTCCCTCTATCCCACTTCCCAAGCCCAGCATAGTTTCTGCAGACGTCTGTTCATCATGAGTCTGGTTCTGTTCGAGGTTTCAGCCACCTAAAGGATGTTTTTATCTTGCCACTGTAACTTTGCTAAATGTTGCTTAGTGCTCACGATGGATTCTTGTTGGGTCTTTGTAGATAATTGACCATGAGTAAGGTCTTTAACCTGCTTTTTGTGAAGTGAGATAAGATTTAGCACAACTGATTGAAGGAAATAATCTTTTTAGCAGTAAAAAAGCACTTCACAAATCAAACGTAAATAGTCATATATGTCCGTTGTTGTGTTGGTAATAAGAACACCTTATTGTTGTTTAGCATTCACCCATGAACTCAACTGTTCACTACTGTTAATTTATCCTACAGTGATTTCAGACTTCAATACAAAATCATTAAATTAAGCCAATCTACAAGTTAATGAACGCCCAATTCATTGAATAAAAGATTTAACTTGGGTTATTGATCATCAGTCCAGATGTGTAGCATTGTCATCATGAGACCAGGCAGTAATGTATTCTATTACACTCTATAATGTCTTCATCCATCGACTCTGTGTGACTAACAGCAGGATTAGCATTCTTCAAGATTAAACACTTGCCTCTCTCTAGTGATCAGCAAATGTTTGCCAATTACTAAACTTGTCTCTGTCATATGTCTCAGTCATTCACCATATTCATAGAGTTCCCTTTTACATAACAGAGGAATAAAAGGAACATTTAAACTGGAATCACTGTTTGAATGTTCCCACTGTCGGTCTTGAGACATTTTTATTGTATTTTTATTAGGACCAGACTGTATTAGTTTTTAAACTTGAAGAATTAAAGCTTGTGTGAGGAGCTTTTAAATAGACTTAATTATAAGTAATGCCTTTATATGGCCAACAAAAGCAAACAGGACCTTCAGCAAGAAGGGAGACAATTTCTATCAAGTAATCGGCAATATCTGTAACTGCTGCCACCATCTCAGTGTAAGAGGCAGTTTACAGCAGCTTTAGTAAACGCCTTCAGACTTGTTGTCTCTACTCTTCTCTCCATGTCTTTTTCTGGCCTTTGCTGCTCTCATCTAGAGTGGAAACAAGTAAGAGGAAGTCCTAACTGAGGAATGAACAGAAACTGAGAGCTGCTCATCAATGTTTAGCTTCTTTGGAGAAGACAGAAGAGGGGGAAACTGGGTGGAGCAAAAGCTACCTTCACGTTAGGCCGAACGTATGCTGTATGAATTCAGGTCGATTTAGACCCAATGTTTGAGTCCTACGACTGACTTTGAGGTTGGCTGGAATTTCAGCTCAAATGCTTGTCAATAGTTGTGCGTAAATTGTCGGGAATACAGTGAGGCACGACAGGCAATCACAGCCCGATCAGCTGCTCCCGACCCGGTTAGATGATTTTCTTTCAAGTTTTGGTTGTACAACTGCACACACTCAAACACAGAGAGCAGAGCCACGAGCTGATAATCAAACTTAGCGACTTTTATCCTTATTGTGCCTGCACAAACTGACAGACGATGTTGGAAATCACCATGGCAGCATGCCTGTTTCAACTGTCTTTTACCTCCTATCATGAAAAGTTTGCTTGAAATATCTGCAGGTATATTAATTGCCAGTTAGCTTGTTTTTTGGGGGGGATTCAGATTGTGTGACTTCAACCTCTGTTTGTGGGAGTTTTCTATTAACAGTTGTGAATGCTCTGTCTCAATATGACTTGTAAAGTTTGAACCACAGGTCATGGCAGTCAATCGGACCGTACAGTACAAAGTGAAAAAATCCTGAGCATTCATTTGTTGTAAACAGCCATACACAACTTTTCTACAATCTTACAGTGACCCTCGGGGGTCAAGAAATCAATTTATTTTTCTTGAATAAGCTGTTTAATCTATTTTATTGAATGTGTGTGTTTGGAGTTTCCTGTTTAATCTTTGTTCCTTTTTTCCTTTTCTGCCGTATGGTTTATTGGAAGCCTGTTGTCAATCATAAGAAAGGATTGAATGGCTTTATACATTTGAAGCACCATTATGTCTTACCCCACCATTCAATTCTGTTTGTGCTTGAATGTATGTGTTTGGAAATGTTGTAGCCTCAAATGACCTGCCTGTGCTGTGGTGTGTAAGGCAGCACATTAGAGGTGTGTTTTTTTTCCAGTATGCAGATCAGATGGTGCACCGCATTTTTGGTCTGAAGCTGCTCGCGTTTTCAGCTGCTGGTACTTTTTCATTTTTAATTAATCATCAGAGTGTTAAAACTGTTTGTGGTTGTATGCCAAGAGAAAACATAGGGTAGACGCTAAGTGACTGTAAGTACTGTGATCCAACCTCTTGCTTTTCCGCAACATTTCTCACTTATTTTTAAAGATGGACAAAGATAAAACATTTAAGAAACACTATTGGGCATTTGTTTGCCTGCCCACCACCTGACCCAAACACGTCCAGTTTTCTCCAAACACAGAGAGAAACACAGATTTAACACATGCAGTCCAGATTAAGATATTATTACAACACTAGTGAGGTGAGAATGTTTGCAGCTTTTATGTGCCAGATTTGTTTTCACATAAACCTGCAGTGTATGTGGGACTAAACCTGAGAGATGTTTATTTAGCAATCATGAAAATTACCATGTTCACCAAAGCTCAAGAGCATCCACTGGTGTTTTAATTCTCTCCAAATGATGCACATAAATTAAACACTAACAACTTCTGTCAATGCCAATACATTATGACTGAATTAGCTGAAGTCTACAGCGGTACTTTTTTTTTGTTGCACTTTTCTAACCAATTTTGAAGTCCAAGTGCGGAGTTTTAACTTGTTATAGAGCAGACTTTATTTAAATTGATACTTCCACTACTGGAAGTTCCTACTGGAAGGTCTTCCTGCATGCACTATCAAACCCCTGCAGATGATCAAAATGCAGCAGTGCGACTGGTCTTCAACCTACCTAAAAGGGCACGTCACTCCGCTGTTCATCTCCTTACACTGGCTCCCATTTACTGCTAGCATGAAATTTAAAACTCTGCTGCTCGCTTACAAAACAGCGACATAAACGGCTCCTCCTTACCTAAACTCTATAATCCAGGTTGGCACTCCCTCCCATCCACTACACTCTGCCAGTGAAAGGCGTCTGATCCAACCTTCACAACAGGGCCATAAGTCTCTAACTAGACTCTTCTCCTCTGTTGCCCCCCGGTGGTGGAACTAACCACCAACTCCATTCAATCTGCAGAGTTCCTTTGCATCTTTAAGAAAAAGCTAAAGACCCAGCTCCTTCATTAACACCTACACACCTGATGATATTAATGATGACCATGATGATTTGGTGACATTGATGATGGTTTTGTTTGATAATGACGATGACGATATTTAGGATGGTTTTGATGCTGATTTGAACTCTCTGTCGATGTTGTGCTCTGCCTCTGTGCACTGCCTATCAGCACCTGTGTGTCTGATCAATCTTAAAGCCGTTCGTTTTGCACTTCCCCAGGAAATGATGAACAATAAGTGATACATCTGAATGATAAAGAGATAGGGAAATGTTTTTTTTAAGTGATGATCCTTGTCCATACTTATTTTATTAGCTGCAGGAGATCCTGGTCAGCTCTATTAAGAAACCAAACGGAGCGTGGGCACAGAAGTTGTTTGTTCATATGGCCCTGTCTTCAGTGAGTTCGGAGTAGTCCTCTGGGAGGGCGGCCTCGGTTCCAATCAGATTTGTTGCTCCTTTCCTGCATGTCATTCCCCTACTCTCTCTCTTCCCGATAACTGACTCTAGCCACCGTCCTATCTGTAGATAAAGGCATCAAAAGCCCAAAAATAAACCTTCATAAAAAGATTTTCTTGTCTGAAGCACGCCTTTAGTGTGTATTTTTTATGTATTGTTATTAATTGGATACGGGTACACACTATGCAAAGCAAAAATAAGTTACCATTTATATCTAAGATGTCAAAAAGTGAGGAAGGCATTTCAAAAATCACTGCCAGAGTTGACGGCTTGTCAGTCAATGTGTGACGTGTTTCTGACATATGAAGAGCAGGAAGGTCAAGACAGAGACTGATGGAGATAGATTTCCCCCACTCGAGTGTCTACTCTCTACTCAGATGCAGTTTTAACAGGCCAGACCTGCATTTGAGGAAAAAGCTCTCAAAAGAGGTTAATTACGGACCCTAAACTCATCAAATCGAAGGAATCCGTTTGCCTTTCATTGACCCCCCCCCCCCCCCCAACTGAATAGTTCATGACGAGTTATGTTTAGGATTTTGGTTCTTTTTTAAGCACAGACTGCTTTGATGTTATGCATGCAGAGGCTTAATAAAAAAATACCCTTATTTAGTCAAAACTGAATTAGAAAGACTATTTTGTGTGTGAAACACCAAAAGCCAAACTGAGCCTAGCTCGGCCTCAGAAGTCTGCAGCCAAATGTAGGCCTCTGATAACTCACATAGTACTTCAGGTGTAGTATTGCATATTTCATGTGCAACCTTACATCATCCCATTCTTCACACAGACCTCGTTAAATGTGGTTTTCTAATTTTGGAACTCATGTTCAGCCACAATCACTAACCCGTCACACGGCTCTTAATGCTGCAGCTTGGATTATAATTATCCACATAGAAAGGTTATGGGACTGTCTTCGGTGTAAAGCAGGCGGCTTTGCTTGGACTTGCAATGTAGATCTCACATCGGCAAACATGTCAAATTAAAATATGATATTGGTTTGGGGATTTCACAGGATGGTGCTCTTGTAATCTAACTCCGCCCGAGGGTTTCCTATCAATCTCTGTGTTGAATTAATGTATGGCGAGATGAGGATAGTAATGACTTTTCTGTGTAATCTGGGATATTGCCTCTGTGCAAGTTCCAAACCAAACACCCGAGCGTTTTCATTATTCTTGTTTGCTTTTAAAACATAGAGCTCACACACGGATCCTGATGGGTAAAGGAATGACGTTCTGCATGTGGGATTCATTTTCTTTTTCTTGTTAAGTAATAAAAATGTTGAAATCATAAGTGAGGAATTACGTTCAAATCCAGCAAAACTAATGGATCAGTGATGGTTTCATCTTCGATAAGAGTGTGAAGATTAGGAGATACACTTGGTATATGGCGACGCAGAACCTAAGTCCTATTAAGAGTTTGTGTGTGTGTGTGTGTGTGTGTGTGTGTGTGTGTGTGCATGTTAAACTGAAGAATATGGTGCTTGCAGGGCGCCAGTAGGCTACTGGAGCCCCATGTACATAGGCTATAGTCCTCAAAGCGGGTGACCCGGGATCAAATAAGGCCTGTGGCACCTTTCCCGCATCACATTCACCACTCTCTCTCTCTCCTAGATTTCTGACACTATCCGCTGTCCTGTCTCCAAAATACTCTAAAGGCATGAAAAGCCCCAAAATAAAGCTTAATATATATATAATGCTCTATATATTACCCTGCCAATTTCACTTCATGATTCCTCACAGTGGGCCTTAACATGAATGAGGGTAACCTGAGGGGAAGTCAGTTGACTGAAGAAGAAGAAGAAGAAGTTGACAGCTGGGTCAGAGTAGAAAAAGAAACAGGGTGGTTCGTGTGATGCACAAGACTCACATTGGTGCTCATGGTATTGGAGTGAAAAGGCTACGGAGGATTGGAATCTGTCTGCACAACATCGGGTCTTTTTCAGAGTCGTGCTGCTTTGTCAAAATGCTAACCATGTCGCAATTGATAGCAGAGGCAATATTCCCTTTCAAACAGTAATGAATCATTTCCTACTTCACCACCACTCACTCCATGTACACTGATGGACAGGGGAAGCATGTTCTTTAACAAAACCTTTTTTTTTAAGATTTCAGGAGAAACATGATTCATTTATGGACACATAAAAGTACTGAAGTAATGAAAAGCACCAAGGTTATTATTATTGAAGCCGGCAGCTGAGAGGAAGAAACTGTTCTTGTGGCGTGAGGTTTCGGTCCTGATGGACCTCAGCCTCTCACCAGAGGGGAGGGTCTCGAATAGTCCATGTCCGGGGTGAGAGGGCCACAGTTTTATTTGCATGCCTCAGGGTCCTGGAGTCGTACAGTTCGTGCAGAGATGGTAGATTGCACCCTCTCACTATTCCATTGAACAAACATCTTATTTTCAGTTTTATTTGTGTCTGCTTGATTTAATATGTATTAGCTCTGTCTGTACCTCAGCACCATTCAATATGAGGTTCATTCAATGTGTCTTCCGAGGTTTTGAATAAATAAATGATGAAGATATGTGTTCAATAGATGAATGTTTAGTGATGACTTGCTGCCGAGTACTCTTGTTTATTGGAGGATTTATAGATGTTGTGTATTAACTATGCTCTCACTGTTGTTATTTTTTGTTTTTTTATTCTGCCTGGGGGAAGCCACTCCACAAGCCTCTAGTGGATTTTTAGGCAAACATTCCTCACAGTCTCATGTAATATGTTCTTGTCTTTATTCATATTGAAAATCAGACATTTTAACAGAACTCAATTTCATACAGGCTCTTTCTTAAAGGACCCATGTGTAAGATATTTAATGAATTCAATAATAAAATGACCTTACAATCTCATCAGACATTAAGGAAACATGCTATGTTGAAGTGCTGGCTTCTCTGACAACAATGCAGCAGCCAGTATGTCCTCCTCCTAAATTAAGATTACTGTCCTGAATGGTCTGGATTTGTTTGGACCAGAGAAGGTAATCAGTTTTAAGGCACCCACACACTGTCCTTTTGCACGCCCCTCGATTTGCCAGGCAAACGACAAACGAACAGGAGTTGCAGAGATGGACGCGGGCAAGAGAACTGATTCTACCCGACCTAAAGGGCATCAGCATTTTGCTAATAAGCTCCCTGAGCAGAAACGTGCTCAAACTAAGATAAATATTGGAGATGCTTTTTAAATAATCGAGAGAGGTTAGAACTCAAAAAGGTTTCAAGACCGATGCAGAGCTGGCTAAACACTGAATCTTCAGTGTCTGCGACACATCTAGGGAGGAGGGGGCGGGGGGAGACAGCTCTGTCCAATGTTTTGAATTTAGACTGCAGTACCCATTTCAGACACTAGGTGTCAGAGTTAAATATTGCTCCTTTAAACAAAAATGGAAAAAAAAAAATTCTGTTGTAACGACGCCCCACTTCTTTCTTATTTATTAAGGTTGATTTTGTTGATTTTTATGCCTTTACTTAAGAGATAGGACAGTGGATAGAGTCAGAGATCAGGAAAGAGGGAGTGAGGAATGACCTGCAGGAAAGGAGCTACGGGTCGGATAGCCTCTGTACAGGGGGAGCGCACACTAACCACTAGGCTACCAGCGCCCCATTCTCTTTCTTTTTTTTTTCATTCCAGCAGCTCATTACTGATTGGTATATGCAAATAAAAACGGCTTTTTCTGGACATTGGTAAAGCTTCATGACTAGTGATCGTCCTTTAGATTAGAAATCAATATCAAAGACAGTAATAATTGTCTTATGAAGCAGTTGGCTATCTCCTGTTTACAGAAACCTCTTTTATTATGGTGGTTATCATGAAAATGACTTTCAGAAAAGCAGCTGGTTCTGACATGCAAAACTTACCGGCCTCAGATGAGGCAAGGAAGGCAAAAGGAAGAGGTGTATGCCCGGAGGATTATTTTCTGAGGGGCAAGCCTCTTAAGGTCAGTCACATGATTATGATCTTAAAGATAGGTAGAAAGATGGCATCATTCACGGTAAGGACTGTGGTGACGATGTGAGTGAGGTGGAAATAGGTCTGTAATTTTAGAACACACTATAAATGCTGTTGAGAGCGAGCAGCTGTGTAGGCATATGTGCTTCTATGATGCATATTCATGAGTTATGAAAGGAGAAGATCAAAAAGTAAAAACAGTATTAAGACAAAGGTAGTGGTTATCATTAACATAATCTTAAAATAGACTCAGGGAATTTAACTCAAAGCTCATACAATAGCTTCCTTATCAATGTCTTCCTTCATTCATAGAGGCCAGTTTCATTCTACATTCACACCTTTTCGTTTCTTTTATGCAAGACCTGTATAAACCTCTCTTTCTTGATGACTACAAAGCCCAGAAACTGCATAAATGGAGTATTTTAGAGACCCTCCTTGCAACTGAAGTAACCATTAAAGGATTCTTTTTTCTGCACTGTGTTAAATCTATCCGTCAGCTTGCCACATAATAAATAAATTAGTACTTGTTGTGTCTCTGGGAAATAAAGCTCTCAGCTTTACCAAAGGCAAAAAATAAACACTATCTCCTCTCTCCTCTTTGTGTCTTTATTTGCTCTTCTTGATTGAGTAAAGTGCACTTCTAAGCTGTCTAGAATGGATGTGCCACCTGCTGCAGCCTCCAGCTTTTCTGTGTCTTTCTGGCTATATTGAATTTATGAGTTTAGGACCAGTCAAAAATGTTTTGCCCCTGTCCTGAACAGGCCCCCTGCTCTTCTCCTACACCTTATTTCTAAAGCAGCAGCTGTTTGAACAACATTAAATGCTTGGGTATTGAAACTCTGGAAGCACTGATGTGATCTTATTGCTGCTGTAACTGCCTGCTTGTGGATAAAGGAGAATATTCAACCTGTCATGCCACTGGCTATTGTTTTTAGCACTTCAAAGTATAAACTAGCCTTCTCTCTGGTGGAAACTTTGAAATTACATAGAGAATCTTTTGCATGTCATTGAACTGCGATTACAGTGCCCAATGGCTTACCAACAGCTTATCGAATAGAGCCGTTTTTTATGAAGGATGAGAAAATCATAAAACCCATAGATCAGTTCCTCATGCAAGTGCAGCCTCATCAGGACTCTTTCATCTCTTCAATGCACAGAGAGCATTGGTAAAGACATAGGTGGGGGGCTGGGGGGCCCGTCTCAAGATCTCTTATTATAAGCTCATGAGCTCTCAGCCCATTGGGAAACATGTATGTTGCTCTTTGAAGCTGCCAGCGACACCTTCAAAGCTCTGCCTTCTCTTTGAAGATTCCCCTGTTTTTCTCCTCCAGATGACATCTTTATTCAGATGAGGCATGAAACTATGCTAATGCACATACAGGTTATAATGGGATAGTGGGAGCCATATGAAGGCTCCTGGCTAAACTTAGTACATGACACCTGCAGAGGTATCAACTTTCACTATAAGCGGCCTACACAGTAGTGAATGGATCATAAATGCAACCTATCACTCAATGCCTCCAGGATACAAGTCATGACAAATTTCTCTGAGAAATCCAGTCTTACCACTGAGAGACATGTAGGATCAGTCAGGGCTACAATGTTGTTGAATGGCAAATACAATGCAAATGGAAAACTGCAGATCCTTGAGTGTCCACTTGAGACTGGCTGCAAAAGCCAAGGAATCCCCATTCATTCTTGTGTGAAAAGCCCCTTTGTCAGTGCAGAGATTTACAGCCTGGTTAAAATGTGAATTTGGTATCATATATAGCTCATAATTTATCCGTACACTAAATGGCATTAACTAGCTAACAGATTTAGCATTATGATCATTTTAACTTAGGAAGCTAACTATTTTACTGAACATACATCAAATAAAACACCATACACAACAGAACTTACAGGCATATATGTCCTAAACTCTGTGCAGACAATGATAAAAACATTGCTGACACAAGCTAGCCTGGTCTGCTGCTCTGATCCAGTGACACAGCATGACTCGCTCTTTACATCTCAGTTCATAGGATGTATCCCTCGGCTGCCTTCTATTGGCTGGTTGTGTGTAATGCGTTCATGGATGCATTTTTCCCACAAGCATCAAAGCTCCCATCACTTGTGTTGAAGAGGAGCAAATGCACATGTGCAACTTATAACGAGAGTCAATGGAGGAAGTGCTGGATTTTAGCCCCCTAAGACCAAAGCACGTCACCAGTCAAGTAACTTTAGACATGTACAGGAGAACGTTTTAAATGTACATTATTTCAAGTTTAACTCAATAACTACATCATTTTTACCTTGCCCTTTTAAAATTGTAAATGTTTGTATCGCGTATATTTAAAACTAACTAATCTTATTCAGCCAAGGCCTGTCATTCTCCTTGAGTGGAGTGGTTGGGTGGCACCCTAGCGCCCTCTTTTGTGTAAAGTCGTGAAAGTAAGGTGTCACTCACTGACTGCTAACCAGTAAATGAGGATCTTTACATGCTAAAAAAGGAAGGATGACTTCAGCTTTCCGTAACCATTGTGCCTACGTACGGTATACTGCAATGAGAGATCTGTCCTTAGTTAAATGCCAGATTGCTATCTCAATATGGATTTTCTTTAAATAATAAAAACAAAAGGTTATTCCAATAAGTGAATCCATATTCTCCATTTCCCTGTCATTCATGGAGACTCAATACATTGGCAGGATGATTACATACAGTGTGCAAAGACAGAGTCACACTGTAATCACGATCCAGCAATACTGTAACCTTTTGACCCTTTGAAGAATGGGAATACATAGAACGAGATTGTAATTACATGAATTGAGAAATAGTCATTTGGTCCTTAAATCTGTTACCAGGCCATGACTCCATTATCCTACAAGTGGGGGGCCTTAATTGTTTTTGCTGTGGTGTTTTGCATTCCCATTATGCCTTGTTTCTTTGCTGCTTATCTCATAATTGTTCTTTTGATGTTAATCAGATCGGAGATTTTCATTTGCCGCAGCGCCGGGACGGACCTTCATTGGTTGTTCCCTTTGGTTGTGTCCCACCTGACACTAGAGCAACTTCAAAATTGTATCTTTGAAGCAGTGTTTCTCGGAGTGATATGGTTATGCATTTAAATGAAGTAAAAGGCAAACAAAAATTCACAGGCAAAGCTTTGAGTACAGTTCGCAGCTTATGAGCTCAACTGTGTTCTCTATGCAAAGGAGATCAACTTCAGGTTATTTGGATTGTAGCAACGCTGCAATCTGAGCACCAACTGTGAAGAAGATCAAATATATTCTGGGGGTAAATAAGTACCATATGTGATGTCGAAATAAAACAGCAGGAATCTGATGTTGTTTTCCCCCCAAAATGATCTCCCTAACATTGTGTTCATGAAGGTGAAACATTAATACATCAACTCTCAGCATCCACTTCTTTATAATCCTGTTTAATAAATTCTAATAAACTTGAATACAATTTTGAAAACCATTTAGTTAATTGTTTGTCATTAAATATGCACCATTACCCTCAGGATTTATGATAATGCAGTAACAATTATTGCAGGTTTTGTTGCTTAGAGTTAAATTCATTTTAGATGAAGAGATGGACTGATTTATACGGTGTCTTTATAGAGAGGTGAGACACAACATTAAAAGAGTTCACTGTAATTTAAGAAGAACAGCCCATTATTTCAAAGAATGATTTACTGCTTGGGTTGCTTTTATTCCACAGTATGCTTCCTGCAATCATTGATGACGAATGGATGCATGGAAGAGGAAAGCCATGACATGCATACTGTGGCGACATTTAATGTGTACGCCATATAATGCAGTTGATGTTGACTTTATGATCATGCTGGTAGTGATGGGGCTCTTTCTAAGGCAAAGGTCGGTGAATGTTTGATATGTTACACGCTGAATGCAATTAAAGTTTATTATTTGATTTCCTTTGTCAGATAATCATTGATAACTTCGGGCTGTCGATGCTAGGCCTGGGCGATATGACAACAAATTTGATCACGATAAAAAATGTCTTATCAGTCGATATCGATAATTATCACGATAAATGTCAAGTTATCATTTCGTTCAAACTGAAAGTCAGATTTTTTTGAGTGAAAGTTGAAGAAACCAGAAGGTTAATTGTGGTTTAATTATTCTGTATTGTCAGAGCATGACAAACTCTACTTGAACAGAGGAACATGTCACCATCATAAGCACAGTGCACAGTGCTGGAAAACGCTGGTATGACACTTTGCTGGGGAGTCACACTTACTGGCCCGCTGCTTGCTGAGGGTCCACTCACACTCGTTTGGGACGTTTGGTCATTTTTTGCTTTTGGTGTATTATAACGAGTCATATTGTTTCAAATGGTGGAAAAGGTTTGTGGAGTTTCCCGTTTAGCCTCAAATGTCTTCTTGTGTAATTATAGGTTGACATTTATCAAACATTTGTTTTATTTATACTGAGAAAAACTATATTGCAATAATTATTGTTTTATCACCCAGGCTTTATCTACGCTGATCATTTTTCACTAAATCATTGTTGTTTTAACCTTTAGACATAACACAAGGCGATACTTTTTTAAAACCTTGAGATCACATGCCATCTGTGAAAAATGAAGCATATTAATTAAATGATCGGTCAATTGCTTTATCAATCAGACTTTGGGGCATCGTGATGGCCAACTGGTTCAAATGCAAACCACATGAAAACGTACAGTGTGCATGTACATGTTCATTTATGCTGTAAAAACGGCCTGTGACTTCCGGTGTTCCTGGAGTCAGCCTCAAGCGGACACTCGACGAACTGCAGGATTTAGCACTTCCGCATTGGCTTCATTTTTCAAGACCGGAGGTCTCCGTTTGTTGTAAACACATGGAAATGTAGATGAGGGCTGACAGATTTCACACCTACCAATTCACACACTGATGTCAGAGGTCGCTATGTAACTTGTTCACCAGTATTAACTAATCCATTTATACACATTCACACGCCGCTGACACAGCAGCCGGAGAAACTTAGGGTTAAGTGTCTTGCCCAAGGACACATCGGACAGTGGCTGAAGGAGCAGGGGAAAGAACCTCTGACCTTTAGAGACGACCCACTCTACCGCTGATCCACAGCACAAGACATTTAGTTGTCCCTATTTCTTTATCAAATATAGTTTAACATTTCACATTATTGTAACAATATATCTAACATTTCTTTACATTTTTATGACCCTGTGAATATTGGTTTGAGGGGTAAGTTGCTTTGAAGAATGATTAAATATTCAGCACATACCATCCCATACTTCAGTTAAATATTTGTGTTTTGGGTTGTATTTGAAGTTGAAAGAATATTTACCTCAGCTAAAGTTTTTCTGAAACGCTGCGTGTGAGGTAAAGAAATCAAAGCAAGAGAGAACAGACTTTCTTCTCTGCGCCTCCCGGGGCCCCTGGGGCAGATGCTTCATTTACAAAAATAGATGATTTCTCACTCTACCTGGTACAGGTTGTTCAGCAGGGGAAAATAACTTCAAAATGTCTACGTTAGCTGAAAGGGTGAAATGCAAAGATTTGTTCTCTCGCTTTGAGGAAATCTATAAATGCTACGCTGTTATGTTCTGCAAAAAAAATGTATTTAATTTGTTTCTGCTTTCATGTAATCTTTCCCTGGTTGTGAATCTTTTGCAATGTCAGTCCTTATTTCAAGCTGTAAAACAATCTTCTCATCTGGGTACGATGCAAAGACATTTGACTTAATGTTCTAGTTTTTGTGCTTGCTTATTTGGTTTCATTCTTGCTTGCTTTTTTGCCCTCATTCTTGTTGTGTTCTTGTTTGCTTTCTTACTGTCTTACTGTCCTTTTTGATATGGTTTTTATCTCTTTTTTTTGCTTTCTTTCTCTCTTTGTTTCGTTCTTTCTGAATGTCTCCCTTTCTTTCTTTTTGTTGTCTTTCAAACTGCCTAAGTAATCAGGCAGGTGGCTGTACAGCTAAAGTGCTAACTGTTTTGGTCTGCAATGGGAACAGTGCCCAGACTCACCGTATGAATCACACAGGTGGAACTCTGGAAGAAAGTCTGGATATATATATATATAGCCTCAGTACACACACACACACACACACACACACACACACACACACACACACACACACACACACACACACACACACTTGCACCTACAAACTAAAGAATGGGAGCAGACTCTCCACATTAGTGGTGTAACAAATGCTTTCCTGCACCTGCTCCTGAGCTGTGAAAAAAATGAGTGGAGACATTCAGACTCAATGCCTCTTGACTTATGCATGGTTTTTATAAGTGATGGTGCTGTGCTCGCTGCTTGGAATAATTGTATAATGAGCAAGTCTTGTTATAGCAGCCTTGTGATGCGTATTACGGCTGACATTTCTCGTTGGTGTATCATTTATGTGAAGCAAACTTGGAGCTCAGGCAGTAATACTTGTGAACTCGACAATTCAGGGATGCATAACATTTAAAGAAAGCACTGAGCTCTTCAATATTTAAGGAGGTATGGGTACTTTGATTTTTTTTTCTCATTCAAAGTCTTGCAGAAAACATGAGGGGTGCAAACCATACCATGCCCACAACATGCTGAATGAAAAGCATATTTGTGTCCATGTCTCTTGTGTTCTCACAGATGATCTTCTGAAGCTGATCAATGTTGTACTTGAGTTTTGTAGGGCTGTCAGTGTTAATGTGTTAAAAGGTCTGAAATTAATACATTTATTTATTTTAAATGCACTACTCGTGTTTTATTTTGTCCCTTTCAGCGAACCTTAGTTCAGCCCCTGTTTCGTATTTCTGCAACTCCAGTTATGTAAAATAACAACACTACTGCAAATGTTCACGTCTTATTTCACTTTTTAAAACTCCCAGACGGCTCAGTTGACGAGTCAAAAGTAATATTGACCTTTAACATTCCTTCAGCTATTTTTATTTACCTTTTAATCTGTTGTAAATTACTTTTTTCGTGGTCAGGTTTAATAACTTTTGATCCACTAGAAGTTCTGCATTTTCTTTCAAAATAAGGACTTTTTCTTAAATAAATCCAAACAGAAAGTAAAGTACTCTTAGCTTAAGACAAAGCAAAATAAAATAAAGCATTACGCTAGCCTGACCTTCAAAGCATAGACTGTGCAAAGAATGGACAGCACAAGATCTCTCGAGGATTGAAAACAAAATATCTAGAGCTCCCCCTGCTGACTGGCTGCAGTATATGTCATATATCCTGCCTCCTCCATGTTAAACAGATAGAATTTAAAATAAAAACAACGTCAAATCGTTTTTCAGACATAATGTTTGTCATCATGTGTTAGTTCATGTCATGCTGATTTTTGTCCAAGTGCTCATTTTTTGGAGAACTTTGGTTTTAAATAGTTATTTGAGTGGATGTCACATCATGATTGACAGCCCCGTTGACAAATTCTGCGTTTACATGATTAGCAGAGTAGAGGATGAACAATGCCAAGGGACCTAACAAATACAAAAGAACTCTCCATAACTGAGTATCTGCTTCTACACCAACACATGAATTTGTCCTGCTGTGGATTGTACTGACCTGATGAAATCTTTTAAAGTTTTATCAGTTAGTTAAATGTGTTCTCTGTTAACAGAAGGGATGGGGCAATTCAGTTCATCAATACAGCTTAACCCTTCTAGGCATAGCAAGACATGACCAGCGCAATATGTCTGTGCCTGTCACTGGGGTATTTTGGCTTCTATTTTGTACAACTGATGGAGACGGAGACATTTGCCCATATTGATACACACTTTATAGTTCAAATTACAAAAATCCACCTACCAGCACATGTGCAGTCTACTAACAAACAAATGTGTATTTAAAAACATGTTGTAGCTGCATGGCAAGTACATACAGGATTATTTCTTGTCTTGGCGTACTACTTCCTGGGGTATCCAGTAGTTGCCTGGAAACATCACAGTTATCTGAAGACTCTGGTCCCAAGTATTCCCTTAAGAAGATTGCGTTTGCTGACCTATCATAACCATAAGACTTAAGATGCACGGTGTATAACCACTTCACTCCAGAAAGAGTTTAAAGAAGCTAATTAGGGACCAAATTAGCCATGTGCCACCTGTTTGGTAGGAACAATTTGGCCATGGTTCAATGTCTATATATGTTTCTCCATATCGGTATTTTACCATAAGTAATTTACTTTTTGTGTGAATAAACATTTCTCACACATGTAGGGTATCAATCTTTTGCTTCTCTTACTAGAAAAGGTATTCCTCCAACTATGAGAAGTATTCCTCCATCTTTGAGAGTGTGTTACAACTGTTCCTTTAAAAGTTAACCTATACCAGTTTTTCCAGAACGAGCATAGTATTTCATCATGTCCCATCTGTGTTTCATTCAACAGGGGAAATGAGCTGTCAAGGCTCTGCCTGTAAGAAAGAGAATAGCCCACCCTTCCCTCGGATCCCGTTTGAAACCCTCTGCAAAGGCTCAAGTTGCAGTAAAGAGCTTCTCCATCCCCTCTCTGCGTGCTCCTGCTAATGATGGAGACGAGAAGTGTCGGGGCGATCTTTCTATCCTCCCCCTGCAGAATTAGCATTAGCATAATGGGCTTTTTAACACAGCATCTTACCTGCCACGAGGGCCTACGGAAGCTCGCTGTCAGGGCCTTAATGGCTAACTGGCAGCACGCCAGCACTCACCTTTCAATTGAAAACAGAGGGCAGCTGAGGGGGTGGCACACAAAGGAAGAGGTCATCAATTTTTCATACTCAGAGTGAGTTTATCAATTTTGAAAAAATAAAACAGAACAATAACAGAGACAGCACTACAGCGAGAGAAAGAAAATCCTGCTTAAAATTCAGTTGCACATCAGTCTTTCATGAACCTTTAGGCTTCAAATTACTTGAGTGAGTGGCTGTTTACTTATTAAGATTCTCTGGGATTTCCCAACCAACCAAAAAAGCTCCTTGGCAGAGGGAAGACATGGAAACACATTTAAACTTGCCATGTATCGGAAGCCCTAAAAAACATCTGAACAAAAGCAGTACATTATTCAGCAGCGACTTGAACAGCACCAATTAATTTAAGAAATAATTTGATTTTTTGATGTATGAGTTGGTCTTTTGTCGTTTTGAAATGATTTTTTTCACCATAAAATAGAAAACGTAGTACAGAAAGTCTCAATGAATGGAGCGAGCAGGCACATCAGCACAACAGCTTTACAATTTGTAGACAGTAATGGCAACCCTAATTCAACTGTGCTCTGTGTTTTTGAAATGAGCAATCAGCAGAGAGTTTGATCATGTTTTGTGAGGTTGATGAATAGTCTGGACAGCAGCTGAAATGCCTGCTCTCCCCAGAGCAAACACGCAGATGTTGCAGGCAGACGCCAATAGCGATGGCTTTTCTTTTCTTTTCCTGGCTTCATCTACATCGTGAACTTTGGGAATAGTCAGATTACTTACTTAAGATGCTTCATAAAAGGTGACCGTGACAACTCTATATACAAAACATGATTTAATAATGTCTTATTTTCTTATCTTTACTTGTTTTTTACTTATCTAAACTTTTGTTAATGGATGGCTAAGAGCAGTAATGTTATATCCTTGTAGACATGGTTCACAAAAAGCAGCATTAACATGTCTTTTCTTGACTTAAAGGAGCAATATGTAACTCTGACACCTAGCGTTTAAAATTGGTACTGCAGTTCAAATTTAAAACATTGTAGAGAGCTGTCCCCCCCTGCCCCCTTCTCCTGAAAGCCGAAACGCATTGTTGCCAATCAGTTACATTTCAACCAGTTTGCTTGCCCGCTTCCATCGCTGCAACACATGTTGGTTTGCCGTTGGCCTTGCAAACAGATGTGGGGGGCAAAAAACGGCTGTGTGGGGCTGGTTTAAAACAGCCTACCTTCTCTGGTCAAAACAAATACAGATCATTCCGGACTGGAATTCAACCGTACACCTAGCAGCACGCGAGGTGTACGTGACTGCTGCACTGTTGTCAGAGAAGCTAGCACTTCACCATAGCACGTTGCCTTAATGCCTGATGATATAGTAACGTAATGTTATGATTTAATTCAGTAGACATCTTATATATTGGACCTTTAACATGAAATTGTAAAATCTGAAGGGGGAAACAAAACTGAAAGATGGAGAAAATATACCAGCTGCATGAAGTTCTAATGAAGCAACGTTAAGCCATTGAAAAATGACAAGTACTTTTTGCCAGTTTGATACCCCAAAGAACGTCTCTTCCACTTTAAACAATGCATTTTTCGGAAGAGGTGATAAAGCTCTGCTCTAGAAATATGGAAAGCGACAGGGGACAAAATTGCCCAAAGGTTTCACTTTGTAAAATCTGCTTCTTCTTTTTTTCAGTTCCGTCCAATAGGTGGTGTGTATATTAGTGCAGATGTACATTGTTGATGTAACTTAAAGGAAAAGCAGCCTTCCTGTGTGTTTGAGCTGCATCATTAGATAAACTGACACCAGTCCCGGCCTCCCGTTTTCTTGACCTGTCCTTTTTTCTTTTTTTGACGTCTCTAGACTTTTTCACAAGACAACATTTCCACCAGCCACCTTCTCAGCTCAGCTCTGCAGTATTTTTTCTCTCTCTTCTTCTCTTGTCATGCATGGACACTGAAAGGTAACATTTATTTTTAGAGGTGCCATCCACAACAGATAACGAGGGCCCGGTGCTCATTACCGCCGCTGGAAGATAGTGAACTGTCACGTATGGGTGAGACTAATGTAGAGCAGCCCCCCACTGTCACCCAAATGAAAATAATTACACTCTAGAGGCCCCTCACCTTGTCCTCATTACTCACTGGGAGCATGGTTCCTGCAAGACACAGCTATAATAATAAGGGAAAAAAAGAGATTATGCCACAATGCAGACCGGATTGGAATTGTCTCTTTGCCATTTGGTTGGTTGTGTACAAAGAATTTGGGAATTTGTCAAATGAATTTAGAAGAAATAAAAGAGGGAAAAAAAGATTTGTGTGTGTGTGTTTCAGTCTGAGTTTCCAAGACACAGATGGAGTGAAAACAGTTTAATTTCTGGTTTCGAGAGTGTAAACTGATTATTATAGTTTTTTCACACTTTCTCTCAGAGGTAATCACACACTTAATTGGAGAAACTGAATGTGTCCTTTGCTACCACACTGCCTTTTAATTGTGTTCATGAACATGAACTGTGAGAAACTTAATGACTAAAGAAAGTTCATACTTAAAGAGTCTGAAACATATTTCCCTCCATTGATTGTTGCTGTGCAGTGTTCTGGTTCTCATTCTTATAGCATCTTTTCTTTTTGTCAACACGTGCGACTAAAATCACAAAAGCATTCAATTCACGATATGCTTCTTCTTTTTCTGTGGTGCTCAGCCCACAGCCCAATGATTCTGTCTAAAGACTTAAACGTACAATAAGTAGAATAGTATGACCATGTTTACATTAAAATATCTAAATTCATTCATAATTCTTTTTTTGAGCACTTACATTACCTCAAATATTTCCAACAGTTATCAAAACCAGAGAAATCTGTAATTGTATAGTTGTAACGGGACGTGTTTTGTAGTGGTGGCCGCCATGACAGACAGAATGTTTATCATTGCCGTGGAAACACTGGATGTCACGTAAAAGATAACTACATAAGGAAGCAGGAGCTGCTACTGAAAGCGTCCGTACTGTTGCTGTATGTGCTGCTGTGATAAAAAAGGTCATGTAAAAGATACTTGGATACATCGTCGGGTAAACATATTCTCTTTGTCAGGTCGGTTTCGCCCATTCGTCTTTACTACAGTCAACGCAGAGTTCGGGGGGGTAGTAGCAGAGAGAACTCCCATGATCCCCGCCAGCCTCGACGTCATCTTTTGTGATTGTAGTATTGATGGAGAGCCCCCTGGCGGCGTAAAAACAGGTAAACATACTTTTATTATCATTTTTTCGAAAATGACTTGTAAGTCCCTCTAAAGAAGACAATAGGGTCGAAGAAAATGTCTGTTAAACATGGATTAAGAGTTCCTTTCTACGTTTTTTTTTTGAAGATTTAGACCTATTCTGCCCTTTTCGGTGACAATTTGTGTTCATTATAGAAAAGGCCAAATCAACCAGAGCAACAGTGTGGCTCTTTATTGCCGACCACATCACCCAACCACATTGTAAGATCCGGTACGATACAATACGATATGATACGATACGATACGATACAATACGATACGATACGATACGATACGATACGATACGATACGATACGGTACGGTACGGTACAGTCCGGTACGATATGATAAATAAACTTGCACCCCTGACACTCTTCTAGTTGTTCTTATTGTGTCTTTAATTGCAGAGTTTCACTGAATTCTTAAACACAAAGACCCTGTTCTGATTCAAAATGTGAAAAACAAAGAAGAAAAAGAAATACATCTCAGACCTCCATAGCTGTGTTCCTCGACTCCATTCTTCCAAGCTAAGTGAACTTGAGCATCAAATATTGAGCACCTTTTTTGAAGATTTCCTGCTGGATATTTTTTGCCACCATTAGAGCTACCTGAGTGTCAAAGGTCAAGACACATTACGAAGCATACCTGTCCTCATGCTGTCACTGCAGGCTGACAGGGAAAAATTGTCTTTCAGGAAAAAGCACCTGTCCCGTGTCCCTGGAATATAAAAAGGATTATAACCCCTTGAGACTGAAACCTTTGCCTCTTAGTCTGCGATCTGGCTGTCAGAAGCTGAGAGACTTTATAGAAATGGTCTCTCATCTGAGCGGCACAGACTCATGATTTATTAAGCAAAGAATCCATTGATTATTGATTGCAAATTGTTTCACACATGCATGTTTAAAATGTCAAAAGAACTTTAACTGTGTGGACTCTGGGTCATCTTAGCTTTGGTATTTGGTGAGTCACTCTGACATAAATATCTGCATTAAGAAATAACTTTAGTGACATAAAAAAAATATGACATAAACATATTATGGATCCATGAAATCCTGAATGGTAATTAACTTTAAAGTAAGGAAGGTCTGTTTATAAACTGCAGCAGCTTAGATACCCACACACCAACCTGCAAACAACTGGGCTAAAAAGCCACATAAAGGTCCACAGGCTGAGATACATGCAAAAATGGTCTCGTTAATGAAGACATGAGTGGTCAAAAATAAAGGTGCTCAGTGCGAAAAGATGAACAAACACAGCAGCCAACGTTTCAGTCCTTGACTGTCATCAGTAGTCAAGAGCTTTGTTGTTGCTTTTCAGCCCATTAGTGAGCGGGTACCTCCTCTGCAGTATTTCTAAATTCCCCCCCATTACCGACGCAAAGAGTAACTTTTCTGATGCCCTGAGCAGGCCCAGTCTCACACCTTCAGACATATTAGTTTTATATTAACACATCCTGTGTTTACTCTTGTTAAAATAAAAACACAAACACACTAAACTGAAAAAGTTTTCAATAACTTCTACAAATACTTCCAAACAGGCAAATAAAAAAGCATAACAATGATTTCTTAAATGACGTCATTAAATGTTATTTAAGAAGATCTCACAATATCCTTAGAGTGAAAGATATCATTAAAATATACATTTAGGGGTGCCGGGAGCGTAGTGGATGGAGCGCATGCCCCATGTACGGAGGCCACTGACCCCCGGGCAGGCAGCGCAGGTTCGAATCCGACTTGTGGCTCCTTTCCCGCGTGTTGGCCCCCACTCTCTCTCTCCCTGTTTTCTGACTCTATCCACTGTCCTGCATAGAAAGCCTCCAAAAACAAAATGATATACATGATAGATCAACTTTTTAGTTGCTGTATGTGGTAGGGATTTTAATTTTATGATAAAAAATCTATTAAAAAGTCATACCTTTATGTAAAATCATACCCCTTTTTGAGAATAAAAGAAACCATATTAAGATGCTTTTTACCATGATGATAGTGGTGATACAAGCCTTCATTTTATGTCATTTAAAAACATACTTCATTAGAGTCTACTTTGTCCTTTTAAAATATAATTTGCAATCATGTCATGTAGTGACACTTAGTATCTTTTTGCGTTTGCTTCCACTGAGTTGGCAACACATAAAAACACTGACTAACAGTCACACAGCAGCTATAAATAACAACATATCCAGACCACTACCAAACTGGATTTCCTGGATCGCCTTATTTTTACTTACAAAAATGAACATAAATGGCACACAACACACGCACACTAATATACAGCTAAGCTTGTTTAATGACCAGAAAAAAAAAGAGTAAAAGTGTACTGCTCCCAGTTCGTCACTTTACAGCCTATAGGAGTGATTAACTGACCTGTTGGTCTCTGCAAACAAGGCTGAGTTAAATGCTAGCCTCAGCATGCCAACCTGCTGACTGTTACATGCTAACAGGCAAATATTTATGATGTTCATTTACTCTGTAAGGCCCATTAGCAAACTGATAAGCCCATAAGCACTCATAGAGACCTTTGGCTGATGGGAATGCCATTAGTTTAGCAGGTATACAGTCATTAGAATAAATCATGGATGTCAAATTATGACCAACTGGTTTTGTAAGTCTTGAGGTCATCCATTGAGTACCCATATCCGTATCAAATTTAATGGAAAATAGTTACATAATTGTAAAAAGTTGTATTCATATCTAAAATGATATCTATCTTAAACTGCAGCCTCAATGATTGGAAAATTAAAGAAACACCAAAGACAATAGGCTTCACTCTCAGGGGAGGATGAACCGCAATGCGACCAATTACTGTGGAGATAATTTAGTATTCAACAAAGTGGTGGACCAACCTTATGACCGACAGACTTACTTGAAGACTTACATTGCCATTCAGCCACTTGTGTGGTTGGACACTAAATGTGTCCTGCCATTTTGCAAAGACACTGAAACTGCTTGGAGGCAGTTGACTGGCACAGACAGCGGGAAAACAGACACTGTGAGACATGGGGGATGTGCTTGAAGTGCCAGCTGGAGGCAGAGAGGGAAATAGTTCCCTCCTGCCATGCCTGCTCAGACACCTGTCCTGAGCCAGATTAATTGGCTCGGGACGGGTTAAAGTGCACACACTCAGTGACAGAGTGAGAACAGAAAAGAGCTATCCATGGACAGTTACACAGTCACACTCTCCATTTTCCATCCCATCTATCTTGTATTTTATGGCCTACCCTGAGCATGTGTGGTAAAGGAAAGCTGACATATATATACATAGCTGAAGAGTGGGAATTTGAAGATGGCTTCTAGACTGTGAAACCTATGTGTGCCAATAAATGTGTGAAAATAAGATTTTCTTTTAGCGCTGTTAAAGCCACTCAGGTGGCTCTGTGAACCGTTTATGGACACCAAGATGGAGATTTTTTGGCTTCACCACAAGGCATTATTATAGACTTACCTCAGGGGCAAATTAACCTTGACTGTGGAGCCAAGTACTTGTGGTCCATTCTCCAGGGATATCTGCAGATCAGGGTCTCTTTGATTATCATGGTTATGATCACATAAATGGAGTGGGGCTCTGGTTTATGTGTGTTACTGGCCGCAGAAAAACAAAGAAGTAAAAGATGTTTATTCCTAAAGCACATTTTCAGCAAATGGGAAATTCAAAATGCTTTACAGAAGAACAAGAAATACATTAAAACACAATAGAGAAAATAACAGGATAGTGCTTAATGAATAAACACTGACTATGTGCACAAACAGCACAATAATATATTCAAGCCAGTGTGTAAATATTTCAGGAAAGACTGTTACTAACTACTGAATACTTTCTCCTGGCCCCTGTTCTGATACATTAAAACATTTAAAAGTATTTTTTATTTTCCTTTACTACATGTAATCACAACAACCTCTGCGCTTGTACATGTCGCTGTTCAGTTAAAAGGCTGGCTCCAAATCCCTAAAACTGCCACAATACGCACAGAGAAAAAGTGAAGCAAGCGAGCGCAGCTGATACAAATATAGCGGTAAAAGAAATACAAATATGTTATTTAATGATTGTTTCGAATACGCGCTGAAGAAATGAAATGATGTGTGCAGCTCTGCACAAACATGCAATGAGGAGTTGGTTTGTTAGCATGGAGCAGAAATTGAAAGTGGATGTACTGTCTTAGTTTCAAACGAAAGCCGATATGGAAGATCCAAAAACTTTGGCAATGACCAGCAGGGGGCGACTCCACTGCTTTTAAAAGGCAGTCCAAATACTAACTTCTCACTTATATCTGTATGTAAACAGATGTGAAAAAACCCTTTGTGAATTATTATCCCATAGAGAACAAACCTCAAGGCATAAAAAATCATCCAATAGAGATGTAGCAATGCAAATCCATTCTGGCCTTCAAATTCTATTCAATTTTGGGACCCAACAATTAAAAGTCAACATTCAAAATTATAAATTTGTAATAAAGGTTCCACAACAAAATGATTGGCATCTCCTCAGCTAAGTCCTCCTCTTTTGCAGTCAATGATCTCGTAGTTTTATGAAGCATCGCTGTGTTTCAATCAGGGGAGACGAGCAAACAAAATCAAGATCATTTAGTTAAAAACCGAAGATATGTGATGATTAAGTTCAGTCACAAAATCATAAATCAGATAAAATTCAAGAATGTCAAAGACCAAGTGATGGGGAGATGGAGGATGAACAAAGGCAGCAAAAATAAAGGCTGATGAGATTCATATTTAAAAAGACAGCAGCAAAACTAAAGACTAACCAGGAGGGTGATTGCAGTCCTATTGAACAAATGTGACCAGCTGATATGAGAGTGCTAATCTGAGCAGCTCCAGAAAAGCAGCTGCAGACAATGACTGCAGGAAGTTAGAAATAAGCATGCCGGGGAGAATTGAATGTGTTAATGGGTTGTTTGGAAGAAATAGTTATTCAGACTAAACATCTGCTTGAGCTAACATTGGATATGACTCAAAGTTTCTAACCAAATATTTCATGGGACTGCTCTGTTTTTAAGCATTTTGTCCTTAGACTACTAAATATAGTCTCATCTTTTCAGAGGTAAAGATTGGATGGGAGAATGTTGATCACTGCAATAGTCCGACATGCAGGACATAATGGCTTTTCTCTAAAAATGTATATGACAAACATTTTGATTTTGAGTACATTATTCAGGTGATTTAACAAATAAATGCTAGCCTTACACTGAGCAACATTTCAGGCTGTTTAGAATCAGACAAATTTCCAATGTTAGAATAAGGTCATAAGAATTTTGTTAGATTGATCTTGGGCGATTGGCATTAATTGGTCATAAAACTCAATCAGAACTGGCAGTCTTCTTCTCATCTTGGCTTATAATAAAACATGATAACATTATCTCAGGTCTTTACATCTTGTCATATGCAAATTACTTTGTTCAATGACATGATCATTGTCATCAGCCAATAGGAGCGGACTTTCCAGCACCAAACAGGAAAACAGGAAGCTGCAGACAAGTAAACATGGCAGTGCGGCGAAAGTTATGTGGTTCTACTAGACTGTGAAAAGGAGGAGAAAGTGGTGGAGTTGTGGAGAGAGCAAGAACGCGTCTTTGATGTGTCCTCTGCTTTGTACCAGGATAGAGTGGAGTAGGAAAAAGGTTAGATAGAAATTGCTGCAGCCCTTGAAATCCCTGGTGGAAAGCTCGCTTTGGCTCCTACCAGTAATGATCCTTTCACAGGTTCACTTTAGCAAAACCTTTTCACAACTTTTGCTTCTGCTATAGTCAAGTTTGATTGTCTTCTCGTGGTACAAACCTAAAATTGGATATGTCAAAGAATACGTCAAGATGGATACAAAGTATACGTCAATGAGGAACTCTCACGCTCATCACAACTCCACCAGTTTCTCCTCCTCTTTGGTTTTTTGCTCAAGAGTTGTAGTTGTATATTTCCACCAAGTGCATGATGGGAAATACTCTCGAAAGGAGTGTAGTTGCAGTCTTGCAGTTGGAAACCCTGCAAGCTCCCCAGTCTTTGAAAAATGTCAGTAGGACTATAAATCTCTGGGAGTTGCTGACACATTGTCTTTAGATGTGAGAGGAAGTCTTTTTAAAGTTTGTTCAAAGTCTTCTAGTGTATGGAAGACATATGATGTATAAAAAGAAATACTTCTATGGCTAAGAAGTCCATGACTAATATCAGAGTGAGTCATATTAAAGTCAAAGAGTTATGAGACAGTCTGATAGAATGAACCTTAGCTGTTATACTGTTGGGTGTTAAAGAGAATGAGACTGTTAATAGACCTGCATGAAAAGAGTGAGCCAGCTGTTTGAGCTGTTGCTAGGCAGTTGCTGTGCAGAAATTTGCCAATTAAAATAAGAAAATAAAGGGGCACACGGTGGTGCAGTGGTTATGTATGGAGGCTGTTACTACAAGCGGACAGCCAGGGTTCAAATCTGACCCTGGCTCCTTTCCTTCTTGTCATTCCCCACTATCTCTCTCCCTGATTTCTGACTCTATGCACCGACCTCTCTCCAATAAAGCCACACAAAAAAAGCCCAAAAATAAATCTAAAAAAGATTAGAAGAAAATTAAAAAAAGAAGAAAAAGAAAAGCAACAATATTGAGATCAAGTTTACTTGATTACATAACATAATTTTAGCACATTTTGGTGTAACATTTTAACCATGGATTCATCCATTCTTCAATAAGTAGACATTCTGATTTCTGATTGAATGGGAGTTTTTTTTATTCTCTGGACAGATGAACTTTGTTTACATGATTCATGATAGGTCTGGACCTCTTTTACATTTTGTTCATACTTAATAGAGATTATGTTAAATGTATGAAGCCTTAAAAAAATGTGAATGGTCACAATTAACCCAAGTAACTCATACTTGCTCCATAAGAACAAATCTATTTTCAGACATGAATTAAACAATGCGTTCTGTTTGTCCAGTTGGTCTGGTACATCAGGTTGGCTGGTCAGTGCTGATGGATGCACTCATTGCTTTAGGGAATGACCTTTTATAAGAAACAGGCTGACCACTGTTATGCTCAGTTGTCAGTTTGTGTCCTTATATTATTAACTTTAAGCAGTGAAAACAACCTGGTATTGCAAACTGGAATGTAACTGTTAGCAAACAAAGATAAATATGCTTTTGTTAAACCTACCCTGCAGAACTTTGATCTATCCTTGCACGTAAGAGAGACAAAAATCCACAGTTCAAAAACATCCATTATTTTGGTTGAGTTAATGCATTACCTCCATTGCCAGCAAAAAAAAAAATTACAACCAGAGGCAAGCCAGCCCAACACATGAGCAGGAATGAGGAATTGTTGTCCACTTTCAGAACCCTTCTTTTTCCGCGCTCACCATGGAGGAAAGGCTTCACTTACGGAGTTTGTTTGTCCTTTGACTCAGTCTGTGTCTGACTGTAAATCTTTCTCTTAAGTTCATTTTTTTTATTTGGAGCATCAGGAGCACTTCTTGGATCCTTCTCAGGTTTTTGCATCATTGGCTTCATCCAACTCCAACTTGCTACACAATATTCCAACAACTCCAGTGTATCATGACATATGTACATATTAAGCTAAAAAAAAACAATGTGCAACTTTGTGAAGCTAATACTTTTATTTTTAGAAGACATCAGCAATTTTTCAATCCCCGATACAAAGACAAAATATTTTAGTTGACCAATGATATTGCAAATAAAGTGAATTCATTGGTTTGTTGAAAGAATAGAAAGTAGAACAATAGAAAACAGATGGTGTTTGGTGCAACACATGCTGTAATGTGTAGGATAAGATTAAAGTCAACTGCCCTGATTGTACTTACTTGGCAGTGCCAATGATGCGCCTACCCAGGGTTCATGATGTAACTGTTGCTTCTTTATTATATAGATGCTTCTTTAGGCTTGGAAATAAAACAAGTTTATTCTGATGCGTCACAGCTGATTGATGTCACTGTTGTGTGGGTTTACATAAAAACAACAGCTGATGTGTTTGGAAGCATGCATGCCATGCTGTTTGCCCCTTAGGCTGAGGATGAAGGTGGCAAGCCTTTGTGAGAGTAACCTAAAGAGACAGAGAGAGAGAGAGAGAAAATATATATAGAGAGAGGGTGGTGTGATGCATGAAGGGCTGTGAAAAACATTGCATAGTAGGGCTCTTCAATACTCATGATGGAACTGTAATTAGAGGCTGAGAGGAGTTTCTCAGCTGGTTCTAATTCCTCCTCTCTAAACGTCAGTTATTATCATAACGGCATTAAAATATCAGCAGGAGAATAACTTCTGCTGGAAAAGATAGTACTGCAAAATTACAAACCATTGGAAAATGTTGGCATTTCATGAGTGTATAGAAGGGATATCATTCCGATCCTGGTATCAGATATCTGTCCGATACTGACACAAATAGCTAGATCAGGTATGGTGACAATGCCTCTCTCTCTTTACCATTTTGTGGCCAATATGGTCCCAATGGATGCCTGTTCACCAATAAGTCCAGTTGGGCTGGAGGTTTCTGGCTCCGAAAAGGAAGTTTTTCGATGCCACTGTTGCCAAATGCTTCTACTTTGTCGATAAATGTTTAGCCTGACTACATACCTTCATTTGAAGCCATGACACAAGCTCTGGAGTGCAGGCCATGACAACTTACAGAACTATGAGCAGCATGCTAGAAGTCCTGTTTAAGGGAAGATGATGTTGATCTGTCTGTAGATTCTTCCATTGGTCCATCACTTGTGCCCAGAAACATTTCAACAACCTTAGGATAAATTGCCATGAATGTTCAGACATATATGGTCATAATGGTTCCCAGTTGTTTTTGGCGAACCTATGACAAAAATGTCTGGTCTGCAGTTTGGTCAATGACAGTACAACTGATAACTCCAGAACTTTCCATCATGTTTGTTGATTAAGAAAAAAATATGTTGCATTATATATTGACCTAGTGAAAGTTAGTTAAGCTTCATCTAACATACAGGTTATACATTAGCATGTCACTAAAAAACATTAAATTAGGCATTTTAATACTTGGGTTCCATTCAATTGATTTCATATTGTTTCCCAACATCTGTTCATATAACCAATGCATTTGCAGCATTACGCCATTTTCCCACGTTGATTTTATAAACCTCTACTGACACTTTGGTATCACAGCAAGAGCATACATATTCTCTAGCAATGTGAGATGACATTGAGACATTAGTTTAGATTTTTTTTTCATCTGCTTCAACATTTAAGCTCCTTTACTCACCATTTGGCATTATGCTGTCCTGGTCATATAAGAATCAGTATAATTGAGACACTGTGGAAGACCCAACTCTGTTAGCTAAACTTAATCCCTTTGTTTTTATCCACTGCAGTAGATGTATTTTTAGCATGTGGAAGTCTACAAACAGATGGCAGGTCTAACTAGTGCATCTGTTCATGTTTGTTGATGTAAAAACGATGTAATGTTTGAATGAGAAGCAAAAACTTGCTTTAAGGTTCTTCCATTTTTCAAAGCAACATTGTGAAGTTTTGCTTTGTACTTTTTTCGGGATGATAAAAAGTGTGGCATTGACCACGTGGATAAACTGTGACAATGCAGTCAATGTTTGGGAAATTGCACATTTTGCTTCAATACTAAGTGTAATATTGACAGAAGGAGCAATCTTGAAAAACTGCAAATCCTCATAAAACTTTTATCATTGACAAATGGTGTGAGAATGTTTTGCTGACTGTCTCAACAGTTTACAAGAAAAAAGGGTGAAAAGGGAAAATCTACCGGTCTGCTTGGCAGATCTTTCAGACTGCATGCTGTGACACACCATTCCTCTAAGTTTCCCTTATCTGACTCGAATAAATCTTTTAGAGGAATGACTCAGACTGGCAGACACTCTTTGACGTGAGATCTTTTCCTCAGGAGACTTGACAAGATCCAGACTAAATTAGCTCAGTTTTTTCTTTTCCTTTTCTTCTACAAATCTAATTTGTGCGACTGATCAAAGTGAACTGTGATTTGTAATTAAACTTAAGACTCGATTATAATTGGTATTTCCATGCATGACAAGCATGCCAGCCTAAGCTATCTAAAGTGAGTCGGCTGATGCATCTCAAGCTAATCTGTCTTTTTGTAGTATTGCTAAAAAATACATCAAAAGAAAGAGAAAAGCAGCAGCCTGTCTACCCATGTGTCTATCCATCCATATAACTGCCTATCTTTATTGATTTATTCACTAATTGGGATATCACAAATTATATGGTTATTTAGTTATAACTTATAGTAATCAAGTAGCATTACATTCTCCCAGAGCGACCTGTGCTGGTGCCAACAGACTCTGTGCTCAAAAGGGAACAGTGAAGGGTGAAGGCTGGATTTCAGCTTGTCTACTAGAAAAACTTTGAATTGCCCCCTTTGGTTGAGAATGGATTATAACAAATGATGGGAAACCCCAACCCTAAACCTCAAGGGCTGAAAACAGAAGCCAAAGCATGAGTGTTTAATACTGTAGCCCTTGAATGGTCTTTTAAGTCTTGCTCAAAATCAAGTTGATCCCAGTAGACCAAGTTAAAATGCCCAGCAGAAGAAAAAAGTATATTGTTTTGTTCCCGTTACAAAAAGGAAAATGGGGTCTCAATAGTTCATTTCCCAATTCATTAAAACTGCAAGACCAAAGTTAGGTGGTTCAGAGGTTTTGTTGTTGCCACAGAGTGACCAAAGCCCCTTTCACACAGGACAGTCTGCCCCCAAGCAGCAACCTCTGATGTAGAAATATTAAGTCAATGTGGAATTGCAAAAACCTGCAGTTCTTCTAGTGTACACTTGAGGCTGGATACAAAAGCACTAGAAGTTACATAAACACCTATTCAAAAGAGTAAATTATAAAAGCAGGATTAAATGTGTTTATAGCCTGGTTCAATAAACACATTTGGTCTAAATAGCTCATATATTTAACAACACACACTGTAGGGGGGTTCCATTGTTTTGTATCTCATCTGTTTTCACTTTATGAAGGGAAAGTTATTCATTATAAGGGGATTGGCTGATCTGTTTGTCAGAAGGCCTGGCTCAACCCCAGCTCTAAGCCTGTTACTAGGTTGGCCAAAAATTAGTTTGAAACAATATTTCCAATATGGCAACCGCCACTGATGGGCTTCAAAGGTCTTATTCAGAAACCAATGGGTGACATCACAGAGACTACGTCCATGTTCATATATAGTCTATGGTCTGCCCCTGACATTGTTGTATGTGTGTCAGGGGGGTCACTGCAGAGTCACAGTGTAATGTTTACAACATATCCAGGTTGGTGGATGAGGAAACATTATTTCATGCTATGATGGCAGTTTTTGGCTTTACATCAATGCTACTAGTAATCTGACTTATCACAGTATAAACAAAAGAGTGGAAAGAACATACTGGCAAGCTTAAAGAGTATGCAGCAGCTTCATTACATGCATGAAGAGCCCACCAGTTATCACCGTTGTTGGCTCTATCTCTGAGTTATCTACCAGAATGCTGTTTACGACCCTGTGTAAAGGTATTCAGGAAGCTACATACAAACAGAAAACACTTGTAAATTCTGAGTTTGTAGGAGAAGGGTTTTTGGAAGAATAACCAAACTGTTGAAGATCATGTGGAATTATGTGGGATAATTTTTCTGTTTACTTCTTCATGTTTAGACATCCCTCTAGAGTTGGAATTTATGTCCCAGGGGAATAAAATGGCTGATTTGCAAGCATGCAAGCCTAATGGATGCATCCATCATTTGCAGATGTTGGACTTTCCACTGTGCAACAATTATCAGCCTTCTGGGACACATCTGAAAATGATAGCAATGGCAAACTGACACCATCAGCGTACCTTGATATATATTATTTAAAAAAAGGACCCAACTAATGCTTTCACTGCTAACTATGTCATGATAACCCTGGCTCGTCCTTAAACAGCAACAACACATGGCATGTATATTTTGACATGTGGATGGCAAACCCACACACAATGGTTTCCACAGTACTTTTAAAGGCTATGTCAACCCATTTACTGTAGAATATAGTCAGGGCATATGAGCTATTTTGCTTAGCATGCAATCACTGACAATGTCTGCAGCTTGGTAAAAATATATCAGAATACAATGCAGAAAAAATACAGAAAACCACCCTGGTCCCAGCATGAGCTGCAAGAAATTGCAATAGAAAAGAACATTTGGCTTCTCAACAGTAACCTTGACCAAGACAAACTTCTCAATGAGAGATGGATCATGGGTTGGTGTTAGGGCTGGGAGATACATCGATTTTATCAATACATTTTATTTGTGGAAAATCAGGATTTTTTTTTAAATGAAATTGGAGATTTTCTCTCCAATTTTCTCCGCCCGTTCCCTTGGGCATAATTCACAACCTCCCACTCACATTTACTTTCTACAGAGTGGCTGCCACAAGTCTTTTGCTGAAGTTTGCCTCATTTGTACTTTAGCTGGAGCCTGAAATTACATAGTGTACTTTTAAAGACAAGTTTACAGCTTTCACTTCAACCCCTTAATAGAAATTCAGGTTACTTTATCAATCCTCGAAGGGGAAACTCGGTTTGTTTTTGTTAAATTTTATTGATGAAATATTTTTTTTTTAGAAGAAAATAAATTGTAGTCGAATTTGGTGTGGAAAAAAATGAAATTTTAGTTTCAGGCCATATCCCCCAGACATAGTTGGTTTCCTTAATTCAATTGCAATGGCATGGGCACAATGTGCCTGTACTGCAACACAAGAAAATCTGCATCTCCGGTACAAGGATCTTAAAAGTACCCAGAAACAGCCACACACAACAAAAACTATGCAAAGAAAAGTAACTCAGGGGACAGATATGCACAGTGAGTAAAGCCAAATATTTATGAACGTCTACAGAACCAGAGAAGTTGTGTGCAAACACATGAATCCTCAGTGGGCTACTGGGTATAAACTTCTACCAAAATAGAGAGGAAATTTCCCTGCCCACAGTAATCAGAGCTCCTAAGGCATCACTGGCAACACTCCTACTGAGTTAACTCTGTTCTCATTCCATTCTATTAAATTCATCAAGCAACATAATGATTTGATGTTCTCCAAATCCAACTGTAATTGTCTGAGTAACCATCCAATGCAACTTCCCCAGCATCATGTAGAAGAAGCCATAGATGAAATGAAAGTCTAATAGGGCTTTCACACTTGCAGAAAACTCCTGAAAAAATCCTAATATTTGCCGGAGCAGACTTTTCACTCGGACTTAACCCGGAGTTTCTCCTGCCAGACCCCTTGAATTGAGCTGATGTAAGAACGCTTACAATCTCCGTGCACGTAATTAAACGGCTGCATTACGTTTTCTGTTCATCAGTATGTTGTTCTCTGCTCTTTTGATGACATTGTGATTCCGTTGAATTACACGTAGCATTGACTTAAAGGCAAATATTCTCATTATAGCATCGTTAAGGGGACTGTGTCTGTTGCTTCGTCCGCTACTTCCGCATTGTTTTTTTTACGTCACGTCTTACCTCAGGAGACCCCCCCACCCTCCCTCCTGTCTGACAGGGATAGTCCCCTGCTGTGAGGAGCATATGTGACCAGCCAGGTCAGGAGAATATCCTGAGCAGTCCTCCTGAAATTGTCTAGATATTTCCAGGAGTGCATATGTGAAAACAGTTTAAGTATAATCTGTCCAATTGCCTTAACCATAATATGTTCTTACATAAAACATTCTCATTTGGGAATTTATGAATTTTTTGTTTCCAGATTTAGTTCTGGTAGAGTTCTTGTTGACAACATTGAAGTCTGCAACCTTAAAAATGCATTTGTATTTGCTCGTGTTTTAGAAGAACTAGATTTCACTGCTGTTCGATAACAACTGTGTCATACCTGGCACATTCCTGAGACAGCTCCTGTCCCAACTTTTCTCTGAGTTTCATTCTAATTTCAGACTAACCAGCCACAGCGTGACAGAGGCCATAAGCTGTCTGAGATAAGCTTTGTGTCGCTAATTTCAACCTTGTCATGTTATGACAGTTTTTCTTGTTGAAGCTCCTCAAGCCAAAGCCTATGCAGTATTTCCAAAATGTCTCTAAAACACAAGAATAAATTAAAGAAAAAGATAGCCTGGAATGTGCCCGTTACATCTATTTATTGGGATTTTGACATCTTTTATTACCCTGCCTCTGTTCTGTAAATGGTTAATTTTTCAGTTATTGAACCAATGGTGAAAGTGTCTAAGTGGATGAAAGCTCCAATGATTGCTTTCTATTTTTACTTCAGTAACGTGTGAAGAGTATCTCCTCTCTCTCTCTCTCCATCTTCATTTGAGACATAACAGTCCCCTCGTTTTATCATTGTAGCAAACAGACAAAAAAAACATCACATTATTCAGACGGAGCCTGCAAAACTAATACTGTGTATGAGATGGAATGCTGTTGATTTAAAATACTGTATTATTCATGCCATTGGCATATCAGTACTGTCCCTGTAACTATGATTTTAAATATTCAGTTAGGCTGAGAGAAAAGCTATTTTAGGCACCTTGGATAACAGTCACAGAAAATTTCTTCGGGCAAAATTTAAATCACCCATTTTTCTCTCACGGACAAAATAGACAAAGCGTATCTCTTTATCTAAGCTGGATAAACAGATGATTGAAAAGAAGGTAGTTAGAAATAAAGCTGTTTACAGTACTTCTACAGTGAGGAATGAAACAGGCATTTAGCCAGAGTTATTTCCATATTGGTCCTTTAAATGAAAATGTATGAGTGGTGACACTAAAACATCAAGTTTCTAACTACTAGTGCAGTTTTCTATGTCGTCTTAACCAGAGGTGTAAAGAGTACTAATATATTCTACTTAAGTAAAAGTACTGTTACTTTAATAACATTTTACTTATGTACAAGTAAAAGTACCAATTTAAAAATGGACTCAAGTAAAAGGAAAAAGTAGCTCGTTGAAAATTTACTTAAAGTTACTTTTTAACAACCAGCTCTCCTGTGCTGCAAAAAGGACGAGAGGATTTAAATCTCAAAGTTTTTTAATTAAAGGACAATCTTGACAAAGATTTATCTTTTCAGATAAACATTTTCTATTCTACCCCATTGACAAAAACAAAATATAAATATAGACATTCAAAAAGATCCCCCCCTCTTTTAACCAGCAGTATGTCTTAATGATGATTCATTTAATAATCAAGGCTTATAATGATTAAGTAATCGGCTGTTTTATGAAGGGAAAAGAAAATACTGACAGGGTCTTTGTCTCACTCATAAACAGTGTAAAGAGTATTTTAGTGTTTTTAGTTTTATTATCCTGAGGCTGCTTCGTCTCGCAGCTGTGTCCTTAACACTAGAACTGCCAAGACCGTCTGACAAACGGTTTGGGTTTTTATAATACAAATAACTCTGTTAAAATAAAACCTACAAGACTCTCATGCTATGACTTTTCCTAAATATGTGTCTTGTATGTTTTCTGAAGCTTATGTGTTACTAAAATAAAACACACAAGATTTCTGCGCATTTATACCTCTGAGCGCCGCCGCCGTCATACAGACGGCAGCTGAAAATGATACATTTCCCTCGCGCGTCTTTTTTTTTTCTTCAATTAGTTAGAAAGGAGGCAGTGTCAGACAAACACGCACTGCAAAAAAATATGACCGTTGTCTCCTGCAAGGGATGAAAGCGCCCCATGTGTGGTAAGTGCACCGTAAAGGTTGAGCACTTTTGCCCGAGGTGTGTGCCTCAGGTGCCGCGCCGCTGTCCGAGGTGCTGATCGTGCCTTTGTTTGTTTGTTCGCCTGTTATTGAGTTCTGCACTTATTTTTGTATATAGTTTGTCATGCCAATATATAGCCTTGTTTTTGTTGTTTGTTTTTTTTTCTCGGTGTTTATCTCTCTTTTTGCAGTGTTTTTTATTAAAATGCATAGCCTAATATAGCAAAAAATATAATAGACTAAAAGTTATGCATTTTCCATTTTTGAAGAATGTGTTTTAGCAACGGGAGACGTGGAGCAGCAGTAAAAAACGGCGCTCTAAAAAGCCGAAAAATATCGTAAATTGACATGAGACATTTAAAAGGTTACAATCCTGCCTGGTTTAAGTAAGTTGTATTTATAATTATTTCTCATAACGTCATCAAAAAAATTCTTTATTTGTGTACAAACTATGAAATTACATATGCCGTCTGATAGACGGCTGGGGCGCTTGGAGGGGGGTCTAGAATGTTGGCGGTCCTAGTGTTAAAGGCTGATTTAGCTGAAACTAAACCTGAGATGAAAGATAATCCATTTATTGTTTTAAAATGTTTTAAAAAGGAACTGTGTGTTCACCTCTTAGCAGGCAACACTGAAGCTTCTAATTCAATCTGTTTGGTTTGAAGTTTTTATTTTCACACATCTGAGGTGTGTTAAGTTGCTGCAGCTTATAACCCTCAATTTCCTGATACTTCTGCTTCAAAATAAAAGCAAATCAAAGAGATGGCAATAAGGGACTTTTATTGTGAAAAACTTTCTGGAATGAAATGTGTTTATCGCTCCGGAGCGGAGCTGCAGCGGTGATACTCGATAACGCTGTCGTGAGAAACAACATTCACAGCCTCTTCTTTGACCATGAGTAAGCCAACAGCCAATTTATTTTAATCATCTTGGACTTAAGACAATGAGACATCAGTTTAAACACACCTTCAGCAGGCAGACCCGCTGTGATGGAGGTGCTTATCCGTGCTGCACTAGCTGGAGTGGCACCGAGCCAAGAAAAGGGTCTCTCTGTCTCTCGTCGTTCCGGTGCGATGACGGGAAATCATTCATGGCAGGCCTACATTTTTTACTCAGTAACGGATGTGATTTAAAATGTAGCGAATTACCGTACTTAATAGAAAACCTACTTAAGTAAAAGTAAAAGTACAGATTTTAAAAACGACTTAAAAAGTAGTAAGTACACCAAAAAAAAAACTCAATTACAGTAACACGAGTAAATGTAATTCGTTACTTTACACCTCTGGTCTTAACCTATAATGCTTGTTTTATCATCTCATATCCAACACTACATACAAGAAATTCTTCAACTGGTTCAGAAATTTGAAGAACAGAAGGTGCCTTCCACAAAAAAAACCAGAAAATCAAACAATCCTGAGTACTTTGGTTAAAAGCATTGCTTTCTATGCCAGCTATGCCCTGCTACACAAAGTCTGACATGTTTACAACAGGAAGCTGTGTTACTCACAATGGCCGACCACTTTCCATTACTTCCACAAGCCTGTGTTGACAGGTGTAAGCAAGCATCTTCCCATCAGGTTCAAATATTGATCCATGTCCTTGGCTTCTCTTTAGAAAACACAGGACCCCTCAAACACATTACCTGTTCTTGCTGAGTTTGCAGTCAAGAAATGTTTTGTGTGTCTGTTTCTATTCTGCAGACACACTAACTGGAAGAGAAAATCACAGTAGAAGAAGGAGGAAGATGGCGCTAACAAACAAGACATTTTATCGGTTGAATATTTCTATTTGAGCAACCTTACTCAACTTTTTAAATAACCCGTGTGCCCCCTTAAGAGAAAATGTTTATTCTATTCATACAGGGTTTGTTTCTTTGCTGTTTCGTTGTTATTTAAATATTTTGAATTGATTTTGGTCATTATGAATTTAAAAATTAACCCTTTAAATGCCAGTTTGTATCATATACCACTAATAAGCATTGGTATTTCAAAACAAAGTCCCAGTCTGACATGGCTCAATGATCACCCACAACCTTGAGTTTGGTGCATTATTTATTTATTTTGGTGCAATGTCTGATAATTTCCTCCTATGACCACAATATGTTCATGCCCCCCTCCCCCTGGTAAAATGATTTGACTCCCATGGTTTTTGTGCACCTTCGTACACAATCTCCTGCTCTAGGCAGCGTTATTAAGGTTTTTGCAATTTGCTGCAGCGAAAATTGTTATGGGAAAGCCAATTATGCTGTCGTTGGCAAGGGGGCATGAGTTCATGTTGATATCTGAATTTACATGGAGAGGATTTAACTTTGATCTGTTTACTTGAAAGACAAATGCTCCCTCGATCCCCGTCTTGTGCCTGCACTAGTGTGCACACACGAATCAAAGGCTCTCTGTCCAGGGCCGTGTCCAGACTTTTTTGACTAGGGTGGCAAAGCTGGGGCACAGAGCTATGCAGGGGTGGCATAAGGTTTGTGTGCACAAACACACAAATCAATATCATTAATTCAACCTTTCTGTCTCCACTCATCATAGGTACTTTTAAGGATTCAAAAAATCAGATGTGCAGGGTCACAATTTAAAGTACTGAAAGAATGCAAGCGGACTCCTGCATGCTGGGCAACTTGCAAAAATACATTTATTTTCTGACAGTGTGCAGGATTTTGGTTGCAATTTGGATTCATTCCTGCACATCACGACTTTCTTATGAAATATGTGTTACAAACAAGTGGAAATGTGCTACATTGAAGTTCAAAAAAGCTTCTGGAAACCTGTTGTAACAAAACCCTAACAGATGATTTTGACATAAATCCCCCTCTGATGATTAAAAAGCCAATATTTATTTTAAGTATTTTGGGTTGGCCAATAAGATTTTTAAGGGGGCCCCTGCCACGCCTGGCCTCCATATTGAACATGCAACTGTTTCTGTGCTTGTGCATGCAAGTGCATGAGCGTGCTCTGCTATTACGACATGGGGAATAGAATTAAGAATCACCTTCATTAACCTTCATTTCAAGGAAGATATTGGTTTCAATGGAAGTGAATCTTCCAGTTATGGTCAAAGGGTTTCAACTGTGTTTTTTATCACAGTGTAGAAAGGTGTTGTAATAATTCATTCAATAAAAACGAGCCATCTTAATATAAAGACTGGAGAATGATCACAGCCAAAATGAAACTAATGACCAAAAAATGGCCAAGGAGGGATAAAATGGGATAATGGGAATAATATGGTCAAGTACATTTGTTAATGGTTTGTCATTAGTGATATTTTAATGTTAAACTTTAAAAAAATATAATTTGCAAAGCTTGAATTCACTGTGAATAGAATATAATCTCTACATCTCTGTTGTACAGTACAGAACAACAAGTCGAGGCAGCAGCATGTCATCGCTCTCTCAGCAGGACTCAGGCCGGAATATGGTATGGCTGCACTGTTTCATCATCCAAAAAACAATCTGTAGGGAATTTTAAAGATCTAGTGCTTGTCTCATGTTTTTGGCTTGAAGCTGAAATATGAACACAATCTGCCTGACATGTTGCACTGTGCATCAATCGTAGTCCTGGGCGCCATGTACACAGATACTGTAAACTGAAAAACCTGAACTTTCAAATTGCAGCCTGTTCCAATGGCTTTCTGGGACACGAGTTGAAATGATGTCCTACTTTTTGAAACTACTATCCTGCTGTCTTTCATAATGTTTTTTTTAGAATGAATGAGAAAGGCAGACTTAAGAATTCATGTGAGTGACTTCTCAGAGGGTGAGGTGATTTGGGTTACCATCCGTTTCTGACAGAAGAACCTCTTTGCTGTTCAGACATGTCTGTGTCAGGTATTAGATTAGTCTTCAAGCCTAACCCTTTAGACAAGAGTGTGTTTGTTCCTGCTATAATGCTGTTATTCGCCTTTCTTTCCCACTTCTAATCTGGACACCGCAAGTAAGCGCTTCTGACAAGGGCTGTGCACAAATTGAATTTTTTCTCAGCCCCTATCCCTTTCGATTTATAATTCCCTCTCTCGCCCTGCAAGCAAACTCAATTTCTGACCCTTTAGACAAAAGGCTCTGATAAAGCAATTAGTTTGTGATTCTGTGTGAGCTCCTGGCCCGACCTGACAGAGAGTGTGAAGCACTAAAAGCAGCACAAACGGGGGTGATGACGGTCACTGGCAGCCTCATTCAGCTCAACTGAGATGAACTCTCATTCGCTGGCGACAAAAAGATTCAAAATTCTGAGAGGCAGGTAAACATAACTCTAAAAGCAGCGAGAGTCCAGGCAGCCCTATCAATATGTCTTGCTGCATGTCTTTGATCACAGCAATTTCCTCCTTTGACTACTTCAATTTTTCTTAGAATGCCCGAACAGGGTATTCTTATTTTACTGCACTCTCCCACTCTGGGGTGACAAACTTTCTTTTAGTGCTAAAAAGGCAATTCATATGAGGTCAGAACTGTGAGATGAAATGCACAAAGTGGAGGCACGTGTGTGTATATGTGTGTGTTTGAATTCTCTTTTACTAGAGTACAATAGGGCCACACATGTAATCATCTCTGTGTAGAGTTTGAAAAGACATTTCACTTTTGAAGACCGTCATAATATCACAATCTCAAAGACAACTTACTTCACTGTGAGGGCCGGATTCACAAAAGGATAGCATAGCTTTTGCACCTGCTAAACCTGTGCTAATGAAACAAAAACACACTGTCCGATTCCCAAAGCACACAAAAAGAGTTAAATGCACCCCTACATTGCGCTACAGCAAGCAGGCTATGTGCCCTGGTGCTGTTTGCAATTATTTAAATGAAAGATTATGCATTCATTTGGGCAAAATTGGCCCTTTTCTGTTCAAATTAACCTCACTAAAAATCTCACCAGAAAGTTGGTGGAAATTTTACCCTTTGCTGAGAGTAGGTGGTAACTGCGCCACAGTGGTTATAGAGGATGTCAAGCGCAAACTGTCCAGTTATCATTACAACAATTCCGCCTCTGTATGACTTAAAAATAAATTATCTGTAAACTAAGTCTTTAAATTCTTTGACAGTATTTTTGTTATTTGAATCAAGGGTTTAACCTGTCTGGTGCAGCCAGAGACTCATCGCGGCACATATGCACACACTTGGTCCACATGTGCGGAGATGGTCTGGAGCTCAGAGGGTTTTCTTTTTTTTAATCTGGAACACCTGTTTTTGCTGGCTTGTTTTAAGGAGGAAGCGTTGTAATGAACAGTGAAACTTGTATCACCTCTAAAAGACTACACTACACAATAAGCTTGACAAAGTGTCCCCTCCCCCCATATCAACCTCATCATCTACATGTGGACAGAATTGAACTCTGTCAGGATGGGAGCACACAGCGCAGCACTGCACAGCAGAGAGTGGAGATGCTGACAAATCAACACCATAATCAGATGCAAAAAAAAGAGAAAGCCTCACAGAGCAGAACAAGTCTTTGGGTGTGTTTGCGTTTGATTGTAATATCCCAATATGCTTTGTTTTTTAGACCTTGGGACGAAGCAGGTATAGCGGGTGCAATTGATGCGCAAGTCATGCAGTTATTAGTGGTTGCAGTCCATTCTAATTAAGGGCCCTGAGTTATTTCAAACTGGCAAATACTGTCAAATGCTTGTTTCAATGATAATTCTTGATTTCCTTTCAAGTAAAATTCCAAAACATCTCACCTTATGTGCTAAATTTGTCCACTTCCTTTCTGAACTCGAGTGTCCAATGTCCCTCCTTTCCTAATAACACAGCAGGAGCAATAACTCTTACACACAGAGGGTGAAAAGTAAAGGTACAGGCTATTTGAACTTTGGACACTTTTTAAAGTCACCCTGGCGATATCTCCGGCGTAAGAATTCAATTTGGCCGCTGCAGGAGAAAACTGAAAACCGTAAAGGAGGATTTAGAGTGAAATACATGGCATGGGGGATCTGTTAAGCAATATAGTTATCTCCCAGTCTGGCTGGAGAGATAGGGAGGTGGCAGAACTGATGAGGTTCTCTGTCATTATTTTCAGGGTGATAGCATGGTGTACTGTATGCATTTTTTGTTAAATCTCTTATCGCTGTAATTGCCTTAAGGAAATATTGTTTCCTGTCGTTTCATGAAGGTATCTAATCATTTAGCCATGAGATGATGCAACATTTATATTTGTTTGAGTGATGATGGAGAGGTTTTTACTTTAATGGCGTAGTTATGAAGTAATATGTTGTAAATGAACAAAGGCGTGAATAGGATAAAGTACTTTGTTATTAAATACTGAAATCTCTGACAGGTTGCTTCCCCCTCTGTTTAACTGCTCACTGTGGTAGCACCACTTAGTGTGCAGTCCAGTCAATAGCAAACATCAGTGCACACGCTTGGCAGTTGCACCACACAGTGCAGATCCTGCTGGTTGTATGCTATCTACCCTGGCACAAATGAGAGTCAAAGGGATGGGCTGAGAGCCATGCTGTAACCCCTGCCAGAGATGCAGGCCTTGAGCAGGGAGATATCATGAATGAACTGAGACCCTCTGCAATGACCCATCTGCACACCTCCAGGAGCATGAACAATAACACAGAGAACTGACTATACAGTACAGTCAATACAGAGTATTTTATGTAATTTTGTCTTAGTTCTTTCTCTTTCGTCTTTGTCTTTTTATGATTTGAAGCATCTTGGCTGCTAAATAAAAGCAGCCCATGCTGTGTAACCTGTTTGTGTTGCTCTGTGGTCCAGCAAACACTGACAGTCTCCAGAGATGCAAGCTAACACTGAATCACTAGGCCTATCCAAGGGGAGCAAGTGGAGACAACAATAGTGAAATCCCTGGAGTTGGAATATCAGGGCTGCTGACCAACAGACCACAATATCTGTCTACTGAAAGTCTGACTATGTTTGTGTTTGCCCTTACAGCACTAATGCATGTCATGCTGGGAGGTACAAACCGTTATCAATCAGGACCTTAATACTTGACCACTGTTCTATTTACTATTATTTTATCATTCTTTGTTGATGTCTGTTAAGCCACAATAATCAATCAGCTGCAGATTGGTCAAAGCTAAAATCTTCCCTTAAAGTCTTTTTTTTAACCAATTATTATATTTGACACCTTGAAGGATAATTTGGCTTCAGGTGTCAGGAGGGACCCCAGTCTGATGAGGTGAGGGTGTTCCAGCCATCCATTATCTTCACTGCTTTCCCCCTCGAGGTCACAGGGGGCTGAAGCCGATCACAGCTGCCATTGGGAGAGAGGCAGGGTACAACCTGAACTGGTCTCCAATCTTATCACAGGGCTGACATACAGAGAATAACAACCAGCCACATTCACATTCACAACTACTGCTAACTCAGAGACTCCAGTTAACCTAACGAGCATGTCTTTGGACTGTGGGAGGAAGCCGGAGTACCCAGAGGAAACCAACACATGCACGAGGAGAGCATACAAACTCTGACCAGAAAGGCCCAGTGGGACTGGGATTCTAACCAGGCTACTTCTTGCTGAGAGATGACAGTGCTTACCACTGCAACACCATGCAGCCCCGGTGAGGGAGCTGAGATTGTTCATTCAAAATAATTTCAAACATGTTTTTATTATGGGGCCAAAAGACGTCTGTTAAGAATAAAGTTGTTTTCATTTTAAATCACGATTTAGAGTTTGCTAATTATAATTCTTCTATGGCAGTTAGCTAGCTTTCAAACAATAAGAGTGTGTGTACTTGGTTTATCTCAATATTTGTTGCTGCTTATTAAGATCACACTCAATGAAATCCACCCACAGGTGTTGTGACTTGTTGCCTGTTTACAACTGAATGTGTTTGACTGACAACTCCCTCAGTTTCCCTGTTAGGTTTGATACCCTAGAGATAAGTGCAAGACCAAAGTCTGGCAGAAATTATGACTAGCTATTGCAGGAAACACACAGGTATTCATGACGGCCGCCATGACAGGCACACAACGTTTATCGTTGCCATGGAAACACAGGATGTTACGTCAAAGAGCGTTACATAAAATTGCTACTGAAAGCTGCCGTACTGTCGCTGTATGTGCTGCTGAGAAAAAACGTCATGTAAATTATACTTGGATACATTGTGGGTAAACATATACTCTTACAGAGAGAACTCCCTTGATTCCCTGCCAGCCTCAACGTCATATATTGTTATTGTATTGATTGAGAGCCCCCTGGTGGTGGAATCTACATACTGTGCCTTTAATTAATGTATCTTAGATGTGAATGATGTTGAATGTTGTCTTCCTATGGCCCCAGCATGCGTGAAGTGCCCCAGACACATTTCTCTAATTGTAGGACAAATAAAGTTTATCTTGAATCTCTTGATATTGATAACATAATTACATCTAAAAGATGCAACAAAATCTGTTAAAAAAAACCCTTATTTTAAATTAGCTTTTTGCTAGATTTGTACATGAGGAGCAATGTAGCAATTAAGGTCGATGGTTGTACCCCGAGATACTAAATAAGTGCAGTGAGGTTGACGGTGTCTGAAATATTTAGTTTGGCAAAAATATTCCGATTATGAAAATAAGTATAAACTTTTCAGATCATACTAAAGCCTGATGTAGTTAATATTGAAGAAGATACATTTGTACATTTTGATCATGGGTAAGAACATGTAGAAGATTTGTGAAAACAAGTAAGTGTGAATAAAACCTCCATTCAGTGACAGAAAAACTGTCAGAACTATCCTCAATCTTCTGGCAAATGAAAATACTCCCTCACCCACTTTGGTCTCTGGCTCCAGTGCTCTATCTCTGAAACTCTGTGAAGCATGCCAAGTCCATGTCCCTTTGCATTGCAGTCTGGCACTGATGGAGCGCGCAGCTGCCAAACGCTTCACTCGGGGCCTCGGAGGTTCTTCTTCTGACCTGTACCTTTTTAGCCCAGGTTTCATGTCCGCCCAGAGATCCCGCCTCATTTTGCTCAAGTCATGTCAGGTCTGGACAGCTTCAGGGCAGGAGTAAACAGCATTTTGCATTCTCATGGATGCAGTTCTTTGTGTGATCAAATACAACAGCTTATCAAATGTTTGAATAGATAATCATAAAATGTGGTAGTGTTAATACAATTATTATTTGAAATGATGCTGGCTGGAATAAAACTTCTGTGTGATTTATGATACTGACATGATTTTAATTTACTTTAGAATATTTGATTTCAGAGTTATTTCACTTCACAATGATACATTATCAGAGATGGATCACTGACTACCTCACAGAGAGACCACAGTACGTCAGACTGAAGGACTGCACATCTGACACTGTGGTCAGCAGCACCGGTGCGCCACAGGGGACTGTGCTTTCTCCTGTCTTGTTCACCCTGTATACCTCTGACTTCCAGTATAACTACGAGCTCTGCCACATGCAGAAATACTCGGATGACACTGCGATAGTTGGTTGTGTCAGGGATGGACAAGAGGAGGAGTATAGGAGCCTGATTGAGGACTTTGTGACGTGGTGCAGTTCGAACCATCTGCAGCTGAACACCTCCAAGACCAAGGAGATGGTGGTGGACTTCAGAAGGAACAAGCCACATCTGCAACCTGTTTCCATCGGGGGGGTCGACGTGGAGGTGGTCAGGACCTACAGGTATCTGGGGCTGCAGTTGGATGACAAACTGGACTGGTCACCAAACATGGACACTACCTGTAGGAAGGGACAGAGCCGTCTGTACTTCCTGAGAAGGCTGGGGTCCTTCAACATCTGCAAAAAGCTGCTGCAGATGTTTTACCAGTCTGTGGTGGCCAGTGTCCTCTTCTACGCTGTGGTGTGCTGGGGAGGAGGCAGCAAAAAGAGGGATGCAGCACGGCTGGACAGACTGGTGAGGAAGGCTGGCTCTGTGTAGGGTACAGAGCTGGACTCTCTGGTGACGGTGGCAGAGAGAAGGTCTTTGGACTCCTGGACTCATTTTTTCATCTGTACTGCTGTCCTAAGAGTCAGCCTCTAGTTGGACACTTTAATGCTTATTTGACAATCACTTTAATGTTTGCACTGACTGTTTAATGTCTGTTTAATGTCTGTTTTCACAAATCTTTGCTTTTCACATTTGACAATCACTTTATTTTTTGCACCTTTAATGTCTGCACTGACTGTTTAATATCTGTTTTCACACTCCTTGCACTACCCCCATCTTAAACTCTACTTGTACCAACACATACCTTCAGAAGGTCAACACTCTTCATCTCTTATTTACAGGTCTAATTACAGATGCTCTTTAACTGTTTATAGGTTTTTTTTAAATTGCACATATATTTCTATTCCTGCACAGGTTTTGTACATTTCATTATATAAGTTGTATAGGTCTATTTACAATTGCACAGGTTTAATTTTAATTTTAATTTTTTATTCTTATATATAGGGGCTCCTTAAATCTTTGTTGTCGGGTAATATATGTATGGGAGGGGGGACAGGGGGTGTTTATGTAACAATTGCTATGTGTCTTGCATGTTTGTATACTGCTACTGGATGCCTTGAATTTCCCTCGGGATCAATAAAGTATCTATCTATCTATCTATCTATCTATCTATCTATCTATCTATCTATCTATCTATCTATCTATCATCAGATGAACTGCAATTAAAGAGTTGATATAGCCACCATGATGTTGTCCATTAGCTTGTGGAATACTATTCAGCATTTTTGCCACTGCCATCTTGTTTTTGTGTCGCCAGTAATGACCATATTTGTACAAGAATGATTTTGTTGTAGACTGTAGGCAATGGTGGCTGATACAATGTTCTCCAGGGTGGGAACAAATTTTCACAGATGGACCAGATTCGACATCTTGGTTCGTTAGCTTGATGCTAACACATACTGGAAAAAGCCGTCAACTGGCTAACAGAATTAGCATCGCGATAATTTTAAATTAGGAAACAATCAATTTTACTAAACATTTTTAAAAAACAACACCATATGCACTCGTACTCACAGGCATATGTTTCCTTTTTTAAGACAAACTTAAAAAACTGCTGACTCATGCTAGTCTGGTATGCTGCTCTGGTATATCTTTATGAACAGTCAATGCGCTGATCCAGTGAAACAGCATGCCCCACTCTTTATGTCTCAGTTTGTGTATGCCTCTGCTGCCTATTATTGGATGGTGTGTATTGTGTTCTGGAGTGCTTTTTCCTGTGCTCCTCAATGCTCCAACCTCACATTGAAGAGGAGCAAATGCACATGTGCAACTTATTACATGAGTAATAATGTAGGCCCAGAGAGTTCAGCGCCCAAGACTGGAAATCGTCACCAATCAGTAACTTTAGACATGTACGTTTTAAATCTACATTCATATTGCAGATGATACGTTTCATTCAATAACTACATAATTGTATTTACCTTGACCTATTAAAATTGTACATGTATATATAACCTATACTGAAAAGTCGTTTTGAAAATCTTATTCAGTGATGGTCTGTCATTCTGCTTGTGTGGAGTGGTTGGGTGGTGCCCTAGCGCCCTCTATTGACCAGCCTCCACTGCCTGTAGTATACAAATTGTAACGGCTCTATACTGGTCAATAATTATTGTGTTGATGACTTGTCAATCAGACGTGACCACGCCCTGTTTGAGGGTAATTTTTCTCTAAATTGGGTAATAATTGAGAAAATCAGCCGAATGTCATATAGCAGAAAAAATGCGTTACAAAAATGTTTGCTTCAGTTATAACTCAAGTGATGAGTAGAATTATTTTCTCAACGGCTTTTCAAGCTGGTTTCCCCATGTTGAACATTAGAAAGAATGCAGGTTTAAGGAATGTTCACTTTTAATACCCAAATGCTGAATTGACTCCTCATATAAAAAGGCTTTTCATAAACAGAAGTCCCAGTAAATTCCTCTACATGTTGCGTGGGTCAGCATGGGCCAGTTTCTACCAGCCAACAGTGTCACACTTTGTGAAATTCCTTAAATTAAAAGAACAAAAAACTCCTTGCTGACTTTCCCTTCACTCATAGTATAACAAGTGGATTCAGGGAGTTGAGCATTGATTTTTGATAGTCTTTAAGCCTCCAAAACATCAAAAAGAGCCATCTTGCATAGCTGGCAGCGGTTTAGAGCCACGTCTTTCTTATTCAGCACATGTGCCAAGGTCGTCAGACAGGATAATGAGGTTTTAGCATCCAATGACTCCATTCAACACTGCTCTATTAGCTATGTTAAACAGACAGACCCAAGTTATTGTCTTTACAGAAGGCTTTATGTTAGCTTTTGGAAATTGATTTTTTACTTGCAAGAGGAAAAAACCTCTTCTTCGTCTTGATTCATTTCCTGTCTTAAGTGATATGTTTTGCACATGTTTGATAACCAAAATTTAAATACAGATTATCATTTTAGCTTAACACTTCATGACATGAAAAGCTAAGGGATCCCTAAAATAATTGATCTTGACAGACAATACAGTGAATAATAATAATAATAGAGGTAATTAACTTCAAGAGAAAATTGAAATTGAAGACTAAATTTAACACTTAATCTATTTTGAGATTGTCTAAAAATGCAGAATCAATTGGGAAATTGCTCAATTTTGGGTTTCGGACGCACTCTGGCTTCTGTTTAAAATGCTCAAGGAAAGTAGCCTACTACTTGGACTACAATGAGCTTTGGCTGTACACAGAAAAAAAATCAGTGCAATGCTATAGGCTAAGTAATATTGGAACCCATCTCGCTTTTCATGTTGCTCGTTGGACTTTAAACAAAGACAATGAAAAGACAGTATTTGCAAGGAGTCTTTTATTTAATTTGGCACTAAGAAAACATTAGAAAACAGAGAAAAAGGCAAAGGCACAAGACTGTGTATATAATGTCTTCCAGGTGTGAAGGAACTACCCATCCCACAATCCATTCCCACAAGCGATTCTGATGAAATCAAGCAAACGATAGTTTAGCGCACTTCTTTTGAAACGTTCACAGACTTCATTTTACATTAATCTTGATCGTAGTGTTCATACTGTTAATATTACTTGTGTAATCATTTTAAGTGTCGCCAGTAAATCATGTTTAACTTAAAATGAAGTTAATATACAAAGTTGTGTCTTCTTCTACAGGAGCATATACTATTGTATCACACTCAGGTAGCTCCTGGTAACTCTACCTTGAATGTTTAAGACATAACAGCTAATTATCAAATCTGCTATGCAGAAAATAAGTGGAAATAATTCCAGCACCACACTGTTGAGCTCTATAGGCGATTGGCGATTCTAACACTGCTCCTAATGTTGATACAAAAAATTAACTTCTCAGTGATAATTACTCCAAGTCATCAATTTCACCAACCAATGTTGTTTGTTCACCCTTTTTCCATTTAATTGGCTATATCTGAAGATTTGTTTATCCTAATTCTTTTTAGCTGGAACTATATCAGGGTTTGAGTCATAACCAGGATGGAGGTGGAGAGTGGGAAATAATCAAGAGGATGTTTTTTTTTTATTTGAGCACATTTTTAAAATGTTTCTTTTCCTTTCCATTTTTTTAATTTCTATTTTTCTGGTTTTGTAAATCATATAACAGAGCTAATACATGCTGTCAAAATCATTAAATATCTTCAGTAAAATGTCCTCACAAATGCATCAACATGAGATTCTCGACTGAGATAGAAAAAAAAGCAGCACTGCATTCTGCTAACTGAATCTCTACTTGTGTTTGGAGTATTGCTGACAGAGCCTGTGACAGGTCTTTAAGTTGATCTGAGTAATGTTTCATGCCCAGCTGTGTGCATGGAATTTTAACGCTCCACTCAGCCATTTAAGACTCAAATTGTCTGTGCAATAGCTCACCTACAAACACACATTGTGCAGTGCATAACAACATGGAGGTTAGCGGGTGAAACGAGACATGAATCTGTGATGCGCTGCAAGGTCATTTGAAATCTACGATTGCATCATAAGGGGATAAAGTTATAAGAACATTTCCTGCACTGTAGCAGCCATTATGAACACAGTTTTCCTGTTGAGAGTTCTGCACTGCTTGTGTCATCAAACCTACACAGGATGATGGAAAATCTCTTCAGGGAGGAGAGGCCTGCCACAAGCATCCATACACTGAATATTGAGATTAAAGATTGAGAGACTACACTACTAGATTTTCATATGTGGCTGGCATTTTTGCTCCTGTAACTTTACCAATGGGAGCAACGATAGAGAAGTGTATGAGCATGGCTGACTTTATCTTAAGGATACTGTGGCAACAGTCAGATAAAAAGAACTCGGGAAAAAATGAGATTGGACAGTCCTGTTATCGTTGCACAAGACGATGCAGAGTTGAGCTCGAGTTCATCTGAATGTGGATGGAGTTCACAGCGTCTTGAAAAGGCTTGACGTAAGCAAACTGAGCTTGAGTATAAACTTCCAAAGGATGCAATTACATTTGCTGATGAAACCGGTGGATTCCAGATCTAATAAACTGCATGTGTGCAAAATCTAGCTCTGTTTCAGAAAAAAAGGAAAAGACGCCTATGAAAGAAAAGAGCAAAGCATTCCCCAAAGACGAGCAATGAGGAGAGAAAAAAGACTTAACAGCAAGGTTTAGAGTTTGGGAATAAGCATTGAGGATAATTCAAAGTAAGACTGTGATGTAAGAATTGAAAAGTGATACAAGATTATATAGGCCTATGTCTACAAAAACTGCTGTGTCACTGTCAGGGAGTTGGGGATTGTGCTTAAAGTAGGGCTGCACAAATTGCAATTTTATCATAATCGCAATATGAGCTTTCACAATAAACACCTTGCAAAAGTCTGAATTTATTGCAACAAATTAGAAGAATTATTTTGTGCTAACAAGAACTGCTCTTATCTTTACCACCACCATCGGACTGTGTCGTCCCCACAACCTCCGCCGTCCTCATTCTTGCACGGCCCGCTCCGACCTCCACCTCAGCGCCAAGGAAGTGTGGACAACAGGAACGCGAGGAATACAAAGGAGAAATCCTTCCTGCATATTATCCCATATGCTCTTTTGTAACGCTCTTTGAGATAACACTTGTTATAAATTGGCGCTATACAAATAATGACTGATTGATTGATTGATTGATTGATTGATTGATTGATTGATTGTTTATCTCAGCAAGTGCACCTTTGACCCGCCCTCACAGCATTGTCATGCAGTCAGATAAAATTTAAGCTATCATCATCATCTTTACTGACAGACTCAGGAGTCCCTTAGAAAACAGATAAAAACAAACAAGATCAAAAATACAAAATTAAAACAAACAAAGTTAAAAGAAACAACCAGACCAAACACCACCAATGTTGTAAAAGAGAGCTGTACCAGTGTCTCCACAGGTATGACTGGTATCACACAGAACTATATCAGCTACTCTCAGTTTTTGTAAATGTAGTGAGAAACATGTTGTGTACAGCTATAGCTAAAGCTTACATGAATTATTTAGTATTACTTTACTTATCACACTTCAGATCATTGTCCCAATATGGTCAAATAATAGCATGCATCCAGTGCTGGCCTAAAGTGCTGACTGAATGTTAAAAATATATAACAGAATATGTTGCAGTAAGAAAATATATCGCAATGTTACTTTTTCCATTATTGTTCCTCCCTAGATTAAAGCTTTAAAAAATGGCCTTACATGGTACTGGGGTCCAATATAGAGCGGTCCAATATATATTTCTCCCTGAGGTGCTGCTTGAAATCTAAGTAAACATTGCACCCATTTTCTGTATACTGAGTGATGGAATATTGATGTAATGGGTCTTATTTGCTCCTATAATCAAAGTATACCAGCATGTTTATCTTCATTTTGCCTGGTAATTGCTTGGACTGTATGCAAATGGATATGAAAGTGTTACACTGCCTCTAATGCTTCCATTAATCTCATATCAATTGTGATTGTTGTAACTAGTTGATGAGACTGATGCATTTTCTCTGTGCTCAATCATCAGTTGATGTTTGTTAATTCCCGTTTGTTGTGGCTTGCATGGCTGATTGTTTGAGCGGTGTTTCTGCAAAGAGCGTATCAATTAACACTGTAGCAGCTGAAGAGAATGCCAACACTGCTGGCATTTTCAGTACAGATGAATGTAAGTGGTGTCAGCTACGGTAGTTTGTCAAAGCGGCTGAGAGAAAGAAAAAAAAAAATTCCTGCAAGCTAATGTATGCAATCAATGCAAGCATTTTACTTACATTGCATGGCCGAGTCTTTGCACTGCAACATAAATCCTCTGCATGATTTCACATACACATACAGTATGTAGCAAATGCCTGCTTTCCCTTGATAGCAGACCGTTGTTAAGGAGTACAAATCGTTACTAAGCCGCGCAGACAGTTGATTGGGATGCAGCTCTTATCACAGACTAACTGTAATCAAACCAATCCATGGAATGAAGTCTGGTGAATTTGTTGTCGGTCTGTTTACTCTGGGAAAAGTTGAGATGAGAGGATAACAACAGAAGAAGGAGGTTAAAGGATGCTAAAACTGCAGGCTTTGACGGAGAAATATACAAAACTGAAGATACAGTAGCACAGTCAGTTACCACGGAACGGATCTTTTATGGGAGATGGTGGCGTGTTAAAGAACTGGTGTATGGAAAAGAAATAATGTCCACTGACACCAACACGTCATTGATTACTCGAGCACTCGTACCTATAGTATCTATCCATCTAACCATCTAACCATCCATCCACCCATCCATCTATCCAACCATTTATCAATCTATCCACCTATCCATCCATCTATCAATCCATCCATCCATCCATCGAACCATCTAACCATCCATCCACCCATCTATCAATCCATCCATCCATGCATCCATCTGTAAAAAAAAAACATATCCAAGTACAGAGATTGAAGTCACATTGATTTTTGCCGGTGGAGATACTGACCTGGGGGAGTAGTGTGTGCGAGCGAGGGGCAATGTGACTTGTCACCACTGAGCAGGTGATGGCCATTAAAAACCCTGACACCTCTGCCTGTCAGGTTTCTCTCCCCTCTCTCTCTGGATGTGCTGATGGGCTTGTTGACGGCTTTGCAGAGAGCTTTGCAATCTAGCAGACATACAAATGGACAGCAGCGACAAGTTTTCTATATTGATTTCAACTCATTAGTCAGGAAGACCTCTCTCTTAATTGGAGCTCATGACATTGGCTGTCACAGTGACATGATTTCTTGTTTTCTTTTTCTGTTCTGTTTGTTTTTGCTTTCTTCCCGAGTGGCTTTATTAGCCTGATTAACCGACTCGTAGCTCTTAAGCAAATTGAAATGAATATTCTATTCCATTTGTGGGATTAACACATTACTGCAATACTTATCGCTTTTTAGTTACACATTTAAATGCTCTTTATTCTGAGAAAAATACTGTAATGATTTTGTTTATTGCACATGATGTTGCTTCTGTCCCAAGAACCATCTGGTGGTGTGTAAATCAAAAGCCATTTTTTGGGGGATTTTTATGCCTCCATTTTCGACAAAGGACAGCGGACAGAGCTCTTAGTTCTCTTTTATACCAAAGAAAGTCTGTGGTTCTCCTTGAATTTGTACTCCATGTGGTGGCAGGGCTAATGGTTGGACAGGCAAAACATGTTTGAGCCTCTGAGTGAGACACAAACAAGCTGAACGAAACTCTGTACCGTTTACGTGAGCACAGATTCATTTTATACAAAAAAAATTCATTACTCAGCGATAAATTTAGTTAGGTTTTATTTGATATCTGCTATATTAATGTTTAAAATGTCACATATTATATAGTTTTATAGCAGGTCAAAACAAAGGAGGTGCTGCTTTTGTCACTCACCAGAGACTTATATCATCCAGCCTTTGTTGAGTCTCTTTGTATCCTTACATCTTTTAATCTATGATTTACTATTATAATAAGTATATGGATAAAGAAGCCACATGAAATGCACAGTATAGAGTGGGTAGACACCAAACCTGCATTACTGCCGAACTGTTTGCACATCTGGTAACCCTTCATTGCTTTGTGGAGTTTTTGGCATCTCTCAAATGAACACACCATGTGCAAAGCGTGCAGGGTCACTGGAGCATGTGAATGAAAGTCCCATTTAGCAGTTTTTATAGACAGCGTTTGTCGTTAACCTTCAAGTATAATGGCATTGTCATTTTTTTTAATGGAACCTACCCACAGCACTGACAGAAACAAAATCACCCAATGGTGTTAGACATCATGTAACAAGTAAAGCCTGATCATTCAGGTGGAACACGCCTCGGTGAGAGAGTGGCTGCTGGATGTCATCTGTCTTCCACCATATGGATACACATGCTACATCACTGGTCAATTGTTTGTAACCTTGCCTTTTGGCTACCCATACAGTGTGTTTATCCATGGTGTGTTGCTCAACACTGACCATGGTAGAGTTTCTCCCTAGAAGACAGGCTGAATATCTGCTATAAATGTTTTTCATCTTGAAAAGTCCACTACAGCTTTAATTGTGCTTGTTATTGAGCTCATAAAACCAAACTTGCTTTTTATGGTTATCTGATAATGAACCTAATGACACAGTTACCTAATTTGCAGAAAGTAAGAATTTCTTCTACATGGATTAATTCAGGAAAATAAAGAAAGGTATTGTCCCTCATTATAAATGTAATGTTGGGGTATTTTCCTTTGAACACGTTGCAGCTAAAAAGAAAACCTCAAAATGTTGCAGTTAGCTTAAAAACTGCCTTATGCCTGCCATGGATTTAAAATACCAAAGCTCACTTATGGGCCTCCATACATGAGTCGTGGTGACTGTGTCTGCAAGAGACCCTGTCCTCTGACTGGATTTCAATGTTTTCTTTTCTGGTCGGGGAGCTGGTGTGTTTCCCCCAATGACAGCTTGCAGATGAGTTTAGGAGTGGATACAATTCAGCCGTCGGACGCGATTCAAACCGGCGTACATGACGGATGTGGACATAATGGCAAAGAAGAGAAAATATAATTATAGTGAGGATGGATAAAACTCGTTTAAAAACAAGGGTGAACCCTGGGTTGGCTGTTACTCACGGACGACGCTTTGAACTGCTATCTTTTAGACACGCAGGTGTCAAACACCGGTGGTAATCTTGTGCTAGTTGCGGTAGATGCAGATGCTAGACACAATGTCCTGCTGTGAGTGTGCACTTCTGTAGGCAATGAGCCCAGTACATGAGAGGGGCCCGGTTTGAATGTTGTGTTTACAAGCTGTAACGAACAATGCTACTGACTTTACCTTTAATCTGACTGTGAATCTTGTGCACTGGGCCTTGGGCCGTTTTTCATGAAAACTCCTTCAGCACATTCACAAAGAAACATTGCCAACAGATATCTTTGAGTACTCAGAAAAGCGCAATAAAAGTATTTTTAATGAATTGAGATATTTTAATGTTTACTTTCTAATAAGTTTCTACATATTGTACATCTAAGTCTCTTAAATATATCTATTGAAATATTGGTATGTTAATAATAAGCAAAAGTCTGCGCCTGGTTTTGGACCTTCGTGTTTTAAACTGCAGTGATGAACACAGTTAATCAAAAGTTAAACTCTGTGAACCGTTAATCCGTTAACAAGGACGCTAACTTCAATAGCAGTTGTGGACTAACCAATTGCCTAAAATTACTTTTACTTCCAAATGTCCTTCAAATGCTGCAGTAAGGCTTTAGATTTGGTAAGAGTTTCCCACAGTCTGCAAACAAATTGGGATCAATAGTTAAACAGATATGATGGAGCAGGTGGAGGTTTAACTGTATTCTGTACTCTCCGCTTCTCCAGCCAAGAAGCAGTCAATTGTTTCCAGAGATCAATGATATTCAACAGGTGCATGATTAGTTTGCCAACAATGAGTTATCAACTTTGCGTGTCAAATTGAGATTAGTTTTCCTGTGCCTTCAACACTTGGCAGCCTTCAACACAATGAGGAAATGAATTCAGCAACTTAGTCTGGGCTGACAGTACGTGGTCCTTGAAACTGTTCACTGCTAAATGGGTGCTGATGGTTTGAGAGCGGATCCAAAACCACAACTAAAGTGTTGTTTGAAAGATATGCAAATGTGACTGACATTTCAGTTTTGGAGGAGACCCAGATATACTTCAGGAAGAAGAGGGGATAAAAGGTACATCTGTTAGATTCTTGTTCCTTATCCCTGCTTTTGGAAACTTTCTGCACTTCAAAAATGTTTGACAACTTTCTGTGTGGTTGTATGTTGTCACATTTTCAATATTCTGGTTTTCTGGTGGCCTAGTGGTTAGTGCACGTGCCCCATGCACAGAGGCTGAAGTCCTCCAAGCAGGCGGCCCGTGTTCGGGTCCGAACCTTTAGCTCCTTTACTGCATGTCATTCCCCGCTCTCTCTCTACTTGACTCTATCCACTGTCCTATCCCTCTAATAAAGGCATTAAAAGCCCATAAAACTAAATGTAAACAAATACAATTTGAAACTGATGCTTTTCAATAACATTTAAAAATTATACAATGGGGTACTGGTAGCATTGTGGTTAGTGCATGCACGCCATGTCCAGAGGCTAGTCCCCCAATCTGGCGGCCTGGGGTTCGGGTCTGACCTGTGGCTCCTTACCCATATGGCGTTCCCAACTCTCTCTCCCCCTGATTTCTGACTCTATTCACTGTCCTATCTCTAAGTAAGGGCAAGGTTTACCAAAAACATTGCACACCTTTTTTCACAGCTAGCAAAGCATGGGACATTTTGTGAAAGGACTTCCAGCTAAATGTAAGGCTGAAAAAGAATCTGCACCAGACGTCACACATTTGGAAGTGTTGTGTTGCATTATCACTTTTCATTTCTTCCTATATAAAAGCTGCATGATCATTTTTCAGTTTCTTGTCACACTGTACTGCTATACTGTACTTTCTACAGCCAATGCTTGAGAAAAAAAAAAGGAATTTGTTACCAAATAGTGCCTGACAGTTTGTTTAGTGTATGTCAATATACATTGATGTGCATGTGTATTCATCTTTCAAAGTGAGGGCCCGGCAGTAAACATTTTGGAACCACTGCAGTGCTGTTGGTTTGTTGAAGGAAGTAGACAGTTGCAGTGTGTTGCAGTGTTCTGTTCTCTGTGGTCCATGTTGTGATGTGATGACAGTTACTTTGGATGAACAAGAAAAGAAGAGGTCAATGACTACAAGCAACAAAAGTTGATATACCTCTGCAATGCATAAAATAGGATTCTAATTTGACTCTTAAATGACATTCATCAGTGAGGATTCCGTTTTAAACTCTCTCAGAGTAAGGTCCAGAACAGCTCAAATCTCTGCTTATCATAAAGGCTGAAGAAGATTGGTACTGAAGACGTCTTTCCCTTACAGCTCATGCATCCATCCATCCATCCATTTTCTATACCGCCTTTCCCGTTTGGGGTCGCAGGGGGGGCTACAGCCAACTGCCTGGACTGTTCGCCAGTCAATCACAGGGCTGACATATAGAGACAGACAAGCATCCACATTCACATTTACGCCTACGGGCAATCTGGATTCACCGTTTAACCTGACGATCATGTCTTTGGACTGTGGGAGGAAGCCGGAGTACCCGGAGAGAACCCAGACAGAGAAGTTCAGACAGGTATTCGAACCAGGAACCTCCTTGCTGTGAGGCAACAGCACTAACCACTGCACCACCATGTTATACACATGCATACCATGTCAAAATAAAGTTTTTAATACAATGAATAAGTCATTGAAATGTATTTTGGTCTTGTCAAACATGTTTTCTGTGACACTGAATTCCTTCTGAGCCTAAATTTTCCAAGGTCAACTGACTGCAGTCGTGAATCATAGTGAATATTCTTCAGATGCTGATTTTAAGAGTCCAGGGTTTCATGGTCTACTTTGTAAGAGCACTTGTGTTTGTATAATCAAAATAATGATTGCACTGGTTAGACATCAAAGTAGCCTGAAGTTCCCTCAAAAATAAAACAAGATGTACAGCAAACTGCACAGAAAGAAAACAGGAAGCCTATCAATACCACTAAACCTACTTTAGATTATAAAATAATAAAAAAGGGGCTTCTATATTTACTCTTTACAAAATCATAAACTTAACCATTCAAGGCTTGAGCAATGTTATGAAACTGTAAGGCTGATACGAATATTTATATTTTAACTCTGAAAGTCACATTCTTTATTAGTGCAGTGTTGCAAATTACACTTTATCTGAAAACCCCCTCAGGCTCAGCACAGCTGTTGCTATGACAGACGCCAGCCAAACACGCAAATCAGCAATTTTCTTTCTTTTTTGTACTAGCAACTGCTGAAAATATCGCAAAATGGATCTCTTCCGAGTCAACTTTCTTAGTCTGAATTAATGTATCTCAAAAACTAACGCCTATATAACCCTAAATACAACTCTATAATTCTGTTAGAGAGCAGATTTTTGCTAGGAGCAGCGAACATAGCCTGAAGGTGCTAGCCTAAAGCTAAGGGCGAAGAAAAGGCTGCAGAGGTCCTCTTTCTACTCCACACCACCAGACCTTTATATTTTCAAACTTGTACTTCCCAACTTGTGAGTGTAAAGCACGACCATAAATTATCAGAGTTCAGATGTGTAAAATTTGGGGTAATCTGGGTTGCTGGTCTAGTTTAATTGGTAAAGCAGGCTCCACATATACAGAGGCTACAGTCCTTGACAAATCAGTCGCAAGTTCGAAGTCGGTGAAAAGTCAGTGAAACAGCAATTCAACTCCAGGCTGACCGACTAGTCTAAACACAAGAAAACACTCAGAAAACAGTCACATTATTGAGCACATTTATTTTAAAAAGCCAGCAGATTAACAGTCTAATTTGGTTACTAAGTGTGGCTAATGTTAGCAGTGCTAGCACCACCAGGCTTCAGGCCACCATAGCTTAACATCCGCATGACTGTGCTAAATGTGGTAATGCATTGCTCAGGTCAATATAGCAGTTCAACCCGACAGCCTACATACATTTTTATTAGAGCCTGACAGATTTAATATAGGCCGATATTAGAGTATCATGTGACTATCAGTATTGGCTAACTTTATTTCTTATATGTGCCAATATAACTAGGTTTATTCAATTCAAGTATTATTATTATTTTTTTTATAATTGTTCATTTCTAAGTAAATTTTAGTGTTTCAGTGCACTGTTGTTATTCTGGATAATAAAGGCTTTTGTTCAACTGTTACATGTTTTTTGTCTTGATTATATATCTTTTCCACAAATGTTTGATAACAGCAAGCGGGATCAACACAATACATTTCTGAATATATTGATATCGATATAGATCCATCTCTATAGATCAAAGATAGATCGTAAAAAGATATTGACCAATATATTGGTATCGGAATTGTTTTCTCTCCCTACTATAGGTATCAGTATGGGCCCAAAAAAACTCAATATCAGTTGGGCCTTAATTTTTATCTCATTATTCTAGATAAAAATACTGCCAAACCGTATTGCACCTAGAAGATGCTATCTTTCAATTGTGCTTGTTAGCATCCGGGTAGTAGAACAGGAAGGGCAGGCCCGTTAACCGGAACTACAGCCAGCCTAAGGCTATAGCGCCTGCTAGTGGCAGGTGGCTGCATTGCAGTTTGAGCATAACATTTGACCGACATCGAAGGCCAAATATGAATAAAAAATGTGTAAAAAAAGTTAACCATGTATTTATTCTGGTGCAGACAAGCAAGGAAGATTTAATTGTTAAGTGGATTAAACCCAAACATCCCTAATACTATTCCATTTTTTGACAATAACTGTTGAGAAATCCTGTAATGCGTGATTTTTCATTTCCTTCATTATAATGTCCACAGAGGATTGAATGTCAGAGCGGTGCCCCTGGCTTCAATATCCTCATTTGCATTCTTGGGCCTCGCTTTCTGCATCACTGATTGAACAGGACAGAAAATCCTCCTTAAAGGTCAACATCTGGTGGAAAAATTGTCAAAATTATGCATAATCTATTGTTAAGCACAATGGTTACTGCAAACTATATTTTCTTTCCCAAATGAACACTGAGGCCAATTTCTACTTGTTTTTATGTAAGCGGCTGTTTACAGCGGCTGAGTATAATTTGATGCAACCAAGTACCCTTTGTCTCGTCAGCTGTCTCTGATGATCTGACAGATAATGTTGGCTGTTTTCACTCAGAAGCTTTTTCCCTCCCACTCCGTGCCCTCTTCCTCTGACAGAGAGAAAACAGTTTGCAGCATTGTTCGAACAGGTCCCTGACGTCTTTATCTTACCACTAATTCACTGCGCCCTTCACCTTCTACATCTTCTCTTCCTGCTGGCTATTTATTATTCCACTCGTGTAAGCTTCTCTTCATCAGTTTCTGTCTCTCTCTTTCTGAAGCCTGGTTTGACCCCTAAAGCCGTCCCTCTTGTCTTTACTTTACTTGTCCCAAAGTGTAATTTCTGAACAGAAGAAGTCATAATAAAGCCATCACCATATCAATGAGTCTCATAATGTATTATTTGATGTCTGTTAATGGGAGCAAAGAAAGGACATTGTTTAAAGAAATTCAAATTAAGGGCTTACAGTGGTAATACCTTCAAAAAAATCCAAAAGACTCCTAAGAAGTGTATAAAGAATTAAACAACAAGCGATGTTATGCAGCTTGAAATTTCCAAAAGAGAAATTGAAACAAAATATAATCAGATTTGAGAGTATTTGAATGCAATGGATTAAGTGGTATTCAAATTTAAATATTAAGTATTTAGCAGTAAAGCTTTATCAGCCAGTCTTTGCCAAAACTGCCCAAATTTGCTCACTCAGTGTGTTAACATTGTTAGACAATAAGTCAATCTATTGTGTTAGTCTGACTTTGAGACCAACACAGTAAGTTGACTTTTGTTTTTCTCAAAGTAAGACTAATATCTAGATGATGTGGTTGGGGGTCTGGCTGTGCATATTCCATAGTTCCTGTGTCTGGCTTTATTCGGAAGATGAACAGCATTAATGCATAGAAGGAAGCAAGAAGAAAACCAGACTAATGCATCAACCCGGCGAGTTCTTGAGCGAGAACCACTCTTATTTGGATGGACGAGGGAACACGTGTTCACTACGAGAAGCACAAACAGTTTGTCACATGCTAACTTGTTTGTCGATTGTTTTGAGTGTGTGACATATTTCAACCAACCGTAGTGAAGTCAGACATATGTCTGTCATTAACTCGATTCTCCCCCGGTGGACAAGGGCAGTAGTCCAATTAAACGGGCCTAATAGAGCTAAAAAAAAAAAGGAACTCAGCTTTATAGTGGAAACATTTGGTTGTGGAGACCAGTCTCAATTGTTGTCAAATATCGGCCAATAATAACAAGACACAGCCTTTCAGAAATGACAACCTAACCTGAAGTTTATTTGGAAATGGTGGCACCATTACAAAGTGTTTGCACTGTGAGAAATCTTACTGAATATCTGGGTCGGAATCTTGAAGGGAAAATAAAAACTGTAAGGCGAACACAAGAAGTTGCCATGACTTTATAATCAATAAAAAGAACAATGATTTAAAAACAACTATTATCTGATGTGATATCAGCATAACTATTTTCAAACACTGAATATGGAGAATAATCTGCCACAGTATCAGATTGAATTTGGTATAGAGTACAGTTCTCTCTGAGGGCTTTAAAGACTTCAAATTGTGAGATCATGTGAGAAAATTGAAAGTCAACTGATAATTTGTCTGATGAAAATGCCTGAAATCGGGCGTGCAGCATAATCATTCCCTCTCCATGCTACCATGGCATTTTCTCTTGTTGGGTATTTTTGGCCTCAAAGAAATACTTTTGTAGTGTTTTAGCTTCGGTGTACAGCCGGGTGAAAACACTTCCCTCCAGATGCACCAGGATCACACATTTTACACACCTTGGATGTACACACCTCGGGAGTGGCCCTGGAGAACCAGTCAGACCACTTGGCTGACCACTGAAGCATATATCTGTTAATGGCTTCGCCTGGAGCTCAACAGCAATGGTCATGAGGTCGGGGGAACTTTTTTTCTCTTAAAGCCCTTACCTCCTTCATACCTACTGTAGCACCACTACTTATAACATCCAAGCAATCTAACCCACCAGACTGCTAATGTACAACTTAGTTTTGAATGTTGTACTGTGAAAGGTTTGAGAGTACAACAGGAACACTCAGGATGCCTCCTAAACTCCAGCAAAAGATGTCGGCACAGGGCACACAGCTGGTGCAGTCGCTCACCACCGCAGAGAACAGTACCTCCAGCCTGGTAGTTCATAATGAGTGAATGAGCAACAAAATTGTGTTACCCCACCTTCATGAACACTAACTCAAATGTACCATTTCATCCACCTGCACAATTGGTTTGTCTGGAGTTAAGCAGTTGGATTACTAAAAAGGTAAAAGCCAATTTCACGCTGTTATAAAAGCACATCAAATACACCTGTGTCTTTGTAATACAACGGACATTGTGTTGGCATGACGATGGATTCTTTTATCAAAATGATTACGTCAAAATTTCAAATGATGCCTGCCGCTTCTGATTGCTCACGACACGTTAAGGTTTTCAGTAACCTGCTAATAGGTTTTCAAACTGTACAAAAAGTTCTGCCAACAATAAATGCACCTTGAAGCCTCTTTCCACTTCAACCCATTCAAAAACACGTCTGCTGTTGCACACAAAGAGACTCTGCACTTTGTAAGCTTTGGGCATTGACATTCGACACATGTGAGACGTAGTTTAATTCAGATGGTTCATTTGTTTTAACATGTTATGTAACCAAGCTTTATCAATGTTATACAAGTAGCTCTCAGTCATTTTAATTTACTTCAAAAAAATCTCTGAGATAAATAGAGGTTGAAGCCCCCTGCTGCAGACTATTGGTATTGCTTCTAGATGTGTTATTTTATTATTGTAGGTAAAACTGCACATGTGATCGATGGAGTGCTATCAGAAAACAACAAAACGGGAGTCAGGAGACTTTAATTGGAATATTGATGTTAATGGTTTCAATGATGCATCCCAATGCAGAGACGGACGATTCTTTATCAATGTAGTGATCCAGATTTTCCAGTCGCGGCTGACCTATCTAATTAATACATTTTGGTTTAAAAAGTAAAGACATTTATATTAACACTTATTTCTAAGAGAATTTTAAATAATGAAAAAAGGAGATCATATTTACCTGACTGTCGTCATTGGTGAAAAACAAGTCATGGGCAGTGATACATAAAGTTGAGGATGCAACCCATCGTGATATCCAATCAAATCGAATCATTGACAGGATAATCATGATTTTTGAATCTTGAAACCAGTTAAGATGCACAACCGTATTGAATTAGTGTAAATTTGATGCAGATAAATAGGCAGATGCCTCTGATGCCAACTAAAATGCAAGACTGGATAGGCCTGTAGGTGAGTACACCCTTACACCTTAAATTAATTATCTAAAGCAGAAGCCTCCACAGAAAGCTGCTCTGAACTCCCACTATGTTATAGATGCTACCTTTAAGTACACCTTCAAGAAGAATTGATAGATTGATTGGGTCGTTTATATCGTCACAATAGCAAACATCAAAAATGTAATCTAGCGGACGTGTCTTTAGTAGGGTATGGACTCTGTATTGGCCAATCCACATAACTCAGGTATACAAATTGGAAAAAGAATATACCAGAATATCTCTACCTCTGATGCATGAGGTGGTTATTTAGGAATAGTTTGGCAACAAGTTCAAAATTGTTCTACCTTCTAAAAATGTTTCAATATTCTCTGTAAGGGTGTTTCTATTTTTCACGATATTGCCAGATATGTGAGGAAAAGTACTGTCAGAATTGTAAAGGGAAGTCTGGTGAATTTCCAGTGGACTAGTATGTATTAGACATGATAAGGTTCTCCTGAAAACTAACTGGCAAAGAGAATCAGTAATGCGTCCATCCAAAATGACCTTGTACCCTGCCGCCAGGAACTGATGTTTTAAACATCTACACCCTCACTGACCTCAGCCTGCTTTGTTTGAAGTCCTCGCACCTGCTGTTAGAACAACCATCTGTGCTGCTCACCGCTGTAGGGCACGCTGTTGGCTGCCTGACAAAATGGTTTCCAATGGTGAACAAAAAATCTAGTATCACCTGTATGTTCACTGCTATGATTTCATGTCCAAACGGGGGTGTAATTGTGAGGTTAGTGTCAGTAATTTTAGAGGAAAGTCCAGAGGATCAGATTACTGCATTTTGAACTCAACTGAATTGCATACCTTTGGGCAAATAGGCAAGTACACTGCCAAAAAAAACCAACACTGTTATATACGAGCAATGACTAGCAAATGTTTGTTTTTCACATGAAGTACGGCTGATTTCTTTCCAGTTAAGAAATATAACATAAAGGGGGGGGGACTGTTAAACACAGTCCAACCATGCCACCGCATGGTGTAGAATATGTTGGACAAGAATACATCGTACCCATGATAAAAAATGTATTTTGAGTTGGCTGTCTCAGGGAAACTTGATATAAATTATGAGCATGAATTGAAATCTTGTAGTTTCCCCAGGACCCTTCGCCTTGTGACTTCAGGTGATCAGCCTTTGATGTTACAGGATCTCAGATTAGCAAAGTCAGTGTCCTCTTTCAAAGCTCCTGTGACACAGGTTAAGTTTGTGCTGTTTTGGTGCCCCCTGTGAACAATGCAGTTACTTTTAACTATGTGCGGATCTTGTACACGTGTTAGTAGTGTTTTCGGATGACAAAAACCCAACATGCTTTCTTCAGACAGCCAATCTGAGTCTTTTTAGAGGGATATATAAAAAAAGAAAGGCTGTTTCAACAGCTGAAACTCACTTATGCTTGACATTTGACCTGTGGCAGTATTTACAGTCTTAAAACATGGCTACATAGAAATAATGATATTGTCTCGAAGTGGAGATCTCCACTTGGTGTTAAAAAATTAAGTTGATTTGAAAGTGCAAAATTCTGCAATTTGTCAAGTGTCCGCTTGAGGCTGGCTGCAGAAGCACTGGAAGTCACATACACACCCAATTCAAAAGTGTGTTTTTAGAGCAGAAATTAACATGTTTACAGCCTGGTTCAAATAACGAGAATGGTCTCCTAAGCTCATATCTCGATCGGCACACACACTTTTTGATAACTCAACTGTTTTGATTTTATGAAGGATAAGCATTATTCGCAATAAGGCTCTTATGACCTGATCGAAAAGCGAGCGTGATGACACCGTTTCTCAAGAGGCGTAAACCCTGCCTCAGCTCCAGCTCTTAGCCTGTCATTAGGTTGACCTACAGTGTAAAACAAAAGGATATTGAAATTCCTGTCATTGTATATGAATTCAGTTTAACTTGAGAGTTACTTTTAAGAGCCCTGCCCATAATATACTATGCCAATTGTCCAGCTTGCAGGATTTCAGAGCTGTGGCGTAGGTACAACTACCAACTGAATGCAGACATCACAAATGTTATCAATAATTTCACTGCTTTCTTGATAGGGTAGGTACAGCCACTAAGATAGCCACATTTGTACTGTTAAGAGGAAAACAATAAAGAGGGTCTTGCAGTCAGAAGCACCTCAGGACGCATAGTTGTCTGCGCTACATGCAAAAACTTTTCCAAAGTGACGAAAAGTGTCTTTATGCTTGAACTGAGACTATTGAACTGAACTGATGTGCATAGAAATAGCTGCTGGATCATATGAGGTCAGAAGACATTGTCTGTCTACGCTTTCACTGAGTAATTATTGTGACTCAATAGACCCTGAGTGCAGCGAAAACAAAGCATGAGGACAGTCTCAATAGACTCAGTCATACTGATTAAAGACGTTCTCAGAGGAGTGCAATAAGAACACATCAAACATCCTAACAATAAAGGAAGAAGAGGAATAAAAAGGTAATTCGCTTCAAGATACGTCCGAGTCCTTGCTCGCGATATATGTGTTTATGGCTAGAAAAAAGAATCACAGAATACTTGCCTTGAGACTTTTAAGACAATTTCCAAAAAAAATAACAGTGGTGTTTTGACAGCTTGTCAAGTTTCTCCCAATGGGAGGATCTATTAAAAGTCCTCTGTATGGTATTTTTTCATGCCCAGAACTAGCAGCAGCCCGCTCTACCCAATGCTTATAACACACTGTCAGTGCACAGGTCGGTTTAAAATGCTCTCCACATGAGCTTACACTAAAGTCCCCATACCATACTTGGGCCTGTGAACGTTTTTACACCTCTTGGCAAAGATCATAATCATTTAAAAATGTGAATAAATCACTGTGCAAATTATGAGCTTGTATTATGTGATTTGATAGTGTTGGAAAGCATGTAGTAAAAAGTATAGCACACTTAAGAAATGCTTAAGGGGCATTTAAACATTATACATTTATAAATAATTACTTAAATATATGACTATGTGCTTCAGGCTTAGCTACAGTCTTTTTCAAATGTGTTCACTCAACTTTACAGGAGCAGTTACAACTTTACGGTAAAGCTTTTTTTTCCATTTCTGGCTTTCATTTCCTGTCATATGTGACATTTCCTCAAAGGCTGTCCTCTAATGGCTGAGTAACTCTCTGAGATGAAAGCACCCATCACTGATCCTAACAAACCAGGAGATTGTGGCCTGAACATGAGACTCATTTGAATATCAGTGACTCTAATTAACTCTATTCTCTGACACACATGGAAACTAGGACAGTGACCTAAGAAATGGTTTAATGTGACGTGTTCAGTTTCCTAGGGCATGAATCACCAAATTCATGCTTTCTTTTGAGATGGTAGAATGTGTCATTCATTTTGTATGGCTCTTTAAAACTTTTAGTCCAAAATGGCCTTTTCAAGGCTTGGAGTTTGGTTTTGAGAATCATTGACTGTATATAAATGTGGACATGTGTCCCTCTGCATCAGTTCTAAAAAGTGAAGCCAAAATACCCCTGTAACAGCAGCTGACGTACCATGCTGGTGACATAATTTGGAGCTAGGACATGTGCAAAAGGGAGTGGGATGGTGGAACAGCAGAATTAACGGCATGCCACTTCCACTTTAACTTGTTTACCTTTAACATGTCAGGTTGGTACCGTCGACAGCAGAGCAGATGCGTGTGTCTGTTTGGAGCTAACACTCACATTTATGAAAAGTTTAATAACTGTATAGTTTGTTTTCATTATGTTTTGTCTTGCCTTTTTCTCCTTTATTCTGCTTATCCGGTTGAGAATGACGCAAGGAGCCACATTTGAAAACAGAGCTTATATTTATATTACATCTGTTGTGTTTTGTATTGAATATCTAATTAAAACAAAACTACTCTGAAAAATGAACACTTGGACATGAATCAGGCCAATAAAACCCAACAATTGCAATGGAATCTGGGTTTTACAAAAATGTATTTGACCTCTATTTAAACTTTATAATTTTGTCCATGTCATATTTGTTCACACAAGTTGTGGTTTATGACCTGTACTGTGACCAGTCAGCAGGGGGAGCTCTATATATTTTGGCTTTACTCCCAGGCTGCTGCTTTCTCTGTACATCTTAACATATAGTCTACAAAACCAGTGAGTCATAATGGACACCAAGTTTTTGCCTTCCTCCTTTTGCACCTAATACATTTTTCCTAGTTTCTTATTGTATCAAGCTGGACACTGCATGATAATCCAATCATGCAGTTCATGTCTTCTGTCTGTTGTGGAGTGAATATGTGTTACTGTAGGTGACAGAGGCAAGGTACATTTTAGATCTTAGCTGCCTTAAGATAAAATAGATCATACTGTTTCTATAATAATGTGGCAAAAAGTAAAGAAAACGTAAAAGAGATCCAAGAATTGAGCCTTGTGGAACCCCACTCATAACTACGGCAATAATTTCTGTCCTTAATATATACCTTGAAAAAGTTAAACATTGTGCCATACCCAGATATTGAGTCATATTGTACAGTGAACAGTTTCAAAAGCAGCTTGAAGCAGCTTTTAATTCAATAAACTTACTGAAATCTGTCTAGAAGATAAGTCAGAGACTCAACAAACTGGTTAGAATCAAATTTCCCTAAAAAGTAAAAGTTTATTTTTCAAGTAGAGAAACCAATACATGTAAGCTAAATCAACAGTTGGTCTCCAAGTGACCAGTGATTGCCAGTTGGAGTAAATTTGGTATAAAAATGTGCCAGTTAATATCAAACTTTACATAAGGTCGCACAAACCCTTCATATCTGTACATTTTGTAATCACAAGAAGAATCAAATGTATGGATCATCAAACTAAAGAACACTTTAAGACCCTTCTTGCTGCTTGTGGCCTTGGCTCTCTGATTTAATTATTCCTGTCATGTATAAAAAGCACATCAACCCGTAGGTCATTGAAAATTCTGCTGCGTCATTGGCAGGTCATGACCCACAATCACACCTCCTCTTCTATCCTGTCTCACAATTTACAGATAAGGACAGACCTTTGCTGAGCTGTCCTTGCAGGGAGATAGAGGACGTAAACTGTTAAAGTCTTTAAAAAAATAACACAACTGTACACTTGTGTGTAACATTAAAACAACGCTAGTCAAGGTATCTACCCACGAAAATCTGATACATAAAACATCATGAAAGTTGTTTTTTTTAGAAATTCAACTGCATCATTGCTGTCCATGAACATGTCTCAATAGTTCAAAGACTTCTCATAAAATCAGGTGTGTGCTACACCACAGCAAACTATTCATACATTTTCAATTTTTCCAAACAGTAACAACATTTCTATGAATTTCATGCATTTTTTATTCAGGTTCCATCGGAGTACTTTTGCAGTGCTTGGGGCACCATAGACTGAAAACCTCTTCCTCCAGTTAATATATGAGCAGTTTGTTCTCAGGCAAGCACAGAGAGTGTTGTCTGACCTGTCTCACAGCCTCCACTCTGAGGATGAGCTTTTACTATCTGTCATACGGTACAGATTCCCCCCAATGCTAACTAAACCATTTATAAAACTCCTTTGTGCCCACCTTGATCAAAATTTAAAATGATTCTTAAGGCTGTATGGGTTGTGCAATAGCGTCATGGTATGCTTACCTTTTCTTTTTTTTCCCTTATGTATGTTGCATTTTTATTCTGGTCTTGAACAACATATGTTGTTTGTGGTTAACATGCTTCTCTATTATCATGTTGACTGTTTGTTTCTATTGTTCTTATTGTTTCTACTCTAAAGGCATATTTAGCAAAGTGGACAATAAAGTTTCATGTCCTATCCTATTGTGTCAGCAGCAGATATCTGAAGAGTCAGTAAATAAAACTGCATTGCAAGATACAACTTTGGGCAAGCAGTTAAGGTATTTTATCATGTGTTTACATCATGTTTACATGGAGGGGACGGCCTTGTGTATAAAGCTGTTTTAGTCAAGGACTAGAGAAAATAAGATTAATCCAACTCACTGCTTATTTGGCTGTCACAAATGTCTTTAGATCACGGTCATTCTGTGTCAATTTATGTGCAATGTGAAGCTATGAGCTAACCAAAGTGTGCTAACATCAGCCTGCTAACACTAGGGATGCACCGATTCAGCTTTTAAGGTTCTGATACCGATACCGATACTAGGACTGGAGTATCTGCCGATACCGATCCGATACTAGTATTAAATTAATAACCTGTATTCTAGGCTGACAGGGTGAGACTGGGTATCAATTATATGTAAGGCACAATCAGGGTTTTCCAACATTGAAACACATAATGAAATAAATACATATTTGTAAGCTGACTGAATAGTTATTTATTATAAAAAAAATTATAAATATGTACCAGCACTTTGGTTAAACTTAAAAGTGACAACGGGCAAACGTCAGAGCTCCAGATGTCTGTGGTGAAACTCATTTTAGATACATCTTTTAACTCTGATGGTAAGTGGTTGCACAGTGTGTGCTTCTGCTGCGCTGCGTCTCAGCTCCAGCAGTCCGGAGCCCTCCGGAGCAGATACACAAGGCTTCTATTTTTGCCTGATGCCGATGCACGACGCATCAATTTAGCACAGAAAAGCCCAAGCAGGACGGGAAGTCAGACACCGAAACAACATTCAAACATCCGGTTTATTTTCAGAATACAAATCTCCGTTTTGACGGTTCAGAAAAATGACCGTATGTGTGTTTGTTTATGAGGTTTATATAGAGTTTTATACCACATGCATCTTATTATCTCGCATTAATCTGTACATTTACTGCGGGAATTCCTCTGTCTCGGCACTCCAGCGGTCCGGCTGTGCTCTCCGTGGGTGTTGACTGACGAGGGTGCACGGAGCCGGACCGGAGCGGACACCCAATGCACACGTATACTTTGCAGCGCTACCACCACCCCTCGAAACTTTAGCTTTGCATATATTGCGATTCGCTGTTGAAGTTGTTGGTGTAAAATATCTCCAAACTGCCGAGCCTTTGGTTGTAGCCTTCTCCATGCTATGTTAGCCATGCTATGTTAGCTCCGGTTAGCTCTCCGTCTTGCTCAAAGCTGCCGGCGCACTGATGATGACATAGTAGGGGCGCGTGGTTGGTGTAAACACAGCAGAGCAGAACTCAATTGAATAGCTCAGCTTTGAGGATCGGCTCCATGGATCAGCACATTGTCACCGATCCCCGATCCAGCTTTTTGGGTCAGGATCGGACCGATATCCGATACCAGGATCGGATCGTTGCATCTCTAGCTAACACAACAATGCAGGACATGGGCGATTGCAGCTCGAGCAAAGGACAATTTTTTTCTGCCACTTGAGCTTAATGTTGATTAATTATGGTGCATAACTCCTTTGTGCAAACGCGATTGGAGAGGGGTTGGAGGTGTGCCGCTGGAGGAGAGCGGAAGCTTCAGAACAGCCAGACAGCAGTTTGTTTTGGTTTAATTCTGGTGCTCAAGGGAGACATACAAAATGTATTTGTAATGTTAAATGTTTTGCACATCAAATTTTTTTTTTGTAATCTAATTTTTATGAAACATTGAACATTTGCAGTACTTGACTGTTCAACTCTGACCATTCAATAAGTCCATTGCAGGTTGTTGAACTCAGGTTGATGAGAAATAACAACCAGGAACGATATCTAATACATTTGTTCTGCTGCTCTGATTTTTTTTGTGTTTTTGCTCTACAAGCATGGGAAGCAACATCCAGCTCTTTTATTCCAATGTGATCTGGGAAGAATGCAATTAATCCTGCATCGATCGGACCTTCATTTAGCCAAGGCTGGGTAGTTTGTATTATTTGTGCTTTGCTTGTTCTCATTTGTGCACTCAATTCATTTTTGATCAATATACTATTAAAGGCTTTGGTCCTTAGGCAGAGCTGGGCTTTTCTGAAGGCTTGGTAACTCCAGTGTGGGGCATAAATGTTTCATAAAGGCCCCTCCCGGGGGGTTATGATGACTGACATGAGGCCTAAAAGAAAATGAGTTTACATCCAGGTAAGCAAGCGTGAGGTAAAGCATTGTGAGTCAAGTTGAAATTATTGATTCCTGTTGTGCCTGTTGCTTGGTAGACCTTTGGCTGTTGGGGGGTAAAATATTAGTCACCCCGAGGTAAGTGGTCTGTTTGATGCTGGAGCGATACACTGCGATCACTATTATGTGAAACTTCTTTCTCTCCGTCTTATTTTTTCTCCTTCCATATTTCTTACTTGGGTTATTCTTATTAATACTCTCCCGGCCTTTCTTTCCCCACGAGGGCTTATCATTGATCCCCCAAATGAAGTGCACAGATGTGGGTGGAATAAGTAAAAGACTATTAAAACTATATCTGAGAACACTTCCTCATTTCCTATCAACATGTTTTATGCTCATTATCATTTCCTCAGCAGCCAAACTGTTCAGTCTGGGGCTGCTCTTAAAATAGAACCTCTTTTCCAAATTACACATATCTACTCAATTTCAAATCTAATATTACAATAATAATAAATTAGTCATAGTACCATTTATCAACCGTTTGCATTAGTGTTGATGAATAATTAAGATCTTGTGAATACGTTTCCAAAAGGAACATGTAATACCAGTGGAGGACAGTTCATTCGTATTCACTATGTGCTACGACTGTTTCTGGGGGTAAAATGAAGAAGCACAGGGATTGTTATGGAAGTAATGTAATGATTAATGTATATCTTAAGGGGAAGTGTGTCGCTTATTAATCCAAACGAAGGCAAGAATACAAATCACCTGTAGCATTTATCCAAAAAACAGGGACAGTTCGGGCCATAGCTTTTGGGGTTGAGGAATTAATTTGAGAAGAATGATAATTTGCAAAGGTAAGGCTCTCACTGATCTACATTTTTCAACACGTTAAGCCAAAACACAACTTCCGCCTGGAGAGACAGTAAATGAAGTAGATAATACTTCAATATAACAGGTGATGTGGTAATTAGTTCTTCTTCAAAAGTCTCAGGCTAGACTCACCGGGGAGTTTTTGTTCTCTAAGGGTGTCTGCCCTGAGCAGCCTAAAGATAAATCCCCCAATGGAGTCCAGACACACGAAGTGGAGATGGTGGCTGATGACTTCAGCTGATACTAATGAAACAATGAAGCTGATGAAACTGCCAAGACTGGACTGTGAAGGAGAGGTGGAAGGTCTCCAATAACTTTGGCTAAATTAACTCAAAGTCGAGAAAAAAAAAGCCATAAAAAGTTTGTGGCTGTTAATGAGGTTTTAAGCTGCTTTGCTACTGGACAGATGTGACCAGCTAATGAGATAATAATAATAATAATTTTATTTATACAGCACTTTTCAAGCCAGAGGCACAAAGTGCTACCCATAGACAACATACATACACAACACAATTAATGAAGGAAGTTAAAAGCAGTTACCGCAAAAAACACAAAAAAAAAAAAAGAGATTAATCTCTTGACTCCAGGAAAGTGTAAGTAAGCATGCATGGAAGGAGTGTGTGCAGAATGATGTGCAATATAAACACTATCATGCAAAATGTGGACTTCCCGACTGAACTTTTGCTAGAGATTAATTTATTGTAATTTAGAGTATGCAAACTTAAAGGTAGAGAAAAAGGCCCACACTGTGGCTCAGTGGTAGAGTCGGTCGCCTCTCCACCGGAAGGTCATGGGTTAGATCCCCAGCTCCTGCAGGCACATGTCCGATGTGTCCTTGGGCACCTAACCCCAAGTTGCTCCTGCTGCTTTATTGCTGGCCTATGAATGTGTGTGAATTGATTAGTTAATACTGATGGACACTTTACATAGCAGCCTCAGCCATCAGTGTGTGAATGGTTGTGAATGGGTAGATGTTACCTGGGGCATAAGTGCTTTGAGTCGTCAGTAGCAACATAAACTGTATCGATTTAAACGCTTTTTTCTTAACGTTTATCTCAATTGAAAATAAATCTATATATCTTATAAACTCAATATATTTCCAAGCCTTAATAACCAACGTGATGCAATTCCTCTGACAAGGATTTTTTGTTGTAAATTTGGGTGCGACTCTCACTATAAGCCATGACTCATTAAACATGTTTGAATTTGTAATTTGGCTGTAAAAAATTCATAAGCCATTGTTGATTGGCATTTATGTCTAGTAAGCTTTGTGTCAAAGCCATCATTCTGTTTGCACATTTGGGATTTTATGGTGCCCATAATTTCAGAGGCTGCCTGTTTAAGTCAGCCCATAAAAGGGGTTTTAATGGTTTCTTGACAGTATGACGTCGCACAATCTGCTCCATCTCTCTCACCGTCTCCCTCTGTGCACCCCCTGTGAAATGAACATGTTTTTTCAGCCTCTAAGCAAAATTGGAGCAATAACTGATGAAGAATTCATCCCATACTTGAGGTCTGAAACTTCTGATAGCATGTTCTCTGAAGTCAGTTTAGTCAAACCATCTTTACAGTCCCCTACATTTGCCCTGCCATCAAACGGAGCAAAAGAGTCTGCCTCATCACTTTGGGGAATTACAAGTTTCTGCAGCAGTCCTGTGGTCCTCGGCTAAATTTTTCAAGGGAGACGGTGAATGTGATTGAGGTGTCAGCAGCTGGCATCTTTGGATTACAGAGATTGTGGGAGCAGCAGGTGGTGCCTCAGCCAGTAATGGAAGTCTCATTTCCTTGATGTAGAAAGGCGAGACCCAATGTCTGATAGCCCTCAGCTTGAAAAGGACAGGCTCTGCTGGCTGGGGACTCTATGAGTAATAGAAATATCCGGGCACCAAAAACGAGAACATTTCTAATCGGAAGCCATCTAAAGATGAAGATTTATTATTTTCAAAGGTACCTTTTCCAGTTATGATAAAAAAAACATACGTTTCTACAATGGTGGGAATTTGGACATTGCCTAAAAATGAGTGCCTGAATATTTACGATAGTTTTACATTTATGTTTTAAATCCAAAAAACATGAAATAGCCAGTAGATTTGAGATCAACCAATCACATCAGCATGACTGAGTTGCCATCACATCAGCACCATTCAGCACTTGACAGACACGCCCTCAGCTCTGTTGCCTGGCCTCTTCCTGCCAATCAAATCATCACCTGATGTCCTGCTCACCCCTGCAAAACAGACTGGTAGGAAAACGCAGGTCACATCAAATTAAGATGCTACTAAGCTAAGCTATACAATTGTTTCAGCAGCAAGCAGCGAAGCAGTTAGCAAACAATTAAACCTTTAATAGTTAGTTCCTTTATTATTTTTCTCATTTAGTTAGTGAGTTCAATCAGTTAATGTTAAGTGCAACTAAATGTGAAAATGGAGGACGGAGGAGAAGCCAGCAAAAAAACGTAAAAGCCTTTTCAGCAAAACAACAACAGCAATAATGAGTGGCATTATTGTAAGCTCTTCTTTGTGTCTTTAATGTCTGACCTTTATAATAAATGTGAATACTCATATAGTTTAAGCTAGGTGTATTTAAAAAAAATGTTTTACAGTTGCTTCTCAGCTATATGCACTGAGTGACTTAAGTTCCCTGTGGCAAAACACTGATGCCGTGTGTAGATATGGCGCTTTTGTTCTGAAGGGTAATAATGATGCTTCAATCGACTCTGTGATGCAACAGCTGCCGTCTTTTTCAAAGGACAGACCCTCTGTGTTGTTACTGTACATCAATATGGTTTGTAGGGCATGGCGTTTTGCCATTTAGTGTGATATTACCTTTCTTGTTTTTTTCTGATGTACGATAGTTTTCAGTAAAATAAGATAATTTTAAAGCAACAGTACGATATCCCTGTGTTTTCCTCTGGCAGCACTGATTGGGACATAGCCAGAGGCTCTATAAAAAGTTCATGCTTGATTCACCACCCACACAAAATGCACTTAATTCTTTTGGAAGGAAAAAGCATATTTTATAATGTTGCAATATCAGAGACTGCAAAAGTAATAAATGATGGGATTTCATGTTTAAGCTGTTCCTCATAAAACACAGACATGTCATTCTCTCCACATTCTCCATGAAGCAATCCCTTTGATCCAAAGGGTTAGCTGGATCAAATGTGTTTCTCTGTGCTGGCAGCTGTGTGGGTTTGTTTCCCGTGTTGTGTCCTGGAAATCAACCCTGAATGGGGAGATAGCATAGCTTCCTAGCAAGATGACGGACATTGCTTTTAGATTCTGGCAGTGAAGCCCCACCCACTGATCTCTAATAGGTCTGTAGCTTCAGTGGGTCCAAAATATGAGGAACTAGCGATGTAGTTTCACCCCCTATAACCAAAGCAGCCTCTGATGACGCAAAATGACGATTTTTGCGTCATCGGAGGCTCCTTTTAAGAAAAGAAATACAGAGCTTTCCAGTCTCAGGGGAAAATGAGGGCTGGATGCACGACCATTCAAAAATACTACCAGGTTTCTAATCATACAAAGCTTAATGCAAATGGGTGAAGTATCCCTTTAAGCAAGGAAACACTTGAGGGAAATGTGGACATGTTTAGTTGGCCACTGGGTATACGGTTATATATCTATGACTTTTCCTTTTACTCTAAACAAAAGTGTTTATGACAGACAGGGAAGGTAGTGACAGCTATTTAATTGCACATTTTAAAGATAAGGTTTCCATTCAAAGGCTGGTTTCTTTTAGTTTCACTGCTCAAACAGGCCTTCCAGCAAATACAACGGAGCCCTAAAAGGCTCAGGCAAGAAAAAGTATTTAGCTGCTTACAAATCTGTACCCACGGTTTACAAATACTTACCCACTGCAATTCCATCCCACAGTTTTGTAAATTCATACCCATGGTTTGCAAATCGGCACCCTTGGTTTGCAAATTTGTACCCACAGTTTGCAAACCTGTGTGCATGGTTTCCTTAAAAGTGCACACAGATAATAATCCGTTCCCATGGATTTGTAAAACCTTGCACACAGATCCGCAAACTGTGGGCGCAGTTTTATGAACTGTGCGTACAAATTTGCATTGCAAATATGTGTACACTGATTGCAAAGCTGTGCGGACAGTTTACAAATTGTGTTATATTGTTTATGGGTACAATAATAAACTAAACCAAAAACTCATAAAGGCTAATGCTGACCAGTTAGGGTCCATCTTTATTGTGTGCCCCCTGGCAACACATAACACGTCAATAGTTCAGCCATGTAATAAGCTAATACTAAAGTGGACAGTGATTATAAACGATGTGCACAATTAAGGAAACTGTGGGTACAGATTTGTAAACAGTGGGTACAGATTTGTAAACGGCTTTTTATTTTTTTCTTACCTTAGACTTCAGGGCTCCATAAAGTACCGTAGGACAGTGTGTTGATACAACTCGACACAGTGATTGTTAAAGCCCTACAAAACTGCTCATTCTTACTTCTCCAGCTGGCTTCAAGCTCACTGACAACAAGATGGTAATTTTCCCTCCACCTAATAAGCTTTTGAAAGGGCAACATAAGTACATTGCATGACCACTTACTCATTAAACATTTTTTATTTGTAGCTTTGTATAACAGTGTTTATGATGGTCATATTAATACAGCTGTGTGTTTGGTGTTTTTAATTTGTTTTCTGATTTAATCTCTTAGAGACTGGTCTTAAAACAAATGGTGTTTGAGGCTGTTTTTAGATATATGTGATGATCCTGTGGGGGAAAAATGGTTCCTATATGTGTGTGTGTGTTTATGTGCAGTATGTCCGTGAGAATAAGTACACAGGCTTGAGTTTTCACACTGGAGATGCCAATTAGCTCTTGAAGATGGCAAGAGAGCACGAGTTGGCTCAGCAGTAACGAGCTGCTCCAGCAGAACCTCTCTGCCACCTTCTCACTTTGTCTGTCTCCTCTCCTCTCAAAAACAGCTTGTTTTTCTATCACCCTTCTCCCTGCTCTGTCCCTTCCGGCCCATTGCGTATTTCTCCCTTCATGTTTTGCATTTTGCATTGCCCAACTTTTCCACTTCTTTCCATTTTTTGCATCTGCTCCAGCTTTGTCATTTTGTGTGAGAATCCAGCTGTCTTATTATATTCACTTCATCATGTACTTTATCCTCCCTGCTCCTCTTGCTTCTTTTAGCTGCCTTCCCTTTCATGTTCTCTGCTTATTCTACATGCTCTCCTGTTATTTCCTAACCATTTTTAATCTGTTTAATGTACCGAGTCATTATGGTGACCAGAGATCAACTGCTTCAAGAATATGATGCTGTGTTCTCTGAAAAAACCAGATCTTTAAAAGAAACCTTAACTTTTTGTTCTAAATTCATTATCATAAACTGAAAAAAATGAAAAAATGTGCCTTACAAAATCTATATCTGGAGTGAAATTGACCTTAAAGCAAAGACTTTCACTCACATCTCATTTTATGACTTGTACTGAATTAATTTTCTGACATCCTTAGCCTTCTTCACGGCTGGATGGGTGTCCTTTTAAGATTTCCACCTGGGCGGCTGTCCAGTAAATCAATCAAAGTCCTCTCTAAATCTGGCATATCTTGTCTTCCAGGACCGGTTCTAGAAAATTGACATCCCAGGGAGTTATTTGGTCAACAGAATTGACACATCAAGGCAGGCGGATCTGTGTTGAAGGGCTCCCTCTGACCCTGAGAAGAGTGCACTCTTTGATGATTCTTTGATCTTTTAACACGACCTGAACATAAGGCAAGGTTTCAGCACCTTTTGGCAAGTCAAGCTACACGTTTTAAAAAAATCCAACATGTTGATATCAAGCTGATTTAAGGAATTGGTTGCACTCTCGAGGGTATGAGAGTCGTGTAACAGTAACGTCAACATGAACAGGGTGCTTCACTCTTGATTAATTAAAGTCTGCTAAGTGAATTGTAGAATTGTAGAATTAAAGTACATACAGCCATGTTTCAGGGGCGTGTCCTGGTTTATTCTGGGGGATTTAAGCAGGCAGCAATAATCTACTAAATGTGTCTCCACTTTTTTATCTACTTTAATATTAAGGTATACTTAAGCTTTTTAAAATTGGAAAGATAGCACACTATACAAACCGTCCATTTTATTACTGAAGTACTCAAAAACAAGTGTTTCTTCAAAAAGCAGTGTTCGATTCTAAAAAGAATAAATGTTCTGCGTTGAAAATCCACAAAAGCTACTAGCTGCCTGTTGCAACACAACCCAATAAGATGGTTTGAAATTAGGTCCTGCCTGTGACTGGTAGATAACCAATCACAGTTTAGGAGGGTGCAAGCTGGAGTCCAATCAAATTTCAGGGGCCAACTCCTGGTCACACCCCCACAAAGTAAGTAATCTAAAGTAAAGACTTAATAGAGGTTTGAGCATTTAGCTACAAAATATAAATCATTTATATCACCATTTTCTCTGAAAAAAATCAGTAGAAGTAACCTCCGTCCATCATGACACAGCGCTTTGGGTGCGTGCAAACAGCCCTGTCTCAGTTGTCGTGTAAACTGGCGATATGCAGCTCCTCTAAAAGACTAGACTTTTCTCACGTGATGATACCCATGGGTGAGCATGTGGACCACAAGAACAATGGCAGGTCCCCGGGTTCAGTTTGTGAAAAATGTTCTTTGAATTGAGATGCTTTTTATGTTTACACCTCGTTCCACCTAGAAAATAATCAGTGGATCTTTTTTACTTGTAAACATGGAATTGAATAAGAATTTACCTGAATGTTCACCAAATATGTTTTCTTCCTCCCTCATTGAAAAAATCCACAAGCTATGAATGTGTAATTTGGATTTTATTCAAAAGCTGAATATAAATTGATTCACAGCGGATGTAAACTTTAGCCTTCAAATCTCAACATCACACATGGATTCAGTTGTGATGTCACACAATTTTATGGAGAGCACATGACAGGTTTAGGGGAACTTCTAAATCTGCTTCTTGGTTTAAAAAAACAACAACCTACAGTTAGATCAATCTGCACAGAGAAGCTCAAACATTGCTCTTGCCGTATGAAGCAATGAGCAGAGCATTTTGAGTGGAACGTGACTTTAGTAATGCATAGCAGGAGTGTTACTTTGCCAATCATTCAATCTTGTAGTGTAAGTGGTTATTTTACAATGTTTTCCAATTACGGCACCCAAAACTCACCCAAATGAATCACTGGACAAAAGTAACCCCCACAGACATTTTTAATGGAAAAAATATTCTACTGCCTAATAACTTGCCCCAGCCTAAAGCATAATTAGAAGTGCAATAACATATAATGTCTTGTGAAATGTAATTGCAACTCAGAAAGGTGCATTGTAGATCCTTTGAATTACTAGTTATACTTGGAATAACTTAATATACAGTTTTCTCCTCCCAGACACCAACTTAGTCACAGTTTACTCTACTTACCCCCAACTTAATAAAGGCTTGCTTAGTGATGCTTTAAATCAATATTTTAACATGTGGGGAGGAGAGTTGCTCATGTCCTTTATTTTCTCTGCAGACTGTAGGATTGAGTGATTCATTTATTCATCTATGTTAGTCAACACATTTCAGAAAATCCACATATGAATTCCTTCTGATCTATTCATGGTATTAGACTTAAGCACCTTACTGCAATTCACTGAAGGCAACCAAGCAAGTAATGGAGTCGCTTTGGAGTCACAGGTGTTTGCTAATAAAAGGGACAATTTTGTCATCTTTGTTATGGTGGCTGAATCCACAGCAGTGCACACTTTGACTACAGGTCATTCAGAATCCCATTTGAGACGGAGAAGAGTGAGGACAAGTGTGCAAAGGACTTGGAAAGCCAGTGCACTGAAGTTGGAGCTATATAACAACACAGTGAATAATGACAAAAGAACACCCAAATCCTATAGGGCATTTCAGTGAAAAGAATACAGTTGCATGGAGCGGCTGTTGCTCAGTTGGTAGAGTCAGTCGTCTTTCAACTGGAAGGTTGGTGGTTTGATCCCCAGCTCCTGCAGCCACATGTCCAATGTGTCCTTGGGCAAGACACTTATCCCTGAATTGCTCCAGCTGCTTCGTTGGCGGCATTTGAGTCTGTATGAATGGGATTAGTTACTTCTGATGGTTACTTTACAAAGCAACTTCTGCCATTGCAAAATTAATTATTTGTACTTTGCTGTAAAATTGCTTCTTATAGCTTTCTTTGTACACAATTTGAAACATGGAAAACTCTGTTCAATTTAGACTTAAATGATCAACTTACAAAAGCTTATTTGTAGGAAGCTGAGGAACAATACTGGACCCATAACCCAAACCAAAAGAATCAAAGCATTGATTAAATTCTGTGTTGGTTGTACTCTTTAGGGTGTAGCCAACCTTTCACCCACTGTGTGTTTGGAAAGAATTGAGCCCACGCAGCTCTACAGAGGACTAGAGTTTTAATAAAAAAGGATAGATGAATGGACTTTGCTGGAAATGTTGTTTTTGGACTGAAAGTGAAATATATTTAGACGCATTAGTCACTTGGTGTTTTCCTCCATCTCTGGAGAGTTGTTGTTGTGATTTGTGGACGAAGGTACAGGCAGGAAGTATTTTGTCCTAAAAAAAAAACCAGTCAGGGCCAGAAAATAGAGCATTCATCTTCAGAAAATGACTGTTCTGATCAACAACCCACTCAGATGTATTCTGCTCATTTTGAACATGGGCCATCAGAAGTGCATTTACTGGACTCTACAATATTGTTTTAAAAGGTCTGGTGAGTCACCATCCTTTTGAACTGTTGTACCATTTAAAGGTTATACTTTAAAGAATAAAAGGCAGTGAGGAAGTCAGGGATTAAATTAGGAAATTTCATTTTGTACACTGTAAAAAAAAGGGTTTGTTGTGTGACAGTCACAAGAGGCAACCTCTGGTGTTGTGAATGAGGAAGGGCAAAACACTGAAGTTCCTTGAGTGTCCGCTTGAGGCTGGCTCCAAAATATCCAGAAGTCCTAATAACACTTCAAATTAAAATTTCCACTTGGACAGCAGAAATAATCATGTTTACAGCCCAAAACAAGTCCAGAGCTGATCGTGCAGAATAAACACGAACACAGAAAAACTCACTTCGAACTGACAAAACAGGTAATCCACACTCAGCCCGGAATACAGGCAAACAGGAATCAGGAGACGCTGAAGCAACAGTCGTGGTCGGGGACAGAAGGCTGAGGTAATTACCGGGGTTTTGACGGAGAAGGTGAGTCCAAGACAGGCAGGGTCGGTACCGGGAGATCAGTCCAAGGGGAAACGCTGTAAAGACAGGCATGAATGCGATGATGACCTGGCAATGCGAAAGTTTGGAGCAGCAGCTTATGTAGTGGCTTAATTACTGATCAGCTGCAGCTGAGAGAGCAGGTGAGCTGATGAGGTGGGTGTGGCTGGCAGGTAGAGTGAGAGGAAGGCAGTCTGAATGGAAAAGTACTGAGAGGCAGAACAGGGCTGTGACAAATTCATTGTTAATGCTTATCATTAACAAACAAATATCTGGTGTTTATTTCAAATTCAAAAGTACCGTACTGTACATTGAAGTAATTTTAATAAAATGCATTACAAGCCTGATGGTGGTCTAAGAAGCAGGCTATTGATTTTTTATTATAAATATATAAATATACATCTTACAAACCTTGTGAAATGATTCAGTTGCTCAAAACAGTAAGCAAGCAAGGGAAAGGATGTAAAAACATGAGGTAAGCTGACAATAAGAATTGTAGATTTAGGTCTACTTGTTACAAAAATGTAAGGTGGCTACATGTGGTGAGTGTTAAGGTCACATAAAGTGTGACCTCAGTCTACAAAAATATAAGTTGGCTCATTGTGTGGTTGGTTATTGTTCTCTGATTGGTTTGGGATGTGGCGATGTTATGTTGATTTGCACAGGCTTAACTTTGGTTATATAAACACAGCTAGCCTGAAGAGTTTGTCTTAAACTCATGAAACGGCATTTGAGGTGTATGAAGAGAAAATATTATTCCTATTTCTTTGGTTTTATGTTTCCTTTAGACTTGATTTGGAATGGATTTCTTAGCTGTCAAATATAAGGGCCATATAAAGGTGAATTTTAACATTAACATTATCAAACTACGCTAATGTCAAAGTTAAATTAGCTGGTATCAAAAAAGGTAGCTCATTGTGACTTATCATTGAGAACAACAAGCAATTTCTAATAAGATTATGATATAGTTTATTAATACTGAACACACACAGGCTGAAAAACACACACATGCACAAACAGGATCCTATGGGCATGCTACTAATGGAGAGAGTGAGTGAGGGGGCTGCCCACAGCGAGCGCTCCAGAGCTGGTGGGGTGTTTCGGTGCCTTGGTCAAGGGCACCTCGGCAGTGCTCAGGAAAATGAACTGGCACCTCTCCAGCTACCAGACCAAATTCAAGATTTGGTCCACACCGGGAGTTTAACTGGTGACCCTCCAGTTCCCAACCCAAGTCCCAACAGACTGAGCTAAGGCCATCCTGACTGAGCTACTGCCGCCTATTTGGTGTTGTACACAAACTTCATTATATGAATCCAAACCCGCATTTCAGGCTGATATCTAGCAGACTGCAATGTTAGAAAAGGGATGTATCATGGGGCATAATGAATCCATCCTTAGTTTGTTTCAAGGCGCCAAGTACAGATAGATAGGGCCCTGTCTGGTAGATTAAAGGTGGTGCGTTGTAAATTGAAGTATGGCTATTTTTTAAGAAGAGACCTTTTTCACCCCACTCCCATTTGCAGGCCTGCTGTTGCAACTCAAACACCTCACCCTATGGAATTGGTTTAATTAAATTATATTTGTCCAGCCCTGCCAGCAGGTAGCATTTGGATGCATGGCCTGTGGCCCAACATGCATGAACAGAAGTGTAGTCTTAACCTGTTCTTACTCTAATCCCTGACGTCAAACAACGTATTAGATGAAAAGCCACAGCAAAAACCTCAAGGGGTAGTATTGGTCGGATAAAATGAATGGGAAATCCAATAAATGTTGTCGTGGTTACCACTGAATTTGATCTGTGGCTGGTCAGGGAAGCCTCAGGTTCAGGGGAAATAAAGGTAACTTAATTGCATATGTCTGACTGGGTGACATGCTTTGTATGTTTAAGAGGGTGGCTCTGTAATGTATCAACATAATACATTGATATCTGGACTACAAGTGACAGTGTGCTCTGGTGAGGTTTTTATCTGGAGTGCCCTTATATGTGATTGTGATATGTGATAGACAGTCACGCCCTTCGAATGTTACAGCAATCTCTTACACGACGTTATCGCTGGCTTCTCATTCAGTGATGTCTGACAGCCATGAAAATGTCATTAAACTTTTTTCCCATTTTCAGAATATTGAATTAAATCTTATGTCAGCTTTGATGTAAAAATGTGTCTATCACTCTTTTCTGAAGCAAACTATCTGTGCACTTAATCTCAACAGGAAGTTTCAAACCAACATGAGGATATGTGTCAAACAGGGAATTGGAGGGAATTTTCTAAAAAGACTGATTAACATAGACAGAGTGATAAAACTTTATTAAGCTTGTATTGGCAAGTCATGCTGCCAGGTTTGTCACTTGTTCAAATTAGGCTCTATTTTACACTGATGTCGATGCAAATGGGGCTGAATCTTTGAAGGCTTAAAAAGCAACGTACTCCAGCAGTTTCAGTCAATTAAGGCAATACAGTCTCTTCATTGTAAATTGGAGGGGGGAAAGTATATCTTCCTGACTAAGAAACTGTGGAGAGAGCTTCTGGACAAAAAGAGAATTAAATGTTTTTTGAGTGATCAGTCCATTCTTACTCGCAGGCTGTCAAATACAGCAGCTTTTGGTACACAATGTCATTTCTGTCACAAACTCAGCTGCCATATTTAACAAATTGTGAGTACATGTTGGAGTGATGGACACGTCTACGATGACCTCCAAATGGAGACGTTTATTTGCTGTCTGAAACATTACATAAATTAGATAAATGTGCAATCAAAGGAAGTGCGGGCTCTTGTGTTTGGTGGTTAAATTTAGTCTGTGTTTTGACATTTTCTTCTTCACACGTGGTGACTTCACATGCTGGGTCTGCTCAGCTCAGACTTCATGCCATTTCAAGGCACACAGCTCAAGATAAGTGACACACGCTGGTAACCAGACCAACAGACGGGAGAAGGGCACCGTTTAAAATGCCATTTCAGCCCCGGGGCAGAAAGCTGCACAGCGCTTTAAGCAAGCAACAGTAGCTTGTGTTTAAGTGCCACGTGGCAACAGGAAGAAAATGCAAAATCTTATCTTTGCAGTGCTCTCTACTGTTTCCCATGTGGAACACAGATTGTATAATGAAGTTGGACCGTGTAAACCCACAGATGTTACTGTGCGCCACACTGCCAGTGGTTGGCAGAAAAGCCCGCTGCTTGAACAGTGCTACAATGTGTTTTTCTGTGTGTGGGTGTGAGCGTTAGGAAGAGAGAGGGAGAAACCTACTGGTTTCAATGTGCCATGGCATGTGTTGTTAGGACAGGGGGTGATTTTTTTTGTTGACGTGTGTAGGAAGCTTTCTCCAGGTACACTTCAGGGGGCAGATGACCTGTGTGCTACCTGATGTCTATGTTTACTTTTCTCCCACCTCCTTGAGATGTGCGCAGTGCTTTGATTAGTGTTACATCCTAAAAAGGATAAAAGGTGACTTCACTCACTGTTACTGTATCAGGGAAAGACTTTTTGGACATGATCCACAGACTGTTTTTCTTCTTCATTCTGCTTTAATGGCACACTTCAATGTAAAGGTTTTGGTTGAAAACAGAAAGTTATTATCCCTTAATCCCTTTCCCATAGTGCTTTCTATTTATCCCATGCTTATTTTCCTACAATTCCATCAGGACAAATGGTTAAAGATACTTTCCCAGTTCATAAATTGTTACTCAACAAGGGGTTTAAAACCCACAGTGTTTAAGATGAAATCCAAATAGGCTCAAATTACCCCCCTGCACAAACAGGACCCCGGGCACATGTATCAATGGAGAGATGACAGGGGTGCGCGCCAAGCAGTTGCGGGGCTGGTGCCTTGCGCAATGGAACTTCAGCAGTACTGGGGAAGACAACTGGCACCTCTCAAAAATCCAGACCAGTTTCTACTTTAGTCCACACTGGGACTGAAACCAGCAACCCTCCAGTTACCAAACCAAGTCCCTCCAGACTGAGCTACTGTTGTTATTCGTTTTTAACTCTCAAATGTCACTGTGAATATTTGCTGTGAAAAAAAGATAAAAAGGATGTTTTTTTTAGTGTCAATCACTTCCTCTGACACCTACCCTGTAGCAGCGTTTTCAAGCATTCAAATGACCATATAGAAATTGTCAGTCTTATCACTTATTGTCTTGTTTGCTTTTGTGGGTCATAAAAAAGCATCACTGAAAATGTCAGTCCATTTCGTAACCAATTAAAAACTCCTCACAGGGGCTTTCAATGAGGCTTAAGAAAGCAGTGATTGGAGAAGAACATTTGAAGGCTGTCAAAAACAACAAACAGATGCAAACAGAGGCTAAAAACATCGTGACCCTTTGTGACCTACTTTAATCAATCAATCAATCAATCGATCATTATTTGTATGGCACCACTTCATAACAAGTGTTATCTCGAGACGCTTTACAAAAGAGCATATGGGATAATATGGAGGCAGTATTTCTCCTTTGTATTCCTCGTGTTCCTGTTGTCCACACTTCCTTGCCGCTGAGGTGGAGGTCGGAGCAGGCCGTGCATGAATGAGGACGGCAGAGGTTGTGGGGACGAAACAGTGCGATGGTGGAGGCTTGGTATCAGGCGGTGGTTGTGGGGACGAAACAGTCCGATGGTGGAGGCGGGGGGGTCAGGCGGTGGTTGTGGCGACGACACAGTCCGATGGTGGAGGCGGGGGTCAGGCGGTGGTTGTGGGGACGACACAGTCCGATGGTGGAGGCTGGGGGTCAGGCGGTGGTTGTGGGGACGACACAGTCCGATAGTGGAGGCGGGGGGTCAGGCGGTGATGTGGGGACGAAACAGTCCGATGGTGGAGGCGGGGGGGTCAGGCGGTGGTTGTGGGGACGACACAGTCCGATGGTGGAGGCTGGGGGTCAGGCGGTGGTTGTGGGGATGACACAGTCAGATGGCGGAGGCTGGGGGTCAGGCGGTGGTTGTGGGGACGAAACAGTCCGATGGTGGAGGCTGGGGGTCAGGCGGTGGTTGTGGGGACGACACAGTCCGATGGTGGAGGCTGGGGGTCAGGCGGTGGTTGTGGGGATGACACAGTCAGATGGCGGAGGCTGGGGGTCAGGCGGTGGTTGTGGGGACGACACAGTCGATGGTAGTGGCTGGGCGTCAGGGCTGTCGGGTGGCTTTACAGCAATTTGATCCTTTCAAATTGAGAGAATTACCCTAATGAAGACATAATGTCATTGGTCCCCAGCATCTTTATTGTGAATTAGGAATTTAATTAAAAGTTATCAATAATTAAGAAGCATAATGAAGCAGACCAGACCAGTCTAAATAAAGACTGAGGGAAAGAGAGAAAGAGAGAGAGAGCAAGAAAGAGAGAGAGAGATAGAGAGAGAAACATAAAAATCAACTGTGGTCTTTCAGTCTACATTTCATTGTGGTATCCTCTTCAATTAAAAATAGAAGCAGATAAAACAAGAAGGAATGCCCTCATAGCTGACAGAGTGTCAGGTATTGATGCAGTCAGTTAATTAAATGATAGGGCTCAAATAAGGGTTCTTAGAAGAAAGCCTATTATTGAAGTTGACTAAATCAATGCTTTTGTTGAAACAATTCAGCTGTTAAAACTCCAATTGCTATTCCTATCCTATGTAGTTATGTTTTGTCAGTACTGTTGCATTTAACAATTTTAAATAGGTTTCAGAAAATGTAACATTTAGATTCAGTTTCCCAGTAATGTGCCCGGGCCTGTGTGCGAGCATGTGTGAAAGAGAGTGAGCAGTGGATAATTTTGACCATCTGCATTCACACAATCGTAAAATTTGAGCATCTTTTTAATTGGGTGTTTTCAGCTCGGTAATTTGTGAGCTGCAACGCCGGATCTGCTTGGCCGTCCATCCCGAGGTTCAGCTGCAATATGTTTTAGACGGCGCTGACAGCTTGTTATCCGATCCGTTCCCTATCTAATCTCACAGCTCACGTCCTATCACAGAGAAATCCTACAGTACTTAATCCTTCATAGATTACTACTTTTCAGCACGAGATCCAGCATGAGATATAACACAGTGCACACGATTCTGCAGATTGACATATTTGAATGCAGAGTTTGATTTTGCTTTCTTTGTGATGAAAGTTGAAATTAAGTACAAAGGATTTGACTTCTTCTTGTAGAATGACAAGTTGTAGCATCACAAAACAAATAAATCATTAAGGTGTGTTTCTCAACAGATACAAAAAAAGGGAAACTTTGCAAACAGCAGGTATTGTCAATTTGTGAGAGATGGCAGGTCCCCTTTTTTACCTTCAGATGCAATCCGTCCCTTTAAGATGGAACTGACCTTACCTCTTATCTTGTATTATTGGCCATTTGTCCTTTTGATCAAAGCTCTTATATTGCTCCATTTCCATTTCCTTTCATATATTTTCGAGTGTTCTGTCAAATCATTTGTGGTTATGATCTCTCTGTATTAAAAGGGTACGATAGTCTAGACTTAAATTATTAGGTGCACCATCGATTCAGCTTCAAAGCAAGTGATCAAAGGAAGGATATTTGCCAGAAAGCAGTCTAAAACAAAGTGAGTGGTACACATAATATATTGTTGATTTAAAAAAAAAAAGCTTTCTCATCACAGGTGACCAAAAAGTGATGCTTGGTCTCTCCCTGCCGATTTAATGGAAAAAGAAGATGGTGCTTTTCTCGTCCGACCACGCAAAGTGCTTTTACACTACATGTCACATTCACCCATTCACACCACATTCACACATTGATGGCAGAGGTTGCTTTGTAAAATGGCCATCAGTATTAACTAACCCCATTTATACATATTAACACTCCGATGTTGATGCCACCTGGAGCAATTTGGGGTTTAGTGCGTTGCCCAAGGACAGACCTCGACATGTGGATGTCAGGACCTGTTGATCAAGCGGTCAACCTTCAGATTGAAAGAACACCAACTCTACTGTACTTCTGAGCCCCATACTGCCCCTGTGGTTCAATACAGAATTAGCCTGTGTATAAGGTGTTGATGTAGCTGCTGGATTCATGAAGCTAATGCAAAACTACATGTTGTAATATCCAGCAGGAGAAGACCCTGCTAGATGCAGAAAGATGTCCAAGCGTAGAAAGCCATATGAGCTAATTATCCATCTTCTCGCTTCACCTAAGGTCTTTCTACCACAGTTAAAAATGCAGAAGAGTTTATGGACTCAAACACAATTTTTAAGTATATTTTATACAGCAATATGTTCATTTTCTAAAATATACTTCTATTTAGAGCCAACTAGATACTGTACATAAGCAGGCTATGCTTTCTTGCAGGGCTACAAATGATTGATAATGCTACAATGGCCATACTATCAAACTGACAAATCAAAATGTATCTACCTAGTCGTCTAAATATCCCACCTTCCGGTTCCAAAAATCCAAAGGGTGATGGCGAAAACGCGAATTTGAGGTTTCATCTGATGGGGGGGGGGGGGAGGGGTTACAAACCAATGGGTGTCTTCCCAAACACACAAGACAGGATTAGGAGTCCACATTTCTCAAACTTACTTTGTTGGATCAAAAAAAACTAGACCGTTGAGTTAAAGGAAATAAAATAAGAAAATAAGGTTGTTCGGTTCCAGATTAAATCTCAGAAATGGGTTTACGAAAGATTTAAATGCTGGTCTCCTGCATGAAAGTCCTGCCTTGTTTTATGCTTTTGTTTGTCAAAGCACATTTAAAAACATGTTTTTTAAAGGTGCTGAAATATAAAGAATACATATAGTATATCATAACTAAAATATTATAAAGTTATTATTAGCGTTTGCCAAAAACTGCAAAGAAGCTAACTTTACCATTGCAAGTTGCTCTTAGCAACTATTGAGATGGATGAGTTGAAATTGGAGTAAGTTGAGAGTTAGTTGTGTTTCTGTATGAGATCTGTGAAAGCTTTACCACTTGTGATTTTAGAAGGGAAGAGGAGAGATTCAGCTTTTAACACAGCAATCTGAGGAAAAGTTTCAGAGCTGGCTGAGATTCTTCGATTGACTTTTCGTCTGCACTTTACAAGTTAAAGTTAGAAATCTATAGACTGGAGAAAAAGTATGTCTTGGCTCATCTTCCAACATTTGGATGTGAAAATGGTCAACGGTTGGGAATAAGTAAAACACTCACTGCATTATTATTTCAATTTAAAAGACAACCATATCTCAAACCCATTATTTGCAAAAACATAGGAGCTCCTTGCAAAAGCTTTTATATGGAGTGGAAATTCAATTCTGTCTCATCATTTCAGAGAATCAGTGCAATGCTCAGCGGGGTTTTTCACGTGATAGCAGACTGGCTGTTCAAACAAAATATCTGGATAGAGACTTGTACTAGAACATCTAAGGTTAAACAATTCAGATTAGGGTCCTAAAACAATGTTACAGCTGTTTTTTTGGACACACGTCAAAAGCACATTTCACTGCTTGCTTGTGTGGAAAATGTGTGTATGTGTCTGTAAGAGAAATGTGGCAAACCATCAGAAAAAGGCACCACTATCACGTCTGTTCAGTTTTATTCAAAAGTTTTGACCTTCTGTTCAACGATTTAACAAATGGCTCAGTGGAGCTCACAGCCTGACAGCGTACGAGCGTCCAATGAACCGTGATGCATATTTAACAGGATCCACCGAGCTGCAACACCGCTGCTATAAACCACACTCTCCGTCGTACCATTCACTCACTCTCAGTTGCAGGTCTGAGGGTAGAGACAGCCTCGATTATACGCACCATTGCACAATCCGCAGCATATCAGACACCGCTGCTAATGATAATGAAGGACAAGCTCTCCTGACTCACTGTCTTCATAGTCAGGCCCCTCATTGAATACTCGTTTACCTGCAAACCTCAGCGTCCTATTTCTCAAGATCAGCTCAGGAGTCTCTTAAAAACATACAATTATTCACTCTGAAGTCTTAACAAGCCCCAGCAGTTGTAATTGCTGTGTCCCTTGTAAAAACAATAGAACAGTCTGGACGCATTGTGTGGTAAATCATGAGCTACTGAATGGAGCCAACCTCAGCTTTTATCCTTGAAGTAGCACTTGACTTACACTGGCAAATAAGTGGCCACTGTTCAGGGTTGGAAATGAACTTATTCGCCTACCTGCCACTGTGGCTGCTAGATTCAAAAATCTGACAGCCACTCATTTTTTTTACAAGCCATTTTGTTCTAACCGATAGAATTATGTAATGATGTATAACATTATAATCAAGGCTTACAGCATTCAGTATTAGGATATTTTATGGATAGAGATTTTGCAAATATTAAAGAAATACTGACATGCTCTTTTTTCCCGCTCATAAACATACATGTTGAGTTTATTAGTTTGAGGCTGGTTAGAGTCTCCATTGCAGTCTGTGTTCAGTCTCCATTGCTGCTGTGATGAAAATGTCATGTAAATTTTACTTGAATACATCATCGGTAAATATATTCTCTTCCTCGGGTCTGTTTCACCCTTTCTTCTTGACTACTGTCAACTCGGAGTTTGTTTTCATCGGGGGGTCGGAGTGGGGGGCAGCAAAGAGAATCACTCCCATGATTCCCCGCCAGCCTTGACGTCATCTTTTGTTATCGTTTGGATTAAGAGCCCCGTAGCTGCGCAATTTACATACTGTGCCTTTAAGTTGCTGTTGCTGAAAACACCACATTTCCTTATGTGGTTATCTCACTGCGGCTGTGGCTCAGTTGGTAGAGTCGTCTCTCAGCTGGAAGGTCTAGGGTTCGATCCCCAGCTCCTGCAGCCACATGTCCGATGTGTCCTTGGGCAAGACAATTAACCCCGAATTGCTCCCGCTGCTTCGTCGGCAGTGCATGAATGGAATTAGTTAATTCTGATGGTCACTTTACATAGCAACATCTGCCATCAGTGTGTGAATGTGTAGGTGTGACATGCGGTGTAAAAGCGCTTTCAGTAGTCAGTAGATTAGAAAAGCCCTATATAAGCTCAGGTCCATTTACTGTTTACTTGAAATATAGCCCTGTTTAGCCTGCTGTACTCTTGCTTAACAAACACCATCTGTGGAAAGTTATGGTTCTTATTGGATATCTCCATTCACCATTTTTCTGCCCTGGTGGCAATGAACAGGACGGGCTTTTGATACTTCAAATTCATTCTCTGTGTGATAAATTGCAAGGGTTGATGATTTGGATACTATGGATTTGTTTGCACTGACTTTAAACATGTACTAGACATTTAATAACCCCCTTGCTCAAAGACCCCTTGAGAAATAACCAATGGTGTAACAGCCTTGTAAATATGCCCATAGCACCTTACTCCTCAGTCTGTGGAGACCGATTATAAAACTCTCCCAAGCACACACAACACACTGCTTGGCTATCAACATTTTAATGTTCCATTAGGCTTATACTAAGTGTAATGTAATCTTTATCCCATCTTTCTGCTTGGAGATTATACACAAGATAAATATTTTAAGAGCAAGATTAGAGTGTGGCCAGGAGCTGGAGGGGATTACATGTAGGGTTGTCACTCTGGAGATACAACATACACCACAAACAGGCTTAATATTTGCATGCAAGTGTCAGTGTTCATTAGTGTAACTGTTTTGTACCAAGTACCAGGCACATTTGATCCTTATTTTATTGAATTGTAAAACACTTATTCGAGCAGTGACGGTCAAAAAGTGGTTTACAAATTGCTTGCAGACCATAAAATTGCTGCGATAAACGACAGTGATGTGATAAAAGTGTGCAAAGTGTGGGTCCATCGCTTCTAAATGTCATGTCGACTTTCCGATGCATTCTTCAACTTTACAACAAACAGTGGGCAGAAAGGTATTTCCAACAAAAAAAAAAGAGGCTGTGACTTTTACTTCTTCTAATTCAAAATGCAAGACAACGCTACAGACAGAAAGTGATCTTGAAATCTACCTGAATTCAGAATTATTTAAACATAATCTTTACTTGATCATTGAAAATAATATGTGAATATTTATTGAAGAAACATGTACTCATGCCTGCTCCTACTTAGTAGTTGCAAGTAATTATAAGTGCAAGTAATAATTGTAAAGGCACGTGGTTCGAAATGATGACGATGTCAAGTTTGAAGAAAAAACAGCAACCTCTAGAAAGGATTCTATAACACTGACATAATTAGTACATGACATAATGTCAGCAAATGAACTGTTTTCAATGGAAGGGGCACAGCTCAAAATGTTCCCTAACAGGCTTAAAATACTGTTATAAACGATCAGCACCAAAAGTTTGTCTTCACAGAGAAGCGTGCATTTTTAACTTCAGGGGATTGAGATGAGAGCGTGCCATGGATATGTACTTTTTTTTTTAAGGATGGCAGATAGAGATGAAACTTATGCACATACATCTTTAGACCAAACTAGAGATATTATTTTACACTTCCTTTCTTTCAGATAAAGTCAGTTTACAGATGTCAATAAAAATGTATTCTCTATTGTACTGGTCCATATAGAAGACTTTTTACCTTAAAGTACATCTGAAAAAAGTGGGATGGTCTTAAATTCAGGTTCTGGGCTTTTAAATGCCTTTATACGTTGACAACAATAGACAGAGCCACTTCTCTGTAAAGCGAGTGTGCGCTCAGGACCGAGGCCAGCCATCACTCACAGCTGCAGTGGCAGGGGGAGACACGGTGATCACCTGGAACAAAGTGGCTCAAAAGTAGGACAAGTTAACCGACAACTGAGGCAGAGTTATGATCCCTATTTCGAGATAATGTTTATCAATGCAGCACATTCATTGAACGGCTGTCAAGCAGCCAAGAAATACGGTTTTGCAGAGCATAATGTGCAGAAAAAAAGTAGCATGCATACATCTGTCACAAACTGCACATAAGACAGGTACGAATCAGTCAATGTGCGGTCTACTGGAAGTGATTGAATCATGAATTTATCCATTTTAAATGTGTTTGCATCATCATCATTTTCAAGGGATTTCTTTTCTTCATACAAACGAGATTTGGTCTTTACAGTCTTTCCAAAAATTAGAAAAAAATGGATAAGGGGGGGTTGTATTGTAATCAGAGTCGGCATATATCGGACCAACACGGGGTAGTCTACCATCAAAACAACGGTTAGTTGCAGCTCAATAAACACCTGTTAGAGAACATAATGTGATGTTACAGCTTGTGGTTTTCCCCTGACTTGTTTGTTCAAGTGACAGTGACGAATAGGTTTTTTTTGAAGGCATGTCTTATCATTTCTAACACATTTTATTTGTGCTTTACATCAATAAAGTTTGACAGCAGTGATTGATACGACTTACCCATACGCCTCATAATCTCCCAGCATGCAGCATGACTATTGCTCTTTTTCTGGCCTTGAATAAACAGGTGTGCATGTTGGTACAGCAGCCTCACTAGCTCAGAGCACTTTTACACCCTTTTATATTAAATTCTGGAAATCAAAACCAATCCAAGACAGTGATTGATAGTAAGTTAAGTGGATTTGAGCCTTATGCAGGGACAAAAAAAAAAGGACAATCAGTTAGGGGAATGAGTACAGTCTTGACTTGATGTCATAACTCATAAAAAGTTGCTCTGAGAGACCTGCTGGAGATGAAAGGACCCTTTAATTGTTACTTGATGTGGGACCTGCTGTTGTTTCATGACTGCACTGTTCCTGACCCTGAGCACACTGAGCCCCATGGACTGATCCACTTCAATTAGCTAATAGCTGTTGATGATGATTCACTCTCCTATGTCACTAGAGAGGCATATCATGTTGATATGGTTAAACGAGAAGGCTAATCTAATTTATACTATGAACTGGGCATCATGGCAATGTGTTATAGGCCTCATTGATTGTATTCTCAGGGCAACGGAACAAACGCTCACTTAAGTTTCAGTGGCTTAACTCGACAGCAACAAGCCATAGACTGTAAATATTAATAGACGAAGCCTGTGTGGCGTCACCCATCCGTTACCAGCAGGGGGCTCCGGAGGGTCATCGGCAGCAGCCACCATGCTGGAAATCCTGTCTCGGCTTAACTTTCAGTCAACCTAATGACAGGCTGAGAGCTGGAGCTGAGGTGGGTTTTAAGCCTCTTGATGAACAGCTACACCGGGCACACCTGTCAATCAGGTCAGCTACACGCCTAACGATAGAAAACACGTATATTAAAAATCGATGCATTACAAAAGATACCCCCCACCCCCACAGTATGTGCCCATGCTGACAATTTCTTATCAGACCTATTTCATTTTTTGAACCAGGATGTAAACATGTTAATTTGTACTGTAAAAAACATCTCTTTTGGATGTGGTGTGTATGTGACTTCTGGGGCTACTGGAGCCAGCCTCAAGCGGACACCCGACAAACAGAAGGATTTAGCGCTTCCACATTAGCTCCATTTTTCAACAGAGGAGGTTTGCTTGCAACAAACTGAAGAAAAAACAAGTTGTCATGAGTAGTGTCATAAGTCTGTGGGTCTTGAGAAATGTGATATGGTAGTGAACTTCTGTGGAGAATTCTGAATTGAGTAGTTAACAGAGGGCAAAGAGGCCAAACTAAGAGACTAAAATACATGTCAAGTGAAATTCTCTAAATCATGGTTTCTGCAACTATAGTTACTTGTAATTGTGCTGATTCACTTTTCTGAGAGGCTCAGTTTCAATAAGATATCTGATTCTATAAAAAGGGAACGTGACGCCATGATTGACAGCACTGTTGAAAGTGCAGATCCTGCAGGACTGTGTGCGCCGGATTAGCAGAGAAGACAAGGAATGGCAAGGGGAAATATGAAACACAAGTGAACTTTCCATAACCGTGAGAGTCTGCATCAGACCCACACAACAATCTATCATGCTGTAGACTGAGCCGACCTGAGGGGTCTTATGGAGAAGTTAAACGTGTGTTTTGGTTTGCAGAATGGGCAGGTTGTCTTCACTTTTGTTCAACCAGAGGGCATTGGGCTTCATATGTCCTTATTTACAGTCAAAGTTTCTTGTGCGACACTACCTTTATGATGATAGGAATTTGAAGTCTGATAAATACACATGAATTTGAACCAGATTGAGCAAACGGCAAATCTTCTATTGCATCCCCAGCAGAAAAAGAAGCCGAGTGTCGTTTGAGATCAGTGAGCTCCTGCAGTACAACACCTGCTTCCTCTGAGAGAATCACTACATTGTTCTCACACTATATTCTCTGGTAACAAGCTGTGATAGTGTGAAGGTTGAAGGGATGGATTTAGAAATGGACAAGGGGGATGGAATATATCCGACAGAAAATGATACTTTTGATGTTTTATATTTCACAACTCAAGTTACAACATTTTAATCAAAGCATGAAGAAAACTGGACTGTAGCTCAGGACCTGCTTATGTCAGAGGGCTGTGACTGGATCACCACGGTACTTCCTTATTAAAATTGTATTAAAAGATGAAGAAACCACAAAAGAAACAAACATAACTACAGAAATGATCAAGTGTGTCAACTTTCACAAACAAGTGGCAGCTGAGCCATTAACATAAACAGTGTTGGCCGGATTAGTCCTGAACAAAATGTTCCAGATTGAACCAACAACAGACCGCAGAGCTAGTGTTATGGCCTTATGAAGTGTTATGTGTTAACTATTGTATCTACTAATGTTCTTTTGAACTGCCATTTGTTAAATCTATATTGCCTGTTCTGCAATCTCTGAACCCATTGGCTATCGTCTCACAACATATGCCTCTTGAAACTATGCTCTGTAGCCAGCTGTTAAATGACTTACAGCTGAGACTTTGTTTTCCATAGGCTGCATAGTTTACAGTCCAATAAGCAACTTTGAATGTGACTGTGTTCAGATCAAAAGCAAAGCCAAAATCACACAATCATATCTTTGTTCATTAGACCCCCCCCCCGAGTAGCGCCTGTTCATCTGTTTCTGGTGAGTTTCAGTGTATGGTCAGTTACACAGAGGCCTCACTCTGGCTCACTTTCAGAAAATGAGCCAGAAAAATAAAGATTTTCGTGTGGCTCATTTGAAACTAATGGGACTCAGGTTGGCCAAAATCAGGAACTCTAAGCTCTAATTGGCTTCCGTGCGTCAAATAGATTGTTCACACAAGTCGAAATGTTTTATCCAGAAGGGATTGTTAGCTGCACCAGTAGATATCCATTAATCCAGATAAATAAGTGCTCATCAGATTACAACAGATGAAGGCAGTAATGCCATTACAGTGGATTACATTCTTTCTGCTTATGCTCTCGTTACAGACTCGTTTTCCTCCTTACAGCAAAGCCTGCTGGTATCTGATTGGTCAATACTCTGACTGGTCAGTATTCTGACTAAGACCAGAATACTTCATCTATACTGAATCCAGACCCTGAGTACAGATTCTAGATTTTTATGCACACTGAGTTTGTTTTGCTAAATTGTCCCCGTCTTTTCAAGTGCCACACCCTTTATAGAAAGTTAAGTGAACCAACTTTGCAACTTCTCAATGCAGAAGCAGAAATGTCTTAAAGCCGTGAAACAAATCTGTCTGAGTCTCTCTGTGACATGTAAACACTGAGAGGAAAATATAAAGCCTCCTCATCCACCTCCACTCTCCTCCTCCTCCTCGCTCTTTTATCCATCCTGTGCTCTTGCAAGCTACCTCGGCTGCATGAGGTGCTTCTTTCAACCTCCAGCCGCCTTTCATCTCGCCCGTAAAAGCGAGAGCTCCCATGTTTATCCCTGATCCGAGGAGCATGAAGAGTCAGGGTACAGCGCTGGGTATAAGGGGGAGGAGGATGCAGGGCGGCAGACAAAGAGTCGGGTAGATCTGAAGGCAGTCTTTAAGTGACAAAGGCCTCGGCTTACTGCATATCTGTGACATTAAGGATTAGCGGCAGAGAGACAGTGCTCTCTCTGCCTGCACTTGTTAATCTCCCCCTCCCACCATCACTTACTCTCTCTCCCTCTCTCTTTCTCTTGCCAGACTCTTCCTCTGACTCAACTTTAATTAGTTTGAGCGCGGATTGAAGGAAAAGTTGGTGCCTTCTTCAGGTGATAAAACAGTAACTGCCACTGAGCTTAGTCGGGGTTAACAGAATGGAGGTCAAGTGTGGACACTTGGGGTTTTTGATCAGACTACAGAGAGAAGGACTGAGGAGGAAAAAGGAAGGACAAGATAAAGGACTGAAATTGGTTGTCCACTTTTTATGTCTGTGTCATTTTGTCACAATGGGACCAAGAACAGTGACGGACAAAGTATTTCTCACCACTTTTGTAAAGTTTGGGGTGTTTTTTTCTTCTTTTTAAGTAGAAACTGAGGTGCCAGAAATAATTCTCTAAGAGCCAATAAAATTATAATAGATTTTTGAATTCCTTCAACACAGAAATCTTGCACTGATTCAAAGACAAAGTTTGTGTGGAGCCGGGCGGGGCACTGCTCCTGTAACAGCTGAAGAAGGTCACTGCATTAAGTCCTAAATAGGTCCCAAAAAAATGTCATGTCACCTATAAATATGTATAAATCAATATATTAAGTAACCCAACAAAAGTGAAAATCATTTAATGATTGGAAGTAATACATCTTAAAAGGAGAATGTGCAGTTTAGACATAAATTCAGTTTTTGAGCAAGCATCATGTGACATGTTTTGACATATAAGCTTAGGTGAGTTTTTCCCTCTCTTGTCAAGTAAGCATTTAGCTGAGCTGTCTCCCTCTGAATAGTGAGCAGTGAGCTGCTCTGAATATTAGCCCTAGCTAGCCCAGCTAATTCCAAAGCCGAGCCGCCGCTTAACTCATAGCTGACCCCAAGGCTGACTGTCCACTCAGCCGCCTATGCTTTGCACGACTGTCTTTTGTTACTGTATGCGTAACGCTGCACACAATAGGCAGACTGTGTTTAGTGCACAGCTGACAGCGCAAATGCAAACTCAGCCTATGTGCTAATCGTTAGGTCAACACCAGTATTTGACAAAACAATGACCAAAAGTAGTTTTTGAAGGCAACTTTAATGATATTTTAGAGCCAGCAACTTCCTGAAAACGGAAAAATAATTGATTAATCATCCTGTACTTAGAGGTATTTACTCAAGCTGCATCCAATTCTCTCTTTCAATTTTTTGGCCTGGCCCCCATGATGCAGAGGACCAATGAGCTCTCTATCAGTTGGTCACCACTGTGTTCTTATATCCAAGCTGTTGGCTGTTGTAATCCCACCCTTTCTTGTTTTTTGTTCCAAAGGAAGCGTGTTAATAAGCTAAGTCAAATAGCACCCTACTGGCGGTTTCATGGGAACTTTAAGTGCCTTTAACATTGAAGTAATTGTTGTGCTTTAGTCTCTAAATATGTCCAGCTTCTTGCTTCACTTTGAAGGTCCACACTCAACAACATGAGTAATGGTTTTGTGATGAAATAGCCATCTGGACATAGCTCCCTGTTCATTAATTATGTAAAGGAGCACTAATCAGAAATAATGGGCTTCTTAATTACCGTCCTAACTACAAAGCTAGAACAGGTGACCAGAAGCAGACCGACACCTGGACATTCCACCACATGCAGTTTGCAGCAACATACTGCAAACTGACATAATGAGGTTGACAAACTGCCAGCGATTAATGAATGGCACTGAAAATGGAGTTAATTGTCTCAGAGGTGTCCTCAGGGTGCTGTGTTTCATCTTACCAGTGTGTCATTTTCTTATTACAATCTGCCATTATCAAAAGCATCGTATTTGAATGGATACCCATGCAGTGCAGCCACCACAGCTTCAATCGTTGTTTAATTTGACTTAAATGTATTTCTTAAGCAGTGGTGTTGCTGAGTGGCAGTTAATAGCCATTTAAAGACCATTCATCCAATACTAAACGATACAATCACATCATCCTTGTGTCCCAGTTGTAGCATACCATGCATTACGTTCATAGATAATTGTACACTACTAGTAAAACAATTGATTTGAACACAGTTCCCCGCTGACAACATGTCATTTGCTGCAGTTTGTAGAACACTAAATGCAAAAAACTTTGCTCTTTTAGGCCCTCTCAAATGTTTTTAGAGCTTGACTAGAAAATTTGAGAATTTTTGGCAAGCATGTCTCTCTGTACCACCACATCCAGATGGGTATGTATAGTAAACCAATGAATGGCAACCCTCAGCATCTAAAGAATATAAGATGTTTTGTCATACAAGTTAAAGTTTTAATGTAGGCCTATTTTATTATTTTGTCAAGTTAGACTTGGTTGGATTATGTTCAATAACTTGGCTTTCTTAAATTGCTGCTAATATTCAAATGTAAATATTCAAACAAGTTGAAGTCGGCTGTTGACAGATAAGAATCTGAATCAGTATTGATTGTCCAGAGGTTGAAAATGAGGTAGACTTGAGACTGGTTGTAGAACGGCAAGTCAGTGAACTGATTATCATAGGATACGATACGATACAGTCAAAACAATACAATCCAAAAAAAACAAAACAATATCATAAGATACACTGGAAACAATATGAAACTAAACGACAAGAAACCATACAATGCAAGAAGATACGATATACAAATATATCAAATGATACGCTACCTTACAGTCGAAACAATATGACACATAAGATGCGATAATATACGAAGCAATACAGTTGAATAATAAGATACGACTTTATTTTCCCCTTGGTGAAATGTGTCTTTAATCCAGTGCTGCACCTACATTACAAACAATAGAAACAATAATCAATATGTAAACAGAGAAGCACATACCATAATAATTAACACACCTTTAAATGTCAACAAGTCACAGGTCATTTTTAGGTGTGTTGTTTAAAGTAAAAACATACTAGAGGCCTCTACCTCATGTACATTAACCATCTGTTACATAATTACATATTTATGATTATGTTTATCTGAGTATTTTTGCTCTACTCACAACTGCTCTATTGTCTCATTTAGTCTTTTTTCTTCTGTTGTTTAATTTTATTTTTGTTCATTGAGAGCTCAGTTCACTGAAGACAAATTCCTTGTGTGTGTGTGAGCATACATGGCCAATAAAGCTGATTCTGATTACACCGCCATTTTCTACGTCTGTTCAACAACAGCTACTCGTGCGAGAAACAGGTAACGCTTTACGAGACAAGAAAACAATTTGTTTATGGCAGTTCATAGAGACGAAGCGTAAAGACTTTAAGTCCAGTGTGGATGTAGACGGTCATTACTCATCTGACTTACATGGCCAATAAAGCTGATTCTGGTTCATGCGAGCAGTATTAATAGTAAAAAAACAGTTGCTCCTGTTTTGACTTTACCATGAATATTCTTTTCTTCTTTAAATCTGAAGCCCAACCTTACACATTACACTTTAAAGATTCCAAAGACAATATCTGAATAAGTCTTTTTGCATTCAGGGAAAAAGCCATCCTATCAATCTGTGTCCCGCTGCCGGTGCACAGCTAATTGAGTGTCACTTTGAATATCACAGCTTGAGATCTCCTTATAAGAAAACTCCCAGACAAGGAGGGAGGGTAGAATGGGGTGTCAAACTACTCCTGAATCATGCACATCATCAATCTTGATTTGAGAGCCTAAGGGGAGAGGAAGGGAGACAATGACTTGTTTTTTTTCTTTACCTCAGCACCCCTAATGGAAGAGCTCCACTTTAAAGTAAATAGTCTTCATTTGTAATCCTTTACATTATGTCTGTGTGACATCTATCAAGGCCAGGTTTTCAAATATGATCTAAGAAGTCTGCACTACTGCCTGTGATTTTTAACTCGGACTTCATCATGTTTTTGTGAACGCTACAGTTTACTGCATATTAAATATTCACTGTGAAATAAACACTGCTGATAAACTAACATCAGCAGCGTGTCCGGGGACTTCACTGGAACACTCAGGGGTTTGGTTGCTGAATTTAAGATATTTCTCTTTGTCAAGAGGGTTCTGAATAAATCAAGATCAACTCATGATTAACAAATACTAGGGATGTAACGATTCACTCACCTCCCGATACGATACGATTCACGATACTGGGTTCACGATACGATTCTTTCACGATTTATTTTACAAAATGAGACTGAAGAAAAATTATAACTAAAAAAGATTCCTTTAATTTTTTCATGAAAGCACTAATGCACCTCGTAATCTTTGGCTCTTACACTCGTTTGGGTGAGCGGGGCTACAAATCTGTTTGTTAGTATAGTTTGGCTTCACAGCTGCCATAGTAACGCCTGCTTGTTACAACCAACCGCCTCTGCTCTACAGCTGCTGACACTCATCACATGCAGGGTCCCAAATTAACTTTTTTACTTTTTGAATGAAAGAATTCACTGGTCAAACATATTTTTTAACGGCAGAAATAACAAATAGGGTTTTTGTGTCACATACACATCTGTTACAGTACATTTAATTGAGAAGGCATTATGTTCTGTTGAATCAATCACAGATTTAAGTCACAGATTCAATCATTTTATCAGATCAGGGAATTGAGAAATTAAAAAATATGTTTGCTGGCCTTTATTTTTTAAATAGGTATACCCAGACCCCCCCTGCTCCCCTCTGAACCCCCCTGCATTACAACATTACAGACTAAAAACTAAAATCCTTCAGAGAATAATACATTATTATTCCACAAAACAAGTGTTCTCTTGATTTAGCTTTGACATTATTAGACACTTATACAATATAATCAGGCTGTTCTTTATTAGACGTGTGTGTATCTCTGACTGCTCCTGCTGCGCGTGCATTTAGCGCGCACTATATCTGCAGTGTTTATAACGCAGCGCTGTTTCACAGAGTCTGAGTGGAGAAGTTCACAGACTGAGACTACAGCAGGTGAGAGGACGTTGCTATCGTTATGTTAGCTGCAGACGAGTGAACGGAGAAAAGTCGAATCGACCGTTTGACCGGATCACATGTTCCTGACTCGGTCCGTACGGATCACGGATCAACTGTAGGCTACGTGCTGATGCACTTTAAGTTAAAAGGGGCGCGCGCGCGCTGTGTGTGTGTGTGTGTATGTGTGTGCGCGCGTTTGCGCTGAAATTGGTGTGTCTCAGGCAGCGTGCTCCGCGATGCTCTCAGTCATGACAGCAGAGAGAGGAGCAGGGAAAGCCGGCTGCAGCTAAATAAAACGTGCTTAATACTCATAGCATAGTTTTTATGACTTTCTGGTCAAATATTTACCCGCCCTGTGGCAGATAACCCTCTGAAATGTACTCAACAAACGGAAAATCTACCCGCATTTGGCGCTTGGCGGGTGTGGATTTCGGACCCTGTTACTGCGATTCATTTTTCAGAGAATCGATGTGAACCTTGACAGCTTTGAATCGATTTTTAACTGCCTCACGATTAATCTTTACATCCCTAACAAATACACTTTTCAATTCACAGTAGACTGTGCACTTGGAGCTAAAAGGCCCAGAAATATGCACACATTAGAACATATCAAGACAACATTCATACGAGGTTGAGAATTAAGAATTTCTATAAAAATGATTTCAGATCAATAATACATTACATGACATTCATAAGCATGTGATGAATTATCAAAATATTAAGATACACATAAATACTTTAATTGTTAACAAGATGGTCCCTGGTAATGATCACTGTGTGTATCATTACAGCTCATCACAATTGAACTATTTCAATTCAACCTTCAACATTAAGGTTGTCTTCTTTTTAATACCACGTGTTTTAAAACGATACAATCTTGTTTTTTTCCTTTTTTTTTATTTATAGCTTTTTTAGAAGAGACAAAACATTCAAACGATTAATATACAAGAACCATACCCACCTCCCTCCACCCCTCCTGACACATGTTAGGTGAAAAAAGAGGAATACAAAATAAAAATACACAATAAAAAAACCTAGTCGTTATCCCCAACAACTCATATCGGATATCTCCAGAGATACGTTAGCAGGGGGAAGTCTCTTTGTTCCAGACTTTCAGAATCTTTTTTGTTTTTGCAGTTACCTGTCCATACTGGATAGACGAGGATTTCCAATGGCTTACAGTTTCTAGATGCAGCTTTACAAATGTTTTTCCAAAAGTGGAGGCAAGTTTAAGAAAGAGAGCAGTGTCTAAACTGAAAAAATGCAGTACATAGGCAACGTTCTGGTACCAAAACATTGGCAACGTATTGATGCGATTGTGACAGTGTGCAGGAGTTTGCCTTCACATTTTGGTAATTAAGAACGAGAATGTCCCAATGATGAGTAACTCAGCGTCAGTAACGATCGTTATTGTTGTTGCTGTGGTATCTCAACAGGTATCCATATTGTTTGATTTTCACTAGTATCATATCAAAGTCTATAATTCTATCATGACAATTTAACGTCGTCTATCTTTTTTGCTGCTGAATAGTACATTTTCTGTGATACAGGTTTGATTTATTTTACAGGAAAGCTGTAAGTTCTCATTACATTTTTCCATCAGGGAAAAAGCTGTGAAATTGACAGTTGACAGTTTCCCAGCATGTGTCTGCATTAACACAAATGTATCCAACACAGGGTGTTGCCAGATGATGTTGCTGAGAAATCCAACAGATTTCTTGCAGCCCAATCTGTTTTTTAACTGGAGCCGTCTGTGGTGGTACATCCTAATGTACGCCAAAGGAGTGAAATGAACGAGGAGCTGGCTGGTTGCTGCAGTGCCACAGTGTGGTCTAAACACAGCCTGAGATATGTCTGACCTGTCCAGTTTAAACAGTACACACAGCCTTGTTTTTAGACCAACAGGCTCTCCAGACTGTTTCCTTCGATGCACCTTTCTGTGAAATGCTGAGCCACACCACCTAACAAGTGTTCAACAAGCCAAGCTTTCAAAATATGTCAAAACAAAAGTTTTCCACCATTTTATTTTCTTGCATTAGGCTAATAAGCAAGTTGCCTATGAAAACGTGTAGGCTAGCTAACCTAGCAAGTTTTTCTAACAACTGCTTTTAAGTCTAACAAACTTGAGAGACAAACTCTTCTAACACTTATTTATCAAATTGGTGAAGGTGAGGCGTACACACTAGGGCTGCAACAAGTTGATAAAATATAGACAAATAAAAATGTTGGCAACGAATGATTGGTGAATGGTTGTGTCGTGGGATTATTGCGTTAATGGTCGTAATCAGATTGGTGCAGATTGTTCGTGATATGATTGTGTTGTACGAGAAGAGAGGTTGACATTACATGAAGAGATAAAGAACTTCACATTTTAATTTATTACGTAAATTTAAAAAAGCATTCAGCTGCTTCAGGAAAACCCTCAATAAAGTGACCTTAAACTTCTGCAAAATGGGCTGTAAACAGGGCGGAGTATTGGCCAAGACCTTACAATATGACACATATCATGAAACATACGCCTGTGAAAAAGTCTACATAATTAACTGAAGATGTTACAATGGAGTCGAGACTAAAACCTGCTGCGTCATTCACACGATTCCTTTAAATAGTGTTCATGTTTATTTGGTGAAATGTCCTCGAATAGAAGCAATTATTAAGCATACGAAGCATTTTAAAACAGACATTAAAGTCCCTACTGAGGGAAGCAGTGAGCTGTGAGCCAACTTTCGTGACAGTAAGCTCAAGTGAGATGGGCTCAAAAATATAAGTCCTGACACTGCCAGAGCAAATTAAAAAAGCCAAACAGTGGAACCAGGCCCTACATTGTGAATTATTAAAGCAGAAAATGATTCACCTGGAACCAATTAAGTAACAGTAATGACATCTCTACTATTCCAATAGTATGTTTGTATCAGCGTCACTACTGAGCTATCCAGTTACACTTGTGTTTGACATCTCCAAATGTGCTCATGAGGTTTATTACAAGCCTACGCAGGAGTCACAGCAGGGAAAGCCAGTTAAATATATTTTAACTTTTACCATTTGGTCGATCCACTGATGATGAAGGATGTCATTAACAGAACAGTCCACTGATGAGTTGGCTTCATTTTCTTTGCTTTACAAGAAGTCTGAGTAAGTATATGTAACCCAGGCACTAGTTGATAACATTATTGGTGTTAGAGTTATAGTACACTCGCTATGCACATAATTGTATTCAATTAAAAGTCACTTAAGGGTCTGGTGGTCTGGTGGTTGGGGCCCATCCTCCATGTGCAGACGCCATGGTCCTCCAGGCGGGAGGCCCGGGTCTGACCTGTGGCTCCTTTCCCGCATGTTGTTCCCCACTCTCTCTCTCTCTCTCTCTCTCTCCCTGGTTTCTGACTCTATCCACTGTCCTATCTCTAAATAAAGGCATAAAAAAGCCCAAAAATAGACACTTAAGAGAGGAATTAAAGCTCTCAGAGCAAATAAGTGAAAAGGAGCAGCTGGCAAACTGGTTAGCTCCAGCAGGATTTGGTCAAGTTAAATAGATTATTGGAAACAATCCTTTCCCCTTTATATTAGGTCTAAGAAATGTTTTGTTTTTTTTATTGGTTGAACCCCAAGAGGGGTTAAATAAAAGTGGTTGATGCAACTATTAAGCTACTAAAGTGTCCACTATTTTGACCCCTGGGCTTCGGCCCCTGAAAGATGAGCATCGCCAAGAAGGCTTTGTGTGTTTCAATGATGCTGAACTCTACTTTAAATATTGATGCATGTTAATTGTGCCACCTCAAGCATATCCTCTGATTTCAATGATTCCATTAAACTGATTTCCACACTAAATTGCATGTTAAATCGTGGTTTGACAGTCTGAGTGGAATCATACTTTAAATGTGAGAGCCACCTTAGCACAGCAGTCTCACTCGGGCTTCATGATAAATAATACATCTCTTGATTCTGATTATTGGCCTTTTTCAGGGTAGACTATTTGACATTTCAAAGCAGGACGTTAAAGCCTTTCATTATGTATACTCCACGTGAAAGGATTCATGACTGACTTTTGACACCATGCTAATCAAAGCCTTATCTCTTTAGCCAAGTTCACTACATCTCAGGACTGACTGACCTTCATCCATCTGTCAAACACACACACACACGCATATGCACACATTTGATAACGTCTGATTAGCTTAAAAGTGCCTCCCACTTTGCCTGGAATTAATTCCTCAGCACTCAGAGGGGAAGTAGTCCTGTTAAAGCCAAATCTTCTGCACCATTTAACCGGATAATGGCAGAGATTTTTATGACGTTATTATTAAAGGGCGACCTTGGCTTTTCAAGGTGTTGGCAGCTGCCATACTGAGCTGAGACACGGAGTGACCAAATAACAGGTGGGGTCAACTTCACTTTGATGGAGCTGATGATTTAGAAAATTCAGCGTCAACTCACTTTGTAAAGTCTGACGCACAAACACACAAATGAACGTATACACAACACCGTCTTAATTTTCGCTTTATATGCTTCTTCCTGCTCCAGCCTTTAATATAATACAGTGCTATGGAAACTGAGACTCTTTAAAGAGGTGAAGCTTTGATTCATACACATTTGGAGTGGTGGACACTTTTGGACACTTTTTTGCAAAGTTTCAAACATGAAACATGACAGAAGCAAACTTGTCGGGAATAAAAAGGAACTTGAGAGACATTCAGACCTCGTTGACTTTCACACCTTCAAACTAGCCAATCACATGGGTTTATCCACATGCTTTTAGACGATCTGACAAGCACTTTATTCGAAGCATAATGAAGCTTTCTCAGGCCAGATTGTGTTTGGCCCCAATTACTTTTCTTTTCAAGAGTCTCATTCAGATCAAATCCAGATGCAGTGAAATAAATAAAAAAACACATCAATGCATCTTTGTTGGCAAGATCCCACATCCAACCACATTCTGTCTTAGTTTTCAAAGCTGTATGCAGATCAGGCTCGACCCTCCTCCAGTCCAGTGGGTGGTAGCCTGATGCCCGGTTCATGTCAGGTTTGATGTATTAAAATAACAAGGTTTCCACTTGTAAGTACGCAGCTCACGTCAGAATGCTTTTCATAATTTAAATCAGGGAACTCTTAATCAATCTTAACTTCTGAAAGGTTATTTGTCTTTAAGAATTATTTTTGGGGCTTTTATGCCTTTATTTAGTTGGTAGGAATAGAGTAGGATATCGGGGGGGGGGGGGGAGTGTTGAGTGACGAGGCAAAACTGATGGTTGGAGTTGAACCCGGAGTTGTATCGAATATTGCTACCTAGGGCTGGGAATTTTTGGGTTTGTTACAATTCCATTTGATTTCGATTCTTGGGGTCACGATCTGATTGAGAATCTATTTTCGATTCAAAACGATTCTGGATTCATGATTCAAAGGTTTATTTTTGAATTAGTACATACTTCAGGATCTACTCAAGTCATCTGCGAGACTGGCTGAATTTCTTGCTGAAATATTTGATAGGGGCTTTTCGCCAATCGAGAAACGCTTCCTCTAAAATCTGAAATACAGGTTTTAATATAAAGCATATCAAATAGGGCTGGACAATTAATCAAGTTTAAATTTTAATTACCATTTTTGCCTCCAACGATCATGAAAACAAGATGATCGAAATGAAACGATTTCTGTGCCACATGCCTTGTCACGCTCGTTTTGTCTGTAGGTTTTGTCACGTTTGTTTCAAAGTATTTTAGCCACAAGAGTAGCCTACTCACCACTAAAAAACATAGTTAATTTATGATTATGGTATATGATTATGCTTATATATTTATATGTTTTCACTATTTATATTCATTTATATCTTATGTTGCAGTGTTCATAAGGTTAAAGTGTTGAGGGTTCAATAAATAAATGTGATCCAGATGTTGTAAATCAAGGAGTAATCATGTTTAATAATCTAAATATCAATTACAATAATTGTGATCATGATTTTTGCCATAATCGAGCCGCCCTAGCATCCAAACATACTTCCTGTTTCCTTAAAGTGTAAACACAGTGAGGAGTGGCGCTTTGTTTTTTTGTTTATTACCAGTAAGGACAGAAAAGGAAGAACACAAGGACACCACTGATCTTCTACTGATCTTTCATCCTGTGTACGATCTACTTCCCATGTGTCCCAGTGGCATATGTGATTTTGAATTTGTTATATTTTAATAAGTTGATAAGAACCACAGGTTGACTTCTGCACTTCAGCAGAGAAGTTACAACAGTTTAGCTAACTAGCTAAAATCATTAAGCTGACACCAATGCATGTACAAATTAGAGATGCACCGATTGGAAAAATCAGGGCCGACACCGCTGTTTGGAATAACTATTTAGACGATTACTGATTCCTATAAAGATGTTTGTTTGATGACCTCTGTTGCTGTCAGACTCCCACAATGCCAACATATTCACTCATGTTTGAAAATGAAAACAAGCCAGAGTTTTTTTTTCAACAGGTGACTTCATCTGCCATTAAAACAAATCTTCTCTGAATCAGTAGATAGATTTATGAGCTATCAGCATCAAATTGATTAGGCACAACAAATAAACATCGGCTCTCACATCTGTTAATACCACATTATTTGCCAATGTCCATCAGCAGGGCCGATATCAGCAGATACCAATGTTGAACCAATGCATCCCTAGTAAAAATTAGATTTATGGACCATGAACAAGACAAAAGTGTAATCGTCCTGGGTCACAGTGCTTCCATCAATGCTCCATCATCACAGATAGTTCAGTATAAAAACTGATCATGGATTAGATAAATACTAAGGTGCACCTGGCTGATGTGAAGCCTTGATGTGATAGAGAGAACAGCAGCTCATACCAGTCTGATTTTCAACATTTACTGCCTTTATCACTGCTGACTGACCTTGTTCATGATGTTTCCACAGATGGCTGTGATATCACTCAACGACAGGCCATCACTGTAACGACCTGTTAACACCTGTCACACAATGTCAGGAACAAGTCCTATTTGATAACACTGCGACAGAAACCTCCAGTGCACCTGCAAATCATATTATTTATTCTCAATGCTTAGATGTACTCTGTTCTTTCATCCGTTAATTTTACCACTGTTCAGACGGATCTATTCAAGCTGTATGCACTAAAAGTACAATTACACCCGCCTACCTTATGCATGTAAAACTACCTGTTACATGACCTACATCATCATATTTATCACAGTATTCTTTGCAATCTTGAACATTATACATGATCTTAATGTCTGTAAATGTTTCTACAAATGTTTTGATGTTTAATATGTATACTGGACACTTTAAACATTTTATTATATATGTAGGCCTAAATGGCCTGACATGATCATCTTATCTTGTGTTTGCGCTTGTTAAAATCTGCATGCATTGGAGTTATAACAACATCAGAATATTAAACTTAGACAAGATACCAGTTCAAAAAAGTATCTAGACCTCTTTTGATATCTAAGGAATAGAACTACAAGTCATGTTTCAAACACTACAAGCAACTCCTACACACTGCCTAAATCTCATCAAATTCATTGTCAACTTTTTGGTACCGTGTATTACTGATTTAGACAGCGTCTTAAGTTGGCCCCAAAAATAGAAATTATGTAAAATACACATATTTCACATATTATGTAAAATACACTTAGGGTTAGGGTCTGTCTACAAACCCCCCAAATGATGAGAAAAGTCCATCCTCTTCGTCTTTTGCCTGCTCCACTTTTCAGAAAATGTGTGCTCAAACATGCCGTTTGGAGATTTCCCCTTCATGACATCACCCCAGGTGGGTGACTCTCCCACAGCTAGGTGTTTGTTCTGCCCTCTAAGTCTGACTTCTCACCGTAAACAATAGGGCATGGTGCAAGAAAGCCCGAGCCACCACAGCCTTTCCAGAGAGGGGCGTGGTCAGACGCAGCTCATTTGCATTTAAAGCTACAGACACAGAAACAGCCTGTTCTTAGCAGGGCTGAAATAGAGGGGTTTATAGGCATGATCAAATACAGGATCAGAGTGGCAAAAAACTTTATAGAAATGTTTTGGGGAGCTCTGAGCCCTACTATGGACCATAAAAATAAACTAAGATTGTATCATTACACAGTATCGAAGGACTTAACGTTTTGACAACATTGGCATGTATATTAAGAGTAATGTGAGAGTGAAACTACATTTCTTAATCTTGATCTCATATCTGGTTCAAAAAGCTGAATAAAGATATTGTGTATATCTTTGAGGATATTTCATATCCTGCAAGTTTTTTATTGAGGTTCTTTATTCCTCAATTAGAGATCCTGATAAAGTGATGACAGGAGTTGCATGCAACAAAGACAAAGGATGATGTAATTCAGAGACAGACACTTAATCTCTACACGGGTGTCAAACATTTAGATGCTCTGATATCAAGTATCGATCCTAAAACGCAGCAAGTGATCCAGTTCCTCTGTTCTGGTGATGTCGTCCCATAGTATTTTCAAAGAATACATTTATATTTTTTCCAAATAGAACCTTATCTTAAGTTAAAATAATGTATAATGACTAACACAGAGGCTGCATATCAGACTGTGTGACTGTGAGACCTTAAATCTAATTTGCCCTTATTGATGATACAAATGGTTAAATCCAAACAAGTTGATAATGATGACAGCAAACACTACTCCTAAAACTTTTCTAAGCTCCTTCTGTCCTTGCTTCACCACATACAGTCGCTCTAACACCCTCAGACCTAAGTCACCATCTTTCCCCATCTCTGGCACGTGGCAAGTGGGAAATGACAAAGTCATCCATGGTGAGAAAAAGTTACGCTGACTTTAGTGCTCCCAAGAAGACATGTGCCTCTTCCAAGATCACAGTGAGAGTTTCTGGTCCCTGGAGGGTCAGGGGCAGAGCAGGCAGCGTATCTGTAGGAGTGCGGAGGAGGAACAGACCTCCCACAGATGATTTACGCTCTATGAAGAAAAGTGTGGAGCTCATATCTTTCTACCTTGATGTGCACTTATTTGTGTGGCTGTGAGTATAATGGTTATCTTTAAATGCTCTCTGTAGGCTCTCAAACACGACGTCCTAACTTTGTAGTTTGAAAGCAATTATCAGAAAAAGCTAATTAGGGGGTTTAGGTTCAATTATAGGGGTGTGAAGCTTCGGTTCGGTACATTTTCGGTACAGTAAAGGGACCTGATGTAACACTTTTTTTTCTTTATTAGGAACATTTAGAATTTCCCTTTCCCTTGATTAAACACAATAGTGCTCTACAGTCTTATCCACCAGACACTAATACATCCAGTCCTGAAAAAGTACCACTTGCTGAGACTTCCCTGCTTGGCTTGTTAGCGCGCTTTCATTGACCCGGGGCTATTCATACCACAGCCTCCCCATAGGCCCAGCTCGGGGTCTCCTGTGTCTGTCTACCTGCCATCTCACACATGAGTCTCCCTGTGTGATGCCTCGCTAGATATGCTCCCCTGAGCTGCACTGACAGGTCATCTTTCACAGGCAGCCAGTTGAGTGTCAGCTGGAAATCAATTGCTGAAGACGGTGGCTGCCTCATGCGTGGTGACACACAGGCTCCAGAGTCACCCCCATGTGTTCAAAAATCCCTGTTTCATCAAAGTCTAGCGGTGACCAGCGGATGCAGGTACAGGGAACTATCAGGCCTCACAGTATGAGTGTATGCACATCATTTTATGGTAACTCGCAGCTATAGCATTATTTACTGAGAGAAAAGGTGTTCCCAGGAGTGCATTACGAAGAGAGTGATAGCAAATTAGGCACAGCCTCAGCTGAGATTCATGCAGTGTAGGGAAAACTTAGTTAACTGAAAGAGCTCTATATTATTCCAAACAGCAACATAGTGCAGGCCAGAGAGGTTACATTGCTATAAAAAGAGACTGCAGCTCCAGGTCCAAGTATAAACAGATGATTCGGTTTGGTATTGGCCATATCTCTGACAGCACACTGAGATATGTCATGTGCCAGAGGCAGTGCAAACTTTTACCATCCCTGAAAAAAATTCTCCAAGTACCAAAATCTGTCAATCTTGACCCATTAAGTCTTCAGAGACCTAACTCTGTCTCCTGTATTTGCTCCCAGGCCCCCCTGCTGGCGGGAACACGGGGGTCACTGTGCTGCAACATTCACACAGATCAATGTGACCCAGTGAAGTGCCTTGGGTTATTGTTATGGTTTGTAACATCTGTCAGGGGTGAATTTATAGGAAACATTTTGTGGTCAGTGCTGCTTCCTGGAAATATGGTCTTTGCCCAGAATGATACAGTGCTGGACCCTTTTCTATTTTTTTCAGATAGGATTGTAATTGTGTGGACGGATACAGACTGCATCATTGGCTGACATTAATGTCAGAAACAGTAAACCAAATATTATCTACGGCATGGTGTTGTTTTTTTATTCCAATTTGGTTGATTTTAATTGTTGCACAATTCTTGCAACAGCAAAAATAGTACACAATGCACTTGCCCCTTGTATTTCATATGTATTGCTCAGATCCAGAGTACCTATTCAATTGTCCTTTGTTTAAGGTATTTTTGTGGTGACTGGCCATTCAATAAACTTCTTCTCTAGCTTAACAACTCAACATGGTACACTTGTAAAATGTTGGACGTCTCATGTGTTGGAGCAGTACACAAGGTTTTAATTCTCTCTGTCTCTTATAGATGGTTTTATAACAACACAACACTTGAAATATGAAAAGCATTAAAATGAGTATGTGTAGCTATATACTTCATTCAAATGTACTCCATGCATTTCTTTCACCTTAAATTATGTTTTTTTGACATGCAGAATTAACAGAAGTGATGTCAGCAGACTGAAAGCTCACACAGGCAATCGATTTGTTAGAGGAAAAAAGCCTCAGAACATTGCTGATGCAACTTCTTTTTTTTTTTAAAGCTGCCGCAAAATGATTTTGGACTGCACTGATCACAAAAGACCTCAGTGAGGGACTTCAAAATATTTATTTCAAGGAGAACTATGAATAGAGATGAATCATAAATCAGTTTTCTGTTAATGTATTATGGGACTTCTTAAGTTTGTCTTAGCTTAGCATGACTAATGTTTTATATTAAATGTGTTATGCAGGGTTGAACCTGCCCTTCTTTGGTCTTACACTTGACTCATGTTCAACCCCTGTTAGTTTTAGGCCCTGACACACCAAGCAGACGGCAAAGACCTAGGGAGGACGAAGGCCCCCTGTGGCCTCGGCGCATGACGCCTTTTGTCTTGGCCAAAAAGTTGCACTAGAACAAACCGCAAAGACTACAGCTGTCCGCCAACCACCATGAAGTTCTGCGCATGTGTGAGAGGCAACAACTCTCCATGCCAGCAGGCGGCGGTAGTCTGTTATCGTCATTCCAAAAAGGGGAAACGGTAAGAGGACGAGGAAGAATGCGGATAAATAAACCGTTGTTGTGATACGAGAAGACTGTTTTCTATTTTTTGCTGAGTTGAAAATGGCACTGGCGTTGTCAGCGCTTGGTCTTGTATTAGTGGAACAAGCAAAGAAGAGGCGCTTCCGTTTTTCTTCTCGTGCACTGGCTCTCCTGTTTCGCTTAGCTGAAAAGCCAATCAGAGAGATTCCTCTCACCAACCACCCTGGCGACTGCCAATGTGGAATCGGCCGAAAAAAGACCAACTGGGGCCGACGGGTAGCGACGGAGCTGGACACCGCAAAAACTAGGGCGATGACCGCTCACCGACGGACCGACGGTCTCCTTGGTGTGTCAGGGCCTTTAGTCTCCAGACACACTGGTCTTGTTCAAGACTTGGTCTCTATTTCAGTGGTCTTCACTACAACACGACTTGAAAGAACATTTTCATTTAGTCTTATAAGTGTCAAAGGCATGGGGCCAAACTTGATATGACCTTGCACTTGACCTGGACTTGGTTCAAAAGAAGTTTGATAGTAGTGAGTACTAGGGCTGGGAATCTTTGGGTGTCTCACGATTCGATTCGATTTTGATTCTTGAGGTCACGATTCGATTCAAAGTCTATCTATGAATGATTACATACTTCAGGATCTACTCCAGTCATCTGTGAGACTGGCTGAATTTCTTGCTGCTCCATTTGGCATTCTACTGAGTTAAAGAGCTAACTTTAGCACTTAGCAGGGAGTGACTGGAAGTTATGAATCGATTTTAAATGTTAGGAGAAGAATCTCGATTTTTACATAAATCCATTTTTTTCCACACCTCTAGTGAGTACAGCCTTGAAATTCATATTTATAACCTTAAACGTTTCCACACAACTCAACTGGCCAGTATCTTTTTCAGCCCATTGTGATATTCCTTGCTGGCTTGAGCATTAAACACATTGACAGGCAACCAATTGCCAAAATAGCTTTTAAAAATAAAACTGTTTTTAACATCAAAAAGCCAGTGACCTGTTTTGTAAAATAATTAAAAATCACAGTTGGTAAATCTCCTTTGTATCATTGCAAAGTGTAAATGTGCTCTACTCCCAATAGGGTTACAAGTGTAGCAATAGTATCTAAGGCTAAACACCGAGTCAGTTGATTTTATGATTGGTATATTATTATAGGGTCTAATTTACACATTGACTTGTTCAATAAGACATACCATTAAAGGTTGTCTAAGGTCAAAATGATACCACGTTGTTTTTTAACGATATCGATAGTATCGAAAATTAACAAAGCTTTAAAAAAAATTAATCTTTATTATAAGACCGATGTATACAATAGGGAACAAGTCCATCAAATCGTGGAAGCTAATTCCTGCACACTGTCTAAATTGCATGAATATGTTGGCAACGTTTCAGTGCTGACATTGACATATTTGTACAGTTTAAACAGTGTGCAGGAGTTTGTCGGCCATTTTTTGGTGATAGATAACAAGATCTCACCCTTTATTAGCGTCAAACCTTAGTTGCCATGGTATCCAAACAAGTAGTGTTATCATTTGTTTTTCACTTGTATCATATTGTATTGCAAAATGTTGGTACCGTGACAGCGCAAGATGCATGTATTGGGAAAATCGGGGTCGATACCGATGTTTGAAATAACAATTTAGCTGTCTGCCGATTTCCAATACCGATGTCTGTTCCATGACTTCTTTTGGTGCAAGACTCCAACAATGCCTCCATTTTCTCTCATGTTTGACAATGAAAACTTAATCTGCACAATAAAAATCCTCTTCTCTGAATCAGTAGTTAGGTGTCATAGATGCCAGAATAAATTGATTTGGCATAACAGATAAACATCAGCTACTGACATCTGTTCATGCTACATGTCTGTCAGCAGAGCCAATATCGGCCGATACCGATGTTGAACCGATCAGTGCATTCATAGTGACAAACTAAATTGAATATTGCATTCACAACAATGGAAACAGTGGGTCAGTCAATGAGATATTATATAACGGCACGAGTCCATCTCCGGACAGACTACAGATATCATTTTATATCCATGGGACACATATTCTGTTTCTGGATGGTGAACTGAATCCCCACCTCTGCTGAACCTCATGGCTTTGGGGCTAGAAGGAAACACTCTGAAATGAGATGTGGAGCGCTGTTATGCGATGGCAGGATGCTGTATATCTGCTCATCCCTCAGCAATGTACAAAAACTATATTGACTGTGAGCCTGCAGAGCCATTCTCCCGGTCCTGATAAGTCGCTGAAATGAAATCTGTAAAGGGCCTGTGTGCCTGAAGCAGTAAAGTTTTTAAAGCACACTAGTGCCTTTGTCACAGAAGTTTGGATGTAATTGACGATGCACTTTATAGCTAATGTGTAGGAGGAAACCGTGTGCACGTCCTTGTAGATGTATTATGTGTAAGTGTGTGTGCGTGTGTGTGTCTTAGAGAGAAAAGTGTCATGGGAGGTATTTTGGTGTGTTGGGCAGTAATTTGACAGGATAATGCCCTGCAGATGAATCAATTAGATGGAGGTTTGCTATGCCCTTTACTTGGCTCAGACCCCTGGCAACTGCACAAGCTCTTAGGAGGACAATTAAAACAGCTATTCTCTCACTTTAGCATCTGTGCTTAAAACTAGAGCCACACACTGCCACTGCAGTTTCTGAGGTTTTCAACCTAATATTATAGTTAATAGACCATATTCACATCAAATCAAATTGAAGCACACTTAGTCTTTGTTGCCAGGTAAAAATGATATTTGTTTTTCTCCTGTATGTCAACCCTTTTTTGCCCCTTACGACCCCCCGATAGTCGTGAGCCATCTAGCCAGGGGTCATGAGATGCTTTCCAAAAAACAAAAACACATTTAAAATAATTTAAAATTGTATATTTTATCAATTATTGTGGGATTCTTTTTTGAAACAGAAGGGGAGAAAAACCTCTGTTTTAGAAAATACCCGCCTACGTGTTGACTAGGCCTTACTAAGTGGCCTACGCTACATGCCCAAACCCCCTCCAGGGACAGTGGGGGTCCCTCTACTCTGGCACCCTTTTTTGGGGGGTAGAAAGCTGAAAGGTTTTAGAAACCCCTGCCCTAGACAATAGGTATTGACATCTTTTTTTCTGAAATCTTTGTGAGTGACAGTCAGATTTTAGGTCTTTATATGTAATCATGGATACAAGTTTATTGTGTAACCCCTGTTCACACAGGTGCTGGCCTGCAGAACATTTATTGTGCACATAGCTTGTTCATGGTAGAGTTGTTCCGTAGTTTTCAGGGGGATTTTTCAGCATGCATATACGTGCCTGCATGAATGCTTGAATGCCCTGTTATGCTTCTATGCATTTTCTTGTATTTATTCCGGAAAAATAATTTAAGTTATTCAAGCTGTACTGTACCACGCAGCTTCTTCATAGTAAAACAAATACAAGCAGTAATCAATAATGCATCCCCTCTCTTGAGACTTGATATGTATATTATTCAGGAAACTAATCTGACTGGAAAGGTCGTATTGTTTAGATCATTCTACAAGAGAGTAAAAAGCCACCTTACTTTTAAAGGCTCTATTCACAGCCATGTTTATAGAAAGCTATCTGCAGCACACACACACTTAATTTCTACATGTAAAGTTGAACTTAAAGAATACAGTTCATTTCTGTCATTTTTCTATAGACTTGGATGTTTACTGTAAGCCTTCTTAGATCCTGAAGAATGTCTTTTGTGAGGTTGTAGATACTGTATTAACTATGTGAGTGCAACCTGTCTATTCATGATTAGAATGCATATTAGCGTTCAGAGAATTGATGGATTTAAATTCAGTCAGATATGTCTTCTGTTTTCACATCCTTCCTTATTAGAAAGGAGTTTGAATGAAGGCTGATTATAAAGCAATGCAGTACTTATCATCGGACTGTGTTGTCCCAACCACCACCTGACGCCCAGCCACCACCATCGGACTGTGTCGTTACCCGCAACTACCGCCTGACGCCCAGCCACCACCATCGGACTGTGTTGTTCCTGCAACTACCACCTGACACCCAGCCACCACCATCGGACTGTGTCGTTCCCCGCAACTACCGCCTGACGCCCAGCCACCACCATCGCACTGTGTCGTTCCCGCAACTACCACCTGACGCCCAGCCACCGCCATCGGACTGTGTCGTCCCCATAACCACTGCCGTCCTCATTAATGCACGGTCTGCTCCGACCTCCACCTCAGGGGCAAGGAATTGTGGACAACAGGAACGCAAGGAATACAAAAGGAGAAATCTTCCCTGCATATTATCCCATATGCTTTTTTGTAAAGCGTCTCGAGATAACACTTGTTTTGAATTGGGGCTATACAAATAATGATTGATTGATTGATTATCTAAACTGCATTGTTGGGACACAAATGAAGACTGAATGACAGAAATCCTTTTCTCTTCTATACTGTATACAATGCAGCCTTCTGTAATTGAGTGCTATCCTCCTCCTTTCTCTTATAGGCCAAGATCCCAGAACCCCCATTTACAGGAACTGGGCAATCTCTGTTGGGATTAGAACCAATGAAAGTTTTTGCTTCCTCTGTTCAATGCAGGATTTAGAGTTTTCAAAGCTCTTCAGGGTACAAAAAACCTCTATCCAAAAGAGACCCTGATATTTTAACCATAATAAGATCTCAGTATTTTTAACGTTACAGATTTGTGTTTAAACCTCTTCCTGTGATAACACTGCATGTGTTCTGTCATTTATCTGAACTTGATACCATGCATTATGGGATGGTACACAGATGTTTGAAAAAGAGGTGATGGATAATGACTTTAATTGATATCGTATACAAAGATGACATCAATATGTTAGTGTCTAATTTCAACAATTCTCAACTAAAAATAGAAAAACCTGTTTTTTCACAAGTCAGTGTTTATGCCACAACTCTTTGTTTTCACCTGGTATTTTGGCTAAGTTCACACTTACCAGCCATCTAAAGTTGAATGTGTAGTAACCAGACTGTATAGAAATGGACGAGATGCCCACTACCCAAAAGTGAGGCCAAATCACTTGGAACTCCCCTTACTGTCTGGCTGCAGTATTGGTCATAAAGCCTGCCCTCTCTTCTTTAACAGAAGTGACATGGGTTTTATAAAAAAAAATACATTTCTCTCAAACTTGTTTTCTATCATTTTAGTTAGTGACTATTACGCCAATTTAAACCTAAATGTTAATTTTTCAAAATAGTTCAGTTTTATTGAGTTATTTATCCCTTTAAAAAGCGATATGTGAAGAGGGCATGTAACTAACAAAATACGTGCCATTGAAGTTTAAATAACCGTGAATGTCTGCTTCAAAATAACATTAAAATGAATAAATGAATAAAATTAAAATGCATCTTAAACACCGGATTTTACGGTAATTAAACGTGTGTTTTGGTTAGCAAAAAAGGGTTAAATATCCAAGCAGCAACCTCAGGTGTTGAAAAATGGCATCAATGTGGAAGTGCAAACAAACTGCAGTTCCTTCAGTGTCCATTTGAGGCTGGCTGCAAAAGTCCCATTAACACCCATATTAAAGTGCCCATTTTAACAACAGATAAATATTCAGCCTGGTTCAAAATACGATTCAGGTCAGAATTTTTCTTGAAAATGCTTCCTATGCAAAAGTTGCTCATTAGGTTTCTACATTAATAGATTCAAGAAATATAGAAACTTGGCACAGTCCATGTCTGAAAATATATGTTGATGTATGGTGAGGTGGTGGTGGTGGGGGGGGGCTTAAAAGTATTTTCATCTACCAAAAGGTGCCCAGCAGCAAAACTTTGGGAACAACTGATATAGTGACTAGTAGTAACCAATAAATGCACACTTATGAATCTAAGAAGACTTCATACTGCAGCCCGTCGGGAAATCTGAGGAATGTGGGCTTTATTCTTTGTTCTCTGCTTTGCTGTCTAAAACTTTTATCTGTCTCTCTCCTGCAACAATGAAGTACAATCAATACTGAGGAGCAAAAAGTATAGAGTTTTTTTATATACAACTCATATTGCAATCTAGGTGTAACCATTTACAGCTGAGAAAGACATGCCCACATAAAGTGTAAGACACATTAAGAGTCTAGTGTCAGCTGTGTGGAATGCTTTCCAAGTCGTAATCACCCAGTGCCCGGAGGTTGGCAGGTATCTCACTGCAGTATCAACATTTACAGTGATTAAAGGGTGTAATTCCTCATTAGGGTTCAGCTAGTGACAGACAGTCTAATTGGCCATCTTTCTTGGACAGGATCCTGTAAACGCCTGCTCGTATCAATTACACATGAGTGGACATGCCTTCAAAGAGCTGCCAAATGGTCGGAGTAAAAAAAAAACAAGAGTCTGCATTTCTTCCAGAGCAGAACTGTGGTGTAATTGGGGATTTTAGAGAGGCGGTAGTGCTGCTTTGTGTCACAGTTTGCTTGTTTTGGTAGATATTTTGTTTTGAACAGGCAGCAAGTTTACTGAGAGTAGCCATTTCATAAATCTTTCGAGCCATGTTTTTGTGTCTCTCATTTAAAGGAATGCTTAATAAGCTTGATAAGACGACCGAGAATAGCTCTTTTACTCTCTCCATTGTGTTTCTGTTCATTAGAGTCCATATAACAGATTTGACAGGGTTAACATTTTAGCTCCTGTTCCATGAGACAGGCCCCAGGTCCAAACTGTAAATAGAAAAGGCAATTCATTCAATACCAATGAATTATTAATCCTTAATTATGTTTTAAAATATTGGATATGACAGTGGCCGTAATTGAAATGGGCTTTCATATTTCAACGTCAAAAAAAGTCGCCTCCTAAATTGCCTCATTTTAAGCTCAACATTGTTCAGAGGCCACATAACCAAGAGTCACTTCAAATGGCTTTTTTTGCCCCTACAAAACTGTCTTTATTTACTGAGGTCAAGTCAAGAGTGCATGAAATGGTCAAGTTACGCTGCGAGCGCCGTCTGCTGGATCAAACTGCAAACTACTGATGAGCTCTTAGACTGTTTATTTTGAATTCGAACGGCTCATTACTGTTTGAATGTGAACTTTCTACCCCAAATTCGAATGAATGTTCGGATTTAGAATAAGAATTGGCAGCCCTAACGGGTGTTCTCAGAAAATCGGGATAGGTCCAGCTTGGACTCTGCAAGTCAGACCTTGAAAAAATTTGAAATCAGAATCAACAAAAAACATTTCATATGGTGCATTACTAATGATGAAAATACACTAACTATTTTCATTTCTTTTTCTATTATTCTACAATTCACTTAGCAGATGCTTTTTTCCCAAGCGACGTACATCCGAGAGTAAGTACAACACAAGCAAGGATCTAGAAAAGAGGAAACGACGTCAGTAAGTGCAAACGAGCAGCATTAAGTCGGATCGGACACACAGGTGCTGACAGTCATTGCACAGAGGCAAAGCACAAACATTGACGGCTGTTCTTCAGAGCTCTGATCAATATAGAAAAATTGTCGTTATCAAACAAAACCATCGTCATCATCATCAATAATGATATCAAAAACCATTTCTTTTTAAATACAGACTTACTTCTTTTTCTTGATCATTATTAAAAAGTCAGGTGACGGTACATTAAAGTCACTATTGTGTGCCTTTGACAGTTGGTTTGTCTTTGTGTGCGTGAAGGTGTGTATGGTCCTGCGTTTGTACCCTTGTACAAGTAGGTCAGGGACCTAACACCTCTACATTTATGAAGATGGGGCAAGGTTGTTTTATTAATGTGTTTTGAATTGTATCTTTCCAAACTCCTTAGTCTATTGTTATGTTTATTTAAGTTATTTTTTATCTTTTGTAAAGAATACCGATTGGAGCCCGACCGATTAATCAGCCAGCAGATAATATCGGCCGATATTAGATATTACATCCACTGACTATTGGTATCTGCTAATTTTATCTCAGATATTCGCCGATATTACTCGATTTATTCACCAGTCAAAAAGCATTTCATTTGAGTATCATGGTTTTACACTAGCAGAGTGAGCTATATAGATATATGGACAACAAGCATTATCCCTCTCCACAGTGTCAGGCGGTGATTCACGTTACACGCACATTTACTTTCAAGTTGAGTGACCATCTTGTCTTCATTATTTATCTTTTCCACAAGTGTTTGATTACTGCATTTGAGGGATCAAGGCAATAAATGTGTTAATCTACATCTGTCTATATCTGCGGATCAAAGATAGAACAAACAAAGGTGTCTGCCAATAAATCGGTATCCCTTTTTTTTTTATCCCTAGTATTGATATCGTCCCAAAAGTCCCATATCGGTGGGGCCCTAATAACGAGTCTACCTGCTGTAAAAATTGAATTGAATCTCATTATTCTTTGTGTGTTTGTTATAGCACCAAAAATACACTTTTTTAAAAAGAGTCTTTTTTACCTGAATTCAGCAAAACTCTGAGTAACAGTTTGAAGACAAAGATTTTAGTGCCTGAAGAGTTTAGAGAGGTTATTATACAGCATATAACAATTATTTTTGATTGTTAATTGAAATTTGTTGCTCTAAAATAAAGGTAAATCTATTTTGACTGATCGATTGATTGTATTGTTTGGTTGTCTTACTGTGACAGCCCATGCCTTCATTTACCTTTCAGTATTTCTAAGGGCTCATTCCATCTTAGTGTCGGGCTGGAGTCCAAATAATGTGTATCAGATAAAATGTGTTCAAAGCAGGCGCTACACAAACCCCTCAGTAAGAAGTGCTTCCAAACAGACAGCTCATCTTGATAAGTGACAGTTTTAGTGGTGAGAGTCGGCCTTACAAGAAGCAGTGTGAAACTAGAACATAATGTTTTCTTCACATTTCTGCCACTACAACAGGCTTTCATCTCTAACACACATACTGTACATCAATGTATGTGGCCTCAGGAGACCAGCTACATGTTGTGAGATCAGACTTTGATACAGGATTTCAGGCTTCAAACATAAGCGGGGAATCAGTGAGGCCCGGCAGCAATCAGAGATCTACGTGGGAATGTGTTAGATGATAACATGACTTGTCTCATGAAACTTTTCAGTAAACAACTTTGTAAACAACTGTAAACACTTGATGTTACGGATGAACATTAACACTACTTCTCAACTCTTTATGTTCCACATAAAGTAGCTCTTGGTCTACGGAGATTTTGACATAAAAAAACTGAAAGCAAACAGTACAGTATGTCGCCGGAAATAATAAATAAAATGTTGTTGCAATAAAGGACAAACTAAGGATGTGCGTAATTAAACGACAAAACGTTTCAACCTTGTTAGTCTGCACAAGAAATACTAGTTGGTTAACGAATTGCTAATATTTTCATCATATTAGGCCCACTATGCTGGTCTGCTGTGACACAGCAGCATCCATTAGCCTGGCTGGCAGCTCTGGTTGATGGCTACTGCCATACTGCTTTAAAGTTCTACTACCCAGTTGTAAACCAGCACAGTGGACTGACAGCATCTTTTAGTGTGGAGTGGTCTAGAAAATAGAGATTAAGTTGTATTTAAAGGTTACATATTAGCCTCCTTTTTAACAAGTTTTAACAAGTATCAGAGATCCCCAAAACATGTCTGTGGAGTTCCTTGCCTAAAATCCACTCTGATCCTGTATTTGATCATGCCTATAAATCAGCCCTGCTCAGAACAGGCTGTTTCTGTGTCTGTACCTTTAAATGCAAACAAGCTGTTTTCGACCACGCCACTCTAGAAGGGCTTGGGTGGCTCGGGCTTTCTTGCTCCATGCCTGATTGTTTACAGTGAGAAGGCAGACTCAGAGGACAGACCAAAACCTAGCTGTGGGAGTGTCACCCACCTGGGGGAGGGGTTACTGCCCTTTATGATGTCACAAAAGGAAAATCCCCAAATGGTCTGTTTGAGCACACATTTTCTGAAAAGTGGAGCAGGCAAACGACAGTTTGCAGACAGACTAGGGACACATATTAGTGTTCGAGATACATGGTAAAGTGTATTTAGCACAATATGTGACTTTATTTCAAACTGTGTCAGGTTTTATTGACATATAATCACTCGACCACAGCGATCTTTAACCACATTCAGAACAGAGGGGTGAAAATATTTGTCAGTGCCTTCCAAAACACAATGACCAGTCAAATTTATCAATCAATGCAAATAAACTTTGTTTAAGGTAAATTAAAATAACTACAATGATAAGTTTGACCTTCATTGGCATGATAACGGTTCGTGTCAACCATAGTTTATGCTCATGGTTCAAAGATGCCAATGGGAAATGACATATGAGAATCAGCTCTCCTTTAACTTGTGATGTGTTTACACATCTATCTACCTCCACCTCCTCTCTCTCTCTCTCTCTCTCTCTATGGACATTGTGGCGACAGAGTGAGAAGGCTACTAAGATAAAAGTGTGATTTAGTAATATCACACTGTTTCCTCCTTCATTCCCATGGGACAAGAGTGTATAATTACCACAGAGCGACAGGATTTGGTCACTTGAACATCAACATATGTTGTTTTGGGGGAATATGCTGAAACTAGTAATGCTGCTGTTTCTCCTGGGAGGAAGGTCTTATTTACAGCCTGCTTGAAAATTAAGTCTGTTCCAAGAAAATACCCAATGAGCCTTGTTAGACCACATGAGCAGAGCGAAAACACATTTCCCTCCTAAATAACTCCATAAGGTTTTATCCAGGAAATTGCTTTGATCAGTTGTATAGCAGAGAAATGCTAAATAAGGAATATACAGCATGTGCAATGTGAAATAGCACTCTAAATCTATTCTCCGAAGGTAACTGTTTCATGTCAGGAAAATGCATTTCTTCATGTTAGTGGTGGCAGTCTCAGGCAAACTACAGATTTTCACACGTCAAATGTTGCAGAAAAGAAAATATTAAATGAATCAGAACACAGAATAAACACTTGCCTCCACTCAGGTTTCTTTTTTAATTCCAAACCAACTCATATTTTTGTGAGGGAGCAAAAGGTTAACTTACATAGCCCTCACTAATGAAACATTAATTATTGAAATATCTCACTGATGATCACTCTCTTTAATCTGTAAATAAAAGTGTCAGAGTTTAAAACTAATAATAGTCAATAGAACATTGAGTGAAACTGTAGAGGAGGAGAAGGTTATGTTGGGATTGATGCTCTCACTTAGTGGATCGGCATCCTAACAGCAGTGAAACATTTGAGTAGTTACATATCAGCAGCTACAAGGGATAGGGCAAATTCCTGCATTGATCCCAAAATACAGCGCCTTGAGTCTCAAGAGTGGCTTACTTTCTCTCAAATAATTGAACATGAGAGGAAACAAGCACAAGTGGAAAAAATCTTCATTCATTCACAGAATTTGTTCTAGATGTTTCTTGGCTGGAGAACATTCAGCCCAGAAATGTCTTTGGAAATAAACCTACATAAATAGTTTACTGCGTCCTCAAAAAATTACAGCGGAGTACATGCTCTGAGATTCCCCTTTAACCCATTAGACTACACTACCAGTCAAAAGTTTGGACACACATCTATATAATGTTTATGCCTTGATATAATGTATAGCTACTGTAAGCTGTATCCAGGGCACACCTACTAACAGAAGTGTTTTTCTTTATTTTCACTATTTTCCAGATTTAAGAGTAATTGTATATTAAAACAATCAAAATAAAACGTTTAATTTAATTTTTGTTTTTGACAGAAATGCACACATTCGTAGGCATCAACTTCACTATTTCTATTTCTATTAGAAACGCATGGCAAACATTGAAGCATAGGCCTTTAGATCAAAATGTCTTTAAGGTAGTAACATGCATTTCAATCAGGTGTGTCCAAACATTGGACTGGTAGTGTAGATCCAAACATATTTTGAGATTTAATAATTTCAGTGATTTTTAAATGTTCTATTTTAATGTTTCTTTTCTTTCCTCTGTCATGATGCTTTTGATGTCTTGTGTGAAGCACTTTGATTTTCCTTGTTGTTGAAATGTGCTATATAAAAAAACTTGCCTTGCCTAAGGACGCCTAAAAGAACGCCCTCTTAAACCTAAGTAACGTTTGAAATCAACCTCCTAAAACCTGAGGGTTTCCATAAAAACTGTACAGAATTTCAAGGTTTACTAAAATCTTTGTCTTAGCCTCTGTATCTGACAGAGAACTTAAAAACTTTAAACTATTGGCTTTAAGTGTAAATTAAAATTTCCTTTGCACTCATGTTCATTGCCTGATGCAACGTAGACGTCTCATCAGGTCTTAAAGGTAGAAGCACGCCTGCTTCTTATCAGGTCTGAATGGGTTAACTTCAGCCTGAGTGGCAGAGGTTTGCCATCATAAGCTTTACTGACAATTTCCACATAGTCCGTGCACACTGCATTCAGTCAGCACAACCAGCAGCTGTGCACACATCCCAGGAGAACTACAAGATCACGCAGGAATAAGAGACAAAAACGTGCAAACAACATGTTGATTTGTCTTTCTGAGGATGATTTGCTGTTCATTCGGTGCCTGTTTTCACGTAATGTTGATAAAGTGATGCAACATACAATCGGGAGCACATATATTGTGTTTTATTTTGAAATGACCAGATGTTCTTTGCATTTCCTTGTCTGACTTCCTGTCCAGGTCGTTCCGTTGTGTTCAGCTTGACGCATGCCTGCAGCAGGCGCCGTCGAATATAGACTTGGAGCGTATTTGGAACGGCGCAGAGGGTATTGGCGCTGCTCCGTTCCAAAGACAGACATCGGCGCTCACTGTGAAAATAGGAGCATTAGAGTGTCAGCAAACAGCGACGTAGTGTGCTGCGCTGACCGACCACCGGGCACATAGTATGTGGAAAGTGGCAGTTAGGCTTGCGGTTTATGGTAAACCTCCACAGATTGTATGTGGTCCTGTTCTATGTGTTTCATGTGCAGCTGTGATTGTATAAAAAGGGCTCATGAGAGGGGTCTACACTTTGGTCATGGCGGGTTTCTACTTTTATGATTTAAGTAAAGGGTTAATTAAGAGGTGTGACAGCGGCTGTAACTTCCTGTCCTTCCCTTAACTCTAAATACATAAATGTCATCCATGATGATAAAATGAGGTTCACATCCCATCTATAATAAAAGATGAGAAACTGTATTTACTCCAAAAAAATGTGTTTCCTTTTTCTCAGTTCAGGTTCTTTATAAAGTATTTCTTTAGTTAATGTTACTGCTCATTCTAAAAGGGATTTGGAATTCGTTTTGTTTCTAGATCGTCATTATGAGTTTTCGGGTTGCTTTAGCCCATCGTAAAGGCAACAATATAAGGTGAAACACTACCCTCAAACTGACACCAAACTAACCACAGAAAAGAAAACACTCAATTCCATGTGATGAATTATTAGTAGGGATGCAAAGATTAATTGTAAAATCGTGATAAATAGATTCAAAGGTGTCAAGATTCACATCTGTACTCTGAAAAACGAATTGCAATAATATGGTGAGCGTCAGCAGCTGTAGAGCAGAGGCGGTTGGCAGCTGCAGAGCAAGATTTAGAAATTGAGGACACACCACCGTCTTTTAAATCGGAGGTGTGGAAGCATTTTGGCTTCCCAAGACAGAAAATGAAAGAGGTGAGAAGATAACAGACAAGACAAAAACTGTGTGCAAATATTGCAAGAAGACAGAGAACTACACAAATAGCACAACCAACATGATGCAGCATTTAATCGACACCACGATGAGAAGCTCCAATCACCTCCCCTTGTTGAGAGAAAAAAAAACATTAAAAGGCCAAACCACACTGACAAGCGGGTTTACAGCCCCTAAAGGAATCTTTTTCAGTCATCATTTGTCTACAGTCTCAGTTTGTAAAATAAATCATGAGAGAATCGTATCGTGAATCCTATTGTTTCGTGAGTTGAGTGAATCGTTACATACCTAATTATTAGTTAGCATACATCGGTAAACATTACAAAATACAACAACACAAAATCTCTGTCTGAAAGTTACTGAACATCAGTCCCTGTTCCAAAAGCCTGGTTTCTCTGAAAGGTGGCTGCAGTTGCGATTCTAGAGTCTGTTGGGGCCCCTAGGCAAAAATCAATTGGTGGGCCCTCCAACCAATGTCAGCAGGGCAAAGAGAGTGAGTTCTGTCAGATGGGAATCCCTTAGGGAGGTTTCCTACCATCATTGCAAAAGTTCACATTTGCACATTTTTCGCCGCTGCTTTAGGGCCCCCTAGTGGGCCCCAAGTAGTTGCCTGCCTTGCATGATGACAAGCAGTGCCTCTGGATGGCTGGACTTTACAGACCAGGTGAACGTAGTTGACAACCAGTATCACCTGAAGAGCTACAGAGACAACAGAAGGGGAAAAGGGACACTTGTTACTGAGGTTATCATAATTTAATATATATGAATGACTTACATTCAGAAACGGCCCATTTTAATAATAATACGTTTTATCATAAAGCGCTTTTCAGGAGGGTTGGCGTTGGAAGAACGGAGGCTGCGTGAAGGAGTGTGTGAATGTGGAGGGGGGGCTGGTGGTTGAGGGCTTTATGTGTGAGGAGCAGGATTTTAAATTGGATACGGTACCGGACAAGGAGCCAGTGGAGATTTTATCAGTATACAGTAGGTCTTACAGGTTTCATAGACCTCATGACATTTTTGTCTGTTTTAAAATATTTTGATCCATCCTCAATTTAAAGCCTTGAGCAGGTAGAGGTGTTGTAAGAAACTGAAGATGTCTCGTGGGGTTCCCGAGGGCAACATAGTGTCTCACATGAATTAGTCCTTGTTAATTCACAAGATGAACAGTAGTAAAAAAAAAAAAATGTTTTACTCACTTACAGAAGTACTGCTATAAAAGCATTGATAACTGATGTTCAGACTGCAGTTAGAGCTAATCCCACCCTTATATTTGTGGTCAAGATAGTTGCTGATGCTGTTTATCGTAGTATTTGTTCCTGTCATGTAATCACAATGGCTCAGTAGAGATCATGGCCTTAGTTTAATATTTAAGAACTCAACTTTAAGGCTTACTTTGTGACTTTCAGAGCAGATTTTCAGATCAAAATAAATGCTCCTTTCCAAACTCCCCCCTCCCCTCCTGTCTCCACATGCCCCGCCCGCCCTGTCTCACTAGCAAGGACAGAGACAGCAGCAGACGAGTGCCAATAAACATTTGAAAACGGAATTCTGCAGTCAATAGTTAAGTAATGATGTACATCAATGTTACGGTTGTTGTGTTCTTTGTTTGAAAAGTCTGTGGGCTCTCCTTCGATCATGTTCTTGTGACAACACAAGGCGCCGTCGCCCTTCCAACACATATTGGCGGGGCTTACAGTTGGACAGGGTGAGGTACGCTCGGAATAAACCCTGTATGAAACATGTTTAAGCCTCTGAGAGAGACGGAAACAAGCTGAAGGAAGAGCCAACCCGTCCATGAGAACACAGAGCAAAGAACAACAAATTCTGAGTTTTAATTACCTCTCTTTTTAGAAAGTCTTTACTCAATAATTTATTTACATAGGATATATTTGATTTCCCCATTTTAATATTCAGGATGTTGCTTATTATGCCTTTAAACAGACTTGGGAGTAGGACAGGAGAAGTTGACTTCTTCAATCTAAAGGAAACTTCGACCTTTTCCCAACCTCAAGCAGCCTTTTTAATTAAGCGGAACATATCGACATGTGGAAAGCAGCACATGAACACAGCTATACAGTACTGTGCTCTGACACACAACCATACACCTTGTCCTGCTCACTACTTCTTCTGAGCTGTATAAAAACTAATTCCAGGCAGGAATTACATTTCCTCCCAACTCTATTTGGCAGGAGACCGGATTCTGCAGCCTGTATATACAGCTTTTTTGAAGATGATCTCATGCAGCTGGCTCACTGTGTGTGCTGTCACCTGCCTGTCATCCCTGAGGGTGCCAACGGCTGGCACTTCCACCGATGTGGGCACGATGGCTTACGGTTGCTATGACATTCAGACAATATGCGTGTGTGTGTGTGCGTGTGTGTGTGTGTGTGTGTGTGTGTGTGTGTGTGTGTGTGTGTGTGTGTGTGTGTGTGTGTGTGTGTGTGTGTGTGTGTGTGTGTGTGTGTGTGTGTGTGTGAGAGTATCAGTGCATGTGTAAATCCTCCCTCACACTGCCTCTGGCCAATGTTTGTTTATGCCTTCAAACATTCAATTGAAGCTCTTTAAATTCTAAGTTTGGGTAAAATAAAAAAAACAAGATGGATTTTTTTTAATCCCAACATGTGTATGGATACAAATTAAGACAACATAAAATCCTACATTTAATTTATTGTAACAAACTGTCATTTCTGATATGTGTCGAGCTGCACAGAAGCACCTGCAGATGACATTTTTAAGGAGAATTGGTTGAATGCCATGGGCAACTTCTCTCTACTGACATCCTTCAACACAGCAGAATCCAACACCTTCTGGTCACATTACCATGCACAGCAACTGATTGGCAGGAAGCCAGGGCAACATTGGAAATGTGTTAGTCTTAGCAAATTGCCTGGAGTGAGTTTGCATGGCCATAATTGTGAAATCAAGACAGCCCCCTTCTTTCTTCCTACATTGTCATCTCAGTAGCATCTCTAGTTATTGTTCATTCCTGCCATGGGATCTGCATAAGTCTCAACTAATGGCAAACGTGTCACTGGGTGTTATAGTTTCTGCAAACTTTGGGTGTGAATTTTAAGTGGGCAAACTGTGACATACATGTGTTTGTAGCTGTGAATTCTTAGTATACAGTATCTTTATTGTATGTAATGTTTAATGAGTCATTTCACACTTAGACATTTTAATTCAATTTAATTCACACTTCCCACCACTGACATTATCACATGTTCATGGAATAGGTTATAGACACTGTGGGCTGCCACCTCCACTTACAGTATAGGAGTGAAGATTGGTTAAGAAACTTGAGAATAGTGTCATTGAAAGACTCTGTGAGCCAGACAACAGACATCACCTGTGTGTGTCTGTTTATTACGTTTTTATGTCCACTTAGTGTTACAGTCAATACATGGAGATTCATACTGCTTCTAACATTTCCGCACACCTCCGCACATTGGGCGTGCACACTTACCTCTAGGCTACTGGCGCCCCCAAAGATATATTTATTTAACCTGCAACAGGGACAGCGTGGGTCACCAGTTAAAAGCACAGTTATGTTGGGGGTTACAGGCTAAAACGTTTGGGGACCCCTGCTGTACACCACGTAAAGATTACTCAACTTTTTTTCCTGTAAACGGTGTCAGTCTGATTTATTTGCGAGTGCGTGGATCTGCCCTTGGACAAAGAGGCTTTTCGCCACTGCTGTTGGGCACCTAGCGTCCACACCACCATGCTGACGTGTTAGCTTTTATGTTTGTGTGGTGATGCAGTAGTGTGTGTATGTCATCAAACTTGACTTGTGTGTTAATCTGAGATCAGAGATCAAAGCAAAAATATGTAACTTTTCCATCCTAAAATACTGATGTAAAAGTCGTTCTTATATTGCATTAACTTTCAACAGGGAGGTGTTCCCATGTCCACAGAGCACCCCCCTCACCTGTTTTCAGCACTATGTAACTTTAGCAGCGGGACACGGTGCTCTTGCAAGAAATGCATACAGTTTTACAGCATCGATTTACACACCAGCCTTCAGCAAAAAAGTCTGACGTAGAGCTGGCTATGTCTATACACTGTGTGATTTACAACAGTGAAGTTGCACTCATAGACCTTTTCTGGGCACCAAAGCCAAATTCCTCCATACTGTTGCTTTTTTCTTTATCGTCTTCTATGGACATAAATGGTGTGAAATCAACAAACTCATTAAATCTCTATGGACCAGGCAATAGGGATTTAACTTTGATAAAAAACCTCATCAAAACCACAATCTCATTTAAAAGAAGTTATCCGCACTCATCTTCAGTGGCTCACACTTGTCAAAGCAGATCAGCCACACTATAAATAGCAATATGCCAATAAGGTTAGCAGCAGGGTGACAAATTGTCTCCTCTTATTTCCTTCTTCTGTCAACGCAGCTGATAAGATAATTGGTTGGAGCCAGCTTCTCTTTTATTCCGTTTTAGCGCACCTTCAGTGAAAACACATCAGAACACTTAGAGAAGGGTTAAAAGAGCTCAAAGCTGGCAGCTCTGACCTGTCTGGACAGTTTTAGAGCTTTGAGCTGCTTCAAGGAGCAGCTGGGAGGGTTAAGCCTTACCAGTGATCACCCACAGGACTCTGTGTGCCTTTCATACAACCAGACATGTGAGTTTTGGTCAGAGATGTGCTGAGGTACTCGCAACTGCAGTGGATTAACATTCAACTGCAGCAACAATAGATGATGAATATGGAGAATAGGGCTGATTACCATTTTAAGAAAGGAAAGAGTTAATCCTGATGACACTGGAGCTCTTCCATGTGCAATGGCATGTCGTTGGATTTGTTGACAACAGAAAAAATTGCCTTACTAGAGCATCAACATGTCTACTTTTTTTGTTAATTATGTTATTAAACCATATTAAGTACTGATTTCAGATGCAATCATTCATAGTCAGTGGAAGATTACTACTGTTCTGATGGGTTAGGGCAGGGTGCGAAATACCCGGTGGCAATCGGGGGGGCCCCCCTTCAAGGCTTAAAGTTAAAAAAAAATCGTGAGCCTGAACTTTTTTTTTTTTTTTTTTTTTTTGGGGGGGGGGGGGGGGGGGGGGGGCGCACTTTTAATAGTGTTCACCAACAGGTTATGGGGGACACCAAACATTCATTTTTCTGCATTCTGATCAGTTTTTATGCACCAATTTGTGCCTTTTCACTCGCACTTGCCCCTGCACACGCACTGAGCGCTGATACAGTACGCTGCACGGAGATAATTGCAAACGATCTGGACGGCCACACTGAGCGCACCGAGTGTCTCCGGTGGCTTCGTGCAAGACAACAGCACTCCCGTTTTAAAAAGTTCCGATCAAAGACCCGCGTGTGGGGAGATTTCTTATCAAGATGCAGAAAACCCAAGAGCGCGCCGAATCACATCTCCAGCAAGCAGCTGAACAAAACGGGGAAATACATCGTTTGTAGTTGTGTGCTTTGCATTCAAAGACAGCGGACATCGCTCTCTTTTTCTATCTCTCTCTCTGGTCCACTGCAGAGTATAAAGTCAATTGCAGTTGATTTTTTTTCCAGAGACCCCCTAAACTTTTGCTTTTGAGGCTTTCAGGGGGTTTCAAGTGTCAATCAAGGGTTCTCAGACCCCCCTAGACCCCCTGTATTTCGCACCCTGGGTTAGGGTATGTGTCCAAGACACAGGGTAATGTACAAATACTAGAAAATCTCCAATTGAGTCGCCATTTGTTGTTTTATGGCAAATGTAGGATCCTAGATTAGATTTGAGTTTTCAACTGTCTAAGGACTGAAGGCTGGGAAAGATCATCTTCTACTCCTTAAAGCTCCAAAAGACTTGAATCAATGCTGAGGGACGCTTAAGTAAATGAAACACAAAATAGTTCTAAAAAACAAAAACTAAGCAAACCAGCACATGTACTTTAAATGAAAGTGTATTTACACAATAAATAATATTTGTGATTAATCAAATGTTTAACCACATGTTTGAAATTACATTATTTTGCTTTTCCAAAAAAAAATGTTATGCTTTTATTTTGTATTTTTGTACTTTCTTAAGCTAAGAGACTTTACGTCCTGTTTGGATACAAACCTGCTTTTATTTTGAAAGAATATAAGTAACTTGTGGTAGACCGAAGGTTTCAACGAAATCAAAAAGTGAATGAAAACAGCTAAAGAGGACGTTAAAAAAGGTGAAACCTTCGTTACACGATTGTGACATCAAACATTCAATCAAATGCTAATGACAGCCATTCGAGGTGAGAAGCATCCCCCGTGCCCCCAACCAGCTAGAACCACCAACAACTAATCAATGCAATAAAAAAAAATGATGCATTCACTTTGGACCTTAATCGCATCACCATTTACACATCTTCACACATTTTTCTTTGGTGGAATAGATACATTCAAAGTATTCTACATGTACTGTAGTTTTAAGTGTTTTTGTAAAGTCACTTCTTGCACTATTAAGTTCCATTAAGGCACTCCTATTTTAACTTCCCGGCATGCTTCTTGTTTGAACTCCACATTATACTTCCACTGCCCTGCGGGGTTGGGTGGCTAATCAAGTTTCTAAATGTAGCCTTAATGGTAGGTGTTAAAAATATTCATGAAGTGATGCTTCACATTCCTAATCAAATCAGTGTGCACAACAGAGAGCAACGGATGGATTGATGCATAATCTATTTGCACACAGTGTTCTTTTAGTCAAAGGCTTTACCTGAATCAAATATTCATTGGCTGTATAAGTAGTGTTAAAGCCCAAATGCATTGAAAGTGAAATTTGATGAGCCTGATTTGATGATGCTCTGGGAAACTGCAAGCAAGGGATCTGAAATGCTAGAAGCACAGAGGCAGGAGAAAGGGTTGGAATGTTCTTTTTTTCTTTGGTAACAGTGGTCGGTCTGATTTAATCAACCTCTGATTATAGTTGCTTGCTACATAACAGTAGAATAGAAAGCTTTACATACACAGTCGGACACAAGCAATGATTTTGAATGCATCAAGAAGGGCCTCGTCGCCTACCTTCTATAAGAGGCTGCAGAGGCCGGCAGCAGCTACCTGTCATAACTTTTTTGGACATGAATCCAAATAAATGACTCGTGGAAAAAGGCTCAATATGAGCATCTCTTATTGGTTGTTTTGTTCTTTATTCTTTTGATTTGATGAATGAAATCCTTACCTTTTTATTTTTTTTATTTTAACTCTCTCCAAACAGGTATCCACTGGCTCCCTGTCCCTTACCATATAAAATCCTGCTCCTCACACATAAAGCACTCAACCACCAGCCCCCCTCCACATTCACACACTCCTTCACGCAGCCTCCGTTCTTCCAACGCCAACCTCCTGTCTCCCCCACCAAGCACCAAACCTGGGGGGACAGAGCCTTCTCTATACTGTAGATGCCCCCTCCCTCTGGAACTCACTCACTCCCCGCTAGTGGTGTGCGATATAATGATCTTAGATCGTGAAGGATTTGAACGTGTTAACGATCTGCCAAAGCAGAGAGATCGTAGAAGCGGGCTAATGTGTTTATTCTATCATGCTGCACTTTATGCTCTTACACAGACGTGTCTCCCCTTCCGCTCCGCAGCATCGGTGAAAACGAAAACGAAACTTGAGAATTAGTCCGCAAAAACAACTCCATCCCGGTTATATGCAACTGTTTTGAAATGTTTCCAAACCGACACGGCGTGAGCAACAGTTAACTTATCTGCAGAGTTTGCACAGATAAGGTTTTCATCTCGGATAGTGACACAACAAACTCTAAACGAGCCGGAGAGACGTTAACAGTCTGCAGAGAGTCAGACAGACAGTGATGGGAAATATAACACCGGTGTTTAAAATGCTGCTGTCTGTGTTTTCTGCTCTCTCTCTCAGTTTTTAAAAGTTACTAACAAGCCTCTCCACTCGAAGCTCATTTGTTATAACAGAACCTATAGGGATTGAGCTAAACGATGTTATGAAACGGAGGGAGGCGATCATATCAGCGAGGTCCTGACCTTGGCTGTTAAATTTTTTAAACAGCCAACAATCATTTATTTCTATACATTGATTTCCATGCATACTGCTGTAACTTATAAGTGATGTCATTCAGTAGCTCTTTCTCCTCTCGTTCAGTTTGCAGCAGGCAGTTGAGAGTGAGTAACACTGGTGACTGTCTGTCAATCAAAGGTGTCCCGCCCCCCCTCAATGAATAAAACTATTCTTTCAGTAAAAATATTAAAGTTTAATCGAGGGAAAGACATTTCTGGTGCTAAAATGTTCTGGTGGGAGACCTCCAGACCCCCTACAAAGGCGTTTTTCAAATATACTAAACTTATTAGCACAGTGTCTGAGCATTTAACAACATTATACAGGTGAATAAGTTTGGTTGAACTGGTCAGTAACTTGCAAATTAGTCTTAAGAGCAGTATGAAAAAATTATGATAAAATCGTGATCGGGATTTTGACATAAAAAAATCGTGATATGATATTTTTCCCATATCGCCCACCTCTACTCCCCACACATATTCAACAATGCACTGACCCATCTACATTCAAATCACTTGAGACTCACCTTTCCAAAAGAGCTTTTAATGTATGATTGTGATGTGTGTTTATCTGTGGCTTATATGTTGTTGTGTTTATGACCTGTGTGTAACGTTGCAATGTTTGTTAGTTTGTTCTTACTATGTTGCCTTGATGTTTCTGTCTTTTTAGCAAATGTACAGTGTCTGAGTTCCTGAAAAGCGTTATCTAATTTAAAGCAGTCAATGTTTGTGCGGGTAATAACAGGGAGCTGTCATTCATGAAGCGTCTCCCATGACAGTCAAACTGTGTTAAACATGCTGAGTAAGTCAGCATTGGTGAAGACTTGATGTTAGATTAAGCCCACCCCACACTCACTCAATGAGGTTAACCTCATTCAAGTAGCAGTATGGTTTGAGAAAGAAACATATAATCACCTCTCGTTTTAGGTCCAGCCCAAGCGCTTCTTGTAGTTGGATATTCCACAAAAACTGAAGACAGTGGCAACCAAGAGATGTCCAAATCAGATGTCAAAGCAAGCTAAATTGACTACTTTCAATCACAAGGAGCAACAATTCTGCTCGCAGATCCATTTGGGTTTCCAAGTTCTACACCTATCCCCAGCAGGGAGGTTACTAGACGACTAAGTTCCAAGTCTGTTAAACGGAAATTTCAATTCAGACTGAACGACTATCGTTTAAAGGGAAGAAAACACTAAAAAAAAAAACAGCAAAAAATGGGCATGAATGATTTACAATTGTCTGCAGGTAAACAATGTAACTGGGTTTGCACACTGCGGCTGATGTAAGCAGAACTGGCAGCACCAGCATTCGGTCCTCCATGCAGGTTTACATCAATATGCCTGTGTTAAATGTGGTTATGCAATGCTCCGGTCGATAGCCAGTGTAACGTGAAACAGACTACAAACATACTTACCTCAACTTTTTGGGATAAAAATCCTGCCAGAACACACTGATCCTAACAGATGCTATCCATTAACTGTGCTCTGTACATCCAGGTAAAAGAGCGGGGAGCAGCGGAGGTGCTCCCGTTTCAGAAAAACATTTGACTGATGTTATCAAGGGCCGACGTATAAAAATTGTAATCATTTCTTTAAACAGCTCCTAACTCTGGTGCCGACTAGCAAGGATAATGAAATTGCACTGTTTAGTTGATTAAACACACACACTTAGTCCCTAATAGCTTGATTTCATTTTCCCAATATGTAAAGAAAGTATCCATTAATAATGTAAGATTGTTTTCTGTTAAGCCTTACCCCTGAAACTTGTTTAAAAGAAACCAGAGACCAGTATGGCAAAAGAAAGGAAAAAACATCGTCATAAATCAATGAATGTACATCTCCTTCCCCCCTCTCCAGTTGTTTATGTACTAAAACCTTTCTGTAAATTAATGACCTGTTTTTTAATGTAAATAAGTTTTCTGATAAGCCTAACCTGGAAACTAGTATAAAGATATTCAGAACGATCTGTGATTGTGGCAAACAGCCTGCTATGGTGAAGAGTAATTCATAGATTTACTTTATTACTTCTTAATCCTTTCTTGCAGACAACATGCAGACAACACACAGCCAACACACAGCCAACATGCAGACAACACACAGACAACACACAGCCAACACGCAGCCAACATGCAGACAACACACAGCCAACACGCAGCCAACATGCAGACAACACACAGCCAACACACAGCCAACACGCAGCCAACATGCAGACAACACACAGCCAACACACAGCCAACACGCAGCCAACATGCAGACAACACACAGCCAACACACAGCCAAACACAGCCAACACACAGCCAACACACAGCCAACAGACAGCCAACATGCAGCCAACACACAGCCAACACACAGCCAACAGACAGCCAACATGCAGCCAACATGGAGCCAAAAGCAGCCAACATGCAGCCTGTTTGAGTACCATTACTATCCAAGCCAGAGCGGTCACGCACCACAGCCGCCACCGCAGCGGACACACAGCCAGTGTGTAGCGGCCGTAGTCTGTACTTCAGTAGCGAATTGCTGAATCTTTCTACTGAAGTTTAAAATTCACTCCTTCCTTTCTGCCAAGACTTCCAAAATTACTTCAAAGCTTGCTGATTGCCTTCAGTGGTTTCACAGCTGTGTGGAGTGACTGCTGATGCAAACAGAACATTGTGTGTGTGTGTTCCACTGCTTTGTAATAAAACTTTTTTCATTATATAAAACACAAGCAGGCTGTTATTCTGGATATTTGTTCAGTGGATCAGTTTTGAATATTGCAGGAGATGGTATAAATAGTGTGCGAGGGAGCCTAGACACCATGTGAATTCACTCTGACAACTAACTTTGAAGAATGACATTTCTATCAGTGAGAAGAATTGTAATTCAACATTGATTATGCAGGAAATATGCAAAGTTAGATACAAGTCTTACTGATAATTGAGTATTCTGGTTATGAGCCTTATCCTGGTTTTGAGCATATTCAGGATAAGGCGTTTACATGCACACGGAGAAACCTGGTTATTCTAAATACTTGTATACATGATAGTATCCCGGTTTCTGTTGACTGCAACCCATTTGTGCATGTGCCTGTGATTTTTATTATTTACATCACAAACCGCAGCAACTTTGAAATCTGAGAAACATAAGACCACTGTGGCTTAAAGTGGGCTTAGCTTTATTAAATGCCAACATGGTGTTATGGGCATATGGCGTATCCACCTCATCACCTCCAGCAGCAGTAGAAGAGAGACAGCAAATATTAAACATGTCCTTACCTCTGACTGGTGTCAGCCTGTCACTGCCTCCACATAGGACAAGGGAGCAATGGGTGAAGATACGCAGCCATGGTGGATGCCATGTTTGTTGTACTGATACATCATTTGGCTGAGGCCGCACCTGCAAAGGTAGTCATCGGCTGTCAGAAACCACGGTACATGTCAGAGTTCTCCAGGTAGCAAAATCAGGTTTTTCAAATTCGGGATAAGGGCTTATCCTGGTTTCTGAAACCGGGATATGATGTTACATGGACAAACACAAAAAGAGGATACTTAAAAGGTCCATGTAAACACACAAAGTACATTTGTTTTATTGTTTTTATTCTCATTCCTGTTCTAAATTAATTTAAACATGAAGAGTGTGACATTTTTATACAACTTTGTTCAACTGAAAACTTATATGCTGATGACCCAGATCACGGCCCAGTCGTGAGTGAATTCTCAGACTGGTGCAGGTCATCCTTCCTGGACATTAATGTCCTAAAGACAAAAGAAATGACAGTGGATTTCAGAAAAAATCCCTCTGTCATTTCCCCTGTTCTTATAGATAACCAGGCTGTTGAGGTTGTGCATCAATACAAGTACCTTGGGACCATCATTGATGACAAACTGGCCTTCGAGCTCCAAACTGATGCTGTTTGTAAGAAAGCTCATCAGCGTGTGCACTTTCTCAGGAAGCTTCGCAATTTTAATGTTGACAGCACTTTTATGAAGATGTTTATTCTTGCTTCATTGAATCAGTTTTAACCTTCTGCATGGTGACCTGGTACGGGTCACTCAGCATCAAGAACCGCAACAAAATGCAGAGCATTGTTAAACTGTGTGGGAGAATCACAGGATCGTCCCTCTCTGATCTTTCCCATTTATATAGAGTGAAGTGTCTGAAAAAAGCTCAGTCTATCTCAGGAGATCATAGTCATCCCCTGTCCAAGGATTTTAAGTTGCTGCCGTCAGGCCGCAGGTTCAGCCTGCCAGCATGCAGGACAAAGAGATTGAGGAACTCATTTGTCCCCGCTGCCATTACCTTCCTCAACAACTTACTGTGTAACTGTGTTTCTATTGTATTTATTTATTGCCCTTTTTTTTTTTTTATGTTGTATGCTGACTGATGGATGTATGCGTGTGTGCATTTATTTTACTGCTGACTGCGAGACAAATTGCCCTCTTGCAGGGATAATAAAGACAACTTGAACTTGAACTTGATATAGGCTAAGATTTTACTAAGTGCTGTATTAATGGTTATGTCCCTTTTAAAAATTGGGAGATATTTAAGGGTTAAAAACCTGTTGATTGCCTTTTGTTTTGTCTTTTTTGTCTAAAATGCATTTATTTGTGTAAATAATTTATTGATTACTCCTTACTGGTTTTTGACTTTCTAATAACTAATTAACACTGATACTTTGATTTAATTACCAAGGGTGTACTTACTTAATAGGATGTTAAGACATATTTTAATTTAGCTGGATTTAGGCTTTTTTCAGAGGGGAAATGGCCAACAGTTAAACTAGTCAAAGAGATTTGTTAATAACCTGGAAATGCAAACGTAGTACTACATGGGGGCACCAGTGTAGCTTTGTGAGTAGAACAGGCGAACCATGCAGAGGCCATAGTCCTCCACGCATCAGTCGCAGGTTCGACTCACAGTCACGACCATTTGATGCACATCTAGTCTCTCCTCCCCACATTTCCTGTAAGCTGTCCTGTGTATTATTGGCAAAAGTCTAAAAAAAAAACATGCAAAAGAGACCAACTAACAACTCAATTATAAAACACAGATCCCTACAAAATACATTAAAAAAAATAGTGTTTTAAGCATAACTAGAGTATTAATTAAAACCATTCATACCTTTCATAAGGAGTGTTTTTTTTAATTGATTATTTTAGTTTTATAAAAGTAGTGAACAATGGTGTAGGGTTGACTGAAGGAGAATCCTACAGTAAGCTGGATATAACTGTCAACTGTGGACTGCAGTATCCTTATTTATTGTGTTCCATCACTTGTTAACACACGCTTAGATTGTGCACCACTGAGGAAAAGAAAAACCACCCCTGCCAGTCACTGTAGACTCAACAACTTCGCAACATGCCAACAAGTCCCTCTCATCAGCCGGCTCTGACACAAGAGAAGCCCTGGGTTGTTGGGTTTCTGCCAAGCATGCAACATGAATGTCATATTCACAATGCAGCTTGACATCACAGTCCCAACGCAACACTGCAATTTGTGTGATAAAGGTGGTTCTGCTGCTCTGACAAGAGAAAAGGCCACACAAACAATAAGCACCGAGCTCTGCTTGTTCCGCCCAGCGTTAAAGTTTGTTGGATGTAGTTTAAACAGCCTAGAAAGGTAGCAGGTTGCTTTCCATCTCCTGTTATAAAGTGGATGGACCATTTCAGCCAATATGGAGGACAGATTTGGCTAGTTTTAAGTGTCCCAGCATTATTTTTAGGATGAATTTTAATGTGTGCTTCTTGCTGAGTCATAGGAACAAGGCTGTCGGGGTGCGGTGATATGATTGGTTTATTTGACCTATATTGCAAAATACGGTATATTATGTGTCAACACTTTACACAATTTCTCCCATCGCAACTGAAGTGTTGTCAAGGTTGGGAAAGATTGTTTTTATTACGAGGCAAAGTCTATGTATAGCAACCTTTCAACAAAAAGGCAATTCAAATGGTTTTAATGAGACTTATTGGACATCAAGTCACGAAAAAACAACATGATGCATTTACAAAGGGCATTTAAAGAATGAAATGAAATTAAGTTGGAATCTAAAAACATACAGAAGAACAGTTACAGTTAAAATGAAATGCTTTCTGACTTCTGACTTATTTCTTAGAGGGAAAATGTTGTTGAATAAATTAGCATATAAGCAATAGTTTTCAGGCATTTCATTCCAGATGTTGCAGAAGAAAAACAATCAATAATGGTGGTATATTTTGTTTTCAAAAGGACACAATTTTAGATGTTAAGAGGTTCAAGAGTAGACCCTTGGGGAACTCCAGAAATGTTGTCAATTATATGTTAATGTACAAAATTACTCAAAAGAAAACATAGTCCCTGACAATCTTATGAGGTTAAAATTAGCTTCACACTGTGCCAGAAAGTTCCAGCTAGTTTGCTATTCCATTTAGTCAAATGTTGTGGCCCAACACAATAAATGCATTTGTAATACATAGACATAATACCTGGTTGAAATCCTGACCAGAGTACACAAATGCAGCTGTAAAGGATCAAGAATATGTTCTGTAACCATGTCTTGGAAAAGTTTAGCCAACTTTACATTTGTTCAAGCAATGAGGATCATAATTGGTCCCTTTCTTATGAAGACAAACTTTGGTCTCCAGCATTACAACCAGACAGTCTCAACCCATGCACCCACCAAACCTTTACTACTTGTTTTTGCTGTATGTCATCAAGGCCAAACTATTTCCTACTTTGTCACTGGATGTTGGCATTGGGCATAAATTATACAGTTCAGATGTCCAACAAGAAATGGGACTGTAAAAATGGTTTGCCCTTGACATTGGCATCATGGGATTAAATGTCAGACAGAAGACATAAACATTGAGCCTATGGTCCTAATTAAAACATGCTCAGGGTTTGGTAAAGGGCAACAAAGACAATGTTAAAAACAACAACTTATGTACACTGCTTGTGAGGCTGGCCCTTTATGTCTCAATCAGTAGAGGGTTGCTATAATGCATGAATGGGTGCAGGGTGAATCGGGCACCAACATTGAGAAAATCTAAATGCATGTTAAATATAAATTAATTAGATCATGTTTACAATGAGCTTGGTAGACTGTCAGAACATGTCAACATTCATTAAAAATGGGTTCCAAAACTTACTGGTCAATGTCTGTGTGAATACTTATACTTCTTGCTTACGGGTTGGTGGCCAAATGGAAGTGTATATAAGACCTTCAACTTTTGCCAGTCAGGTGACTTGAGGCTTCTCTCTTATTGGTTTGTCTTAAGTTTCCTCGAGGACACAGCAGGAACACTCCCCAGCACTCCCACTTGTATCAGCAGCAAATAAGTATTGTTACTTTAAAGTGATTGGACTTCTAATGCCTACTGTCATATTCATGTTTTTTTCCGCTAAACTTTATTAACACACTGCTGCTGATATAAATACAGATGTGCAACAGTCACTCCCCCCTTTAGCTAACTGAGTGACCAATGACACAACTGTAGTGTTTCAGACTGCAGATATGCTAATAAACTATTGACTTATCTTAATTTAAGAAAAGTGAGAATAAACCTGAGAATATTTTACTTATCCATCTATGAGAAATTGGGACCCCTACTGAAGAATAATCTCCCAGCCGCCACTAATCGTAATGTTTTTATGTACTGTATAAAACGCTGAGTTATTAAAGTTATTTTAAGAAACAAAATGCATCTCCTGCTTATGTAGCAGCAAGTTAAAGCCCGTGGATCTTGGTGCCAAGAGTCTTTTCGGAAGACAGAGTTCGGATCAATTTAAATGATGGTTTAGATAAGGTCAGACCTACTCTTGGTAATAAAAATGACTGATTCATACCTTACATAGCATTAAATCACATTCTGTTCCTTAGCCCCTTCTCAACTTGTTTTTAAATGTCCTCTGAGTAATTTATGTGATAGACTACTGTGGAACTGATTTAAGACAATCACAATAAGACAGCTGTTTCAGATTATTTCGTATCAATCTGGAGGAACTCTGTAGCTTCTGTAACCACCACTGAATAAAGAGTGGCCTTCATGTCAAAATTTCACCTCTAGCCGCTGGGCAGTATTTATTGACACAATTGCCAAACAGATAAGCAGGTACTATTTTCTACTGTATCTCCTGATTAGTATTCTTAGCGTTCACTGTTTGTTGCCTCTCCCATCAATATGAGGTGTGGATAACATGCATGGCACACATCCAAGGTTCTATAGCAGCAAAGCTGGCAGAGAAATCGAATATTGACTCGTTATAATTTACATCAGGGAGTTTTGTGCCAACCATGATTGCATGCTAAACACCGATAAATAAGTAAAGATGTCATCAAACAAATACAATACATGACCAGCCAGACTGACAGCACAGTCATGGCAGAGAGTCTGTAGGGATGTAGCTACAACAGCCTGATGTTTTTTTTTGCAAATAATCTTTTGGCAGCTGTCAGAACATTCATCCGGCCTGATTTAATTTTTTATTAGATGCATTTGGTGCACTTGAAAAGCAGATGAAAGTCCTTGTGCATTTTATTCTGCGAGCTCTGCATAGATGCAGTATCATCCACAGAGGCATAATAGTATGAGAAACAACAGATTCACCAACAAGATGCTGGTAGTGTAATTGGGATGAGAGGACTGTACGTGCAGAAGCTGGCATGATTGGCATACTAGGGATTGCATCTTGACAACTCAATCAACCTAGCTCTCGACCACACACTGGCGTTTTCTATTTATAGAGTAGCCTCCCTGTCACTTAACTTCACTATATATGACAGTTCGCACTGTTATAGCTTTAAGTGTTGTGTAGGTTTATGCTTCTGTGCAAAACCTGAAAAGACAGAGAAATGGTTTAGTTCAACAGTCATGTGCTTTAAGAATATTAGCTATCCTCCGTTTCACTTAATACCCATCTCAACACCTTCTAAGCTGTGACCTCCATTAACTTGTTGTCACATTAAGTACCTGTGTTTGTATGATTGCACATATACCAGTAAGGTGTTGTGTTGAAAGGAGAATCAAGGGAAGTATTGGGGAACATGTATTCTTTATTTTATGAACTAAACCAAGTTGTTCATGGCCAGACTATCAGCTTATAGTTAATTATCAATATATATAAATAATATAGTTTAAAATATCAGGGCAATCCATTCAATAACTTGTGGAGACATTTTAGTTTGGACCCATTAGTAGTAGCCCGATCAACTGAATGAAAATCAGATACTGGTGTGAAAACACTGGAAAGATGAGCTAATTTAACTGCTTAAAATGTTGCAGTATTGATTATGATTAGTAATTTGCTTTTTGTGGCTGCTACAGTCTTGACTGATTTGGGGAAAAATCAAACTTAAATCTGCAAACAGAAAATATTCAAATCTTTAGTTCATTCATCCATCATTTATACTCATTTTAGGTGATCCAGACAACCAATCCTAAAGGAGTGAATAAATATTCCCTGAGTATAAGACGGCTACAAATACAGAAAAGGTTGGCATGATAGGGGAAATACGTCCAGGTCTTTCCTTCCAGCATCAAAACCACACACTTGTAGCTACTGGATTTTTCATAAAAGACACGTCCATTGTGACTCCTCTATCCTCGACCCATTTAGTGTGTTCATGAGTTATTTACTCACACTGTCAACCCCTTTGAAGCTTTCTCTACCATCGCACACACACTTTTATATACACACACACACACACACACACACACACACACACACACACAGGAACACACACGAACACACACACACAAAGTCCCTAATGCACATGTGCCTTCTTCATACGGCATCAAAAATAGACTGTATTTACAGTACTTATCAATAAATAAAGGCTTACATACTTGTGTTCTATATTTTATACACATCAGCTGTAGAAGGTAAATTGATATTATGTGTCATAGACATGGATTTCATATTGGTTGTGTGTGATGAACTATAGTATAATTTGAGTAGAGCTGCAACTAATAATTATTTTAATGATCAATTCATCTGCCGATTAGTTTTTTGTTAAATTGGATTTTCCCCCATCCCTTTAATCAAAAAACAGAACCCAGATATTCAACCAACAACAGGTTATTACTTGAGCGTACCAGAGCTTTTAAAATGTGAAATTATAACTAAATGCTAAACTAAATGTTGACAGGATTTGCTACATCAAATGGGTCTAATAGACCATAGAGAGCATCGCACACAGAAAATGTTTGCTTATAGGGCTGGAAATCTATGGGTGTCTCACGATTCGATTGGATTTCGATTCTTGGGGTCATGATTCGAATGTGAAACTATTTTTGAATCAAGACGATTCTGAAATCATGATTCAAAGTCTATTTTTGAATTAGTACATACTTCAGCAACTTATCCAGTCATCTGTGAGACTGGCTGAATTTCTTGCTGCTCCATTTGGTGTTCTACTGAGTTAAAGAGCTAGCATTAGCACTTAGCATGGTTATGAATCTATTTAAAATCTCAGAAGATAAGAATCGATATTTTCCCCACCTCTATTAGCTTAACTTCACTCCTCACTCACATACATTTTTTTAAGATCTTACTGATGACAATATTGGTATACTTTGAACATGACTGTACTGATACTAGTTTACCGCACACTCCTCGTTTGATATACAGTGGTGGCCAAAATGATAAGAACACTTGGCATATTTAAGAGGTTTCAGTTGTTTTTGTTGAATTGGCCATTAAATACCTATAAAAGGAATGAAATATCTACAAAGTCATCATTATGCTCTATACACCATAGAATAGAGCCATCATGAGGAGATTTAGGTCATTTTCCTTACCAAAAACAAGCTACGCCTATTTCACTGTCAACGTCACACAATCGAAGTCCGGACCTCAACCCCATCGAGCAAATTTGGGGCGAGTTGGAAAATAAACTGGACAGATCTATTGTACATTCAAAGGAAAGCCTTTGGCTTGAGTTGCCGAAGGCATGGGATAACGTAAGTGTTGAAGTTTTCAGGAAATATTTTGACACTATGCCAGAGAGATGTGCTGCTGTAATTGCTGCAAAAGGTGGACATACCAAATATTAAAGTTAAAAGTCGATAAAAACAGTACAAATATGTTCTCTACTTACAGAACCATCTGCATATTTCATGAACATTATGAAATTGAAACATTTTTGGAGGCAAAAAAAGGTCAATATTTTTCAGATCTGTCACCACTGCAAATCAAATGTGTTTTTAATCCAAATTTGATTTTGTGCAAATTATTTAAAATGTCTCAGTTACTACAACTTTCATGAGAAGGTTATAGAACAAACATGGATCAAAGCCTCCCTAACAATCTACTGTCAGTAGAGTCTGCTGGGTCTTACAGGAACAATAGCAATATATATAAATGTTTATGTTTTCTGCAGTTAACAGGACCTTTGTAACTCCCGGTGTCTCACCTAATGACTGCATCTACAAAATACTAGGCACTATTAGGCACTTTTTGTTTGTGTTGGTTAACAAGATATTATCTCTGGTTCTGAGAAGTGAAGCCACAGGGGTCGACTGAAAATTGTGTTGCTTCACTTGCGTGCAGTCTGTCCCTACCATAGACTGTGTGGTCCCTACTGGGAAGCTTCAGCTGCAGCTGTCTGCAGTTATAAGGCTGATTTCAGAAACAAAAACAGCAGGGGCAGATTAATTAGTCTGTAGACTTTTTTCTGGCTGTGTAATTTCTAGTTTTTATGAGGGGGAGTAGTGAGGGATATTTTGTTTCGGAGTTTTCAAATGTGCAAACAATACCAGCTACTCTAAACAGTAAAAAGACAACACACAGGTAACGAAAAAGGTGAAACTATACATTTGTTAATTGTTTTCTAGATGCAATTACATTATTTTTCTTATAAAGGATAACAACTTACATGCAACATACATTCATAGAGTTCATGAGTTTGGAAAACGCTCCTGAAGTCAATATGCCACGAGGGATAGCTCACAGACCTAACTACAGAATTAAAAACAAAAAGAAGACTGAATCCTACTAATGCTGACTCTTGAAGTTTAATTTTACAACTCACTTTAAAATGAAGGAAACTGTTCTGGTCCTGTACCACATATGTTAATTTTTATAACAAAGGATTAAATATAAGGCCAAAAAAAAACAGCCAAGAAGAATTATCACGGGGCTAAAAATTATGTAAATTGGGGATGAGCCAAGTGACAAATTTTCATGTTGTGAAACGCATTTTTAAATTCAGACAACAAGACTCATTGAAAGTTAAGAAAACACATAGAGGTAAAACTCAGATCAGAGCACTATTTCCTTTAAATGGCTCAACACGGGCCCACAGTGTCTGCAGGTATACAATGTCAGATGGGTTTGCCGAGAGTGACTATAGTTAGCGGTGTTTGCTCCGCCAGCATGTGGTCCTCCTTGCGTGTTAATGTCGCAATGCTGTGCTGGTTACGTATCGCTCCAGTCGAGTACTTCTGTGCCAGTTTAACCTGACAAATACTACAAGCAACTTCAACTCCACTTTCTACATTAAAATACTGTATAACTATCTCGCGTTACAACATGCCATCGGTTGACTGCTGGTTTACGTAAGGGCACTGGAGCATTATGGCTAGGCACGGATTATCCACCGGGCAGATTGGGCCGGTGCCCGGGGGCCTCCGACCACTAGGGGCCTCCAAAACCCCACCAGCTGTAGCCTCATCTTGTCTTTGCCTTTTTTGTTTCTTTTTTTTTTAAATAAAAAAATAATAATGTGTGTGCTGAAATATGGACCAATGGATGCAAAGTTACTTTTTGTGAAAATATGAAAACTATCATGATTGGTTTGCTGGCTGTGTCTGTGTCATGATGGTGAAGCGGAGTACAGTGACCCGCCGTTAGTTAGCGTAAAAAGAGGGAATAACAGGCATTATTTACGTGTGAAACTAAGTTAATGTTAGCAGCTAAAAACAAAGAACAAACATGGATAAGAACTCGTCAGAGAACTGGATTTTAATGATGTGGTGGAGGAGTTTTTGGAAGACCATTGCGTAAGGTAGGCTTTCTCTCATGTTATTTACGCATTAGGGACTGTCATCATTTAAGGTAGTAGCCCATATATCCTTGTCTCTAAGGTGTTGTTCTTGGAAAACATTAGGCTTTTTTATCCTTACGTCTCTATCGTGAAAATCCTGTGATTAGAAATGTAGTGGGTGTGTGTGTATGTGTGTGTGCCTGTGCTTGTGTGCACACGCGCGCACTCACTCTCTGCGCCTGTGTGATTGATAGATGCTATAGTTGCTGCCTACAAAAGTATTGATTCAATAACGTTGTGTAAATCCTGTACGACAGAAGAAATGTACAGGTGTATGTGATCATAGGCTTTAGCCTGTCAGTGTAAATCCTGTATTAGCTAAAGGTGTTTAACAGCAACGCTGGACTACTGAATTGCGCGTGTGTAGAGAGATGGGGGGGCCTCCAAGAATTTGTGGCCAGGGGCCTCTGCATTCTTAATCTGTGCTTGATTATGGCAGTATGGCAACAGCCCTTAACCAGAGCTGCAGCCTCGGCTTGTGGTCAGTGGCTGTTACAGCTGACATACAACAAGTGGACAGCATTGCAGACCTGAGTTAATAAAACTGTCAATAATTAGTTTTAACAACTGGTTGATCTTGTGCCGAAGTCGACAACGTCTTATCAATACGTTGGCTAATCGCCAACATCCCTACTTTGAATGTCTCCAACTTGGGCCCTTTTTTTAATATTGAGACATAATGTACTGCTTTATCACCTCCTGCTTCTTACAATCTTATCTCCCTTGTGATTAGATGTAATAAATAAAGGTATTCAGCTTTAATTAGGATTCACCTTACCACATACCTAACAAGAGTTTAGAGCAGCTTCCAGGTTAGGCATCTTTACTGCTATACATTCACCTCTGTGTAAAACATCCACATGTCGAGAATGCTTATGACTAGACACTCCACATGTGGCTCCAAGCACAAGTGCTTGTTTATTCAAAGCTCTGCCAGGGCTCCCACTGGCATCCTCAGAGCATCACTGTCTGTTTGCATGGAGCTCAAAAGGTACTGGAGGCTCAGTGGGAAGTGCAGCAGAATGTTTATGTCAGTGCCTTAAAGTAATCCATGTAGCTTAGTCAGTATGCTAGCTGCCTCACTGCACTAAAAATCCTCCAGGTCTCAAAGTTATTCAGAACAAATGTGTCGGTGACAGTTACTTGACCCTGTCCTATCATCCCTTTGGACACAACTTTAACTTCCACCAATGTGTCGCCCATTCTAACCCACTCACAAAGATTTATGGTCTCAGATTGTATCATAAATATTGTTTTTGCTAAATTTGAATTTTGCGAACCTGGCCACACCCTGACGTCAGGTTCTGCCGATGTAAATGAGCCAAACATGGAGCAATGTTGTAGGACATGCCCACCTCTGGAGCTCTTTCAAGTACACGCCCACCCGACTGCAATCAGAGCTGGCCAATCGGAGGAAAGAGGGCATGTGGGGAGGGGGGCCTTAAAGAGACAGCAGCTGAAATGAAGCGTTTCAGGCAGAGGCTGAAATGAGGGATTTTATTGACACAAGTATCAGATAAATAAGGAGGTTTTAGAGCTAAACATCTCACAACGCGGTGTCCCAGACTGACATAATCAGTATAATAGATCTCCTTTAGAGATGCAGTATGTAGATTCCGCCGCCAGGGTGCTCTCAATCAATAATGCAATAACAAATGATGACATCGAGGCTATCAGGGAATCATGGGAGTTCGCTCTGCTATGTTGTTGCATGGGAGAATGCATATTGTCCTGCGTGACCACGCTATAAAAATGTTACTCTGAAATATGAATGAAGACTTCATGTTCTTGGAGATTGCTAATGTAATTCAAGCAAGCGATAAGAGTCTGCTTATGGATATTTCATACCATACAGATATGACTGGAAACAAACGCAGCTTGTAAGAACAGGAAGAATGAGAGTATGAGTATGAGAGGGCAGTATTTCTTCTTCAGGAGATATGGTAAATCTAGCATTTTTCAGGACAAGTTAGGACGGAACAACAAGCTGTAAACACACTAGTGGCACATGATTCCTGAGCCAAAGATGTTATTGGGAAAGGGTCAGTAAATAGTTGCTAACAAATGCTATAGAACGAGAGAATCATTCAGTTATTTTTATGGTGAGCAGATGAATGTTGGTGAGAATTTCCTCGATGAAAGCTCCAATTTCCTCTACCTCAACTGCCAGGGACATAAAAAGGAGCCTTGCACACAACCAGAGTGCATATTGTGTAACTTCATAAAAGTATGGAAAGAGCACTGCACACAGTCACTCAGCATAACAGTAACTACATGAGGATTTGAAAAGATCAATGCACACAGACACAGTTCATATCACAATCACCTGACATTTAGGAACAGGGCACTGTATACAGCCACGTTTCAAAATGGAATAACTTCATTAGAATTAAAAGGGCCCTGCACATGACAACTTGCATAGAACAGTCACTTAAAATCACATGAAGAGAGCGCTGCACATGCACAGTATATAATACAGTAACGTATAAAAAACACAAGCAAGACACTGCACACAGCGTATGTGCATGTGACTTCAAGTCATTAAACCACTGAAAAAGAGGTCTGCACAAATGAATATTCTCTTTGACAGTAACTTCATAAGAATATACAAAAGGATCAATGCACACAGCCATCATGTATATTATAGTTAGTTTATAACTATAAGAAATGGGCAGTCGGGTACCCCAAATAAATGGACACAAAATGCTTAAATTGAAGCCATAATGACTACAAAGAATGCAGCAAATGACAACACAAAAAAAGCTCAAGTGATAAGGACACATTATTATTAATACAGTTACTGGTTGTACGCTGACAAGGTCACAGTCAGAGATAACAGATCGATAAGTGCTACACAATGATATGCTCCCTGAAAGGCCCACTCAGCACAAATTCATACAGCTAACATTATGGCATGGTAAATAAAACATTTTTAAAAAATTCTACCAGAAGGAAAAAGAGCACAGCACACAGCCACGGCGATAACAATCGTCCAAAAAGTGCACACCACACACAACCACAGCAAATTACAGGAATATGAAAACGTGCGCAGCATTACACAGCTACAGTGAATAACTGAAACTTTATAAAGAATATGAAGAGACCTGCACAAAGCCACTTATTTTTGTAAATAACAGCACAAAAGAGCACTACATACAGCCGCGATATAAGAAAATAACATCTCTTACCTTTTTGAAGTTGACATGCTGCCAAGGAGTACATCCTTTTTTCTGCAACCTTGATAATGACACAATTATATTGCAGATTTTCTGTAATGTAATCAGCATGAGGGCCCTCCAAGTCAAATACTAAATTCATACATATAGCTTTAGATAGGCCTGAACCATATAAGCACTCACTTAAATGAGGGGAAAAAGAACTCATTACATACTAAAATGCTATAATATATTATAACTACACCGACTGACATACAAGAATTCACATTATTTGAGAGCACTTCAAAGTGAATATTAAAGAAAACAGCACTGCACACAGCCACAGTGCATATTAGAGAGGAAACAGTTCTGCACAGCCACGGTATAGCACTTCACACAGCCACAGTGCAAATAACAGTGATAACAGCCCTATAGTGCACACAGCAACAGTGAATATGTACAGAGAAAGGAGCACTGCACACAGCCACAGCTGATATTACAGAGAAAACAGTACTGCACATCCACAATGAATATTAGATAAAACAGTACTGCACACAGCCAAATTGCTTTTCAGAGAGGAAATAGCACTGCAGTGCACACTCTCACACAGTGAATATTAGGCTACAGTAAACTCAAAAGAATATGTAGAATGCACTGCACATCCCCAGCTCATGCAACCACTCAGTAAAGGGCCTTAAAAACAGCCACAGCGTATTACAATAACTTTACCTGAAAATTAAAAGAGCATTGCATAGGGGCCTATTTCAATAACTTAATAGGAACAAGAAAAGGGACTGCAGTCAGAGTAAATAACACAGATGAAGCAGTCTTACCTTATTGTTGTTAACGAACCTACACGGGCTTTTTCTCCGCAACTTTGTCAATCACGTCGTTAAGGTCCAGACTCAGGATCTCTTTCTCCGTCGTGATCAGGAGGAGGCCCTCCAAATCGTCCTGAAACAGTCTGCTCCAGAGATGATGCTTGACAACTTTCATGTGAAGAAGCCTCTTTCACGTGCCGCTTTTGTGCAGGAGAGGGTCAACCAAAAGTTTGAGGCAAAGCTTGTTGTCTATTACGCACGAGTGGTGCAACTGCAGGAGCAAAAGGCATCCGTATGGATAGTACACAACTTTTGTTAACTAAATTAATGTTGCCTTTATGTTTCTCTTTCTGAATCACCTCCTTTATCATGCTATATCTTCATCAGAATAAGTAGGCATTTATTTGTGTACTCAGCATATTTTGGGTTAGTCCATAGGATTGTATCATTACGCAATTACATAAATCCAGTAACAATATCAGCAAAGTTAAAGATCCATGCTCTGTTTTTGACATGATCTAAAATGTACAATGAAGAGTGTTTGGGAATACAAGCGACTGCGAAAATCTCATTAAGAGTCCTCCAAAAGCAACTTCCCACGCCCCTCCCCACGCGTCTCTGGTTCAACTAGTCAATTTTCCAAAAAAAAGTCCGCTTTCCACGTCCCGTTCTTCGGCGTCTTCCTCGCAAATTTTCCCCTCGTCGTCTTGTTTGTGTCCAAGATGTCCATAACGTATCTGTCAACGATGCTAATGTTTGCGCCGATGGCACACCTGTTCGTGTTACCCGCTTAATTTCCGGTCTCCGCCTTCAAGTGACATTTTCACCTGCTCACAGGTACTATTGACTTTCAGAGGATCATGGGAAAACGTGTTTTTATTAATTTTGAAAACTACTTAGGGCAGGCTATCTAGCATTAGGCTGTATAAGCAGCAAGTTACCTCTGGAATAAAAATCTTTAAAAAACATTGTTATTTTTATTAGCCTACTATTTTTACTACTACCACTATTATATGCAATAATGACACAATGATGGTGCAGACATCAGTTGACCTTTCTTCACAGTTTACAAACTTTTATTTTTTGGTTGTTTAAAAGAAACAATAGGTAGGATACAAAAACAAAAATTCACTGGCTAAAAAATAATAATTTATCAATATTGTATTTGTATGGAGCCCCTGAAGTGACAAAAAAAAAAAGTTCAAATACATTCTTGTGCAAAAGTATCTACGGAGCCCCGGATGTCCCAAAAAGTTTAATATATATATATATATATTTAAGGGTCTCTTGTTTGAAAAATGGTTATAAAATTGAATATTGATATTAAAAGTTAAAGTTAAGGCCTTATGAAGTCTTTATGGATAGAAGGACAATATGCAGACAACACCAAGACCAGCAACGATACAGCTTTTGAATAACACCTGTGAACTGTCTAAAAACAAAACTGTTGATTAAAATGACATCAAAATTAATTTTAATGGGTGTGTATAGAATCTTATTGTCACAACAGGCTACTCCCTTATGAAGTGTTTATAATGGTGTTTTTGTCATTTCATCACAGTCACGTTTTCCATCACCACCTTGCAGAAAATAAATGTTTGCTCAGTCTCACCACTCGACTCAATCTTGGAAGCATTGTAAATTCTAAACATGAGTCTATTTTGTCGTCCCAGGGGTATTGTGACCCCTCATGGCCAATTTTTTAAAAAGCACTTATGCTGCCAGAAAAGTAGCCAAAAGGTCCACGCTAATTTCAGCTCTGAGTGAGCACATGCTGATGACAAACTGTATTTATTCTAAACCTCTGTGCCCTGTTGGCCTCCTTATCAATATGCAAATGAAGGGTGGAGGATTGTGGATGTTGACGGAGAGCCCGGTAAATATTTAAATTATACAAGCACAAAGGCTTAATCAGACCTAAATTATGGTGGTGGTGGTGTTGGTATGCCGGGCTGAAAATGCAATAGCAATTCATAAAACAGTCACACAAACATCTTTGTGATCCTCCAAATCAATATGTAGTCTGCTGCCCAGAATAAGGGCAGCTGTGACGCTGACAGAGTGAGGTAATTACGTTTTTGGCTTGAGGTTTTATTTTCACCATCTTTAACAGTGACAGGATGTAGGAAAGGAGTCGAAATACGCTGATGTCTTTTGCAATGCAAGAAAATTAGCATTTCAATAACATGTGCCTGTATGGATTTTACAGATGACCAGTAAATATCCTACCTGTTATCTCTTTTCTCTCTATTTCTATGTGTGTACCCCTTCATTATAAATCGGGATATTCAACCAGCAGTCCGTTGAAAGACAAAAACTATTGAACCCAGTAAATTTGTATAATTGAAATGAAAACTGAACATTTAGCAAATTGTACAGAGCTACAGCAATGCATCCCCAGTAGCAGCTTGTAGATACAATCATTGCGTAGAAGACAGCTCCTCAATACATTCCTGAGGCAAAAAAACAAACCCCGCTAATTAGGCTGAATAAACTCGAAACAGCCAAATCCCAAAGGGCCAACCACATGATACATCACTAATTACAGTCCTTCTGATGCTTGCAGTGGGAGGAAGCATTCTTCTTACACAAGACTTTTATTATGTAACATCTGAAATGATCCGAGTACATTTCTCTGCAATCGAAGACACTGACATCATAGAAGAGACGTCTTTGTTTTTCAAGAGGGAGCTCATCATTGGTATTTAAAGAGAAGCACATGATGTAAACAAATGGAAATAAAAGAGAGGGGCTTGATGAAGATTTTGAACACTCTGTCCTCATATAAGTTTTGTTTTGTTTTTGTTTTGGGGCCTTTTTACCTTTATTGGATAGTACAGCTGAAGAGAGACAGGAAATGTAGAGAGGAGAGAGCAGGAGATGACATGCAACACAGGGCTGGGGTTGGATTCGAACCCACAACTGCTGCCTCGAGGACTATAGCCTCCGTACATGGGGCATGCGACATAACCGCTAGGCGCTCCATCATATGTTTTTATCTACGTCATCAGGATAATATTAATGCTGAAATTACCATTATTGCAGTATTTGTGTAGTTCAAGTTAATGTAAAGAGGAATCAGGACACACTGAGCCACACTCTTCCATCTCTATACTGCACCAACCGTCCTCTCACAGTGTGTTTATGGCAAATGACACCCGTTGTACAGTTAAGGAGGCTTGCACAAAGGAAGATAAGTATTTCCAGACACTTAGAGACCCAAGTCTGTGACATACTGTACCTTTTTGAAGAAAAGAAAACTTTGACTAGAAAAAAAAAGTTTGAAATTGCTGTTTTAAAAAAAGAAAATCATCACTGTATGTCTCACAAGGCAGAAGTTAGATTGAAATCTGTTATTTTACTTTGTGCTCCACAGCTGCTGGAAATATCTCCACAGACCCGAGACCTGCAGCATATAAAGACTCAGACATCTTTATTATACTGAAGACTGTTAAAAAGAATTGAATCCTGGCTGCGGTCACTGAGGTCAGCTGCAACCGTTTCAGGCTGCTTGAGCTTCCCTATGTGTGCGTGAGTGTGTGCGTGTGTTTGAGTCGATGTGTGGATGCTGGAGACATATATCAGACATATATCAAGCTTCAAGCAACCTCAATATCCTACAGTAAACTGTAGTACACAATTATAAACTAAACAGAGCAACTGTTTTGACCCCCAAATTTAACATAAATGATAAACAACTTTGCATTTCCCAAATTCATTAAAAGAAAATGAAAAACCCCCTGGACATTCTGTCATCTGTTTTTTCATACATCCAAAAATGTATTTTATTTTTTATGTGTTATGCTCATTTTCATCATGCTTACATGATGGATATGCTTTGTGTTTGCTATCTGTCTTAGCATTTTCAATGAGAGAATGTTTGCACGCTAGAGAGCATGTTGGCATGCAGCTAATGCTAATGAAGTTACCTTAATGTGTCACAGTATGATTGATGGATTTAATCACATTGTACAGTATGTTTAAATCATTCTCACTGTCGGAAAAGATCATGCAATCATTTAAAGGTCCCATATTGTGCTTTTTCTGGTTTTATATGCTCTTTAGTGTGTTTTCCAGGTGTCTTGTGCATGTTTAGGCACATCTATGTGCAAAAATTCAAAGTCGTAACATTTCCGAGAATTGTCCGAACGACTGACCAATTACAACAGAGCAGATCGGCCAACCAATCAGGTCAGACTTGGCACACGTGGGGACCCTGCTCGGGGGGATTCAGAGCGTTGCAAACACAGGCAGATGAGACGGGCTGCATCGATCGTAAGTACATGAAAACAGACACTTTTTTCGAACATTAGCGATTGTGAACGTACTTTAGTAGGCACATAAAATAAATATATGAACCCCAAAAAGGGCATAATATGGGATCTTTAAACTTCTTGTAAACCCTCAAAGTGATTCCAATCACCAATCCAGGGTGAAGTAGCTAAGTCAATATGTTGGTAGCGTCTTTATTCAGTATTTCAATTTGCAGGCTCTACTAGTGATGTGTCGGTCACGAACGAGCCAATTCAAAGAGCTGGCTCTTTTAAGTGAATGATGGGACCCGGCTTCCGTCCGCGTACAAAGTAATACAAGGCAGAATGATATGATGATCTCCGCGCTACGGGTGCTCCGCGCTACGGGTGCTTGTTTGTAAAAACACAAAGGCAGAACGCCGAATTTGCTAAATTAAGCTGTCATATCAAGCAGGATCCTCAAACAACCTTCACAGACACGAGAACTGTGCATCCATCAGTTCAGTTGGAAGAAAAAAGGCAGGCTAGCGTGCCTGCTTCTGCCTGTCATTGGGTGGTTTCAGAGAGTTACAAGGTTCTGTATATGCAGTGAAAACAATTGGCTACAGCAATGTATTGATATTCAAACATGTAATTTTTACTTTTGGATACTTCAGTAAAAAGGATGTATTGAATAACTTAAGTGATATATGTGTACAATTACAAATCATAAGTCAAAACTGCGCTAAATTTGGCTGAATTATAAAAGGTATAAGTGGTAAAATAAAGAGCCATTTAGGAGCCGAAAGAGGTGCTTGGTGAGCTGAGCCAAATGATCTGGCTCACTAAAAAGAACCGGAATTCCCATCACTAGGCTCTACCTGTGCATTCTGGCCAGAGCCTGCTGGGCAAAGAGGCCAATGTAAGATGTCAAGCTTGGAGAACGGCTCATACTGATAAAATCGGGTTGAACTCGCAATCTACCTCACACAGAGGTGTACGTTATGTAAAACCAATGTTCCATTAATGAATAATTGACTAGGAAATGCCAAATTTGTAAATATCTTAACGAGGAAGGAAACACGACTGGTTCCCGTATCTCTGAAACAAAATGGCTCCAGTTTGACTTCAGGGAAGACTGCAGCATGTTGCTTTCCTTGACGGGTTCTGTTCCAGGTATCCCCAGTTTTCTGGAGCTCAAGCTGTTGTCCTCTTGTCCACACTTCCTTGCAGTTGAGGTGGAGGCCGGAGCAGGCCGTGCATGAATGAGGACGGCGGTGGTTGTGGGGACGACACAGTCCGATGATGGTGGCTGGGCGTCGGTAACATCGGGTGGTAGTGCCAGATCACCTCGCTGAAGGTTGGGGGAGCTCCATCTACTTGAGAGCCTGGCTTCTGCTGCCAGGACAAGGCCTCCTGGGTGAGATGGATGCTGACAGATGCGGGACTGAGATGATAAAGTAAATTTATAATCAGACCACATTATGATACAAACCACCGGAGCGGAGTGTCTGTGTGGGGCCATGCCCCACTCTGTACTGTGCAAAAACGCAACTTTATAACATGTACAAAAACCCACAATGCTTTGAGTAATGGTTTCTCGTGACAGATAGACCTGCTAAGTTCAAGCCGCAGTTCATGGTACTGTAAGTTGGCCATGCCCCAGCGTGGGCAAAGGACTTCTGACCGCAGGGAGATTGCAGTTATCAGGCCTGGGGCTGGGGGATCTCAGTGAGTAAAGTGGATTTATTTAATGACAGGGAGTAATGTTAAACTGTAGCTAAGAGATTTACAGGGAGTTGAACCTGGATTCAAACAGCTTGCATGGCAAAGACACGGTGGTTCAGGCTCTGACACCACATGTTTGTTTTGTTTGCAGCACATTTCAGTTTCAGTGTTGTTTTGGACTTTTGCCTTTGCTTTTGAATTTGAATCTATTTTGAATGTGCTGCATGTTTTTCTTAATGTAAGTTGTTCGGGCTGCTGTTGACTTTTTGCTCTTGTTTTCCACAGTACAGTGATGCTTGAACTGAATCATGTCTGTAGACGATACAAAAGTCATTGCATTTGTGGTTAAAAATATTCCCGGATGGATGAGATTTAGTTGGCAGTAGTCAGAGAAATTACATGTTTCCAGTTGTGTGATTAAATGAGCTGTCAATTATCTGTGATTCCCAGGACAAATCCAAATGGAACTAATGGTAATGACATGATGTACGCTTCCAGTCACTCATCAGAACAGGACTGAGCTTCTCTAGGCGAAAAGTGTTGAAGCTGAAAATCACAGAAGAGGGTTGTTTGATAGAAAGAAAAAAGAATAAGACAAATTTTATCTCGGTGAATGCAGGGTATATGTATTGACTGGAAACACAGGCAGACACCAGCAGAATCTGTCACTATTAACCAAACATTCACCGCCAAACACAAGCCTCTCTCAGGTCTGTCAACCTCAATCTCGTCTTTCTAAATCAGCCTATTCAGAGCCATCCATTCATTCAGAATCAGGTCATCAAGCACCCAGGATGAGTCCCTCTCCCTCTCTTTCTCCCTCTCTCTCTTTTTCCCTCTTCATCTGGCAGTGTGACAAGTCTGAGGACAGGTGGGTGTACAGGTGTGTCCATTGATCCAAAATGACAGGTGGCCCCTGAGCCTGTTGCCTAGAGACGGTGGCTTGGCACGCTTGACAGGGAGGGCCAGCTGCACCTCAGACAGACCGGGGACAGGCCAAACCGGGTGCCCAGGAGCTGTGACTGAGACGAGGTCAGCACATGCAATGCATCGTGAAATGATTTGTTTATGAGAGAAGGATCCCTGCAGTGCTACCTATTTATCATAAGTGCCTTTGTTTGTCAATAGGTAGACACCAGACACAAAGCGAACGAGAGAGACAAGGTGTGATGGAAAGGGTAGACATTGAACAAAGGTTTCAGGCTGAAGTCAAATCAAGGACTGGGGTAACTTAAGATAACTTAAGGTAACTTACAAACAAATAAAAATCATTAAGAGAGCATACATTTTAATTTTTTCTATTCAGTTTAGATTGCAATTTTGCCTAAATTTTCTGCTGGATTATTGCAAATCAATCAGAACCATTCAAAAGACGGGAAGAAAATGTTTATGACAAAGTTTCAGATGTCTATGTAGCAACGCTTGCATGTTTTTTTACTTATGACATCTTGACGTGAAGCTTCTTGATTTGATACATCATTTACTTGAGTAGAATTTAGTGGGGAAAAAGTTTAGTAGATATCTTTAAGTAGGACTTCATAAAACCTTTTCTTGCACTTTTTCCACACATACATGTGCCTTTATCGTGCAGATCACAAATCTAATTGCTCACCAGGGTCGGCTCCGCTCCAGTCCTGGAAGATGATTGTAATGCACCCAAAGTTGTTTGGTAAACTGCCAACAAGCAGTACAGCAGTGAAATAACTTTTGCACTTTAGTATCTGTGTTTCATTTTAAAACTGTTGTGCCTACTGTAGAGAAAAAACAAAATGATAACATTTTCTGTAAACCTGTTATAGTGAAGAAAGTATGGAAACATGCCAGAGGTGATGTCAAGGAATTCAATTAAACTTTGTTTTACCTCATAATAAAGTTAAATAGGAAATGCAAATTTAATTTTAAAGCAGCAGTAACCAGAGTTCAAAAAGCCAGTATTTCAGTTAGCATGGTTACATTTAAAATGCAGAAAAAACTACAACAGTAAAATCAGTACAACTGAGGAAAAAGGATTCCTTGTTCTTATTTCTGTTTGCCCTACTTTTCTTACTTTTTTGTATTACAGACACTTTGTTGTATACACTTTATGTATATTTAGGTGAATTATTTTTCTTTCTTGCACCCATGTTTTTAAAGTCTTGTGTTTGAGATGTGTATGTGCAATTTTAACTATGTGTTAAAATAAAAGTCAGGGGATCATCAAGTTCCCAAAGGTCATGCATATCTGCACTTAATTGCACAGTAATTCATCAAATATTTTTATGAATAAGTTTCACTGTGATGTGTGTGTGTGTGTGTGTGTGTGTGGGGGGGGGGGGGGGGGGGGGGGGTAAAAAGTAAATATAGCCCTTTTCAGAGTGCGAATCTTCAACAGTGCCGTAATGAAGCTCCTCCTTCAAATACTTAACAGTGTAATGTTGGTGTCCCAGTCTGAATTCACATTTGTGTTCTGTTGAGGTAGCACGCCATGGGGAGATACAGCGGGAGTTTCACAAACACAAACACTTCGGACATGCACACACACAGGGCTGTTCTCCCCTGCTGGCTCGGCCAATCCCATCTCGCCCCTGTAACCCCTATGTTTCTACCTCCCATGCCCCCATGTACGCCTCCGTGACATCCATAGTGAAGGCGAGACATAGGGGCATCAGTATAGCACCTTGAACGGGCGCATGATTCATTTTCTATAGGTACCATGATTGTAAAATACCTTATAGTGATCTTCAAAATATGACACAATTCTTCATAAAGGCAGCAAAAAATACAATGAAAGCAGGAATAGTGAAAGAAAAAGTGGTAGACCAACTAACAGACAAAAACATTGTACTCTCTGAAATGAAACATCAAAATCACTTATGTACTCTTACACTACTGAAAAATATCCTAAAGTTTCTCCCTCCAGTACTAAAGCACCTGCACCTCCATTGTTCGTGCAACAAATTTCTTCATGTCTTTATTTTTGTAGGGCAACACGTGTTCACATATATGCCATACCGTGGGTATCATAATGAGCACTCTCATACACTTATAGACCCTCCTCCCATCTGCTCTGCTCTGTGAATGGCCAAAGTCCAGACGTGTTTCAGGTGTGCCAGCTGTGAGCACCTTTAAGAGGCTCGAGGAGCACCATCTGCAGCTGCTAATAGGGATGGGATGGGAGGTAATGTAGTGCTAAATAATGGTGCTGGGCCACTTGGCACCACCCTTCCCCCTAACCGCCCCTCACATCAAAGACCAATCACTTTGTCAAAGCAAGCACTAATGTGGCCTCATCATTTCACAGGTCTCATGGTGTTTACCAGCTGTGACAGAAGCTGACAAGTCACGGCGTAATGATGCTCTTATCAACATCACGGTCTCTGCATGCTCTCAGTCCTGACAGCAAGGCTCTGATAACGCATTGTGTTGTGTTATCACTCATTAAGAGCAGTCTCACAGACTGTCCAGGGTGTACACTATGTCATACCCAAGTGCACACATGGATAGTTTGAGGCCTTAAGATTCTTAATGTAAATGAACAGATGTGTAAAATGGACTATAAACCAAAAAATGTACATGTTTCTATTCCAATCATTTCATAATCAATTTGCACTGTATTCCAGTAATTATGGTAAAACTTACGATTGTTCACAACATTGTTTCCCCAGGGGATTTGTCCCAGTAGAGTAACAATCACTTACGAGGACCACGCCACATCAATATGCTTATTAGATATTTAATGATAGATCCCATGAATGATGAGACTGATTAATGTATGTTGAGATAATGATTATGATGGAAGAGTTGTCAGTAGGCTGGTCTGGGAGGACGGAATGACTGCAGGGTAGAGGGAGACTCAGGATGAAGGATCAGTCTGAGGCATGATTCGGCTCGAGCTGATCACGGCCCAGACTGTGTGTAGAATTACACAAACTAGATGCAGGGATGAGGAAGGCGGGGGATGGCTGAGAGGAAGGGAAGGGAGGGTGGGTCGAAGAATTGAGACGAACAGGGTGGAGTGTGATGGCTTTGTATAAGTAGACTTGATAGGTGATTGTAGGTGTGGTTTAGGGGTTGTCCTGCTCCCAAATCTAAGTTAATATATTACCTTCATTTAGGAATACCTTACACATAGTTGGATATTATGTCCTCATGTTACCTCAAACCTTACTGCTCCGAGCACTGATCATTTACATTTTTGTCCTTAAGGTTATCCTTGAGATAAGAAAGAGGAAATGGAAATTAGCTCCAAACACTCAGTGTTACACCGAACAGTATGTGTGTGTTTACATTTCTATATGTCTTTGTAATGCAGGTTTTCCAAACATCCTTTTAGTCCACTTGTGTTGTCCACATCCAAACGCAACATTAGTATTCGACGTGTGTTGCTCTTCTTAACATAATATCCTGGTATTTTAAATAATAAATGTGCAGAAACATGTTTTGTTTTTTAGTGGAATGGCAAAAACTTCAGTTTGGTCCCGTGCTGTTCGCCTTGCCCGCCGATCCACCAGGTCGTGTCTTGACTTGTTGGCCCTGCATGGGAAATAAATAATATTGCAAAAACTAAAAGATGTTTTTTTGCAATGTGTCTAAAGCAGCAGCATTCGTTGTTTTAGCAGAGTTTTAAATGTTGTAGTTGTCAGATCAAACACAAGATGAACACAGAAAACGATGTACCAGGTTAAAACAATGTACAACAAGACACATTCTCTTTAACATGCCTCACTTTAAGATGTGACATGCATGTTTGCAGGATGACAATTAATTTGTGCCTCCCAAATCTCATGTGATAGTTCTGTGGTTTCAGACTTTTTGGCTCAGTAATAACATCACTTAGTTTACGTCATAAGTACTGCGGATACAAGCAGTTGTAATCATTTGACAAATTCAACTTGGCACTTAACTTTGCTCAAAAAATAAATTCTCTTATTTTTCTTGAGGAGACAGAGTCATTCAGAAATAGTATATTGACATGAGCATATGTATGATGCTCTGTGCTTGTGGTCAGGAAATCACAGTTGGACCACAGTATCAACAACAGCAGCCTGCAGCAAACACTTCCTCAAAGGTCACTGCTGTATCGGAGAAAGGTCCTGACTGTACAGCAGCAGCCTACGGCCTATTTTTTTTATGGCATGACATAGTGCATTGGTGTGTAAATTATTACAGGGCAAACAAGTCCTGATCCCTTCACATGCAAAGAACATCATGCAGCTATAATGCATTTACAATCTGAGAGCAGTACAAATAATCGACAGCTTATTCACAAGCTTGATTGCTGCGGAACTTCGTTTTATTTATTTTTTCATTGTTTTACCACCTGCAGCAGCCATGTCGCTGCACTTAGCACTTAAACAGATCGTGCATTTTAATTAAAATGTAAGCACACAGTTTTAAACCTCAGAAACCTCAGTACATATGCTTATCTTCCTGTATAGATGAGTCTGAGCAAACATTTGCAGACTAAGAACAATACTGTAGTTATCTTTTATGTTAATTCTACTCTCAACCTTAAAGATACAGATACACATCTGCCAGCTGGTCTTATAAGTCTGAAAATGTTCTGTGGTAATACTTTGGAAGAATTACTGCATGCAAAACACATCTGTGAGTGCACAGATGATGCATTCTGATAGCACTGACTAAGGCCACGTTTATATGAGAGTGATTCACTGCAAACTGAATAGTTTTTCATTTGCGTTTACGAAAAGTTCCACGTTCAGTTGACATTGTTTTGATATGAACAACCGGGAACACAGATCAACAAAACGTCTAAAACGCTGTAGTATACATTCCAGGCCAGTAGTTGGCGGTGTGGCATTGTAATAAAACAACACACGCATTCACACATACCTTTTTATTCTACAGGTGTACAGAAATGGCTAATAGCAATTCAACATTTGGTCGCCTTTTGCATGTGTTTAGGTTGGGTCAGTGTTTGGTTAATGTTAGAAATGTGTCTCCTCTGACCAAAGTGATGGTGCTGTGAATCTACACCTTGATGGAGAATTGTGCTAAATTCAATATGGTGAGCAGCACAAGCTGAACGGTGGAGTCCACCATTGATGTCCACCTACTCACGCATGGCTATTGACTAGAACCGTAATGCGCATTAAGGCTATAATAACAGACCATTGTGCGTCAATTATTAACTGTTTTTAGCTGTGTTGCTGGCTGTTTTCTGGATATGTAACTGTTTTCTTTTCTTTTATATGATTTTTTTCTTTTCTACTCGCTTTTAATTATGTCCCCGTTTTTATGCTGTGAGCTCGACGTCACTGTAAATGAGGGAAACCTCAGTGTCTTTCAAGTTAAAATAAAGGTTTTGAATTGAATTGAATGTGCTGGTTTTCAGATGAACTGCATAGTTTACACGACAACCACAGAGATGGTGCCGTTTTGAAAAGTTTGCACTTTGGAACTTGTTTCAAAACTGTATGTTTTCAGGCACCCAGTACGGCAATGTCGTGTAAATGAACAGCCAAAATGTTTTTTTTTAGCGGAAATTATGTTGGTACGGTCTTTTAGTATATGAATGATTATATGATGCCATAATTTAGACGATGTGATCTAGACACAAAGTATTTCTTTTGGGGTTTAAGTAGATAAAAAGTTGCAACTTCTGATCAAATTCAGAACGTAAGTGTCAAGTGAAATGTATTTATTATATCCAGGTCATTAACCATGTGAGCTAATAATGTCATTGGGCACACATGAAAACTCTCAGTGCATGTAATCCGTCTGTCTGTGACCCACACTTAGTTTCTTGCACAGCCCCTCTGCACACGAACATTCATCACCATTAAAGCTGGTAAGGGCTGTGCCAAGCCCTTCACACCTCTGTCAGTGTTCATTCTTTGGATGACATTGAGCCCAGCAGTAGTCAAAGAGCTACAGGGAAGGTGAGGGTGACACAGTGGGAGCCACTGATACTATTACTGTTACGACTTCAACTATACTACTGAGCTAGTATTGTAAGGCCTTTTACCACAGCTGCTACTGTGACTGCTCTGATCAAACTACTAAGTCAACTACAACTGCTATGGTTACAACTTTAACTACAGGTCTGATATTAAGTGCACCACAATGACCACTGATACTGTTCCTACTTCAAGCATTACTGCTGTGATAATAAGAATACGACAGCTGCAGTTATGACTTTGACTACATAACAACTTATAGGCCTGCTGCTAATTTTACTGATCTGATGTTATGCAAACTACTACTAAACAGCTACTGCTTCTCCACTATGACTTTGCTAAGTCTGCTACTACTTATCCTGACCACAACTACTGACTTTCCCATCATCATTACTACATTTGGCAATACCTCTTACTTATGCTCTCTATGTTGATTCTATGGCTGAAACTGCAGCTACGTGTATGTTCCAAATACAACTACTACTACTACTATAACAATCAGTCTAATTTCAAGCTTAGTTACAGTAGTTCAAAGTTACTGTAATCTATTCAGAAATCTGGTTAGGTGTTGGAACAAGGTTAGGCATTGGTTGTGAAGCCACAACACAAAAACTCACTACAGATAAAAATTAAATGCACACTTTATTGGAAATTTAATCACAAAAAATTAACCAAGAAAAAAAGAATACAAGTAATTGTGTTCACTTTAATGATGCAGTCCAGCACATGGACAACTAACGTTTTAAATCCACAAAGTTCCAATGGAAACGTCTCAAAACTCAAAAATTGTATAATCCAGATTATTTTTTTAAACGAGGTCTACTCGTACATACACAGTTAAGTTGAGCTACATTTATAGCTTGATTAGGGTCATTTAATTTGACTTCTGTCCCTATCCCAGTACACAAGCACAGAGAGAGAATGGGTTTATTTAAAGAAGTATGTCAGACTCTTTTATGGCAGGTGTTATGACCCGTTTTAGCTAGTTTCAATTGGACCTTTTGCCATCAAGTTAGCAGCAAACTGGTTGCATGTCGAAAGTTTCATACATACTCTTCACTTTACTTTTGGTATAAATTTGATGTACACTATGCTTCTAACTAATGCTGATATACAAAGGCAGACAGTAACGTAACTTCTGCAATGCTTCAACTACTTGTCTGCTGTTCAACTTCCAGGTCAAAGCCCGGTTTGGGAACTGTGAAGCATTCAAAGATGCCGAGACCAGATGGATCCGATTGTGGCGTGTACATGGACAAGTAAAGCAATCCCCAACCGCTTTATTGATGTGTGTACTCAAGAAATTTGACTCGGTATGATTCAGTCGGACTAACATGTTTACATGCATTTTAAAAGTCAATTGTTGGTTGGACTAACACAATGAATCAAGTTTTGTAACTGCATGTACATGTACTTAGTGTTTTTGCAGCAAGCTGTTGCTTCCACTTGCTAATGAGAGCAAAACTTCTTCTTATACTAGATCTATGAGTCACACTTCTAGTACTTGTACTGTTATTGCTTTTAATACTAACAATTCTAGAAACTGAATTTATATTCCTTCAATAATACTTCTTGTGCTCAAAAATCACAGATAGCACCCTCCACTAAAATGTGTGCTGCACCTTTACTGGAACTAATTTTGTTTTATCTGTTTACCAAAAACAGTCTTCTCAGAGAAAAAATAGCCATACCAAATCAAATCATCATTTACTTTATATCATGCATCTTTATAAGCCAATGTAGGTCTAGTAACTCTTTTCTGGTAACTTTTCTTTGAATTGACAAAGAGATTTTGGAGAGCAAGCTAAGGGGCTGCTCTCTGGCTAGCGGTAGCTGAGCACCGCCCCTCCTTTTTACCCTTTCACACACCATTACCCGACACACCCAAAGTCATCTGTGGGTGGAGAGGCCGCAATTTTATTGGCACATATGACCCACAGCAGACCTGCAGTGATCAACAGGGGGATGGACACTGTGACATGGCACGGCGAAGAGGGCCAGTGGACCATAGCGGCTTCATTAACACCGGTACATTAACTGTAAAGCCAGGCAAAGATCCTCCCCTGGTTCCCATCCCGAACATCAGGTGCAAGGCCTCCAGCTACAGCTTGTGAGGGTCAATCTGCAATAAAAGGCATCGGTTTTCACGGCCTGCGGCAGAAAATTGGAGGCCTCCCACTACTCTCCAAGCCATTAACTCCACCCTTTCATGGCAGGCAGAGAAACCAGTCACTGAGCTCCCATAATCTTAGCATTACCTTCACCTGACCTTCATACGCCCAAGGAAAAAGCAAGGATGGATGAAAAGACGGCACGGCTGAAAAGAGGCTACAGCTGTTGAAAGATCATTCAATAAAGGAGAGATACAGAGTGTGATTTGCTTAGTATTTCACATTTTGAAAGAAGTTATCCTCTTATGGTTATGGCTTAATAATGAAACTTTAAGCCCAACCTTGGAAATACATTCTTATTTAACAATTTCACAGCACAGAATATGTCATGCCCTGTAAATGGTCAAATTGTTCCATGCTTTGTGTAGCAAGGTGGAATAAAATGATGTTTATATCAGTGTTACATTTTCTTTCTTCTTGTTTGGTACATGTGCTCTTTCAGGGCCATCTGTAACCCATCTCAAGTCAACAAAACTTCCCCACAGCCTTAATTCAAACTAGTGATGTGTCGTTCGTGAACGATTCGTTCAAAATGACCGAACTTATGGGTGAACGAACTGAAAAGAGTCGTTCATTTCTCATCTTCAGTTGAGCTCTCCTCTCTCCCGTCTCGTGTCTCTCTCTCTAGACCGCAAGTGGCGTGCCAAGTAGAGTGAATTGCTCAAGCCCGCCCTCCCTCTCCCTGTCATGTCTCGTACTGGTGCCTCGGCATTGGTCAGTCAGTGATTCGATTTGTGTACTGAACGTACTGCTGCACAAACCTCCCGTCCTGTTCTGTGGAGGAGGACGTTCGGTACACAAATCGAATCACTGACTGTCGAATCAGTCAGTGATTCGATTCGTGTACTGAACGTACTGCTGCACGGAACAGGACGGGAGCCCTGTGTCACTCAAGCCCGCCCCTCCATCTCCCTCTCATGTCTGGAAAACCGAGGAAGTAACAAATATTTTTTTTAACAATTAGGTGTCGCGAAAATGTATGTGCTTTTTATAGCTGCTGTCAGTTTGCAAACGGCTTATTTATCCAACTTAATTTCACTCAGATGACTGTTTTATCATCCACTAACGACGGTCTCAATTTAGATTGTGTTTCAGTACAGTGTGTGTGGGACTGGAGTTGCGGGGGCCCTTGATTCTCTCTCTCCCTCCGCATCAGTCAGTCAGTGATTCGTACACTCAGTGATTTGTTTACAGAACGTACTACACAGAACGGTCGGGAGCGCCTGCTGCCAGAGTCGCTCAAGCCCGCTCCGCTCCGCCCCTCCCCTCCCTCTCTCATGTCTTCTTCAAGTCTCGAAGTAGGAAGTATTGCCTGCCAACTATTGTATCTAATAATTAGGTGTTGCGAAAATATATGTGATTGTTATAGCAGCTTTCAGTTTGCAAACTGTAACTTTATCCAACTCAATTCTCAGCTCATTGGCTTATTCACGAACGGCCGTTCTCTTCGCGAGCAGAACTAAACGTTCAGCCGTGTTTCAACTCACTGAGTTCTGATTCGCAGTCAGAGCTCCGGTTAAGCAGTGAACGATTCTAAATGAACTGATTCTAATGATTCAGTACACTGAAAAGAACCCATCACTAATTCAAACCTAAATTTCAACCTGTTGTCAAACTGAAATTGACTGAGGGTCTATAAAAAATGCTTAGCCCAGAATATTACAAACAATAATTTACCCAAGTTACTCAAGTATTTATTAACAATTTAAAAAGAGGTAATGTAAACAGTAAGCATAAAGGACGCCAGGTTAAACAATCCACAATGGGGGTGGGACAAAATGTCCTTATGGCAATATATCATCATCCTGTATTGGAGACATTTTGATTAAAGAAAAATATGGCGCTCTGAACAGATCTCCCTTCAAATTTGATTCAAAGTCACTGATTCAAGAATCCTCATTCACTTATGAAATGAACAAAGGTAATGCCAACAGAAGTTAATTGGCTTAAGAAGAAATTGACAGCAGGGTTAAAGTGAGAGGAGGCAGACAGCAGGATAATATCATACAGCGATGAAAAGAAGTATATATAAAGTTATGCATAGTAAGAGTTCACGTCTTACTGACACCACAGTTAATAAATACTTCAATACTGAACTTTACCTTTCAGGGGCACGTTGTATTCTCAGTTGACATAACTGTACCTGTAGTTATCTTTCCATATTTTAAAGATACATTCTAAAGCTTTTTTGTTTTAAACCATTACAGTTAAAGTTGAAATGCAGTGTCTCTCACCAAAAGGCACCATTTGAATGTTTAAGGTCAAACATGTTGAATGAATTGTATTACTCTTACAAATTGGCAAATGCAGTGTGTATTAACTCCTAAACTTTACTCCACTGTTGATTATTGGACTTGTGTGAAAAACAGCTACAGTTATTTTTTCCAGATTTTTTCAGGATTGTCCTGTATGCACTCAAAAAGTTGCACATATTTCACACCTGGAAGCTGCTCAGTATAAAAACAGTCAACCTGAATCTTGAATGTACCAGCAGTGACCTTTACGTCACAGAGCAACTTCTCCAACATCACATTCTTTTAATTTCTTTGACACAAGAACAGACTGTGTCAGCATTGAATATACCCACTGTGAAGTCACCCATTCATTTGTCGACTGCTGTTTTGAAGCATTGAATTTGGCATTTTGGCTGCTGCCACACTTTCTTTTGAACCAGAAGTTACATTTGGACAGGAAGGTGGATACTCATTTCTACACCTCTACCTAAGTGTATTTCTACACCTCAAGCTAATAGGTTGCTATGTTCTCAACTGTAAACTTGTGACAAAAAATGTCAGGATTAACACGTAACAATTCTCTCTCAATCAGAATTATTTTCAGCAAGGGGAGTTGCCCCTGCTGGCCAATTAAAAGCAGGTTTTAGGGAATACTATATTGGGATAACCTTGAAAGCAAAGGGGCTAGGCTGACTTCATGTGTACAGTCTTTGGACACAAAGGGGACTAAATCAATCAAACATGAACTTGTAGCTAGCAGCAGTCAAAAACTGCACAGGGGTGCTTAGATACCGCAAGATGCTAGAATTTCCAAAAAATATTTTTTTCAAAAATCGTCTTATTTGTGTTGATATGAAGGATGAATAATTATACTATGAATGAAGTGATTTTTGTCAAAAAGGGGAAACAATACACAGTCAGTACCTCCATAAATAGTGTGATCAGAAATGCAAAAAACATACATTTGATGTTCACTATGTGGTCTGTGCAAAGGCACTAATGACTGTCACAAAACACGCATAAAATCACTCAAACGGAACAGCACCACATGACTTCAGTGAGGGAAAGGGTTGCAATATTGCACACTGCCATTTGTGGGGTCTTGCCACAGATACACAGTGGGTTACAGAGCACTTTGTTTTTAACCCCCCCAAGGGTGAAACCAAAGGACAGAGTGAAAAAGCCTTCGAAATAGAATGAAAGAGTAATTCAGGTGCGCCCTTAAGGGGAAATATGGATGTCCTGCAGGGTGGATAGACAGGGTCCCTCAGCGCAACAAAGCACTTTGAGCTCCAGTTGATCTGCTCACCTTGCTTTTTCACAGACAAATGGAGATGCATTAGTGAGAAGGTGTGTGTGTATGTGTGGTTTAGGGGCAGAGCACTGACTGGTCACTTCCCTCCTGTTGGTTTCCACCTTTGACAACTGAAAAAAACCTTAACGCATAAATTGTGGAATGCGACAAATGGGACAGTGGCCCAAAGGGTAAAAATATGTTCACTTTTGCGCCCTCTATTTTTTTGGTTTGGTTTCACTGTTGAAGACCTTTGAAGTGGTACAAACAGATCGAAAGTTCACTTAAGGTGTCAGACGTGGTGGGACTTTCATCCAGGAGACTGGGGTTTGAAAACTGTGTGAAATAAGGGGTCAGTGTTGTTTAAGTAGCAAACATTTGGTGAGTTATCAATAAATGCAAGTTTCATGAATGTGTCTTCGAGGTTGCTGTGCTGGCTCAGAGATAATCATAAGAATCAGAATTAGAAATATTTTAATTGTGGCATTTACACTTGCTCTCGTTTAAAATACAGCATTGAGAGTTAAAGGAAATATACATAGAATAGGAATGAAATAAGAAATAAAGGAGGGAGTATATTGAACATATTTCTACAAAAAACGCAGTGTAGGACACAAATAGTAGACATATTGTACAGAATATTGCAACAACTGTACATTTGGAAAAAAAATTGGAGCCACTGTGGTTCAATGTTAGTCGTAGAGTCAGTTGTATCTCAATTGGAAGGTCAGCTCCTGCAGTCACATGCCACAGTGTCCTTGGGTAAGTCACTGAACTCCTAATTGCTCCAGAGTGGCCATTTACTGAAAGGTCTGAGGTCTAAGGCTCCTGCAGGTCCTGCCCCATGTTGGTGTTTATGGGTGAAAGTTGACTTAAATTGTAAGGAGTCTTGAGTAGCAAAAAGCCAAAAAGGCACTGATTAGGTTCAGTTGAATTACCATATTTTTCCTCAACCCAACAAAGTCACTTAATGTCTCAATCTAACCAAAATGTGAAAACATTAATGACTTATTTTTGGTCCAAAAGTTGTCCGTCCATCCATCCATCCATTCGTCCATCCATCCATCCATTATCTATACCACTTATCTCATTCAGGGTAAAGGGAGGCTGGAGCCAATAGCTCAAAGATCATACAGAATTAGAACTGACCCACTGCACCCTCATTTTCCTGAAAATGCACTTCAAACTCAGGGTGCGGGTACAGAATGCTCAATATGTGGACTAAAAGAGGCAGCACATCCTTTGTCCCATACAGCGTTTGACAGATTAACAGGCTTTGATAATATAATGTAAACATGGCACTCTGCACCTTATTGAAAAGGTTTCATCATTTAATCCAACTGGCAACCTCCTATATAAAAAATCAAGCCCTGAAGGAAGTGCAACAACTGCAGTTCCTTGAGTGACCACTTGCGGCTGGCTCCAAGAAGCCCTTTAAGTCCAATGAACACCCGTTTTAGTTTTTAGTGCAGAACTAAACATGTAAAACATGTACCAGGCAAAAAAACGATTTTGCTCTGAACAGCTCATTTATTTTTTGGTACACTCACTACAGGAGAGGGATATTTTTTCACAAGTCATCCATTTTTACGTTTTTATTATATGAAGGCTGAGAGTAGTCTAATTCATAAAATTTGCATAAGTAGGAGCGTGGCTGATCTGACTGACAGGTAGGCGCTTTGTAGCTGTTTCCTGGATGCTTAAGGCCTGCTTCAACTTCATGTCTTTGCTTGTTGTTAGACCAAGAGTCTGCTTCAGAAAGCATGAGGTGATGTCACTGAGACTGCGCTCATGTCTTAAAGGGTCTATAATTCAATCCAGCTGTCATTGGTCGAAAAACTGGTACACCCTGGACAGGTCGGGATTTTCTGGCACAACTTCATCAACTTTTGGCTTTATTTCCCTTGTTAACTGTTTTTGCACCAATACACCAAGACAAATTCCTTGTATGTGTAAATGTACTTGGCAATAAAACCGGATTCTGATTCTGATTCTGAACTAACAAGGTGCATGAAGAGTGAAAGGCTTGAAGAGATTGCTGGAGCATTTTGACCTCTTCACACCCTGGACAGGTCGCCAGTCAACCAGAGGGATTCCAAAAGTCATAAAATGTGAAAAAGTGTCCCCACAAGCTTTATTCTAAAAGTCTAACCGGATGTTTCTTATACATTTCCCCTGACTTTTCTCTTTATTTTGATGCTGTAATATGATGTTGCATATTAATTGTTGCTTATTTGACTGTGGAGCGCTGCACGTTCAATCGGACACTAGAAGGGTCCTTACATTGTTATATATGTAAGTGTAGAAAAGAGCTGCCATATTTGACCAGTTTGGAGTGATGATTTAATTTAATAAAACCACTGCCATCTATATTAATCAGCATTTATTCATGCTTAAAGTTTGAATAACATAATTGCATGCCACTTTGAAACGTTTCTTAGATGTACTTCATGATGTTCTTCAGTCCATACATGAGTCATGACCTCTGCAATATCTCCAGCTATCTGAGGACTCGTGTTCTTTGTACTGCATGTTCTCAGTATACATCTCTGTAAGAGCTGATTGCAGGATGTACAATCAGTCCATGAAAAGCCCTTTGGATTAGACATCATCTTCTGGTCATAGATATTACACAGTCCTTGTTCTCTTGTTCTCTCATCAGTGCAGGAGGCTTTCCAGCTGCCTGCTTGTTTATTCCTGAAGGAATACTTTCTGACACTGAGATACGATTTGAGCTGCCAGTCATTTAAGACTGTGTTGCTGAAACTGTAAAGCACATCCCATCATGCTTTTTTTTGGTAACCGTTACAGTACCAGTGTTGACCAGTGAATAGACGATTAAATGTATTTTGTGAGACGTGCACAGAGAAGAATAGCTGAATGGTTATCATAATGCTGGATTCTTTGCTTTTTGTTAACAACTCATGCATTGTATGACAGTATAATAAATCTCCCCACCTGCAGCTATCCTCATCTATCCTTCATGTCTACTGTGGGGGCTACAGCAGCTATTGATTTCCATAAAAAGGAACGCAGAAAAATAATACAAAGCTCCCGTCTCACAGACTGGTTACAGTTCAATTTTCCTCCTGGTTTCGCTGTCTTAGGAGACAACATAATTACTATTTCCCATACATTTCCCTCCTTGAATGCAACACTGTGGCAGTATACAGTGTTTAATACAACACAGTACAATATAGAGTATCTAGCATGGAATCACTTTAAATATTCAGTACAGTGACAGTCAATCATGTACGCTGTGAAACACTTTATTGTATCGGGTGAAACCCATGGTGCAATGAATGAAAAGACTCAACAAACTGCATGAAGGGAAAATCATTTCCTAGCAATTTAATTAAACATCCTAACAAGCGAGCATGGGAAATGCTACTTACATAGCGCCTTTTTAGTCTTCTTCATTTTCATTTATCTTCTTAATGTCAACATCAGAAAGGTATATTACCTTGTTCTCTGCACTTCATTATGTTTGCACATCATGAAAGAACTGCCATTTTATTGAATTTGTTTAAATGAAAGAAATACAGAAAACATTGTTGAAGCCTTGCATTAATACTTAAGAAGCGACGCAGTTAATAATGTACCTGTATTGCTACATGCATTAATCACATTTTTAACGACACTTTGGAAATTCCTCTACATTCCATTTCAAAAAAGTTTTTGTCACGCTCTTATTTTGTATTTCGTATTGTCTTAAGCTAAGGGGACTTTACTTCCTCTTTGGAAAAAAATTGGTTTTATTTTGAAAGAATATAAGGAACTTCCCGATGATTCACACCTTGACCACGGAAAAAGGAACCTTCTAGAGATCAAAAGGTTAATGAAAAAAGCTAAAGGGAACAGGGAAAACGTTATTATGTTTGATGTCAACTGTCTTTTTTTAAAGTGAAAAGAGGCTTTCAAAGACACAGCAGTGTCGTTATTTTCCATCACTGCTGTGGCTACAGGAAGACGCTAATTTTGATCCTTAATCGCATCGCAATTAACGCGTTAACAGCTGACAGTCCTATTTAAAACATGTCACAAACTTCAATGTAGATGTGAGTACTTAATAGGACATTTTGCAGATATTTTTTATTAAACATTGACTTTTAACTTAAAATCAACAATTAAACACAGATCATAAATGTTGCAATTACGTATAATTTCCTCAGGATTTATACAGATGTGGATTCACATCATAATGTGTTAATTTAATTTTATATAAAGTATGAATTGTAGCCTATAACTGAATTCTTGTTTTCTGTATTTACTTTTATTGCAGAAAGAGATCAAGACTACTTCAGTAAGAGGACCTTGAGTTCAGATTTTCTTTTGCCAAATTATCTTTTTAAAAGTGTAAAACCAGTTACTGAGGAATTTCACAACAGTTTTAAAAGTGCCGGTGATTCATTTGTCAAAACGGTTAAGACTAATTTATGACACATTATTCTGCCCTGTTTTATTTATATATCATTAAACATTATTACAACAAATGTGTTTTTATCAATCCATTAAGATTTCATGAAATTAAAGCCATTTTCAATTCCATTGATACATTTTATGTTTGTTTTTAGTTGTAACAGAGACATATGTGTGATTCCCAAAATTGCACCTTTTTTTTTTTAAACACACTTTATGTAATCAGAGTGCCTTGCATCATTTCAGTCCAATCAGTGCATCATGTTTCACTGAGACATGGTACAACTGTTGGAGGCAATGAGAGTGAAATGAACAGAGCCACGGCACCCTCTGCAGGAGAGGAGAGGAAAGAGAGAGAGAAAGTAGAGAGAGGGACTGAGAGAAGAGGAGATAATGCGGAGAAGGAGAGGAAAGGGAGAGAGACAGCAGAGAGAGGGACTGAGAGGAGAGGAGATAATGTGGAGAAGGAGAGGAGAGGAGAGGAGAGGAGAGGAGAGGAGAGGAGAGGAGAGGAGAGGAGAGGAGAGGAGAGGAGAGGAGAGGCAGAGAGAGGGAGAGAGAGGTGAGGAGATAATGTGGAGAAGGAGAGGAGAGGAGAGGAGAGGAGAGGAGAGGCAGAGAGAGGGAGAGAGAGGGAGAGAGAGGCGAGGAGATGATGCGGTGAAGGAGAGGAGAGGAGGCCCATTTCCTCTGATCTGCTAACTCAAACTATATCATGATGTCATGTCAGCAAAAACAATATTTTAAAGATAAAGACTTCCTGAATGATATAACAACAGGTGTAGGTTTGGCATGGTTGGTGGTGCTTTTCTATTTACAGACATGAATGGTTGCTTTGCGTGTACTCATTATCTATTTTTCATGCCTGGTCACACCATTGCTTTCTGAGTATAGCCTTGATAAATAAAGTATATACTGACTCAACAACCTGGTAATTCACAGCAATCAGTTATTGCTGTATGTGTTTTGCAGCACGCCTGGCCGTTGCATCGGGGCTACATTGAACTCACAATTGGAGAATTGTTTATCAGTGCAATCATCAGAAATGTCACACAGACTGGAGAGCCATAAAGACATGGATGGATGGATCACATTCATGAAATACACTCAACATTACTCCTCACAGTTTGTGTTTGTGTGCTTGATAAGCGTGCATGGTGACAATGTTTGCAGACAATCACATAAATCACTCTAATTGCACATGTTGCAGCCAGGTACGCTGTGACAGAAATGGTGACACTGGATGACATCTTCATTTTTGCATCCATTTTTTAAAATGTTGCCATGAATTGAAAAAGAGATCACTTGATCAACAATAAGAATGTTCACATGAGCAGACACACTGGCTGCCTGTGTCTGTGTCACTCAGACGCTCTCACTGTTTCTCCGTCTGTCTCTCTCATCATCCCGTCACTCCCTCATTGGTGCAACAAAAGGCAAATATGCCTGTGAACTGCAGGAGGCACATAGGATTCACTTCCAACTCGGAGCACATCAAAACCACAGAGGGTGGCATTGCACACATTCTCTGTAATAGTCATGCAATCCATCATATTTCTTTCTCTTTCTCTCTCTTGCACAAACACACGCATGCACACACACACGCGCAGGCACGCACATACAGCCTCCCATCATTTGTCCGCTCCTTCGACGGCATTTTCATCAAAAGTTGCAGTATTGTTTAATCTAAGCGTGATTGATCGCACAGTAGGGGGCTTTTAAAATACGCCAGAGCCACCAGGCGATATGACTTCATGGTCTTTTTGTTCTTGTATTTACAGTTCATATTCAAGGATTGGGTCCAGAGCATTAGAAGGTGGCGTGAAACATTTACAGCACAAAGAAGGGGAGCTGCAGCCTCAAAGTACGGGGTAATGATTTTTCCTCTTGGTGGGACGCTGCCCCATACAGCGATGATGAATAGACAGGGGGAAAACAAATCATTTTGCTTTTTTTTTTCTCTTCTCACCAATCCAACTTTCAGCTGGTTTCTAAAAGATGTTTGGTTGATTCTGACTGTTGCACGTCTTTGCTTGATTAGTTTTGTGACTTCACACTGACTATCATTCAGTCTAATGACTCTTTTCAAAACAAACCTTGATCAAGATTTCAAAAGTACAAGAAAAGAAATGAGAAAGAATTCAACAAATAATGTGTCTTGGATAAAATCAGCGGTGCACAGTCTTCACCATGGCACTCTGAAGAGACCTTTATTTTTCCAGTTTGCAAGACAACACTTTCCTTTTATTCAGCTGCAAACAAGAATAGCATTTTACAGAAGGTTCAAGGACAGCTGGCACAGAACAATAAAACAGTAGATAGAAAAGGATCCTCAAAGGCAGTTTTGGACATGCACAATCCATTCATATACTCAAACTTAAATGTACAATATGTAGAATTGGATTAACCTTTTTACATTAAAAATATCTAAATTAATTAAAAATATACTAAACCTTTGTTATACATGTTTTTTTGAATACTTACATCACCTCAAATAATTCCAGCAGTTATCAAAACCAGAGAAATCCTTAATTTTATAGTTGTAACGGGATGTGTCTTGTTGTGGCGGTCGCTGATGATTGCGAAGGAAACATTGGATCAAAGACCACCGCATAAGGAAGCGGGAACTGCTCCTGAAAGCTACCGTACTGTTGCTGTATGTCCTGCTGTGATAAAAAACATCATGTCAATTATACTTGGAAACAACCTCAGGTCTGTTTCGCCTGTTTGTCTTGAACGCAGAGTTCCTTTTTTACGTGGGTGGAGGGGAGGTAGCAGAGAGAACTCCCATGATTCCCTGCCAGCCTCGACATCATCTTTTTGTTATTGTTTTGATTGAGAGCCCCCTGGTGGTTGAATCTACATACTGTGCGTTTATTTCATTAACACAGCTTTAATCTGATGGGGTTTTTTATTTGAAGTATGCCCTTGTACACAGTGAAATCCATCATTTGAATCCAAAAGCTTAGTTGGAAAAAGTCTCCACTGTAAAATGGAGATACTCTCACATTTATGCAGTGCCTATTGAGTCCTGGAAGTACAATGTCCCGTGTGAACGTATACCCACTCTGCATGAAGAAGCAAGTTCTCGATTGAAATTCAAGGTTCCAGTCGTTGAGACAGATTCTTGGTAGCCATTTGGGAAACATTGGTTTATATTTTATCCCAAGAGTATGTTGTGAAACAAGGCATTACAACTTAATCGAACTGAAAGTGAAGTTTGTGTAACTGTATCCTTGAATTACTTTCTTCTGTTGTTGAGTTATGATTTCAGCAGGAAGAGTTTGGGTTTGATCCAGCTGGCTTCTTTCTGTGAGGAGTTTGCATTTTCTTCCTGTGTCTGCTCGGCATTCCTCTGTGTGCTGATCGAACAGCCTTTCAAGTCTAGTTCATGGAAAACTTTGCATTTCTTATACATGAGAATACACAAAGGGGTGTACAGTTGGGATGCCACATTAATCAGATGAACACCATTTCAATCAGGAGAGACAAGTGAATAAAGAAGAAATATTTGTATACCAATAGTGTGTCTTGACAGAAGGACTTTGGCGCATGGACTCTGTGGGATGGGTGATGTGTTTGAGGAATGTCAGTTCTGAGCGGCAACAGAATAATCCCCCCATGGAGTCCGGACACTGGTGGTGGTGAAGGCGGATGACTTGCTGAGACCAGAGCGGTGAAGAATCGATGGATGATGATTCTGCAAAGACAGGCGAAGAAAGGGAGATGGAGGGGTGCACGAAACATCGGCATGAAGTAACTAAAGGCGGAAAAAGAATCATGTTTAAAAAGGGAGCAGAACGATAATAGGCTGACAATGAGGGAGGGACGTCATGCAATTGGTCAGATGAGGCCAGCTGACGGTATAGCTGATTACCCAATGACAGCCCTAGAAAATTAAATTGAAAAAGTGAGTGAGCCTGCGTGAGAGGGATGTATGAGAAAGAGAAACGACCGGAAAAGAAAATATAAAGTCTTCCTGTCTGAACTTACGGAAGAGCTTCATTTCCACAGTTTAATTTGATGTAATCAGTTCCTTGAGGTGTAGAGACACTTTTACAATACAATTGATCTTTAACAGAGCATGTTGTACAATTACATTTTAAAATCTACGGATTTTGTTTTGGAAAGTCTCAAAGAATTTGAGCAGCATCCAAAACTCCCATGGGACATCTTAACCGCCTTTAATAAACACTTTAATGATTTTTACAACCTAATTATATTAATTATAATTAAATCCCAACACATAAGGATGAGATTGGGTGTTGAGGGGACCTACAATGCTCTTTTTGGAAGCTTCTGACTGATCCTTACACTCCATCCATCCATCCTTTTTCTTCCGCTTATCTGAAGTCTTTGCGAAGGCTCCGTGGTGGCAGCATGAGCAGAAAGTTAACCCAGACTTCCCTCTCCCCAGCAATGTTTTCTAGCTCCTCCTGGGGGATTCTGAGGCGTTCCCAGGGCAGACAGGATATATAATCCCTCCAGCAAATTCTGGGTCTACCCCGGGGTCTTTTCCCAGATCCTCACACTATTTTTAGTTAACACAACTTGAGAAAATATAAATGTTAAGATTTAAATTAGTAAAAATGGAATGCATATAATGTAAAATTGGAGGAAAAACATCTCGTACACTTAGAGGGTTTTGAATGTCAGATGTAATTTTATGTTAAGAAAAAAGTTAATTTTTTTCTTGGATAAACTCATTATGTGGATATCATGTGCTTCTTCTTCAGTTGAATGGTCGGACCCCATGTGTCACGGCTGATGGAAAACAGGGAGGAGGACCCAATTGCAGGAACCAAAAATTATTTATTTAAATAAAAAGGCAAAAAGGCAAACAAAAACTTACTTAAATAATTCATCCAAAAGGTAGCCACGAGGAAACACAGGGAGACTGAGACAAACACCACATCCAACATTTGACAATGATCCGACACAGAAGGGAAGACACACAGAGACTAAATACATAGGGTAATCAACACAGGTGAGACCAACAAGACACAGATGAGGACAATCAGGGCAATCAAGACAAGAGGGAAACACACAGAGGCAGGAGTAAAGACAAAACACAGAGAGACACCAGAAGAAGTAATTACAAAATAAAACAGGAAACACTAAAGACTAAACAATCAACACTAGGAAACATAAACACACAGGGAAACAAGCAACACTAGGGAGGAAGAGAAATAAAACAATAAAAGAAATCTAAACTCCAAAATACAAACTAAACCAAGACCAAATCACGACACCATGTTCACTCCTCCTTTCACAATTCTTAACAACACTGTCAAGCCAACCACTTCCTTCACTCCCCAATGTTCAGACTACAGTTTTATTATGCCCCACACAAGAGGATAATTTGGCAGATATTTGATCCGACAAATCCAGGGGTGGTCTAGACTTGATGCCAGTTGTAACAGATAATCTTCTGAAATGATCCTTTAGTGTGAGGAGTTTACAGTCGTAATCTCATTGTTTAAATCCAAAGGCCCGATTATTTCTAATCTTTATTATGTTTGACATTAAGAGCCCCCGCTCCAAGTGGTAAGAGGACCCTATTGTTTTGCTTTTTTTTTGCCAAAGTTAATCACATTTGTGAGTGGCTAAAGGTAGAAAACCCACAAAACATTGCACATGCTAAGGAGTGGTGTAAATTTGTATTTGATATGAACCACCAACAGATTTTCTACCAAATTCACTATGCAGTAAGTTTTACCTAGATGTACAAAATTGGCAGGCATAAGTATTATGGCAGGATCCACAAAAATAGTATTTGGAACCTTAACCCAAAACCCAACAGTCTGCCAAACTTGATTCATTTTGAAAATTGGTGTATGTCATTTGCTTTACAGGGAACTTGAACAAACTCTCCAAAGACACTTCATCAGAAGTTCCTCAAAATTGGACAGCCCAATGAAAAGACCCTTAAAAATGGAAACGTTTTATGAATCTGAGTTGTTTGAGTTTTTGTTGAAAAGCAAAGTTGTGGTGGCATGCACATTTTGAAACTTTTAGAGCCAAAAAACAGAAAGTTGTTCAAACTTTCATGTACAAAGTTCCATCCGCCTGAATTTGCACTTTGGGTGACAGTGTAGACCTGATGTTTGAGACTAAATTTATTCCTTTAGGATGTTAATCGTATCCCACTCAGATGTTGGATTAGATTACATTAGAAAACTTTATTGATCCCCAGTGGGGTAACTCATTTGCCACCTGGTCAGTTCATACACACAACAAACAAAATCGACAGTACAATCCTAGTAGACAACAAGTAAATAAATAACAAACACCACTGAAACCATTTGAATGATCATGTACAGCCATGAGTCAGAAATACAACTAAAAATGTTCATTAAAATATCTGACTGCTGTTGCGCGAGAAACTCTAAAATCTTGATTTTTATAAAGAACTTTGTAAGTTTTTTTCAAAGGCTGCGAACCACAAGGCAAAATTTGATGTGTTGCCACTGGACAATAAATTCTTTATGAAGGGCATGTGATACCTTAAGTCTTTGGAATCTCTGAGAATTCATCACAAGGGATGAAACCTGATATCTGAAATTGGTCTTGGAATTTGGTTTGGCGAAATGGATCAATATCGCCCTCTAAAAAACCTCAACTAACAGTAGAAATATCTGAAATGAGAATGCTTTAAGCTCCTGTGAAGAGTTTTTAACTGGTTATGAAACTGACTGAAAATTATATTCATGTCACTTTATGACTGACAAAAGCAAATGAGACCATCAAAAATACCATTGAGTCTTTATATATATTTACTTTCAATGTCTGGATTCTACAATTCAGTTAGCAGACGCTTTTATCCAAAGGGACGTACTTCAGAGAGTAAGTACAACACAAGCAAGGATCTAGAAAAGAAGAAACAATGTCAGTAAGTGCAAAAGAACAGCTTTCACACAGGTGCTGACAGGCAATGCACAGATGCAAAGCACAACATTGACAGCAGTTCTTGAGAGTTCTAATCAGTATAGAAACCATCTTAAAAACGTTGTTATCAAACGAAACCATCGTCATTACCATCAAAGGGACTCTGCAGATCGAATGGAGTTTGGAAGTTCGTTCCACCAGAGGAGGAGAAGAGGTTTCAACTTTGCACATATTAAAAACAACAGACGAGAGATAAAATTCACAATGTCAGGCTCTCACCACTGCTGAAGGTGTGCCATTTTTTTTTTGTAACAACAGACCTTTCTCACAGAAGTGATATTGATATGTTATGGGTAAAGGCACAAATGTACAATACAAAGTTGATAGTTTCAGGGTTTTACATTAGTGACCTGGGCCCGGTTCCGAGGAGAAGAGTCTAGTTAGCGTCTTAGGACCCTGTTGTGAAGGTTGGGTCAGACGCCTTTCAATGGCAGAGCAGTCGGCAAGAGGGAGTGTAGACCTGGATTATAGAGTTTAGGTAAGGAGGAGAGTTTTTGTCGCTGTTTTGTAAGCAGCAGGGTTTTATATTTGATTCAAGCTGTAACTGGGAGCCGGTGTAGGGAGATGAACAGCGGAGTGACATGTGCTCTTTTGGGTAGATTGAAGACCAGTCGTGATGCTGCATTTTGTATCATCTGCAGGGGTTTGATAGTGCATGTAGGAAAACCTGCCAGTAGGGAGTTGCAATAGTCAGTGCTATCAGAAGAGCCTGTACCAGGAGCTATGTAGCATGTTCTGACAGGTAAGGTCTGATCTTCCATGGTGCACGAAGAGAGAAAGGCTTGAAGAAGTGAAAAAGCTCCAGCAACAATTGTAGTATGAAGATCAACTTTATTAACAAATAAGCCTTTCATACTACAATTGTTGCTGGAGCTTTTTTACCTCTAGAAGTCACACTATAACAAACTTCTACTTAAAGATGAATCCACTTTACACTCGATCAGCTTATACAAAAACCTTAATAATGAAGCGTGTTAAAAGGTTTAGTTTTTCTTGGAACAACAGGGCTAACAGAGTTTTGAATCAGTCCAGTAACTTTACATTCAACGCCTTCCAACACTACTTGCAGGTTGAATTGGGATATGAAATCCATCATGAAAGAACAGTGATGGAATATTGTGCAGAAAATGGAAAATAAATCAACGAGTGGTAGCTTCCAAGGAATCATCCAAAACCAGGGTTTGTGTCCTCAAATGTGTACAATATAGAAAAGGAGGCCAAGCTTGTGGAGGCTTGTCAACAGTATGAGTATTGGTGCTGGGATGATATCCCGTGCAAGAAAACCATATTTCCAATCATCACAAGTTGCTCACTTGAACAGCTATGCATACAACATTTCATCAACACTAGCTTGCAACTGTGACAAGAGCTAGCCTTTTCAGACTAACAAACTCAAATCCAGCTTGTCCTGAATCAACCTCACTGGTACTTTCTCTTCAGTGTGACATCATCAGCTGCATTTTCCTATCCTTCATACTAAAAGACACATTATTTAGTATGTCTCATATCCTTAAGCACTGATCACACTTGAGATACACACAATCTAAAATCCAGTAAGGGTAATGTCAAGACACATATTACTTTGACATATGTGTCTGTTAAAGGAGTAATATATTTAAGATATCTACTAAATTCAATCATAAAATGACCTTACTATATCATCAGACATTAAGGAACATTCAATGTTGAAGTGCTGGGCTTCTCTGATAACAATGTAGAAGCCAGTATGTCCTCCTCCTAAGTTTCTATTCCAGTGCGGAATGGTTTGTTTTAGTTCTGACCAGAGAAGGTAGGCAGTTTTAAGGCACCCCCATACTGCTATTTTGGACGCCCCTCCAAACCAACAGGTGTTGCAACGATGGAGGCGGACAAGCGAACTACAGATATAACTGATTCTACCCAACATTAAAAGCCTCTGCATTTTGTAATAAGCCTCACAAGCAGAAACGTGGTGAAACTAGAATACATATTAGAGATGCTTTTGAAAAATGGAGAGGTTAGAACGCAGAAAGGTTTCTAGACCGATGCAGAGCTGGTTAAACACTGAAGCTTCTGCGACATGGCAACCAGTGTGCACTCAGACTCTAGGGAGGAGGATGGGGGGCAGCTCTGTCCAATGTTTTGAAGTTGGACTGCGGTACCCATTTTAAACACTAGGTGTCAGAGTAACATATTGCTCCTTTAAATAAAGTCAATGTAAATTATCCGTCACTTTACATTTCATGTATTCATTTTTGTTTCAGGTCCAGAACCCTCAAGAGACACTGTTTGGATATTTTAATGTATTTATTTTTGGTGCTTTTGACTCAAAACAAAGACAAAGGTGTGTGCAAAACAGAAACATATAAAGAATTACATGATATTGCTTTGAATTGTCTGTGTCTTTCCACGGCAGACCAGAGGAGGTACACTGAGATTAAAAGGTAGCAGTAACATTGGAGAGGCCAGAAAAGGCAGTGACTTAAAACAAAGAAAGGTTTAAATGAGAGAGTGACTGAGTCAGCTTAGGGAAAGGGGGGGGGGGGGGAGAGAAGCAATATGAATTTTTCAAAGGTGTAAATATCTAACAAGCACAACTTGCAGAGCCTTAAAATGACTCACTTTGAGAGACAATTTGAGAAAAAGGAACAAAGACATACTTCAAATGATTTCGGTCATAAATAATGTGACTTGCTTGTTTAACAACTTCTCTTGGCAGCTAGCATGGCTCTGTGTGGTTTCAACTTTGCACATATTAAAAACAACAGACGAGAGATAAAATTCACAATGTCGGGCTCTCACCACTGCTGAAGGTGTGCCATTTTTTTGTAACAACAGACCTTTCTCACAGAAGTGATATTGACATGTTATGGTTGTAAAGGCACAAATGTGCAATAAAAAGTTGATAGTTTCAGGGTTTTACATTAGTGACCTGGGCCCGGATCTGAGTATGCTTTACCCCAAAGTCCGGTTCATTTGATCAGTGTAAACACAAACATACCGTACTCGGGCTACTGTGTCCAAGTCCGCTTGAAGAGGTGGCCTCGGGCACGATTCATGTGTACTCGAGTACGGTCTGCAGTAAATGTGAACTGTGCTCAAACAAGGAAGTGGACCGCTATATGATGTAATTCTAAACGGCTCTTGTCGCTTCAAAACCGATGTACTGTATATATGCAGCACAGTAGCTGTGGAAGTGACAAGAGGGTCGTTGTTGGCGTCTCAGAAATAACAAGTGTCACAGAAAACACACGTAAATACATTTCACGCCCTTACAAACTGGTGCAGGAGCATTTTGAGTCTTTTGTGTGCCAGGTCGATAATTTCTGTGTCCACTGCCTTGGTTAAAAACTGATTGGTTACCACATGATTCTTCTCTTCTTGTTTGGTGGTTGAGAATGTGGGAGATGCTTGTCTACCCAAGTCTGGATTCAAATGGAAGCAGAAAAATAGAACATTGTTATCGTACACTATTTGATTTGACAGTTCGCCCACTGGGATTGCTTTGCAGCCATTATCAAACATTTCTGTCTGCTGGCTGAATTGATATACTGAACCAATTCAAACACCTTTGATATTCATAAGTCAGCTGTGCCCCTGAAACATATTGAAATAGCGTCCAAATTTTAAAATACCAGGATTCCCCTTTAGAAGTTTAACATTTTTCACCAACAATAGTGTAGGAGCCATTTTATGTTTATTGTTGGCATGTCATGCAGCTATAGATTCATCTTCATATATTATTTTCAACACTAGGGACACTAAATGCACAGCTGGATAATCATTGTTTGCATCTGCGTAAGACTTCACCCCTACCTGTGTATAAATGGCAATAATTGGAACACAGTGGAAAAATTTGAAAATTGTCATTACAAATAGTAATGGATTGATGGACTTGATGGCACAAAAATCAGTCATTGAATGCCTTTTATTTTTTGGTTTATCAAGACAATGGTTATCAGTCTGTTCAATTTTAAGCCAGCACATGATTTCTTGTACTTAAGTCAACAACAAAAATATATGAGGTGTCTTTCTACCGTGATTCGTTTTAAATAGGAGCATGCTTGCTACTACATGCTTGTACTCCTACTTTATGCTTCCAGTAGATACAATGGGCTGCTATGATTGGAACCAATTTTCCAGAATGACAGTCATTGCTCACTGTTACATTCAAACATCTTCACAGTTTGTGACACATGTAGTTCACCCGATGAGCTTTTGTTTAATAACATACACCGCATCACTGCACATGATCACATTATCATTATTTAAGACCAAGAAGCAGCTGACACCTTTAATGCACTCCATTGTTTCATCATGCAAATGCACGATACAGTCTGTTCTCGCCAGATGAAGATGGATCATCAGACACGGCAATAAACATGGCAGCATGCAAAGCTAGTTATTGACCAATCTTTCACTGTACAGCTGTGGCATTAAATGACAATGAGCTACATCTAATGGGTTTGCTTTGTAGCCTAAGGCTGTTAAAAAAAAAGCACATTTTTAAAGGAACAGTTTGTGCTAAATTCTATATTTAACCCCTTTTTTTACTCTATTTTCATCTTTGACCTGTATAGCTATGTTGAGTAGCAGTACTCTCCCTCCCTCAGTATTTCATTTCTTGTCCTTGGGTTAGGGTTGTTCTCAGATAAGGATGCAGGGTTTTGTATCACAACAGTTAAGCTTATCCAAACAACTAGATGGCATTTTGGGATATAAATAAAAAATGCTCTTGACCCCATTAAGAATAACTGGGCCAAAACTTTCAGAAGTAAAACATTTCCTCCGGCTTGAAATAAGCAGACAACTTGAATAAGACGCACTCAAGCAACAAAACGAATAAATCTGAGTAGTCAAACAGAATAGTGATACAATAAAATGTTATGTTACATAAGCTGCCTGGCATTTTTAAACACCATGTCTGTTAAAATTTCTGCTAACCTCTCCTCTTGTTTTGTTTTTTTAACAAAGCTTTTTTCAGTGTGAGGGATAAGGCTTCTTTAGGGAAAGATATAGAGAACAAGGCTGACTGGGAATTCATATTAGATGGTACATTAGTGAAAGCACTAGCGATGCATCCATTAAATCCACACCAACTGCAACTTTCAGAGCCGCATCCCTGTCTTTGGAAGGATACTGTTTGGAGCTGTGAGGAAAGCAGTCATAAAAAAGACAGTTCTTTTTCAAACCAGTTTTTTAACAGACCGAGAGAAGAAGGTCAAAAAAATCTGCTTGACAAAAGAATAGCTTCAGGTTGGCTTCTTATTTATTTTCTACCCTCCCACCGAAGATTCAAAGGGTTCTTTTAAAACCCGAGAGGCTCATAGTTAAACTGGGGTCGTGATCAGTCATGATAGATATGAGTTCATCACTTACAGACACTTGGGGGATTGGGTGATTTGAACAGCTGCCACCAGAGATAATGTTTCAGAGTGTAAAATAATGCAGTGGGTCACACAGTTATGCATTTCCATAAGCATCTGTTGGAGTCTGTGAATTGTAGATTTCAATACATACTTAGTTTAAAATTACTGTTCAAGTTGAAAAGCCACTTATTTGGTTCTTTAAGTGATAGTATCACCTGTATGAACCAATGCATGTATATTAATATGGACAATGCATCTGTCTCCCTCTGATTCGAAGTGAAGCCAAAATACACCAAAGACGGGCACTCAGATATTGTGCTGGTGATTCCATTTGGAACCTAGACATGCCCAGTATTGTTCCTCCATCTTAGTATACAAGATAAGATAAACGTTTATTGATCCCACAACAAACAGTCTCTGGTATGAATCCAAGAGATCTCTGTCGCTACTGAAACTGAAAAAGTGACCATATTTTCAAACCTCCAAATCGGGACACTTTAATTTTACAACAAACCCACATGTACTGATACACACTTCGGCAACCTGCACTGGTCACACAAGGTAGTAGGCAAAGGTGCCCCTCTGAGCAGCATGTTTAAGTTGGTTGTCACTGGCGTTTGCCACACTGAAGTAGGTTGCAGCAGTGTTACCTCCAGTCTCTGCCATCGTTTGTGTTTGCCTGTTTTAATGTGGCTTTGTATGTTGACATTTCCACCGTGGGTGAATGTCAATGGACACTTGCAGTGGGTGCAAACACAGCATATTCATTGCCTGGTACTTCTCATAAGAAGCTGTAACTCTCCTGGAGCTCTTTGGAAAACACTGACTTACTTTTAGTCATGACAGCTATAGCCTACCTGTCGTTGCCCAGCAGGTCCTGTTATTATAATTAGCTAGGCTAGCTAAGTAACAGCCGCAACCCTGACATTGATTGGCACATGTACAGACAAATCATTATTGAACTTTGAATCGTGGAGAATAAGTGATGTTTTTGTATTGGCTAAAACAGCTACACACTTGGCAACAGCATTGATTGGTATGTATACAGACGAATCAGTGTTGCAAGCATGGTGTATTTTGGTTGGTTAAAACCAGAATAGGGACTGTTCAAAACTTGGAAATAATAGTGTTTAATAGACATTCAGAGAACTCCGAACACGGAGCTTGAAAACAGGAAGGTCCTGGTCAAATCTAAACGTTTTGTCACCTGACATTACAACTCGTCTTTTTGACCACTTGGATACTGGACATCAGCTACTATTCATTAGCCTACCTAATGGTGAACGTGTTAGCCAGTGTGATTGTTTACACATACAGTAACACAACATAATCATTTATCCGACCAAATAATTAATTTAAATATGGGTGAGTTTTTTTTCCCCCTTCGAGCTGTCTTTGCTTGCTTCATTAAGGGGGAAGCTTTGCTTTAAACGGTGAAACTCATTTTACTTTTTTTCAAATCTGACAATAAACTAGAAAACGTTCACTTCCGCTCCTGGCATCATCATCTTTGTGTGAAAAATTGACCTCCGTCAGCATGATAGTAAAGCTCTGCACAGAGTAAAGGTGCAAAAAGCTTCTCTCCACATTCAGACCCCAAATAAAAGCAAAAGTGCAAATGCACTACATGGAGCAGGACATCATTTTTGGCTTGTTTTCACCTGAATATCATTAGTACTATGCTTTGTTAATTAGACGTTGAGACGGAGCAGATAGTGGGATCAAATGATGCACAATTTTTGGAGCTCTTAGCAGAAGCAATCCATTCTTTGTGTTGTAGTTTTTTATAATTGGAGCAAATGAAGGGCACTCTTGTCAGCAGAAAATGGACTCAACATTTCTCTCAAGAGCAAATCAGAGATCTGTCCCATTTTTGCATGCACCTCATTCAAAGTGCTATTCACTGACCCTTAGAGTTAGCACGACCACTTTCCTGTTATCTTCCAGAACAGTCACCACAACACTCTTGTTAACCACCCACCCAAACCACAAACAGGCCCCTCATCAGACATGGAGGCACTTCAGCTGGTCCTTTTGTTCTTCCTCAGCTAACCAAGGAGACCCAGGCTTCAAAGTTGGTCTCTGAAAAGTTCACATTTGCATTTCGCATAGCTGGGGCCACTGCTTCAAGACCCACATACACACTGTCTGCTACTTTGAGGACGGAGAGGAGAAACAGAAATGTGTTCACATAGCAGTAGGGCTTTTCAGTTGACAGATCATCGTCCACTTTAAAGTATGAAACTTTTATTAGATCAAAACCCTACACTATATTTGCAATGGTAATGCATTCAGACCTCTTGATTGTATGACTGTTCTTTTATATGCTTATGAAAAGGCCATGCAATGCCAATCTATTAATTACTCTGTCAGTCAATCTGCAACGTTTGTCTGAACAGAAACATCTCATAAAGAATTGGAGGAATTATAATATAGATTGTTACACTCATTCAGGATCACCAATGCTCCTAATGCTTTAGTTATCCGCAAACCTTTTCTCTTTTTCCACATGACCTTGACACTTTTGGGTTCAAGAACAATATTTGGCAGATAAACTGTCACTGCTAAATAATAGGGGCTATTTCATTGACGGCAATTTTTATTGGTGCCATATTGCTCAAATTAGCTCTTTTCTATAATATCATGAGGCTCTTCTAACATTGTACAATACATATTTCATGAATTTGTATTTTACAGGCTTGTTTTGCCATTTTCGTCTTCAGAATGCAGCAGCATGAATCCAAGAAAAAAGAAAAGAACTGAAAATAAACTGCCATAATGGCCGCTCTTCACTGGTTTTATTTCATATTAAAGCTGACTACAGTATAAGGTCCTTCTTCTAACTTATGAGGTCTTGCATGGTCTTGCACCATCTTCCTTATGTGATGTTAGTTCACCAAATCCCCTGACATCTTAACTCGAGTCTCTAAGTGCTGATCTCCTGCAGGTCGCGCCATCAGTTGACTTTAGATCATTTACATACCATGCCCCTTCATCTCCATTTATGCTTCTTAATTTGGATGCTTTTCTTCAAACTGTATAATTTCACTTGCATACCAGCTTATTTTAAACTGCTTGAATTTTGGTTTTCCTTTGCATTCCCTTCATTGTACGCAGCATTGGGACCATGTTGCATGGCAATTCTGCAATTTAAAAAAACATAATTGAGCGATTGATTGTAAAGACCAGGACGTTAAAGGAAGAATGTGCGACATTTTACACATAAATAGAGGAGAAATCAAGTTCATCCTCTGTAAATGTCTCTCTGAGTCATGACTGTCAACAATGAGTGAGAAGTTCGAGTCCTGCCAGCTGTACTGTTTTCAGAGCCGTGTTTACATCATGATTACATGGACGGGACGGGCTTGCATATAAAGCTGTTTTCAGCTTTTCACTGCTTATTTGGATGCCACGTCAGTGTGTTTAGATCACGGTCATTCCATCTCAATTTATGTGCAGTATGAAGCTATGCGCTAACCACAGTGTGCTAACATTAGCCTGCTAACACAACAATGCAGGACACAAGCAATTGCAGCTCGAGCAAAGGACAATTTTGTCCGCCGCTTGCACTTAAAATGGTGCATAATTATGGTGCCTTCTAATTCCTAACTCCTTCGAGCGACAGCGGGTGGAGAGGGGTTGGAGGTGTGTCGCTGGAGGAGAGCGGAGGCTTCAGAATAGCGGAGGTGTCTCCAAACAGCAGTTTGTTTTGGTTTAATGCTGGTGCTCAAGTTCAACATCTACTGGATCAAAAAGTCGCACATTCTTCCTTTAAGCATTTACCCAGTGCTCAGTTTAGCTGCTTAACCCTTTTATTGAAAAGCAGTGAAAATGTCATTAACCAACTAAGAGTTGAGTGTTACTGACACAGAAAAGTTAGAGGAAAAGAAATGTATGCAATGTGTCACCATGAGAAATAAAACTCAGCCGAGCAGACAAATAAGATAACGGTTTATAATTCTCCCTGAGAAAGTCTGGAGATTAGAAAAATAGGTTGCAGACAATTTGCAAGAAGAGATAGAAATGTGCTGTGCAGGTGAAGCAATTGAGGCAAGAATCTGCCACTCCTCTCTCTTCCTTCATACCGCACTGAACATTTTATTCTCTGCGCTCTGGCAGATGAAACACTGAGTGAAATATTGCAGGACTCCTGCAAGACAGGTGGCTCATTACCCACATCATCAACAAAGAGCGAGGAAAAAAAACGACCACCGAGGTTTTCGACATAAAGCAACACCTCGTCCTCCTCAGAGGTTTCCTACTGTATGTAATTAGCAGCGAGGACAGCAAAGAGAAATCTTAATGATGCATCTCTCCTTTATTTTTCTTTATTTTCTTCTCTTTTGAAGCCTCTTCTCTTATCACAGCAGACCCTGACTTTCCTACTCAGCAAGCGAAAAGGTTTGGAAAGGTGAGAAAATCATCCTTGAAGCATTACAGACATAATAAGCTAAGTATTTAAAATGTCACCATGCAGAATTCCTCCTCCTGGTGATGACCTTGTATCTTTATTAAATGGAAGAACGCAATTGAGGATGGATTACTTAAGAGAGAAGTGAAACTTTAGGGAGTATTTGTGTTTCATTATGATTAATGAGCAATGATCCCTATGTGTATTGGGAGGAACATCAATAAGAGGAGGAAGGTTGGTTAAAGGGAATGTGGATTTTCATGTGTGTGATTCGAGTTAACCTACATTCATCCTGCTGCCTGACGAGCGCCGTGGTTTGTGTTTTCAGCAGAGACTCTTTTAAAGTGAGGAACAAAAGAAGAAAGATAAAAAAGGCAGTTTCACAAGTACACTGACATGATCAGCTAGAGCTTCTCACATCCCCTAAATTTCAATAAAGATTGTGTTCACGAGCAGGATCCAATGCACACGCATCAATGGAAGGATGTCAGAGTAAGGGGTCTACACACAGGGGCCACCCCAAGAAGTTGAGGTTTCAGTGCCTCGCTCAAGGGCACCTCTGCAGTACTCGCGAAATGAACTGTCACCTCTCCAGCATCCAGACCAATTTCATCCTTTTGCCCATACAGGGACTTGACCTGACGACCCTCCGTTTTCCAACCCACTTCCCTAATGTCTGAGCTGCTACTGCCCCACAGTTTCATCCAGAGTACTTTAGGAAAATATACAGAATTGTATAAATTGTGTGTAAATGACGAAGCATTCATGAAAATGTAATTATTTTGCTTTATTACTGAAAATATACACAAAATGTTTTTGACCTGGGGTCACATTTAGACGTTTGTCCTGCAATATCCTGACTGCTGTGCCTCTGTTCACTTGTTACAGAAATAATTCAATATTCCTGAAATATGCCAGAAAATATTTTCATTTGCTTTCTTGCTTAAGGTCAGACGAGAAGATGCTACAGCTCCCTTGTCTGATTAAAGATTTTTTTTTAAAAAGCTATATGTACATGCAATCCGTGGCGATTCCAGAGTCTGTTGGGGCCCTGGGCAAAAATCAATTGGGGGGCCCTCAAACCAGCGTTCATCACCATCATGTCTGCCAGCGTACTGACGATTACTCCTCTTCCTCTTTTTTCCTGTTTTTTTTTTCTTTCCTCTGGACGGGTTTTCTTTGTTGACTTTCATTGACAAACTTTGGTTCTCACAGCAATAATGCATGCAACCTTTAGCAGGGAAAGAGAGTGAGTGCTGTCAGATGGTCCCCCCTAAGGGAGGTTTCCTACTGTCGTTTCGAAAAAAATGCTAATTTTAGGCCACTGCTTTGGTTTAAGTTTGTGAGCCCCTACTGGTTTTGGGCCCCAAGCAGTTGCCTGCCTTGCCTGTTGACAAGCATGCAGTGATTAGCTTCGCCTGCTAGTGGAACCAGTGTAAACCAGGCTAACAGCTAGCATTGCTCTACTGTGGGGTTGTGCTGATACCATATTTCCCTGTAATAAAAAGTGAGGTCAAAAGTACTGCTTTTTAAAATAGTGGATCACACATAAATCTTTCCAGTAATTCAGGGGATTTGGTTAAATTGTTAAAGACGAAATTGAAAATATTTGAGGTGTGACTGTCCCCCTTAGATTCTCTGTTGTTTTGTGATTGGAGTTGTTGCTGAAGGAATATACAACACGGATCAGAAGTACATATAACGGATACTTTTGTTGATTCTTCTTCTTTTTATTATTATTATTGTTATTGTTATATATATTTGTGAAAACAGTCCTATCTCACGCAATGTCAGGTTTTGTAAAATGAAAATAAACCGTTCCAAAAAAAAAGTACTATACTTTTCTACTTTTTCAAGACTGTTTGTGTAGCACTCTGTTAGTTTGTTAAGAAAAGTTTTAGTACAGATGATTATTTTTATTTCATCATTATCTCATCTGCAGTGACAAAGTGAAACGTTTGCGGTTTCGTTGGGGTACTTTGCAGATGAGAGATTATTTCTGCAGGCTGCAGAGAGTCTGAAATAATTGCACAAATCAATTTTGGCCAAATGAAGCTCAATATTTATTTTGTTTTTACCCTTAGCAACAGGTCATCTCCTCAGCACTGTAGGCTATTTTCTAATTAAAACCAACATCGGAAAAAATAAGCTCGCAATATCAGCTTTATGTTGAACAATGATTTTAATGTAGGTTTTAGTTTCGCTGAGTGAATTCTGTTGCTAAACTGCTGGATATTATGCAACAGAAAAGGCTGTAACTTTGGCACTGAGCATGCGTGAACTGCTTTTCACCTAGTTTTTTTTTTAGCAGCAAGATAATGAACTCACTTCTTGTACTGAAAGAGCTTGTTTCATTTCATTTAGTAAATCCTCCTTTGATTAAACATTGAAAATCGGGGTTGAGGAGAAAAGCAAGTTTTCTAAGTCTGATTCGGTATTATGAAGAAGTTTGTCCTTCCTTCCACAGGTGAGAAAACCTTAGAACACCCAGCTGGTCAGTTGATCCACTGGAGAACTCCCACATGTCACCATCTGTCTGCCTACGCCTGTTATAGGCTGTGAATAATAGTGTTCATAAACATGCTTGCTTGAATCATGTTTAAAAGGAGAGAACGCTTTCAGCTAAGTTCACTGTGCATCTGGACCGCAGCACATTAATATATTTTCCTCAGAAAAAGACATGTTCCTCCGCCTGTGTCAACAGTAATATTGACATGATATGCACAGTGCAGAGACGGGCAGATTGAGACGTAGCGCCTGTTTCGCCATCGCTACATATCTCATTACACAGAGAGCCAGACACCTCGAGCAGTACTGATGGAGGATGAGTCGAGCTGGAGGACACTGCAGGCCAATTTCCCTCATTATGTTAAATCCTCCAGTTCTCTCAGAGAGATGATGTCCGTTTTAATAACAACTTTTCAAAAAGCGGTAAAAGCTGCGAACATAATGAAGGACAGCAGTGAGCGAGCGGCATAGCGTGACCTTCTGAGGGCTTCTGAGTGTGGCTCGTACTGATAATGGGGGACAAATAAAAGCATCATTAGTGTAAAAACACAGAAATAAGAATGCATGAATATTGAGTTATTCGAATGAAAATTGTGCTACCCTTAACCTCCAATATCTTTACCAGAATATAACTCCTTTAAAAAAGAGATAGACATAAATGACCTGACTTGTGTGCTTTTCCTCAAACTTTCCTTCTTTTGTGCGGACTGTAAGTCCACAAAAGTTGTGCTGAAGTTCAATCTGAATATAAACAGCATTCACTGTATCATCATTTCATAGCAGAGCATGAAATGCAGCCAGGACAAGGGTGCAATAATGAGAATACACCAGAGTCTTTGGTGCATATGATGAAATGATGGGGAGATACGTACCACAGCGGTCGACTGACTTCACCCAACAATCCCTGGCTGTCTCATTATTTCCTTTGGATGCAGCTCCCTCTTTTTTTTCCCATCTTCCATTCTCATTAGGTGATGTGCCCTGTTATGCTGCAGTGCTGTATATGCAACGCTATCCACTGTGAGACTGTGCAAACGAATGTCTACACAAATGTTCCTTCGTCTTTGCAGCAACTATAAGGGGAAACTTTTTTTCCACACACAGCCACACAAGTCAGAATCTGTTTTTAGATACAAACGGTCTATTACATTCTTTCTAACTTGGTGTTGTTTAATGCCTTGTTTTGTCACCAAGGCCAAAAACAACCAAATAATGATGTTTGAATTACAGGATGCACTCTCTGGCTGCATATATCATTTTCTAGTTATAAAATCCTTTCGTCGCCAGCTTTTTACAGAACATTTGCATTCTGTTTTGGCTCCAAATAAAAAAGGCTCGACTTTAATTCTTACTAACATCAAAAAGGCATCACATGAAAACAAACAATTCCTTTATTAGTCACAGTAAAAAAAAAGGGTTGAAATGAGGAAAAGCTACTCAGAGAGGCTAATTTGCAGTTCAAGCACCATTATAAAACATTACACCCTTCTGGATAATAAATTCTAACACAAGCTTATTATGTTTGTTTTTTTGCTGCAGTACTTAAAAAGACTCTTTCTGGAGATATTTTTAAACTTTAATGAAAATATAAGTGCATGCAATGCCGTGAAACGGCCTCAGTTTCATCTTACATACACACACAGCTTCGGCTATTAATGTCTATTCTTTATTGTTCTTCTTTGTTGGTTCGCTGTTTGTTTGTATTTGCAATATGCACACAGTATTGAAATTTGAAAAATACGCATATGAGCGAGAATCATATTCAGTTACATTTCAGTGACAGCTAAAAAAATGAAGCCGCCCTGCTCCAATAAACTCCAAAAGAAAGCTGCTGCTTCTTTACGTGAATGAAATATTTCTGTGCCGACGCACAGTGAGCCGTGTGTTTTCATCTGACTGAAGGGAAAGGCATTAGAAATCAGCTGACTGCTCTCTTCTCCCACTTCTGTCGCAGAAATAACAGCTATATTTAATACAGCTGCGTAATAACATTTGTTTTCCTGACATCCCGGTCATTACAGCGGGCCGGGGACCACTCTTTGCCGGCCTGGTAACGACTGGGATGCATCACCAAATGACATTACAGTCATATTGATGCCAGCCATTACCCACTAATCCGGACTTTGCTTGCGTGCACTTGTTGTGGCCTCTGAAGAGCCGAGGGAAGGCAATAAAGACCACTCGCAAAGATCTATGCTCACAATTTCAATAATTTTATATTCGGCCATCTTAAGTGCTCAGGGCTAAAACTTAATTTTTCTCTAAAGATACTTTAAACAGATTTCCCACGAGCGCCCAAAATAAGTCTAGGAGCTTGTTTTGACAGTAAGTGCTGCTGTTATTGATACTGTTTGTCTGAAGTGAAGTTTAGAGGCAGCATTTGTGAGATGTTTGTCCTCTTATCTGAATAAAAAGAAACTGAAGCTGTGAAGACCAAACACCAAACGCTTGAGGCGTGTTTTGCACCAGATTAAGGAAGTGTTCATCCTTCATAAAGTTTCAAATTAAAACATATAACAGCACAATCAGAAGGGCTGCTACAAAAAGCACACATTTAAATCATGTTCAGCCAATACATGAGTAGATGGATTCATGTTTTCCCCAAAACAACGTTTTCAGTTCCAAAGTCACATCTTTAATTTTTTGGCAACCAGCGTTCCAAACCCAAACAAAGATGTTCTGTTTGCTCTAATGTTCAGATTAATTTGTTGCAAAGATGTACTCTTGTACTCTACACTTTTTTCCTCAGCACCTTCCCTGACTGGAGGTAAGCAGCAAGGGCCCCTTAAATTGTATTTATTTTAAGTACCACTACAGGGCGCTGATGCTTTAGCAATCGCTGTTGTAGGATCAGTAAAGCCCAGTGAATGTATTTGATATCATATGGGAGAGTTTTTTATTCTGCTTTAACAATGCAGGTTGTGTTTTAAGTGTGCTTAATGATTTTAATGTTCCACAAATGTTTTACCTTGTGTTCAAAATGTGTTTGAAACATTTGAACATAAAAGTCAAAGACAAAGTTCTGCTATTACGTGCAAAAGTAGACAAAGTGTTGTAATATTCTATTCTGTGTTTGCATCATAGGTCATTCCAGATGTGTTTGTTCACCACCTTATTTGCCTCTATGAAGGTTTATTCTCTGATGGGCCCACTGCCCAACAGACCTGTAGTATTGCTTAATATGTAAATTATGTAATCTGAAACTTGCACCATAAGATGCAGAGACGGAGACAACCAAGTATGAAACCTTTTGGCAGACCGTAGGTAGTCGTGCTAAATATATCACAACTTGCCTAAAGACCAGTAACTGAAGGGAACAGATTGACACAGAAGGGAAGGAACACAGAGACTAAGTACACTCTGAGTAATGAGACACAGGTGAGACTAACAAGACACAGGTGAAAATAATCAGGGTGAGGCACATAATTACAGAGATAGGAAGTAAAACAAAGCTGTGTCTGAAATCACTCACTACTCACTATATAGTGCACTGTATTGTGAATACAACATTTCGTAGTGGTGTACAAATTCTGAGAGCATCATCATGTCCTTAATCGTGGACTCATTGTATCCCACAATGCATTGTGAATAGCAGTGGTCACTTTCCAAGCAATATATATACCATCATGCAATGCACCAAGGAGCTTTTTGTGAGCTGAAAGGGGGTTTTGACTACTCTCCGACAGACGAGAGGAGCAACACACAAACAGAAACACAGGCAAAGTTAATACATGGAGCATTTTAACTGAAATCTAGACGCAGTTTCATTAAAAAGTAAAGGATTTTCAATGGAGTAATGTTAGTTTTTCAGGCACCAGACTAGAGTCTGTGAGCTCAAATAGCGGAAAAATGTTTTATTACTTATTTAAAAAATCAGTTTTTTGTATGTATTTATTCATTTCAATTGTTTTGTAAAAATATGCTCAGTTTTAACATTAGTTATCGCTGGAATTCCAGTGTTAAGCTGCACGTGATGATGATGTCATTGTTGGCAAATCCACTACAGAGAACCTCTTATGTAGGGAGTAGGAAGTAGAGATAAGGGATTAGGGATTAGGGAGTATGGAGTAGGGAATGACTTTACTTTTACAGAGTTTAACACATTTCATCAGTTTATTGTTTAATGCATTTTCATATTTGAATTGAGTAGTGCATTTTTATTGTCTTTGTTAATGTCTCCTACAGTACTTGAGTGGTGCTGTAAGACATGAAACATGATATCAGATATTAACAATACTCTCATCAAAACTTGAATCCAGAAGGTTGTGTGGTCTAAAGTGAATTTATTGATTTGAATTCTACAAATATTGTGGCTTGCTTGTAGTCAGATGTGAGTTAAACCAAGGGCAACAAATCTATTGTTTGAGACGGCACAAAGAGGTTTGACTCGGTCAGGGTTTCTGATTAATCACCATGGCAACACTATTAATGGTCACATTACTGCCTCGGTCAGCCAGGAGGCATCATCACGAGACGCTCCAATAGGATGGAGAGGGTTTGGGGGACTGTGCTTGAAGAAAATTAAGTCTCCAGACAGTGTTCTGCAATGCATTATGGGAGTCCCGGTCACCAGGCACTGCGAGACAAAGCATTCATCAAACAGATGCCAGACACCGAGTGAGCTCTCTGTGTTGCCACATTCTCCCACCTTCCCCTCCAGTGATTGATTGGTATTCATTAGCCATCGATTTGAGCTTTTTCCCCGTTATGTCTGATCTCAAGTCAAATCATGGCCTCAGAGGAGATTATTATTGTGAGCCGGGGAAACGAATCATAGGAGCCACGTGTAACAGCTTTGGATAAGAGGACGTGACGTTAGCTCAAAAAGCTAATTCAAGCTCTCATTAATCATTTAAGGAATTTGCATTCACGGTGTTTCTGAACAACTGGCTACAAAATGGAACAGATGTCTTTGACATTTTAGAGTATCCATGGTGTGGTTGGTGATGAAGCATTTCACATGATGCACAGTGACTGAAAGAAAATCAATCTCTTTATTCACTCATTACAAAATGACCAGATGCAAAACACATGCATGCCTATGCACTGCTAAGAAGCTAACATTGGATTTTTCCCCAAATCAGTCCTTCTTCAGGTTTCTTTTTTGTGAGTTTGTATTCATATATGCAAGCTTAACACATTCATCAGACATTGTTTCATCTGCTGCTGCAGCTGACTTTATACTCTGATTCTTATTGTAACTTGCCAATACGCTTTAATTATTGCCCTATGCTTAAAAATATGTCTTGGGAGGGTCATCCCTTCACCATCCTATAGAAAAACAATTGAAGCACCCCACTGAATAGGGCTGGTTAAAAATATGGATTCATCAATGCATTGCAATTATTATTTTCCCAATTCAATATCGATTCAGGGAAATCCTGAGATTGATTTGTTTTCGCCCCTCTCCGCTGGGAGCACTGTGGGTGCTGTGAATTCAGGTCAGGCACAATTGTGCACTTTAGATCATATTGTACTTTAATGTTTTATTCTTTGTTAATTAAAGAATAATGCAACAATAAAAGTCAGTTTGTTCTAAACCAATACAAACAATGCACACATAATTATTTAACAAATATCACAAGGTTCTGTGATGAGTTATCTGGGTATTCTTGTCATCTGTACATATTATTAAATCCATATCAAAGCATATTGATCAATATCGAATCGAATCGTGACCCAAATAATTGAAATCAAATTGAATTGTGAGGTTGTGGACAATACCCAGCTCTACCACTGAATATTTACAATCAATCAATGGTGTGAATCAAAGAGGGTTTAAAGTGGGTATACCCTATGGAGACTGAAAAATAGTATACTCCGTTTACCAGCGTATACCCTGCACTACACCACTTGGCTGTACTCTGTGCTACCTACAGGGTCATGTTTTGATGCATTTGGGTCACTGTTCAAATTCTTTTTTTGATGGCCTGGGAGTTGCACACATACTAATATGAGTTACTTTGGAGCAACTGTAACTCATGAGGAAGATTAGATTCAATTCCCAGCTCCTCCATGTGTCCTTGGGTGAACAAGTGAATCCCAAAGTGCTTCAAAAAGTGTGCTTTCAGTTAGTCAATGAGGTAAATGGCGTTTGTTTGAAGTCCTAAGAGTGTTTAGAAGACTAGAAAGGAGGTATACAAGTACAGTCCATTTACCATGACTGCAAATATATAAAAAGGTCGACATCCAGTGATTTTCCTGTCATGCCCCCTCTTTTAAGCAAAAATAGCAAACATGTTCTCCTCCCCACCTGTCTCCTTAAACCGTGAAATGATGGCGCTTCTGTTGTTGAAATGAGAAATGGCAGATGGCGAGATAGGCATAGTCATATTTTGGATTTTGACTGAAGTGTTTGCTGAACACTTCACTTATTATTTCCTTCAAATAAACATCAAACGTCTGCCTGTCTTGTACTTTACATGATGTTTTCTTTCTGGCTGAATACATTTTGGCGACTTGAATCTTGATAGCATTTCTTGCATCAATGCTACCTTTATATGGTTTTTGATCCTTTTGATGCTGATGTTTAGATGATCCCACATGCATCAATGTTTCCTTGCTCAAACTTTTCCAAACTTCATCTAAACAACATACAAATGCACAAAAAACATCTGGTCTGGAGTTGCTTACACAGCAGCTTGTATTACACTCATTTATGCTCATTTAAACTGCAGCTGGGCTTGGATGTCTCAAATCTCTAATCACACGTAATGAAATTATCCATCAAATACAGAGAACCTTAATCTCATTTGAGGTGGAACATCCCCCAAAAGGAGACAGAAAAAAGACATTTATGTGGGGCTGAAGCCAGTTTTTGTAGACTCAGGAGGTTCCTCTGATATTCTGTGTAATCATGATGCTTGGCCACTCGGGGGGGAAATTTTAATATTAGTTCCACATCTGTTGCTGCTTTGGATCCAGTGACTGAAATAAGCTGTTAAAAAATCCTTTGCATACTTTATCATGGTAACTATACACTAAAATATTAGCACAGCAAGTGTTATGTCAGTGTTGGAAAAAGAAACATTATCCTGGTCTTAAACTTTATATTTCTGCTCAGCAGAGGCAGTAATTCTTTTCAAGGCTGCCCTATTTATTGTGAATGAATTAAAAAATATATATAGCAGCACTTTTCAGAAGAAAAAGTAGGACACATTTTGGATATGTTCCTGCTTTTGTGATAAATTGTAGAAAACTAGAAAAGCTCTGTTTCACAGCAGCACTGACTTTAAATCCTTCACTTGTGTAGGCCAGTGCTTCCCAACATTGGTCCTCGTTGGGAACTACTTCTGACTACTTCAAGTGCTTTTACACTACAGGTCACACCTACCCATTCACACCCATTCACACACTGATGGCAGAGGCTGCTATGAAAAGTGACCATTAGAAGTAACTAATCCATTTATACACATTCACATGTAGCCGCAGAAGCATCAGGAGCAACATGGGGTTAAGTGTCTTGCACAAGGAGACATCATAGATGTTGCTGCAGGAGCTGGGGATCAAACCCACGACTTTTTGGTTGAGAGACAACCTACTCTACCAACTGGGCCATAGTCGCTCTAAGTATGGTACTAAATTGAGTATGTGGTGCTATTGTAATTATATATCACACTACAGTCGTGCGAACATGGTGCAAGCTTATTCAACGTAATTCGAAACTAAAAATACGTGATTTATTAAGTCATTTCTCACAGAGACCACATTTATATGTTTTTAAATCATAAGGCATAACAGTCATATTAGTATTATGCTATATTTACTTTTGAGTATGTAGAAGGCAGTAATTAGTATGTGGTATTGGCCAGTGTCCTCCCTTCCTTCTGTGCCATTTAGTCTTGTCCCTTGTTTAAACCTTACCAGCATTATTTCCCAGTGTAAGACTTCTTTGGTGTTGATCTGTGCTTGGGTTTTTTTATTTTACCTTCTCACTTTTTGCCTATATCTTTGTGAATAACTTTTTTTTTGCAAGTAAAAGACAGTTCACTTCCACTTGAGACTATGTGTGTCGTCATGCATGTGAGTCCTGTCTCAAGTGGTTTTGGATCCTTTCTCTTTTTACCTTTCTGTCATTTTATTCTTAGATGGAGACGTTGCCCTGCTCCCTTTTTTCTGCAGTTAGCACATTCCTAGTCCTGCTCCTGTATGCATTTTGCCTGGATGTGAGCACACTAGTTTTTTTTTCATCCTTAGCAATTTAATCATGGAACTGAACCTCACACAGTATTTACAATAAATAGTTAAGTGTCCTCCTGGCACATTATTTACTGTCAGAAGTGACATTTTAATATGATTGTAAAGATTCATCTAATAGATCTAACAGATACAGGTTTATTATTAGGACAGAGAAAAACTGTCAGCATTACCTCGAGCTGCTTTATTTACTGCAGAGCATGACCAGGCTTCATTCACGAGGGTTTTTAACAAGGATTTATTTTTCTCTGATTCTCTGACTTTATAGCCAGGTTTAATTTCCCATAACATGACAACAACTTCAAGAAAGCCTAACTGGTAGCGTTTGACTCACCCCACTGGCTTCATAGCTATTTGCTCAATGTGGCCCCTGTCTGTCATTTAATTATCATTTTTATTGCCACAGAACCCCCTCCAACTCCATTGCAGTGACGCCGGCTCACCTGAAATGGAATCAGTCAAACACACTCGGCCATGAATTAAACATTACGGCTGCACACAGAGTTAGCTTGGAGGCATCGCCTGCTACAACCTGCATTTTGAGTGCACTGCTGCCCGAATTTAAGAGGGAGATATCACAGACTCATGTACACATTTTACAAAACTTCCCTCATAATTGTTTTTTAAACACATTGAGCCGACAGCTTAGAACTTTTAACACTTCAGACAGGAAAGAATTCACAAGAATCCTCTGTTATAAATTGATATTAAATGATGCCTTGTTAAAACAAACACTGTTATGTTTGAGTCTTTGTGTTTGGACCATAAGATGCAGAGACGGAGACAAAGACAGTTTTAAGGGTGTTTATTAAAAAAAAATACTTCATGAAAAAAGGCTGGAGGCAGGTGGAGGCGACGGAGGGCTGGCTGGCATTTTAAGAGAAGATGGCGAGCTTGACCACAAGATACTCCAAGGCTGAGCATGAGGAAACACTGAAGCACTGGTGGGTGGCGAGGCACAGCGAGGTACACAGGTAGGCGGCACACAGGGGGAAAAACTCAAAAAATCCACAATCCAAAACATTCAAACAAAAAAAATAAAACTGCAGACAAAGATAGCACTGCTAATCACTAAAAACATGAAAAAACTAGCCACTAAGTCACCAAATGCAATGGGATAATCTGGCATGGGAGTGGTGTCTTGACCAGGCTTTAATGGCAGGAGTGATTACTTGATGAGAGTCAGGTGCTCCTTGTTAGAGAGCCCCAGCTCAGCCTGCCACGTCCTCTGCTTTGCACACAAACACACACGCCCGTGCACACAAACAAACACACCTACATACCTGGGCACATTCATTCACAAGAACTTGAATCATGACCAGAACACAAATACAATCTGCAAAAAGGGCCTGCAGAGACTTTCTGCGCAGACTGAAACTTTTAATGTGGACAAGACACTGATGGTTTTAGTCTACCGATCTTTTATTGAGTCAATTTGAACCTTTTTTTTTTTTATCTCATGGTATGGTAACCTCTTAGTGCACAACAAACATCTTCTGTCCAGTATTGTTAAAAAAGCGAGTAAAATAATTGGCACACAGGAGCATCCCTTGCCAGATATCTGGAAGAGACAAATTGTAAGGGAAGCAAAGCCAATCTCTGACCAGCTCTGACCACTCTCTCTTGGAGGAATTTGTTCTTCTCCCCTCTGGTCGGAGGTACAGGTGGCCCAGGGCTAAGAGCAACAGATACACCTTTTTATTTGTGCATTAATTGCATTTCCAATATTGACTTCACTTTCCAGCAGCACTAGCAATTTATTTATATTGCTACCATTCCAGTGGAATTAGTTACATACAGTCTTTTTTTGGTTGTAGTCAATCAGGTTGTGTTGCACTGTCAAATGTCTTTTTATATTTTGTGTTTTTGTACACTGCTGTACTGTACATCCAATTTCTCTTCCAGGCCCAATAAAGGTCTGACCTGAAAGCATGAAGGGGCTTAATTGAGTAACCAAAAAAATTGGTTCTGTTATCTCATCACTTCCTTTACAGATGTTCAGCAAAAATGCTCAAACATGCCCATTTTCGGCGACCCATTCAGCATTTAACATGAGATTATAAGGATGTAGGTAGCAAACGTATTGAACAGTAAGAGTCACATATTTCCCTCAGGAGTTGGTAAAGACCAATACAAAGGAAGAAGGGAACGAATAATAGACTTTCATTTATCTTTATACTCCATGGACTGGTTGAGAAGTCCAGCTCTGTCCTGGGATGCCCCCTCGACTCACTGGAGGTGGTGATGACAGGAGAATGATGGGTAAGCTATTATCCCTGCTGAAGAACATGTCCCCCCAGCCTTGCAGAACGCTGGGCAGCCCCCTCAGAGTCCGACTGCTTCACCAGCGGTGTGTGAAGGAAAGATACTGTCTGCCGTCCTTTGCTTCCTTCTGCTGTCAGACTTTACAGTGACCACTGGTCCTTGCAGTAGCATCTTGTTCTTCTTTTTTACTGTTCTGCTGTCACCTTTTCTGCTGTAAAACTGATAAGTCCCCCCTCTGTGGGATTAATAAAGAGTTATCTTATCTCATCATGGACAAAAACAGGACTTGAATTAATGCTAAAGTTTATCTAAATCTCATTAATGTGCAACTGCCTGATCGTTAGGCATAATGAGTTTTTTGAAAGGAGATAACACTATATTAATGTAGAGTTAACATCTTGTTCAAGTGGCCGTAATAAAGACGAGCACTGCTGTTAATACAAAGTTGTTTCTTATTGATTGTTGTGCAGTTTCTGTATATTCAAAGAATGCTGACCTCACTCCTGTATTCTCACAAAGGACGGACCTTTTCGGCATTTTGTAAGTGCTTACTTTGTTTCTGGATCTCTACAGAGACACTGGAGACACTCATTTTATGATCAGCTAAAGAAACCAAGTTCTTTTCTTTTTTTAACAGAAAAATGTTTCCAAAAGAAATATTCAAGCGCTTTTGAAAACAAATGTGTGTCTGAGAAGAACCCGGCTGGAGGACAAAGAGTCTTCGTCTCTTTTATCCCCCTCAGTTTGGCTCTACATTTCTCCTTCAGTTTACTTCTCTCAGACATCAGACACGTATCAGTACTGGCCTCCTGCCCAAAGGGTGCTAAATCATCATCGAGCCACTTGTTATTATAAATTGTTGCACTGAATTGCATTCTGCAATAAAAGCATTCCATGTTGTTAGCCCTGGCTAATCTGTTTCCCCTTAATTCAATACTCGCTTAGATGGCAAACGATGAAATATAGCCAAGAAAGGACAGGCAAAGTACATTACACAGGCCCCGGATGGCGATTTGTTGCCTAATGAAGCCATTAACCTCACACTACCAAATTTAATACAGGCAAAATAATGGCTTCATTAGTGGAAAGAATTGCAGCCCTGCAAGGGGGAATATCAATGGGCGCGTGTTGGTGGTGCATAATTTCTCACCACCCAAGAGAGCAAAGCTTCCAGTAACAACACACAAATCTTTATTTGTGCTTATAATAAAAAAACGTGCACGAGCGTGTAGCTGAAAACAATGTTAGGAGCAGCTGTTTTAAATAACGACCCCTGTTTTATTGTGGGGATCAATCATGCAATTCAGAATGATTTATCCCTTTTTGTGGAGTGCAAAATCATATCATTACTGTAAGGGTTATTGGAAGTTTATCTGCAGAGAAAAAGGGTCCATGCATACAATGCTCATGATGGAAACAGCTGTGTAACTGTTTTGCTTTGTGGTTTAAAAGCAATGACTGATAAGCATCAACTGTTATCCATCGTCTCCTCTCTTTCCATTAATATGCCCGGCTGATCAGTCAACTTATTATAATTAAGAGGTGTTAATTAGCTAGAGACAGAGCCGGCCTTTGAATCTCAATGACAGCATGGCACAGAAAAACACGTCAACACCCGAGTCCCCGCTCACCTCAGCAAAAGGTGGCGATGTGGCAGCACGCCGCCTCCTTCCCCTCCCTCCTACCTTCGCTTAGGTCAAGAGTTTCTCAAGTAAATTACAGGCAGTGACTTTTGTTTGTATCTCCCAGCTCGTTCCTCCGGTTCGGCAATGTTCCCACCTCAGTTTAATACATCATTCATTAAATTATGGAAAGCCATTAGTGTCAAGATCGGGAACTTGCAAATTCTTTGTGGCGTCTCGCTTAGCATATAAAGCAGAGCGTGCCGGCTTTTATACCCAACTAAATATCGATGACAGCCCTTGTTACTGTTGATGGATGATCTTCATAATTAGATGGTGCCACTGGTTTTGACTATTAATGAGGGTGGTGAATCTAGACCCTCTCACTGCACTGCTGATTTTGGAGGCGTCACATATTTACCAGACAGAGGGGCGACCTGCAGACTATAGTCTCGCTGCAGGAGGTATGAATAAACACGACGGTGGTCTCTGGAGCTGAAAACAGAAACACTTGAGTCATTTGTACATTGCTGCTGCTGCTTCTTCATAAACTTGGTCACAGTAACGAATAGACCTGAATACTTTTCCAATAAAGACACAGAGCAAGACTTAAGTTCTATGACCACAGCACTGTGAGACTCTTAAAGACGTCCTTATGTCTGCTGTTTTCTTTTCCATATTTCTTTGCTAAAGCAGCGTTTTTCATCCCCAGTGTCCGGAGTAACATGTTTATTAGTGACACTACAGTCACTCCACTACTATATGTGGTTACTAGTAGTGTATCTTTTTACTTTTAAAATTAAATAACACTGTTACAATTACAGAAATTTAAAAGCACTCGTTTCTCATTACTTGACGCAAAATAGCCGACAACTACTGTACATATGATTTTGTTACGACCAGTTGTCTTTAATTCAACCCAATAGCAAGCCCCGCTGACAGGGTAAAGAGGAAAATGGTAAATGGACTTGAGCTTATATAACGCTTTTTTTAGTCTTCTGACTACTCAAAGTGCTTTTACACCGCAGGTCACACCTACACATTCACACACATTCACACACATTCACACACTGATGGCAGAGGCTGCTATGCAAAGTGACCATCAGAAGAAACTAATCCCATTCATACGCATTCATACACCGCCGACGAAGCAGCGGGAGCAATTTGGGGTTAAGTGTCTTGCCCAAGGACACCATCGGAAATGTGGCTGCAGGAGCTGGGGATCGAACCCTCGACCTTCCAGATGAGAGACGACGACTCTAACAACTGAGCCACAGCCGCCGCAAAAGGAACTTTATTACAAAAAAATACTGATGAGTAGGGCTGGGCAATTAATCGAAAATTAATCGAAACCTACATTCAGAACCTCTAATCGATGTAATCTTGCCCGTGTCGATTATTTCAATTATTTGCAGGGCAGAGTCACGTGACAACACGTCCAATCCGCGACATGGAAGCAATGTTCGTCGTTTGGACACATTTTGTCTTTAGGGAAGACGACACCGAACAAAAAGAAGTGAAATGTAAACACTGCGGAAAAACTATTTGCAAGAAATGCAAGTTATTTATTTTCTACTGTTTAAGAGAAGTTCATTTCTACTTTAAAACTAAAATGTGTTGTTTTCATTTCAAGCGATGCTTTGATTTCAGTTTGAAATATTCAATAAATAACCACAAAATAGTTCATCAGATATGCACTCCTTCATTAGAAAACATATCCCAGCTTTAATAGTTGAGCATATTTACAGTAGCGACCATGTCAGTGAACTATGAGGGCAAAAAACAACGACGAAATAATCGTTCATTAATCGTACTCGAGGTAAAATGTTCAATTAATCGTGATGTTGATTTGAGGTCATATCGCTGGTTGAGGAAGGCGCGTGGAGAGAGGCTGGGTGATGTGGCTGAGGCGCTGGATTTCGGAGTTGGAAGGCACACGTGAAGAGTGGAAAAAATCTGGCCAGACTTCAACCAGGGTGGAAGCTGAGCTGAGTTGTTTTTTCATCAAAATACATCCACTTTCATCCCAACCTACATCTGACGATAACTGTTTCATAGCCATCAACTTTTCTTCATTTCAATCTTTTCTGAATCTTTCCGAGGCTTTTGGAATGATGAGTTGTTGTTGCATAAGGCCACGATTCATTATTCCTTCACTGCACGTTCAGTTTTACAATTTTTACTTTGCTCAGCATCTTGTTTCTTTATTTGTTGTCATTACTCAACCTTCATTTTATCTTCCAAGCCATTCTTCACAGCCTGAGCAATGCAGCTCGGACTCGATCAATCACTCTCTCTATCAGTAACCCATCTTTAAAACTCCATTATCATTGAGTTCTACAAATGAATGTGCCTTAACAAGAAACTTGCAGGGGGAAAAATGCATGAACATGTCCAAAAAACTCACGCTCTGTTGCAGACTTTGACAGACAAGAACCATAATGGCACCACATGCTCTCATCATCCATTTCTGAGTCATGTTAACACGGATGGACACAATGCTGGAGACCCTGTGTGTACCAGAGAAGGTTATTGATGTCTGTTCAGTGAAAGGATGTTTTTTGAAGCATCAACTAGACAGCATGTGAGATTGAGGCAAACTGTGTGGTGAGCAATTATTTTAAATCATGAGTGGTACAAAATATAGAACATAAAGGTCAAGCATCCACCCCAATTTCCATCCATGTCATGAAAGACTTCCAGAGCTGTTATCGATTGTTTCTGTTTTGTTTCACATCGAGGAGGAGCTTAAAAGAGGACTGTTGACTCCCCTTTCCTATAATGGTGCATGCAGCCTCTTGTTTGCATACTGAAAATATGGAAACAACTTCAACCTGAAAATGGCAAATGACCATGTTGCAAGCATAAGTCTGATTGTATGAAAATCAAGTGGCAGACTCTGGCACTGAAAAATTAAGCCAAAGCAAAAGTGCAAAAAAGTGCAGTTTCCTGGGTGTCCACTTGAGGCTGGCTTCAAAAGCCCTGAGGTCTCATTAATATCTATGTTTAAATGCACATTTTAACAGCAAAATAAAACATGTTTACCTGGTTCAAAAAGGTTTTTGCTCTGAAAAGTTTCTTTATATTGGTACACACTGTACGGGGATGTGTGTTTGGGAATGTTTCAGAAGTCACTTGTTTGAATATGTTGAGGCTAAGAGTTATTAATTTGCACTTAGGGCGTGGCTGATGGCTGGCGAAGTGGACCTGTTGTAGCTTTTTGACAACAGGAGGCCTAAGGACTGCTTGGACTTAAACTCTTTGACTGTTAATAGATCGATCAAAAGTTACATAGAGATAGTTTTCCAATATGGCGACCGCTATCGTTTGGCTTCATGACATTGAATTACACCACTTTAGAAACCAATGGGTGACATCACTAAGACGACGTCCATATTTTATAGAGTATATGAAGGAAACCGTGTTAAAAAAAATCTCTAATTAATCAAAAAGACTAAAAAGCAAAAGTGTCAAAGTCCAACAAAAATGTCCATCAAAGGTCAAACTTATAATTTCAGCAAAACAGGAAAAAAAAATAAAAATACACTAACACAAGAAGGTAATGCGAACAATCCACATAGAAACACAGGGTAGGTAGAAACCCACAGATAGATAGATAAATGAACTGACAAGGAAGGTACACTGAGACTAAATAGACACCGAGGTAATCAGACACAGGTGGGACTAACGACACAGGTGAAGACAATCAGGGGAATCAAAATGGAGGGAAACCAGACAAAGGGAGGAAGTAAGAAAAGGAAGAAACGCTGAGGTCAAGAACTGCAAAATAAAACAGGACAACTAAACTAGGTGATAAAACAATAAAAAATACACACGATAGGGAAACAAGCAACATTAGGATAGAAAATAATCAAATAAAACAGGAAATGACAACTTAGCAGCAAAACAAGGAATAAACTAACTAAACGAGTAAACCCTGATAACCACTTCTAACTTGAATTAAAGCCGTACTTAAATTGTTCTTAATGAGTTTATGGTCTCAGATACAAAGTTTTCAGACGTTAAATTTTATAAATGATAGTCATAAGTAGAGTCAAATTGACATCACTTTTTTTTATTTCTTCAGGTGTGGCTACCTGTTTGCCTGATTAAGGTCTAGTGCCTCAATGGACTGTTCGCCGATCGAAGGTCTCGATTGTGAATAAATGTTTGTTTGCAAATTTGACAATGTGCTGGAAATTTTTGATGGACACATTGCTCTCCTACACACCTGTCTTATGACATAGATGTATGAAGGATATATATAGGACACATATTTATCCTATATACGTTTAGAAAAAGCATACAAAGTTGGAAACTGACAACTGCCATACTGGCTACAGAACACGATTTCAAAAACCAATGGTTGACCTAAAAGTGTCGACTTACACTTCTTCAGTAGATTTACTGTTTTATGGAGCCAAAAAAAAAGTAATAAGTATTCCAAATTCTTTTTTAAAGACTTGAAAAAACTGAAAACCTTGCCTTATTGCACCTTTTAAACCAACCCTTGCAACATGGCTTCACAGTGTGCAGAAAGCGTCCCCTGCTTTTTAATCACGACACCTGCTGCTGTTTGCAACGATGCACAAACCAGAGGTGAAGCATCTCTCCAAGCAGCCTTAAAATCAGAGCGTTTGCATCACATTCAAAGCTTAAAATGAGCTTTTTAATGTTTGCTGCATTAATAATCTTCCTCACAGCTTCCATTTGAGCACACTAAAGTTGGAACAGTTTTAACCCTATAGTGGCAAAAATTTAAGTCATATTCATTTTATTTTTTGAATTGCCACAAGTCTGTGGTTGCAGTCCAAATTTGAGGTCACAGCGGAGAGCTGGAGGGATGAAATATTAAGCCAACTTCTTCTTTCTTAATGCTGTGTTGTATTACTTATTCATTCTGGCCCACAATGTTTCCACAACTAAATATCTGCTCATAAGACAGTTACCTCCCAAAGGGCTTAAACTTACTGTGGGTTAGAAAAGATTACTTCTTCTGCAATTCACCAGAGACATGAGGAGCTGTTCTGTGCCAAATGGCGTATATACCGTGCATGATAAATATCTACAGTGTTATCTCTGTCAGAAATGGGAAAATATCAAGCTAATATGTCTTGTTGGCGGGGAAAACAGGCTGACGCCAGAATTTTCTTGGCAGATGCAAAAAGAGAGCAACTCTGAAGTTACACTGTTCAAGAATGTTGTTCTTTCAACTCAACTCAACTTTATTTATATAGCACTTTACACACAACACAGTTAATCCAAAGTGCTGAACAGCGCAGGTAAAAACATAAAACAAAGCATTACAAAGAAGTAGACAACAACAACCTAACAAGAAACATTTTAAGTCCAGTGTAACACAAGACTAACAGAGCGATGGATTTTTTGATTGCTTGATGGGTTATTGAAAGTTAAAGGCAATAGAGTATAAGTATGTTTCTAGTGGTATCTTTCACCACTCTATACCATAAATGGTCCCAAAGCAGATCAGAGAATATCATATTTAAAATGTTTTTCTTGTTCTTGTTATTACTTGGCCCTATCTAATGTCTGGGAGGAAGACAGCAACATTTCCAGGGTCCTGTAATTCATTTTAGACAGCTATTTTCATTACATTGATATATGTACTTACATCTTTAATTTTCAAAACAGACTTGTTACTTAAAGCCTTTGTGTCAGATTTGGTCCCTTAGTGGACCAACTAAAATGTCTGTTCTCTGTGCTGATCATGTCCAATACACGTGTAAGTACTTTTTCTGACAAAATATCATCCTTATTTTATTAACAATCAACTGTATCACTCATTAGCCCTTTTCAGAGTGCGATTCTGCAACAGCGTTTTAACGACGCTCCACCGTCGTTATATCTTTGTACATTCCTAGTGATTACATAACAGCGTAATATTGGTGTCCCAGTGAATGTGAAACCACAGTGCCTTGGGGTTTTGTGGAAGCACAATGTGTAGAGAAACAGCGGGAGCTCCACATACACACACACTCAGACATGCGCAAACACCCCGCACTGTTGACCCCTGCGGACTCCGCCAATCCCATCACGCCTCTGTAACACCTCTGCTACTACCGCCGATGGCGGTACAGAAGGGGGGGTCACTTCGTCCCTCCATGAAGCCTCCATGACATTCAAAGTGAAGGCGAGGGGGAATAAATATCCTGCCTTGAACGACAGCCTGGGCCATTTTGGAAAATCTACAGTGGAGAATCTAAAAATAAATGGGTGTTTCTTCAGAGTGCCGGACAACGTCTTGTCTGACACTTAGCCACACAGGTATTAAAAATACTTATATAGAAACTGTATTTTTGGAAGCTGGTGAACTAGTTTGCTTTTTTTTTTGGTGATAGAAAGGTATTACTATTAATTTAAGTCTGTTTCATAACCAAATAAAAACTCCTCAAAGGAGATTTAAGGAAGTTATAATTTGTTATGCATGGTTGCACAACCACAACAACTATTTCAGCCTAGATGACAAAAATGTTTGACATTTACATTTGTTATTATGTTTTTTATTTACAATTCCAGATCAGGATGCCTTCGATGGAATATCTGCAATAGCCAATAAGAGCGAGCAGGCCACTTACTGCATGTTGCCTACTTATACAGATCACAAACATGGCAGCGAACAGAAACACAACTGTGGACCGAGCCAAGTGGAATATTGAAAAAGAAGAACAGCTTGAGGATTTATGGCAACAACAAGAGTGACTTTATAATGTCCCATGCAAGTCCTCCTCCATATTAGTTTTTCTTCTGAAGTCACGTTTGATTACACACGTTTCTGAGGCAGGTGTGTGGTCTAGCAGTCTGGCCAAATCGTCTAGTGCGTCTTAAAGATTATAATGTTAAGAATCGGTTGAAACTGTTCTTATGTCTGTGGTCTCCGATGTGTTTTTAAATCGGTTAAGATTTGAAAATCATCTTGTGTGTAGCCAGCTCTGAAGTGAGGATTTAAGTTTTATAGACTCCCAAATATTACATGACATTTATTTATTTATTCACAGAAACAACCAGTACAACCAGTAGAAATTAGGGCATTTCGGAGCCTGTATTCTTTCACTTTTACTTCAGTGAAGAAATTCAATCAGTGCGTCTACTTCCAGCAGAGTCTTCTTAAGTATCTGTTCTTTTCTACTTGACTGGAGAATTTATGGACTTTTGCCATCTCTGGCTCACAGCTCGCTACAAAGTGAATATTGGAAGGACCTGACAGTATGCCAATACTAGTGTTGGTGACGACAGTTCATTACCACACGGATTCTCTAAAGTGCCATATCCTCATTTACAGCCTTGACATTACATGGATAGAATAAGGTTGTGTTTCATTGATAGAGAAAAGAAAAGAGAGGCTCAGCTGACATTTATTAGAAATTCTTTCTTGGCAAGCTGGAGTTGCATTTTTATTACTCGAATAAAAGCCATGCTTCATGCTGTTTGAGCTCCATCCTACTGATAAAGAAAGAGCTATGTGAAATGTTTCCAGAAAGGTCACAGAGAACTGTTTCCTTTTAATCAATAGCACATTAATTTAGAAACAGCTCCGCTTTCATGGCAGGTCCACTGACTCGATGTCTCGTTGTCACATCTGTGCTGAAAGTGTCACAATTTGCAAAAAGTCCCGAGGTGCGTGATGACTGGTAAAAGTTTTCTGTGCTCGGATGCCACGGTATTATTGGCGGGTGGCGGATAATGAGAGGAAGAAAGAAAGAAAGCCAGACAGACACTAAGTTTAAGAGTCACAGATTCACATACTCAATATAATTAGCGAGATAAAAGAGAGAAAATACACAAAGGTTCTCCATAAATAGACACAGAACATAAATAAGTTGTTCATTACAATACATGGCCGTACTTTGATTCATGCTGTCAACTTTTTTCTTTTGCCAACATCAGAGAAGAATAATGATAAAGGTCACATTCGACAGTCAGTATTGTTTGCAGAAGGGAAGCACAGAGGTCACGAAGGAACCATGGTGACTAAAATACAAACCGTCAATATCTTTGCTAATATTGAACTTTGAAATGGCAAATTGTAATGATGTGGTAGAAATAGACCAGTTATATTGTGTGTGTGTGTGTGTGTGTGTGTGTGTGTGTGTGTGTGTGTGTGTGTGTGTGTCTGTCAGTACTTCAGCATTAACAGCATGTGCTCAATTCGAAGTGTCGGCTAATCAAACAGCAAGATTTTTTCAATTGTGTAAAATAGACTGTACTTATAAACCTCTATGTATGGTGGCCAATAGTTAGCTCAAGGACAACATTGCAGATCAATTGTACTCAATGTAAGAGTGTTAAGCTAATATAATTCCTTAGTGCCACAACAAATGGTAATGGAGCCGTTTTTATATACAGTATGCAGTGTTGACATTCGAATGAAAATTTCAGGCAGGCGATGACGTAAAACGGACAACGTAGCAATAGAGTCCAACACAGGGCTGGACTGGGACAAAAAATCGGCCCTGGCATTTTTTTGCTCAGACAGGCCCCCCAATCGGTTGAACGCCACCCTACAGTACACCATTCTTGTGGTCCCCTTAAAGATGATGGTACTATTCCTCCAAACCACTACAAAGCGGAGTAATAAGTGCTTTGGACGAGTGGACCAGTTAACTCACTCACTCCAGGCTGACTCCCTGGTGATCACGGGTGGCTGAACAAAGAGGAACCTTGACCAGATCCTGAGGTCATGCTCCTCACTCTCTTTCTCATGCTCATCGTGTCCACTCTCATGCTCCTCTCTCTCCTCCTCCTTGCTCTCCTCACTCTAAAATATACAGAAACATAGGAAATGTACACATTTTTGTTTAATAAATAAGTTAACCCAGGTCAAAAAATGTTTGTCAAGGTTGTGGAAAAACAGGGAACTGGACCCAATTGCAGATGTAAAGAAAAAACATTTATTAAGGAAAAAAGGCAAAAGGCCAAAATAAAACTTACTTAACTCCAAAAATGTCTAACAGATATGATCACAGGGAGGCACGAGAAGAAGTCACTGGGAAACACTGACAAACAGACATCCAACTGACATAGAACAATGAACTGACACAGAGGGGCAGAAACACAGAGACTAAATAGACAGGGGGTAATCAGACACAGGTGAGACTAACGACACAGGTGAACACAATGAGGGCAATCAACACTGGAGGGAAACACACAGACAGGAATTAACACAAGACAAGAAACACTGAGGACAAATACAAAGTAAATCAAGAACCACTTAAGACACACAGAACACAGAGAAACAAGAATAAGAAATTACAAAATAAAACAGGAAACACTAAAGACTAAACAATCAACACTAGGAAACATAAACACACAGGGAAACAAGCAACACTAGGGAAAAAGAGAAATAAAACAATAAAAAGAAATCTAAACTCCAAAATACAAACTTAACCAAGACCAAATCATGACAATGTTACTATTGTGACGTACGTAATGTTTATTATTCTAATGAACACATCGTCCTGTAACCGGGTCCAGCAAAAGAGTGAATGGAGAAAATAAAAACACTGCCAGCTAACGTTACCTCACGTTAAAGTTGATGAATTAGCAAGGTTAGCACATCGTGCATTGTAACGTTAGCGGAATAGCTGTGAAACAACATACACACACGCTGTTTTAAAAGTTAGCAAGTTAGCAAAATAAAGTTATCAACATAATGTAAACGTGATATTGATATTTTACTCTATATTTTAGCCAGGCAGACAGCCCATCCATCGCTTCTTACCGCTCCTCGCTCGCCGCTGGTGCTGTCAGTATCCACCACCGGCCCCCCCTCACGGCCAACTATATTTTTTAACAGAATCCCACTGTGACGTCACAAGGAAAGCAAATTTTGAAACGGAGCATTTTTCTCTGTGTTGTTAGACTTATGCAGACCACAAACAAAGGACTGGATGGGTTTATTTCACATTTTGTGGGTCGGTAGACACTCAGGTTACCCAAATATATGTTCAAAAACACTGTCAAAGTGGATTTTTCATAATATGTCCCATTTAATACCTTTGAACTGTATGCAGTATATATGTGTAATGTATACAACATATATGTTTGATGACATTTAAAAAGGCTTACACAGTACATGCAGATCCAAGCATTATTTTTTATCCACCAAGCACATGACAGGATTACAATATTATGTTAATGCTTGTACTTTGTTTAGCTTAGATTTACAGAAATAAGAATTCACAAACATGATTTAAACAGATGTAAATACAAAAATACACAGAAATATTTGAAATATGCACCAAAGTAATCGTGTACCAGAGCATGACTTAGATACTGTTTCTAAAATGTTGGTTCAGCCTTCTAAGCTCTTTGTGTTGAATCATGTTAACAGCTGAGAAGCTTTCTACAAGCTAATCAATGTAATATTTGCTTTTCACTGTTCAAATATGTAGTTTATATAAAATAATATTATCTGCCTTCTTTTCATCTTTTTTAAAGAATTCTGCCACATTCTGGATATGGCCTGTTACTCGGTAATTGCATGAGAGCCACTTGACCTTTCCAAGAGAAAACTTCACGTTATCTGCCTTCACTGTGTGTTATGAACTGTTATTAATGAACTCCAACAGAGAGCCCTTTGCTTCTATCTAAATGTCATCGGACATCATGAAACATTGGGGAAACTCCACATCATGCTGGAGGACTTTCAAAGCAACTTTCTTTTTTATTTTGTCTTTCCTAGCTGTGCTGAAGTAGACCTTTCTTTGGAGGATTCACTGACACAGGCTCCCTGAGGCAAAAACTAACTACGCTGGTACACGGGGCCAGCATGCAAATTACAATTTGAACCCTCTTTGGCTAACTCTGTTAATTATTATGGCAAATTTCCAGGACAGGGATTAGGCCTAGCACTAACATGAAGTGGACTTTAAAACCAGATAAAACATAAATATCCTTCCTTTGATGTGTTTTAGAATACTTCTGAGTTTAGCCAGGTCTTGGAAAGACTGTACCGATTTCCTGAAATAAGATTAGAATCCGTCCAGGACTAAATAACAGCCTAAATTACATTCAAATCAAAGGTTGCAAGGTTCAGATTAATACTGTCCGTCAGAGCAGACAAATTCATTACTTGGTCTACAAAGACCAGTGAACATCACTGTCCAGACAAGTGCTTAATGACAGGAGCAACCAGCTCAATAGTTTTAATCAAATCTCTTCCCAAGACCTACTGAGAAAAGGCATTCGAGTTCTTTTCTCAGCTGGAGCCCAGACTTGCACAGTGGTCAAAACACATTACAGCTGCAACCCCATAACCTTATCTCCTCAAAGGCAAGTTTACTTCATAGTACAAGTCATCTTATTTACTGGTTGACAATAGAGTAACGTTTTACAAGACGTCAAGTAGCATTTTTACATATAGACCCACTAAAACGTATTTTTAAAAATAAAGACATAAATGGACAACAGCTGTTTAGTTTTCTTGATAAATGAAAGTTTAAATTCTCATCAAAAGAGTTATATCAATATGAAATGGCTTTTTTGGCCATTGCTGTAAAACAGTGTGCCTTACTGCAGCCTGTAGATCAGCCCAATAGTGTTTCGCTCTTTGCTGTAATGTGTATCTTGTCCATCCAAAGAAAACAGACACCTACTCATTGAAGAATTCTCTGTCGCACCAACCACAGGTCGAGAGCGGAACCTTTAAGCAAGCTGTTTAACTTTTTGGAAAACACAGTTGTTCGCTATTTGGCCAAGAGTTAAGACAATTAATATCATACTACTCTCAGATCTGTTTAATAAATGAAATGCAATAGTCAGTAGTCAGTTTGGTTAGCTTAGCATAAAGACTAAAAAACACAAAAACAGATTGTCAGGCTCTTTCCAGAGTTAACAGAGTCCACCTATACCAGCACCTCTAGCAAACACAAGTTAGCTAACACAAGCTAACAAGTTTACGCTAAAATCTTTGCAGAAACAAATTGTAAGATTGACCATTTTGAGGAGTTATATTCAGGAACATTCCCAAACTAGGCTTAGTGATTTGTTTAACTTTTGTCATTGCTGGAGCAGGCCACCAGAAAAACTAAATTAAAACGATTAGTGAGCTTTTGAGGGGATGCCTGCAAGCTGCCTCCCTTGTTTCCACTCTTCATCGTAATCCTATTATGAATCCTATTATCCTTCTTACTGTATTGTAGCTTCAAATGATCTCAAAGGCATTAGAGCGGTATTGATCTTTTAAAATAACTCTAGAAAATAAGTATTTGTATTTGGGATGAGCTAATGTAGCGGTGGAACATTCATACCCAACGTCTGTTGACTGACATCTCCCCATTGGCTAATAATGTGGCATGCATCAGTGTCAGTGGCAGATGTGTATCTGTTGTGTCTCATCAGTTTTAAAGATGACAGTATAACTGCTGATTCAGAGGAGATGTTTTTCATTATTCAGAAGAAGTCATCTGTTTGACAAATTCAGATTTTTTTCATGGTCAAAGGGAAAATAAAATGTTTGCAGTATGTGAGTCTTATAGTGTCTCTGAGAAACATGCAGTTAGTAAGACCTGTGTCCCTGTGAAATGTCAAGAGAAGAGACTACTAACAACAATTTAAATAAATCCAATCTCGTATCTCATTTGAAAAACAGACACAAAAAAATAGAAAGAAGAAATAAAAAAAACATTGGTATGAAAATCTGCAATTGGTCAAACTTTTATTTTAAAAATCTTTATTTGTAACAGTTTTCACAATTGGTGCATCTCTCATTGATATAAATGGAAAAATGCTGATCTAAGATAATCATTTTAATAGTCTGAATATCTGCATGGCTATACAGATATGGGTGGAGGTACTCACCCATATCAGCTTTTTGTGTGAATGTATTTCAAATCAATTAATCAATCAATCATTATTTGTATAGCGCCAATTCATAACAAGTGTTATCTCGAGACGCTTTACAAAAGAGCATATGGGATAAGATGCAGGAAGGATTTTTCCTTTGTATTCCTCGCATTCCTGTTGTCCACGCTTCCTTGCCGCTGAGGTGGAGGTCGGAGCAGGCCGTGTATGAATGAGGACGGCGATGGTTGTGAGGACAGCACAGTCCGATGGTGGAGGCTGGGCATCGGGCAGTGGTTGAAGGACGACATGGTGCGATGGTAGTGGCCAAAGAGTGCCATTTACTTTCCATCCACTTCAGCAAAAAATGTTCTTATGTCATATGCCATTCTTCTGCATATCCTCTTATGAGTGGCAGGAAGCATTGGTTGCAAGACGTTGACCTTTGACATTTCAAAAGTCATTTGCATTCCTGTGACCTCAAAGATCTCTGAGTGGCAGGTCTCATGAGGGAGCCGTTTTGCTCTGGCAGAAGCAAAGACGAATCCCCCTTGCGTTTTCTTCCTGGTTCCTTGACAGATGAGGAATGAAACATGGCCTTCCTATCGAATAACAGCATCCATGCTTGTGGCTAAGTACGATTGTGATCTTTCGAATCAAACTGATGGATCATGACAGGATGAGGCAAAACAGATTTGGGATGTCAGGGCTGAGGCACGGCACAGCCATCAGACCCACATTTACCATAACAAATGTGACGTGAAACTCGTAAAATTATGATAATGATTGGGGAGTGTAATAAAATCTGTATATATCAAATCACCTTTTGTAATACTGTGCTTATCTGCAGGCTATTGGTAACTGTGGAAAAGGAGGCTTTTTTTTTATCAGCTCAGCATGTGCAAATGATTTTTCTCTCCAAGAAAAAAGGTAAAAAATGAAGAATTCTCATATAAGCGAAATAAAAATGTCAGAAATTATTTTTGTCATGGCGTGTTAGCTGCAATCCATCTTCTTCTACTTTGAGGATAAGAGAGGAAGTTAAGGTTACTTTCATGCAGAACCTGTGTGCGTCAGCAACAGAGCAGGATGCGTTTGATCACGTAAGGACATGAGAAACAAATGTCTGTATACATCAAACGCAATGATTGTTTGTGCTTGTGTATCTTTTGTCCGTGGGCATGTTGCAGATCAAGAGGACGGACATTAAAGGAAGGAGAAAGAGCGAAACAAAAAAGAAAGACTGAATGAAAGACTGCAAATTTCTTGGGGATAAAGAATGACACCCAGAACGAATGCTTCATCTGAGTGACAGCTCTCATAAATTTTTCTGTGTGATCTCTCAAGAAACTCGCTCTAGGAGGGTGTCAAAAATATAAGTGAAAAAGATGGAAAGAGTGAGGGGAGCTGGAGTGTAGAAACTCTCTGCAAGCTAACTCCACTGGACCACTTTCAATAAGAAACTGACCAGTGGTTCACCTTTTGTTACTTGGTGAAGTCAAATTCCTTCTTTGTTTGTAAATCTGTTGTCAGAATGAGATGAAAAAACATCGATTGGTCCATGCCCTTCAAAATGAAACATTTACAAACATACTGTTCCTATGCCGTTTCACCATTTATTGGCTTAGGAGACAAATGATGGGTGCCTTTTTTTCTTTTTCTTTTTCATTTTACATACAACATTAATCCTTGAAAGAAATATTTGGGCTTTACATTCTGTTATTTAGAGACATGCTTCTCACACACATAGGCCCGAATAACACACATTCACAAACAGGACATGCATTATTAGAGAAATATCAGAGTGGGGCTGCTACACAGGAAGTGCGCCAGAGATGATGGGGGTTCGGTGTCTTGCTCAGGGGCCCCGGTACTCGGGAGGTGACCTGGTGACTCTCCAGCCACCACACCAACTTCCATACTTTTGTCTGCACTGGGACTTGAACCCTTGACCCTGCTGTCCCCAACCCAAGTCCCAGACTGAGCTACTTTTGCCCCCAAACCATTATGTTACTTCTTTTTCCAATAAAAAAATATGTACTGGCGTTGGAAAGTCTTTTTATCCAACTGAAAAACCGAATTACACAGCAAACCAGCACTTCATATTCAAACCCAGTAATCCCTAGCCCATTGGCATTGACTACAATGCAGACAACAACATGTTATTCTTTAGTATGCCCAAGTAATAAATTATCCGCCGTTCCAGGAAGTAGATCAATTTCACCTTTTGCCAAAATAGGCCAGATCATCTTGAACACTCAAAAAAAAAAAAAATCCCAGCTGAATTTGAAAACAGTCCAAAAAGATAAGAGCTTTGTGCTGGCACCATCACGATGCTCTTTCAAAACAGGACTTTTGGAGGAACACACAATTGTTTTAATTGTTTCCACAAGACATTACCTTTTCATTTGGAGTTGTATTTTATTTATTACATTCATTACCGACTGCTTACTTGCCATGCTATTTCAAAAACATTGGCTGTACTATTTGCATCTTTTCCTGCTTCCCAAACCCTAACCCTAGACCACACAATACACAGTTATACAATTATTTTAGGCTAAGTGGGAATACTGTACAGTATATGCTTCGTTAAGATCGGTGAACAAACCTTTGTGATCACAGTGAGCTGGTTAAATGAAGCTTTCGCTAAAGTTCAGTCAGGAACACTATGTATTTGCCTTTCCCACTGTCATTGTCTGAGGCTGTCATTGGGTAATCAGCTGTCTCGTCATCTAACAAACTGGTGTTTCTCCCTTATTGTTAGCCTATCATCATTCTTCTCCCTTTTTAAATATAATTTTTTTAATCTGCCTTTAGTTCCTTCATGTTGACGCTTCGTGCGCCCTTCCACCTCCCCATCACTGCTCTTCTTCGCAGAATCAACAGCCATCAGCTCTTTGCCCATCCAGTCTCAGCATGTCATCAGCCACCACCACCACCAACAGTCCAAATTGTTGAATGTACCTTTAAGACATACTGTGTTGCTATGTTATTACGGGAACAACGTCACTAGACGGCTCCTTGTTTCCTTGAAGTTAGTTTTGAGTGGCGCTTGTGCCATGGACCGATGCCTGTAACCGAGCTCCTACTTCCTTTTTGCCTCTAAACTCAGCAGTGATGTGTGGAAACTATTTTGCTCATGCATGATCAAATAGTAGTCGAACTACCACACTTTGTAAGGCTCATGTGTTTACCAAGAGGCACAGACCCAAAACCGTTACAACTTGTATCTTGACTTCAATGGGGGATTTATTCTGTTGCCTCTCAGAACAGACATTCTCCAATTATATAAATCACCCCATAGAGTGCAAGCGCCAAATACCTTCTGTTAAAGGTACAGTATGTAGAATTGCATGCTAATGTTTACATTAAAATATCTAACTTAAATTAAAAATAGACTAAACCCATGTTATATATATTTTTTAGTTGAGTACTTACATCACCTCAAATATTACCAAAAGTTATCAAAGCCAGAGAAATCCGTAATTTTATAATTGTAACGGACCGTGTCTTGTTGGCGGCCGCCATGATGAGCCGCCACGATAGACAGGAAATGTCAAGGAAACACCGGATGTTACGTCAAAGACCGCTGCATAAGCTAGCGCTAGCTGCTACTGAAAGCTGCCGTTCTGTTTCTGTATGTGCTGCTGTGATAAAAACGTCATGTAAATTATACTCAGATACATCGTCAGTACACATATTGTCTTTCTCAGGTCGGTTTCGCCTGTTCGTATTGATTCGTTCGTTTTTACTCCCATAATACATCGCAAGCCTCGACGTCATCTTTTGTTATTGTTTTGATTGAGAGCCCCCTAGCGGCGGATTTTACATACTGTACGTTTAAGACAAATTGCCACGTCATCGATTGTAATACATTTTTTCTTCTTCACAGTACTTACCTGTCTCTCATGATTCAAACAAAACAATATTGTCATTCCTAAATTGTAGTATTCCGACATCACATGACTTTTTTTTACGGATTTGATGTGTGAAATCCCTGGCTGACTAGTTTACCCACTTATGGTGTTTTATAATTTTGTTACACCTCCTGCATGTGTGAACCCCTTTTTTTCCTGAGAAAAATGTAATTAGCGTGTGAAGACAGGGTGAGCTGATGTGTGAACGCAGCAGGTAACATTCAGGAAAAGGCAACTTCAGCAATCATCATGCGCTTAACGAAGCAGTTTTATACTCTTTTTTAGATTGCAATTATTCTGTTTACCACTCATTCGTTGATATTGTGAATACGTGCAATAGCATTGATATAAAAGCAGAAAACTCTCATTGTAGCGCTAGACTCTGTTGCGTCATCCCCCATTTCCGTATAGTCCTTTTACATCATGCCCTGCCTTTTATAACCCCCCCACTCCCCATCAGTTCAACAGAGAAAGTCTCCCACTGTGAGTTGCATATCTGAACAGGCAACTCAGGAAGATTTTCCTAATATTTTCTCGAGATTTTCAGGAGTGCATGTGTGAAAAGGGCTTTAAATTTATTACCCTCAGCTGCAGCTCAAACCAGCTTTGAAATGGTCGGGTTTGCTGCAGCGAGCTGTACAACCAGTCTGAGGAAGTAGGTCTCTCATTTACACAACTTATTTACATAAAGTTAGTCTAAAAAGATTGGTAGTTTCATCAATCTTGCACCAGAGTTTTGTTTTCACGACTGGCTAAGGCAACACTAGAGTTGGGAATAAGATTGTTTGCTGAATGTGGAAAAATGTTCCTTCATGAAAAAAATGTCAAGGACAGAACTCATTCTCTCCTTACAGAAAATAATAGGGAGTACATCATTGATGCCCTCTATCTTTTGTTTTGTCATGAAAAAAAAAGGAAATATACTTTACTTTGATTTGCCCTGGCATGTAGACATGAGATTTTGAGCACCTTTGAAATCCTGTTTCTCAGCAGGGAGCCTTTGAACGTGCTTGATTCCTATCCTGTAAGATCTCAGAGAGGGAGAAATAGTAACGCAGCTGCTATTGACAGGAGGAGCTGTGGCAGAATTTAGGAAGGTGTCAGGGCTGTCAGGAATCAAAGACACTCCTCTGCGCATGGAAAAGGATAGGACTTGGCTTGAAAGAACAATGTTCTGTACAATTGATCTTGTACAGAAAACAGAGCCTACTCCATGTGAAGGAGCAGTGAAAAACCGTTCAGATGATATAGCTTCAGTGACTGTTCATGTAGTTTATGGTGATCAAAAAAAGATTGGATATGAACAGGTTCTCTTCCCTTCTTTTTTTGTCTTTCGAGGCTTTAAAGCTGATGAAAAAATCTTAACATGTAACCTTTGAAACATATGATCTTGTTTGCCTTATACAGTTCCATGTTTGGTAGGGATAGAACAGTCAAATGACAACCTTATTCTCATAGAAAATCCACGTTTGGTAATAAAAAAAAAAAGAATTGTATTTTTGGGAAGTGTTTGCCTTTATTGGATAGGACAGCTGAAGAGAGACAGGCAACACCAGGAGAGAGAGTGGGGGATGACATGCAGCAAAGGGCCAATTTCAGATTCAAACCCACGGCCGCTGCGATGAGAACTACAGCCTCTGTACATAGGGCGCGCATCATAACCGCTAGGCTATCAGCGCCCCCATATTTGGTAATGTAATGGAAAGGTTTCTAAAGGTAGAGATAATTTATAGATATTTGATTTGGAGTAATTAATGATGATGTAAGACTAATGACCAACCACCCACACAACCACCCACACAACCACCCACACACACACACACACACACACACACCCACCCACACACACACACACACACACACACACACACACACACACACACACACACACACACACACATCTTAAAAAACATGAGAATAAAAAAATCACAGAAAAAATTATGTCATTAGATAAGATAAGGTGCAAACTCATTTTCTTTTTATGTTTTTAAGATGACTTTTGAACATATGAGCAGACTCAGTTCTTTGTAAATCAACAGAAGTGAATGAAGCAAACCTCTGTATATAATGTTTATGAGACACATCCAAGCCAAAAACCATATCCTTATCATTCTGGACATGCTACAGTTTCTCTGCCCATAACAATTGTATAAGTTGGTAATAAGTCTGAATGCAAATTGCAAGCCTATGGAGCTTCTGGTTACTTGCTCAAATCGATCCAGGTTGTGTGAGGTGGAGGTGGTGGATGTCGGTTGGCTATTGGAGTCGTCTGTGTGTGCATTATAGCTTTGGCAAGTACAACAAACCTGAGGGGAAACAAGCAAGTGCACTCGCCTTTCTCCTATACCTCCAACCAATTAAAGGGAATGAAAAATCCATGAGCGCTCATTAGATGGGTTTACAGGTGGCTAATGAGCTGATATTTAAAACTTGTCACTTGCCATGTCTCTCTTTCTCTCTCTCCATCTCTCTCTCTTTCTTTTTCTCTCTATTTCTTTCCGTCTTTGGCTGCCCTCCAGGACAAAGCACCAGCGAGTCTGCTGGGGTGCCAATATTGCTCTGTATCAGCAAAATGTCAGCAAGGAACACACACACACACACACACACACACACACACACACACACGCACGCACACACACACACACACACACACACACACACACACTCACGCACACACACGCACATACAGACTCAGACCGCATATCCCCAATGCCTATTTCCATCCAGTGGAAGGAAGCATTCAAGATGGACGACCTTAATTTGAGTGCGGTAATATAAGTTTATAATAGGTTATATAACTCGAATGAACTATTTCACTTGTGTCTGTAATTATGCACATGATAGCTGTTCAGGCTGCTGTGAAAAGTTATACTTGTTGTCCTCATTAAAAATCACCTCACCTTTTTAACCATGGTGTGATAAAAAGGGTAATTTCACGGCATGCCGATGCCTCGTCTTTCATGCAAGTCGTCCGTAGGCAAAAGCTGCGTCAGTTGAGATTGCCTGCGGACCATAACCACTCTAGTTGCAGTGCAGGAAATATTACCTCAGTGATCTGCAGCAAGAGGCATTTCAGCAGGAAACGGCTCCCCGTGCTGGGTTGTATATATGGCTGAGTAGAGCTCATAATTCAATGCGGCCGTTTGGCACTTTTCATCCTCCTTCTGCTGTGTCTGGGTTCTGGCTAAATGACAGTGGAAGCCACAATGGCACTTCCACCATTGCTTTACGACTAGCAGAGACCCCGGGGCACCATGACCGGAGTGCTAAGTGAGAACACGTCTGCCAATCACTTGACATTAATCTCTCTGTGATCAGGAGAGACAGCCGACAAGAGAGGGGAAACCTGTGGTGGGGAGGAGCAGGGAAGTGGACCCAGCTGGTGCAAGGCCGACAGAAATTAGCTGAGCGTCCACAGAGTGCCTCACACTCACCTGCACACACACACAAACACAGACCTACACACAAACACTGAAGGTCAGTGGTCGATAGCCGTTTCTCTAACCTACCACATTATGGCAAGACAATTTGAAAGCATATCAAGAGGGATTGCTTGGAGCACTGCATATGAAATTATGGATGTTTACAATTCTGAATAAAGGTCCAGAGTAAATAAATATAAGGCCAAGCAGAGAGATCAAAGGTGAAATCTGAACAAGGATAGTGAACCCTTCAGGCTCTCTGTTTATGCTTCTGTACTGGCATAATGTGATGTTCTTGTATAGTTATGTTAATGGCTGCGTGCTACATCGAAGCATAGTTTAACTTACCCACGATGTGTCCTAATGCACTTTTAACTTATTATATAGTGCACCGTATTTATGCTCTGCATTTTAATTTTAATTTAATAAATACATTTTAATTATGTTCATTTGCACCTTGAAAATGCATTCAGTGCAATAAATAAAAGTTAAGTTAAGATCACAGTGATGTGGACTAAGCCTGTCAATGGTTACAAAAAATGATGACAAATCACATGAGTCTGAAATCTAAATTTCCTTTGTTTTCTTTCCACAATCTAAAAGGGACCCATCCTGCTCAATATTTCAACTGGACTGGGTTGCACCAGCTTTGCCTAAATTCAAACGTAGTCTAGTTTGAACTTGTGTTCATACTTATGACAGCTCTACTAACATTTAAGGTGTTGCACCAGATGAGTTGGCATGAGTTATAACTTAAATCTTACACCTAGCTCCATAGGTGTAAAGTCGTCTGTAAAATACTGTATTGTTGTGAAAGAAGGGATAACTTGGATGATGAAGACGAGCAGAGGGTTTCAGCAGCTTTTAAGAGTCAGTGGTGCGTTCTCCGTGGTAGATTACATCTCTCAGAAATGTATGATGACTTTGATTTGTAATCCTGCTGTCATTTTCCATGAGCAAAGATAATTCCACCCGTCTAACAACAGAGTACTGTTAAATGACCTCTTGTTTTAGTTGAAGATTTCACCCCTCAATGTCACTGTTGTTAATTTACACTAGCTGTAGATTAAGGGTGTTGTTATCATTATGCTTTTTTTAATATTTGAAATACATTTTCGTCTTGCTGATTGAGCATTAACAGCACTTAAAGGGATACTTCACCCGTTGAAACATGAATCTGTATTGACATTGGGTTATATGTATCCATATCATCCATATCAGTTTGAAGTTGAAACATACTTTTTTCGCCATTCTCGGTTCTTCTCAGCTTTCTCCATAGAGTCTGTTAGCATAGCTTCCAAGCAATATGGCGGACGTTAAGTTTCGATTCTGGGAGTGAGGTCCCGCCCACTGATCTGTAATAGGTCTGTAGCTTCAGTGGTCAGAAATAAGAGGAACTAGCGATGTAGTTTCACCCCTGCAAACCCAAACAGCTTCCGATGACGCAAAATGACGATTTTTGCGTCACCGTCATACAGATTCATGTTTCAACGGCCTTTTCAGGCAAAGAAATACGGCGCTTTCCCGTCTCAGGGGAAAATAAGGGCGGGATGCATGACCATTCAAAAATACTACCAGGTTTCTAATGATACAAAGCTTAATGCAAATGGGTGAAGTATCCCTTTAATGGAAGTTATTTGCAGCAGTTTGTCTGTTCTGAGACAATAAGGAGTAAGAGGCAGCACTGTATTAGTGTACACTGCTTTAAAAAAATGCTTTTCACTGATTTGCTGCAGGAAGTGAAAACGTCATATCTGGGACAATATTTTGGTTAGTTATGTTACATTCCACTAGTTAAGATGGACCTTACATCTCCATGGTGCAATCAAACAAGGACACAACTTAAGTTAGAACTAACGGTAGTTGCATCTCAGGGTTTAGTGTGGACTTACAACCTAACTTAAGACATAACTTACACTTAGCTGGTGCAACAGAGCACAAAAAACAGCTGAAGAGAGACGGGAAATGTTGGAAGGAGAGAGCGGGTGATGACATGCAGCAAAGGGCCGAGGTGAGATTCTAACCCACGGCCCCTGCGATGAGGATTATAGCCTCCATACATGGGACACACAACATAACTACTTGGCTATCCGGCCCCTGAAACAACATACATTTAAAAGGGTTTTAAACCATTAGTTAGAAAGAAGAATCTTAAATTCAGGTCCATTTGCTTTTTTCCTTGGGTTTCGAACACATCTCTTTGATTAATAGTTCAAAACAGCCAGTTTGAGGAAACTCCACCCACTGGGGATGTCAGTTGTTATTTGATCTAACGGATATATAATGAGTGAAACTTGTCAAATCTCCTGTTCATGAACTACAAGGAAGCTGTCAGTGCGTATGAGCTCAAACCTTTATAATAAAAGTTACAAAAGTTAATGAGGAACCTGCCCACTGAAAACATATGATTCAGCTGATTTCATCAATAAACACAATAACATCTGCATGTGTTCTTAATGCTCCTCTTCTAATGGAGCACCTTGCTTATTAGGGCCCGAAGCACTGACAAGTGCGTAGGACCCTATTGGAACCCTTAAAAAAAAAATTATTTTTATTTCTTCATTATTATTATTAGGGCCCGAAGCACTGACAAGTGCGTAGGACCCTATTGAAACCCTTAGGATTATTTTTATTTTTTTTTCATTATTATTATTATTCTTCCTCCTCTTTGAAGCCACTTTTGAGGGCCTGAACGTGAATGAAAACTCACCAAAATGTGCAAGGTCATCAGGTCTGGCGAAAAATTTGATATTTTGGCAATTTCGTAAAAAAAGTTCGTGAAATGGCTCAAGGGCGCCCCCTTGAAATTTTCAAAAAGGCCTCCCCATAGATGTTTTTTTGTCCTAGATGCATGACAATTTTTATGCACATTAACCATGTCAGGAACTACATAAAATCCTCTTACACCCATAGTCAAAACATTACAGGAAGTCGGCCATATTTTTTTGAATTTTAAAGAAATGGCTCAAAATGGCTCAAATTCGCGTTTCACAGGTTACCTATTTGAACGAACTCCTCCGAAAGCGTTCATCCGATTGATGCAAACTCAGTGTCACTGTGTTCTACACATGTTGAAGATCTCCCGTTGTGCTCTGCACGTTATTTCGTTAAAGGGCGTGGCCGTGGCGTGCGGTCAAATTTGCATGTTTTTTTTAATCCATTTTTAAACAACAAAATGCCTATATGTCTGCCATGCAGAGGTCAATCATCACCAAATTTGTCATGCATGATGCAGGGTATGCCCTGAACACATCCATGCTTGAAATGTTTGTATTACTCACAGCGCCACTTGTTGACAAGAGGAAGTTACTGCTTCTGAATTAGCACTAGCCATTGCTACACAGTTGATCATATCCCCTTCAAAATTGTTGTGGACCATGCTAACATCTTGGCCATACTACCTTTTTAAGCTCAAATGTCTGCGTCAAACGCTCTCACCATACAGGCGCGTCGTTCGCCACAAACAGGAAGTAGTTTGTTGAGGGGCTTAATATAGTCGTAGAGTCACCAAACGTCATACACATGATCTCAGTAGGAAAGTTAAACTTGTCATGTGGGTATAGTAAGTGGGCGTGGCTAAATGGCTCAGTGGTGCCCCCTTGAAATTTTCAAAAAGGCCTCCCCATAGAGGTTTTTTTGTCCTACATGCATGAAATTTTTTATGCTTATTAACCATGCCAGGACCTACATAAAATCCTCTTACACCCATAGTCAAAACATTACAGGAAGTCCGCCATGTTTTTTTGAATGCAAGAAAAATGGCTGAAATTCGCATTTCACAGGTTACATATTTGAACGAACTCCTTCGAAAGCGTTCATCCCATTGACGCAAACTCAATGTCAGTGTGTTCTTAACATGTTGAAGATCTCCCGTTGTGCTCTGTACGTTATTTCGTCAAAGGGCGTGGCCGTGGCGTGCGGTCAAACTTTGATGTCTCGTCACGCCACTTTTAACCTTTCCAAAAGGCCCCCCCATAGACATTTTTTTCTCCTACATGCGTAACAATTTTTAAGCACATTAACCATGTCAGGACCTACATAAAATCCTCTGGCAGCCATATTCAAAAACTAACAGGTAGTCCGCCATCATTTTTTTTGTGTGTAAAAAAATGCCTCCATTTTGCATTTCACAGGCTACCTATTTGAACGTATTTCCCCGAGCCACCATTTGTCCAATCATTACGAAATTAATGTCAGTGTGTTCTAGACATGTTAAAGATCCAAAGTTATGTGAAACCAAGATTCTACATAAAAGGGCGTGGCCATGGTGTACTGTCAAACTTTGATGTCTCGTGCACTCCCATGAAATTCTTTCAAAAGGCCCCCCCCAGAGGTTTTTTCCCTGACATGCATGACATTTTTTCTGCATATTAACCATGTCAGGACTTACATAAAATGCCGCAGTGCCCATTGTCAAAACCCAAAAGGATGTCCACGCCCATTTTTTTGAATGTATAAATAATGACCAAATTTTGCATTTTCAGTCTTCCTATTTTAATGTACTTCCCTGAGACCCTGTTCATGCAATCATTGCGAACTCAGTGTCAGTGTGTTCTAGACATGTTTAAGATCTTTCGTTGTACTCTGCATGATTTTACATAAAACGGCGTGGCCTCGGTGTACTGTCAAACTTTCACTTTACACAAATCAAACTGTAAGGCCTGCTGCTTGGTCACGTCTCGCCGTTGCACTGCCGCGGTCGCAACACACCCCGACATGCACGAAGTGCTTCGGGCCCTTCATCACCGCTTGCGGTTTTAATTTTTATTTTTTTTTCATTATTAGGGCCCGAAGCACTGACAAGTGCGTAGGACCCTATTGAAACCTTTAGGATTATTTTTATTTTTTTTCATTATTATTATTCTTCCTCCTCTTTGAAGCCACTTTTGAGGGCCTGAACGTGAACGAAAACTCACCAAAATGTGCAAGGTCATCAGGTCTGGCGAAAAATTTGATATTTTGGCAATTTCGTAAAAAAAGTTCGTGAAATGTCTCAAGGGCGCCCCCTTGAAATTTTCAAAAAGGCCTCCCCATAGATGTTTTTTTGTCGTACATGCATGACAATTTTTATGCACATTAACCATGTCAGGAACTACATAAAATCCTCTTACACCCATAGTCAAAACATTACAGGAAGTCCGCCATATTTTTTTGAATTTTAAAGAAATGGCTCAAAATGGCTCAAATTCGCGTTTCACAGGTTACCTATTTGAACGAACTCCTCCGAAAGCGTTCATCCGATTGATGCAAACTCAGTGTCACTGTGTTCTACACATGTTGAAGATCTCCCGTTGTGCTCTGCACGTTATTTCGTCAAAGGGCGTGGCCCTGGTGTGCGGTCAAATTTGCATGTTTTTTTTAATCCATTTTTTAACCACAAAATGCCTATATGTCTGCCATGCAGAGGTCAATCATCACCAAATGTGTCATGCATGATAAAGGTCCTGCCCTGAACACATCCATGCTTAAAATGTTTGTATTACTTACAGCGCCACCTGTTGACAACAGGAAGTTACTGCTTGTAAATTAGCACTAGCCATTGCTACACAGTTGATCATATCCCCTTCAAAAGGGTTGTGGACCGTCCTAAGACCTTGGCCATACTACCTTTTCAAGCTCAAATGTCTGCGTCAAACGCTCTCACCATACAGACGCGTCGTTCGCCACAAACAGGAAGTAGTTTGTTGAAGGGCTTAATATAGTCGTAGAGTCACCAAACGTCATACACATGATCTCAGTAGGAAAGTTAAACTTGTCATTTTGGTATAGTAAGTGGGCGTGGCTAAATGGCTCAGTGGCGCCCCCCTTAAAATTTTCAAAAAGGCCTCCCCATAGATGTTTTTTTGTCCTACATGCATGAACATTTTTATGCCCATTAACCATGTCAGGACCTACATAAAATCCTCTTACACCCATAGTCAAAACATTACAGGAAGTCCGCCATATTTTTTTGAATGCAATAAAAATGGCTGAAATTCGCATTTCACAGGTTACCTATTTGAACGAACTCCTTCGAAAGCGCTCATCCCATTGATGCAAACTCAGTGTCACTGTATTCTACACATGTTGAAGATCTCCCGTTGTGCTCTGTACGTTATTTCGTCAAAGGGCGTGGCCGTGGCGTGCGGTCAAACTTTGATGTCTCGTTACGCCACTTTTAACCTTTCCAAAAGGCCTCCCCATAGAAATTTTTTTCTCCTACATGCGTAACAATTTTTATGCACATTAACCATGTCAGGACCTACATAAAATCCTCTGGCACCCATATTCAAAAACTAACAGGTAGTCCGCCATCATTTTTTTTGTGTGTTAAAAAATGCCTCAATTTTGCATTTCACAGGCTACCTATTTGAACGTATTTCCCCGAGCCACCATTTATCCGATCATTACGAAATTAGTGTCAGTGTGTTCTAGACATGTCAAAGATGCAAAGTCATGTGAAACCAAGATTCTACATAAAAGGGCGTGGCCATGGTGTACTGTCAAACTTTGATGTCTCGTGCACTCCCATGAAATTCTTTCAAAAGGCCCCCCCCAGGAGGTTTTTTCCCCGACATGCATGACATTTTTTCTGCATATTAACCATGTCAGGACTTACATAAAATGCCACAGTGCCCATTGTCAAAACCCAAAAGGAAGTCCACCATCATTTTTTGAATGTATAAATAATGACCAAATTTTGCATTTTCAGTCTTCCTATTTTAACATACTTCCCTGAGACCATGTTCATGCAATCATTGCCAACTCAGTGTCAGTGTGTTCTAGACATGTTTAAGATATCCCGTTGTGCTCAGCATGATTCTACACAAAAGGGCGTGGCCTCAGTGTATTGTCAAATTTTCACTTTTACACCAATCAAACTGTAAGGCCTGCTACTTGGTCACGTCTCGCCGTTGCACTCCCGCGGTCGCGACACACCCCGACATGCACGAAGTGCTTCGGGCCCTTCATCACCGCTTGCGGTTTTAATTAGGGCCCGAAGCACTGACAAGTGCGTAGGACCCTATTGAAACCCTTAGGATTATTTTTATTAGGGCCCGAAGCACTGACAAGTGCGTAGGACCCTATTGAAACCCTTAGGATTATTTTTATTTTTTCTCGGTATTATTATTCTTCCTCCTCTTTGAAGCCACTTTTGAGGGCCTGAACGTGAACGAAAACTCACCAAAATGTGCAAGGTCATCAGGTCTGGCGAAAAATTTGATATTTTTGCAATTTCGTAAAAAAAGTTTGTGAAATGGCTCAAGGGCGCCCCCTTGAAATTTTCAAAAAGGCCTCCCCATAGAGGTTTTTTTGTCCTACATGCAGGACAATTTTTATGCACATTAACCATGTCAGGACCTACATAAAATCCTCTTACACCCATAGTCAAAACATTACAGGAAGTCGGCCATATTTTTTTGAAATAAATAAAAATGGCTCAAAATGGCTCAAATTCGCGTTTCACAGGTCACCTATTTGAACGAACTCCTCCGAAAGCGTTCATCCGATTGATGCAAACTCAGTGTCACTGTGTTCTACACATGTTGAAGATCTCCCGTTGTGCTCTGCACGTTATTTCGTCAAAGGGCGTGGCCCTGGCGTGCGGTCAAATTTGCATGTTTTTTTTAATCCATTTTTTAACCACAAAATGCCTATATGTCTGCCATGCAGAGGTCAATCATCACCAAATGTGTCATGCATGATAAAAGTCCTGCCCTGAACACATCCATGCTTAAAATGTTTGTATTACTTACAGCGCCACCTGTTGACAACAGGAAGTTACTGCTTGTAAATTAGCACTAGCCATTGATACACAGTTGATCATATCCCCTTCAAAAGGGTTGTGGACCGTCCTAAGACCTTGGCCATACTACCTTTTCGAGCTCAAATGTCTGCGTCAAACGCTCTCACCATACAGACGCGTCGTTCGCCACAAACAGGAAGTAGTTTGTTGAGGGGCTTAATATAGTCGTAGAGTCACCAAACGTCATACACATGATCTCAGTAGGAAAGTTAAACTTGTCATGTGGGTATAGTAAGTAGGCGTGGCTAAATGGCTCAGTGGCGCCCCCTTGAAATTTTCAAAAAGGCCTCCCCATTGATGTTTTTTTGTCCTACATGCATGAACATTTTTATGCCCATTAACCATGTCAGGACCTACATAAAATCCTCTTACACCCATAGTCAAAACATTACAGGAAGTCCGCCATATTTTTTTGAATGCAACAAAAATGGCTGAAATTCGCATTTCACAGGTTACCTATTTGAACGAACTCCTTCGAAAGCGTTAATCCCATTGATGCAAACTCAGTGTCACTGTAGTCTACACATGTTGAAGATCTCCCGTTGTGCTCTGTACGTTATTTCGACAAGGGGCGTGGCCGTGGCGTGCGGTCAAACTTTGATGTCTCGTCGCGCCACTTTTAACCTTTCCAAAAGGCCTCCCCATAGACATTTTTTTCTCCTACATGCGTAACAATTTTTATGCACATTAACCATGTCAGGACCTACATAAAATCCTCTTACACCCATAGTCAAAACATTACAGGAAGTCCGCCATATTTTTTTGAATGCAATTAAAATGGCTGAAATTCGCATTTCACAGGTTACCTATTTGAACAAACTCCTTCGAAAGCGCTCATCCCATTGATGCAAACTCAGTGTCACTGGGTTCTACACATGTTGAAGATCTCCCGTTGTGCTCTGCACGTTATTTCGTCAAAGGGCGTGGCCCTGGCGTGCGGTCAAACTTTGATGTCTCGTCACGCCACTTTTAACCTTTCCAAAAGCCCCCCCCATAGACATTTTTTTCTCCTACATGCGTAACAATTTTTATGCACATTAACCATGTCAGGACCTACATAAAATCCTCTGGCACCCATATTCAAAAACTAACAGGTAGTCTGCCATCATTTTTTTTGTGTGTAAAAAAATGCCTAAATTTTGCATTTCACAGGCTACCTATTTGAACGTATTTCCCCGAGCCACCATTTATCTGATCATTACGAAATTAGTGTCAGTGTGTTCTAGACATGTTAAATATCCAAAGTTATGTGTAACCAAGATTCTACATAAAAGGGCGTGGCCATGGTGTACTGTCAAACTTTGATGTCTCGTGCACTCCCATGAAATTCTTTCAAAAGGCCCCCCCCCAGAGGTTTTTTCCCTGACATGCATTACATTTTTTCTGCATGTAAACCATGTCAGGACTTATATAAAATGCCGCAGTGCCCATTGTCAAAACCCAAAAGGAAGTCCACCATCATTTTTTGAATGTATAAATAATGACCAAATTTTGCATTTTCAGTCTTCCTATTTTAACGTACTTCCCTGAGACCCTGTTCATGCAATCATTGCCAACTCAGTGTCAGTGTGTTCTAGACATGTTTAAGATCTTTCGTTGTACTCCGCATGATTTTACATAAAAGGCCGTGGCCTCGGTGTACTGTCAAACTTTCACTTTTACACAAATCAAACTGTAAGGCCTGCTGCTTGGTCACGTCTCGCCGTTGCACTCCCGCGGTCGCGACACAACCCGACATGCACGAAGTGCTTCGGGCCCTTCATCACCGCTTGCGGTTTTAATTAGGGCCCGAAGCACTGACAAGTGCGTAGGACCCTATTGAAACCCTTAGGATTATTTTTATTTTTTTTTCATTATTATTATTATTATTCTTCCTCCTCTTTGAAGCCACTTTTGAGGGCCTGAACGTGAACGAAAACTCACCAAAATGTGCAAGGTCATCAGGTCTGGCGAAAAATTTGATATTTTGGCAATTTCGTAAAAAAAGTTCGTGAAATGGCTCAAGGGCGCCCCCTTGAAATTTTCAAAAAGGCCTCCCCATAGATGTTTTTTTGTCCTACATGCATGACTATTTTTATGCACATTAACCATGTCAGGAACTACATAAAATCCTCTTACACCCATAGTCAAAACATTACAGGAAGTCGGCCATATTTTTTTTAATTTTAAAGAAATGGCTCAAAATGGCTCAAATTTGCGTTTCACAGGTTACCTATTTGAACGAACTCCTCCGAAAGCGTTCATCCGATTGATGCAAACTCAGTGTCACTGTGTTCTACACATGTTGAAGATCTCCCGTTGTGCTCTGCACGTTATTTCGTCAAAGGGCGTGGCCCTGGCGTGCGGTCAAATTTGCATGTTTTTTTTAATCCATTTTTTCACCACAAAATGCCTATATGTCTGCCATGCAGAGGTCAATCATCACCAAATGTGTCATGCATGATAAAGGTCCTGCCCTGAACACATCCATGCTTGAAATGTTTGTATTACTCACAGCGCCACTTGTTGACAAGAGGCTCAAGCTCAAATGTCTGCGTCAAACGCTCTCACCATACAGGCGCGTCGTTCGCCACAAACAGGAAGTAGTTTGTTGAGGGGCTTAATATAGTCGTAGAGTCACCAAACGTCATACACATGATCTCAGTAGGAAAGTTAAACTTGTGATGTGGGTATAGTAAGTGGGCGTGGCTAAATGGCTCAGTGGTGCCCCCTTGAAATTTTCAAAAAGGCCTCCCCATAGAGGTTTTTTTGTCCCACATGCATGAAATTTTTTATGCTTATTAACCATGCCAGGACCTACATAAAATCCTCTTACACCCATAGTCAAAACATTACAGGAAGTCCGCCATGTTTTTTTGAATGCAAGAAAAATGGCTGAAATTCGCATTTCACAGGTTACATATTTGAACGAACTCCTTCGAAAGCGTTCATCCCATTGACGCAAACTCAATGTCAGTGTGTTCTTAACATGTTGAAGATCTCCCGTTGTGCTCTGTACGTTATTTCGTCAAAGGGCGTGGCCGTGGCGTGCGGTCAAACTTTGATGTCTCGTCACGCCACTTTTAACCTTTCCAAAAGGCCCCCCCCATAGACATTTTTTTCTCCTACATGCGTAACAATTTTTATGCACATTAACCATGTCAGGACCTACATAAAATCCTCTGGCAGCCATATTCAAAAACTAACAGGTAGTCCGCCATCATTTTTTTTGTGTGTAAAAAAATGCCTCCATTTTGCATTTCACAGGCTACCTATTTGAACGTATTTCCCCGAGCCACCATTTGTCCGATCATTACGAAATTAATGTCAGTGTGTTCTAGACATGTTAAAGATCCAAAGTTATGTGAAACCAAGATTCTACATAAAAGGGCGTGGCCATGGTGTACTGTCAAACTTTGATGTCTCGTGCACTCCCATGAAATTCTTTCAAAAGGCCCCCCCCCAGAGGTTTTTTCCCTGACATGCATGACATTTTTTCTGCATATTAACCATGTCAGGACCTACATAAAATGCCGCAGTGCCCATTGTCAAAACCCAAAAGGATGTCCACGCCCATTTTTTGAATGTATAAATAATGACCAAATTTTGCATTTTCAGTCTTCCTATTTTAATGTACTTCCCTGAGACCCTGTTCATGCAATCATTGCGAACTCAGTGTCAGTGTGTTCTAGACATGTTTAAGATCTTTCGTTGTACTCTGCATGATTTTACATAAAACGGCGTGGCCTCGGTGTACTGTCAAACTTTCACTTTACACAAATCAAACTGTAAGGCCTGCTGCTTGGTCACGTCTCGCCGTTGCACTGCCGCGGTCGCAACACACCCCGACATGCAAGAAGTGCTTCGGGCCCTTCATCACCGCTTGCGGTTTTAATTTTTCATTATTCTTCCTCCTCTTTGAAGCCACTTTTGAGGGCCTGAACGTGAATGAAAACTCACCAAAATGTGCAAGGTCATCAGGTCTGGCGAAAAATTTGATATTTTCGCATTTTCATAAAATAAGTTCGCAAAATGGCTCAAGGGCGCCCCCTTGAAATTTTCAAAAAGGCCTCCCCATAGATGTTTTTTTGTCCTACATGCATGACAATTTTTATGCACATTAACCATGTCAGGAACTACATAAAATCCTCTTACACCCATAGTCAAAACATTACAGGAAGTCGGCCATATTTTTTTGAAATTAAAAAAAATGGCTCAAAATGGCTCAAATTCGCGTTTCACAGGTCACCTATTTGAACGAACTCCTACGTAAGCGTTCATTCGATTGATGCAAACTCAGTGTCACTGTGTTCTACACATGTTGAAGATCTCCCGTTGTGCTCTGCACGTTATTTCGTCAAAGGGCGTGGCCCTGGCGTGCGGTCAAATTTGCATGTTTTTTTTAATCCATTTTTTAACCACAAAATGCCTATATGTCTGCCACGCAGAGGTCAATCATCACCAAATTTGTCATGCATGATACAGGGCCTGCCCTGAATACATCCATGCTTGAATTTTTTGTATTACTCACAGCGCCACCTGTTGACAAGAGGAAGTTACTGCTTGTGAATTAGCACTAGCCATTGCTACACAGTTGATCATATCCCCTTCAAAAGGGTTGTGGACCGTCCTAAGACCTTGACCATACTACCTTTTCAAGCTCAAATGTCTGCGTCAAACGCTCTCACCATACAGGCGGGTCGTTCGCCACAAACAGGAAGTAGTTTGTTGAGGGGCTTAATATAGTCGTACAGTCACCAAACGTCATACACATGATCTCAGTAGGAAAGTAAAACTTGTCATGTGGGTATAGTAGGTGGGCGTGGCTAAATGGCTCAGTGGCGCCCCCTTGAAATGTTCAAAAAGGCCTCCCTATTGATGTTTTTTTGTCCTACATGCATGAACATTTTTATGCCCATTAACCATGTCAGGACCTACATAAAATCCTCTTACACCCATAGTCAAAACATTACAGGAAGTCCGCAATATTTTTTTGAATGCAACAAAAATGGCTGAAATTCGCATTTCACAGGTTACCTATTTGAACGAACTCCTTCGAAAGCGTTCATCCCATTGATGCAAACTCAGTGTCACTGTGTTCTACACATGTTGAAGATCTCCCGTTGTGCTCTGCACGTTATTTCGTCAAAGGGCGTGGCCGTGGCGTGCTGTCAAACTTTGATGTCTCGTCACGCCACTTTTAACCTTTCGAAAAGGCCCCCCCATAGATATTTTTTTCTCCTACATGCGTAACAATTTTTATGCCCATTAACCATGTCAGGACCTACATAAAATCCTGTTACACCCATAGTCAAAACATTACAGGAATTACGCCATAATTTTTTTTGTGTGTAAAAAAATGCCTTAATTTTGCATTTCACAGGCTACCTATTTGAACGTATTTCCCCGAGCCACCATTTATCAGATCATTACGAAATTAGTGTCAGTGTGTTCTAGACATGTTAAAGATCCAAAGTTATGTGAAACCAATATTCTACATAAAAGGGCATGGCCATGGTGTACTGTCAAACTTTGATGTCTCGTGCACTCCCATGAAATTCTTTCAAAAGGCCCCCCCCAGAGGTTTTTTCCCTGACATGCATGACATTTTTTCTGCATATTAACCATGTCAGGACTTACATAAAATGCCGCAGTGCCCATTGTCAAAACCCAAAAGGATGTCCACCATCATTTTTTGAATGTATAAATAATGACCAAATTTTGCATTTTCAGTCTTCCTATTTTAACATACTTCCCTGAGACCCTGTTCATGCAATCATTGCGAACTCAGTGTCAGTGTGTTCTAGACATGTTTAAGATCTTTCGTTGTACTCTGCATGATTTTACATAAAAGGGCGTGGCCTCTGTGTACTGTCAAACTTTCACTTTTACACAAATCAAACTGTAAGGCCTGCTGCTTGGTCACGTCTCGCCGTTGCACTCCCGCGGTCGCGACACACCCCGACATGCACAAAGTGCTTCGGGCCCTTCATCACCGCTTGCGGTTTTAATTATTTATTATTATTATTATTATTCTTCCGCCACTTCAAAGCCAATTTTGAGGGCCTGAACGTGAACGAAAACTCACCAAAATGTGCAAGGTCATCAGGTCTGGCGAAAAATTTGATATTTTGGCAATTTCGTAAAAAAAGTTCGTGAAATGGCTCAAGGGCGCCCCCTTGAAATTTTCAAAAAGGCCTCCCCATAGATGTTTTTTTGTCCTACATGCATGACAATTTTTATGCACATTAACCATATCAGGACCTACATAAAATCCTCTTACACCCATAGTCAAAACATTACAGGAAGTCGGCCATATTTTTTTGAATTTACAAAAAATGGCTCAAAATGGCTCAAATTGGCGTTTCACAGGTCACCTATTTGAACGAACTCCTACGTAAGCGTTCATCCGATTGACGCAAACTCAGTGTCAGTGTGTTCTACACATGTTGAAGATCTCCCCTTGTGCTCTGCACGTTATTTCGTCAAAGGGCGTGGCCCTGGCGTGCGGTCAAATTTGCATGTTTTTTTTAATCAATTTTTTAACCACAAAATGCTTATATGTCTGCCATGCAGAGGTAAATCATCACCAAATCTGTCATGCATGATAAAGGTCCTGCCCTGAACACATCCAAGCTTAAAATGTTTGTATTACTTACAGCGCCACCTGTTGACAAGAGGAAGTTACTGCTTGTAAATTAGCACTAGCCATTGATACACAGTTGATCATATCCCCTTCAAAAGGGTTGTGGACCGTCCTAAGACCTTGGCCATACTACCTTTTCGAGCTCAAATGTCTGCGTCAAACGCTCTCACCATACAGACGCGTCGTTCGCCACAAACAGGAAGTAGTTTGTTGAGGTGCTTAATATAGTCGTAGAGTCACCAAACGTCATACACATGATCTCAGTAGGAAAGTAAAAGTTGTCATGTGGGTATAGTAAGTGGGCGTGGCTAAATGGCTCAGTGGCGCCCCCTTGAAATTTTCAAAAAGGCCTCCCCATTGATGTTTTTTTGTCCTACATGCATGAACATTTTTATGCCCATTAACCATGTCAGGACCTACATAAAATCCTCTTACACCCATAGTCAAAACATTACAGGAAGTCCGCCATATTTTTTTGAATGCAATAAAAATGGCTGAAATTCGCATTTCACAGGTTACCTATTTGAACGAACTCCTTCGAAAGCGCTCATCCCATTGATGCAAACTCAGTGTCACTGTATTCTACACATGTTGAAGATCTCCCGTTGTGCTCTGTACGTTATTTCGTCAAAGGGCGTGGCCGTGGCGTGCGGTCAAACTTTGATGTCTCGTCACGCCACTTTTAACCTTTCCAAAAGGCCCCCCCATAGACATTTTTTTCTCCTACATGCGTAACAATTTTTATGCACATTAACCATGTCAGGACCTACATAAAATCCTCTTACACCCATAGTCAAAACATTACAGGAAGTCCGCCATATTTTTTTGAATGCAATTAAAATGGCTGAAATTCGCATTTCACAGGTTACCTATTTGAACGAACTCCTTCGAAAGCGCTCATCCCATTGATGCAAACTCAGTGTCACTGGGTTCTACACATGTTGAAGATCTCCCGTTGTGCTCTGCATGTTATTTCGTCAAAGGGCGTGGCCCTGGCGTGCGGTCAAACTTTGATGTCTCGTGCACTCACATGAAATTCTTTCAAAAGGCCCCCCCCCAGAGGTTTTTTCCCCGACATGCATGACATTTTTTCTGCATATTAACCATGTCAGGACTTACATAAAATGCCGCAGTGCCCATTGTCAAAACCCAAAATGAAGTCCACCATCATTTTTTGAATGTATAAATAATGACCAAATTTTGCATTTTCAGTCTTCCTATTTTAACATACTTCCCTGAGACCCTGTTCATGCAATCATTGCGAACTCAGTGTCAGTGTGTTCTAGACATGTTTAAGATCTTTCGTTGTACTCTGCATGATTTTACATAAAACGGCGTGGCCTCGGTGTACTGTCAAACTTTCACCTTTACACAAATCAAACTGTAAGGCCTGCTGCTTGGTCACGTCTCGCCGTTGCACTGCCGCGGTCGCGACACACCCCGACATGCAAGAAGTGCTTCGGGCCCTTCATCACCGCTTGCGGTTTTAATTCTTTCTTTTTTTTGCTTTCTGTTCCTATAATGGGGTTGAAGGACCTTTAGTTTGGTTTCATTACAATTTTTTAAGGATAAGGATAAGGATAAGGATAAACTTTATTGATCCCCCAATGGGGGAAATTTAGTTGTTACAGCAGCTCAAAAACAGGAATATAAACAGCATCAATAGCGAAAAGTTTAAGAAAAAAACAGCTATGAGCATGTTTACACGAATTAAATAAAGGAGGTAAAAATACAATAGAATTAAATAATACTAGGCATAAACACTATGTACACTTTCACTTGTGGAAAGACAGATCAGATATTATAACAAACACACACAGTGTGTAGCATTAATGATAATGATGATTATTATACAAAGTCATGAGGCGGTGATGCTGTTAAACAGTCTGACTGCAGATGGAATAAACGACCTGCGGTAGCGCTCAGTCCTGCAGGGCGGATGTCTCAGTCTGCTGCTGAAGGAGCTGCTCAGGGCCCCCACAGTGTCATGCAGGGGGTGAGAGTGATTGTCCATGATGGATGTCAGCTTCGCTAACATCCTCCTCTCACCCACCTCCTCTACAGAGTCCAGAGGACAGTCCAGGACAGAACCGGCCCTCCTGACCAGTCTGTTCAGTCTCTTCCTGTCTCTCTCTGTGCTCCCTCCTCCCCAGCAGGCCACTGCATAGAAAAGTGCAGACGCCACCACAGAGTCATAAAATGTCCGTAACAGAATCCTGCACACTCCAAAGGACCTCAGTCGCCTCAGCAGGTGCAGTCGACTTTGGCCCCTCTTGTACAGGACGTCGGTGTTGTGTGACCAGTCCAGTTTATTGTTGAGGTGAACACCCAGGTATTTGTACGACTCCACCATCTCAATGCCCAAACCCTGGATGTTCACCGGTGTAGTCTGGGGTGACTTCCTGCGGAAGTCAATCACCATCTCCTTTGTCTTACTGGCGTTGAGCTGAAGGTGGTTGAGCTCACTCCAGTTGACAAAGTCTGTGATGACCTGCCTGTACTCCTGGTCGCTCCCCTTAGACACGCACCCCACGATGGCTGTGTCATCAGAGAACTTCTGCAGGTGGCAGCTCCCAGAGTTGTAACTGAAGTCTGAGGTGTACAGGGTGAAGAGAAAGGGGGAGAGCACTGTCCCCTGTGGGGCCCCCAAGACTTTGAGACTTTGAATTGTCATGCCTTTATTTCTCTTTTTTCCGTGGCATGCGGAGGAATGGGAAACTTGAGTGAGCTGATTTCAACCAGCCTATATGAGCATTAATCTCTTCCATTTCTTTGTTTTTAATGGACTGCAGTAGGCCTACCTATTCTTCTGTTTGCTTTTTTGTTCTCAATATATGTGTGGTTTAAATGCCTGTGTAGTTTCATTACAGTTCAAACAAATCTAAATTATGATTGTCTTCCCTTTATTTCTGTTTTTTCAGTGGCCTGTTTGAAGAACATGTTTCAACAACAAGTGTTAACCTTTTCCTTAGTGGGCCGCAATGTGTCTTCTCTATTTTTGTTTCGGTTACTCATCATGTGGTAGCCTATATGTTCCTTTATTTTAGTTTCAATAGACCTACACTTTTTTTTTTTTAATAGCCCTTCTGATGCCCTTAATACCGTTTTTCCACGACATACTTGTGGAAAATAAACCCTTGTCTAGATTAGTATAAAGTAAATTAAAACACAAATAAATGATACCCATAACCCACCTATCTTCTATAATGTCGATGCCTTTATTATAGCATGACTAAAAAAGGCAAAGTTTAGTGTGAGGACATGGGAAATGACTTCATCCTGCTGAAATGACATGATGAGCACAGAGGATATACATTTAGAGGGTGTATTAATTTGCTTTGTTCTCTGGGGAGCGAGTCATATGACATCTCTCACACAATCCGGCGGAAAGAAACGTCAGTGCTGTCTTTTGAGCACTGCGCAGTTGGCGCAGACTGCTGCTCCGCCTGTGTCAGGTTTCTACGGAAGCTACGCAAGAGTCGTTGGTGAATTTCTGGTCTCGTGCGTTGACGTAAGCCAGACGGCAGGTTTTTTTTTTTTTTTACTTTTTGGTACCGAGCGGAGAGGAGATGCACACGGCACTCGAGTGAGGTAACTATATAAAAACCCATTTGTTATCATTCACTCCCACAACATGGACCCGGGCAGTGTTTGCCTCATCGTGTAGATGTTATAAACCACTGCTGTGAACATTTGTGAAGGATTTCCACAAAACATGTAGTCGTTGCTCTTTGAAAGGCTGTGAGAGCTAATTTCCTGTGACTCCTCTGCTAGCTAATGTTAGCTGGTTGAATGATGCCTTCGTTTTGTTGCTAGTGTTAGCATTAGCTTGTTTGAAAGGACTAAACAAACAGGCTGGTTTGCTGTGAACCTGTATGTCAGGTTGCTCTCCGGGGGTCGCTCTGGTTAACAGAAGCATGTTGTATGGTGTTTGTTAACACATTTGTTTCATGTGAAACGCGGCTGGTTTGTGGGCACGTTTCAATGACGGCGGAAATAGTAGCGAGCTCGAGCAGTGTTGCTTTATGCACACCACGTGCAGGTTTTAAGCCCACTTGGTTGAGCAGACTAATCACTGAGAGGCGGTATCACTGTTCAGCCTCGACCACCGCATGGCTTCACTAGCCTCAGAGAAATGCTAAGTTCACTTCAGCGACTATTTATGAATGCAATAGCTTCATTCACCCGCCTTATTTAGCAGACCTATGATGTGTAGTAGATGTTGCATTTCCTATTTGAAACAAGTCATAAAGTTGTTGCATTGTATGTTTGGGTTGTCACGTGTTAGTAATAAAAAGCTTGATTTAGAGGATGTGTTTGCAGCGTATTATGAAGAAACACTAGCTGCAGATGTAAGAGCTTGGAGTATACACAACACCTTTTCCACTCATCTGTGGGTACCTAGCTGTCATAAGTACTTTATGTTGCAACAAAAAAAACAATCTTTGAAGATATACATTAATGTTATTTGATTCCACACTGAACCTGTCCATTAAACTTGCACTGTTGCACTGCAATATAATGTCATAACCGCAGTACAAAGTAAACTGATTATATATTTTTAGGGAAACATATCAAACCCAAATCAACAACTTAAATCCTCTAAGATGTCATATATTAGGACTAATTTGTGAACTTGTACTGTCAGAATCTGAGAATTTATGTATTCCAAAATTTAACACGTTAAGCCCCTGTCCACCTAGCATTTTTTTTCCGGGCAGAAAAGCGCTGGCTGTGCGCTCGTGGAGCACTTGCATGAAGCGTGCGCTAAGAAGAAACGCGTCACGTCCGTCTTATCTCTATGACGACAGTCTGTTGACATTACTTTTTACTGAATGTTTCTTTATTTTAGGTCGTTTATTTCCCGATCAGACACAGAGCAAAGAGTATGTGGGTACAAGACATGAGCCATAGGTGGCAAAACTTCAGGGAATATCATTTGGAAAAGCGCTGGTGACGTCAACAGCGCCCTGTGGTACAAAATGGTTTTATCGCTATTGTCCTTTTTTCCCCTTTGTGCCCTTTTTTTACATGTAAATTATGCACTTTCCTATGTACTGCACAGATGCACAACAATTTCCCTTGTGATTTAAGTTATTTCTTATCCCTAAAATAACGTAACATTAAGTCATGTTTAGTCCCCCGTAAATGACGTTCAAGTTTTGCTATCTGTTGTATATTTGCATAAAAGTTAGCAGAATTTAGTCTGAAAACAAAAGAAAAAAGCTGCTTGTTTCCCCCCTCACATGCTTTCAGATGAATTTTTCAGTGATTTAAGGGAACACAGCGCTGGAAACAATGTCAGCACTCAATGAAAAGACCTACAGTAGTAGCCGCCAGGATGTTCCCCTCCAAGGCAGTAGCCAAGCAGTTTCCTGGAATTTCCCCTGCATTTCCCCTGCAGTTCCCAGGCAAAGAGAGAGCCCCCCTCCTCGCATACATTCCACTGTAAACACGCCCATTTATCTAATTGCAGGGTGTCGCCAGTAGATGGCGCTTCCCTCACAAGAACACATCAGCCTACAGTATTATTGAGCTGAACTTAGCGGTCATTCTAACTCAGACATTTATTAATGAATCCTGAATCACATCAGCTGCTGTTGTTCACAAAGTCATATTGAATATATTCTAAGATTTTCTTCATGACTTTAAACTATTCATTACTTCTCAAACCCTTTATACATGTACTTCTTCTTTAGGGAGCATTGCTTACATCTCGTTAAAATACATTTTGTTAAAATAAAAATGAAAGACGTTGTCTAAATGAGCTCACTAAGCACTAAGACAAGGCAGCGGGTTGTTTTGGGGCATATCACTTTCACTGACGCGCGGATCAATAAACCCATTCACAGTCAACACGGGTAGCATAATCTCAACCTTTTATGTGCAGCTACACATTACATTATGATATTTGTCACAGCCGTGTCCTCAGTTTATTTTATGATGTAGGCTGCATACAGTACTTTCTCCTCACTTGGCGCAGCTCCAGGCTGCGTCATGGCGCTTGCACCATCAGCAGTGCAGCGATCATGGTCGGGGCGCAGGAGCTGCTCAGTTATTGTACGAATTTCATGATAAAGTTGTATTTATCTTTGTTCCAAAATTCAAGTTACATTTTTACCTAAGGAAAAATGAAGCAGTCTGTGTTTTTACTCAGCAGCAGACTGAGAGACAGAAACAGGTTCTGATAATGTGTGACAAATGGAGCTAGAAGTGATGGCCCATTCAGTTTAAACAAAAGACGCAATGTAATGCTAATGATTTGATTCCTGTTATCAATCAATTACTGATTCTTGGGTCAGCCTCGTTACCCAAAATGTTTTAAGCAGCTGGCATGTGAATGGAATGTAACTGGGGGCTTGTACATAACGTCGTAATACAGCACATGCATGCTTTATGTTTATGAAGCGTGCTCAGTTTACAAACAGGCAGACTCGAGAGAAAACATTTAAAAAAAGGAACGCGCAGTCGAGTCCGCGTCTGCACATCTGAGAACACAGAGAGCATGACAGCTACTTTCCTGACTTTGCGGCTTATTTTGAGTCACTTTAATCAGATACAGCCATAAACTAACAAAAAACAATCTGGACTTTAGGGTTGAAGCGTGCTTGGGCACGTACGGTTTGCCAGTGTGACCGCACCCTAAGGCTTTCTCCCTGCTCGTCTATAGGAAAACTAATGTTTTCGAATGTTTAAAAAGTCCAAACGAGGAAATGTACTCAAAAACATCATTCTAATCGAATCCAAAATTCAAATTACATTTTTACCTAACGAAAAAATGAAGCATACACAGAAGAAATGTTTATGTTGGTTTTATTCAAGCGCAGCGTGGAACCAGACAAAGACGAGCTTTTATTAACGCGCTGTGTGGATCATTAGGATGTTCTATCGGGTGCAGATAAATGATTAACTCAGACGTTAATAACAGGCTCAAAAGGTGAAAATATGTGTACATTGTCAGTCGCATTCTGAGCATCTATTTGAATGTACAGTAGCGGGAGGCTTGGCAACTTTGATTCGCTTGTTTTATTCTGGATCGGTGCCTTGTATCAGCTGTTTGGGGGGTTTAAATCAGTAAACCTGGAATAAAAAAAATATGAATACGTAGGCTAATACAGGCTACAAGATGCGTGAAGAATGATAAATTAAAAACCTTGTATAATGGGATACTGTTGCTTGAAAATCAATGCACTTTAATATCGGGTAAATTTACCGCTGCTTTGCAGAGCTGCTTTGGGACTCTAGCTGAACAGTTGGTAATATAATTATTGTTAAATTAATCTCACACCAAGAACAGATATAAAACCTATTCACATGTACTTTAACATGCAGAAAGCGCACAGAGGAGCGCTGGGATGAAGGGTTTCAGCGATGAGGTTTCGTGCTTGGGCACGGTACGGATGGCCAGTGTGACCGCACCCTAATTGTCTGCACCAACAGAAATACCAAACAGCCTGGTATTATAGAAATTGCTAACACTTGCTGAAAAGTACCTACCATAAAATGACATGCACTCTTTGAGTGTTTAGCAGCACAAAAAAATCATATTTACATCGCTACATACCAGTACTTATTTATGATTACAGCATACAGCTGCAAAGTATTGCTTAAGGGAAATACGTAGAAACTTCTTTTGTAACATTGTGCATTTTAAAACGCTTGCAGTGCTACAGAAACAAATGTGTCCTTTGTAATGTGGTAAACATGAGCCCCCTGCCCATGTTTCTTTTGAAATGTGGTATGTTCATCAGATTTACATCCCTCAAAGTATTGTAATAGGATTATGTTGCAGGGCACTGATGGAGAATTGATGCTCATCAAACCCTTACACATAGGAAGTCTTAAGTTAGTCTGTTCTGTGTAGTACAATGAACTGAGCATTCATATCAAATATTCAAAATGCTTTTGAAGAAGATTGTGTAAGGTTTTCTGCCTTATTTTGGATCAGAAACTATAAAGAAGCAAACACGCACAAAAAAGAATCCAGGATTGCGTCGGAATATTTGTTAAAAAAAGGGCTTTTAATGCTGTCCAAACATCCTTGAATTGTCTTATATTCCAGGAACATTGAGGACAAATCTTCAAAAGCTGCCGTGAAATGAACCAAGATAAACTACCTGCAGTCCTTGGCAACTTCAATGAAATCTAGGGAACAGGGTGATGGAAAAGGTGTAGAAATCTCCCACGAGCCAGAGAGTTGAGACCTCAATAAATATTTAATCAACTACATCTAATGCTGAGCTAAACGGATTCTTTGCATACATTTGTCTCTTGGTTTCCTACCAGTGTCCTCGGGGGGCTTACAGGTAGAAGGACTCCTAGACATCGGTCCCAGATTAGAGGCTACATCCTTTTACCTTATTAACCTAAAGCAATAACTAGGCTTGGGCGGTATTACGGTATACCATGGTATTTAGAAATCCAGACGGTATGACTTTTAATACCGGCGAAAATACAAACGCTACTTTTTCTGTGAAACTGACTCAAATATAATGTATTGAGGTGAGGGGTTGTAGTGCACAGCACGCGCCAGCAGGGGTCAGCTCCTATGTAGACCCCCGTTACTGTGGCCACTATGACTGCAGAGCTGATAGCCCTGCTGGAAAGGTAACCGGCTAACACCAGAGTGGAGGAGGGAGACTTTTTCCACATATTTTCTTTTTCACGAGGTCGTAATCGTGCATTTACAGAAAACTGGGGCATATTGTTCCGTAAATAAACCTTGTCGAGTGCTCTTTTGATTGAAAGAGTCCTATATTAAAGTTAAAGAGTGACCAGCGGAGTCGGGCAGCGTGACTCGGAAGCTAGCTGCCTCTGCTTTGCAACTTGGCAACTGTGAATGTGATCGCTACAACAACGGAAGTTATCTTTTATTTATTTTTTGAAATACCGTCATATAGCGTATACCGCGGTAAAATGGCAAGACAGTATGGTATTATGAAAAAACGGATACCGCCCAAGCCTAGCAATTACAGAAGTTTGCTAAACAGCTTTTTTAATGCACCCCTATCGTGACGCCTTACAGTACAAACTCTCAGGGAAGGTAACTGTTGCAGCCAGCTGCAGGTTCCCTAATAAGGACTTTGTCTATTTGTTTAAATGCTCACTATGTCCACAATCTTCTGCACATGTAACACCTTTCCCACGCACCTGCTGTTTCTGATGTAGATTTTGATGATGACAGAGCGTTTTAAGATTTGCAATTTAAACATTTGTTAACCCAATACGTCCATCCTATTCTTTTTCTTACTGTGGGACTTGGCATGCACCAAACAAGTTGTAGCCATAACCTCAGCTTATAGAAAGTACATACCTCTTTACTGTGAGGCATAACTTGCAGGAGATGACATGGGCTTATCCAGTTCAGTGCAAACATTGGGGAGACCAGCTTAAAATGGTTTTACTGACCCAGCCAGGGTATTTCACTGTTTTGATAAATAGAGAGGATAGATATAGTGCATTGATGAGACATTTATCTGTCTTCTTTTTTCTTTTTTATTTCAATTATGGCAAAATACTGAATTGCACAAAAGTCTTGCCAACTGTACACTTGTAGCTTTAGACATGAACAATGACCAGATGGCTCATTGGTGCAAAATATTAATCTTTGACTCCGAAAGATTAGATGTGGACCTTCTTGTATACAGAAAAATATACCTTACTGCGAGAGACATGATTTTTCAGTTCCAGAAACACCCTGGTGTCTTTGTGCTAGCTCAAGCAAAGTTAATGCTCCAGCTAGAAAAAAAATTAAGGCAATCGAGAGGACGCACTTGTACAGTAAGGAGGCATCTTTTGCCATTTTAGTTTCTTTTTCGCTTTAAGAAGTGGAAACACAAGCCAGCCTACACCTGACCCTAACACTTCTGTCTTTTCTCACTAATGGAATTTAACTTCCTCGCATATATCATCTTACACATAACTTATCATTTAATGTATATATATAAAAAAGAAGTAATGTTTGTATGCAGCCGAGACAGACTGTCATGGCTGCACAAAAAATGTATTTTACACCTATCCTTGACTTACTGCTACACAAACACATTTTCTCACTCACATGAGCTCACCATGGGTAGGTGGTCAGGTGCTTGGTCCTAGACTCACCTCCCTGAATGCTCAAACATGCAGGAACACACGTGCCTCCCCTCCTCCCTGTATAAATGTGTTAAGTCACTGGACTCGTTAGCCTCAAAAACATTCAACCTGTTACTCATGTCAGTGCTGGCCTGAACATTTTGTATTGGTGTGGTCTGAAGTCCGGCCCTTTAAGGGATATTTGTCACTTAAGGTAAGCATCACTCTGTTTTTTTGCCAAGGTGTTGTTTCTTTGACGTGCATTGCTGATTGCTCTGCGTACGTGTCGTGTGTAGTCTAGCCTTGCGGTCTTTTGCTCTTTTACACTTTTATGAACATCCTTCCAGGCCACAGAGCATCAGTCACACACCTGCGTCTGCACACTCTTGCTGTATTGCATTGCAGCTCCTTGTTTCAGGACTAAATACAGCAACTTCTATTTGTGACATTGCCAAAATGACTCAGCTCACTCAACCTACAAAACCTAATCTGTGTGTAGTATTGGATGTTGTGTTTGACACAGTAAAAAGTTTTGTGACTTGTGACCTGTTTGCATTGGTTTTATTTGAACCTGATGGTGTTTGCTGAAGAACATGGTGTGTCAGCACTGTTTACTCAAAATACCTGTTTTAATAATAGAGTCTAGTTAAGAAGATCACGAGGACATTGTAGCTTGTTCAGAGAAGCTGAAAATTTGTTTTGCACTGCGAAAGGATGACCTTTTTTCTAGACATTAATTAGTCGTCTCAGTTAATACTTAGTGGTGGGAAACTACTCGGACCAAAACATGCGTCTGCACCTACAACCCGCTCTATTATCAAGTTGGCTGGGAAAAGATTAAGGCTTCTACACTACCGTGAGTACACCAGGTATATGAGTCAGGAAACATGCAGGGGACCTACCACAGAGCTTCTGACAAATTCCACAGATCAACTCCGTTTGATCAGAGGAGTGCTTGTTTGACCGTTTCAAATGACCACCTTAAGCATTGTTCTTTCCTTTAAGGGTTGAAGTAGAAGATGGTTGGCCATGTAACGACTAAGTGCTATGTCTGTAAAGAAGAGTTTGCGTGTACTTGTCAGTGATTCTTGTGGACACTTGAGGTAAGCAGTAATGATCTAACGTTCTGTCTGCCAGTGCTGGTAATGTCTGGCTGTGCAGCTTCACCATTGGTGAATGGGTGCTTCAGAAACCCTGAAGACAGCTGACAGTCTGTTATTTCTTTAGCTGTCTTCAGTGAATGTCAGCAGAGATATGCCACTTAAAACTGTTCATTTGTCTGAATCTTTCCTGATATTTGTTTGTATAGTTACAACAGCAGATTATTGCTCTCTAAGATTCCCACGCCCCACCTCCTCGCAGTTCAATTCATGTTGCAACCGACATCCTCCTTTACTTGCAAAAATCAGGCATTACAGAAGATTCACCACTTTGACACAATAGGGCTGGGGCGTTTTACAGGGAGTAATGATCAGTCAAACCCAGAAAATTGCAAGCTACTGCGACACGTTTTTTCCTTATTTCATGAGGTTTGGTCCCTCCTGTTTTATACTTTGTTTTCTGAATGATGTTTCATTTATGATCAAACCATCAAACATCAAGAAGTTAATATTCCATGTCGATTGTTTTGTCTTTTCCAAAGCTTCGAAGCATTTGTTGAGAAAAACCCTGAATCAACTCACATTTTGTGTCTGCGCTTTTGTTTTTTGGATTCATCATTATACACAGAGAAATCCTGGAGCAACAGCACGGCGGGCGGAAAACTTTACAAACCAAGCCTGAAAATGATCCTTAGTGTTCATTGTTCACGGGGTTAATAGAGGAGCCAAATCAAACTGATCAAAAAATGAAACAAGAACACTTACAGAACATTTAAGGGCTCATATAGCTTCCTGTTACCCAGCTGTCAAAGAAGTAGGGACCCTCCCAGCACCAAATCAAAAAGCTGCCGAAACAGGGCTCGGCTCAGGCCAGTGTCGGCTGACAGTCAGGAGTTGCTGGAGCCTTTGTAAGAGTTACCAAATACAGACTTGAGAGTTACAGGCGTGCATGCCTTACAGCTGCTGTTCTGCAATATCTGGCTGATGAAAGATCGAGAAGTTTCTGACGGGAGTGAAAAGAAAAGGCGTCAGAGGCAAGAAAAGCAAACCTAATAAGACCAGGAAATACGACTCTATTTTGATAATCAGGTGATTGTATGCTGGTGCTAACAACTCATACAGTGGTTTGTACAGATAAATGGGGGGGCGTGAAAAAATGTCTGTCCCCTAGGGGGGGCATGACAGAAAATAATTGAGAACCACTGCATTAAGTGATCATTTTGCAAAATTTTCTTGACTTTTTAAAGTTAAATTCTTTTAGCTCTTTTGATTTGAACAAACTATTCACTATTGGAGTGAAGATCCAGTTCACTGTACTTCACTTTCCAATAACAATACTCAGGTCACAACTGGTCATACTACATGATATTGTACAAAATCATTCAAGGAAACTGTAATGCTTTAAAAATGTTCTTACATGTCCATCGTAGACTTTAAGAATTTAAAAGTTAGCAGTAGAGGCAGCGTAGATTTCGAGGGGGAAAATCACATTAGCAACAAAAACCCAGTTATTATAAATCAGAAAGCTACTTTCTCCTTTTTCCTGCAGACAGTAGCTTGATAATGACATGAGAAAGACATGTGAGGTCGTGTGAGAATCATATGAAGCAGCTTAAGGGCCTATGTCCCCCCCCCCTGTTTTTAGCAACAAGCTGGATGGGGCAGGAGAAGATATTTTGGTGATACAGGAATGTATAGGGAAAATAGTTTTCAGACAGGACATAGATTAAACTTTATAACTTGACAAATTGTTTGATAATAACACATGCGTGCTCCTGATGGTATTGTCTGCCAGAAGTCTTTTCAGATCAGCGAATGGTTTTCAGTTTCTAAAATCATGCTTTAAGTGCACACTGTACCACTCTGACAGAATCACAGTGCAAGTGCATTTTTTAGCTGCATCATTTTACACAGAACTATGTAGCAGCTAAAGCATGTCGGACTGTAAAGTTTGCATGCTGAATGAGGAAATGACCACTTCAAGTGTACAAAGGTGAGAGATAGAAAGTGTGGGCAGTGTGATCCTGGACTGGTTTAAGCTTTGCTCATTGACTCAAGTCTGTCTGCCGCTCTAACGCTGTGCTACAGGGATGACTGTCTGTAGGGAATCTCCTCGAAGACTTATTCAGGCTGGTGGCAGATAACTTTTAACTGCACCCGCCAATCCTTAGCTCCTACATCGACGGAAATGCAAACTCTGCCAGCTTGCAGAACCCTCCACGCACAATGAGGAACAAGAACACTAATGTCCTATCTTCGTAATGTGTTCATGATTCAATCAGCATTTGCCTTGAACTCAAACGATTGTAGGATAGTGTTGTTTTTTTCCACACTGAATTAAATAATGCTGGCATGTTGCTGTAGCAGTGTGTGATTTGTGATGGAATTTCCCACTTTACCAGCAAGTCATTTACATAGTCATTGATTCGGCTACGTCATCTGACGACTCATAGCATAATGACATCTTCTCTCCAGTCACCTTTTCTACAGAAAGGCGAAAGAATTTAAGTCCCGGCATGAAGAGGCCTTTAAAATACCTTTGATTTATCAGTGTCACAGAACTGATTGCATCAGTTCCTGTTCTACAAGTTCTGTCAAGGCGTTGTGCTTTCTTTTCTGTTTTTGATGTGACTGGTCAGTGGGCATTGAGCTCTCCTTGAGAACCCACAGATTGAGGTAAAAAGGACTAAGAAAAGGACAGAGTCAACGTTTCAACTTATTTCCAATTTTAGAAAAAAAACAAGATGACAAAACACCCGTTATTAGAAAATGTAAAAGCAAACAATATGAAAATATCCATAAAACTGCATTTAAAATGTCTCACACTGTTCACTCAGTGTAATATCAATCTGAAGGACCCGTGTAACCTCAATCCATTACAGCCTGTTCTTTACATTTGGCTTTGCACAGACTAATGCTGAGTCTTCACTTTCAGAGGTTTTTCATTGGCTGGGGTCGTTCTCAGTCAAGGCTCGCCAATGATTAAGCATCAGGCATTATGTAAACTCACTCTCACCATGTTTGACGCTTTGTTGGATTATTCACATTAACATAATTCACAACTCTTTTAAACGTATCGTTTATAAGAACACTTAGGGGCAGTTTCTTCTGCTTTCAAGGGGAAGCCTTCAAACAACAAATCTGTTCAAACCAGTTTTTAAAAGTGGAGTATCGAGTGAGGACTGCGCTCACATATTATAATTGTCATGACCTCAGTGAAGTTAATTTCAAAAAAATAATTCTGGACAACCCTTCCCCCCCCGAGCACTGCTTCAGGGAACCTTTTGTTGTTTCAGTAAAATATTCTGCCTGCTTGAAGTGAAATAAGATTAAAGATTAGTCCAAATTAAACTTGTCTCTTCTCTGATGTTTTTTCAGAGTGCCTGTTTAAGAAGAGTTTGAAACCTCCCCCCAAACAATAGCATCAGGACTGGGGGCCAAGCAGGAAGGAAGGTATTACGGTGAGTTAACAAGTTAATGCGTTTCAGTGGACAACATTTGGATTATCCACTAGTCCTGTAATGATGATTACATTGACAGCTAGGGCTGGGAATCTATGGGTGTCTCACTATTCGATTCGATTTTGTTTCTTGGGGTCACGATTCGATTCAGAATCTATTTTCGATTCAAAACGATTCAAAGTCTATTTTTGAACTAATATATACACTATATTGCCAAAAGTATTCACTCACCCATCTAAATAATTGAAATCAGTTGTTCCAATCACTTCCATGGCCACAGGTGTATAAAATCAAGCACCAAGGCATGCAGTCTGTTTCTACAAACATTTGTGAAAGAACGGGTCGCTCTCAGGAGCTCAGTGAATTCCAGCGTGGTACGGTGATAGGATGCCACCTGTGCAACAAGTCCAGTTGTGAAATTTCCTCGCTCCTAAATTTTCCACAGTCAACTGTCAGTGGTATTGTAACAAAGTGGAAGCGATTGGGAACGACAGCAACTCAGCCACGAAGTGGTAAGCCACGTAAAAAGACGGCGCGGGGTCAGCGGATGCTGAGGTGCATAGTGCGCAGAGGTCGCCAATTTTCTGCAGAGTCAATCGCTACAGACCTCCAAACTTCATGTGGCCTTCACATTAGCTCAAGAACAGTGCATAGAGAGCTTCATGGAATGGGTTTCCATGGCCGAGCAGCTGCATCCAAGCCATACATCACCAAGTACAATGCAAAGCCTCAGATGCAGTGGTCTAAAGCACGCTGCCACTGGACTCTAGAGCAGTGGAGACGCGTTCTCTGGAGTGACGAATCGCGCTTCACCATCTGGCGATCTGATGGACTAGTCTGGGTTTGGCAGTTGCCAGGAGAACGGTACTTGTCTGACTGCATTGTGCCAAGTGTAAAGTTTGGTGGAGGGGGGATTATGGTGTGGGGTTGTTTTTCAGGAGCTGGGCTTGGCCCCTTAGTTCCAGTGAAAGGAACTCTGAATGCTTCAGGATACTAAGAGATTTTGGACAATTCCATGCCCCCAACTTTGTGGGAACAGTTTGGGGATGGCCCCTTCCTGTTCCATCATGACTGTGCACCAGTGCACAAAGCAAGGTCCATAAAGACATGGATAAGAGATTTCTGTGTGGATAGACTTGACTGGCCTGCACAGAGTCCTCACCTCAACCCGATAGAACACCTTTGGGATGAATTGGAGCGGAGACTGAGAGCCAGGCCTTCTCGTCCAACATCAGTGTGTGACCTCACAAATGCGCTTCTGGAAGAATGGTCAAAAATTCCCATAAACACACTCCTAAACCTTGTGGACAGCCTTCCCAGAAAAGTTGAAGCTGTTATAGCTGCAAAGGGGTGACCGACGTCATATTAAACCCTATGGATTAAGAATGGGATGTCACTTAAGTTGATATGCGAGTCAAGGCAGGTGAGCCAATACTTTTGGCAATATAGTGTACTTCAGGATCTACTCCAGTCATCTGTGAGACTGGCTGAATTTATGGCTGCTCCATTTGGCATTCTAGTTAAAGAGCTAGTCTTAGCATTAAGCAGGGAGTGACTGATTAGCCCCCCCAAAAAAGAAAGATTTTTGGAAGTTATGTATCTATTTAAAATCTCAGAAGATAATAAGCTAAATTTTTACAAAAAAATATTTTTTTCCCTACCCCTATTGACAACGTCTCTGAAGAATTTCATTCAAGGAATTTCTTTGTGTTTGCATAAAATATTGTGTTGCAACCGACAGATTTTTCATGTATTACTGTACTTAACCTAGTGAGCGTAGATTTTAACAATAATTTTAGAGCCTCAATTGAATGTAAAACAGTTCATCAGAGAGAAACTTGGCTATTCCTATTTAGTAATGATTAAAACCTGCCACTGCTTTAGATCCCTTTGATTTGGCCTGAACCAATCAAACTGAAAAGCCAATATTTTTATTTCCAATGCAAAGTTTCACAATTACCGGATCTTATGCTGGTTAAAAGGAAGCAGGAGGATATTGTTCTTAAGAGAACACTCCACACGTACGTTCAGAATAAGTAAAGAAAATAATTTACTGAAGAACAGAAATGAACAGTGACAGAGCACGAATGACAACACGAGTAAACTTTGGTCATTCAGTCACCTGTATTAAAAAAACAAACGTGATTCAACAGGAGTCATAACCAATCCATATTTTGTTCTATGTCCTATTTTTGTTCTATGCACTATTTTTTAAACCCATTAGAAAATGTGGCCGTCTAAAGTCCTTGAAGGCAGCTTGAGGGATGTTGTACAAGAAGCAGGAAACAAACCCCAACAGGGTGGCTTACAAGCCAGGTGCAATGTGTAAACAATATATGTAATTATTTAATCTCTTGCTTTTGTCTTACTATCACGAAGAAATAACAATTACAAAACCAGTGAATATTAATAAGGCCAGCTTTCTCATAAAAATTCAAATAAACTAGGATCCTAATCCGTTAGCTGTAGGCTAAACGACTTGTACCCACAGTGCTAAAGCAAAGTTTACAGAGGGGAAAATGTCACTTATTAATCACATAACCATCAATAAGAACATTAACTATTACTTTGAGTCCTGCAAACAGATCTTCACAACATGGGATCTCTAACTCGTCTACAGGGGCCGCCAATGCATCACAAAGTCTCTCGCAAGTGCTTCAACCAATAGAAAAATAAAATGCTACTAAATGAATTTGTAACAATTACTTTCCACTTTTTTTTGTTTTGCAACACACATTCGAACTGTTCTATGAAATACAGTTCGCCATGTTCCCCTGAAAGGCCAAGCACAACAAAGACCGTAATCAGTGAAACACAGCAGGCTCTGTTACTGCTCAGAGGGTGTGCTCTTAAAGTAGGTCCTGGTTTTGCCTCAACCTATCTGCTGGGAGGTTCATAGGTCACTGCTGTCTCATGTTTATAAACACTGTCTTGTGAAGAGCCGTGAAGTAGGCTTGTAACCACACTTAATGTCTTCAGCCTTCAATTGGGACGCTGTCATTCGCTCTTCAGCCAAATTAGATTTCACACACCACTCAGTCAGGAGCTCATAGTGGTAAGTAGCTTGTCCTTCAATATATTGAGGTTAATATATATCTGAGAGAAGTCAGTGGTTGGTCGTTGATTTCATTTAGCATGATTTTAAAATGTTTAGTCTTTTTGTTGTTGAATAGCACCACATGGTTGATCACCTGGAGGAGTCATATTCAAAGCGCACAAGTTAAATCTTCTTTGGGCTGTTTTTTTTAGCGATAGATTCTGCATTAATCTAAAGCTTAAAACGCTTGTCTACATTTCAACAGGAAATAGCGATTATAAGACGTTACCTATACCACTTACATTGATTAACTTGTTGATAAAAGACGACACTTTTACAAAAGTTATTGATCTTGCAGTATGGGGAGTAGGAAATCAATACAGTCTTAAAGTCTGTAGCTGATAAGCTGTTGATGTTGTCTGCTGGATGATTAAAGCTTTGGTCCATAAACAAAGGCTTTGTTTTAGCCAAGTTGAGTGTTTTAACTTGTGTGTTAAATGGCACATTTTAGAAGAAGGGATACACATCATTTATATGGATGATTTTTGGTGAGATTGTTGCCTTTTCACTCTGCCAAAAAACAATGACAGCGAAACGGCAGCCCATTGCCAGACATATCACCATTATGTTGCGTTTTAAACTTGGGCTCTTGGGGAATGTTATCTAAGTGATCTTTGACTTACGTTGTGTATACTCTCCTCTCAGTTTTTGCTTTGAAATTCTTTGCTTCTGCTATCCAAAAAGAAGTCAATGTAGTTACACTGTGATCTTTGCTGCTGTTGTTGTTGTTGTTGCCTACAGTGTTCAAGCTGTTGTTGCTAGCCTTTACAACTGTGCGGAGGATCTATCAGCTGCTTTATTTTTTAACATTTAACCCAGCATGTGTTTGTGTCTGAGCAACATAAAGCTATTCCCTCAAGTTGCTGATGCAGTAAACTGAGTACAAACTCCGCTAAAAAGCTGGCTGCTGCAAAAGACTGCTTGTGTGTGTGTTTAGTCTCTGCTGTGTGCCATCTAACCATTATTCACTATTCCTCATCTGACCTATCTTTGCTCCTCTTCAACCTCAGCCCCACCCCCTTCCCTCACGCATCGACCACCCACAGGCTTTACAAGAGATCTTATGAGGATCATTTGACTGGAATGATATTGCTGCTTCAGGCTTTCAAGAGTGGGGGAAAACAAGCAATTTGTTGAACAATCCTCTCTAGAGAGTTTATTGTGCACTAGAAAGTCCTTGATTCAGTTCCTGGGTCTGTTATGCTACGCTGAAGGTAGCTGCGTAGGTGCTTTAAATGTCGAGGTTATGAATGACGTGCAGGCATGTAGTACCAAATGGTTTACGTATAATTATGTGTTAGCTGTTGCTGACCCTGTTGTCTCACTGCGAGGTGTCAGTGTGTGAGTCTGTAAACGATAGGAAAACTCTGATTAGGCTTTTTAACGCCACTATTGATCACTACATAACACCAGGATTGTTTAACCTGATGTTGATGAGCAACAACAACTTTAGCTTGAGCATTTTGAGTTTTCTGTCACTCAGGTTCATTTTTCAACATTAGTGTTTCTCATTTTTACATGAAATATCATTCAGGTGATTTAATCGCTGTGCACTGGACACAGTTAAATAAAATGGACTGAACCAGTTTGGTTTCACAATGTAAGACTTATCTGATTTATTTTATAGCCATAGATCATAACTTCTTGCTTTGCACCTCAAACTTATGAGTTTTACAATAAAAGTATATCTTTTAAGATATGAAATTGTAGTTTCATTGATATATTATCGTGATATAACCCTTTCAGTGTGCAGACACTTAAACAATAACATGATACAGCGTTTTCAGTTGTGTAAGACGAGCAAAATCTCAACAGTTTCTGGACGGTAAAGATGAATCACACGTTTAGAAGTCAACCAAGGTGCTCTTAAAATGTCCATCACAAAATTATGCATATCAAATGTGCACAGCTCAGAGTGTCCGTGTGAAGCTCCTTGTTTTACTTGAAGCCTGCCCCGTCCTTTTCCTGAACAAGCTTTACTTTCGTTTTTAAGTACATGATTCAATTTCTTCATGCCAGTTTAGCAATTAGCCCAAGTACTCACATCTGTGCCACCCTTCCCTCAAACCGCTACATGTTCTTGAGCTAATACCAGACTAGCCCCACATTGCCACACCAATCATCTACAAGTAACATTCAATAAGATGCATTTCACTTTATTTCTTTGAGTAAAATAGTGAAATAATTTCTGATTTTACCTCTCTGTTTTGGCAGGGGAAAGAAGTAAGGGGACAATGCGAGTCCACGTGCACACCAAGTTCTGTTTCCTGTGTGTGCTCACCTTCCTCTTCCATCCGTACAGCCGCTGCAATGGAGAAGGGCACGGCCACCAGCACGGTGGACATCAACATGCCGACCACCACCACGCCCACAACGACCTGCAGATCTCTGATGCTCCATATGTGAGAGGAGCTACTCCACCTCCAGGGGCAAACACTCATCAAGGATACTCTCTGGAGGAGGAACAACAGTTTTACATCCAGCAGCTGTTCAGGCGCTATGGCAATAAAGGCAGGCTAGATTACCAGGGATTTCAGAGTCTGCTGTTAAGCTTGGGTCTTGGAGAAGTGAAGGTGGTAGGTCTGGATCATGATGATCTTGGCCATGACCACGTTGCTCACCTCGATCTACTGGATGTGAAGGATGGGCTTCACACTCATTCAACCACCAAAAATGGCCAAGGCAAGGGTCGCAGGAATGGGCATGGTCATGGTCATTCCCACTATCCACATACCGAACAGGTTCCCACAGAGAGCAGCTATCACACTACTGCTATCAGTCCTGCTTCCGGTGCAACAACAGGACTTGACCATAAGCATGATCACAACCATGATCATAATCATGGGCGTGACGGCGAACATGGTCACGATCATGCTAACGCAGAGGATAGGGACCATAAACATTCTGATGGAAATGTGAAGGTCACACATGACCACGACCATGATCATGGCCATGAAAAAGAGCACAAACATTCTACCAACAAGGACCAGTCTACTCAGCCTCCCAATGATAATGACCACAGCACTCATGATCACAGTGACCATGACCACAGTGATGGTCATGGTCACAGCGATCATGAACATGAGCGCAAAATTGAGCACAACAGTAAGGACTTGACTTCTCAACCACACATCGATCAACACCATAGCAACCACGACCATAACGATCATGACCACAGTAATCATGATCACAGTGCTCACAACCATGACAAAGAACACAAACATGAAAAAGTTCAAGTACAGTCTAATCAAAAGAAGTTGTCTTCTCAACCTCACGGTGATCACGCTCACGTCGATCATGACCACAGTAATCATGATCATGACCACAGTGGTCATGATCACAATGATCACAACCATGATAAAGCACAGAAAAAAGAACAGGTAAATGCACATTCTGATGGCAAAGACCTGTCCTCTCAACCTCACGATGGTCATGACCACGGGAATCATGACCACAGCAACCACGATCACAGTGATCATAAAGATGACCATGGACATCTCCACGAAGTGCCGACGGGTACAGACTCTTCACCAAGCAACCAGGTGCAGCAGCCTTCCCCGGTCCCTCAGGATCCACAACCATCTTCTGCCACGACAGAAAGCCAGACAAGGAAGCTGAAAAAGCCAACCAGGGCCAGAGGACAGCTTGGAGACACTTCATTGTCTGATGACCATGATCATCAACATGGACACAGTCATGACCATGATCACGGCCATGGCCATGGTCACAGCCATTCTCATAAAAGAAAAAGAGAAGCACCAGGAAGTCATGCAGATCCCACTCTGCCTGGCCCAGCCTCGTCTGGCAAGGGAGGGTCTCATCAGCATGAGGAGGTAGGACTTGTTTTACCGTATTGCCTGTAAATAGTTAGTGGCATCATGGCCAGTGGGTCCTTTTACTTATACTTGCATAATTATTTTCCCTTCCAGTGTTTAAACCTGACTCAGCTCCTCACCTACTATGGCCTGAATCCAGACTCACTCATCTCCCCGAGCCAGTTCACCTACCTGTGTCCTGCCCTGCTCTACCAGATAGATAGTCGGGTCTGCATTCGCCATTACCACCAGATGGATGTGAAGCAGGAAGCTCTTGAGACTGAAAATTCCGGTAAGTGCATACTGTTTTATTGATACACACTTTTTTCACCTGAAATGCCTCGTAGCGTAGACAGAAACAAACAATAAATTACACAAATGTCAACAAACCCACTCTGAAAAACTGGAGATCTCCATCAGGGTTTTATTACACACCCAAATGTAGCTGTCACCGGGAGACTCTGTCTGTTAGGTTGGTGTTCATTTAGTGTGGGGTGTCCACATCTGACATGTTGCTGTAGAAGCTGGGGATCGACGACGACTCTACCAACTGAGCCACAGCCGCCCCAAAGGCAGGAGGAATGTCAAACCAGAATAATATGTTTAATATAAGCAATCATGCCAAATGTAAAGTGATTATAATTCAGATGAACCAGTATTTGTAACTCACACCCTGAGTATGCCCACCTTTGTCTGCTCCATCTTTTCTCATTTTCATTACAATGACAGGCCAGCTTTTTTTTATCCTTATTTAAATACATATATAGATCAGGCAAAGTCCATCTTATTAAACAGTTACTCTTGCACTTGTATGCAAAGTACAAACTATAAATATCAATGAAGTTAGCCTTAAATCAAATAATGTATATCACCTAACCTCAGAATAATTAAGATCTAAAAAACATGACTGAAAACAAGGTTATTCTTTTTTAAATATTAATAGAGGTGCAGCATGCAAGTCCCTCTGAGCACATGCATGAGTAATATCCATCAGTAGGAGTTAAGGTGTATAAAGAGAGCTAAACTTAGTGTGTAAATGTCAGCTGAGGATGCAGGATCGGGGCCGATGAGTGGCTGTGATAAAGTTAAAGTCTGGATAAAGATGACATCAGGTTCTTGTTGAGTACAGTACATTTTGTGATCGACACTCCAAAGCAGCTCTCACGGTTCGTGTCTGTGACAATGTTTGACCTTGTAATTAACAATTCTAGTTGCCATGGCAGCTAAAGAGTGGTCCTCTCGTGTGTGTTTTAAAATTGCTAAAAAGGGACTTTGTGGGCCCATTTTGTGCACATATTATCGTTTGATGAAAATAGCTTTTTTTTTCTTTTAATGATGCCTCTTCTCTCAGTTTGTCTTCCAAATCCCCAAGTTAATTATAAACGCAGAGAGAGAGAAAACCCAGAAAGAGACGAGGGGATCAGAGATAAAGAATGAAGGTCAATGTTAAGCCCTGCTCTGGGACAGCACAGTGTTTCTAAGTTTATGAGAATGCAAATCGTAAAATCACAGTGTTTAAAGTTAATGAGTTACAGGTCGTGATCTGAAGATCATAAAACCATGGAAGCTTTGAACAGATCAATCCACGAGCAGTAATCTCAGTTTGTGAACACTGAACTTTCTGCGCAGAGTTGTGCTGTGTTTGTGTTTAATGGGTCAAACGTGGAAATCTTTAGGAATCATATGCAATCAAATTTAAAGTGGAACTTTTAAAGCAGTGGGACTGACAACACAGCATTAACATCTGCAGCATTTCTTTGTTCTAATGTTCTCTGCTCTGTCTGCAGTGTCATCATTCATTAACAAAGAAGACAAGAAGGTTTTTTTTCTATGACTGATTGTAAAACAGTTTATTAAAAATATTCAAAAGTAACTATTTGTCTGGACTTTAGGACAGAAAGAAGCTGTCAAATCAGCAGGAGTCCAGCTGTGAAATGGGAGGTATTCCCACACTGTTCGCACTCTTAAACTTTTAATCATTAAACACACACTCCCCTCTTGAGACACCTACATATCACGTGCCTTAGGCCACAGTGTGCCACCACTGAAAACAGTCATAAAAATGGTAATGCCGGCAAGAAGACAGCATGAACAAGTCAAAAGGGCAGGGCTGACTTCTCATTAGTGAAGAAACGAGACGCGCTAGATTGTCTGCAGCAGTGCACCAAGACTCAACCATCGGCATCGCCACATGCCGTGAAGCTACCTCTCATTTGCCTCCCGCCAGCATCCATGGGGGAGCTCGGAAAATGTACAGTTTCTTCTTTTTGGTCCCCACTCCCCTCTCTTTTTGTGTTGTGCCAATTAGAAGAGCCTAAGCGACACCCTGGGCCATTTTTTTTCTGAGCCATGGCTCACAGGAGATGCATAATTGGAGAGAAGACACAGACCGGTGGGTCTCCTTCTCCTCTACTTTGTTCTCTGATCACTGCCTGCTTTCACCTCGCCACAACCCTTCAGCACACCTCCCCGTCTAATCTCACACACACACACACGTACACTAAAAAACTACAACTGCAGGGTAATGAGAAGAAGATGAGCTTTAGGAGTGTGAAGGACCTGCAGTGATGTACTGCAGGCTGATACACAGTTGCCTCTCAGGGTTACACTATGTTCCGCTTCATGTGACAAATAGGAAAGCAGCTGACTGTAGCGCCTTCACTTTTGTGAGGCATAAAAATGGTGGTAACAATAAAACGAGAAAGCAAGGGTTATTAAGGACATTTTCATTTATGACGAGATGTCCAGAGTCTCCTTCCTGACGATGAGGATCTCTCCACTACGCCTCCATGAAAAACAAATAGCTGCAGAAGAGACTGCTGCAACATAAAACTGACAATGTTTGCTAATTTAAGAATTGAAGTATTAGATGCATTTCTTGAGTATTTCTAAAAAAAAGCTCTGCACGCACGGTCAGCAAATCAACATTACATCTTATTCATTTATTTGCACGTCGTCAAGCTTCCTGACACAAACACCTGTGTGTAGTTGGTGGATTTTTCAGAGGGACAGAGAGAGAAATACAAGTCACACATGTATGTTGTTGCACTTTGCATGATGTTATTTGAAGTACTGTGCAGCTCAGAAAGTGCACAAAAGAAGGCTTTAGCGAGCTGTATGGTTGAAGTTCAAAGGTCCTGAAGGAGCAAAGTGCTCACTCAGTTCCTTTACACTTCAGTGCATAGTCAGGCCGACTTAAGCCTTCAAAGAAACCTTCACAAAGTCACTCTGTCTTCTTTACAAGGCAATGCATCAAAAAAAGGTTGCAAAATAACGCTAGCATGAAAAATGATTGGAGAAACAAAACTAATATCGATGCTTACACACGGACATGGGAGCTCAGTGAATAGTATGTTGAGGATTACCGGTAAGATGATGTAAATCATTATGTTGAGGCCTCATCCCAAGTAAACACTTACAGGAGGTATTTAAGCTGCCAACGTCATCAGCAAAACACCAAGGGCCTTATATTTATACATTACTTTACCCCCAGGTAAAACAGGAATCAAGATTTGGGTATAAAGCTTACCACAAGTGTCTGTGTAATCAGCACTTACACATCAGGGCCGTCCTCTTCACTTTAAATATTCCCCCCAGGAGGAATCCAGCCTCCTGTTTTCCAGCGTCCTGGTGAGAGGCTCTTTTTTGGTCATGTTTTTAATCCTACAGCTGGGTAATGGGACAGTAACAGCTTGATTCAGTCTCTCTAAAGAGCCCTCTGTCAGGCATAAGACATGTTTCAGATGATCTCTTCACAAGCGCGACCACCTGGGGCCGATTAGACGTGAAGAGGAAGTGCGTCTGCCAGCGTGATTTTACTGTTATTAGTCATTTTTACCCTCTGGCTTTGTGGCAGCTTTGCTTCTTTTGTTTCTATGAATCAAACTCTAGCAGCGCTCAATGGCTGGTAGGGAAAATATGTTGGTTTTAAGTAATAGATAAACATTTGGCCATGAGAAAAATGTCTTAACATGTTCATATTTTTTAAGCCTGACATTGAAGAAGCTGTTAAATCAGTGAGAAGCAGATTTTTGCAGTGCTTTTGTTTGTTTTGACAAACTCCTGATATTGCTCACTGACGCCAGTTATCTGTGAGACATGAATTACACAAACATACTGTTTCAGTCAGTTGAATGTCAGCAGTGAAGCACACCCATCACCACTTTAGCAAACACGCCAACATCTTTGGTCTGACACTGAATTTCTCACGACATGAAACATTTTGTCCTCTGCAGAAAGAATCAACGTTTTTCCTCCTCGGTCTCGCTCTGTTTTGATTCACGTCCCGGGCTGACAGGTGGACTGACAGTTTGAGTGATAGTGTACCTTTCTGACTTTTCCTCTCCTGCTTCATGTGTTTACGTCTGAATGAAAAAGGAGGCGAGGGAAATTCTGCTGAAATGTCACTTCACATTTAATGCTGGAGGCGTTTTGTGTCATCACAAGGACACACGGATGGAAAACCTCAGGAGGATGGTTTCCTTAGCATGCACACAGGAGAGGAAAAAAATACCCTCAGCCTGCAGCCAAATGATGAAGTTGTGGATGGAGTGTAGTTTTTCTTTTAATAAAAGTAGCGATTGACTCGAGCAATGAAACTCAACCAAACAGGCTCTGTGTTGAGTTTAAAGTTTGATTTTTTTGCCTGGACAGTAGAAGTCTTAGAAATATTGGATTTGGATAACAAGCACTTTGCCGCTTGCTTTATAGTAAATGTAGAGGGAATACTGCTGTTTGATCATTCTCCATGCCTTTGTCTCTTTCTCCAGTGTGGGTGTGGCTCTGGGGCTTTGTGTCCATCACCATCATCAGCCTGCTTTCTCTGCTGGGAGTGGTGCTGGTGCCCATCCTCAACCAGTCCTGCTTCAAGTTCCTGCTCACCTTCCTGGTGGCGCTGGCAGTGGGCACGCTCAGTGGAGACGCGCTCCTTCACTTGCTGCCACATGTGAGTATACCAGAGAATTATCTGGACAGTGGATTTAAACTTTTAGTAGAGTGTAAGTCTTGATTCCCCTTGTCGTCATCGCTAAAAAAGTATTAAAACCTATAAGAAATGATCTAACTGTTCTGACTTGAATTATTGATCCATAAAAAATAGATTGGTCAGAGATGCCTGCAGTGACTCCTTTGTTAAATAAAGGTCTGAAATCATGGCCACTAGAACTGTCTCTGTATGCACTCGATCAGCCACTAACAGGCTCGCAGTGATGACATGCCTTGGACACGTCAGATCTCTTCTACATCCTCTCATGATTGCATTATCAGATGTGCTGTTAAGTATACTTCCTATAACCAATATGAATAACTTTAGCTACAATACACAATGAATGGGGATGTATTTTTATTTGCTTAAGGTCGCGCACAGTGTGTGATGGTGGCTGCTGCACCCGCGGTAATGACGGCGTGTGTCAGCATTTGATACTGGTCGCACTGTTGTAGAAGACGCAGCCAACTTTAAAGATGAAAAAAGAAGTATTAAAAGTGCGTCTTAAACACCGGATTTTACGGTAATTAAAACTAGTGATGTGCATAATTAGCCGACATGAATATTTTAATAATTCAAGCCGGCGTGGTCGGTCAAATGTCGTGTCTGTCCGCTGTAACGCAGCTTCCTGCCTCTGGTCAGGTCTGTAGCTCCTGTTGATGGGCCTGCTTTCCCCGCTCTACTGTCCTGATGTCATACAGCACAGTGGACAGCTTTTGTAACGTGGAACTATTATGCAAAATTTTGGTCTAGAAATGTTATAAAAAGTTGTATGTTGGCTGTGGCAGGTTAAACTGGCATATAACTACTCAACTGGATCAATGCACACCATGACAGGCATGTGGGCGTTAACCTGCAAGAAAGACTGAGTGCTGGCAGCGCTGGCACTGCTAACATCAGCCAGACATCATTAAACAGCTTTCATTTCAGCACAAATCTCACTTAAGGACTTTTTCACAATAATGGGTAAAATATGCAATTTTATGCATCTCGCGACCCCCCTCCCAGTGTCTCGCGACCCCCACTTTTTGAACCACTGCTCTAGATTAGTCGACTAGTTTGAATTTAAGTTTGGGTTTCATCATCAGGGAGATTAGTCCCGTAGTCAAACCGTCATTTTTAAGCTAAGTTGAGGACTTTTCATGTCAGAGTCAAACTCTTCTGTTGGAGTGATCGCTGACCTCCTTCTGGGTATTTTCAAAGCATCTTTCAGTGATACTGAAACCTCATAGTCCCTCTTCCTCTGACCAGTTGTAAGTACATTTATAACACACAGAGATCAATCTTTGGGCAATCACAGTCACACAATAAGTTTCATTTATCACCCACACCGCCCATCCTGTCCTTTCTATTACAGTAAGAGGCATCAGGGATTCCATCTGTGTGGCTTCATGAAATAAAATCTATGTACTGATGAATGTGAAATCCTCCTCCATCCTTCTCTCGCTTCATCCTCTGATCCGCTTTCTTTGTACAGTCTCAAGGGCAACATGACCACGAGCACGGTGGGCATGTGGCGAGCCAGAGCACTGATCTGGTTACTGAATTTGATGGAGTGTGGAAAGGGCTAACTGCGCTGGCCGGCATCTACCTCCTCTTCATCATTGAGCATTGTATTGGCATGTTTAAGCACTACAAAGACCACAAGGTGAGACAAACATGACCCGGCTGTAGCAGTAGACTAGGCAGGATAATCATCAGATACTCATGAGCAGTTGCTTTTCTCTCATATTTTTTCAGTTTTATTTCTTATTGCCTAAGACCTGGAATTATTTGAATTTAGGATATCTGTGAAAGCCTGAAAAATATTTCTGCTTACAGGGCAAGAAGGCGATTGAGGAGGGCAAGATTGGCAGGAAGTTGTCAGATCACAAGTTAAATCGGCGCTCAGATGCAGAGTGGCTGCATTTGAAGCCCATCAGTGAAGGTAAGAAGTATTTCAGTCACTCAATGTTCACAGAAGCTTTTAACCTCAGATCGCTTCTAACTCTGCTGTCATTTTCAGACCATGACGTCACAGTCGTCTCCTGCGACAACGGTCACAACGACACGCAGCTCACAGAGCTCCAGCCTCCCGACTCTCCCACCACCAGGACGCCCCTGGCACCACAAATCGCCCAACAAGAGCCCCAGTCGCCTAAAAAGGAGAACGGACACAAGGTCAAGAAGCACGGACACGGCCATGGCCACTCGCACGGACACGGTCACTCCCATGGAGGAAACTGTCACTCAGACCAGGAGATGAAGGACGCTGGTATAGCCAGCATCGCCTGGATGGTCATCATGGGCGATGGCATGCATAACTTCAGTGACGGTTTGGCTATAGGTAAGAGATCTTTAGTGAATGACTCCAGAAATCTTCTGTTTCGTCGCTGACAAATTGTGTTGGCAGGAAATGAAACAGGGAAACGGCGCGTCTTTCCCCGGTTTCATTTCCTGTATCTATGCTAAAGCAATTGACCAAATTGCACTTCACCAGTCTTGCAGACTTGCCCATCCATCATGGATCTGCGACTAAAAATTCAGCCAGTCCATGAAGGGCCTGCTTGGGGTGTCAGCAGACTTCACTGATTTAATAACCTACAGTTCATTATAAAGGGACAGAATGTTTTTCCCAACCTAAAAATAATCAATCAGAACTTATTAGGAATGTGTCAAAGGAATAACTTGTATCTTAAGAGCCAGAAATATTATTCAAACCAATCAGGACACAGAAATAAGAAGCTTGTTGTCTTATGCCCTCGTAGTCTTCACCAAAGATTAGTAACATTCACACACCTGAAGTCAGCATGTCTACAGGTAGGACATTTGGATTCAGCCTAATTGGCTGCTGGCTCAGGTTTCACATTTAGTGTACAGACATGAAAGTTACATCGATCGTCTCATATTTTCAGTGTATTTTCCCCAAATGTCAAACTTGTTCTCCCTGACATGTCCTGAACTCCTTGTCTGTGCAGGCGCAGCGTTCAGTGCAAACCTGACAGGAGGCATCAGTACATCAGTGGCTGTTTTCTGCCATGAATTACCTCATGAGCTCGGTAAGTGGAGTGCACCCAGAAAGTGTCAAAAAAAACTAAACAAAGAAACTCATTTACTCATCGCACACTCGACCCGGCACACTTCATTGACTCAACCAGTAGAACAAAGCTGCTTCTGTCAAGGCCTTGCAGTTAGCTCACATAATGATAAGCATTGTTTAAATCACTGCCTCATGCAAAACAGCTCTTCCCCTCACTTGAAGTGAAACTTTAATACGAGTCTCACGACCCTCGGTCCCTTGGAACTTGTTAAAAACCCAGTGGTGTCAATAATCATCACTCTTCTTTTCACTCCAGAAAAATGTACTTTTTTCCAGATTAATGGCTTTTGTCTGACAGCAGCCAAATGGCTTGTCAATGTGTCTGTCAGTGAGGATGATGTACCGTGCCTGGCGCTCATTGTTCAGTACAGTCAAGACTCAAAAGACGCTGCAGCTGCTGGTGTGTTCATTTGCATTCAAATCGCTTCTCTCCGAGGACTCTTTTGATTCAGTTGCATTCAGCAACAGTGAACACTTTTGTTTCCGAATAGTGTTTCTGTTTTTTTTTTTTTTTCATTACTCCAATGCTTTCCTCTGCCCGTTTGTTTATAGTGCGAGGACGAGGTGGTAAGAGTGGGGTGAAAAACGCAGACAATGGGGCCATCCAGAGCAGATCAGTACTAATGATGTGTCTCCTTACGGTGCGCTTTCCATGCCTCGTTTGTGGGCTTGATGAATAGAGTAGTGTCAATTACTGCGGAGTGTGAACAGGTGAATAATAGCCTACGTTTGTCTGCCTGCTCCCCCTTGTGTTGACTTACTAGACCATCAGGTCCTCTTATTGTAGTGTTTCGGGGGGGGTGTACAAAAATCAGCTTCTGTTTAAAGATTCTATTTGAGGAAGAGGGATAAAATCTTTGAATAAAAAAGCCTGTGATCTTTGGCAATTAGCTGTTTTAAGTACCAGAAGATCATCTTTTGTTGGCTGCATCTTTGGGGTTTGAAGATGTACAAGAAGAGAGCTGAGAGCTGTCGTTCTTTTTTCTCATCTTTGATCCTTTAACACTATTTTGGCTCTGTTGTAGTTGAGTTTCCAGATGGTTAACAGCAGCACAAGTTCTATCTCAAATAACATTTAGAGGATTCGCGAGATCAATCTCTCCCCACGTAATTTTACACTTCCTATTCGGCTTCCGCTCTTTAGGAGCAATTGCTGCCACGCTTTCACAAGCATAGGGCTGCTCGTCAGACACACCCAGCAGTTTGACAAGTGCACCTCTCAGCTCCTCCTGAAAACAAAAGCCGTCCCCCTCATAGCAGCTGGATGGCAAAGATGATGATTATGAGGGTTCTTTAACCACCCAGAGTGAAGCTAATTGGCAGTGATGGGTGTGTTAATTGCAGTAGATGAGGCGGCAGCAGGCGTTTCTGAGTGCCTGATGGATTGGAACTGGGGAGACAGGAAACGCCAAAGAGAAAGTTGAAGAGGGGGAAAAAAAGGCCATTGAAGTGAGACGTGTGTGGACTGTCTCTCTTTAACTTCTCGCCCGTTTGATTGATGGGTGAGAGCAGAGTGGTAATATATTCATTGTGGTAATTAGCAAGGAAAAGAGGCCGCTTGTTACACGGCGCAGGAAATGTAGGCCACCCCCTTCTCAGTATTCATCTCTTTCTCCAAATCCAGGGCGTTTCCGCTGAGACTTGGGCCTCTTCCCGCGTTTGGCCCCGGCAATGATTGAAGAGGGTAGAGAGGCTACGGCATGCATATGTAATCATAAGTGTTTCAGCAGGGAGTTAAAGACATATTTCTTCGAAAGAGAGGCTCCTGATCTGTTTTGCACCTATTTGGAGACAGATAGTGGTGGCAGGTACATGGAGGGAGTTTGCCTTTGTTGATGAGGTGAACTTTGTCAAAGAAGAGTCAGAGAAGAGTTGGAGAGTAAAACACTGCATGACATGTGCCAGGCTATTCACAGAGGAGGTTTATACGCAGCAGAGTTCATGTCACTTTGCAGGCTGTGAACAGAAATTAGACACACTGCTGTCAGTGGGGCAGCATCACACTTTGTGTCACTTTTATAAACTGCTTGAATATGCACATTAGGTTTGTCACGATACCAGAATTTAAAACTTGATACGATACTAGTAAACTCAAAGACATCAGTACCTGTTCCCATTCCACGGCAACACCAATAGAAGTCAGAGGCACCTAATGTTGGATGCTCTCACGTTTTTAATTCATAGAAACTGCGAGCTAACTCCTGTACTCTGTCGAAATCAGTCATAAAATAATCACAGCAGCTGTCCTGGTCAGGTATCTGGAATAAACACATAAACACCGCTGTCCTGGTCAGGTATCTGGAATAAACACCGCTGTCCTGGTCAGGTATCTGGAATAAACACATAAACACCGCTGTCCTGGTCAGGTATCTGGAATAAACACCGCTGTCCTGGTCAGGTATCTGGAATAAACACATAAACACCGCTGTCCTGGTCAGGTATCTGGAATAAACACATTTTGAGGCAAAGTGGATCTTAGCGAGCTCTGAGCATCCTCTCGTGGAGGAATTTGTTCTTCTCTCCTCTGGTCGGAGGAACACGCTGAATATTCATCAGGGTTTTTTTTCTTTAGAGCACTTGTACTTTTTTGATACCTGCAATCATTGAATAATTAAGGATGGGGATAATTACATATTGATATCATTATCAGGACCCCTAAACAATCGATTTTATATTGCTGAAAGTGTAAACTCATTTCTCCTCCAAACAGCTGTATTCATTCAAGTTTGAAGTTACATGTGAACACATCATGGTGTCACTGACCCAGCCTCAAACACATCATAATGTTACCTCATGTCACTTCATTTAGTTAGTAAACCAGCTTCTGTGATGTGCTTGGCCAGGGGGGGGGGGTTAACTGGTATCAGTACAGTCACTGGTATTATGGACTTTTGTCACATCTTCATCACTGGTTTAAACACACGTTTGGTTGGCACGTCACTCCTACAGCAGCATGGTCCGTTTTGGGCTGTAACACCGGCTATAAGCGGTGTAACAGGTGTACCTGCTTAAAGGTGTGTTTAGACTGATGTCTGGCTTGCTTTAAGTCCAAGATGATTAAAGGAAGCGGCCTCTGACTTGTGGTGGCAGGAGCAGCTGTAAAGAATAAAACTACCAACAGTGTTGTTAGAACATTTCTGCTAATTGTAGCGCCCTTTAAGCTTGAACCTGAGGTCGTATCGCCCACCTCTACTTGGTCATGGAGGTTGTGTTCCCTCTGGCATGACGTGACTCCATTCGAGATATAACGTTAAGGTTTAGGACCCACAGGACTCGACAACAGTCGTGATACGCACGTCTTTGATTTTCTGGATTTGACAAATGTGAAACCGGGTTTTCAACAATGGAGATTGTATGATTTCAAAACACATGGTATGAACAATGATTGAACATTATCGACGACTTGTACACATGAATGGATAGGCTAGCAGCGTGACTGTTGCATGTTGGGATATATGTGTCTGAAAACATTTTGTAAACAAGTCTCTCCTGGCTGACAGGTGACTTTGCGGTGCTACTGAAAGCGGGGATGTCAGTGAAGCAGGCCATTGTCTACAATCTGCTGTCCGCCCTCATGGCCTACGTTGGCATGGTGATTGGCACAGCTGTGGGCCAGTACACGCACAATGTCACCAGCTGGATCTTCGCCATCACAGCTGGCATGTTCCTCTATGTGGCTCTGGTGGATATGGTAAGTTGGCACAACGCGCTCTACAGCCCCACAGTGATAATTGTCCCCTAAACAACATCAGCTTAACTTTCACTTACTCATCTCCCACACGGGCAGTTAGTGCTCTCCTCTACCTCTCACTAATCTGCAAAGCTAATTTCCAGGAAGTCTCTTTCTGATCCCAACTGGTTACTCTGTTTCTTTCATAGCTGCCAGAAATGCTTCACGGGGACAGTGAGGACCACAAGCGCTGCCAGCTGGGACACTTTATCCTGCAGAACCTGGGCATGCTGACCGGGTTCGCCATCATGCTGCTCATCGCCATCTTTGAAGACCAAATCGTTTTTGATTTCGGCTTCGATTAAAGAAGAGACAGGGGTGGTGGGAAATGTAGTAGGAGGGGAGAGCTGGGTGTATCAGTATTGTTCTTCTTGGCCTTATCATGCTTTGTTTGCAATGTAACGGCCCAGTCTTGCATGCGTTGTGAGTCTCGTTCATGGCCTGTGCCTCCATTCCAAACAAGCAGCGGTTAGCTAATGCATATCTCATGACTGTGCCAGTGATGTTTACACTCTGCTCCTCCGTCAGCTCCAATCTGTCTGCTCCCCAAGAAGCAAAAAAAAAAAAAAAAAAAAAGAGAAAAGGCTGAATGAAAGAAGAGCGGGGCTGCTATCCAACTAGAAACACCTCCGCTCTGAACCAGTAAGCTCCATCTTTAGAAAACAAAAAACGAGCTGGAAGGTGTTCCTGCAGAGAAGCAGCTGTCACAGCCCGGCAGCTCACCGCCCATGCATCATCACCTGTTGTTGTTAGTGTGTTGTTGTCCTCGTACTCCGCCCCCACGCCTCTTCATCTCTTATCCACCCTGTGCTGTGTCCCATCATCCATGACTCGTACATCTGTGGTGCGTGTTCCACCCGCCATCCGTCATAAACTTTTGATGTGATCACGCTGTGTACCAAACATCCCGTGTCTCTCTGTGCCAAGCCCTGGCCACTGGAGCAGAACCACAGCTGCTCCACACACACCGTCACAGTGTCCTTAAAGAGACGTGGAGTTCAGCGCTGCTACTTTTTTTTTTTTTACATCTGAAACAAACCCTTCAGCTCCTGTGGCTTCTCCAGCTAAATGTGGCCACAGCTCTGAGCTGTACAGTCTAAATAGAAGAGTCTGTGTTTTCCTGATGCTGCGCGGGAGATTCCCAAAATGATTCAGTGTTATTATGACACCACTTAATCCATCTTTGACTTCAGACTTATGTTTCACTGTCTTATTTGATTTTGGGTATTTTTAACACTAGTTGATGGTAATTTCTAACACAGCTGCCAAAACCTTAGCAGTTTGGCATTTAGGACTAAACTATTTTCTCTAAGAACTTTCTCTGATCACGTTTTTTTTAGGGGTTTGACAATCTGTAGCCAAGGGAGAAACACCGTCGTTAAGTCTTTATGCTCTCTTTTCTTTAGATCAGCGACTTTAAAATGTGAATTCAAAACTACTCGTACCAGTCTTCATCAATAAAGTGTAGTTGAGATACAGTTAGGGTGCCTAAAGGTGCGACTAAAAGGTGCTGCAGTGGATATTTAATTACAGTGGGAGGTAGAGTTGTAGATTATTTTTTTGGATGTACTGTAAATACAGGCTGTCTTCAAAGTGTCAGTAGTTTAGCAGCTAAAAGCTTCTCTTCTGTCCTGCTGAATCAGTTTTAAAGTACCTCTGTCAAGGACTCAGGGAAGCTCCTGACAATCAGAGGGAGACCAATCAAAAGACAGAACTAAATACTGGCTGCTTTCAAACGACAGCATTCCCTGCACTTGTAATGGATGTTAAACCTGCGTTATTGAACCTTGTGATTATTACTCTTATTCATTTTTTTTTACTTATGTTTCAGAGGGTGTCTGTTGAAGTCACTGACTGTGCCAAAACTGGTCTCAGTGTGGGTTTTCAGTGGCTGGTGCTTGACAATGCCCCCCCCCCCCCCCCCCGATATTCCATTGTCTGTTCTGCGGCTCACATGCTAAGCTAACTAGCTTCAGCTGCTGGAGCGCACACCGGTAACGTGTGTGACTTCATTTATCCTGTCACTGTGTGACATCATCCATCTTCTATGTCTAAACTGGCTGTAATTCATCGTCAGTCACATTGAACTCATGTTGTTGATCTGACTGAATCATGCATGAAGAATGAGTGAAACGGTACAGACGTTGTGCTGAGTGTAACTTTGTTTTCATTCTTTGTACTGCAAAGTTTAAATATTGACCACCTTTGTTACTTTCTAAAGAAACTGTGAAGATCCTCCGAGGTTCTTCAGGTGTTATGAGCCTTTTCAAAGATGCAGGTGTGAGAGCACAGAACTTCTCTGCATCACTTTTTTCTTTTACAGACATTTTTTTTTGTCTTCGTAGGTTCATGTTTGATTTAGGCACACGATCGTGAAACAGGACCTGAATGTAGTTTCATTCTGTTCTTTAAACAAGTCGTTGTAGTTTTTTGACATCAACTAATGAGCGTTCTTCAATATTCATTTTGATTCTTTAGTTTATATTTATGTTTCGAGGTTTCTTTTTTCTAGAAGCTGTATTTCTTCTTGTTGGTATAACTTGTTTAATTTAAATCAAATGTTTAATAAGAGTTTGACACTTAATGAAACTACGACCCAAAGACAGCTTTGTTTACTTGGGCAGCAAATTGTGTTGAAAATGAAGGTGTCTGATTGCACTCATTCTCGCTTTGTTGTACGTTCATTTGTTTAGTCATCTGGATATAAAATGCAAAATGTGACATCCTTGCTGTTTGCCTGTCTGTGCTTCTCCCCATTATGAAAAGGACAATAAATTGTGGAAAAATCACAGACTCCTGATCTGATGGTTCAGAAACACCTCCACCTGTAACTTCATGTTGCTCACTGTGTTGGATTTGTACAGGGACAGAGATCAGTACAAATGTAGATACCACTGCTCTGATTGCATTTAAATACTTTGATTAACATTTTAAACTCATTTGATTGTGGAATTTTATTTTATTTAAGAAAAGTCACAATATATCGTACCATAACCCCAGTACTGTGATATCTATCAGGTCACTAACAAACACACAGCCCTTGTGTTCTGCATAGATATCATTTCTGTTCACGTTCTTGAAATCACACATCGTGGTACTCGTGTGAAACAGACTGAGACTAGGAGCTGAGCTGGCAGAGCAGAGCCACCCCTCGTCTGATCCAGTGTTCAGCAGGAATGTCAGAGTTCAGTGTCATTGCGATGACGTAGTTGGTCGAGTGGCCGGTGGTGGACAGGGTGCCACGCCTCTCGCTGGTCTTGTAGACAGGCACCACATAGCACATCCTCTGGGGAATGTCCTGCCGTTTGACAGGCTTCAGCCACATCTGGCAGAAAGAGAGGAACAAGGAGACGAAGGCGTTACACACGAGCAGACGGGGAGCAGCAGGGTACAATGACTTTCTTTTAACTCTGGTTGGCACGTTTTCTTACCCGTCCTCCATTAGCTCATTTAACCAACAGTCACTGTCATTTAGTGGTTGTTTCACATTCAAAACATTTGACTAGTGGAACAATTAAACTGGCAAAGGGAATTCTGAACGCCTCTGCTGACATGCAAGAAAGTGAACACTGTGACAAATATACAATGAGGTGTGTGGTTGATGCAAAGGCCATGGTATAGAACCTTTTATAGCTGAAGGTCAAAGGGCATCACAAAATATAACAATCATAGTAACAAAAAACATCTTACAAGATGAACTGAAAAACTATTGTACAGAAAGTACGTCCAAATGACAGACAGGTGGTAAAAAAGCCAATTAAGAACGTGTCTTCAGCTGCTTTTTAGGAGCATCAGTGGAAACTGCAGAGCGTATGTGCACACTGAGTGATCCAACGGGCCGGAGCCACAAAGTCAAATACATGATCACCATTTGATTTTAATCAGAGACGAGGTGGAACAACAAGAAGACCTTGGTCAGGAGAGCTGAGGGATCTGCTGGGGATTAAGGGATGGAGGGGGTCAGAGATAAAAACAGGAGCCTGATCGTGCAGGGCTTTATAAATAAAAACATCTAGAGGTGGGAAGAAAAAAATCGATTAATGTAAAAATCGAGATTCTTCTCTTCTAAGATTTAAAATCGATTCATAACTTCCAAAAAACGATTTAAAAAAAAAAAAAAAAAAATTTTTATATATATATATATATATATATATATATATATATATATATATATTTCCTGAGCGTCACTGGAGGCCGATGTAGAGAAAATAAGACGGATGTTCTGTGAGTTTACCTGCTGGACCTAGTTAAAAATCAATGAACAATTGTAGAGGGAGGTCTTATTTGGGGGGGGGGGGGGGGGGGGGGAATTGTGGTAGTCAAGCGGGGAAGATACAAAGGCTTGAATATGGTTCTAACTCAGCTTGTGAGATATATTTCAGTTCAGCAAGGCTTCCTAAAATAAAAGAGACATGAGCGGCTTCATGCTTTTATGTTGATGCCTAGATGTTAGCTCTGTATTTTTCCTGAGGTCAGGACAGAAAGCGTTAACCCATGTGACACAGTGACGACTAGCCTGGAATGCCATCAGTTTAACCCCAACATTAACTTACTAATAGGGGGACATACGCCTCTGAAACAAACAGCAGTAACAACGAGGAGTCTCCTTGGGCTATTAAGAAGTCTTGGTTATGCAAAAGGGATAAACTGGGCCACTATAAAAAAAACCTCTTTAAAAACAAAACAAAAACAGTTTGTTGAGTTGCAAGCACTAAAGTTCTCAGCTGGTTCCATAACAGGCACCGCTGTTAAGATTTGCATTTCAAAGGCAGCCATGAAGCCTCCACACACAAATAATAAACACAGTTTTAATTAAGTTCTGCTCTCGTCAAAGCTGATTCTGCCCTGAAATGTCAGAATAATAAAAGTCAGTCTTGTGCATTATTCATTAATCATAACTGCATCGAGAAGACGAAAGAACGGAGGGGGAGAAGAAAAGAATAACAAAAAAGAAAAGAAAACTTGATCAGTGCTCCGTCAGTCTGCTTTCATTTCAAACGCTGTTAATTAATAAAAGAATGAGAGAACTGAGAACCAGGCTTCCTACAGGCGTACTGTTAGCTGCTGCTCAGTTTTAGGTCCAGAGAAAAAGGAGCTGTGAATATCCTCCTGGGTAGAGCTGCAGCTGCTCTATGGTGGTTGTTCCCGGTCTCCTTGGAGACTTACAGTATTGAGTTCTGATAAAGAAAAAGTTTCCTCGCAGAACAACGATGGAGTCTGGCCCATTTTCAGAATTTGATACGTGAACAGTCCCGCTTTACCGACACCCAGAGGGATCAAAACGAGCACAATCAATAAACCTCCTTCCTTCAAACTTTATGGAAGAGTACGATATGCAACAAGGATGGTTTTTTTCTTCTTCGTTGTACATTTAAGATAGACTCAGTGAGTGAGGTGTTAAACAAGAATCATAAAGACAAAGTAAACCTTCACGTTTGTTCCTACATATTTTAATTTCAGTAAGAAAACAAAACTTTAAAAAAGGTGCCATCTGTGAAACAGCAGTAAAGAAATGCTGATTCCACATATAAGGGAACCAAAATCCTAATTTCATATCAAATAAGAAGAAATACAAGATTCTTGAGTCCTCAAAGTTTAAAATGTGTCCGAGCGTTGAGGTTCAGAAACCATTCCTGGTGTTGGTAAAAAAAAGTTGACAGATCAATATCACCATAAGGTTCTTTAGTTTGCTCCAAGCGGCAACCTCCGGTGTTTAAAAATGAAGGCGATGCTAAAATCCAGGGGTTGTATTCACAAAGCTTCTTAAGTACCAAGAGCTGCTCCTAGTGACAACATTATAAGAAAATTCTTAGAATCAGGACATTTTCTAAGAATTTCCCCTCAAAGTTAAGACTAGATCCTTGTAAAGATGAAAGTTATTCACAAAGTGTCTTAGCCCTTAAAAGAGCTCCTAAGGTGTAAAACTGTGAGGAGAAGTGAGGAGGACTTCTAACAGGATGAAGAGTTTCTCAAGCTGAGGAGAAAATAGAGAAATGTTCTCCAAACACTTGAAGAATATTTTTGACTCATAGTTTGGTGAACAGACACAAATTATTTGTGCAGACATTTCAATCCGTCTATGACTTTTTTCAGTACAAAGTGAGACATGCATGTTGAGTTTCTCTACATGTGGTTACCTCCACAGGTGCACCCAATCTCTAATTAAGGCTCTTTACCTGCTGATGTAACGACCAGCATGTGAAGAAGCTGCTGCACGTGATGGGCATGTGATTTCAAACATTATATACTTATAAAGTATGTCTTACAAATTATCACACAGATGCTAATTTCAAAGTGTTCATAATTACACAATGTTTGACTAGATTCTATGTTTGACTTTTTTATCTCCATTTTTTTTATTAACCAATCACAGCTTCTGAAAGAATGTGTCATACCTAGCAACGGGGTCAACCCCGCATCCTCACTAAGATAAAGGTTTCTGTCTCTTGCTCAGAGTTGCTCTGAGAATGATCCTAAATCACTCTTTAGCTAAGACTCCTTGCTAGGATTTTTTTTAGCTAAGTCAGGAGCTCTCTGAGAGGATTCTCAGAATGTTTGTGAATACGGCCCCTGTAAGTTGTCAAGTGTCAACCTGAGGCTGGCTGCTGAAGTCACATTCAAAACAAACATTTTTACAGCAGAAATAAACATGTTTACAGCGTGGTTCAAAAAACTAAATATGTCTGATTAGCTCATGTCTCGACTGGCACTCTGCATGGGGGTTGATTTTTTTGATAACTCATCCCTTTTGATTTTATGAACGATAAGAGTTAAGGCACGTAGCTGACCTGATTGTCAGGTGGGCGCAGGTTGACTGAAAGTTAGGTTGAGACAGCATTTTTAAGCATGCTGGACGCCATCGATGGGACTCCAAAGCCTCCTACAGTAACAGATGGATGACGTCACTCAGGCTTCGTCCATTATTATTTACAGTCTATGGTTTGCTCCACAAAAGCTACTAAATGTTTACTCAGTGATTCTGGTGTTCTGCCCTCTTCTGGCTGTAAAGTTAAGTACTTGCATAAGTTATTGCTGTCATCCAATTCTTTTCATCCCACACAGAGTCTTTTACGAATCCCAGTTGACTGGATCCGAATGAAACTCCACAAATGATATAATCAGAACAAATGCTAAACTAAGTATATTACAAAAAATGTCTGATGTTTTAATTAAAAAGTGTGACACACAAATCAGTTTATAAAAAAAGTTTGAAGAAGAAGTTAAACACAACTCCTACAGGATATTTTTTTTAACAAATCATCAACCTAGAAATTAAAATTCTGTCAAGAGCGCCCCCCAGAGGAGAGGACAGGAGAAAAGTGATATGACAATCGTAGTAGTGTAAGAAAAAATGTATACACTTTAGTATTGTGATAAAATGTGTTGTGACACCTCATCGACTCCTCAAAACATAATATCCATTTTTTATTTCACAAGGTTTTTTTACTGATACATAATTTTGTCCTTTGCTCAGAAGGCCAAACAGTGGTGCAATGTTGGATGGAAGAGGGACTTTGATAAATACATATTCAGATCTCATTGTTCTCTTCTTTCTGGGTAGAATGATCTAATGGGAGCAAAGTAGGCATGATTAAGAACAGGAAAATGGCCCATTTTACGATGTTAGGGTGATGGGGAGTGGGACACAGTTTGGACTGTTGGTGTCTTAAAGTTCTCTTCATCAAATTAAGCTAATAAAGGGGAAACTAAACCACTGCTGTCAAGATGCTGACTGAAACTAAACTGTCAGGTTGACCATGTGGCACTCCTTAAACAAAAACAAGATGGCTGCCAGGTGTTGCCTTTAAAGAGAAGACAAACAGATGGGGTAACTACACTCAGAGAGAAACTACAGATATGAGCAAATCACAAAGCAAAGAAAAGGTTCTTGTAGTGCTTCTGCAGACTCACACGCCACAGCACAACGAGAGCTAACGCTGAAGGAACCTCTCACTACCTCTGATGGTGAGATAAGGAAAGAGCGCAGCGCGCTGGAACCAAAGGTATATATATAAGCTTCCCACACCTGGTGCTGATCAGGGCTAATGAGACACACACAGCTGCCCCTGCTCTGAGATGATTCCCTACACAAACTCAATCAGTGGCAAGTGTGAGCGCCCGTCACAGAAAAAGTCAAACTGCATTTAGGTTATTATAAAACACTACGAACAAGACAATAATAAAAAAAAGAACTAATCAGCAAAAACTAAAACAAATGTCTTCTTACTGAAGTGGGAAAAAAAAGACAATTCAGTGTGATTGTCGGGCTGTTTCTGAGGAGTCTTAAAGGATTTCTTCATACTCTGTGTTACATGGTTTGTCTAATATTCGGGGGTAGCATCCCTTGAAGGGCTCAGCCTTTGGAACCTGCCAAGACCGCTCAGGCTGAACTGAAATGAGACGGACTAGAATACGAAGGATTGTCTGTTTGCGTCACCAGCAGTCCCCCCCATACCATTTAGTTTTTAATATCTCATGTTGTAACATAGCACTGATTGAGTTGAAACCAATAACTTACATTTACAAATATATAACGGGCTGCTTCAGAGTCCACCGGCTCAATTAAAATGGCTTTCAATGACTGTCAGGAATATGTTTGGCCACGAAGGCTGCACCGGATGAATCACTGGCCAGAGAAATAAGGACGCTTTTGGAAGAGCCTTCGAGAAGGGACAGCCTTCCACCCACCTCTGCTACGTTATCGCCCTACAAATGTGCTCTCTGAATGATGCAGCCGTTAAACTGGGACAAAGCCTACGTTAGAGTGTGTGTGTGCTTTGAGTTGTTCTTACCGGAGGCATGGGGTCATGTAGAACTTTTGGGTAGGACTCAGCGAGAAGTTTGGTCTTTCTGTCCCAGCGTGCACCATCGAGAAACAGACCTCTGATGTACACACCTAAGTGTCAGACCAAAACACAAACAGAGCATCAGACGTGGTTAGTTATTGTTATAAAGATTATTATTACTACAGTGAGTGTCAGAGAAAAGCTATGAATCAAACTGTATTGACCTCTATGTAATGTACAACACTGTCTTTATACAAAGCTTATGAGCCCTGCAACTAATGGGATGGGAAAAAAGGACAAGATTTAGAAACAACTGACTGTTGCAATCCCGCATCACACACCCAAATGCACAAACTCTGTCAGATTTGCAGCTTGGCGGCAGAGGCTGTGTTATTGTGATGGGGCCCCAGCTGGGGACTGATTGAACGCGAGGCTTAATGTGAGACTTTGACTGAGAATCTCACTGCAGAGCTGGAGGCACAGCGAGGGGCTGACGCAGGCCTGCATGCAGACAAAAGGCGGGGAGGCTTTGCTTTAACTTACTTTCTCGTTTTTACACTTGGCTTCTCTTCAAGTCAGTCAGCCTAATGTCACTTTTTATCTGTTTGTTTCTTCTCTTCCACCCACTGCTTTTTTCACTTTCTTCTTTGATTCCTCATACCTCTTTTTAATCTCCCCCTGACTGCTTCCCTCCTCCAGTGTTCTCTATCTCTCTGGTGACTTTTCTCTTGTATCTTTTAACTAGAGGATAGTTTCATGAAAAGGGCAATTCATCCTATCTCAATTGATGTATCCCATCATTTTAGGGCGCGATCACACTGGTGATCCGTACCGTGCCTAAGACCGCTTCAGCCCTAAAGTCCAGTTTGTTTGACCAGTGTAATCGCTCCGTACCGTGCTCAAGCACGATACACTGCCATGGCCCTGGCACATTTGGAAGAGGTGTACTTTGGCATGGTACAGTTCATGTACGAGCACAAGCACGTGGTTACACAATGTTGACAGCCTTTATTATAGAGATATCTGGAGCGTTCTGGCTGTTTCCTACTAACATGACTCAAAATAAGACACAGGCCTGATTTACTAAGATCCCAGTTAAAGAGTACTAAATTGCGTGTTAACTCCAAAAAATTGCACGTTTGGTTGGTGGGCGTTTTGCAGGTGATCTACAAAGAAAATTTGCATGAATGATAACAGGTGCAAACCTTGTGGAGGCGGTAGTATTTAAGTCAGGCTTTTGCGTGTTTTGCTGGTTTCCTGGTTCTCGCAGGAGGTGCAAGCTGTGTCCTCTGTGGCACGGGCGCTCAGGCGCGACACTCTGGCCATTGTTGCGCACCAGACAGCTGGCCAGCGCTGTGTCTGATCGGACAAAAATGGACTGGCAAGAGGTATTGAAGACGGGTACAAGCAGTGGTGAGGTCCCCCAATTCAAGCGTCCTACAGCGTAGCAGCAGGGGGCTGTAGAGGGAGGAGACAAGCGCGATAGGGAGAGGAGCGCACCGTAGGGGACAAGCTGGGGGAGAGACGCGCAACCCGAGAAAAAGGAAATCCCCAGTTTAAAATGTAATGTAGCCGAAAAGAGTCGTGCGTAACACTGGGCTCCTGGATTAGCACCTTCCCTTCAAAGGTGTTAAATTCAGACACCGTCACAATCACCGCAGTTTTTGTCAGGCTTGGTAAATGAGTGTCCTAACTTAACTTCTTTGCATTTTCTCCTTCCAGTATTTTGCACGCTAGGGCAGAAACGCCCCATATTGCATATTCATTAAGGCAAACGTACTAAATGGACAACGCCTGTTGTTTTGCTCATATGAAAGACCCAATCCTCACTGCGTGTCGTTAGTAGATCAGATAGCACATTTTTTGAAGGTGGTATCAAGTTTGCACACGTTTTAAGACACGCAAACCTTTAGTAAATCAGGCCCAAAGTAGCACTCATGTTCTATGATGTGCAGACGCGGACTTGACCGCGCGTCACTTTAATTTTTTTAATTTATTTATGGCTGTATCAGATTAAAGTTACTCAAAATAAGCCTCTCAAAGTCAGTAAAGTAACTATCATGTTCTCTGTGTTGTTCTCCGATGTGCGGACGGGGACTCGACTGCGCCTCCCTTTTTTTTTCTTCTCGAGTCCTCCTGTCTTGTAGACTGAGCACGCTTCATAATAACATAAAGCTATGCATGTGCTGTATTACGACGTTATGTACAAAAGGTAACTGTGCTTAGGCCCGGTTTGTCCTGGAGCAGTGGGATTGCAGGCTGTGCCGGCCAGCGGGGAAATGGGTAAGGGGGGTCCAATCGTGCTTCAGCACGACACGGTACAGATTGCCAGTGTGATTGCACCCTTAAACTGCCCACCTTTCTCATTCCTCTCTGGTCAGTATCTTACCATCCGCTGGGGGTCGTTTGTACTGTTTGTCATCCAGGACCTCGAAGTCGAAGCCGAGCAGATCGATAGGGACCGTGTGTTTCCTGGCATAGTTCTGCTGGCTTCCAGTGAGGAAGGCCTGGGTGAAGAAGAATCCTGACACCCAAAACACGGCAGGGGTCCCCTGATCATACCAATCCTGAAAAGACAGCAGACCACAGACAGAGAGCCATGAGATTTGTTGAGAATATGAGTTTGTGGTTGGGTTTACTTTGAATTACACGTTTGCTCCACACAAACAAACAAACAAACAAAAAAACATACATTAGGGATGGTGGATGAAGAGAAAGTATCGTGTTCAGCTCATTAGGTATCCTACATTTACAAATCCATCGAATCTGTCAAGGGAACTAAATTCTTTATCATTTCAGACTCAATCTCACAAAACAAGGTAACAGAAAAGATTTCTGGCCAGAGGTCAATGCAGTTTTTATCGGATCATATTTAAAAATATGAAAACTCAGGGCAAACCATAGAGCACTACAAAGTGCTTTACAGAGTTCAAAACGCTATAGAGTGCTTCGCTTTAAGGAAAGCAACATGCTACATTCTGTTTTACCCAAAGGTGCTTTGCCCAATCATTTGCCCTCCTTTGCTTTGATTGTACTATTCTGTGATTTGCTTTTACTCTAGCCTTTCGAGGCAAACTTTGTGTGTCCAGTGTACAAGTCCACAGGAACTTAGTGTTTTAAGATTGTTATTATATTATTAGTCTCTGTTTCTAAAACTAACCAAGTAGTGTTTGTGCCTAAACCCAAACAAACTCCAACAGTTTCACAACCTTTTTTCAAATAACTACATGGTTTAAGTTTAGGGCACACTCCTACTAGGCAATCCTTACAGTGCACTATACACTTCCTTTGTCCTGGCATAGTTGGAAGAGGTGTGCTTTGGCACGATACAGTTGCTCATGCACGAGCACAAGCACAAGAACGCAACATGGACATGATGTATAATTGATCCCTGCCTTGCATAATTGAGAAATCCAGGACTGTAAGAGGGCTGTATCTGAACAAAACGACTTAAAATCAGCCACAGTCAGTAAAGCTGCAGTCATGTTCTCTGTGTTGCTCTCCATTGTTGGACTAGAGCAGAGAAAATTCACTGTGCCGCTATCTTACAGTCTATGGCAGCTATTTGACAGCTACTGAACATTTTAAGGTGGAGTGTTTTCTTTCATGTTACTCGGTGCATCAGTCTATTAAAGCAAACAAGACCATCAGGAATAATATAATGTATTCATAGATAGTTATTTTGTAATGCATGTAACCACTGCCACAAGGTAAATGAACTAATCCATTCACACACATTCACACTCTGCTGATGCGGCAGTGGGAGCTATTTTGGGTTAAGTGTCTTGCCCAAGGACACATCGGACATGTGACTGCAGGAGCTTGGGATCGACCCCGGGGCCTTCCGGTTAATAGACGACCGACTTTACCACGGAGCCATGGTGTTTTTTAAAACTACAAACAAGCAGACTATTTACAACGTCCTTCAGAAAGACGTAAGTGAGTGTTTTACTTGTTTAAAGGAAGAAGGATGATATTTTTTGTCAGAAAACACTTCTTGTACATGTTCAGGACGAGATCAAGCAAAGAGAAAAGATGTTCTGCTTTGTCACAGGGGCGGTCAAAATTAAACAAATAGTAAGTTCTGCAGAGTAGCTATTAGCTCAATTCTTTATTGTTGTATTTGGCTCATTGTTGTCACGTGGCTTAAATCTCTTTTAACAGAAACTTTTTTAAAGTATTTTCCATCTTTGAGCACGTCCATTTATACTAAAACTTGTGAATGTTTTATGAGATAAGTGGAACCTCATCAGTTTCATCTCTGTTTCTATCCTAAGCACAACAAAAAAAAAATGTAGGGATCAAAAGTCATTAACATTATATAACTGTGTGTCGATCACATATGTGGCTCCTGAAAGTAGCAGGATATGTTTTTCTTCTCTACTCCTGTTAAATCAGAAAAATGATCACATTGCCTAAAGATGCCAGGGTACTTTGTTTTGAAAGAACGTTTGCTCAGATGATAAACCCGTGATTTCCAAGGTCACCCCTGTGGGGAGTCATGAGTGGACATTTCCGTTGGAGACACACACACAGTGCATTGTTTGCAGTCCACTGAGTTATGATGAACAGGAGAAATGCAATACTGCTCCAGTCCAAAAACAAAAGGAAACACGTGAACTGCCTGTTTGATGCAGTTTTGCGGCCTCACATGATACAGTTAGCTCATGTGTTTTCTGTACTAACTCAGCCCTAAGAACAAAGCAGTGCTAGAGCCCCCTTCTCTTAGCTAAATAAGTGATATTGTGTAAGTCAGTGTGACACAGCTTAAGGCAGAGTCATGGTGCAGTGTGCACAAACGTAACATGAGTCTGACCCCTTTCCAGGTTAAACATGGTCCCAGACTCTCGTAATTTATGCAGGGTTCCTACATGTTTTCCATCACTTATTTCCTTACGTATCAAATCTGAAGTTTGAGACTTGTAGTTAATTTTTCAAACCAATGTTGACATCAGAAAACACAAATATGCGTGATTATTTATACTGCACCAAACCTATTATTTTCCCTAAAAGCTCCTGTAAGGAACTTTTGGTTTGTGGTGTTTCTGGCGCCCCCCTGTGGACAAAGCTGATAACATGCTGTACATATTTAACTAATGATTTTAAAACAAAAAATCGTATCCTGCATTCTTTTAACTGTCAAATGCATCACTCATTGTGAATATTTGCTGTTGAAAATATAAAAAGGTGGTTCAGCGTGCTTGAATTAACTTTGTCCGACACCTAGCCTGCAGCAGCAGGTACAGGTAATATAGAAATAAACGACCTTGTCAATTATGATCTTGTTTGCTTTTGTAAGTCATAAAGTGACAGTGGTATCAATTTCATTCTGTTTCATAACAAGCTAAAATCTCCTCACAGGAGTTTAAGATACAAGTTAGTAATATATCATCTTTCAACCCACACTTCTTTGTCTCTTCTATAATCAAAAACACCACAGCATCTGATAAACACGATGTCCTTATGCAGAGAAGATAACTGGTCTACCTCCTGATAACAACATCCCTGCGTAAGACGTACCTGTAAAAACTGCAGTCGTTCCAAGAAGTCGTTTACGTAGCTCCCCAGCGGTTTGAGGCTGGGGTAGGACTTCTTCATCCACATGCCTGGGATACGACCCTTCAAAATGCTGCTTACCACCTCCTCCAGCTCAGCTGACATCACCACCAGCCCCTGCACATGAACACAGACACTCGTTCAAAAACACTAAATCCTCCTTAAACATCTTATTAACATCTTCACTGCTTAAAAATGTTCAAGCCCTCCTCTTACTCTAAATGGAATATGTGAGGAATTCAAGTTTGTCACCTCGTAACTTCTCTCTGGAGGTAGATGACAGACGGCCCGATAATGGAAGCTCTTATCGCTCTGTAAGGGGCCTTTGATAACAGTATGAAAGATGATGAGCTTATGCTCCTTCCTGACTCCTTAAGCTCACTTCACTTCAGCCCCATGAGGCTGATGCATCTCAAAAGGAGAGGAAATGTGTGTGGAGCTTGTTTATTAAACCTTGTAAAGAAACACCTGTTTTAGACTTCCTTTGTATTTGAATGTGGTTTAAAAGGGATTCAAATTAATGCACATCTATTTTCAGTTGATGTTATTAGTGTTATTCACCTAAATTATAGGCTATGTGCTGACATGTGCAACATTTTCAAACTGTTTGAAATATTAATTTGTCATTTAACTGAGGAGGTTGTGGCCTGTGTTGGTACTGCCTCTGCATTTTTCAAGTTTGTTTCTTGGCAGCAGCGTTTAAAACACTGATTTGAATGATAGATTGGTCCCTGACTGATATATTTGGGAGTCTGTGTAATTTTAAAACCTAAATGTAGTCCTTGCCAACTTCTTACGCACCCTCCCTCTTGTTTTTCTTTATAAATTCAATGGCACCAAAACTACAACTTTGGTCCAAACTGAGATGTTTTAAAAAACGTTTAGAGAGATTACCATCACATTTTGGAAAAGCATTTGTTTTGCCAAGAGGATGAAAAGAAATAGAAAATATTCTCCACAACAAAGATGACACATCATAAGATACACCAACGATAAAACATTGATAAAGCAAAGGCATTTAAACTTCATTTTATAGATTGAAAAAAAAGTCCCTCTTAATTTGTATTTCCTGGTTTGAATGAGATATAAGCAGCACAAAGAGTTCAGCCCCAACAGAAAAGGAGACATGGTTAACCTGATGTCACTGTGTTAGTACGACAAATGCAGGTTGTCTTGGTCTTAGTTTATTTTATTCTATTTTGTCCGTCTGAAAAGACAACCTTAGTTTCAGAATGATCAGTAAATGTTTGGCTTGTTAGAAGTTTGTAATTATTATGAGGCACTCAATTTTCTCACCTTCAGTTCCCTTATTTGAATAAATAGACTGAGGAGCTGTAACTAGTCTCCTAAAGGGGCACAGAAGTGGCAAAACTCATGTGACAGACACAGAACGACGAGTTCACTGTGCACCGTCTCCTTATTAATCTGTCTGTGGTCAGAACTGTGTTGGTCTCCCCACAGTCCCATCAGTTTGAACAATTCTTTGTGCTAACTTGCAAATGCGAGCATGATGATGAAAAAGATGGTAAACATTTTACACGCCGATGTTAGCACACAGCTCAAAGCCTCAAGATCTGCTGGCATGGCTTCATTATGCTGTGAAGTCTAAGGCCGGGTGTAAAGGAAGTGTCATAGATACAGTAAAGGAAGAGAGAAACGGTGTCTAGCAGAGAGGGTTCAGTCCTTCTCTATGTAGGCTAACACTTGGCACTTTTGAGAGACGGTCAAGAGCGCTAGTTAATAATTTAGAGATTTAGCTTGCTGCCTTATTCTTGTCCTTCACATAAAGTCAACAACATCCCCATGATGTATTCATTTCATTCATTTTTTAACTCATTTGGATTATATCTTATGCCTGGTGCATGTAGGACGCAAAATACACACCGTACATTTGTTTTTCGTGGGTAGTAGTTCTTCTGTTTGTGGTTATTCCCAACAAATTGCCCTGAACTTTCTAAATGAATGTCCAAGTGTTTACATGGAACTGTAATGATGGTGTTGTTTTAGTGCATTTGGAGCGTTGTGCTGAAAGCTTCCAGTATCTGATTTCTGAAGATCTATTAGCACGGTTTCCTCTCTAATCATTCGGCAGAGGTTTGCATCTTCTCATGAAATATTGCCTTCACGGCACAGAAATGTAAAATCAATGATGATTCATCATTTGGTCTCCCTGTTTATCTAAACACACACATTTAGTGTAATTACACTGCCTTTTTGGTGTGCATCACACAGATAACAACTCAAACACTATCCCTAAGATTGGGACGAGGATTGGCTCAAAATGAAGCAACATCTAATCCTTATGTCTTACATGAATTTGAGGAGATTTCTGCAGAGATGTCTCTTTGTGTAAACAGAGTATTGGTATAATAAAACATCCGATACCTTTCCTACAGCTCCTCTTACAAACCTTTATGGCCTTCTGGATGTTGACAGAGGAGTTTCGAATGGTGCAGAGCAGGTTGTTGAAGCGGCCCATCTCCTGAACCAGCACTGTGTTCATACTCTGGTTGTAGCTGGTGGGGAAGCGTCTCATTGCTGCCTCTAAGTCGAAGTCTCGAGGCAGTTTGCTCAGGATGTCAGCTGCCACATCAAAGACCATGTCATCTGAGGATTTGGCATCTCCGCCTGAAGAGCGGGACTGATCAGAGAAACAGAGCGACAGAGGTCTGATGAGAAGGGGAGGCTGGACTGAAGACTCAGATTGGCTCGACAGTTTCTCGTTTTCTGTGAAAATTATGTTTTGCTGACTTTGAGTTGTCAAATTATTTATTACCCTTTTATGATTCTTTATTGGAGATATTTTGATTCTCAAAGGACACTGGTGTTTTGAGGATCTGACTTCTTACTTGGCTCTGCTTATATTTCATCAACTTTTGTGCAAAACTATTTAGATTCAAACTTTCAAAGCTTGAATCTACACAGAAAATCAACACAGGATGTTCTAGACCGATGATTCAATTGGTCATTTTACTTTCCCAATAAGCCAATTCAGGCCCATAATTTCAATATCGATAGCAACTATGATATTTGATATTCAACAATGGGATTTTGTATTTTTAGGAGAAATATAATCCAGAATACAATGCTTGGGTTGATTTCATCTTGGGTACATCAAATAGTTTGAACAGCAGAGTGGGCTCCGCCTCCAATGTTAATGGTTACAGTAATTTCTCCCGTACTTGTAGCAGCATCACAATTTAGACGACAGTGACCTGCACTAAAATGAATAATATAAAATAATGTTTAATGTTCTTTGATCACAGTGACTCTGGCTAAAACTAGGTCAACAGCTCAGTCAAAGACTCCCATTTGGCTACAAACATCAACAATAATGAACATCAGAGGCTTTTAGCAGCTCCACCTGACTGTCCGTTTAGAACTGAAGAAGCCTTTAGGGTGAGAAGTGAAACATCTTCAAGAACTTAAACTAAGTCCAGATGCCTTTTTAGATTAAGCTTTGAAATACCATGACATGGATGAGAACGTTCACAGATCATTCGTCCGCTACCACCATCGGACTGTGTCGCCCCCACAACCAACGCAGGCCTGCTCCGACTTCGAACTAAGCGGCAAGGAAGTGTGGGAACGCAACAGGAACGTGAGGAATACGAATACTTATCCCATCAACCCCTATCCCATTTTTCTTTTGTAACATAACAGTGAGTAAGGTCTTTTGCCTGCTCTTAATAACATTTGTTATGAATTGGCGCTGTACAAATGATGATTGATGAAATGATTCATTTGTTTCTTTGTTTCAGATAGCAGCTTTCTCTGGACATCATCGTTGTCCTATTGCTACAAAGTTGTTTGCAAAATCTTTTAAGAGAATGTTTTTTTTCTTCCAGCTAACTACTCACTATATTGTCTTCCATGCAGGTTATTGATGAACTTTTCTTCTCTAAAAACCTGTATCTGTCTGTATCAGTCACTGGAATACAATGATGATACACTTATAAATGCAATCCCTCTGCTTACCCCTCGACACACTAATGCACAGACACACAAAACACACAGAAAACCGACAGAAAATCATAAGATGGAAGCCCTCACGACATTTCCCCCCGATTTCTCTAATCTAGAAATTTGACACAATCATATTAATAACTGTAATAATCACTCATGCTGATAATTATTCACTGTGCACTGTGATTCTTCAGCTGTCCTATCAACTCGACTTACATCATTTACCTATTATATGCTCAGTCACCAGCGAGCGGTAATGGATAATCATTGGCTAATGGCATTGGGATTACAGTAGGGGAATGACAAATAGCGGTTTCATTCCATCCGAAGCGTCTCTCTGTTTATTGGTCATTGAGACTGATGAGAATGTATTAGATGCTAATAAAGTCCACACATGACTGAAGCTATTATTAATCTTGTTGAAAGGACTTTATATGAACAAATGCCAGACTCCACTAAGCTCTAATTTTACTTTGAGTGGCAATGCTGATAGAAATAATTTTACTATTTGTTTGTAGCAAACCAAATCTTTGGCTGGTTGTGTTGTACATGTAAACAGTAACAGAAGAATAACTTATATTGGATGCATACAGAGTATGTCTGAGTGACACTCTAGACTGGTTCTACATGTGATTACTTGTTTAAAATGAAGTTTAATTCCCACAGGTTTTAAACTAAGTTCATGCATAGCAGGATGTCATAGTCTGTATCTTAAAATAAATAAAGCAATACACGGATAAATAAACATCCCTTCCCATTTTTCAGGGGAAGATGCACTTTGTTATCTTCAAGTAGGTCTTGTTTTAAGGTCTGTAATATTTGATTTGCAGCCGACATTGACTGGAGCCAGGGAGCGGTAAGATATAATCCTTGACAAGATAACCTAGTGTTACCCTGTGGAGCTGCGATATAATGATGTGGGATCACACAGCTCTGCATGAAGCCACTGTGAGTGTGAGCCATACTGTGTTTTTTGCAGAGTCAAAGGAAGACAACCTAATACGAAGAATTTGTTTTGTTCTTTGGGAAGTCGCTCTACAAACAACTGAAATATTTATTTATATGTTTCTCTTTAATTAATGTTGCATGGTACATTTTAATGGAGGGCACTACATATTTAATGTTGGCAAGGATACTTTTAAAAGTTTGTGAAAACTCCAGGGAAGTGAACTGATGCTGCTTTTTATTGTGTGTAATCCAGTCTATTTGTATTGTGTGTGTGTGTGTGTGTGTGTGTGTGTGTGTGTGTGTGTGTGTGTGTGTGTGTGTGTGTGTGTGTGTGTGTGTGTGTGTGCGTGTGCGTGTGCGTGTGTGTGCGTGCGTGCACCCTTCTATTAGTTGAGTATGTAACAACTGATGAGTTGTCATCCCAACTGAGCATCTGGGATGTTGGAAAGGAGTGGTTGTGTTGGTTTGGGAAAAGACTCAGATCTGCTGGCACTGGAAATCAGTAACTGTTTTTCCCTCCTTGACCCCTGCCAGGCCACAGTTCTGTTTCATGTCTGATAATTCTTACCAAGTTTTATGGTCTTAAGCATCCAAGTTGTTTAATGGCATAACAATGAATTAAAGACCACATAGCTGCCCTGAGTATTCATTATTACAAGTAATCCAAACACACGGACCATATGTTTGTAAGTATGGATTTTTACTTATAAATGAATCTGCAATTTTTCTATATAAATCCTTTTTTGCCTTTGTATAAGACAGATCTCAGAATTATGTTGTTTAATATCAGTGAGGGGTTTAGTAAAAGTACGTGTTACTCAGTTCTTGACTAGAAGTTAATAAATATGAGGATTGCCTTTTGACAAATCCAGGAGGATTTACCTGTGTGAGCAGGATGCTGTCAAACAGTAGCTGTGTCTCAGTCTGATCCTTGGTGATATCTGCGTTGGCGTTCATGCCAAATATCTCAGGTGACGGGTTGAGTGGCAGAGCCTTGGTGTATTCTATATATCTGTTGTACTGCAACAGAGATGTAGAAAACAGGAAGAGAAGTTCAGTGAAGTAAAGACAAATTTGAACCCAACATCAGGAGACATTTCGAGTAATAACACGCTGAAAAACAAGTCTGCTTTTTAGATTGCTGACATTCATTATAATGACTATGCAAATGTGACTTCATGAATAAAAGATGTGGTTGCGGGGGGGGTGCAGCACTGGAGAACAAAATGCCAAATAAAATAGAGCGCGCCAAAGATTGCACTTGTGTTAACAAATACATCAACTCTCACTGATGGTGGCTGCCTGCTGTGCCTTGTTACACACATTTTATCTCTTAATGACTTTTTAAAGGTAGCTCAACAACAACGCCAAGCAACTGTGAGTCCTGTTATATGCTTAGTTTAAAAAGAATCACATTAAAGTGAGTTTGACTTTTCTTGAGTTTTCAGTGATACTCCAGGTACCTCGAGATAACTGGTAAATGTTGCAGGAACTGTTTCAGTTCTGCTGTCGAAGCAGAAGGAAAGCCTTACTGTTGAAAGTTAATTGAATCATTCTTGATATTAATGGAATGTAAATACCAAAGACTGGGGTTCTTGCAGGCACTAGTGCTGTTTTTAATTAGGAATGTATGTAACGATTTGGGGCACATTAGTATTTTAATAGTTGTTTCATACAGCACTTAGTCGTTAGTCCTTGATGTTAATTAGTTGGTATGTCCAGGGTTTTGAGTCATTTTGTAGAACTGCAGCCTGCTACATAAGGCTAAATGAGTTGGTGAGTTACAAGTCAATTAAGGCCCCGTGTCCACCTAGCGGTTTTTCCGAGCAGGAAAGCGCTAACTTTGCGCTGAGAAGAAATCGCTGCTCGCCCGTCCTGTCTCTATGACAACAGTGTGTTGACAACGGCCGCTGCATGATAGATACTGCTCCGTCACTTTTTACTGCATGTTTTATATTTGATATTTTTACCCCAGCAGACACGGAGCAAAGAGGATGTGGGTACAAGATATGATCCGTAGGAGGCTAAAATACAGGGAATATCATACATTTTGAAAAGAGCGCTGGTGACATCAACAGCGCTTTTCTGAAAAGATTTTCCACTTGAGCGCTCAGAGCAACTGCAAAAAAACGTGACTTTCCAAACTATATTAAACACTTATACCGAATCCCTCTGGTTTTCTAACATTGCATTTTTTAATCTCAGTGAGTCTTCTTCCGTGCTTACAGCCAAATCTTAGCTAAAGATGTGCTTTGAAGATATGGCTTTCATGGATTTAATGCAATTTTGTGTGATTTTCTGTTCCTTACATCTTCCTCGTCTGGTGCGTAGTAGAGCCCACTGGGATCATACTTGTAGTCTGGGTCTGTGACAATTTTTGAGGTGTAGAAGATAGAGAGGATCGTTCGCAGGGTCCGTCTGTCCCAGTCATCTGTCACACGACCTCCATAGTTGCACTCACCAGTCATGTAGCGGAGGGCATCAAAAGGCACTTCCTGTGAAAAAAATAAAAAATCATACATTTTAAACAGGAACTCTCAAATAATCCATGTTTTAGGATGAGGCGAGCATTGACAAAATGCAGAATTTTAATGTTTGCATTTATTACTAGTTGTTGTGTATGTAGGTTCTTACGTAACAAGAAATCTGTCAAAAAAATCCACATTAAGACCAAGACTTTAAATAGAAACTGACATATTAGGAGATGCAAGGTTGGGTAAGTGGACACCGTGGCATTTCTTGAGAAGGTTTTCACTTACAATTTCAGCAAGCAACACTTGGTTACAAGATAAAAATGTCACTATGTTCAACAAAGATACCGTCAGTAGTTTATCCCTGCCTTTCACTTATCTGTAGCAGAGGAACTGGGAATAGTGGAGGGTTGAAGTGCTGTCTGGTTGTAGAAAATGTCAAGAGGGTTTTTGAATACTGCTGATAAAAGCTCATACTTGAGTGAAGAGGAACAAACTTGTGAAAGCCAGAATTATCTGCTTAGATGTAGCATTTATGAAGGAGTGGATGGTGTATTTGGAGACTTTATTTTGTTTCTTAGGTATATAGTTAGTTCATTTGTGTGTACTGTATGTGAGGTTTGTGTAAAAAAACAATGTTTCATATGTGTAAACTACTCTGCAATGGACACTGCACGGAATTTTGATATTGCATAAACATCTGATTTTATAAATATTACAAAACTTGTAGAGTGTTACAGGACGTCAATATTACAAAAGTTCCATTCATTCAAGGAAATCTGTGAAATTTTAAAAACAACTACCTGGTACTGTTCAAGGAACATGTGTAGCTGCTGGACAGAGATACGAAGGTCGGTCTCATTGAACTCGTATGGAATGTTCCAGCCTAAAGGTCCAAACTTCCTCCTCTCCTGAGTCAAGGCGTGGAAGAAGCACAGGCCGTACAGTAGTTTCTTGAACACAGCCTGAGAGATGAACGGAGAAATGGAAGGCGTGGATAAATAATGGTAGTAGTTTTCCACAGCTGAATAAAACAAGCACTCTGTGAAATGCACAGCAGGGATGATAACAGACACAATGGAGCTTTGGACACCCACTGTTGTAGGCATGATAGATATGCACAGCAAGCTGCCTAGACATACACACACACGCACACACACACACACACACACACACACACACACACACACACACACACACACACACACACACACACACACACACACACACACACACACACACACACACACACATACACACACAAAACACACACACACACACACACACACACACACACACACACACACACATACACACACAAACACACACACACACACACACACACACACACACACACTGACCGGCTTGCTGCAGCTGCCAAAAAACTCAGGGTCAGAGATTGGGTCCATTAAGAAGGAGCGGGCAATGTTGGCGCGGAGGCCCTTTGGAGCCTCATTGGTCATCTTCACCCCATTCTGAAGCACCGCCACGGGGAAGGTTGGAGACGGGTAGCTCGTCAGCCAGAGCCTGAATTCTGGGTGGGTGGTATCAGGGTTCAGCTCCTGCTCAGGGCAACAAAGAAACATTAAAAAAGTAATATATTGTAGGATATGTACTTTCACTGATCCCATCTGGTGAAAAGTGTGTGTGTGTGGGTGTGTGTGTATGTGTATTATGACCTCGCAGACTCTCTCCAGTGTAGACATCCACGATGTGGCCAGATGGCAGTTCTGCAGAACCACCCAGGTGCCCTCTTTAATGGCTGTCTCAATCATACGCATAGCAATAGGACCCTGGCCTTGGCCCAGAGAAAGGGAGGTCAGCTTGTTACCTGTAAAGCCCTGAGGAATAAGAACAGCCGTGCGTGCACACACACACACACACACAAACATACACACAGTCACTTATGTGGTCGACATTTTTGACAGCAAAGGAGCCAGAGTACTTTTCAGTGCTTTGAGGAGCTGTGTGGGAACCTGGGACATCTGGAGGATTCAATTTTCTCGTTTCATTTTGAGTTTGTACACACGGCAGGCTTCAAAGCTGCTGAATTTCCCAGGTGCCTCCGTACCTTTTCATCTCCGAACTTGAGCAAGGCAGCCATAGGGTCTGAGCCAGGGGAGAGGATGAAGATGAGAGGAGCACAGCAGTGACTATCAACGAAGGCCTTACTCAGGTTGAAGGGTGGTGCTTCGATGAAGGGACGGCCCAAACTGTTGGACACAAATTCCTGGACCATGGGGATAACCTGGAGACAGATGATGAAATGTGTTACTGTGTGTATAAAAATAGCCCTTATAGCTTTATGTATTGCCTGGAAATTTCGGAAGTTTTGAGGAATTTTATTAATCATAAAGACTTTTAAAGAATTTGATTACAATCTCAATATCAAAATTAGGGGTCGATCTATTATTGGCCTGGCCGATTAACGGTGGCTGTTATTCGGCATTTGGCTGCTTATCTGTATCAGTGTTTAATTTTACTCAACTGTTAGAATGAATTAATCAAAAAGTGTGCTACTTTGTCTCCGCTCCAGGTGTGTCTTTCCTTCTGGGTCTGTTTTCACTCACAACTCTGTCTCACCCACAGTAGATAGACAAAAGACAGACAATCAACACTAAGCCTGAGTGCCACTGACAGGCAATGAGACGAGAGCAGCCCGGAGCAGAAGGCGAGTCTCCTATTGAGCATTTAAACAAAGTCGTGTGTTGGTTTGTAATATTTCAAATTCAAAATTTTGGCAGAAAGATTCTCCTTTTTACTGATATCCAAATATCGTTTATCGGTCTCATGAATTCTAATAATTGGTACTGAACCTGAAAACAATATCAGCCAACCCCTAATCAAGAAAATATCCTGCCATCTTTACCAAAACAGTGTATAAACTGACCTTGTCTGGTCTGAGACAACGGATCACCAGCATCTTCTGGAACTGGCTCAGCTTCTCCTGCCACTCTTCAGGAAAGGGGGTTTGATGGGGGTTCTGTAAATATGTACAACACAAACCATACTGAATAAGAATGTTTTTAAATACCATGTATTTCTTAAGAAACACTAGAAAGAAGTTTTTTTTTAATTAAATATGTCGAATAAACTATAATTCTAAAGAAAATCAAGTGAACCAGAGGATTTCAAAGAGAGCCATGAAGATCACCAAATGTGTCCTATAGTGCCTTTTAAAATGAGGGAATATAGTCTTTTTTATTCATTAGGGAAGAAGCCGTGTCCTTCCCTTCATCAGGCAGCTGAAAGCCTTTTTTTCAGCTTTTACCTGGAGAAGAACAGAGGGGCTTCAGGGGTGGGGCTACATTTGTATTGAGCTGTTGCAAGATTAAGCAATGCAATTAAGCAAAAAGAGGGGTAATCTGTAATGTGAATGGGAAGGAAAGCAATGGGGGGAAATAGATAAATATGTATGAAAAAGCAAAGAGAGCGGCAGTAAGAGGTAGGCAGGGAAACAGAAAAAGCCACTGTGTACTGGGTCAGAGCAATATGTTTGATTAATTTGAGGCACAAGTGTACAAGAGCAAGTGACAAATGTTAGCGGGAACTTTTGGAAATTATTTTCCCCTGGCTGTTTGTCGAGAGGCTCCTGGCTATGGGTGCTGGCAGATGCTTTGAAACGGATACACCTATTTAGGATCTCCTGGGGATTCTCTGTGTGTACAGGGGTGTGTAAGCGTGTGTGAACCTGAGTGCTTGTGTGTGCTTGATTGAACAGCTGTTCTTGCATCAAGATTGAATAAATGTGAATTCTACGACTGGAACAAACTAGATTTAATTAGATAGAAGTGTTGTGGCTGATTCTGTTGATTATAAATCAAAGATGGTGAGTGTGTCCGTGCATGCATCTGTGTGTGCGACAGCAAAGAGAGAAGTATGTGTGCGCCACTCATGTTTGTTTGTGCACCACATGTTGATTAAACAGCTGTTCTTGTGTCTAGATAGCATAGATGTGACAAGCACGACAGGAACGGAACAGATTTAATTAGATAAAACCTCAATTTTAGATTCTCTTTCGTCAAAGATGGAAAGGGGTGCATATGTGCATCATTTTCACCTGACAGGGGAATTACTTTCCTCCCACTGTATTTCCTCACTGAGCCCTTGTTTGTAATAAATCAAAACTCTTTTATGAGTTTACTATGATGTTTGTCATGAACTGAAACAATAAACCTTCACGCAATCTGGATCAGTTGATCACCAAATAGCTATAAAATAGGGTAAATGGACTAAATGGACCTGAGCTTGCGTAGCGTTTTTCTAGTCTTCTGACTACTCAAAGCGCTTTTCCACCACAGGTCACACCTACACATTCACACCCATCCTCACACTGATGGCAGAGGTTTCAATGTAAAGTGACCTTCAGAATTAACTAATCCCATTCGTACACATTCATACGCCACTGACGAAGCAGCGGGAGCAATTTGAGGTTAAGTGTCTTGCCCAAGGACACATCGGACATGTAGCTGCAGGAGCTGGGGATCAAACCCCCAACTCTACCAACTGAGCCACAGTCCCAAGATATACTCTGAATGATTTTAACAACTCAAATATAAGAAGAATAATCACATTAAAGCCAAAGAGTATGATCCTACTGTAGGTAACAAACAAACCCTAGTTCCTGTTAGTCATTTTAAAATATGAACATTTTTAGATTTAAAGATGCAAAATGGTAAAAGTTTAAGTGATTTTAGCCTGGAAAAGTATAAAAGGAAACTAAATTAGTATATACAACAGCAAAATAAGAACTATTTTGAATATCTAATTGTGTAAATATATGTTTTGTATTGTATCATCATTTCTCACACAAAAGAAGCCAAAAAGAATAGTATGAAAAAACAGTGTGAGAAGGGAGGCTGCAGGAGTGTTATGGCATCCCGCTGAGCTCCCCTGCTGAGTGGAGCCAGCCTGTAGATCACACGTGAAAATAGCTTTCACCTATTCACACTGCCCTTGTTCCCTTCCTCCTTAACACTGTTCTGCTGTGATTTGCCGGTTTTTTAACTCAAACAACTTCTTCACCTCTGCCTACTTCACTTCTTCTCCAATCCACAGTCCATCACTGCCCTCTTGTTGACATTGTGGGAAAAAAAATGTATTTGGTTTGATTTATCAGGAAGGCTTCAACTTTATTGAAATCATAAATCTTTAAAGAAAACCTTATGAGCTAAATTCTATACTATGTTAAGTGTATTGTTGGTTAAAATAGCAAAGATCAACACTGATGCCTCACCATATAATCTATTAGCTGAAAGGGGACTTCATGCTAAAGATAACGAAGTGTACATACGTTCACACAGTACTGTATTACATACTTGGTCTGCTCTTATCTGACTGTGCACAATTTGAAAGGTGGGCTGCAAAAGAGTGACTTTTCGAACACCATGAACTATGATGGAACTATCAAAATCCTCTTAGAAAAAAGTAACTGAAATACCAAGATCATTTATTTTTCAGACTTTGATGCTGTGACTTCTCTAGAAACTAACTGTACCTGTGCTCTGAGCAGCAGTACACTGCAGCTAGCATGGTTAGTGTGATGTTTATTGATGCTTCTGTACATGTGATCTTGGTCATGGTTTTTCTGGTCTTACGTCTTAAAACTACTATACTCCACATTCTCAGTTTTAAATGATCACATTTTCAGTCAATACAACAAAACATAAGCCATGCCAGCTAAATGAATTTGCATAACAACCCAATTTGCATTTCAGGGGGATTAACTACTGATACCTTCTTCTCATGCACTTTCTCTTGGGCATTTTGATTTAATGGTTCTTTTGTATTCTTGTTTATTTAGAAATTGTAGACATTAACCCACCTTAACTCCAGAAAGGAAGGACAGAATACAGACAAACTTTCCTAGTGTGTTTCTAAGAGCACAGAAAATAATACAATACCCCCGACCAGCAAAACAGCTCGATGACACTCACCGGGCTGTCGTAAACGTTCTTCCACTCATTTCTGAGGCGAGCCATATCATGACGCAGACGTTTAAAACTCTCCATCTCATTCAAGCGGCAAATCTCATCCCAGGACTTCTTAGGGAGCCAGGTGCAGGGATTTGAGTGTGGGTTGTCCAGTCCCACACCACCCGTCAGTAAGAAGCGCCACTCCCCCTCATCCACCTGTGATATTCAAAACAGTCATGAAGCTTTTTCAGTGCGTACACATCAGGGTATTAACTCAATTTTAGTTACAGTTAAGGTTAGGCGTTTTGGGGATTATCTTTTAAAGTTCTATGCAAATTGAAGTTTGATAATCTTTAGCAATCACAGGGCGAACAGACTGTGATAAATTGTGTTTCTGTTTCATTAGCAAACCACCGACTAACAAAGAACAATATTTAATGTATTCTTGAGGAACATCTGTGGTTGTTGTGTGTAAATCTGTACTTTTGTGCAGTGTGTTTATATTCCTACCAGCTTGTTGTGCATAAGCAGGTTGACACTTAGGCCGAAAGAAAAGAGCAGCTTATCCTTCTCAAACAGCGAGCGGCACACATTAACATATAGTGTGTAGGTAAAGTGGTCTCTCAGAATCTGTAGTCTGCAGACAAAAGTAAGGAAAATTACTAAATGTTCCACATTCTCGCACTTTGATTACTCTTAAACAGCAACTTGCTACGAGACTCCAGTGTATCAAACTGTAAGAAAATAACTGAGAAATAACATTTCCAACAAAATGTATATTTTCATACAATACAAAGACTCCTGTAGACATTTTTCCTTTTCTTCAGCATTAAAAACAGTCAAGCGGATGTGACGTAACAAAAGGGAGGCCCGCTGATTAAGGTTGTGTAAAACATTCATAAACATGGATCTACACACTTCAAACTGATAAAATTCCTTCAAGATAGAGGCCTTCCAACCAAATACCAGCCGGGGACTTTTATTGTGAAGAATTTTTGGGAAATGAAATTTAACTGCTTTTTTAGCGGAGCAACATTTCGCCAGTGTCAGAGTCACTTCTGTGATGTAATACGATGCAATGTTGAAATATTGTTCGTGAAAACGGTCATTTTTTTTCTCTAAATGTGTGCCCTTTTATGTTGTTAAACTATAAAATCAAGTATTGACTTATTATTCAACCATTATCAGACAGGGCTAGTGTGCAATTGTCAGCTCTGCTCACCTCTGCTCCAAGTCATCGCTTTTCTCTGAGTTGTCAATGGAGCTGATAAAGAGGTTGATAAACCAGGTGAGGGAGTACTGGTACATAGGTTCAATGTTAGCCAGGTCAGCAATGGAGAAGAACAGGATAGCTGAATGCACAGCAATGGGTGTGTAGCCCATGCGGGTCTCATCAATCTTCTGCTCGGTCACCTCAGCCACAGCCTGCTTCTCTTGGATTTCATTGGCTAGCACTTTGGAGCAGGAGAGGATCTTGACAGCAGTCTCGTCCTCTAGGATGTTCCCCTCCGAAGAGGAGAGCACCTCTAAGATTTTGTCTTCAATCTCCTTCAGTTGTCTGAGAAAAAACAAAAGGACATATCAACATGTCGAGTTTACACTTTAAGAAAAAATATATTGTATTTGATTAGTTGAAATTGTGAGCCTGATGTGTGCTGCTGTACCTTTTGTTCTCCGCTCCTTGCAGGATGAGAGCCTGTTTCTCTTCCTCCAGGTCCGGCCTCTCTCGGGCAACCACAATACCTAGCAGCTGGTCCTGGATGCCCTCCGGGGTTATCATGAAGTTCAGCAGGGTCACCTATAGTACATGAAATAAAGACATACAGACATGTTTGTGTGTGTTTATGGATTGGAATGTGTTGCCCATCCCATGTTCTCTGGCCCTTGAGTCTCATGCTTTACAGTGCAGTGCAGTGTTGATCATCTTTACTTTCATGCTGTACTCCACACGAACCTCCGATCTAATCAATTCCAATAACCATTCAAGTCTTGGCAGAGTACAGGTAGGATGCATTTGCTTTATTTTTTTTAAGCGAAAAGTGTTGCAGCTTGAGATAAAGAAGTGTGTCTTTTACCACAGCCTCAGTCATTCTGTTCTGCACTTACCCGGAGGTTAAAAGCCTGTATCTGATATCTACTCTCTACCCTAATAAACGAGTGCACTTCTCCGGGGCCTGATTCCATTTCTATTGATGCCGCGGACCCACTCAGCTGGTGGTAAATACTCAGAGCCAATATAAATCTCTGGTTAGTACTTTTTCACACATACACCCTCTTTCTACGCCTCTCTTTGTCCCTCGAGCTCCTTAAGGGCTGGTTCACTAGATGCTTGTCCTCTTGTATTTGAAACTATTGCATTTCAAACAAGGTTTAATGGCAATAATGGAAGCCTTATAGTGTACTGTACTGTGGGCAAAAAAAGGTTTAAGCGAAAAAGGGGGGGGGGGGGGATTGTGAAAAATGAGTTGAATCTATCTAAAAGCTGCCCATAAAGTGCAGGGCCCATGCAAATAGATGCCTGAAATGTGATATTCAGTAATGCTTTCCAACCCCTCGCCTTCCTATAATGCAATTCTCTTTAATGCTTCTTTTCTAGGAAATTTATTTCATTTATTTATATATTTTGGACCTCATTCTATTGGTACCGGAGAATGATGGTTCAGGGTGTTACTGGGGTAAAAAGATGCTGCTTTCTGGCAAATAACAAAGAACAAAGAGCCTCATTTTCCTGTAGTGAGAAAGCAGATGCCTTGTGCAACGTATATCTGTAATTTTGCAAGTGAGCTAAAAGCAAAACCACAAGTCTACAGGCAAGCAAGCAGATCTGTGAGGTTGTATTCAGCACAGAAGTGCTTGAGCTTAATGCTTACTGAATATTAGCATACCAACATGCAAAACTGAAAACACTTGAAGGGTCGGGCGCATGATAATATTTAGTAGAATAATTTAATATCTACCATGATAATAATTTCAGTTTAGCATGTAAGCATACTAAGGGTTGGTAAATAGCACTTAACACAAAGTAAAGATAAGGCTGATGGGAATGTCTTGCATTTTCCAGGCCTTTGGTCTTATACAATGGTGTTAGTAAAATGGGGTTAGGGTTAGGGTTAATGATGAATGTCAAAATCAGGAAGTAGGTGTCAAAATATTTTACAGAAAAAATGAAAACTACAACATGATGGTGGCATTAAGGGAAAAGTTAGAAGATCCCCAAATGCCTAAGAATGAGTCATCTGGGCATCACACACGACAAACCAACATAAATATTTATACTAATCTATATCTATCTATTTCTATACTCACAATACTAAAGTAGAGGAATGACCAACAAGCTCTCCTTCCACAATGCAGCTAAAAACTCCCCAATTATGGAAAGCCCTACGGTAGTCCCTTGTGAAAAATGGCTTATAGCCACCTACACTTTTCAGGTTGCATGCCAGCAATGGAGAATATGGTGTCCCACATACAGTAGCATAGATACTTTCGAGACAATGAACTGAATTACTGAAAGTCAGTTCTATCAGTTGGCTTAACAATCACATGGGAAAAGAAAACAAAGGAGGTTGACTGTTGCTATTAGGTGAGATGAAAACAATACTTTAAAAGCAAAGGAATGCAGATGTCTGTGCGGGTTCCAGTGAGAGCCTTTATTCTATTACTGCCTTCTGTGTTGGCATCAGCTCTGTTGTTGAAGATACATTTAATCTTTGATGCAGGGGGATTGGAGGGTACTAGCTCCATCTGCATGGGACGATAGGTAGAGGAAGCAGGGAAGATAGCATAGTGACCTTTTTATACAACAGCAAAGGCATGTAGCTTCCACCAAAAACTGCTCAGAGAGCACAGTCGTGACAAAAGCTGCATGCAGGCTCGTGTCTGTCTTTCCTCCACAACGTCAGCTACATACATGTTGTGAGAACCAGTTTTGTGTGTGTCTCATAATAATGTGGGCCTGGGTAGTGATATGCATTCACGTTATTCTTCACTCATTCCTCCTGTCATCCTGAGGAACAAAATTGTATTAAAATGGCCATTTTTCTTTTAGAAAATACTTTCAAATCTTACCATTTGACGCAGCAAAAAGGCTTCAGCTAAAATGTATTTTACAGAATCCTCCAAGCCAATAATAAAATGTGCTTCAACAATGTGAAGCAAGTGAAAGTGTACTATGATATTAAAACAATATAGCCGTGCCTGAAGCAGTTTTTCTGCTACTGTACCTTGACAGAAGTTTCAGGCAGGTAGTGTGGGTTCCGTAGCTTGGTAGTGATGTAAAAGCGAAAGTCTGGAGCATATTCAATAGTCGAGTCTCCGAGGCGGATACACATGGCACCCCCTTGTTTAAATGTCTGTCTCAGCAGCAGAGGCTCTAGGATAGGGTCCAGCTCTTCTCCCACATTCTCCAACAGCACTACAAGAAAATGTTCAACATGTATAAATATTTTCTAAAGACTGATTTCTTTCTGTACTTTACCAACATCTCCTTATCCTCAGACATTTTCAATAAATCTTCTACGAGAGCATCACTAACCTTTAATTTTTTGCACAATATAATCATTTCAGTTTGGGTTTTTTTAAATATATTCTAGAGTTTAGGTTAATAACTAATTGACAACTTACACTTGCCTCATAGATCTATGACAGGTCAGCTAATGAAGTGAGTTAATAATGTAATAAAACACTGGCCATCTCTAGGAGATATTTCATAGCGAAGAAAGCTCACATTGCTTAGAGAAACTGCATTTTGTGTGATTGTTATTTGCTTAGTTTTCAGAATATAATACACAGTATAGTCTGCTGCACCTGCACTGTATGTTTTGTGGAGTTGTGCAAAACTTAAGAGAGTTAAACCCTCCGCCTCTTTCAGCTCCCTTTGTTTTGCATTCAATAATGAATTTCCATTAAAGCCCAGCAGCTCAATACCAAGAAATCACTGAAGCAAGTACAACATTACTAGTTTCAAATACCTTATTCCCATAGCATCATTATTAATGTGATTTCACATTAAGTATGATAATGCTGTCCCTGTGTTAAGAGCATTAGCACATCTATAATTGACACAATGCCTCAAGGTGTTCACCAAGTTTTTAATACAGCTTTCAGTGCCAAAGACAGCTGATGAACTTTCTCTCACACGATAACTTACCCAATCAGGTCGTCCTCATCTTAATTGCTTTGGATCATAAGTTGTCCTTACATGACATCTATATTGCTTATATTTCCGCTGATATAACAGCTCTATGTATCACATAATCCTAGCATTTAACAAAGACATATTTAAAAATGAAAAATACTAGCACCTAATCAGAACTGTAGGCTGGATACAGACAGCAAAGAAAAGCAAAAGTGTACTGTAAAAGAATCTGCTGTGGAGTGTGTAACTGTCTCTGGAGACTATTTTGCACACTGCAAGGACAAGCTACTCTCTGAACTGTTGGCTGTGTGGTCTGTCTGTAGAAGAAAAGACCTAATGGCTGGCTGAGTAAGATCATTATTTAGATGTCTTTTTAATGGCTATGTAGCTGCCTCTTGAAGCTTTTTCTCAATTTGCCTTCATAATCCCATGTGACGATAAAAGTAAAAGTAAAAACACGCTGTAAAAGAAGCACACATTTTAGTAAAATGTTACCAAACATGAAAATATAACCGTACAGGACAGAATAAATTGTCAATGCAAAAAACATAGTTTAGCTTTCCTGTGTTTACTGTGAATTACAGTACTTTAGCAACATACTGGTGCAATAGGCTTGAATTAATGTTAATATGAACATCTCACTCAGAAATACTGCAACTATAAATCCTTCCTCAGCATATCAAAGAACAAAGGAGGAAAACATCAAACCACTGCACAGCAATATGTAGTCCTTGTGGTGAAGAGAGACCTCAGCAGGCAGTAATAAGAACTACAACAATGTGGGTGATGCACACAAAAAAACAGAGACATCAATCCGGAGATATACTGAAGCTTACCTGGTGTGCCAAACTGGATGCAGTTCTCCAGAGTGCGCACAAAGTCGGAATCACTCAGTTTAATGATATTCAGGTTTTTGGCCTTCTCCATGTTTTTCACCCACTTGTTGGCCTGGCCCTGGGGATCAATCATCAGAGGCCACCGTCTGGCGTTACTACAAAGGAAAACACACACACACACACACACACACACACACACACACACACACACACACACACACACACACAGAAGCATTAGTGGGTGATAAAAAAAGAGTTTCTTTGTCAGAGCGAGGAATCCTGTGACTGTTAACCATGAGACATCACAGCAGTAGGGGGGATGTTGGAAGACACGAATTGAGATGTAGAGAGATGCTGAGGAGGGGACATTCATTCTGAGCACAGCTAGACAGCTCACAGTTGGGTAGCACACCAGGGGCCATATTGTGATTAAAAAGCATTGTTGATACTTCTTTTACACAAACAAGGCGATGTCTTGTCATATTACTTTTTTCTGCACCTTCAGGTTGAATCAGACAATGTTTCTTTTAGGAAAGGTTACAAAGTCCTGTCATGCTGCGCTCTCTCCTCATTACTGTGTATTAATAATTATAACCTATTGTAATACTGATATACAAGCAGTTAAAAACACACAATATCGCTCTGTTAAAACACTGCAACCTATTCCTTATATACAGTGAGCATGTAAAAAAGTAAAGCGACACAAAAAGTCAACGGCAGGCAGCAGTTTCAGCAAAGACATGCATGCTCCCACTATGCAGAGAGGTTTTTAGGTTGATTGCTTTATCTCTAATTCAGTGACAATTTGCAGGCAAACCATTCCTCTTTAAAGCTTTTGAGACTCAGGGCATCGCGCCATTATGAAGTTTTAAGATGGTATTCAAATGTTGTCCAGATTTTCTTGCGATAACCATTTAAAGCAGTTTTATTAAGCATTGAACTTCACAGATTTTCTGTGCAGTAAAATATTAAGTTAGGAGGTGCTCCATATTAAACATCCTGGGTAAGGAGGATCCAAAATGTGGTTTGAGAGACCCACTGTGTGTGCATTAAACCCTTGGAAATACATCCCTAAGTACTACGTAAATAATGACGTTTTTCATTGGAAAGAATGCTTTGATAATGTAAAGTTAGTCTTTGACACTTACGAGATTATGATACCATTGTCTATGGAAAAGCTGTCTGATGGTAGGCCAGCAATGGTCCAAGCACGGATCTTTACTGGATCGCCCAGAGAGTTCATCAGAGACATGTTGGGTGAGCACGGGATCTCTCTGCTCTTACAAAGATTCATCCATTCCTCTGTTTGATCCTGGGAAGGAGTGCAAAAACTGATTTCATATTTCATGTTTAAAATCAAACAACCTGAAATCAAATTAGAATACATTCTTGTGAATAACTCAGGTGTACACATGAGATTAGTGACATCACAGCCCCCCTAAAATGAAGCCAAAACATTCAGAGCCATTAGTTATACACTTAAAGCTAACAGATGGAACATGGGTCAAACTACATGGTCAAAATACACATACAAATGTTTTTCTCAAATGTCTTTCTGCCTTTGTAGTTAGTTCTTAATGTGCTGATTTAAGTTAAGTTGTAATTAGTTATTTGATTCTCTAAAAAGGGGTAAATTGCCATGATTGACAGATCTGTTGACACATGTTCCTGCTCTTGCTGTGTGCACTGGATGAGCAGAGTAGAGCAGGAATGGCAAGAGGAAATGTAAGGAACACTAACACAAGAGTTATTGCACAGTCCATAACAGTAAGTGTCTGCTTCACACCGACACAAGAATCTGTTATGCTGTGGACCTCTCCGACCAAAATAATCTTTGTCTTGTTATATAAGTGAGATGTGTGTTTTGGTTTGCGGAATGGGCAAGATGCCAACGACCGCAGCAGTGTCTAATGCGTAGCTCTGGCTCCAAGCGATGTCATCAGTGCAATATGCCAGTGCTTGTCGAGGGGTGGTGGGGGGTTGGGGATTTGTATTTTATTTATATAGGATAAGCCCCTTGAGATGTACCATCTCGTTTTCAAAGGGGTCCTAACAGAAGACATTTGGCTTTACTGTTGTGCAATGGGAGCAAATGGAGATGTGTCATCCATCGTTCTATTAAGTCAATTGCACAGATTCACAAAGACTGACTTTATCAAAAGAAAACTAAGGCGTATGTCGGCAATCCCATGTAAAGAGTGAATTTTTACACAACACACATACATAACCAGCCCAAAGCGTTCACAATCCAACACACTTGCATGACAAAAAAACCCACTTCTCCCTCCTCCTGTTTGTTTTCCAGCATTACAATGGCTCTCCGTGTGACACAGAATAAAAGATGACCTTTAAACAATGGTTTGGTCCTAGAGACATTAGCCTCAGCAAAAGCAAAAAGTGCCCGTTTACAGTCCACCAACCTTCACTCATACAATTGGCTTCTTGGGTCTGAAACAGTGCTGGGATTTGCATTGGTCACAGTGTGCCCAATAGAGAAAAACAATAGTCTCACAATGAATGAAAAAGTTAATTTATAAAGCCAAGTCTCAGAAAAATTACATTATTTTAGGGGTTGATTAATAAAGCAGCATTTATACAGAGATGGTAGCGCAAACTGCTTAACCACCAAATGAAGAAACATGAGAATCTATTAGGACAGGAATATATATATTTATTTTAATGAATATACTGCGCAATTAAACCAAAACATTAAAGGAAAAATATATATAAAAAGGCCAAACAAAATCTTTTCAAACATCAAGTGTGAGTCAAGAGGGAAGCAGACACGTAAGTGTGAACCAAGTAAGCTTCAGTCCACTTCCACCTTCGCACTAACATCTCCCTCAGCTTACCTGTCTGTAGCTGGAGGTGAAAGCTCCCAGGTAAGCCACAATGCCAGCTGAGATAAGGATGTCTCCGGTCAGGTTATTGTAGAGCTCTCCCAGATTGAAAGCCATTTCACTCCAGCGTGTCTTCTCACCACCCAGGCCTCCAATAAGCTGCTCAGCTCGCTCCAGCTTCTTACTGCACAGATCCACCTGGAGGACATCAGAGAATGAGGAGAGCAGACTTTGATTTCCTTGGGTTGTTTTTTGAAAGTTATGGTAGGCAGAGCAAGTTAGTGAAATTTCTCCCATTTATTTGCGGTAAGTGTTTGTTCTGTCAGTGACCCCAATGAGATGTTATAATGTTTGCCTGGCTGTTAAATCAGGAGCATATTTACTGCTTTGGTATCTTACTGATTTCTGGAAATGTAGTTTATTTTTATTGACTGATCAATCCCAAAACTCCCAAATGAGAAAATCATTCAACAAATGTCTTAGCTATCTACGATCAATCAAAGTTGTACGAAACCTGATTCTCAAGTTCAGCTTTCTTGTTCTTGTTGGCATCCAAAGTCTCCTGAAGCTTTGCAAGTTTATCTTGTACTTCTTTGAGGGCAGCCTGCTTTTTCTGGAGACTCTCCATGGCCACTTTCAGCTCCCCCTCAGCCTGTGCCAGCTTCTCCTTCTTGGGAGCCACAACCTTGGCCACACTAAAGGGCACATGAAGCATTTTGAACATTTTTTAAAGTAAACATTTACTTTGTAAAGATCCTCTGAAGCAGTGCAATGCCTTGAGGGAGCTGCATGGACCGCCGTCCTCACTCATGCACCACCTGCTTTGACTTCCACCTCAGTGGCAAGGAAGTGCGGACAACAGGAAGGAGAGGAATACAAAGGAGAAATACTGCCTGCATATTATCCCATAAGCACTTTTTTAAAGCGCCTCGAGATAAATGGCGCTTGATGAATTGGCGCTTTACAAATAAGGATTGATTGATTGATTGATTGATTGATTGATTGATTGATTGATTGATTGACAGCTTTGGTCATCTTAACACTTTATACTCTTTTATCTGGACGTCCCTCAGTAAAATGAAAAAAGAATCATAGACAAACATGCACTAACTTTGATAAAATTCTCTGTTTTGGGAACGTAACAGCTGCAGTTTATTGTTAATGTGTCCCTCGTTTGTCCTTTCACTGATCAAAAACTTTATGAAGACTATTATATAAATCATAGCATAAGATTATCTATTATTATAGTAAAACAGCAATGCCTTATAGTGTTATGAGTATGTTATTAATCGTAATGGATGTAAGTGGAAATTGGACTTGTGTTAACATTTAATGGGTATGTTTGATTATAGCTTTTATAAATGAGGGTAACATTTACGTTTGTCAGAGCAAAAATGATGTGAATATTTCCCCTTTAAATGATCTGCTACTTGATTTTTTCTTTTTATATGAATAACTTGGTACTTAACATAAGCATGGTTCTCTTGAACCAGAGAAATTATTATTCCTCTGAAGTTGGCAGTAACCAAGCTTCATGTTTCTAGCTGGATAAAAAGCTCTCAAGCGTTGAGCATATGCATTCATTTTCATAACAGAGAGCACAGAAGGAGAAGAACATTACTTACTTGTCATACTTGTCCATGGCACAGACCCACTTACACAAGCCTTCAGCTGCAGTGGATGCAGTTCGAATCTTCTCTGGTACAAAGTCTGGGTTGGTGATGTACTTGTTGCGGATGATGGCCATGTAACTTGGTTGGATGTTGTCCTTGTCATACTCATGAAGGCTTTGGAGAAACTTCATGTCTCCCAGGAGCTTTTTTGCTGGGCCCCAAAAGTCCTCTACTTTTTTACCAGAGCCTGAGGGGTCAGGAACTCGATCGGGCTTGATGCCTTTGAGAATGCAGATTGCCTCCATCACCAGCTTAACAGCTGGGGGTGGACTTTTCATGGACTTTACCACTGTGATATCCTGCACATAAAAATAATCCCACATCAATTGATCTTTGTCTCTTCAATATTATATTCCAGTGCACATGACCCAGATGTAAAGGCACTATTTTTAATGAGGACAATAAAACATGTCGCTCCTGTTACCTGATTGGTGAGAGTATTCAACGCAGACAAGGCTGACTCCAGGATAGGCATAGCTACAGCAAGGTCAGCATCACACTCATCCTTGATGGCTTTAGCAGCCATGGCTTGTTCGTTAGCCACGGCCTCATCCTCCTTCACCACTTTTTCTGTCTTAGCCACCTCCACAGATTCATGCTCTATAACCACCATCATCTCATCCACCTCCTTGCTGGCAACAATCAGCTGTGGCTGTAGAGCCTCCAGCTCAACTTGCATAGTGGCCACCTGGTCAGCTGCTGACTCTAGCTTCTCCAGGCCAACCTCATAACGACGTTTCATCTTCATCACCTCACTGCCCCACAGACAAAAAGGCTTTTTATGCATGGAAACAAAATCTTTTCAATACCATCTCCTGAACGATGGCCCAGACTCATGTTTTTGTTAATCTGAAGTTTCATCCTTATGTAATCAAAACATTTGATATCACAATGTTAATGTAAGCAGTTATTCTTAAATCCAACTTACGCCCTTTTCGTCTTCAGCAAGGCTTTAAAGGTTGAAATGAGTTCAAGGTATGAGGTTGGGGTGACATAGTTGTAACGCTGTAACTCTGTCAAAAAGCGATTTGATAGTTCAATCGTCGAGGTGTGGAAGCTCTTGCACATGGTGATGCAGCCTTCTCTGGACTCATCTGTCATCTCAACGTCTTCCAGGAATCGACAGGCCACAGCTTGTAGGGCATCCTCAGGCCAAGTCTGATAAGGAAGGAAATATATGCTACTTCCACAGTGCATCTATATTTACATTTCTGCTATAGTTTCCTTGCAATGTCATCAGTTACAATGGAAGGGAACCACAATAAAGAATTCCCCCCCCTGTGATGATCCACTAACATAAAACATGACAAATTATCTTTTAATTAGAAACCATATAATTAAAAGATAATATGTAACATATATCGAACCACTTTAACCATCTGCATCTTGGTGCAACCTACAACATGCTCCAACATACACACCTGAAACCAGTTAATGGTGCAGCAGTTAATGAGGGCAGGAAAACGTCTCAAACGGTTCCTAAAGGCGTCTCCGATGGGACTCATTGCCAACACCACATGTAGCTGTGTGCGACAGCGCTCTACAAACATGTTGAAAAGAGACAGGGGGCTGCCATCCGTCTGTTTGTCACGATCACGTTGCCGGTCCAACACACGCATTCGTTCACAGATCTCCTGCTTCTCATCGACTGCAAACAGGTTAGGTACCTGAAAGCAAGCAAAAGATAACAGACTGGTCTGTGTTTGAGTGCTGATGTTGTTAATAGAAAATCATGACATCTTTTTTCCCTGCATATCTCCTCCATCTTATCAATATATGTCTTATTTTACATATATATTATTTCTCATTTACATTCTGTAATTGTTTAACCATTGTTTACACAAATATACACACTTCTTGTTTTACTATAAGTTTTATACACAGTGCAGCCAACCTTCATTCACTCATCAATCTTCCTATCAGTAAAAACGTTATCTACACCTAGTCATCCAGCAGGCACCTTCAACCCCGCCACCACCTCCCACTTTACCTCCCCAGTGTTGAGAAGGTTCCCAATGTCCTCCAGAAATGACTCCATTTTGATTTGAGTGTCTGTGAAGAGGAAAACGCCATGAGCTTCACCCTGTGTGGACTTCCTCATGATCAGCTTCAGGTCATCATGCCACTCAGTGGTTCCATAGGTTTTAGAGATTTCCACCTGGAAAAGTTCTGCCTCTGCCATGTAGGCAGCCAAGCGGGTGAGGGACTGGCGCCCGCTCCCACCTACACCCACCAACAGGGCATGGCCACTTGGCTGCTTGAGGATGCGGGAAATGCGGCACACATGTTCAATGGCAAAACGAAAGAGCACCAGATTCATGGGCGCTTTGCTAATGTTGTTGTACTCCTCCAGGTGTGACTCCACCACCTGTCGAAGCTGATCCAGATTGTTCACCTCCCGATAGCTGCGGTCCTCACCCTTGGGGTCATGAAAATCGCAAAACATGAGGCTGCGCAGGTCATCCTCAGTCACCTTTCCATCACTGTCCTGGTCAAGATGCTTGAAGAGCTGATGGAAGTTTTCTTTCATGTGAGTTTGAAACATAACCTGTAAATAGCTTACAAGCCAGGACCGATCTGTGTCATGAACCAGTCGATCACAGTATACTCTCAGGACCTGAGGATCAAAGAGACAAATTTGAAGTGAGTGAGAGGGATAAAGAGAGAAAGAGAGATGGAGATGGAAACGCACAAATCTCAAAACAAATACTTATGTAACAGGTAACATAAAGCTCCAATGCAGCTATCTTTATTTACATTTTTTTAGGTCCCTTCTGTAACACAGCTGTCAGGTATTTTCCACAGTTTGTTGTGCACAACATTACCTCATGCACCCACAGCCGTTTGATGGCAGATGGTTCATCTGCAGTTTCTGGTCGAGACAGGCAGATGCCCTGGACGACTCGGGAGACATCACGCAGATTGAACAAGTAATGGGACTTTGCGGGGGTTGGTAGCAGGTTCTTGGTGGCCTCTTGGTACACTGACATGGTGCTATTGACAATCTGAGAGGTCAGAACTCCAAATGACTTGGGGAAAGAGAACCTGCGGATGAAATGGTTGACTCATTGGTAAAGTGTCATTGAGAGTATTCCCTTCAACTTGGCTGGGAAATTTTATGTTTTTTCATGTAAAAAAAAAAACACTAAATTGATTAAATCTATTTGGTCAGAGATATTTTTTTAATCAAAAGCATTATAAAGTATTAAAAAAAAAAAAAAAAAAAACTGACAAAATTGCTATCTTGTTAGAATGCAAATTACAGTTGTGTTTGCAGAAGTGGCTGGGTAGATTTGAAACCTATCCAACAGATTTGATTGCCTTAGGACGTTTGGTCTCTGAAGTAAACACTGTAGCAGAGTAATAACAGAGGAGCAAAAAGAACAGCTCTAATCCTCTTATAAATGAACCAGATGCATAAAATCAGTTCATATGAATTCACCCTCTTGAGCATTATGTACAGCACTGTATATTTAGATGCCTAGTGATTAATAATAGCAACATAATACATGTAATAATCTATAATTAACATTGAACATTACTAATCATTTACAATTCATTATTTTGATAATAGTCAGGGGATAATACCCGAGGACAAAAAGCACCTTCTGTGTGACAGAGAAGCCATAGTAAATTTAGTGGTTCTGTTTTGGAGATTCAACATGAAATTATTGGGTGTCAATTTGGGAAACCCCCCCAAAAATTGTCAATTGATGTAGTTACCGAATAGTGAAATGCCAATCTATGATCCTGGAGAAGATTGTATACATGGTCTTCTCATCAAAATCATTAATGGTGATCATGTTGAAGTGGCGCAGGTACCGAGGCGTGACAGGGTTCCGCCCTCCACCTGAGAAGCAAGCAGAACAAAATAATGAAAACGAGAATCTGAAAACATTAAGAAACCTGAAGGTATCCTTCAACCCAGTTTTTCTAGTACTATGAACCCCATATTATTTTTTCAGTATTTTAAAATGTATCGGCCTATTTTATGTCTTTATATACTTAAAACAACTGTACCAGTCTTACAGCTCTTTCTCCTTGATTCTGTTGTTAAACACAGCTACACATCTATCAATGTAGTTTCAAGTAATGTAATGCAATTGCTACTTATTGGTCTCATAAGTTTACATTGGCACATTTGCACCAACAACTTACTTTAGCCGACAAATATCATGAACACAGAGGGTCACTCTAAAGTTGATGCAGGTTAGGGTGCTTTACTTTTACATTTACCACAAGATGTTTTAGAATTCAAAATGTTTTGATATCAGTAAAAATTGGCTTTTAAATCGTGTTCTCTGGAGTGGGTTCAGTGGTTATGGTGGCCAAAGGGTAGCACATTAGTAAAGTGAAACAACTGTCAGTACAGGCATCATGAACTAACACTACAGCAGGGCTGGCACAACCCTTTTCGTCTTGCAGCTGTCCCTTCTCACTGCCTCAGTGGATAGAGCTGTTTCATGTTTACACTGGTAGTGTTAGTGGAGATGGATGTGGTAAACATTTGCTATCTGTAGGCACTTAAAGGTAATAACAAGCTCCGAAATACAGCAGCTTGGGGTTTGTGGCGTTGACTGGACAACACTTCAGCAGCAGTTAAGAGACAGAGGGACAAAAATATTCACTTTACCCACCTAACAGCCAGTCCCTTCTCAACCAATACAGAATGATAGAATATCATTGCTCTGACAATATGGTCTGATACACTCTTGGGTACCACAGCTGCTACTTACCAGGTGGTCCCATAGCACATATGACCTGGATATCCACCAGTTTGATCATAGAGCAGTCCTTCATGTCATACCAGTTCCAGTGGTCCAGCCACTGGCGCAGCAGCTCAACAGGCGGCTGGGCACCATAAACCTCTCTGGCTGGCATGTTCACATCATCCACAAAGACCACCTAATAAGATATGAAATAAATGAATTTGCCATAAAAGGACTGATATTTAGACAGGGCTTTTGAAACATTTCACCACCCTGATGTTTGAATGACTTCACTAATATAAGAGCAAAGAAGAACAAACAGCAAACACAATCAGAACATCTTAAAGAGGCTGTACCATTTTCTTCCCCACAGGAGGACCAAACAGTCCTTTGCGCCGCTTATCCAGCTTGGACATGATAATGTTTTGAGTCTGGGCAGCTGTAGTCTGGGCCGAAAAGTTGATGAATAATGGGCTGTACACATCCTTCTGCAGCTGATTCAATAGGAAGTCCTGGGCAAGAGATAAGCAAAGATGAATGCATATTATCCTCAAATCTGCTGCTTTGGAAGTTTATTCCATATTGGGCATTATCACTATTATTATGTTGCTATAGACATCACATAAATGGTGGCAAATGATGGTGTATATTATCAAGTAACACCTTGAAATAAGTATTGTGTATTCCAAATAACTGCACTATAAAGACATTCTTATTTTTATCACAACAATGTTTTTAATTACTACTGATATCTCATCTTGGCCAAATGTCATCCTGATGTGCAATGACATCTGAGGAACAGATGTTGGCGTACATAGCGTTTATACTCTTATTATATATATATAATTTTTTTTACCATTTTATGTCACCATGTATTTTAAATAAATGCCACTTGTTTCTTATTATTGTTTTTTCTTTATTTTGTGAGTTGTTTTAACAAGTGAATTTCCCCTATGGGGGGATGAATGAAACTTATTTATGATCTAGAAGAAGAAGTAGCATTAGGTGACTACTTCATTAGATAGGCCTCAGTTAATCCCAGAACAAGAGTTCAAGGACATCAAGTAAAGGTCTGCGGGTAAAAAGGAAAAAATCAAAGCATTTTTGATTTTGCAGGTTTACAAAAGGCCATTTCACCAAATGCTAAAAGAGGCTTTTATGAAATGCCATTTTGAAAAAATTCCCCTTTTGGACAAATGGCTTTTTGTTGCTATAAACAGAAAACATCTCTTTGATCATGGTGCTGTTATCATGCACCATTTGTGTTGAGCCTCCCCTGTTCATGCACACAGAGATAATACACATGCTTGTCAAATTATTTGAGTCACGACTGTTATAATGAAGCATTTATGTGGCAAATCTGAACTCCTGGATGGCACTGACAGTGTCCTTGGCCCCTTAGCCTCCTTTTAAAGTTACCTTTCTTTTCAAAAATCTGGGTGTGATTTTTGACAGCTCCTTTAAATGTGACAAACAGACAAACTCGGCCGTCAAGACCAGCTTTCTTCAGCTTAGAATTTTGGGAAAGGTAAAGCACTTTTTTCCTCCAGATGTATATGAGAGAGTCATCCACATGTTTATTACATCTCGTTTAGACTATTGTTATCCCTAGTTTAGGCTATTGTTATCCTCTGTATATTGGTGTGAATCAGTCGTCTCTTCGTCGCTTGCAGCTTTTCCACAATGCAGCTGCACGTCTTCTGACTGGGAAGAGACGATGTGACTGCATCACTCATGTACAGGCTTCTCTCCACTGGCTTCCTGTCAGCTTCAGGGTCCAGTTCAAGATTCTATAACTTGGTTTTAAAACTATACATGGGCTGCACTGTCTTATTTATTTGAGCTGTTGCACCAACATGCTCCAATCAGAGCACTGTGGTCAACACACCAGATGTTCAGATGTCCCAAAATGCAAGCAAAAAACTCGAGGTGACAGAGCCTTCGCGTTAGCTGCTACACACTTGCTGCTTAAGACAAAATGATTTGCGTTGGCTTTTAATAAAAGTTGAGCTTGACATTTATGCACTCATTTATTGTGTTTTTTATTGTGTCATTGATTGTTTTGTTTTTTACTGTTTTTATTCACATTTGTCCTTTTATATTGTTTCATACCCTATACAGCACGTTGGTCAACTGAGGTTGTTTTAAATGTGCTATATAAACAAACTTTGACTTGACTTGAACAGAACTTTTGAATTATCACAAGGTGCATCATCTTCATCCTCTTGTCTTAATTATTAACCTACAGCACAGCTTCTCTCCATGTCTCTTGGCCCTGGATGAGACTGGGGCGGGTGAAGGAGCCTTGGGTACAGCTGTTTGGTGCGGGCAACAAGCCAGTAATATATGTGTGCTCTCCATTCTGGAGCTTCTTTAACTCCAGACAGATTTTTGATTCAGCCACGGTCTGCTAGTTGCAACATGGGACAGAGCAAGTCTACCTCACAGACAGGCAGGAAATAGAGTACAAGGCAGGCTCCCAGGTGAGATGATCTCTATTCACCTCTGAGTCTCAAGTTTGAGCACACTAATGGAAGAACTAATGAAGCACAGGGAAGGAGGGGGGATTAGTCCTTGATATAAATAGCTGAAGGTCTGCCGAGGAGATACTCAGTATTCCTCTAAGGTGGCCGTTTCACACCTGGTGCCTGTAGCTGTGTAGCCTCCAAATGATTTGTTTGGTCGGAACACTTATTCTAGTTTCCCTGTGTTGGGTCAACACTCTTTAGAAATACATGTCTTTCCATCCTACACAAGTATAGAATTAGTATTATAGGCTGTTTGACTTCATGAGATAACATACTGATCAAGAGTAAGGCTAACAATTATAAATAATACTGATAAAGTTATTCCCAGCACACTGTATGTAGATGAATGCAGCAACAATGTCCCACTGTTACATTTTCATATATCAGAAAAAGTTGTCTAAAGGTGTCAACAATTTCATGTACTACTTTTTAGACTTAGCTAAACTCTAAGCCATGTTTAAAGTAGTCTGGAAACATGCCACGAGAAATATGCCATTGTTCTTTGTATTTAACTAATAAAGTAAATTAGACTGATTAAGCACATGCTTATTATAGGAGCACCATGTCTGCAACCTGCCAATGAGCTAGCAGGGACATGCAGGCAAGGTGTTTCTCATCACTACTATTTACTGGATCAACAGTAAGAAGGTGCCAACAAAAACATATGAAGTACTTATAAACATAGGGAGAAGACTGCCATGGTTAGTTGGCATCCACGGCTATATTCAACAGTGCTGTTAGACTCACTGATAACAGCGTCAAATACTGTCCATTATTGGCAATAAAGACGAGTTACCCCTTACTGAACCTTGCTTAATAGTAGTAGTGGCTGAGGAAAACTGCTGTAGATTGTGCATGAGGATAACACTTGAATTTGGTTCTGTTCTCCAAAATGCAAAATACCCTAGTCCACTCAAAACAATGCATGAATCGAAATGCTTTAAAGGGGACATATTATAAAAATCCACTTTGACAGTGTTTTTGAACATGTATTTGGGTAACCTGAGTGTCTACCGACTAACAAAATGTGAAATAAACCCATCCAGTCCTTTGTTTGTGGTCTGCATAAGTCTTACAACACTGAGAAAAATGCTCCGTTTCAAATGTTCTCAACTTGTGACATCACACGTTGGATTGTGGTAAAAAAAAAAAAAAGCTCCCCTGTTTTCTTCACCCATGGACTCCACCCCTAGAGCAAAAGTTTTGTGCAGGTCTGCCATTTTTATTCTCGCTAGCGAAGGAGTGATGTCTACGGGGAAAACTCAGGGGGAGGGAGGGGGGTTCATTGCATTTAAAGAGACACATACACCAAAACGGAGCTTTCTGAGAGAGCTGGTTTATACAGGGTCACAAACCTCCTCTGGTGCTTGATTCATGTTATATTTTGACCAAAGCACAGCACAGATGTTTCATTTAGACAACAGGGGACTGTTTGAAAATGTGGAAAAGGGATATAATATGTCCTCTTTAAGCTGGGGACTCACTGTAATGTAGACACTCTTGCCAGTACCAGTGGGGCCGATGAAAATAGTGGGCTTCTGGTGGTTGACAAGGAGCTCCATCAGTGCCATGTATCGTACTGTGTTCTCAGTCGGAACGATGATCTCATTGAACTGCACGTCTTTGCATATGGAGGGCGCAGCCTTTAGTTCGTCTGTCCACAGCTCCCACCTGCCTGGACCCTGAAGTCAGGGAAACAATTCAGGGTAAAAGAAAGGTAACTGTGCTGGCATTCAACCAAAACACACTAAGGGGCCCATCTAACATTTGACACAAAATATCCAGTCCTTGAAGGCACACAAATAGATTTTGCTATTTTAAGACATGTCCAATATACCAACAACCAATAAAGTAAAGTAATAAAACATCAATAGTTAATGTATCTGAACAAAACTTTTGTCTGTGTATCACACAATCATTTATAATCTTTACATTTGTATCTTTACTGTGACAGAGATATTTATTAAATGTATTTAAGTCCTCTACACATTCTGAGATACAAAAAGCAGTTAAGTGCTCCTAGCTGCACAATGACCAGCAGCTTCCCTACCTCTTTAATAAAGCGATACTGGTAGACTGTTCCCTCAGTAGGAGGGGGTACAATGAGCTGTTTGGGTGGAGCCTCGACGTTGGCAAGAATGCCATGGCAGGCTCGGGTCTCCTCACTTAAAGGACCATTCAAGATTTCCCTTACTACAGCATCAAATTTGTTGCGGCCTGAATCATCACAGCTGGCGCCGACTGACCACACCAGGCAGAACACAAAGATGCCCTGCGTAAAAGCACAAAAGACAACCAGCAATGTTTTTAATGGCAGTTAGTAATATGATTCTCAGTATATAATTTGTCAGCTGGTCAGCCTTAATGGTATTCCATACACTTAAGGGTATTTTGTGTCTTGGTTTGAGCCTTTAATGAAGACTTTAAAGAAAAACTATGCAGTGATAACTCACCAGAGTTATTTGATAAATACAGCATAGAAATAAATAAGTATGTTTTCCTACAGGTTGGATAACTGCCTGTAGGGTTTCACCCTGGTAGCCTATGCAGAATCTTATTAGTGTAATACAACTTACACTGAAGCTGCTTTTATTTTCCTTGTTTTTAAATATCTTAAAGTGGTAACTTGTGGATCATATCTAATAAAATGGACAAATCAATATTGAAGATGGTTTATGAAGAGGGAGAAGTTGTTATTGAACTATTGAACTAATCAAAATGAACAACAACCATGTGAATGCTTCAACCGGTGTACAAATCATCGTATGAGAGAAACACTGGAGGAGAGATGTCTTTAATGGAAGAAACAGCAGGAATACCGTCGGAATTGGAAATTGCATATCATGCGGCTTAGGAGCCTCATGATAGCTCCTGCTGTTAAAAGGCTGATTAATTCAACACTTTGATAATGACTGGCTGAGAAGCATGGGAGAGAGGGTTGAAAGGCATTCATCAGTGCAGTGTGCCACAGGGGGATAATAGCAGTGCATTCAAAAGACATGATTCAGAGGCAGAAAAATCAATTGGAACTCATGCAAGGAGCAGAAGTGAAGGCTTATCTGCTGAAACTTTTCTACTCTTCTGTGCAGGCAGCCCTGACTGGTGCAGTATACATCAAAGAGAAAATGCAAAATGATTGTTGTATACTGTATGTAATTTTCCTCTTTGAGGAGATTTTTTCAAGAATGCATTAGTATCCCACTATAAAATTACTTAGCGTAATAGCATTTTCCTCATCTTAACTGTATGTGAATTTGGCATTTTCACAGTTTGGATAATCTTGAAAAAAGTAAGGTGAAATTGTAGTTATTTTGTCTGACAGTGGGTTGTCACGGTGATTTGTATGCTGCCTTTGGGTCATGCATGGCCAACTCCCCCTACAGTTCTTCAGTGCATTGCACCATTTGTTCTTGTCAGCTCCTATCATGATAGAAAGCCGTCTTCTTTAACTGACTGCCTCCATTTTTTTTTTTTTTTTGCTGTTCTGCCTAGCAAACCATCCATTTTACCTATAGAGCAGGTTTTCTCTCTGAGACAGCTAATCCAAAGAATTACAACATCTATGCAAGGGAAAAGAAAACTTGAAATTTCAATTTAGGGATCAGAAATATTTTCAAATTACAGCGGCATGAAATTGGTTATCTTTTATAAATCTCCCCCTGCAATGCTATCTGGATTTATTTCCTCACATCCAAACACAGAAAATAAATGTTAGCTGTACTCCTTGTAGTTTGTTAAAAAGAAGGCATTAGTCTTGCAGGTCTTGGGTGTTATCGCTGTGTTTCTTAGCTCATGTGATTTGACCAAGCAGCAACATCTGTTTAGTGAAAAATGTATGTCTCCAAAGCCTACGGAGGACGTGTTAACAACCCTGTTAAATGCCCATTTTGACAGGAGCAATTAAAATGTTTACAGCCCAAATAACGATTTTGTGCGAACAGCTTGTGTCTTAATCAGCACACACTGATGAAGGGGGGTGAATTTTCATCTGTTCTGATTTTATGAAGAATAAGAGTGATGCATAATAAGGGTGGCCGCTGGTCAGACTGAAAGAAGGCGCATTGTAGCTGTTTGTCAAGCTTAAAGTCCACCTCAGCTCCACCTCTTTGCCTGCTGACAGTAAGTGAGTTTGAGACAGCATTTCCAATATAGCAACTGCTGTTGTTGGGCTTCAAAACTGTGTTCCAGAAATAAATGGGAGAAGTCACTTTGACTATGTCCCTATTTTATTAAGTCCATGGGATTGAATGTTCTTCTTTTTCTCAGTTTTATCATACATACTTGTGATCAAGATTTTTAATTTATATGTATCATGAATGTATATGAATGAAAGAGAAGCATAGCTGTGTTGAGACTTGGATTAGTGGGGAGTTGGTATTATATGGACCGGGCTGCTTTGAGGACCCTTGGCTCTTTAAGATTATATTAATAACCCATAATGGTCAATATATAATGCCATAGCTACTTGTAGAATTACAAAGTCTAATTACACCGTACACTGGTTGATAACACTATGTTTGAAAGCATGATCACAATTAGATTACATTTCTACAGTACACATGTTTGGCCAAAAGAGCGTATTCTTTCTCTAGTAACAATTTGTGCACAAGTGTAAGCGTCTGTGTACACAAACCTCCAACCAAGAGCAAGTATCGTTTTCATTCATGCTCTTCATCTTCTCTTCATCATGAAACTCATCCATCATACAGTCCATCAGATTCATCAGGGACTTGACTAGATTAGTGTCAGAGGTAGGGGAGAGCTCCTGAAAACGACAAAAAGAAACAACATACATCAAAACCCAACAAGAGTTGATGGCTGAATGTACTAGCCGAGTCATTCATTCTTTTTTAAATTAAATAAAACGTTTATGAGACTTGATAACAAAGATAAACAGCCAACTAAATGTAACTCAAAATTAAAAAGTGCAACTTTGCTTCTAAAACATGCAGGAACAAATATGCAAATGTATACACAATATTACTGTAGTTTTAGGAAAACACAAAGTGAGTAATTCCCTTTGAAGTAAAGACAAAATACTTTTAATTTTGCAAACCATTCAAAACTTAAAAAGTTAACTCTTTTTCTTGAGAATGCTTTAGCACCTTAGTGGCCTTTCGAATGAGCTGCAGGCAGGCTGGCAGTATCCGGTCAAAAAGGGCAGTGATGAGCTCTTTGTGTGCTGCACTGACTGTCGTAGGCAGGGTATTGAGCCACGACAGCAAAAGGGGCCTCCATCCAAGCATATGAGGCTCCATGTAGATCATACCACATCGAGACACCTGTGACAAACACATATCACCTCTAAACACACATCTTAACCTGTGTTTCTTAACTAACATTGATAGAACATTATCATATTTATGAAAACCAGTATTACTCTAACCTGGTTAATACTGTATATAATGTGTGCTGCATATGTGATACCACTGGATTATGGACTACATTACTGTCCTTAGGGGAAGCTTTTTTATGAGATCCAAAAGCTCCAAGTCACACCCAGTGAATCACTTGAGAAAGAAGTGCAGGTAGAGGAAAGACAAGAAGAAAGTTGAGCAGAGTTTGGAGACGTCATGATGTATGAGCAGTAACTAAGAGGTGTGCAGATATACGTAGAAGGAAAAAGAATAATACTAAGGTTTTAGGATGATACATGAAGGAAGAAAAATATCTTTTAAAGATGAAAAGAGAAAGAGAGTTAAATTGAAGAAAGAAAGAGAGATCAACAGTGAACAACAGGGACCGTTCACACACACGGGGAACTTCACTGTGATCCTAAAAAATGTAGATTTCTCTGTATTCTGCTAGATAAAAGAATCAGCTACCAGACAATGGAGAATCAAAAATAGAAGTCCATGTAATGAAAAAAGGAGAGCCAGGGAGATACAAAGGTATTCTCTGAAGGCATCTATGTAATGCAGTAAAAAGCCTCAGAACAAAGAACCAATAGGAGGAGGAGGAGGAGAAGGAGGGGGGGGGGGGGGGGGGCTACTGGTAAATGTCAAATGTAAAAAGTGTTGTTTATCTATTGCCCACTTGAAGGAAACACTGCCTCAATAAGGTTTGCAAAAATATAAACAGGATAAACAGAAGTATGTTATTTTATTTTGTCTGGACATGATGTACTACAACTGTTAAATGCAAAAAGATAGAAAGTCCATCATAAATCGACTCTATTTTCACACAGAGTTCTTCTTTGTGACTTTGTGAGCTTAACAGCATCTGTCACACCTTGTGACTGTAGATAAATGTGTATTATAATTCAAATAGTGAGTCTGACCTGGTAATACAAACCTGAGGATGTGTCTGTTTTGCTTTGGGTAGATACAATTGAATGGAGGCAAACAGCATGATCACTGAATGTGTTAACATACATGCACAAACTCTCCTTCATGACATTTTTGGATTGAGCTGATGTGTGAAAACGAACAGTTGAATTTTCACCCGACTTATTCCCCCTAGCAGAATTTCTGGTGAAGTTGAAGTGAGCCAAAATGTGAATGTAACAGGAAATAGTTAAGCAACTAGCACGGGGGGTGACTTTTCTATCACGCGACTGGTGTTCAGCGTGTTCTGCGATTGCTAATGAAGCTGCTTCATACTTTTTTCCGCTCTCCAGTCCACTCATACAGTAAGTTGGTACAGTGAATATTTCAAATAACACGAAACATTAATAAAACGTTTTTAAAAAGTCATAACAGTGTCAGACTCTTTGTCACTTTGTCTGCCAACTTGGATTTCCCGCCCGACAGGGAATACTTCCATGTGTGAATTAACGACTCAGGAGGATTTCCGGGGCAGGCTGTTCCCCAAATTTTCTAGAAATGTTCAAAAGTGCATGTGAGAGAACAGACCTTTCAAGGAAAGGACTACTAAAGTGTGTGTACTACAAAAAAGGCATAATGGACAATTTGAGCAGAAGTCATGGGTTAGGTAGTGATGGACTACATTTCTCTGAAATTTGGTAGGAACATTTTTTTTTTTTAAACAGTGCGTAAATATTCCATGTTTTTTTAGTAGCTTTGGCAATGGATCCATTCTTACTCTTCTCCAGAGACTACATAGCTGATACATACAGGTAACCGTAATGCAGGTACCCTTAGAGGAGACTCTTAATCAAAATAAAGGTGCTTCTTACCGTGGCTGGCGATGCCACCTCCAGGTCCATTGGCTCAAAGATCAGGCTCATTTGTGGTGACATCTGAATGATCTCACCGCTCATCAGACAAAGCTTTTTGTTGTCGTCAAGCACTGTGTTCATATTTTCAATCCACACGGCGTCCACCGGGCCGTCAAAGATAAGCCACTTTCTGTCCGGGCTCTGAGGGAAGGAAGAAAAAGGACTGCTCAACACATTGATGGAACATATTCAGCAGCGTTTTAATTTCATTTAGAGCTATAAATATAAGCAACACTTGTAACCTGCTGGCTCACATTTTGTATGAAGTGTACCTAACCACAAGCTGAATGCAGACATACATAAGACAAAAAAGTTCAAGAGGAGTAATGTTGTGTAATTATTGATGTTGATGCAGCTTGAAGGAGGAATGTATGGTAAGGAGGCACACACAAACAGACTCTTAAACCTTTAAATCCAGAGGAGGCGTTTTTACTTCAAAAAAAAGGACAGGATAAATTTCCCTGAAGGGTTTTTCCCTGCAGTGCCATAATCTGCAGAATTTCTAAAGTATTCATGGAGCTTTAAAGTTTAAAAAAAGGGATTTAAAGTGCACCAAAAGATACTGCTTTCTATCGCTTGCTTTATAAAGACAGTGCCTCTATTCTTTAATTGGATGCACATAATATATTCTTTTTTTCTTCTTCTACAAAAAGGAATCCCTCTGCATACTTTCAAGGTCACATTTAAATCCAAGCAAGGGATGTTTGCTAAATGAATGATATTAACACCTACACTGTCAGAATGGAGGTTGACAACAAGCGTCAATTCTCCAGTTAAATGGGATGGCAAGGGCTGTGCTTGAAATTGATTTGTTAAATTACAGACAAATGGCGGTGCCTGGGCTTGGGCCATCTGGTGCTTGAGAGGGAAGTGAGTATGTTGTAATGTAATGATCTGACAAAAAGAGTCAGCCCTGAATTGTGTATTCAGAGGGTTTAATATGCTACACTGCTGCTCGTCTCGAGATTAGCAAAAATAAAATGAGTTTAGTAAATATGATGCTGGAAAAAAGAGCAAAACAAAGGAAGACTTTTGCTGAGAGGAAAATTATTTTTCAAAAACTGAATTAAGACAAGCCCTGTTCCTGTTCTCTATTTTCTTTGCATCAGTGTGTAATGTGTGCAGCTGTCATAACCAATCCCCACTCTGCTTCTTCATTGACAATACAAAACAATTTGTAAAATGACAACCTTATATACAGGCACAATTTTTAAAATGACAAGTTCATTTGGAAACAATTCGAGAATAGGGCGAAGAAATGATTTTCCATTATGACATGCCTCCACTCTAAATCGCCCGCCCATGTGTGTCTTGTGTGCCTTCGCATGAATGAAGGAGTTATTAAAGATGTGAATTTAACAAGACAGGAAAATGTTTCTTTTGTTTACCCTGTCACTGCAGTCTTTCTTTCTACAGGCTTGATATTAATTGGAATGTCATGCCTATTGTGCACAGATCCATCCTAAACCGGTAAACTGAGACTGACGATAATGCATCTACGTCTCATCTCTCTCTTTCTTCATCCTCCTATAACATGAATCATTTGAGTATGATGAACCTTTGGCAACATCCTAACTTGCAAAAAGAGCAATATGCTTTAGTATTTTACTTGTGAACTTTAAAAGAAATAAAGGTCAATGGTTTTAACCTTCAGGATGAACGTCAGAGCTCAGAAAGATCTTTGCAAATTTGGCACAATATCTAGGTTTGTGTATTTAAATATATATGAATATGTAAACATTACCCCATATCACCAAGAGTGAACACTGTGCAATTAATCCAGGTTTTAAAGGCTTTGTATCAGGTTGTGCCTGACTAACCCTTCACAGCTCTCAACATGTTTGTCTTTATAATGGCCTCAAAGAGCATGTACTGTAGCAGAATTATCATGCTGCTTTCTTGTGCGTCTGAACCATTGTTACGACCCGGTATACAAGAGAATTCTTACCTGAGAGGACGCGAAGGATCTGTAGCTGACAGCAAGGATGCCATCAGACCACTCGTGAGAGATGGGGTCAAACTGTCCATACAGCTGGCCCATGGTGATGGATTTGGGATTGATAACTGTGATCTGTACCTTGTTCTCATCCATTAAACCCTGGTGTAACAAAAATACAGACATAAAACATAGAAACACACAATAATAAAGATCAAACATAGAATTATCATTAACTAAAAACGAGGGATAAACAGAAAAGGTTGTACTTTTAATTTTGAAAAACAGCCAAAATGAGCATGCCAAGCTACTCATTTGTATGACTTGTCTGTGCAAATGTGAATAAAATCGCTTTTAAGATTTCTGCCTGTAAGACAGGACTTCTGCTTACTGAGAAAAACTAGAAAATAAAAACTAAAACAAACAGCTTTGAGGACAAGTTGTCACTTTGAATAAAAAACAATGAGAAAAAGAAGCTGCTGAAAAGAAAATCTAGTCGAGAAAGGGGAGGGGGGGTTTGGACATGATCAGTGGATGTGCAGCAACAAGGATGACGATGACAAATGTGGCATTCCCCCGCGCTCCATCAGCAGGCCTTCATCTGTCTCCTCAGTGGGATGGCTCTCAGGCTCTCAGCCATGTAAATACAACAAGCCAGTTCTGCTGTTCTCTGTGAGATCGATAACTACTAAACAAAGACTACAGCTCTGACAAATTGGATGGATGTGTTTACTTCAGACAAACATGTATCACGGATAAGCCTTGGATATTGAGTGTAACACGTATCTTTACCTGACATGAAGGTTCATATGATTTTTTACTGACAGGGGAAGGTAATGTCCCAAGGACTCAGGAAGCCCCATCAAAGTTTGTAATAAAACACAATTAATAAAAGCATGGTTAACCAACTGAAAATAAGGTTTTTCTCCCAGAAGCACTGACAGATTGACTAGATTTATACCTGACAAGAACATAATAGATAAGTTGGACCTCAAGGACAACTACGGAAATGCAACCAAGAAAACAAAGTGGTTTAAAGTTGCTAGTGATCAAGACTAAGTGTACCGTGAAAGATCATAAAATAAAAAAGCTGAAGTACAACTTGAGGCCTAATGTTATTAGTTCATCCAAATCTGTTTAAATTCTTAAATACCAATTAATATTGATTTGCTCCTTCCATCACAGTTGGCATACTCTGGTATGCTTTAAAACAGTGGTAACCTGAACTTGTTAGGCTGACGTAAAGCTTAACACATTCAGACTCTTAAGGCTAAATGGTCGAAAAAACGTAAAGACCCTGACTTTGACAAAATGACATGTTGTGATTGCACTCATGCTTGAAACTCTGAGACAATGCCAAGAATAGATTTCATTTGTTTGTAGATATTTTTTACAATGCGTATTGAATGCATATCATACCTTTGTACAGACATCCTGAAGGGCTGCTGCCAGCACACGATAGGCGCTGGTCTTGCCTCCAAAGGGCTCGCCCACAAGCATGAAACCATGCCTTACTATCATCATCTCAAAGATCTGCAGGATTTTCTCAGCAAAGAATTCAGTGAGCTGCAGGTTCATGTGCTTACAGTTTTCCTCGATGGCATCCATTAGGTCGCTGTAGTCTCGATTTGGAAGCTGGACCCCTGGGAAGAGGTCAGAGGTGATGCCCTACGATGGAGAGATAAAGTAGTTTAGGCACAGTAAGGGAGTAAGCATGGAGTGGAATGACAGGACTTACATGCTTAAACTATTTTAAACACGCTTACAAGCTAAAGACCCTTTCAGTAATGCACTGCATTCCTGAAAACTTCCCGGCTTAGTCTGGGTGGGATGCATGTGTGATTGCAAACAGCTGAATTAGTTCACCCCTTATCCTGATCCTTTCCGGCCAGCCCCCTAATAAAACGTCTGTGTAGGGTCAGGGTGAGCTGATGAGTAAATAGAACAGGTAATAACCTGGAACATTTAAGTGGCTTGTTCATGTTCAGCAGAGTTTTGCTGCTCTATATATACTCGTCACTACTCATGATAGTTTCTTATATTGTGAGAATGCTCCCGACACAGATAGTCTCCCGCTGTGAGGTTCATGTGTGAAAGGCAAATTCATAAAAAGGTCAGGGCCTCAATCTCAATCCTAAACTCTGAAATTATCCAGAAAATGTTAGGAGTTCATGTGTGAAAAGGCTTGTGTCTCACAAAGACAAATGTTCACCTTGAGGTGTCTTTGGGGGTTCAGTAAGACACATGGCGGAAACGCACATATTCAGGAACTCAGTGTAACCGTACATTCACTCACAATCCCACCCACCCTTGAGTGAACTGTTTTGACTCAAACAGACTTGAATATCCTTTTGCATCATGGTTCAAAATGAACCGAATGGAATAAACGTAGGCTGACATCACTTGATGTGCATCGCCCCATTAATCAAGACAAAAGAGCTCAGCTCATGTTGCACGCACCGCAAACAGCTTTAGATCATGGGACAAGAACTTGGGCAGATTGACATCAATAATGGATCTCAGCAACAGGGTGTCTTCATTCTCCTCTGGAAAAGTGAGCTGCAGAGAAACAAACCCGCCCCCCAGGATGAAGAGGTGATGATTGAATGTGAAGACAAAAAGCAGACATAATAAAAAATAAATACACTAAGGGAAATAATAAGCAGACATGTGAGAAACAAAAAGATAACAGGAGAAATGTCCCAGCTAACTCTATTTGAAACCTAATGAAATAAATGATGTGTATCAGTTCACCTAAGTGGGGGCATATCTCAAAGACAGTGCCTGTTGATAATATCTGAAAGACAAATTCACAGTTCTTTCCTCCTCTCTAGCACATCACTGCAAAACACTCATATTGTGTATAGAAAACAAGGAGGTGGGCCAGTTCTTTACATTTCCTGGCATCTAAAGATTGCATTCAGTTTCATACAATACGTTTTACTTGTTGTGCACAGTATTCAAATATGATCACAAAAATACCAACATGTTACCAACCCTAGATAAAATAAACTCACAACCCCTACATATTTACTAAGTCTGTGTAAGGAATCAGGAAAGATGTTACACTCAGATGTGGGCATTTTTGCCCATTTACTTGCTTCATCAATACAAACTGTGAGAGAGATGAGAAATTCTTGCACCCCAATTAGGGACTCATTTTACCATTTGCCTTCTATGATCAGAGATGGTGTTTTACTTTTCGCAGCTGTCACAAAACAGTATGAGGTATTCCAAAACAAACATGCTGATAGTGGCACTATGGTAATTTGCAACTGACACTGGAGGAACTTTGTGGGAAAATATTGACCTTGAGGTTTCCAGCAGCAGTCAGCACAGACTTGACAGCCCTCATCCCGTAGTCATAGTGGTGCTGTGAGGATAGCTGCTCAGAGCAGAGTCGATAGGTTGCCACTATTTTCACCGACAGGGGACGTGCAGTCACAAAGCCGCAGGAGTAGAGGACAATCTCTGCGATCATTGCGTAGTCCGGTACCATCATCGCCACAGTCCTGAACAAAGCCTGATGTAAAAGAGGTATTTTTACAAAGTAAAATAAATTAGCTTTTTCATCAATAGTGTTTGAAGACAAGCTTAGATTTCAAACTTCAGGTCAGGAAAACCATATTACTGATTTTTTACTTTTATATAATACTTCTCAATTATGTGTGTGCATATGTCTAAAAAATGTTTTCCAGTAGTCTTGGATAGAATGGAGAGACAAAATCAGAGGTCCAGATAATGTACCTTGAGGTTGTCTGGTAACTCAGAGCGACCAGCATATCCAGGATTCATAGTAATGAATACAGCACAGGAAGGGTTCAGTTTTAGCTCCGTCCCTTCAAACATCAGCAGCTCAACATGGGCAACAATTCCTGCACACAAACATGCACTTAGAAGTGGTTCAAGTTTACTTATCGTTTGTGCATTTTGAGTCTGGCAAAGACATTTATCAGACTCAGACTTTATTGTCCAAAATGGAAATTCTCTTTCACAGCACTGTACAGGTTTGACAGCAATCCACAAACAGTTACAGCATAGAGAAAATCAACAGTAAAGGTTACACAGTACACAATACACAAAAACACACGGCTGCTTCAGGGCAGGTATGGCTGCAGGGATCAGGTTTTTCCCGAAGCGAGCCTTCCTGCATCTCAGTGCTCTGTACCTTCGCCCAGAGGGCAGAGGAGCAGGGTGCTGATTTAGTGGGTGTGTGATGCCCCGTTCTATTGTGGCTGCAATGCATGTGAGGGCTTTACTGTTCAATGCTGGGAGCCTGGGAGGTTGGGTGTAGGGAGACCAAATATTGTGACCGCGTTGTTGGTAATGTGTGTAAGTTTGACCCGGGTTTGTGACTGTACAGTAAGCATGACTGTATTTGAGAGATGTGTCACTATTAAAGGTTTTAAATCAATCAGTGAGTTACGCTTTATTTTACTTTTGAAGTTTCTGCCTCTTCAGACACTTTTTATGAGCATATCTATATGTGCCATGTGACAGTATCAGTAGATGATAAATCTGTGCACAAAAATACACATTAACACCTCTTTACTTACGACCAAATGATTATAGGCTTTACAGTTTAGATAGGATCTACAGTATGTCAGACAAGTACATTTTATTTTCCATATTGTTACCAATTTTGCAATCTGAAGTTTTACACCCTCTATCCATGATTCAGATGGGGAAAGTCCAAATGAAAAGCAACACTTTGAAAAATAGTCAGCAGATATGAAATACAAACTTCAGAGCATTTTCAAATGTACGTTTTTAGTTCAGAAAAAAAATTGTTTATCCATTTCGCTGTTGTATCTTTAAATGTAAGTCACCATACCCCCATGAAACACATTTGACATACGGGTGTGCAGTGCAGAACAAAGATGTGCTTGAAGTTTTGCTGTCTAGTCTACACGAATTGCCTTAGCTTAGAGCTGCATCCCTTTATAGTCAAAAACCTGTTTTTTTCCCTCATGAAAAAAGCACCATATTCATATTTGGTACATTGCCAGTTTGCCAAAGATCAAAGAAAGCCAGAATTTCATAACAACTAAAAAACTAAAAAACTCAAACCTCTCTGTATTGTGAGAATCTGTTGAGCCACAACAGACAGCACCTCCAAGTCAATGCGGTTAAACTCATCAAAGCAGGCCCAGGCTCCACAGGACAGAAGGCCCTGGTAACACATGCAGAAAAACACACATAGACGGATTGGCAATAATACACATCACACACACAGTTTGACATCTTTATTGTACAAGCAACCTTTGCCTGAGTAAGTTAGGAATATGTCAGCACGGCAAGCAAAAGGACATTCTCAGAAGGGCTCAGGAAAATCAGTGTACACAAAAACAGAACTCCATTTAAGAAAGGGGGCAGTGAATAAATCCCCAAGATGGAGTCATAACTGTCCCCGACTATTTCAGTAAGGACAAATATTTCACAGTTCTTAAAACTAGACATTGAGACCGGAGCAATGTGTAATTTCAGAATATTTGTAGGACAGGTTGTGCTCGTGTGTTGACATTTATGTTTAAATGTTGCATGCTCATTTAAAGTTAAAAAAAAGAATGGTAAAGGATTTCAATCCCACGTCACCTTTCATTATCCGACTTTGCTGAGGTGTATTCCAAGGTGGAAGAATCTTTTCCAGTTGAAGTTTGGACAGGAAGCAGTAACACAATTCTTGTAAATGTAACTTTTGATTTGAGTATTTACTCACTTTGAAGAATTTGCCAAGAGCAATGTAATCCAGTCCATCAGAGCAGTTGAACACCACACATTGTTTAGCCACAGCTTTGGCTAAGTCTTTGGTTGTCTCTGTCTTTCCTGTGCCAGCCGGACCCTCTGGTGCCCCTCCCAAATGAAGGCTAAGTGCCCCAAACAAAGTGCTGTAGGGGGAACAGCAAGAGGACAGCACATGTAACAGCTCATAGTCGGTCGACGATTAATGTGATTATGTGTTTTCTCACTCTACTACGTACATATAGTTCAAAGTATGTCTACTCTAACAAATAAAACATTCCGTGAAAATTTGATGGAGACTGTTTTGTGGAAAGTGGCAACTTTTGAGTGCTGGGCCTTCAGACAAATCTGTTTTTTATTCTCCCACAAACTAACATACTGAGAATTCTCTACAGGAATATGGAAATAATGTATTGGTGAATTTGGGCAAAAGCTATTGACTAAAATATAATATAATATAAATTCAGACTACACAACATTCTGAACTGTCTGAAAAATACGATACAGCTTGACCAAAGGTGCAGCGTTGTGTATACATGTCACATGATTACATATTTATGATATTGTATAGTATGATAACTCTATCATATGTGGTCTTTGTTTAAAGTCAAACCTTATTTCTTTAACAGTTTCTACTTTTCTTTAACAAGTTCTTGAAGTAACTTTTAGCAACAACTCAAACAGCAAAGAAGCAACATATAAACACAGTACGTAGTTAGCTCAAATTGGTGTTGTTATAATCATAACAAACAGGACAAGACATCTGGCTACACAGATAACAAACAATTGACAGTGAACAGTTGAAGGGGTAACTTTACCGGTAGCAGCGGTCCGTGAGGGGGGTGATTACCAGACGTGGAGTATTTCCTAGGTATTCGTAACCATAAGGCAAACCAGCATTGATCATCTTAGTCTGGAGGTGGTTTTCCTGTGTAGTTCAGAAGTGAAACACTGAGTATTCTTTATGCGTTCTGAAAACACATGGGAAACTGTTGCCCCTTTTTACTTACCACCCAGTAGTAGCGTAGTTGGCTTAGCCACTCAAAGTCGTTCTCGTCGCTTATTCCCTTTTGCACCAACGTAGCGAGCACATCCCTGGCATGGACGTCCAGCACAACAAGGGCTCCGAGGGTCACCCGGGTCTGCTTGGATAGCTTGCCACGTACAAGTGCCACAATGTCATCAATCTGTCTATTGTTCTGCTCCAGGTAGTCATCTAAGGCCTGAAGGAGAGGAACATGGTATTATCGAAGGTAAAGAATGCTGCAGTATGTTGAAGACAGAACATGCTTTCAGGAAGACTCCATCAGTAAACTGAAGGTCGTCCGTGCAACAACTACAAAGTCCATCAATGTCATCAAGTCCACAAGTAGAACACTGCATGTTTCCTGCTTTAATGCATGCTGGAAATGACATTTTAAAAAGAAAATGTATAAACTCTTGTGTCTTGAAGGAGATTAAAAGAACATAATGAACCCAGATGAGGGGATTTCCAGTCCAATTTTTATAACAAAGCGTTATATTATAACTGGATATGGCAGCAGACCTCGAGCTGTCAGATTATTACATGTAGGTGCTCTCCATTTGATGTGACAGATTTAATATAGTTTCTAATTCACTTTCAAACCATCTGTTCCATAACACACCACTGGCGCGGTGTAAAAACCTCAGCAGTAATGAACTGGGTGATAGCTTGCAGATAGTGCCACCTTCTAAGTCATTACTGTAAGCATCACACTCATTGAAAAGTAATCAGTCGAGCCTACAGTTTATCTACGAATAATCAGAGACTGTTGACCTCATCCAACCTCTTAAATCTCTTGTTTAAGCTGTTCCTTGTGCTCCGTCTGACATTACATACTTGACATACTGTATGTTACCATAGCAACAACTCTGATAAAGACACTATAAAACTTCACAGCATGCAGTATATTATGTATTTCTAATGCAAGTTGTTATCATGGTAACAGCTTTATTAGAGACATCATGGAACTTTAGACCATATATATGATGTGTTTCATAAAAACAAGGCAGCTTTTCAACAGGATAACGAAGGTAAGAATATAGATAAAGACCATCTGTAATAATAGGTATAAAGTCGGCTGCACAATAAGACGTAGCCAACTAAGTATTGAATTTCTTATCTGAGCTGAAAAATGTTATTTACAGTGAACAGGATATTCTCTGTCCAGATGGCTACGAGAGTCTTTGAGGATTTTGAAAATGTCTTCAAACAGCGGTATTGTTGAACAAGCTTTTGGGGGTTTTTTTAAGTTAGGGAGTTTTTAAAGAAAAACAAATTCTCAGCTCTATGAAGAAAAAAACGTAACGGCAAAACTGCACATAAAAGGCACACATGGGGCTAACTGTTCCATTCAAGTTTTTAATGCGTTGACAAAGGACCATACCGTGACACTCAATATGGAAAGTATAGTCTAGAACAGTGGTTGCCAAACTTTTCATCCCGCGACCCCCAAAATAACGATGCGAGAGACTAGGGACCCCCTCTGTCCCTGGAAGTGGTTAAAGCATTTAATGTTGCGCACAGCTGTACACACTATCCAAACACGGACATTAGAACAACACTAAAGAATACAGCAGCCTTAAAATAATTAAACAAAATAAAAAAAGAGCCAACAGATACACATTGTTACAGTCAAATGCAAACTCAAATGTTTTACTTGCATTTCAGCACAAATCTCACTTAAAGACTATTTCACAATAATGGGCAAAATATGCAATTTTAAGTCATTTCAAATTTTTATTTGTTTCTGGAAGAAATCTCGTGACCCCCCTCCCAATGTCTTGCGACCACCGAGGGGGTCCCGACCCCCAATTTGGGAACCACTGGTCTAGAACAGTGGTTCTCAAGTGGTCTAGCCTCAGGGCCCAGCACCAACTCCTTCATGAACAATCGCGACCCAAATGTCTGATGTTTTTCAACCAATCAGATTTATTTAATTAAAAACTTTGCAGCCTGGACCTCAGAAGGTACAAAACATGTGACACAATAAAGAAACTCAACAATAAAAAATGTTTAAAAAGCGCTTCATTGACCTTTTGAAATTTTTCCCCCAGGAACACATTCACGACCCACTGAAAAGGGTTCTGCGATCAATATTTGAGTCCCGACCCACTAGTTGAGAACCACTGGTCTAGAATACATAATGCATGTAAACAAATACAACAATAGTTGCTCACCTTCTGTCCTGAGTTAATTGCTTCATGGATGTCCTTTGTCCAGTATACCTGTGAGACGCAGAGCACAGTCTGACCCGGCCACGCACACACCCAGTGTATCCTCAACTCTTTGGGGTACGCCTCTATTGCTTCCCCGATTACCTATAATGCACCACAAGAGATACAATGGATTTGTTTACATTGTATCTGTATCCTGAGTGATGTTTGAAAGCCTTGTGTATGTGCTGGCTCAATCTTATTAAACACAGAGCCCGGTTTATTATAATTTCAGTGAAAATTAAATGAAAACTTGCTTCTATTTGCTTGTGAGTGTATATAAAAAAAGTAAAATAGGGCCATAATGAACCAAACAACACCTTGTGCAGGGAGGCAATCATGCCATTCTCAAGTTCCAGAAGCCACTTCTCCACCTGTCCCCTGGCTTTGGATGTGGAAATGATATCCAGCAGCAGCACTACTTCACCCTCACTGCTCTTCATGTGAGTGATGTCCAGTAAATCGGTGAAGACAACACTAGCGATGCCTTCAAAGCACTTCTTCAGATGTGGCTGCACCCTGAAGGAGAGTAAGGCAAGAAACTGTAAAAACTTGCAGTAGATTCTTTCTTTGTCAGAATACTTTTTGTCTGAGTTTGTACATTTTCAGTACCTTTTTTTTCAGTGCTATCTAACACAGACTTTAAGCTTTAACAAGTGTTAAATTGAGACAGAAGGTTTCCCTTCTTACCCAAAGACAGGATTGACAACAGCACAAAAACTGTATCAATTATCACCAGGATTCAGAGTATACTGAATAAACCACAATCACATACTGTAAATGATTATCACTCAATGTTTATAGGTAGCCCCTAGAGTAAGTGTTTAGTATGCAGTTGAAGTTTATGTTTATGATGTTTTCTCAGCAGATAATTATTGAAAAATAAGCATTTATGATATAAAGGCCTAATGATGCACACAGTTTGAAAACCTGTCCCCTCCTGTGACATTTAAAACATCAAAACTGAAGATATAAAGCATGAGAGGAAGAACTGCCTCACAGCTTTAACACATTTTACAGCCCCTAATGTCAGTGATCCTTTTCTTAAATCAGGTTCCATATCAAAGAGAAGGGCCCTTGATCGTATCTGCATTTCCCCTCAAACACTAGGTGATGCTTTTGTAGCCACTGGAGTTCATAGAAGGACTGGTGAGAAAACTACAGCAGTGGCACATTTTGCTCAGATATAAATGGATTGCTCTGATATTGTATAACTACATGATGCAAAACAGTAGTTTGCAACCCAGGGTTTGATATGTGAGAAAATGTTTTAGAGTGTCATTGGGGAATTGTGTCTACGTAGGCAACATGGAAGAAGAAAAACTGCAGTTCCTGCCTCCCATGTGAGTTGAGGCCTACATAAATAGACTAACTTAAGAACAGATACACTTTTTCAGATTTTGGTTGAAACTGTCTTTAGGTTCTGACAGACGTTAATAATTCATGTGCTCTGAAAAAGGAACAAAGAAAATCTGTCATCTGTAGCAGTTGTAAGCCTGTAAAAACTTTGACCAATGTCTGCCACGAGGTACCAATTTGATAAACTAATCATACCTCTCCTTCTCCCTGTTCGTTCTCTACCCATGAACGCACGAGCCCACACTCAAAGCATGAGCTGAGGTCCGCTTCTGGACCAATGGCGCTTGTCCATGTAAGTGAGGGGCGTGGCTTTTGAGGGAGCACAGAGGGGAGAGGGTGGGTGCAGATGGAGCACTGAGGGAATGCCACTTTAAAAATCATGCTAGTTTTCTAAAATTACCAACCTGCCTTTAAACATGTCTGCGACTTGGTCAAAAGTTAAGCTTTCCATAGCTAAGTTCTCTATTTATGACAACTGTATGGGGACAACATTTTATAAGTCACTTCTAACGAAAGAGCGTGTCAAACTAGACGCTTTTTAAGGGCAGTCCTAAAACCAATTGGAAACGTCATGTTGGATAAGTCCACTATTTATATACAGCCAATTGTTCACAACATGCAATGTGACTGACTTGCTGCTTACGCAATAAACAAAGCCTTTTCCCCCTTTTTTTTCACTGCCTCAAAGGTCTGTGTGTCTGTTGCTACACTTTGTAGTCCTTAAGCATATTCCTTCTCTGTGCAGGAAAGAACTCAGGGTAGTGCGAAATAACTACAAGTTTTCCAATCCTGAAGTAATACAACCTTTCTTCTTATACATACCTCAAATAAAAGGAGGTTGTTTTGTCAGTCAAGGACTGCATTTATGGAGCAGAGGCTCATATTCTCAAAAAATCAAAATAGCAATCTCCTGAGAACAGCATTACACTATGTGCTAGTACTCCAGACACCCCCACTAAAGCAGAAATCCCTTCTTTTCAGAAGAGCTTATATGAGTTCGTGGCTCTGCACGAATTCTATTACAATTTCCACAAGTCAAAGAGAGAACAGAGGGAGAGAAGGGTTAAAGCGAAAAGATAAATGGAAACAGCAGGGAAAGAGTGAGAGACTAGAACATCTTTTGTCTGTCATCATCAATTCATTGATAAGCAAAAGCCCGAAATGAGGCAAAGGTATGTAATCAGAGTAATCAATCTTCATTTCAGGGGGAAACAATTTCATAGGTCAAGGAAGCATGTGGTTAGCTAAAAAATGTGTGAGCCCAAACATTGGTTTCTCAAAGGAGAACATCTCTTTAAATTGATTTACTCCTTCGACGTGTTAAATCTTTGTTGCTTGAAAGGAACTGCTGGTTAACTCTGGTTTCATCAATCTGATCATATTTGGCACAGAAGCTGGTCAAGGGGGCAGTTTAATTTTCAAAGGGACTACACACATCTACAAATGCTATTAATTTATACTAAGAGAGAGAGATTTTTTATTCAGGCCAGACTTGACAACTGTTATACAAGAGGATGTAAACACATGTTTACATCTTTATCCTGGCTGAGAGGTCCTTGTGGTAAAGACTTTTCAAAGGAGCTGTGACCTACAGCATATCTGGCTGTTATTTTAAACGAGGGATGTGTGCAAGTAGTGGATTAATCATTTAGTGGCACCAGAATTACTAGTCTGTTCAACTAAATTTATAATTTTTATTAATGTGTGCCCACAACTCCAGTCAAATGCTGTAACGCAGCCGCCCGCCAATAAACGTCACTGTAGCTCCATTTAACTGGCTTTCTCTCCCCACTTTACTGCTTGGGTGTACATCTAGTACAGGTTCAGTATGGCATCTCATGGAAGCAGCGCAGGTACCTGGAATAACCACTTAACCAGAGCATTGTGTAAGCACATTCAGCTCAGGCATGTGGACGTTAATCTGCAAGGAGGACTGTAGACTGGTGGTGCTAGCACTGCTAAAATTAGCCACACTCTACAAAGCCATTCGACATCGCTTACCCGCAGAGTAGTGCACATTCAAGTGCCACACATTTCAGTGGCCTTTAAAATAGCCGTCAATTTCAATCGAAGATTACATTTCCACAGTTCATTTAGCAGACGCTTTCATCATCATTTAGCGACGAATATGAAAGACTGTGATGAACAGTTTCAAACAGTAATTAAGTAGGCTTCAGCTTATATAAACTGTGATCAGTTTTTACTTCTTTTTTTTGTGTGTTTTCCTATTTTAAGACGTAGTTGGTCGAATGGTTTGAATTGAAATGTCCATATATTCAACAGGGAAAATAGTCATTAAAGGCATCTGTTCGTGTTTAGCAAACACCTTGGCAGTAAACCAACTAAGATGTAGACAATAATGGTTGTTGAGTCAGTGTGAGCAAGCACAGTCGTGTTCAAAAATAACTTGCCGGATTTTTGTGAGCTTCAAAAGTTTCAAGGTGTTATTGAGATTGACAAAAAGGGTGACATTTGCTATTCTATCTCTGCAATGTCTGCTTCCTTTGATGAGTCTGGCTTTTACTGTTTTGTTTTTTCCCCTCTAACTGTTCTGGAGGATCTCAGAGGAATCTTGACTTCCCCTTTTGAGGTATTGTTTCACCAGAAATTGCAGTGTCTAAAAATGTACTTAGGGTCGTACTCTAAACAGGACCATAACTGAACTTCAGTCAGTCTTTAGAATACTAGAAACCAGTTTGAAACCTTTAATTCATTGTGGAAATCCACACTAGGAAATAGATGAACTGAGGATTAGAGGCATTTACTTATCTGTTTCCAATAATTAAACTTCCTTTTTTTAGCTAGTGTCCAGGTCATTAAATAAAGAAAGCAGGCTAAGGCCATTCCTGCATTATCTACATCCACTTCTTCTACACAGTCTACATGATTAGTATACTGAAATTCTTACTTTGTTGGGTCTTTGGTCTCTGAGAGAATTTCCAGCAGCTCCTCATTGGACAGGAAGAAGAACCGTGGAAAATAGAGACGCTTCTTCTCCAGGTAGTTGTTAAGACCTTTGAGGATCAGCTCCAGAAGTTCATTGGACTTCTTAAGCCTCTCTAGCATCTTGTCGATTGCAATCACTGCCAACACGTGGTTGTCCTAACACAGATGGAAAATATGTGAGTGAGACAGTTAAATCAATGATTAGTTGCTTTCAACTGACTTCGACGATAGGTTCTGTTGTCAATCAGGAAGCTGTGCTATCCTATTATCGTGATCATCTCCCAGAAAGATCCATAAGATGGACATCTTTTACCTCTCTGGACAATTTCAGGTTGATGCAGACTTATTTCAAGGTCAATGTTTCTGTTTTCTATTTACCCTCAGCAGAATAATTCCTGAATTCCACATAGCTGCTAATGAATGATCTCCTTCTGCCTCCTAAAACTGTAAGGCTTGAATGAACCTCTCAAGGCCACTTTATCATCAAGAAAGCGGCATTTTTCTCACATTCACTCCCAAGTCAAATAACACCAAACACTGCAAAGTGGCCTGTGAGTGCTGCACAAAAGTTGCTGTTCCAATTACAGCTTAACTTTACCCTTTTTATGCCGAGGCAAGGCTACATGTTTTAATAGCTGGCAATTCTGGTAAATGAAGATTTTTTGTTGTATTCATATCTCTCAAGTAGTCGAGTATTGTCACTGCTGCCTTTAAGGTCACACTAAGACACTGCAATAGCTTCCTTTTGCAACATCCCCTCTATGTTCCACAGTGATGCACAGTTGTCATACGGCACTCTTAAAAATCTATGATAGGACAGTAATAAAGATTTCACCTGGAGCCTGTCGGGCACATATGAAATATTTCAGCTCTGATATAATCCCATCCGTGCCATTATTGAATATCCTGTGAAACTGTCAGCCCTAGGAAGTGGCTAAATAAAAAGTCTTTCTAATCTTCATGGCTGGACAGTGAATGCATGAACCTGCTCATATGAAACGTTAGCGTTTTTTAAATGAGGTGCACAGCTCAGCCTGACATCATCCTCTGATTGGAGAAAAACAAAATGCAAGAAGGAGCTAACTGCAGAGTTAGTGTGAAGTGAAAGTAGGAGACATGGAGTAACATAAAACATCTTGACTCGCCCTGCTTTTGCAAACTTAAAGGTAGAGATGTCTAAAACAAAAAAACGGTGTTTATTCCTGCTGCTTTAGAGGCTTTTATCCTTTATCCTAGCTATAAATGTCTTATTTACAGCCCATTTCACTCTACAGAAGAAACACGCTTTTGATCCAAGCTAGACTTGTCAACATGGCTTCTAGCTTTTTGAAATTGAAACAATATACTCAGTGGAAGGGAAACGCTGATATAGTTTAAAAGCTAGCCCATAGAAAAGGAAGGTGCACTTTCGTCTTTGATGTCAGCAAATTGCCTTGATATTATTTTGTCTTTGAAAAAAAAGAACTGGATGTAGAAGGGTTTGAAATGTTCTCTCTATACTGTTTCTGTAACTGTATATGATAAATAAGAGGATGTCAATGAATGCAATGCTTTGGCTTGGCATATGTTCTGCTTTGTATCAAGCTGCCCATTAAGAGAAAAGCACAGTAGAGTTGGGGAAAAAATATTGTCGTCCTGACGGTGATACAGGTTTTTTTTTATTGGTGCAAAATATCAGTTTTAATTTCTTTAAAAAAAGGCGCTTTCTAAAGGCTCTCAGATTTTCCTGCCAATTTGACTCACGTCACCACTTCATGACTCCTTCATGTCGTGCTTATGACACGAATGAGGGTAACGGTGAGGGGCCACAGAAGAAGTTGAAAGCGAGATAACAGTAAAAGGAGACGACAGCGGGATAATGTCCGTCAAAGATAAGAAGAAGTCAAAGGAAGAAGCATAACAGGTGAAACTGACACCAAATTTCAGGGGATAAATACATTTATCCTGCACTATATCATTTAAGGGCTTTCATGTACTTCAGTTAATCAGATATCATGATGAATCATTATATGATTATCTTGCATTAGAACAATGTCAGAAGAATCGCTGTATCAATATCGTGGGCCACGTATTGAATATCATATTGTATCATGATGACCCTGAGGTCCGAATCCTAAAGTACAGCGTATGAATAAAAAAATCAACTTTTCCTTTCTTTAAAATGTGTAAAACCCACAACCATCAAGTATAACAACAACAGGATAATCATTATTTAGGATCGCTCATGATTTGTGATTGATTTCTTATAACATCTGAAGTGAAGGCAGGGCTTTTGATTCATGCCAAAGTGACTTTTCCACCCAATCTGTTCACAATAAAATAATGAATACACAGCACAAATGAAAGATAAAAACCATTTAGACCGTTATTATGATGCATTAGCCATTAGATAAGACTTGAACTGACACTCACAATGAATGCTGACTCTGTTTGAATAGGAAACACAAAGCTGCTGGTGCCTCAATTGACCAACAGTTATTCAGGCTTTTCATGGATTTAATCAGACTTGTGGTTTTGGCCTATTTTGGAGGACACTGTTATAAGAGTGCTCTTTTTATATTCAGACTGCCAGCAGGAAGCTATTCATGAGCACACTGAGAGGATAACAATGTTCTAATGCATGTGACAATGTGGCTTTTGTCATGCAAACAGACGGCTTCGATTGGAGGAAAGGAACTATCCAAAGTTGATTTTTAGCAGGTCTGCACTTTGGTGGTGAAAAATGATAACATCCACACACCGGTAGTATTTGTCTAACTTCCATTTTGATGCACACAACACTACGAGGATTTAAACAAAATATATTGTATGTTCAAGGCACATTCTGCTGATCTCAAAGAGCGTTTGGGAAAAAATGTAATCCCAAAGGCTAATAGTAAACAAAATGCCATCGTGGTTTATTTCTTGCTCAGCTTATTAGATAAGAGGCGATCAAGGTGTCAGATGCTGCTAAGTTAAAAGATAGCAGGTTTATAGAAGCACGTCTTTGATTTGAATTGGTTTGGTCCAGCAATTGAGTATGCAATAGCGGATAAATAACACATAAAAACAGGTTGCAAATAGTGGAGGAGAATTAAGGTAGGATATGGGGGCTGCAAGGCACAGACAGATCAGTGGATCTAGAGCAGCTCCAAGTGGTCGATCTGGTGACAGCAGCCTGGGGAAAATAAACCTTGATGTGATTTGTTGGTAGGAGAGCTGCACTGTAGCCTGCCTTTTAGCTGACACTGTTCTGTGGTGGCATGGAGTTGAGATGATTCCAATTTCATGCACTGCTGATCAATGCTATGGACAAGATGAAGAGATGTGTTGTTTGTCACATTTTGATGTAGTATGATTCTATGGAGGGGCTTCTTCCAATAACTGACCTACGTGGGGGGTTTGGGGAATAATAGAATCATTAGCTTGAAACATTTCAGGGCATTGGTTGTAAACCACGAGAAGAAGAAGAGCATTTTCTGAATAATCAATGTTTTGTTTCACATAGTTGTTCATCTTAATTGGCCGTACTGTAGGTTTCCCACGACTAATACAAAAAGAGATAAAATAAGAATATGTAAAGAAAAGGAGCAAAAAATATGAACTGTGTTACTAAAATTACAAAGGCAAAAAGTAATAAACATCACAGGTGGCTCCACACATTTGTCTTGTTCAATTTGATAACAATTTAGGTTGACTTTACTCCATTTTCAAAAATGACTGACAGAGTCAACTTTAATTAAATTACAGCTTTAGTTTAAAGTAGCAGGTTGTCATGGCGGCACAGAACATTTTCTGTACCACAACAAGGTAGGATTTATACTATATGATCATACATTTGAACACTTCGAGGAGCCTGGGGTCACTGCTGCTTCAGAAGGAACAGACAAAGTTGATAAAAAAACGACTTCACTTTCTTCTGATAGTGTTTTTTAATAGTGTTAAAGTATATAAACTATATTTATGAACAGGGATAGTCTTTTCTATCAGTTATTTTATTTATTTGTATTCTTTATTTTACATAAAATAAAGGTTTTCACGACTGACGTTTTCTATCAGTCAGTTTTTTTTTTTTTAACGTACTTTATTAGTCCCTGAGGAAAATTCTGGTTTCACACTCTGTTATTGAGAGACATGCTTCTCACACATAGGCCCATATTACACACATGTACAAACAGGACCTGTGGACATGCATTAGTGGAGGGATGTCAGAGTGGGGCTGCTTCACACTGCTATGCCTTGCTCAAGGGCACCTCGGCAGTACTCAGGAAGTGCATTTCACTTTCAAAAAGCATTTCACTATTTTACCCGTGCATCTGCTCAGTGATAAATCAGTTAAACAGATTCCTGCTTTCTTATTTGGAATAAAGTTTCTTCTGTGCCTTAAAATTAATTTCTATGGCAGAAAACACCGACAGCAAATAGTGCTTTTACTTTCTGATTAAATTCACACAGTGGGTAAAAGATGTTTTTTTTTTAAAGCATTCTGACTGTTTGAGCTTATTAACGTCACTAATAAGCTGTTAGGAGGCTCACCAGTATAATCAAATACAAACTCAACAGTAACATAATGCACATTAGGAATGAGTCTTGTGAAAAGGCCCGTTTGCAAGGCTTCATCATTAAGATGCACATACTCATAACTAAACCATAGAGTTCCTGCTCTAGAGGAAAAGCATCCATGTCTGACAGGGTGCCTCTGCACCAGTTTCCTCACATTCCTATACTAAAAATGCTTTTGATAAAGTCTTTCTATTTGTGAAAATATGATGCAATCATTCATTAAACCCATGCAGTGAATTGTCAATGGAATAGATATCTATATATTCAAGTGTGTCTTTAAATTCAAACATCCTGAAATGTCCAACATTGGCATTATGTGTGAGAATGATGTCCCAGCATGCAAGCAGCACTTGGTGATTTCACTTCAGTGAACTCTAAAAGGTTGATAAATGTAAGAAATGGTACCCTGATTTTTATATGAGGATGAGTATAAATGCAGGAGTAAAAACCTGTGTACATAGCACTTTACTACTCCATCCGCAGCAGACTAGACAATGCACATGCACATCTGTCTGTGCACGCTCCCTGTCCCTTGGTGACCTAATTTTCTTTGTGGTTCAGTATAGCCCTGCCCCTTCCAGACAAAATCTATAATTTCTATTTGATGGTGCAGTCAGGCTCGGCTTTCTGGAGGACACTCGCTGAAATTGATGTGTCTCATTTCGGGTCTACTGAGGACGCCAATTACCCTTTGGAAACTGTTTGAGGATGCTGCTACACTCCCTTTTTTATCGTTGTTCTGTTGTTTCTGTCTTGCTCTCTATTTTATTCCAAACCGTTCTCTCTCTGAACTCTCTATCCCCATCCCATTTCAGGCAATATACTTCTTTCTGAATTGACTGAATACCTCTAGCTTTCCACTGTTTTTCATTATCACCCTCTCCTTTCACTCCTACCACAGTGCTGGTTTGTTAGAAAAAAACTGTCCAGGTTTATGCTGTGTGTTGGATTGGACTATTTTAAGGTAAACATATTGAGCCTGAGCTGCTTTTGTCATACTAGGATTTTGATCTGCAACTTCTGTTCCACCAAAACTAATCCTGATTCTGTTGCAAACACAATAAACAGAAGCATTTGAGAAAAGAAAGGGATGTTCAGAAATGTCCTTGTTGCCTCTACATTTATCTACTGACCAGTAATTGTTCTGATCAAGTTTTCAGACATCATTACAAATATTGGTTCTTTCAATTCATCACTGAAATACTTAAACATAATTTCAAAAGATAGTTTTCATTTCACTTAAAGTTAGAATTAAGATCCTGTCACCACTTTGTAGGAAATTGCTCTCTTTGGTATCTAAAGTAATTGAATGGTTAACTGTGTTCCTTTTCACCCAAGGTTTAATTTGCTGTCACTTTGAGTTTTGGGTAAGTATGTCACTGTGGGCTCCCCTGACCGATTTACTCTGGGTTGAAGCTGAATAATGTTTAAAAGCTCCAGTATGTCCTAAATATTCACCTTTTAAATATTTCCTTTTCGGGGGGCTTTTGTCTTTAATTGGACAGGACAGTGGACAGACAAGGAAATTAGGAGAGAGGGAGGGGAATGACAAGTGGTAAAGGAGCCACAGGTCGGACTTGAACCCAGGCCGGCCTGCTTGGAATACTAAAGAGTCCACACATGGGGTACAACCTAACCGCTAGGCCCTCTTTGCCCCCCAAATATTCATCTTTTGACCCAATAGTTTGTTTTGATTTAAAGAGGCCATCTCTTTCTTTCATGGGTCAAAAGCCATCTCTGTAGTGCTAGGCACATGTTGGGGAAATTACAGCTGACATGCATCCTATAGTGCAGCACATTTTAAAGGGTTTGACACTGTAGCAACCAAATATTAAGTAAAGGTGGGCATAGAGGCTAATGTGTAATAAGCTAATGTTTCAATTATTTTGCTGCAGCTGCAAAATATTGTGAGCTGATGCAGCAGATACACTCCTGTCCAGTGGCTATTTTGATACACACAATGATGCATATTTTCTTCATGCAACTGATTAGCTTCTGCTACCACTTGAGCTAACCCTGACCACTAAACTTTGTAATGTTTTAGTGCATGTATGAGAAAGAGACTGAGAGAATGTATGTACCTGTATCTGTTAACAAAAACCTAACTTTATTATTTACTGGATAATCAAAGTTCAGGAAGGCTTTGTTGAGAATGCTTACATTTGGCAAACAAAAATACATTCTGGTTGCAGTGTTAAGGGATGGCCTGTGTGACCAGAGCTTAAAAATAACGAGATACGTGAAGAATGTAACCTACAGTATATATCACTGCAAGTGTCATGATCACGGTTCTTATCTACTAGGATGACACTTTAACAAAAACATATATTTATTTTTACAGAACGCCACAGAAAGTTCTTCTTAAGCATTACTGCATCCTGGTGCAATAAGAAACATACCAAAACAAATATAGACTGAACCACTCACCACTGCAACTTGTTTCATGGTGTCCCTCCAGGTTTTGTCCACAGTAGTGAAACGGCGTCCCTCTTCTGGCATTTGAGTCATGATATCTGGGGAGCTGAATATGGGCTCCAGGTAAAGCCACGTGGACTGCACCTTCAACCATTCATCCAGGATCTCTTGGAGAAGCAACAACTTGTCCTCCCATTCCCTTCGGAAGAAAAGTACAGGTAAGTTGAAATACAACATTTGGGATTCAGGGGGGGATCTATGTGACGTGTGACTGTAGGAGAAAGCTAAATAAAATGATAAAAAAGCTCCTCACCTGGTGCTGAAAAAATCCTTAGCTACAATAATTTTACTAGGTTAAAAAAATCAATCTTCCCTTTCAACTTTTGCATCGTCATGACAAACTGATTTTGTTTTACATTAGCTACGGAATCATTATCTACTGCCCACAAGCTGGATGAAGGCATTCAAAGTACTTATGCAATATCACTTAAAAGATCATTAGAAACTTTACAGGAGAAGCTTAGAAATCTAACAAATCTCACATAACATTTTAATAAAGCTGCAGGCAACCCTGTTACAAACAGCGCCTAGCAGCAACATATGGTTGCAAAAATCTCACAAAGTTACGGAGGTCATATTCTGAACTCAGGCAAAGATAAAAAACTAGATAGTAATAAATGAATGTGCCTATGTGTGCTCAACTGAAACTATTGTTTTTCAAAGTTTCACAAAGACTATTGTCACTATAATTCTGAGATATACAAACAGTTGAGGTCTTTATATTCGTATGGTAGCATCAAGTCTGTACAGGCCTCACAGGCTCATAATGGGGCTTGCACTGTCACTCATCCCTGTGGGACTTTATATTGAAGGACTTTCAAGCAGTATCTAAAAGTCAGTAAAAATCAGAGTTTTGCAATTTAAGTGTTCATTTTCCTTAAGCATTATAAGCTGATTGCACCAGTTTACCACTTTAGTAAAAGCCCTGTTTAATAAACAGAACTAAAAGTGTTGAACTTAAGTCAGGTCAACAAAGCTCGCTATGTGATATTTAAATACACTAGCTAAGTTTAGGCAAATCATTCTCAAGAAAATCTGTCCTTTTTCTCACCGTATCTCCACTTCAAAAGGTTTGATGAAAGGTGAGCCCCTCATGGTTTGTGTCTTCACTATATGATCATCCAACAGCATCTGCACTTCTTCCACAGATGACAGGATCGAGGTGCCCGTCTCTCTGTAGACCAGGAGGCAGAACACCATGTCCCCCCATTCGCCGGCCATTTTCTCCATGGCTTTCTCCAGGGAGTACTCCTTGCTGGCTGCCTCACTGATGCCCTCAAAGCTGCTCAGGTGTTGATCCAGGCTCAAGGATAAGAAGTGAGCCACACAGACCTGATCATCAGCTGGCTGCAGGGACACACCAGTCACCTCTGACATGGATTCCCAGTGGCGTTCACGTAAACCTGGATTGCACAATACCTGTGAAGGAGTAGTTCAACACAGACATCGTGAAAAGACATTGAAATATACTGTTTGATTATTTAGCTTTATGGTATGACTATGAATGACATTGAAGTTATGTTGACTCCTACAGTACAGAATGTATTTTTCTCTGTTAACTTCATACTGTACCTGCACTATAGGAATGTGCTCTTTGAATTCCTCCACCTTCGTCTTCATAGTGGTGGCTATGTTCAGTGCCTTGGGGACATCATTGAAGCCTTTCTCCAGCTTGTACAGAGTGCGCCAGAAGTTCCCAACATCTCCTTCCACCTACATGGGTCGGTTAGCAAATACAAATAAAAAATGGACAAAAACAAACCAACTTCTGATTAAAACTTTTGAACTAAATTTAGAAAAAAAAAATTACAGACACATTTCTATTTAAAAAAACAACCTTTTTAACATAAAGCGATCTCTATTTTATAAATATATGGATCAACTTCTCATCTTTCTTTTACTTCTGTAAACTAGAAACTGTTTGAAGAACAAACAGTCAATGAGGGCAATAACCAGCCATTCTTCAATAACTTGAGCAACTTTAAGAAGTATAGATGTGAGTTCAGCTTTAGTTCTGTAATAATGCCTGATCTTAACAAACTGTAGTCAGAATTTAAATGTAAAACATAATGCGATGGACAAGTCCAAGTAGAACTGACCAATGGCGTTTGAGCCGGCTATATTTGTATGCAGGAAAACATGCAGTGTGCAAAAAAAAAAGAGGTGTGAAGAATTAGTTTTATTTCAATCACATTACCCATAAGAAGCACTGCTTTTTTTTTACTTGGGTTGAGTAGGTATAAACTTTCAACATACCGCAAATGCCTCTGTTGCCATACGGACAGTAAGTTAAACAATAAAGATTGATATGCTATCTCACACATTGATTTGTCACACACAGTATATCTGAGGACAGAAATCCAGAGATTGGGACCACATGGAAAAGTCAAATCTGTAGCATAATTTGTGACTTAATTAATTATTATAATAATTAATCAGATGAAGGGTTTTTTTCTATAGAAGTTTAAAGTTATAGACAGCCTAAAAGCTTTCAAACAAAACCAAGTATCAAACTTAGCTTTGTTTGTTTGTTTGTTTTAGAGACCTTTTTTTCTGGCCCAAGTTCTGATTTTTCTTTTTGATATTTCTTTCAATTTTGTTAATAAATGTTTGTAAATCTTTTACTGCTGCACTATTTTCTCATTGTTTGTTCCTCACTACTAATGCTGCTCCCTGTGTTCCCATAATAAGACAACACATTTTTAAACTATGCCTGATAGATAAATTAACCTGAACACTTGACTTCAGTTGATGATCTACAGAAAAAACAGTTAATGCAGACAACAGGGCCTTGTAAAAAGAGGCCTAACCCCAAAACAACGCCAAGATGATACGCAGATTAAAGATGTCTCTGTTCATTGTGCATGATGATCTGATGTGTAAACGTTTATTCTTATTTCGAGAACTTCCAAGTCTTGTTACCTTGTCTGGGTTGACACCTGAGAGCGGTCCATTGAGCCACTTGTTATGCTGGTTTAGGAAGTCAGTGGCTGTCTCATAAAGGCGCAGGAAGGGTGTGAGCTTGTCCTGGATCTTTTTACGTTGTGGGTACTGGGAAACAGACCAGCCATAGGCTTCCTCCTCTAGGTTGAAATCGTTTATCTTTCCATGGTGGGGAGGTTAAGAGAAGTGAGGAAGAAAAAAAACAAAGTCATACAAAGGAAACATTGGGTTATAAGTAAATGAGTGCTAATGTATATTTGACACCTTTTGAGGCCCTTACAACTCAACACTGCCCTCCAGAGGTTTCACATTCAAATACAATACATCAAATTCCATATGTTAATCAACTGAAACATGTTTTTATTTCGAGCAACAACCTCTACCATGTAATGTAACTCTGAGTTGAAGTACTTCCTAAGTCAAATTTTATACACAGCATTGGATAACACATTTAGAAAGGGATCTCACAAGTCCATATAAGGTTCCTATGCACATGTACTACCAATGTTATTCTTTATCAGTAGAGGCAGGCCATTTAATCAAAAGCTCTGAGGCATGTTTCACTCCTGGGAAACCCACTGTTTGTACAACTCTTGGACAACTATTTATCTCACACTTAGAATACAGATTTACTGTATCTTAAGCTATCTGAAGTGACTGTTTGACTGAACTTAAAAGCCTAAGGTTTCCAATCTTTTCCAGCAGAGTACAAAGAGAGGCCCCTTAACTTTATCAGGTGTGATCAGCCCATCACTAGGTACTGGTACTGTTCATTTTTTTCAGCTTGATTTACTGCGTTGCTGTATTCTGTAGTCTTCATATACCTTATCCATGGCTTCCTCTAGTTTAGCATTGAGGTCCTGGGATTTCTTCAGATACTTGCTTAAATCTGTCAGATCACCACAGGTGGTAAATTCCTCCACCTGGACGCTGTAGTTCTCCAGTTCTTCAACAAAGCGATCACGGCAGAACTGGAATATACACACAGATATATGCACTCTTGGGTTTCAAGCATTTTTTTTCCACTATACATTCATTAACTTTTTGGCTCTTTAGTTGTAGTGCAAAAACATCCCGATTCCAGCCAACAGATGAGTAATTAATTGATAGTAAAGTGGAAATACAGACCTTAAGCCCACTCTGATATTGCTCCATCTTTTCAGCGGTGATCTTTTGGTTTTCCTTAAAGATGGATGGCATACTCTTAAACCACTGGATGGTCTGTGAGTTGAGCTGCATGTCCAATGGTGAGAGGTCGACAAAGTCCATCAGGAAACACAGTTGTGAGTTGGAGTCTGCCAATCTTTGCTCGAACAAGGGCATCTCTGTCGCCTCCAGTTTATTCATGAAGTCCTGAAAGGGAGTAAAATGTTGAAGTATTTCATTAACATGGCAGAAATAGTTTAAACATCCATCACCACTGCATTCCTATTCTTACTTTGTATAAATATTGTTCTGACAAAATATGGCTATATAGGCCATTAAAAGGTTTAATCTACCCAGACACATGCTTTTATATTTTCTGTATTGGCCTTGTATTTTGTATTCTTGTTAGCTTAAAGCTAATTCACATCTTCAGTCCCTTGGTAGGCCAAAATAAAAAGTAAAAAAACACTGAATAAAACTAGACAACACACATGTACCTCAAGGTACAAAGAGAAGTATATATCAAACCAACATATTCACAACAGTAACACAAACATGTCAAGTAGAAAAAAAGATCAAATCAGTGGTCTATGAGCTGTTTATTTTTTAACAGTTTAACTGTTGAATTTTTAAGTTACACTGTGTACACAATCATCTCTTAGTGAAGATATATTTGTTTGATTTTACAGACTTCTCAAAGCGAAAGTTAAAATTGTAATGGTATGGAGATGAGGCCGTACGTGATTCTCCAGTATGCTAAAGTGACAACACTGCAAAAAAAATGTTTATACAGAATTTTAGGTTTGTTTATACAGAGAGTCCAGTGGATTAATGGCTGTTTTCCCAGTTTGTCAACAGCACGTGATACAGTATGACATGTGGGAGAGGATAATAGTGTATATAAAGATCTTGGCTGCATCAATGGACAGCAGCTTCTAGTTTTTACGTACGAACAGTTACGCTAAATCATAGTCCACTGCTTATACATGTGAAATTATAGCCTGGGATTAAGAGAAGCCCGGGGACCAATTACAAAGCAAAAAAAAATGCTTTCAATTTATTATAACTATCATGTCTCTCATAACTTTTAAATACAACTGCTTTGTAGAGATGTGTGAGGGATAATTGTACATACTGCTGCACACATCCTCAAGCTGGTTTCAGTGACGAGAGTTTGGGGCAGTTACCTTTAGATCCATCAGTTTCTGTGTGTCAGGTGGTGTACTCAGGGCCTTCTCTGCAATCTTCTCAAATTCATTACAGAGCCTGTGAGAGAAAAAGAATTATTTCAACAAGGATCTACACAGATGTACAATGTTATCGTGACATGGCTTGGAGCTAAGAAGCACAGCCACCTGTATTGGATACAAATACATGGATAAAATGTAAAAGATGAACCAACTGACTGTTTGTTGAGTTCCTGATGATCCTGTAGCATCTGAGCGATCAGTCTCTGCTGTAAGTCTTGAGCATGCTTGACCAGAGAGTGGATGAGCTTATGGGACTGAACCTCAAACATGCCAAGACGTACGACCTAAAGCCCAAAGTGTTAGTTAGTAATGACTCTTTTGGTAGTGTTCTATGTGGAGTAGTTCCTATTAGCATTAGCTAGTAAAGACATGTTAGCAAACACATTGCTGTCACTCCACATTTTTACAGTTGCCACGAGTTGCTTTTAAGTTTCTGTTGGATACCTACATTATGTAACTGCCTTAGTAAATGTAATGGATTACTTCCATGTGTTTCATTTCTGGTCAGATCTGTTTTGCTGGTCAAGTACCTTGCATGATGTGTACTGGATCTGGTCAGCAAGTTCCTGGTAGTGCATCACCTCTGCCATGACTTCCTGGAAGGAGTGCTGCTCACTTAAGAAATGCTCGATATCCTCCTCTGCTTGCCTGGATATCAGTGTGGCGTATTTATCATACTCGTGGATGTACTCTTTGGGTTTTACACATTCATCCCAGAAAACCCTGTGCACTTCTTCCTGCTGGGGCTGAAGAATCTCTGGCAGGATAATTGGCTTCAAGGTGCTTCCAAACTGGGACTGGATAGGCATTAAGAAGAATTAAAAACAAGCGGATAACAAACTGCATTTATAGGAAAGAAGGGGGGAAATGAATGGGGTGTGTGACTTATGCAATCCCTCCAAACTTGGATTCATCACCTAAAAGATTTATAGATATCCTGTTCTTACAATTAATAAATGACACTTGTTCACATGTTCCAGATTGACTCGCTGAATATGTTTTAAACCTCATGGTTTTGTCTGTTTCAACTCTGATAAAGACATAGTAATGTCAAACATCAGTGGGTTTGCCCATATAAGGCTCCGGATCAATCAGAAGCTCTGGTCACTTTTTCCTTGTGGAATTCTCTGTCTTCTAACAGAGAAACACCTGATTCACGATGTCCAGAGAATCCTCTTTCAACCAGAAAAAACGAATTTTTTGTTTTGTGATAAAAAAGATAGGATTGATGCAATGCCAAGAATAAGAGCAATAAGTTGTCTCATCAACAGAAGAGATAATTGAGGTACCATGACAGCAGGAAGAAACACAACAATCTCTGCAAAAAGGTGAGAAAAAAATAAATGTTACATACAGTTCCTGAGGCACCATAACTGACACTCATGTCTGACTACATACTTAAACTTGAGGGTCTGCATTAAAAATCTCGTCCTAGCCTGTGTGCTCTTTTGGACATTGATTCTGTAATATGTCATTTCTTTGACGTTTGCAGTCTGCGGTGCTGTTGAAGTGTATAACCTTGTACTCATTTGTGTTCCTATTTTTTTGTCCACAATATTTGGTTAATAAAGGTGGGAATCCACTCTCTGTATATTGTAATACTTCATCTTTCAAATGAACATCAGTTGACTGAACACAGCTCTAAACATTTAAAACCTAAACTAAGCAGTGGTTCCGATTTAAACACTCACTGACTGTATTCGACTGTAGCAGTTTTAGCAAGGTGTAAAATAAAGACACAGAGCCTTTTCCTCTTACCAAATCTGGGTACAGCTTGTTTTCCACACGAGGTACCATACTGATAGACCTGAGCATCAACTCATAGACATCAAGCAGGACCTCTTCATACTGTTTGAGGTCGGGCTCAATCTTGATCTCCCTGTCCTCCAGGACCAGATGCAGCACAAAACCAGGGTGCCCATAGGAGTGCTCTGACTGCTACAGAAAGCAGAAAAAGGCAGCAAACAGAACAATTCAAGCGTCTTACTGCTCATTTAGCTGAAAATCACTAATTGAAATAACACTGTTCTACTTCTCCTACCGGGTCTTGGGAAATGAGTTTTGTATAGTCTGTTATGGAGTCTATTGCAAGGCTCTGCAAGTGTGAGGTCATCAGTGCAGCTGCACAGTTGAAGAAGGACAGTAACTTGGTCTTGTTGGTGGGGGCAGGCACCAGCTTATGCCTGCACCCCAGGTAGTAAATATTTTGCATTTCAGGAACCCAACTGGTGTAGAACATGGCAAAATGTCAATTAGATTGTATTAGTAACAGCAGTTAAATCCATATAACACACAAATAACAAATACAAGTATCAAATGATCAAATGACAAAATAATATATTAAACTTATACAGGATGACAGGGAAGGAGGCCACCACTCAAACAGTGGCTCGTTGATTATGTTATGTCTCTGCAAGGATAAAACTACAGTATGATACATTCTCAGGACTAGAGGAGATTATTGTTGATTTCAAGTTTCTAAAGAGGCAAAGTCAGAGGAGGATACATATACCAGAGCTCCTGAACTACAAACAGTGCTTTGTCAACTTTTTTTAACTAAAACACAACTGAACTTTTGTGGCTCAATGGTAGAGTCGTCTCTCAACTGGGAGGTCAGTGGTTTGATCCCGAGATTCTGCAGGCATATGTCGATGTGTCCTTGGGCAAGACACTTAACCCAAAGTTGCTCTCTCAGCTACATCATGTGTGAATATGTATGAATGTGATTAGTTCATACTGATCTACACTTTACATAGCAGCCTCTGCCATCAGTGTGAAAGGGTGTTAATGGGTAGGTGTGACTTGCGGTGTAAAAAGCGCTTTTTAGTAGTAAGAAGACTAGAAAAGTGCTATACAAGCTCAAGTCCATTTACCATTGCAAAAGTAAATACCAAACTTGTATGCTAATGCAAAGTTGGAACTGTTGAAAAAGTAAATAAATCAATAATTACGATTTTTTATTTTTTTTACTTAAAACAACATTCTGAAAGCTCATTCAAGGATTTTATAATACGGAAAGTATTCGAAACATGTCATTCTGATAGCCAACGCATGTATCTTGGTGTTAGATGATAATGTGGGCTTACTTATTTAGGAGGATTCCTCTTGCATTCTCAACATGTCTGTTAACAATCTGCTGAAACACAGAAAGCTCCATGGACTCCTTTCTGCTGTGGAACTCATCAACATCTATCAGACGGACATTTCTGCAAGAAGGAGTAAAAATGCAGGAGGATATATTGTAATGTTTTGAATCTAAATTGAAATCTACAACAGCAGTCATATGTTCACATAAGTTTGACACAGCACATTATATAATATTATTACACATGATAGAAAAGTGGTTAAAACAACATGACTTTTAAGTGAACACATGGTTATTGTTCTTTAAAAATTATGTCCAATAATTATACAGCTAAAAGATCAGCAGTTCTTTTCTTCTTTGTTTGTTTTTTAATCCGTCTGTGGGCTGGAAAAAATTGTGAGAAGTCTTGAAAACTTTCCATGGAGATCTTAGGAACCAGGAACACTAGTTTATAATTTTTTGAGAGGTTTGATTTATGAGAGGTTTGATGTAAAATACCTTTTTTCTATCAGTGTAAAGTGTGTTTTTCAGGTATAAAATTAGCGTATAAATCTACCCATACTGTAATTGCCATATTTACACTAACATTACATTTTGCATCAAAGCCACTGTAGTAGTGATAATACATATAGGATCCTGCAGTCTATGTGGCTCATTTACAACTAAGTCAACGTTGCAAAGTATTTTGTAATAGAAAAATATTCAGTATATATTATCTTGCTTTATTCAGCAATATGACCTAAGTATATCCAACTCATCACCTAAATTTCAATTGCACTTTAAAAGGTAAGATGAACATGTCAAAAGATGATTTTGAAAGAAGAAAAAAATGTATCATAGGATACTTACTTGTAATAAGCATGCCAAATGAAGACCACCTGCTGCATTGTGGGGTTGACAGTGTGAAGCTTTAATCTCATCCTCTTTCGTGCATTGACAAAGGCTTCGTTCCAAGGTTTTGGCAACACCTCCATTCTGACAATGGAGGGGGAAAAATGACTCAGAAAACGTATGTTTTCCTTTTGGCAAAATATATATTTGTAATCCTAAAAGCTTCCTGTAACTGCTGAAAACAAGATGCTCTATATGGCCCTGGTATGAGTTACAGAAGCACTGTATACTACACACAGAAAAAAAACATTCAACTATCTCCATCACATTCTACTAACTCACTCAAGCCGGTGTGGTGGAAGATCTTTCGTTTTGTCCTCTTCAATTTCATTTGAATCTCTGAATGTATATCCCACTGCAATCGCAAACAAATGTTGAATTAATAATCACAAACTTTTCTGTTGCTAAGGATGTTCTGAATGTATTTTAAGGCCAAATGCATGTCTAAAGGCTAAATCACTTATAAGCTCATAACTCTTTAAGTATAATAAAATAGATACAGATTGCTGTCTTGACGCTGAGCAGGTAGTCCTCCTTGATCTCATCCCCCAGTGGCTCAATTGTTGTCTTCAGGCTCATCAGATGGCAGGGGATCAAGGCCTTAATGTTCTCCATCCAAGAGTCCTCAAGAGGAGCCACATTCTGAAGGTCTATCCCATTCTGGATGAAATATTTATATCTCTGACAGGACAGAATGTTAGAAACTATTCAAATTAGTGGTAAGGACATTTTTAACACACAATTATCTAAATCTTACTTTGAACTGTTTTGATGACGTTGCTGATTGCTCAATGATCGTTTTTTGTTTTTTTTTAACCAATATTAGAAAAAGCTTCACTTTTTATGGGTTGTATGTGTACCTTAGCTAGAGCTATACTTTCATTGTGTTCCCTGATTCAGTTAACTTCTATTGCACATAAAACAGGCAATAACTTCAAATATAGATAATATTCATTTGTATTAGAAATAGACTAACAAAGAAACATGCCTCGTATGTGCAACCAGACATAAAACAAAAAACCACATTGATTAAAAAGCTACCAGATCAAGTGTCTAGAGGGGTCATGTAAAAGGACTGACATAGTGTCTTCATTATTGTCATGTGAACAACAAAAGAGGTTCTGTGACAAGATACATGGTATTAAGTGTGTAATGCATTTCACCATTTCATAGTTTTCCTTTGTTGTAAGTTTGGAGATGCCACATGGTAGAGAGTCGCCATCCTCTTCAGGCTGGCTAAAAAAACAGAATTAATTTTACATACATTAGTCAGGTAGTTGGATAGTTAGTCATGTCATTCCTGTCTTTTACTAACTTATATAAAGGACACAGTATTATGCAATGATGTAGAGATAAAGTAAAGACAGAAAAAAACAAAAACCTTGCTTGAAATAATATATAATCTTGTGCAACTCACCATATGAATTTAACCAGGGTTTCACGAAGAATCCGGTGTTTTTTTAGTTGATTTTTTATCCTTGTGCGGGTGCTGTTGCAGTACTTGGAGGTCCCAGAGAACTGCAATGCCTTCCTTCTCCGGAGCAGTGTATGGCCTGCTCCATAACTTTTACCTGGTCCACTATCTGCCCCGTCCATCTGCAAATCCCCTACAGCAGACACAGGATCAAGAGTTTCAAAGTAATTTCCATCACTGTGGTCTTCTTTGAGTATGTTTTCTTCTCTGTGAGAGATGTTACAAATCAAAACTTCTCACTCACCTTTTACAGCTCCTTCAGTTCCTTGTGGGTTCTGGTTGATTGGGAGATACAGAGAAAATAGACGATGTTTATCCATCCAAGGCTGTTGATATCTGACCTGAACCATAAAGTTAACCGTCAGCTAAGGTTTCATAGATAAAACAGTTGACCTAGGTAATTATCGTGTTAAAAAAAACAATGCACTATCGTTGACTTTTCCTAGTCATTTTTTTAAAAGCGTCCATATTTGCTGACATTTACACCATAAACGGAAACAAATACTAAGTATAGATAGTTATTCAAATGGCTGATAACACGGTCAGTAAGCTAGTTCAATGTGACGTTACCATTAAAACACTGATAGGCTCTTTCCAACCAAGGAAACGTCGCCCTCTCATAATATACTCACCTGCGGTGGCCTAGGTGTTAAGATTGTGGCACTATCGGTCATTTTTGTTTTCTTCCTTGCTGAACTCATGTTGTTACTGCAAAGTTATGAGCTAACGCTAGCTTCACAACCAAACTCTTGTGCCGTTACTAGGGCCGTTGCTAAGGAAGCAATGTTGAGCTGCATGAGCACCAACCGGCACGATACATTTTGACCTGAGCATGCTGCATTCATGCGCTGCTCGGGTGGTCTAATTTTCCGAGTTGGGAAGTCGTTTATCCGACTTCAGTGTGTTCACGTTATTTTAGGTTCAGAAAGTCGGAATGTCGTAACAACAGCACAAAACAGCGCTGATGCTACGACGAAGTGTGAATGTCTCTCTGTTACAAGTTATATTTGAGCAAAAAGTTGATGTGCAATACGAGAATTAATAAAAAAGTATGTTCACATTAACAAAACATATTTTGCCCCCCGATTCTGACGTCAAGTCGGGAAATCGGGCACCTAATTATTTTCCGAGTTTCCGAGTTGTTGTTCCGACTTGAGCAGGTGTTAATGTGCATTTTGCAACTCGGAAACTACTTTTTCCGGCGTGTTAGACACCACATGAATGCAGCATATTCTACCCAATTTACGAAGGAGGTCACAAATAGGAGTTTTGCTAATTACTTTTTATCTGATTCCCCCCGTGAGATTTGTTGTGAAATAACTCTGCTGATATTTGACGAGGAACAGCTCTTGTCTCGGTCTGAGTAATTAGTGCAGCAAGTTTGGTGCAATGATGGAATTCTCTATAATGGCATAATGTGTGGGGGAAGTAGGCTACAGTTAATGAGATAGGCCTACAGTTAGGTTTTTTCCCATTGTCAGAAAACAATTATTATGTTAGACTAGGAGCATCAATTTTAGGGTTAATAACTAAATAGCCATTGTAGGGCTTTAATAATTGGGGAGCGCAGACAGTTGCATTCATTTACTAATGGTAAACCCCGCCCTTGCTTTCCCATGGTCCCATAAATTTAGAATTTACAAGTGCATAGTGAAACCATAGAGTGAAACTCAATAAATCCAATCAGGAGACTATGGAAGGCCATTTCCGCCAGTTAAAGAAATAAAAATGAAAACTTGGCTTTGTTGAGATGGGTTTTTTTTGCCCATATTAAGTCATAATTATAAGATAAAAAGTCAAAATTATGAGATAAATAGTCATATTTATGAGATAAAAAGTCGAAATTATGAGTTGGTAAGTGCTCCAGCTGGCATTGTAGTCCCTGCAACCCCTCAGTCGCCCAGCAATGTAAACAATATCTAATGAACTAAAAGCAGCATTAAAAGTGAATCCATTTTGTATTTGTATATAGGCTACAGCATGCTAAATAAGTTATGTGTCTGTGAGACCAGTGATATAATGACTGCATGGTTTACACTTATCAACAAAATATTACTCTGGTTGACCTCAGATCATTTTTGAATAATTATGTAACTTTCACTAATGAATCCTGTAATGTGTAAGTGGTATGTGCAGCATCACATGCTAAATTAAATGTCTACTTTGTGGCAAAAAAATATTGATTAAGTTTTTTTCTAAATTACCCCAGTAAGCAGTTTTATATGGATTAAATGGTTGGGATGGAGAAAGCAGCTTTACTTATAATTCTGACATCCCAGATTTTTAAAAGTAACCCCACAACAGCGTTCTATTTAACTATATGTGAATGCTAATGTTTTTCCCCATTGGTCTGAATCAACAACAATCTCAAAGTACAGTCTTAGATCATAAAAGCAACAAAATAATCCCAAAACAGGCTTTCAGTCCAGCAATTGTTTTTTTCTTAAATATATTGTTTTCTTAAACAATAATAATAAAGTAGGCTCTAGTCAAAATGTCTTAAATACTATTTATGTTTACTATGATGCAGAATAAAACATATTTTAGGGCTTGGTGGTAGAGGCAGTCGTCTTTAAAGGTTGGTTGTTCCATCCCAGCTCCTGCAGTCCAAATGTTGATGTGTTCTTCGGCAAGACACTCAACGCCTAATTGCATAACCAGGGGCATGTGAATGAATAAGATAAGTTAAAACTAATGGGCACTCAACATTGCTTCCTCTACCTTCAATGTGTGAATGGGGGAATTTTATAGGCTATGCAATGTAAAAGCGCTTTTCGTGGTCAGAAGACTAGAAAAGTGCTGTGAGTCCAGTCCATTTACCATATTGAATATAGCCTATTGTAATGTAGTTTACCAAACCAAAGACAATTAAATGCTTGTTCTTTAAAAAAAAAACGTTGGTAGGCCTATATGTTTTTTTGTTGTAAAGGAGATGACACTTGTCTTACTTGCTGTAAGTTGACACTAGCAGTGATATAGATTGTCTGTAAAAGAGCTTTAGAAATCAAAGTGGCAGTCCTTACATCTTTATCAAAGCAAGAAATGTTCAAATAGGCCTACCAGACAAAGATAAGTAGAGGTGATAGCAAAAACGTGTGGTTTGGTCAGTCTTTAAGTAGGCTACAAATATTATGAGGGTGGTGCACAAAGCTCACAGATTACTTCAGCCACCTGAATAACAGCGCCATCATGTGGCCTTTTTTTAGAAGAGGGGTTTAATCAGTGATAGGATAAAATCAAGAAAAACTGTGTTTTGTAGGCCTATTTTTAGATGTCCCTATCTTCGGGCTCATTTAAAGACGAAAAGATGCGGGGAAATTATTTGAAAAATTAATTAGCTAAAAATAAGTTCCAGTTTGTTTATATCTTAATAAAAAAAAATAGAGATTGGAGACTTAAATACATTCAAATAAATAATGTGAAGTTATTGTAATTGTTGGGTGTTAAAGGAGTTGTCAAAAGTTCATTTAAAATCTCCATAGTAACCCAGGTTGCCAGGAGACAAGATTAGAAAATTAAGTAATTCGAACAATAACAAACTCAAGTTACTCAACGTCATTTGAGACAAATTGCACTGAGAGACGGCCGCAAATATTCACAGTGGTTTCAAAATTTGATATTTTCAAGAATTTCTTCGACAAAGATCTTCATTAACGACTTTTGTTCTCCAAACATCGACTGAACATCATCCTGAAACTCAAGAGTGCCAACATGGTGGACGTAAGATTGATTATTTGAATTAAAAAAAACCTGTTTTACTGTCAACACGATCGGAACATTGATTAAACGAGGCATGTGACTAATTAAAGTAAATTAATGACATTTAAAAGGCAGGGCCTACTCACATTAGCCTACACATGACAGACATTTGACAGAAACTCAAAATAGTAACACAAAGCGTTTATTTGAAGGCCTTCAGACCAGGTCGAGTTAAAATAGGCCCCAAAAAATAACTAACGAAAGTAGGCTGACTTTAGCTAGCCGCAGATGTTGGCATAATGTGCATTTATCTCAATTTTCATCGTTTATTATTTTCTCATCGTGAGGTTCATGATTCATAATCTTTATTTCTGTTATTTCTAGACGAGTAGGCCTATCGCTCATTTTTAATTTACGTGTTGCAAATCAACTTTTTAAATAAAGGTTAGGCCCCTATATGTGCATTTTAAAAATAAACAGCATTTTAAATCGCCATAGTAACAGGTTGCCAGGTGATAGAAGAAAATGAATTTATTCGAACAAAAACAAACTCAGATCCAGCAGAAAATATCCAAAGTGGTTTAAAAGTCTCATATTTTCGAGGATTTATTCACAAAAGATCGTCATCGAAAACGTTTCTCCTCCAATCGACAAGTGTTTAAGCATGCAAGACGTAAGATTGATGATTTGAATCAAATTAGATAATTTAAATATGTTGATGGTTGAAGCACATTAAACCAACAATAAGATAATAGATAACAGAGAACATTACGAAGAGAAAAATGACTTTCTACTGTAAATACTCACAGAAATGTGTCTTTGTATTTGTGACTTTTAATAATGTAAATGAATAATTATTGATTTTTGGTCATATTTTATAGTGTGAGGATGTGAGGACTTTATTTTTTAGAAAACATATTCTTCAATTTATCAGAGGTTTACATTTTGGGATTGTTTCTGTCTTTAGACGCACCCGCTATTCAGGATGGCCTACACCCTCGTCCAGGAGCCAGGCTGGTCCAGCCCGAGGGTGATCCTGAGGAGGATCCCGTCTTCAGCCGGTTCTTCAGGAGGTCCATCACCCAGGTCCCCGCCTGTAACTCCTCCTTCATCTCCTACAGAGGTAATTAATAATATCACTTATTAATTACATAAAAGATAACATGGACTCAAATAAGAGGTTTATAAGACTATTAACGTTTTGTCAGAAATATGAAAACATGTTTCTGTCATGATCTTTAACTGTTTCAAAACTCAAATAGCCTATTTTATTTATTTTGTGTTGAGAAAGAAACAGTGAAAGTAGTTTGGTTCAGGAACTTTAAGTTTTATGCTAAATGAATCTATGTGAGTGTAAACTTCAATATGTTGATGGTTGAAGCTCATTAAACCAACAATAAGATAATAGAGAACATGCCGAAGAGAAAAATGACTTTCTACTGTAAATACTCACAGAAATGTGTCTTTGTATTTGTGACTTTTAATCCTTTAAATGAATAATTATTGATTGTTGGTCATAACTTTATAGTGTGAGGATGTGAGGACTTTATTTTTTAGAAAACATATTTATCAAAGGTTTACATTTTGGGATTGTTTCTGTCTTTAGACGCACCCGCTAATCAGGATGGCCTACACCCTCGTCCAGGAGCCAGGCTGGTCCAGCCCGAGGGTGATCCTGAGGAGGATCTCGTCTCCTAGCTCTCCTTCACCTCCTGCAGAGGTAATTAATAATGTCACTTATTTCCTCTAAACTCAACAGTTGGTTTGTATTTAATCTCAAGAATGATTGAAATCTTTCAGGGTTTTTCTTTTTTAAACCCTAAAGTAAATCACTGCTCCTTAACAACTTGAAGTTGTAGTTATCTCATTGTTTAGTTTGTTTAACATTAAACACTGACCTTTATTTATATTTAAAGTTCTATACGGAAAAGATTTGGACTCAAACATGAAACATATTCAACAGTTAACTTTGTTGAAACCCTTGATCATTTTAGCAGCTGCTTCTATCATGATCTTTTTACAAACTAAATATTGATCTGTTTACTTATCAGGCCTTTGACTGGTTAAACATCTCAAATGTTTAATAATTATTGTGTTGTGAAAGAAACAGTGAAAGACGTTTGGTTCAAGAACTTTAATTTTTTATCCAAAATCAATCTTTGTGAGTGTGCACTTTGATCTTTTGATAGATGAAGCCCATCACACCAACAATAAACAGATAGTTGACAACCTGCCTACAAAATAATACAAATACTTATAGAAATGTGTTTGTGTGTTTGTTTGAATGACTTAAATGAACAGTTATTGAATGCTCTTTATAACTTCAGTTTGAGGATGACTTTGAACCCGAAGTTGAAATGTTGGTTTGTTTCTAGAGCTCCGACTGGACTGTCCACCACAAGGATCTGACCAGCCTGAGGATCGTCCTGCGGAGGGTCCCTGCAGCAGCCAGCTCTCCAGAACCGTCTCCGCTCAGGTCCCCTTCTGTTTCTCCTCCTGGCTGTCCCTCTAACCCTTTGCTCCTTGACCTTCATGTGAGCTCCTCCTCTTCTTCCTCCCCTCCTCGCCCTTCTCCCCCCTCCTCCCCTCCCTCCTCCACTTCCTCCTCTTCTTCCTCCTCCACTTCCTCCTCTTCTTCCTCCTCCACTTCCTCCTCCACTTCCTCCTCTTCTTCCTCCTCCTCTTCTTCCTCCTCCACTTCCTCCTCTTCTCGCTCCTCCTCTCCCTCCTCTTCTCCCTCCTTTTCTCCCTCCTCCACTCCCACCTCTTCTCGCTCCTCCTCTCCCTCCTCCACTCCCTCCTCTTCTTCCTCCTCTTCTCGCTCCTCCTCTCCCTCCTCTTCTCGCTCCTCCTCTCCCTCCTCTGTTAGGCACCAGCGGAAGCGACCGGCTGCACGGGCGGAAGGAGAGCCTCCACGGAAGCATTCTCACTCGAGATAAGCTACCGTGTTGAGTATAATATGATAAGATAGAATAAGATAAGTTAAGCTTAGATAAGATAAGTTAAGTTAAGTTAAGATAAGATATTATTGCAGACTAAGGTTGTGATGTGTGATGTTGTTTTCTCTCTTTAGCTCTTTTGGCACTTTGGCACTTACTGATGGGTCTGATCACTTGGCATTTGTTAACATCTTGCTCCTCTCCAGCTCCTCCTCTCCTCCAAATATGGTCACAGAAGAAATTGTTGAATTTCAAAAACAATACATTTCAGCATTTTAATAAGCATCTCCTGCATATACGTAGTGGTTCTCATCCAGCGCTCCTCCTCAGCTCCACCCTCTCCTCAAAACAGGGTCACCACCTTGGTATCAGTGTCTTTGCTCACTGTACCTGGTATATTATGTTGTTCTGTGTTTTTACACTGATTCATTGTTTGGTCGTTTGCTCCTCTTCAGCTCCATCGTCATATTCAAACATGGTCACCTCCTCTGGCTCCAGCTCACAAAAGGCTTTGAAATGGCAACAAAATAATGAGTTCTGTTACAGTGGGATCGTCTATTAATTAAACAAAGCATTTGCTAACCTCTGCTCCTCTCCAGCTAATCCTCCAGCATTATATTGAACATCTCCTGCACATAGTGGTTCTCATACAGCGCTCCTCCTCAGCTCCACCCTCTCCTCAAAACAGGGTCACCACCATGGTATCAGTGTCTTTGCTCACTGTACCTGGTGTATTATGTTGTTCTGTGTTTTTACACTGATTCATTGTTTGGTCGTTTGCTCCTCTTCAGCTCCATCGTCGTATTCAAACATGGTCACCTGTGGCTCCAGCTAACAAAAGGCTTAAAAAGGCAACAAATCCAATGGTTATATCACAGTGGCTACATCCATTTTACAGTCTATGGTTGTGATGTGTTTGTGATGTTATCACCTACTATTACTAAATGTAGAAACTCATTCTGCAAACTAGCTGTTTTAGCAGCTAATGAATTGATACTGTAAGTCCGGGCTTTTGGTCTGATAGCTTGGCATTTGCTAACTTCTTGCTCCTCTCCAGCTCCTCCTCCTCATGTCCAAATAAGGACACTGAAGAAATATTTGAATAAAAAAAATCTAGTAATGTGTTATTTCAGCATTAAAATGAACATCTCCTGCACATAGTGGTTCTAATATAACGCTCCTCCTCAGCTCCACCCTCTCCTCAAAACATGGTCACCTGTGGCTCCAGGTAACAGACCAGTGTTTATATCACGGTGTTTACGTCAATTTTACAGTCTATGGTTGTGATGTCCTGACTTTTGGTCTGATAACTTGGCATTTGCTAACATATTGCTCCTCTCCAGCTCCTCCTCATGTCCAAATATGGTCACATTAGAAATAACTGAAATAAGAAAAAAGTGTTTGTCATTTATTGTTGCAGCTCTTGTTTGAGATTCAGGTTTGTTGTCGACTTATTCTGGCAATAATCTCCCTCACCAGCTCGAGATCTGACAACGGGCTCAGACTGTCTGGTAACTTTTTGGTTTGGTTTTTATTGGTAACCTCTTGCTCCTCTTCAACTCCTCCTCTCGTGCGAATACGGTAAACTCTGGCTCTTAAAACCTTAACATGGCGACGGTAAAAATAGAAAACAGGAAACTTGAACAAATAGTAAAGGGTTATAAATATGAAAATGTGATGTTGTGATTTTTTCTAATTTTATGTTTTTTCACAAGATGTTGTGTTGATGTGGTGTTGTATTGTCATGTGTTGTATTTTGTTGTGTCGTTATGTGATAATGTGACGTCAGGATTTTTTCTCATTTTTTTGTTGTGTTGTATGCGTTGTGTTTGTGTGTCATGTGTAAATGTGATATGTGGTGTTATTTTATGTCATGTGTTGTCTTGTATGTGTTTTGTTGTGTCTGTATGTGTTACGTTCTGTTGTGTTGTCTCGTCATGTGATCTGATCTGATGTGATGTGACGATTAATGAGGTCACATGATATCAGGTCACATGATGTGAGCTACATTTGTTTTCATCAAAATGAACTTTTGGTTCATTGAATGTCACAGCGTCTCTTTGATTCATTACCTCAGCAGACAGGTGGGCTCTAGAAAAAAGGTGAGTTCAATTCCTACACAATGTTTGTTTTTAGCATGGGATCCTTTTTGATTTGTATTTTCTTCAGGAACAGGTGCTGAAACCAAAAGAAGAGCCATGAACAACACGACAGAAGAGACCGGAAGCAGCGCCGAGGACACAAACGGGATGAGGTTGAATGAAACGGCCGACGACGAGAGAGATGATAAAAAGACGAGAGACAAGTGTCAATGGTAAGTTAATGAAAACGGCTCTATAGACACTGAATATATAAGAAAACATGGCTCACTTTGAGAAACATTTTTCTGACAGTAAATGAAGTTTATTGTTATGTGACGTACGTCCAATAAACCATTTTATTGTTTGTTTGTTTCAGCTGAGACCTCGAAGCAAACAGAGGAGCTGACTCCATTTGAAGAGGAGACGGACGAGTTTGGAGACAACGCAAGAGGTTGGCACGATGTTTAGAATGAGTTAGCTGCAAAAACAAAGTTTGCAGATCAAATCTAAATAAATATGAATAATCTTTTCTGTCAACTGTTGGTATTTATCTTTATTTTGATGTAGGGGTCATTTATATAATCCTAATAATATCATCTTATTAAGGAAAAAACAGGTTTTCTCAAACATGTTGAATATCCTAACTCTGAATTATTTAATTTGAAGTTTATGTTCTGCTGCTGTTATCATATCCAATATGATGCAATCGTGAAATCAATCTTACTCAACAGAGGAGTTGATCACATTTCCAATTTCAAGTACATGTTGGCTAAATATCTGTAGAAAGCCATTTCTATTTTCTTTTGGAGAAAGATCCACAGTGGAGAGTAATTGTGTCACTGGTTCTTCAATACAACATTTTTAACCCAATATGACAATTCATTTGAGCTATTGTAAAAATGTTCTCCACATAATGAGAAATCCCTGCACCTGTATTACTAGGGTGCTATACAAATGATCTTTGACTAAATCAAAGCTCTTTTTACATAGCATATAACACTCACTTGAAGACACAGGTCGTTTACAACATCCTTAAATCAAACTTTGGATCCAATGCAATGAAACAAAGTGTTTTAATGACAGGTTGACAATATTTGCTGCAAAAACAAAAGTGCGGCTGACCGAACATTTCAGGAGTCCCAAATCTGCCCATAATGCATCAAGCCTCTGCCGCCTGGTCCTGCAGTGACGATTTAGAGGAGCAAAGTAACTTCAAATGAGAGATAGTCATGTGGGCACTGATCAAACTCACTCATTTCTGTACCTACCAAATCAGATGTGCATGCAGAGACTCATGCAGTTCAGAGGGGGGAGATTGTAACCCGGGTTATTTTCTGTAGTTCACATGTTTACGTGTTTCATAAACACACATGTTCCTTAAGGGATGGAAGCTTATTGGCAACACGTCAATCTGTAGAACAGAAAAATAAAGCTCTGCAAATTGAAAGTGTTTGCAAGAATGTGCTTAAGTACTTATGGTGGTATTGAAGTTGGAGTGACAGTCAGACATGCTGTTGAGATTGAACATGTGAAAGCAGTGAACAACATAAGTTACACAGAGGCAATGAAGAGGGTTCAAGGACAAAGCAGAAGGAAGAAACTGATGAAGTACACAAGATGTCAACAGCAGTGGTAGGTTGAAAAGAGGAAATGAATCCAGCACTGACAATGGATACGTTGGTTGTGTGACTTGTGTGATAAATTGTCGCCATCAGTTGAAACAAAAAAACAGAAAAAAATCAAAATAATTGTGAATGGAGCCGAGAGGTTTCTGGGTATTAAAAAGACGGGTCCTGGGAGCAGATAAATGATGGGAGGCAAGGAGGAGTGGGACCGCAGGTGGTACGACAAAACTTGAAATCCATAGTTCAGAAAATATCAGTGAAGGGAAAATCAGCAGAGAATAAAGTCATATTACAGCATGAGGAAGAAATCAATGATATATCAATTAGGCCATTTACAAAAACAGAACTCAACCAATCACTCAATAAAACCATTATGTTAGCACCAGACAAAGATCAGATTTTATATCAATTATAAAGATAAACCATCTCAGTGAAACGTCTAAGGATGTTTGACTTGAATTATATCACAAAGTTTGGGAGGGTAGACATTTTGCCAGAAAGTTGGAATGAGTCTGTCATAGCTCTAATTTACAAGCCAGAAAAATATTGTACAAGTCCAGGGCATTACAGACCAGTTGCATTAACATGTGCAACATAATGGAGAAAATGATCAATTACATGTTTACATGGCAAATAAAGGATACATGTCTAAATAGCATGTGGTTTTAGGAGAGGACAAAATACCATGGATCCAGCTTTATGTTTGGAACATGATATTAGGAAGGCGCATATAAACAGTACAGAGTAGCAGAAGATTGAAAATAGGACACAACAGGAAAATATAACATGGTCGGCCTAACGAAAGTTCAAATTACGAGATAAAGTCATGTAGGCCAAATGAGAAAGGCCAAGGTCAAAATACTGAGATAAAAAAGGTAATAGAGACAGAAAATCAAAGCTTTACCTCAAAATGTCACAAGTAATAATTTAAGACAACCATCATTCTGAAATAAAAAAATGTCCATCGCAGGTTTATGACAGTGTCACAATATTAACTCACAACGGGGAAACGTTTTCACCTTAAGCAGGGTCCTGTGTTTTGTGGATATATGCTGAATTTTCAAAAAGAAATAATAATAATAATAATAATAATAATACATCAGTTTTATATAGCACTTTTCTCAATACTCAAAGACGCTTTGACAAAAACAACAACCAATGAACAAAACAAAAACAAGTAATGTAAGGGGGAGGATGGGAGTTAGTGGTTGTTAGCAGGGTTGAAGAGGTGAGTTTTTAGGGATGTCTTGAAGAAAGTGAGTGTGGGGGAGTCTCGAGTGTTTTTTGGGAGTAAGTTCCAGGCGGTGGGAGCAGCAATGTAGAAGGCCCTGTCCCCCTAGGACCGATAGTTTGTCCTGCATGGGGGGGACAGGAGGTTTGCATCTGCAGATCTGAGGGTGCGGGTGGCAGATGGCATAGAAAAGGTCCTTGTACACCTTAAAAGTTTGGCCATGAAGGCAGAACAGCAACAAGGCAGGACTAAGCCTTGCACACATGGGCAAGAAACTGTCATGAAGTGGAAAACAAGGAACTGGACCCAATTGCAGATACCAAAATTAAATATTTAATTAAACAAAAAGACAAAAGGCAAACAAAAAGTTAATTTCAAAATCCAAAAAGGGAAACAAGGAGCCACTAGGAAAACACTTGCAGTCACTGGGAAGCACAGGTAAGACAAGAGGGAAGGATCAGTGAGACTTTAAATAGACATGGGGTAATCAAACACAGGTGGGACAAACGACACAGGTGAAGACAATGAGGGCAATCAGGACTGGAGGGAAAACACACAGAGGCAGGAGAAAATACCAGACAAGAACTACAAAATACATCTGGAAACACTAATGACACACAGAACTCAATAAAGTCACAATATTACATATTAGAACATAGAGAACACAAGGACACGAAATTACAAAATAAAAACAGGAAAAACAAAAGACTAAACTAGTGAAACACACAAGTGAAACAAACACCAGGGAAGAATGAGAAAATCTGAAAATATACAAAATGCAAAACCAAATCATGACAGAAACAGAGCCTGCAGGGTGTAATACGTTGGTTTTCTGAAGGTGTTTTTTTTGCGAGATTGTTAAGCAGCCAAATGCTCTGTCATTCATAAGATGTGATGCCTCTTTTAGTCCACATTCTGTACCTGTGCCCTGAAGTTAAGAGTGCATACTCAAACCAAAATGTGAAGTTTGTTCTTGGTTTTTACACACAAAGGTCCCTCCCAACATACAAGAGGTCAGCTCACTTTCAATGAAGCTTTTGTAAAACAAGCACAGCATAGTACTGTTGTTGTTGTTGTTCCTAGTAGCAGGGGAGAGAGATGAACATCTTCTCTAATTAAAGATCTTTTCTTTAGGTTTCTTTGTGTTTAAAGTCAATGACTTATTTAAACAACAGTATCAAAAGTGGATTATCTCTGTGCTGTGACATGGTCTCATTTAAGAGACCAATCAACTCCAAATTCAATTCATTTCATTTACAGTTGTCATGACGACTACGGTCTACTTGTCATTGGCAAATGCTTTGCTCGACTTCAAACATGAAGCAGCCAATAACATTTTTAGCATCACTTGTTAATCGACGTCTATGGTAATCTAGATAGAGACCTACGAACAATGACTACAGTGATGGATGAAAATAAAAACCTTTTTTTAGATACTATCAAGGAAACCATTTTCAAACTTTAGAAATAACTAGGCTAAAGGATTTTTATCAAGTTGTTAAAAAGCCACAAAAGTCACAGAAGTTGTGTGAGTATTTTTAATATTAATGAACAGCTGACACATCTGAGAAGGTTTGCTTCAATATATGTAACCTTCACTCCGTTAACTTTGGTCAATGCGCCCTAAAGTGAAGAGCTAAATCTTATACTGTCTGCTTTGCTTTCCTGCATATTCATCTGTGTTGAATTCTCTGCTCCAGCTGCTCAGCTTCCAATGTAAAACATGTTGCTTCTTCTTGCCATGAGTCGTTGCCTTCTTATATTAAATAAAAACTATTCACACAGCTATTTACATGAACAATACAAAAGGATAACTATCACTCACATAAACTCCAATAAAACCTCTCACAACACCAATATCCTTTATAAGTGCATCAAGCTTGTTTGTCTTCAGAGCCAAAAATATACCGCAATCACTTTCTGACAAATGATATTCCCTAAAGCAAAAAAGAAAGATGTGGTGATAGAACTGTAATTCAATAGAAAATGGCCTCTGCTTTTCAACTTGAACAAGCTACAATTCATTGGATAATAAAAGGTTTAAAAATCCATTTTGAAGCCGTTTGTCTGTTTAAGATAATTATCTAATAATATTTGTGGGACAAGATACACTTTAACACTCTAAGACTTTAAGCAGGGCTGTTATTAGGAATATTACTGCACATGCCTGCTATCATACATTCGTCAACATACAGTTAAGCTCTAAACATGTACAGTATCCGGGAAAGGGCTTCGAGTTTCTTTTGGGAAATCCCATCTCTGGTTTGCCATGATAAGAAAGAAAAAGAAAAATGCAACTCCAAGCATTTATCGGGCCAACAATTCGCCTTGCAGAGGTCGAGGAGCTGCTGTGTAAGCTGTAACAGACGTTTTACTGCTCTCGCCACTAGCTGGTTTTCTTCAGCCCGGGCAGTGTGAGCTCATACCTGAAGAGGAAAAAGAAACATTATTAATAAAAGGAAACTAAATAATGTAGTTTCCCTTCAAACAGACGTGGGTCAAACAGTATTTGTCAGTTTATTCTTGATGTTTTTTAAACCAGCGTAAAACAATAGTTTTACATTTTGTGAAATGCACTGCTGTGCATTCTTACAGAGGGTTAAATGATCAGATTCATGCCACCGTCATGACAAGCTGTGAGTGTACCCCAAAAGAAAGACTGGCAAATGAACCTGGCTCTGTCTAGTGACGTCCCAAGTCTGCCTTCCTTAAGCTTGTGAAATAAGAAGTCATATCTTGTTTGTTAAAGGTAGAGTCAGAAGCAATGTTTCTTGCAGCTTGTAAACACAACATTCCATTTGGGCCCCTCCTTCTGGGCTCATCGCCACCAGAAGTACACGCCGACTGCAGGGTTAGCGTGTCAGTTACTGCTTGCACCTACACTGCAAGATGTCTGAGAATATTTCATTTGTTGTAATTGAAAAGCTGATAATTTAGCAATCTTCACCCTCGTTTTCAAACGAGCTTTATCCGCTTGGTGTTTCGACTCTATATGAATATATATTTTCTTCTTTGCTGCTAGGTCTGCATCCGCAATATTCACTGGTTTGATCGGCTTCCAATCGCTGAATGGTATCCACTCCCCTGTCCCCTGCGCGCTGTCATTGGCTATGGAAACACATCCACTTCCTGCCCAGAAACATCCCGAGTCAACCAAAACATCAAATTACAGGCAGAGAACAGTGTCTCTGCAGACACAAGCCCTTTTATAGACTGCGTTTTGGCAAAAGCATCGTAACTAAGCTCATCCCTCATTACAGCTTTGTACATTCATATTGATTTCCCGATGACAGCGGTCTTGTCATAGTTTGTGAATTCAGATTGCGTTTCAGCGCACGGCACAGCGGGAGCTCCACATACACACAGTCAAACATGCACAAACACACAGTGCCCACTTCGTCTCTCAGCAGCATTTCTTCAATCTGTTGCATCATCAGTGTAACTACAATATCAGTACGCACTTGACATGAGCTCTGCTTTTAATGCACATTTTATTACTTCTTAATTTTATCCCCAGTCAGATCTTTTACAAACCATAGACTTGTAATCAATGTCATCAAGGTGTAAAGGTTTTTTTTTTTACTTTTACTTTTCAAGACATACCGTCATTTAGTTTCACCAAGACGTTCACATTCTTGTTTTAAATGTCTAATTTGTTTGTCCTCAATGGATGGATGGCAATGAATATTTGTCAACATTCATGTGTCTACAGAGAAAGAAATATTGTGTAACTTTTCTGATCCCCTGGCTTTCCACAGCAGCATCATAAAGTCATCATTTACAACAAGTGTGTCCCTGACTTTTGCTCACCAAATACCTGCGTATCTGTGACATCTTACACAAAGCAGTTTGAATGACACGTCGTTTTTTGATGGTGATCTTACGTGAAGGATTAGGAGTAAATTATGCAATTTCTTTTAACAAAACATTATATAAATAACACAAAATGAATATAAAATAAAGAAATGCACTTTGTTCCAGAGCTAGAATAACAGGTAACTTGACTAAACCTGACATTAGACATTAGCTGTCGATCAATGTTCTTTAATAATCATCTTCTCTTAACACTTCGTCTAAGCAACATCACGATCACTTCAAATGAGACCGGCTGATGCCAATTGACTGCAATGGAACCATACATTGATTATTTTGACAATAACATTTATTGATATACAACGATAGTAGCTGTCGAACAGAAGACTTCTCAGTCTTGTTTTTCAGGCTGGATAGAGCAGTAGAAAGCTTTTCCAAACCATCCGAACCAGCATTGAATTCCAGACTCCGGGATCTCATCCTGCAACGCATCATTGGAGTTTCGAAGAGCTGGTCTTCTGCTGGGCTGCTTATTCATCACCTCACCCCTCAGGACTGACACCATTACTGGAGGTTCAGCTGGTGGGGTTACATGCCGTGATTGAGTTTGTACCTCAGCAGAGACTTGTAGAGGCTCTTCTTGTGTAGCTGGGGTGACAGCAGAGGTTTTGTCAGCATCGGTTACATTAGGTGGTGGGGCAGGCAAACTAGCGTCTTCTTGGCTAGTCTGCTTTATCCAAACCTGACCCCCCAGGACTGAAAGCATGACTGGGGGTTCAGCTGGTCGGGTATCGGGAGGAGGTAGTGTTGACCACTGCACAGCAGCACAGTATGGTTCATTGCCTGGTAAAGGATCTTGAAGTTTAGCCTCAGCAATAACACAGAGTTCATCATTATCATCTACAATAAACGCTGGAGCTTGCACCACAGCAGGTCCTTGATCTTGGCTGGGCTGCTTGTCATCAACCTCACATCCCAAGACTGAAATCATAACTGGAGGTTCAGCTGGCAGGGTATCAGGAGGTAGTGGCAAAAGTGTCACAACAGAGTTTGATTCCTGGCCTAGTAGAGGCTCGTCTTGAATGGCCTGACTTAAGGCAGAAGGTTCATCTGCATTAGCTGAAGGAAGTGGTGGAGAAAGTGTCATAATTGGTTCTAGTTCTTGGTTGGGCTGCTCATCCACAACCTCACTCCCCAGGACTGAGGCAATAACAAAAACTTCAGCAGGCATGGTAACATGAAGTGTTTGAGGTTGCACCATTGCATGCTCTGCTTCAGGACAAGGCATTTTCTGTTGTGCTTGTTCATCCATGCTGATGATGCCAGGAAGTTCAGCATTACTCAGAGGGAAAGCAGTTTTATCCAGAGGAGTCAAAAAAGAGGATGGTTCTCTGAGAGGTTTCACATCCATTACCTTACCATCCAAGACTGAAGCTGTGACATGAGATGGCAGGGTTACAGGCAGAGCTGGGCTTTGTGTAGCCTGGCTTCTATTCAATGACCCCTGGACAGCAGTGATGGCTGGAAGTTGGTCAGAAGGTATGTCTGAGGGAATCTGAGACTCAAATAGCACACAGATGTGTTCCACTGCAATACTTGTGATGACTTTCAACACCTCTGCCTCAAAGCTGTTCAACTTCCTCCTCAGAGTATCCGGAGGGTACATCTGCCTGATCTTTCCCTCAATTGAGAGGACCATATCGTCTCTCTCTGATCGGGAATAGGTGACATGAAGGAACGTGGTAGACAGTAAGGTGGTGGAGACTCCATCCAGAACAGCTTTGGTGACGCTTACAGCCATTTCAGAGAGCTTCTGGGAGGGCATGTCGCTGGATGTAATTTTTTTTAGGCACCCAGCGGCCCTGCAGGACTCTGGGAACCAAATCCAGCACCACCTCCTGTGGGCTCAACAGATTGGAGATGGGAGGATCCTGTTGCTGCTCCACCAGGATCCTGGCGTATTCGTGTGCCTGGCTGAGGATCTTCGGATGTTTATAGGAGGGAGGAATGTCCTCTGGAGTGTCAAGCAGTCTTTTTGCTTGAAACTCGACATCTCTCCTCTGCATGCTGGTGTTAACCTCCCTCAGCAGCTTGAGAAGAGGCTTCACCTCCTCTTCGTCGAAATCATCCATTTCAAATTCCCAGAGCTGGACTCTCAGGGACTTCTTGCTTTCTTCCAGCAGCAGTCATCACTTCAACAGTAAGCTCAGAAGGGAGCTGCTTCTTCTGTTGAAGGTTTAAAAATCTCACACCACAACAGAGCAACAATAAAAGTGTGTGTTTTGTTGGGGCTCTCCTCCACAGAAAATAACAACATCATTCATTTCATTTTGACCCCAAACAAAGTATGCTCCCCCCTCAAAGTCCTCTACGGCCCGTAAATTATAAGCAAAAGAAGGTTAAATGAGGTTGTTAACGAGCTAAAAATTCTGTATCAGTTTTTTTTTTAATCAACAATCCGTGTTTGCTTCTTAAATGCATGACCATGCCTGTGTCTGAAATTGCATACTTTTTTACCATTCAAACTAAGTATGATGTCCCATTAAGTACGTAGTGCGTTCAGAATTCATAGTTTATTTCATGTATGTGAGAAGAGGCCAGGTGTCTCATTTATAACCGTTGCGTACGCACAAAACGGGCCCTGAAACTGGCGTACGCCTTTAATCACGCAAAGTTTGTGATCTATAAAAACAAACCTGACGGTAAAATGTGCGCACTGATAAGCAAACTCTGACCCATGCCTACGTACATTTTGGAGGCAGGGGAAATTGGCGACACAGATGGCGAAGTGGTGAATTGAAGCCTGCAGAATGTGTATTGATGTCTCTTCCACATATTATTTCTCTAATCAAACTTACTGACAGATCCACGTCATCATAATCATTAAAACTGGCCGTTGTTTTACTTAGGCTATATGAGCCATTTTCAATTGTTACTTTCAATATGACAAGATATATACGTAAACAAATTCATTCATAAAAGTCCGCCACATTCAGTATTCATCAGCGCTGTCTCGCCTTAATTATCCCGGACGGACCTCAGAGGACCGGACTGTACACTAATGTAATCACTGATGTAGAAATTTTGATTTAAACTAACACAAAAACCATAGCACCATCAGTTTTCATTAATGTCTTTCAATATCGAGGATTTATTATCAAGTGTGATTTTCAGTTTGAATAAAGATGACTGAGCTGCGAGCGCACAGAGATACATCGGTGGCTTCACACATTTTGCCTTCTCGTTACTCAGCACCTCTTCATCACCTGCACGTATTTATTGTGTAAATTATTAAAGTTTGGAAATGAAGTCGGGGCATCTCTGACATGATCATTAGGCCTATATATCCTCGTAATTAGTCACGGAGCAGATGGAGTTTCCCTTGAAAAAATGTGGCCAACAATTAAAAGTTGTTGTTCATTGATCAAACTTTTGTTTAATAATATCCTACAGTGAGGGAGACTGCTGACTGACGTGAGCACTCTGACAATATATGAATCAGTGTGGGTCCTGTAAACATATAAACATTGCAGATGTACCCGTGCGTAATGATGAAAAGTTAATGTTGGCGCTGTAAGAGGACAGCGTGAATGCGGCAGCAACGTGGTGTCATTCTCAGATTTTTCTTTAGTTTGTGACCCTCCTGCTGCAGCAAACTACCGATATGTGCTTTTTAACCTTCACTTCATTCACAAGCTCCTGCATTTCTGGGTCAGAAAGTATATTTTCTTCGTCTAAACTTCCGGTTTTCGCCGAGATCCAGCGCTGGAAACCTTTGATCTGCCCCCTCGTTTGTATGCATTTTCATTCACGAACTGCTTTGCATTAACCGTTTATGGTTGAATGTGGGCGTGTAGAGGGCGGAACATGGGGCTAATCTACGTGCGCACATTTCCAGGTGGATCGTGATTTATAAAGGGAACATTGCGTGCAGGTGTGCGTACGAACGGTTTTTCAAATCTGAAATATTTTTTGCGCATGCCATTTCCGGGTTTTTGGCGCACGTACATTTTTAGTATGGATTCTAAGCACTCTTTTATAAATGAGACCCCAGATGTTTTCAAGATCGGTCATAATGTATAGTATGATACAGAAGAACACTAGTCGTACTCAACCGCCCCACAATGCATTGTGGCTCTTTAGTCTATCTAATAGCAGATTTCACAAGCCAGCCAACAAACAGTGTACAAATAAAAGTAACCAAACTGTAATAAATTGAAAGAAAAAGAAAAAAGGTCAAATATGTAATGAGGTTTTCAAAACAGTCAAAAGTGAAAAATCAAGACGGGCAAACCAGGTTAGTGTTTGGACCCAAAAATAAGCTCTTTGCAGGCTGCCTGCCTCAAGTAATACCGAAAAGTCATGGTGGACAATACAATCCTTCTGTTGTGAAAATCCCCACAGCCAGCCTCATTCAACGCCTGGCTTCACGATAGTTAAGCCTAATTCGATAGTTCACTTTTAGATGCTCGTCTGATTTTTATTCCACTGGAGGCCATGCAAAGTTGTGTCAATCAAATTCCCCTAAGAGTAGTGTGTGGTTTGGACACCGAGCTATGTGATGGATTTATTAACCCCTCAGGATCTTCATTGTTCTATTATAACAGCCTAGATATAAGCAGCTTCTTCCCCAAAAAAAATGTATGTTCAGGCTGTTTGTATGGCATCAAGGTCATCGCAACTCACAACATTGAGATTTCTCAACTCTAGTTAAGAGTCCTCTTTTGTTCTGTTATTTTTTGGGTGATTTTTTGTCTTTATTAGACAGGACAGAAGAAAGACAGGAAATGTTGGGAGTTGAGAATGGGGCATGACATGCAGCAAAGGACCGAGGTCGGATTTAAAACCCACGGCCGCCGTGACAAGGACTATAGCCTCTGTACACGGGGCGCACAACATAACCACTAGGCTACGAGTGCCCCAGGAGTCCTGTTTTATAGGTTTCTGTTAGCAAAGAGCGTGACTGACAGTGTGTTTTAGTGTATGTCGATATATGTTCATGTGTATGGTGAGAGGTGGGGAGGCTTGAAGATATTTTCGTGTTCCTTGCAGAAAAGGTTTGTGAATATAAATATAGCAAGACAATATACAAAATAAGAAGTATTAGTTCTTGGATTCATAGCTCAGGTTCTTTAAATCTAAAAATCCTCTTTGCATTAATTCAGAACTACACAAGAATTATTTCACTCAAATCATGGAAAGAAGAAAAAATAGGCATCATACCATTGTGTGTCGCCGTTGATGAGATTCATCTGTGCCAAATCAATCAACACCTGTGGACAGGAGCAGAACATGACAGTTCAGTTATTACCGAGAATATGTTGCCAACTGCAAGAGTGTGGAATCTACCACTAGAAGAATTTCCTACCATGCCAATGTCCTTTCTCTCGCGTGAAAATAACATCTTGTTATTTTTCACTGACACGTCCAGCTTCCTGGTTTTTGCTTCTTCAAGTGACACATCAAACTCAAACCTTTGACCAAAGAGGGTTGGTAGAAAACGTCAAGTTCAAGAAACAGTCAAAACCCCAGAAAGCAACTGATTAAAATGTAAGCTCATCAAATGTGTGATAATCTCTGAAGTTACTTGTCATTGAAGAAAGGATTGACTGTCCTCTTCTTCACGTGTGTCTTCTTGCGATGTCTCCAGGTTTGGTCAGGGAGTAAATACAGACGGATATAAGAGTCTGTGCCATTCTCACTGCAGGGGAATAAGTTCCTGTAGGTAACAGGTACAAAAAAACAGGTTTTCAGTGCGGGCTTTGCAATTTCTTTATCATAGTCCTTTATGAATATCTATCTAGCGTTTTTTTTTTTAACGCCAGCGTCTTTTTTCAATTGTTTTCGATGAGGAGAGAGCATTTGCAGCAGCAGACAGCCGCCCGCAGAAAAGACGCAGCGCCCAGCTTCTTTATTCCGAGCGATACACCTTTTTTGTGCAGCAGCTCCGAGCGCTTGAGTTAAAAAATCGTTCAACATTTCCGACGGCCGATGTCACTGGCACTCTTTTCCAAATGAATGATATTCCCCGCATTTTTGCCGCCTACGGATCGTGTCTTGTATTCGCTTTGCTCCACGTCTGCTGGGGTACAAACGATCTCAAATTGAAAACATAAAGTAAAAAGCAACGGAGCAGTCTCAGTCATACAGCGGCCGTTGTCAACAGACTGTCAAAGGCTTTATTAAGCTCTACGGGTGCACAGCCAGCGCTTTTATGTGCTAGATGGACACGGGGCCTTAGCCATGTGAATTTGAAAATAATTTTCTTTTTTAATTATGTTGGAATCAGTCAAATACAGGCTGTTGTAATCATTCTTAACAAAAAACTGTGTTTAAGTGACCTTAGGACTGAAAGAGAAATTATGCCAAGATGATTTCCCTTCATACTAAGCAAAAATAGCAAACCTCACTGCATTTGAACAACTTGATGGTTGCATATTTTGTTTGTCCAAGAGTTACGTATAAGTACAGTATTTCAAGATTACTTTGAAAAAACAAAGAGCTTATAATAATGGTATCAGGGCTGCTTGAAGGCTGAGATTTTCTGATTTACTGTACCTGCAGGAGTTTACCATGATGATGAGTTTGTTCCTCAGAGTAGCATAGCGTACACTCAGGTTGATTTCCCCAAATGAACCTTGATGTTTCCTGATGGCTCTGTAGTGAATAAACATTTATAGAGGTCACTTTTATTGTCCCTGCTCTTAAAACATCCATAGAAAGTTTTTTAAGTCGGCACAATAACAAGTGTTACTCACTCTGGATAGGACGCTCCATCTGAAAGATCAAAACGTGATGAAGCGATGGAGTTCTCCGACAGCAGGCTATGGGAATCATAGCGGCGCATGTTTGATGGGGAGGAAGGTGACTTATGGGTTTCAGAAGCCAGGAAGGAGCCACGGCGGTGATTTAAATAGTTCATATTTGAGCCGTTCTGGAAATCTGCCGACTGGGACGGAGATGAGGCTTGAGTGTTGGAGGAAAGTGCTTGAGAGGAGGACGTTGGGAAGGTGGGAGTGGATTCTGAGGCATTAACTCCTGGGTTTGTTTGCGGTCCTTGTTTTCTGACATGAGGAGGTGGATTGAGGATGATCTTGGGGGGAGGCTTTTCCAAAGAAAGGATCTATCATGGGACACAGGAAGTGACTAATGTCAGTGACACAACTTAAAAATTTCAAATTGAAAGTTACAGAGATCCAGGTGTAGGATGTGCAATGTGTGATTTTGATCTACTAAATGTGTGTGTATGCTTGTCAATATTATGTACCCACCCTGAGAGTGGCTTTCAGTTTGATCTGGCTGTTTGTTCCAGAGCGCTCCAGCTGGAAAAGCTGGTCCAGAGCCATGTTGGAGGTGTTGATGAGGCGACTCAGGGGAATGTTTAACACACCAAGCTGACTCTTCTTCTCATGCTCTTTTATCTGGACAACAAGAGCAGAGAGTGTGAAAAGTTTCAGTCCTCCTGAGGCTTTTTGAAAGTCTGACAAAGTTACAGGTTAGTTTAGGATTTACTACGGGTTTTCTCCTCATTTTAAAGTTATATTGTGATAAGGTGACAAGTAATAAAGGCATATTTATTTCTTCAGTCTGATAAGTATCCACACAGTTTCATATGAAGTCAACATAAGCAGCAGTTACCAATAACAATTTGAAGATTTTTCTCAGCTCTTGTTGCAATAATATTCATATTTGCCGATTAGAAAATAGAGAAGAGAAAAATGTTGGAACATGCCAATCTCAATTTTATTTTGAGATTTGAAACAGTGAATACAGCAAACGTGGAGACGGACTTATTTTTTGATAAAAAAAACATTTAAACAGCTGGGTCACTTCTTCAGAAAAAAAGTAAATAGTGTAGTTTGTACAGATGTAAAGGCAAACCTGAATACTGAGCTGCTGTGTTTTGACGCTATGCACAAAGAAGGTGAAGCCTTCCTCCCACACCGGGTCTTTGGACGCAAACACAACCTGTGAAAAAAAAAAATCAATCAATTGATGCTGAAATAAAATAAATTAAAATATGATTAATAGATATTATTCAATTGATGAAACCAATTCAGGACAAAATGTTCTATGAATTTTTATTAAAAGAGAGTCGTACCTTGCTTTTTTGTACATCCTTATCAACGGAAAATTCCACATAAGAGTTGGGCCCGGCATTTTTCTTTGTAAGCTAAAACAGAGCAAATAAATGACGAAGTAAGAATGCATTTTACGGTAAAAATGTTATCCTTCACATTTGTCATTTTTATTTTATTTCATTTGTTTTATTTTGTGATGTTTAAAGGTCATGTTCTGTGGACCTTTGAGCCTTACTTAAACTGGTTAAAAAGGAGCATTATTCTCCTTTTTAACCAGTTTAAGTAAGGCTCAAAGGTCCACAGAACATGTCTGTGAAGTTTCTTGCTAAAGATCCACTCTGATCCTGTATTTGATCATGCCTATAAACCCCTCTATTTCAGCCCTGCTCAGAACAGGCTGTTTCTGTGTCTGTAGCTTTAATGCAAATGAGCTGTGCCTGGCCACGCCCCTCTGGAAGGGCTTGGGTGGGTCGGGCCTTCTTACTCCTTGCCAGATTGTTTACAGTAAAAAGACAGACTCAGAGGGCAGAACAAACACCTAGCTGTAGGAGTGTCACCCACCTGGGGGAGGGGTTACTGCCCTTTGTGATGTCATGAAGGGGAAATCTCCAAACAGCCTGTTTGAGAACACATTTTTTGCAAAGTGGAGCAGGCAAAAGATAGAGAGGAGGGGCTTTTCTCCTATTTGGGGGTTTGTAGATGGACTAGAGACTCATATTGGTGTTAAAAAAACATGGTACATTTTTCATCATAAGTGAACTTTAAGTCTACAACGTAGAGGCATTGGTTCATTTCCCTTAGCTTCACACAGACACACAAAAATGTCTGAAACAAGAGTCAGCAGGTAAACTCATGAGCAGAATAGCTCATGGTTAGCAATTCATTTAAGCCACTTGCATTCAGTGTTTGATTCTCATATTACCCTTTTGTTAGAATTCTGCTTTAGCTTATTAAAAAATGCTACCAGCAGTAAGCTAACGTTGGGGGATTGTCAACAAGCAGTCTGATGCCTTCCAGGTTGGGCAGGTTTGCATTCCAATCCCTAATACACTGCAGACACACAAAAGCAACTGGGATACCTAAAACAGATGTGTGTGCTGGCAAAAACTCTGACAAGTACACGTTTCTCATTTCTCTACTGGAGAGGAATGTGAATGGTGCTGGTGTTAGCTGCAACTAGCATGCTAGCATTAGCCTGGCTGATGCTCATTTTTACAAGAGGAAAGATAAATTCAAAGGTGTGGACTAATTTCTGATGAAAGAGGTGTTCAGATCCTTGTCTTCAGTAGAAGAACCAAAACAACAATGAAAAACATTTACACAGAATACAATTAAAAGCTTATAATACTTTAAACGACGAGGAAAAGTAACCTAAAGTTGAAAGCAATTTAGTTATGCTGAGCTTGAGCTTCATTCCCACTTTTGCTGTTATACTTTTTTATGTTAGCCTATAACATAGATATTTTATTTATCATGCATTGTAGTAAAAGCAGGTTTGAACATTTGATCTGTTATTGTTTGAAGCAGAGCTAATTTATACTTCATAAAACATTCTCAGGTTATTATTTGTTGACATAAAGCATTTTTACAAGTGTCTATACTGAATTTCAATTTTTTTCAAATAATTCCTATTTAAAGCTGCAAATCTTTACATTTGAGAAGATGTGATCATGAAATGTGTGTTTTTTTTTTTAAATGAAACATGTTTTGTGTTCTTAATTTTGGTTTGCAAAGTAACTACCATGAAAAAATACAGTGGAATAATAATTACAATACACCTCAGGTTTGTACTGAAGAAAAGTACATGTGTTCATCTAAAGGTTTCCTTAACACAAATGGTTGAAGCAAAACTAAATTCAACATGTTGGCTCAAATATAAAGAAACGTTTGACTGGGTGACCTTTAAACCGCATCACAATGAATGTTTCTCCTGTGGATGTGAATAATCCACCTGTTAAACAAAATTGTTTTCCTCAATTACTTTTGAAATAACACATTTGATTCAAAAAATGACACGCTTAAATAAGAAGAAAAAGACAGTGTTTTTCTCTCCTACGTACATCACTGGTCCTTTTCTTACTGTATTTTTACACATGACCAGCAGAGGGCAGCCAGAGGCAATAACTGCTGATAACTTGAGTAACCAGAACTTATGAAATGAGATATCTGTGGAACAGGTCAGGGTCATAACGTGTCCTTAAATAACTCACTATTCGGTCACTTTTGCCTAATCACCCCAGATGAACAGGGTTTATAACATGAGCACAGATTTTAGGAGGTAAAATGTCACAGAGACTGTAACGTCATCTGTGAAAACATTTTTTTAAATACCTTCCTATATTACAACCTGGAAATCTGTAGAAGTTCCAACAAATGAGAGTAGACATAATAAGAGTTCAATTTGGTAAACAAAGTCCTTAACATGAATACGTTCAAGTAATCAGCATTTTTTCCATTTGTTTCTTTAAGCTGGGAAACTCACAGTGAACGGTGTCAGGTTAAGGGAGTGATGAAGCAACCTAAACACTGACTGGTTATAACACACCCACATAAAATGACAGGCATGCACCCGACCAACAGGAAATACCAGCTGCACTCTGGGACATGTACACCTGGAGCAACAACAGCAAACACCTGATATGACCGTGGCTTTTGTCTCGGATCAAGATACAAAACAACGATCGATAAAAAGGAAGTACACAAACAGCTTGTTCTACTGTGTTTCGTCTTCAGTGTTAAGCCTACGAATGTACGAATTTTGAAATGAGCCAAACCATTTCAACTTTAAAACTTAGTGGCTTTTTAATATGGAGGCAGAAAGGCAACTTAAAATAGAAATCACAATTTGTTATGCTATTTTTCCATCAGTTACTAAACACAACAGTACGCCCTCTGTAAAGAACTAAGCTAAGTTAAATAAATCAAGTTCACCACTCTATTTAAACTAAAGATTAAGAACAACTATATTGATAAAATAACTGGTGAATGGTAAATGGACTTGAGCTTATATAGCGCTTTTCTAGTCTTCTGACTACTCAAAGCGCTTTTACACTGCAGGTCACACCTACTCATTCACACCCATTCACAAACTGTTGGCAGTTGTTGGCTATGTAGTGAGACCATCAGAAGTCATTCATACGCCACCGACGAAGCAGTGGGAGCAATTCGGGGTTAAGTGTGTTGTCCAAGTACACATCGCACATTTTGCAGCTGGGGATCAAACCCTCGACCTTCCGGTTGAGAGACGACGACTCTACCACTGAGCCACAGCAGCCCAGAGATACACACACCAAGACGGAGCGTTCTGAGAGAGCTGGTTTACACAGGGTCACAAACCTCCTCTGGTGCTGGATTCATGTTATATTTTGACCAAAGCACAGCACAGATGTTTTATTTCGACCACAGGGGACTGGGAAGAGTTTTTGTTTATGAGAAGTTTTTCTTTTACATAAACATGTGTGATTATTGTCTTTTAATGAACTTACATGTACACGTGTTTGGGGGATGGTTCATGTTAAAGGTGCTGTTGTGATGTTGGCTAAATGACATCCTGGAACGTTGGATTGATTTTCAGCTAATGTGTCTGAATAATTCCATGTGGGATCAGTCATGTTAATGACCGGACTCAAAAATAAAATATTCATTCATTTATTCATTGTAGGATTTAAGCACACTTTTTGTATATTTTTTGTTTTTGACAAAGCATTTACCCTTCTTCACAAGAGTAAAAATAAGTATTAACTATTCATCTACTCATATCAAAATTTGGCAAATACTGAAACTACAACAAACTAATGGGAACAGAATGAAAGAGGGTCTTGGGCTTCTAAGACCAGACGAGCTCCTCCTTATAGAGACTACATGGGACAGAGGTCTCATGCACAACAATAAGATGATGTTAAGATCCCATATGAAAGCTTTCGTCTTACCCGAGCTTCGTTTGAGTGTTTCCCATGTTTCTTATGCTCTGCGATCTCTTTGTGGTCTTTCTGGACACAAACACAAGAACACAAATCAGCATGTTTACCTCTCCATGTTGCATTACGTGATCTTTAGAAAAAAAAAATATATATATTTTAAGCAACACTTACTGGTAGGTTTGACGCATTGTCCAGATATACTGAAAGCATAGCACAAGCAAAGCCATCTGCAGACTAAAGGAGAGGGACGGCAGAGGCCAACACGTGACTTAACCACATCCTGTCTGATGATAATGAACGTAAATATTATTAGAATAATTAAGGTACTAATGCGAGCAACATTGAAGCTACCTCTGTCTCAAGGTTGGGATCAGTCTGTAGGGAAAACCACTGGAGCTTCAGGTGAACTTCTCCAGTCTGGACCCCATCCAGAGGAAACCACTACGACAGGGAGAGAGCTTCATTAATCAACATGATGAGTCATATTCAGACTTTATTCAAAGTGGGGAAAAAAGGTGTTAATGATAAGTAATGCAATAAGCTTTCAAAAAGTCTTCCCCATCGTAAGAATACTGCTGCAGCATGTCAGGATTTTTCTCCTATAATTAAAACAGGAGGGAACAGTGAACTTTCCTTAAATGCATTTGATGATTACTATTTACTATGCACAATTTATTTCACTTCATCAGGTGTATTCATGACAAAAAAATACCTCACCTGATCCATTTGTTTTTCTCTCTTTACCTCTCCCAAATCCAGATGATACCTACAGAGAAGAAAAATAATGGTTAGTGCTGACTCTAAGAAAAATCAAAAAAAGACACGCACATCCCTCAGTGGGTGCTGGATCCAAAAAATACAAATAGGTAAGGAAGGCGAAACAAGATCCCCACACATCCTCTTTCAAGTCTGAGGAAGGCTCGAAATGTATGCAGGAGAAGGAAACCTTTTCAACTGTCTTATTATGTCACCTTGAGAGGAAAAATGTGTAGCCAACTTGCTCAGTAACAACCATAGACTCTAAATATTAATGGACGAACCTGAGTGATGTCACCCATCTGTTACTGCAGGGGGCTCTGGAGGCTAATCGGCAGCAGCCGCCATGCTGGAAATCCTGTCTCAGCCTAACTTTCAGTCAACCTAACAACAGGCTGAGAGCTGGAGCTGAGGCGGGTTTTAAGCCTCTTGACGAACCGTTACATCGCCCTCACCTGTCAATCATGTCAGCTACGCGCCTAACTATGGATAACACGTATCCATAAAAACTGAGCCATTTTTAAAAGTTCACCCCTCGTACAATGTGTGCCAGTGATGAAAAAAACTAATCAGACCTATTTGGTTTTTTGTACCAGGCTGTAAACTTGTTAATTTATGCTGTGAAAAGAGCTTTTTTGGCTGTCATGGGATATGACTTCCGGTGTTCCTGGAGCCAGCCTCAAGCCACTCGACGAACTGCAGGATTTTGCACTTCCGCATTGGCTTCATTCAAGACCGGAGGTTGCCGTTTGGTAACGACAGACTTCTTAATAAAGACTAGAGTTTCAGTTTCCCTTTTCCTCTTATCGTCTGATCTAAGATTAATGTCTTCTTTTATGAATTGCCCACTTATTTTGTGTGTTGCTATGCAGCATCGGTTTGAATAAGTGTTTTTTCTATGCAGTAATAACAATAGAAACCATGTGTCTGAAACAGTGATAGCTACTTACTTTCCAATGAAGTCATCTTTATCTGTGTCTTCATCAAACAGGTCCACCTCCAACTCTTGGCCTGGAGCCTCATGGACGACAAACTGCACATAAGGAAACAAAACAACTGATATTATTAAAGTCTTTCTAAGAGGAAAACCAGGGTTAAGATCCATAACTATGCTCAGCCGCACACTTGATTGGAATCGTAAAGCATCTAGGGAAAGGATTTAACAGAATATACCTAGGAAAGATTATTCAAATTACACCTGAAAGTGCAGTAAAAAAAGGGGGGAGGGACAAAGCGTGATAGAAAGAAAAATGTAATGAAACAAACTTGTTTTAAAAAAGCACTTTTTGACAGCTTTTTTCTTCCAGGCACACATTGGTGACCCACTGAAAATGGCTCCACAACCCACCAGTTGAGAACCACTGTTGTAGATCGAAACATTGCCTTGTTTAAATAAAATTGTCAATTGTGGGCAGAACAGTGCGCAAACATTTACCTTTATTTAGCAGTTAGTACATTGTCCTGCACCTGTATGCATTTTGCCTGGATGTGCACCTACTAGTTTTCTCTGAATGAAACTGAAGTATTCCTATAAAACTATACTAATATGACTGCCGTTTTGAGAATATTTCCCCAATACTTTACCTCATGCACTTCATTCCACGTCGGGTGCAGATTCTCTTTCACTGTCTTGCTTTTGAAGTGTCGATTTCCAACTCGGAGAGTTGCGTAGGGGTCTGACTTTCCTTTCACTAAACCCAACATGTAAGTGTCTTTAGCCACAAGGTCTCTGGCCCCAAGCAAGTGGACTCTGACCACTCCCTGAGGATCAGAAAAAGAGGGCAAGATTTAGACTATTAAAGTGCTTCAGATTTGAAAGATGGAAGAAAAAAAAGGACAAAACAAATGTAATCAAAATGTAAATTTTTTAAAGAGAAACCAACAAAATGACATCTTCTTTTTGATTACTTTCATTTTTCACAGGTTTTATTTCCTCTAAATTGTGCGTGTGACTGCAGGTGACATGATGTAGATTCATCATGTAGAGTACATCCTACTTACACGAGGAAGTGGGAACCTCATCTGGTCCACTTTGACTTGGTCTATGAGGGGAATGCACATGCGGTTGGGCAACACCATCATGGAGGCGATGATGTCCATAATGGTCTCCTCAGACAATGAACTGAAGAGGACAGATTACATAAGAGAGTTTTAAACCCAGACTAGTGAACAGCAAAAATGTTGTTTTGACCTTTTAGCAACTAACCTGAAGGCAGGGGTGTCCAGAAGGTTGGTCATTCCGGTCCAGTTAATCTCCAGAGTCTGCCAAATCAAGTCGTTTACAAATATTTTTACGTGAGCTTTAAACCTATCATTCAAACAGCTAAATGGATAACAGTTATTAAACTCAAGGGCACTCACAGGGCGTCGGATGAAGAAAAAGGTGACTCCTCCAACCAGTGGTGCTTGTCCAATCAGAGGCTCTAAAATGACTCTTATCATTCCTGCGAGCTGCACGATTCAAGACAATTGAAGCGAAAATAATACCTTTAATGTCATTGATCATTTTTCTGTGCTTATTTAAAACAAAAGAAAACAATTAATCACATTCCCACATGCATTCCTGCACACAGATGCCCATACATGATAGAAATAAAGACACATAGAGTACATTCAATGCAGTTTGAAGTGTTGTAGGACCTTTGGATATTACTGCACCTTACAAGGATATTATGGCACATTTATTATCAGTGCACCATGATTATTATTGCACATGAAATGTTGAGACACTATTATTTTTGACAGCTCTAACACAACATAAAAACATAAACAGGGGTATGTAAGATGAAACAGAAAAATTAGATTCCTACTTTTAGTCCTTTGACACCAGCTGTGATCGGCGGCTTCACCTCTGCATCAATGTCCACGTCTCCATCATAACTGCAAAGTGACCACTGATGGTGAGACCTTTTCAAGGACTTTAAGTGACTGCATGCACTCCTGCTCTGTATGGCTCTTGTTCAGGGTTTACAGTAAACTTGAAACACAGGAACCAAAAGACATTCTGAAACAAAGAAATGAATCTAGCTTACCATATGTTCATGTCCAGCACAACCTCCCTCTGATCCACTTCATGTGTGAATGCTCTCATTCCAGTGATCGTGAGAGGCTGGATTCAGAGAAGAAAATAAAGATAAAAAGCTTTGATGAGAGCCTACAATCTCAGGTGACCACAAACAAGGTGTGTTGGCATCATTTCTAGCTGAAACAAAACAAAACAAAACTCTAGGGAAAGACTTGGTCACCGTGTGACAAAACACAATAATATATGGGATCATTTAAATGGCTGGTTTAATGAAGACTAGTAAATGACACACATAAGGAAAATACAAACTTACTATGTGTCCAAAGTGGACCTTTGTGAAAGTAAATGTTTTAAGTGCAGGACTGGAGAGCCTGACAGCCGGCTGGATGTTTTCTTTAAGGAGTTTCTCCATGTACATCCCAAAGAAAGGCCAGGCCTGCTCCAACACCTGAACACACAAAGCAAAGCACATGAACGCCTTGATTCCACACCTTGATCCGTCAGCAAACATCATTTCACTTGCACTTTTGCATAGAGGGCACTGTTTCAGGTGCTAGCCATCATTTGTTTTAAATCATACTCATGCAATATTTTCTCATTTTTTAGAAAAAAAGAAGAAAACTGCGGTCTGTGAGTCGCTTTTTTGTCTGGCAATCATAGCATATATCAGAACGTGCTTGCATGTTCCCCATTTGCACCTTTATTATAGATCCGAATTTTTCAACACTAAAGTGCAAAAAAGATGCAAAATAAAGTAGAAACAGAAACATCAGATCATTCTTTCTGCAGAGCCTGCTCAGATTTTATTTTATAATCTGGCAAGTTATGTTGCCCTTGTGGCAGTTATTGGAAGTTTCCAGTAAAGGGGGTCTAGTGGTCTGTGCATGCACCCCATGTATGGAGGCTATAGTCCTCCAAGCGGGTGGCGGGGGTTCGAATCCAACCTGTGACTCCTTTCCCGCATGTCATTCCCCACTCTCTCTCTCTCTCTCTCTCTGGTTTCTGACTCTATCACCTGCCCTGGCTCTAAATAAAGCCATACAAATAAATAATAAATTCCAGTAAAGGTAGTCTAAAAAACGTATATAAAGAATTACACTTGAATCGACTTGCTTGCCATGCATTCACTCTCAACATGCAGCCTTTAACTTATCAGATGGATCCCTGTATACATAGGCCATTGATTCAAACCATTTGCCAAATCAGATGAAGTCCAATAGCCGTCTGCTAACCACACAGAAGCTGGTGATAATTTGGTGGCTACTGTCAGGCTAACTTGCATGATGGCTGAAGCAGTAGAGAAGAACCAAGGAAATGTGGTTGACACAGATCTTGAGTTTTTATTATTATTTAGGAGAGACACAGAGCATGTGTCCAACAACAAAGGCTTAAGAAGTTTAACTTAAAGTTGATGTGGAAGCTTCATTATTAATTATTCACCTCGCTTCATGTCACAATAGCAATTTTAGAAAAAAATAAATCACACATCAAAGACTTTCATCATATTGTGCAGGCCCACTGCAGCTTAAGAGGTTCTTTAAAACACAACAAATATGTAATTAATGTAATAGTAACGGCAACGAGTAGCAGGTTTTTATCCCTTATTCGTATTAGATGAAGAAATCCGTATCCTACTGGTAAGGCCTTTAACCAGAGTCAAGACTGTACAACACAGACTTGATTTAGCAGGTTGATGCTGAGCATCTAATACCACCTGAAAGAGAAAGAAAGAGAACTTACTGTACCTTGTTTAGCCAGGTCACTTTCTCCACATCAGGAAAGTGGACCTTTAAAGAAAACAAAAACAAATGTAAGACTGAAGGTAGAAGTCGGGCTGTGGACTTTTGTTCAACGCAAACTCAGTGGCATGCATGACGGTGGTGGTGAAGATGGACATTAGTATTTATACTGTCATGCAAATCTTCAATTGGCCAATGAGCACAATTAGAAGACAAGAAAGTGAAATTAAAATAATCAGTTGCCTTAGAAAACTGTTGGATCCAGCCAAATGTTTTTCTTATTTCAGAAAATTTGACAGCATTCCTTCAGAAGAATGGATATGGAGAATCACAGGAGTTTTTGTTATTCAGGGCTTACCAAAGTTTCTTTGCAGCATCAAAGACGTGGACTGTAACAGAGGGTCAGGGTCAGGTTCTAATACAGAGCATAAGAGCCCACCCCCTATCCAAATAAACTAAAGTAACATTATGAGTCTTGCTAAATGTGCACAATTTACAGAAGTAAATTATGGCTCTAATGAAATCAATGATAACTAACCAATTATAAATCTGAACAATCCAAAATGGAAATCTGCTATGTATGAAAACTAACTACTGCAGCAGTAGCTCAGTCTGCAGGGAGTTGGGTTAGGAACAGGAGGGTCGCCGGTTCCAACAAGGAACTAATCTGGAAATTGGTCTGGTAGCTGCTAGTCTGCCGTTCACTTTCTGAGCACTGCCGAAGTGCCCTTGAGCAAGCTACCGAACCTCCACCAGCTCAGGAGCGCTCGCTGTGGGCAGCCCCCTCATCTCACCATTAGTGCATGTACAGAGGATTCTGTTTGTGCATGTGTGTGTATTTCAGCCTTTATGTGTGTAGCATGTTCAACAACAGTGTACTACTAAAATCCCCATTGTGAGAATAATAAAGGATATCTTCCACTTCTTCTGATTCACATTTTAAAGCATAGTCAAATGTATGTCTTCAAAATGTCTTACTAGCTGCTCCCGACTCTAAAATGTGTTTCAATTTTCACATGAATTGTGCATATCACATTTCTCTGACACCAGAGGAACCTCTCTTATTGTCTCTCCCTTTTCCTCGTTCCCATGAGTCACTCTGGGAGAGGGTGTGGTGTTACCAAATAACAGCACATTGGGCTGGATGAACCCATTTCAGCCCAAGTCTGGCATGACATGCAAATATTGTTGTCAAGGCAACAGAGAGTGTGACACACCTCACAGTGTGTGTTTTCAGGTTGTTTTAGAAAACGTGGATAGGCATGGCTACTTTGTGTGAAAGTTGGACTTACTGAATGACTTTAATGTTTGATGCCTGGTTCTGAAGTGCCACTGAGCGAAGCAGTTCAACTGTATTCCCTATTTAATTGGTCTGATACAGAAGTCTAACATGTTTATCATACATACCCATGATGCCATTTGTAAGGAGCTTTTTAGCTCCTTGTTGACAACTTGTGTTTCATTATCCACAAAGTCGATGGCGGTTCCGATCCGGGAGTCTTTCCACTGGCGATTTTTCTTCCACCAGGTGACCATCACCATGCACAGCAGCACCCAGCTGATACTGAGGCCCATGTATCCTGTCAGGTACACCGGGTAGAAGACGAAAAAGGCCCTGCCAAAGTACTTAAGGAACTCCATCAGGATGCGGTTGACAGCGGAGGGATTCAGCTTCTCTGTGCTGCCGTAAACAGACAGGCTATCCCGGGGCGCCGCTCCCTGCGCCGGGCCGCTCGGAATCATCGGTCCGGCGGATGCCATTTGACCGTACTCCCGCTTGACCCGCGTTCCCTGAGGTCCAAAAGAGTTGTCAACGCTCACTGCCCGGACAGAGTTAGTTTCGCTTCAGTTCAGGGCTTTCTTAAAGGAAGCAGAACAAGAGTGCTTATCTACCAGACACAACATCAGTGCAGCGTAGGATTAAGTCGTGTGAGTCCCAAAAAACTTCCGTGTTTGAAATTTCCAAAAGGCAGGTACGCATACCTGCGCCCATGGGTGGGGAATGTGCGTAACCAAGGAGGAATTCAACCCTAAAATGCGTACTATAAACCGGCCTTGGGTTAAATGGGAATCTTTGTCCACTTTAATAGTGACTTTTAAAGCTTTATTAGAGGCAAACTATAGACTGTAAATATGAGTCAAACATACGTAGAAGCTACATCAAATAAAAATGTTGTTTAGCTTCTTTTTTTTTTGTCGTCTGCGAGTTTCTGACTTGTGTTTTTTGTTTGTTTAATGCAGTTGATTTAAAACCTCTTGTCATATGGCTTACAGGAAAGCAGATGTGTTACATATCTGCTTTCCTCAACGCCCAAAATCTCAGCCTTAAGTCTGTATCTTTGTAGCAGTAGATAAGAGTCAGAGGATATATTTCTGCACTTATACAATATGACCTGCAGGTGGAGCCATCGAGCTCAGAAAAAACAAGAACAAGAACAAACAGCGATAACAGGTCTACTTTCTTTGCCTCTCAGTGATGCTGTATCACTCCGTGGTATCAATGGTCATATTATTATGTCGGCTAGTCATTGAGTTAAAGTGAGTAGGATAGGAAATAGGAAAGCAGATGTGTGTCATATACAACGCCTAAAATCTCTGCCCTTTAAATCTTTGCAACAATAGATAACATACAGGGAAAATGTAGCTGCACTGACGCGGTATGACCTGCAGGTGGAGCCACAGCTCAGAAAAAAAACACCTCATTTACAAAGCAACTGGGTGATAGAGCTTTGCCTTTTATTAAAGGGGACATATTACAAATCCCCTTTTACAGGGTTTTTGAACATATATGTGGGTAACCTGAGTGTCTACGGACCCACACAATTTAAAATAAACACATCCAGTCCTTTGTTTGAGGTCTGCATAAGTCTTACAACACAGAAAATTGCTCCGTTTCAAATTTTCTCAACTTGTGACATCACAAGTTGGATTGTGGTAAAAAAAAACAAAAAAAACAACTCCCCTCCCCTGTTTTCATCCACCCCTGGACTGCAACCCCAGCATGGCGAAAAATTTGTGCGGGTCCGCCATTTTTATTCTTGCTAGCGGAGGAGTGATGTTTACTGGGAAAACTCAGGGGGGCTCATTGCATTTAAAGAGACACACACATCAAAACGGAGCATTCTGAGAGAGCTGGTTTATACAGGGTCACAAACCTCCTCTGGTGCTTGATTCATGTTATATTTTGACCAAAGCACAGCACAGATGTTTCATTTAGACCACAGGGGACTATTTGAAGAGGTGGAAAAGGGGAATAATGTGTCCTCTTTATAACTGTCTGACTTAGTGGCAAAAACGGTCAGATGCACAGCATTATGTGGTTAATTATTTATTTTCAAATTTCCAAAACATCACTTTCAAGATGTCACCACTTAAAATAGTGCTTTCTCTAGACGTCACATCCACTGATATCCTGCAAGGTAATCTAGTTTATGTGAACTGACATCATGGTTGTATACCAAAAAACAATTCTAATAATTTGTTTTAAATGTAATTGATATCCAATGAACTTATGTTTTTTAAATTTTTAAATTTTACGTCATTTTATACCTTAATTTAAGAACGTAAGTGTACCAGATATGTCTATTACAAGCAAAGGTAGCCTACTTAAATCCTACTTAAATCCCAAAAGTTCACTCTATAAACTTATAGTGACCTTTAGTACTAAAGGGGACAGGGCACCCAGACTTTGGAACAGCCTGCCAGAGGAGATCAGACTTGCAGAGTCAGTCCCTTGTTTTACATCTCTACTTAAGACATTCCTTTACAAAATTGCTTTTACTCTGTGATTTCATTTTTGATTTGATTTTATTAGTCGGATTTTATTGTCGGTTTGTTTACTTTCTGTCTGTTGCTTTTATTGTCGCTCTGCTTTTATTGTCTGTTGTAAAGCACCTTGTTACTTGTATTGAAAAGTGCTATACAAATAAAGTATTATTACTAATTATTATTATTATCAAATTAGTATTAATAAGGGCATTAGGGGGGAGGGGTTACTGCCCTTTGTGATGTCATGAAGAGAAACTCTCCAAACGGCCTGTCTGAGCAGACATTCTCTGAAAAGTGGAGCAGGTAAAAGACAGAGAGGATGGACTGTTCTCATGATTGGGGGGTTTGTAGACAGAATAGAGACACACATTAGTGTTAGAACAACATGGTGAAGTGTACTCTGCATTATATGTGACTTTAAATCAACATGTGGAAACTACTTGCTGCTGCGATAGACAAAAGTTGGAGACGTATTAAGATATTCAGTTATTACCTTCAAATTAAATATATATAAAACAGAAACGACACATTTGTTGTGCTTGTATTTATGTATATATTTGTACAGAACTGTTTACTGGAACTACAGTTAACTTTCACTTTCCCAAAGTGATTGTAAACCTGATTTACCACATGCATCACATGATTTCTTGGAAGACAGCAGGTCCCTCCCTGCAGCCTCCAAGGTCCTGTAAACTCTCAGTACAATGTCCAGTGCAATTACAGTGTTTCAATTACAGGCACTTTTTATTTGGCATTGTTTGACATTTTCTTGCATGATGATCATAAAGTTTGCATATAATATTCAAGTTATAATGGCTGACACAAGTTACCCTTCCACTGAGGAGCCTTTGATCATTACCTGTAGCTTGGGAATCAGTACTAAAACAACTAAAAGTACCATTAGAGAAATCCTGTTGAGTTTTAAACAAAACGTCTTAAGAAATACAAGTGAAAACAAAAGAAAGGCAAATATAATTAATAAAATGTGAGGCAGTGTCAGATATAAGGCTTTCCATTGTGTAAAGTCAGTGCATGGATGTGTTACTTGAATGTGATCAAATATTCAGGGTACGCCTGGGTGTCGTGGAAGACAACAAACATGGTGGGTCTGGCTATGTTGTCCACAACACTGTCGTACTTCTGAAAGGAGACGGCACCCTTGGCTGGCGGTGTGATCATGTTTTGTTGGCCAACGGTGAAATCCCCCGTCAGCACTCGGCAGAGGTACATGAACTTCTCCCCTTTCTGGTTTGGCCTGGAGTAGGTGTTACTGGCAGAGTAACTGGCATTGACTGCAAAGTATGTGCCGTTACCATAACAGGCAGCTAAAAAAACAAAGGAAAACAAAAATGTTAATGAGCAAGCCAATCAAAACCTTTATGGGCATGGGTGTGGATTATAAAGTCCGCCTCCTCCATGTTAACAGACGGGACATGGGTCTAAATAGAAAAATGTAATCAGGTCAAATACATTTTTCTCAAACATGGATTCTGTTATTGTAGTTCATTCTTATTATTTAGATTATTGTCCAATTTTTGGTTTTTGTTGGGATGTTTAGTTTTAATTCAATTTATTTGTTGAGTCTATAAACGGAGGTATAACGCCATGATTGACAGCTCTGTTGACAAATAGAGTTCCTGCTCACTGTGTGCAGCAGATAGGCAGAGAATAGGAGGAACGATGAGGAGACATGACGAACAATAACATAACAAGAGTCATTGAACTTCCAATAAACATGAATGTCTGCAAGAACCTGTTCTGCTATAGACTGTGCCAACTTGAGGAATATTTGTTGTTTAATCGGTAAGTCGAATGTGTGATAAATGTTGAGACTCCAAATAATAATAACAATAATAAATGTTATTCATAAAGTGCTTTTCAAGAACTCAAAGACACTGTACATTCATGTATACATAAAAATTCACACAGAGACCCTAAAATAATATAATAATGTTCAAGCTGCTGTGTTGTTCTAATGCCAGTGTTTCGATCGGCCTATTAGTGCATGTGGCAACACTAAATGCTTTAACCACTTCCAGGGACAGTGGGGGGTCCCCAGTCTCTGGCACCCTTATTTTAGGGGTCACAGGCTCAAATGTTTTAGACAACAACATATAAGCCACACATTAAAAGAACACGTCACAATCACACATTACAAGCTCTTTTGAAGAGGTGAGTCTTGAATAATGATTTGAATGTAGATGAATCAGTGCAGTGTTGAATATGTGTGGGGAGTGAGTTCTAGAGGGAGGGGGCAGCTATGGAGAAGGCTCTGTCCCCCCCAGGTTTGGTGCTTGGGCTCTATGTGGGGGACACAGGAGGTTGGCGTTGGAAGAATGGAGGCTACAGAAAGGAGTGTGACGGTGGAGGAGAGCAGTGATGTAGGAGGGGGCCTGCTGGTTGAGGGCTAAATGCACAAGATGTCGGTATCCGGAAGAGGTGGAGAAGCGGCGTCTATCTTTACATACAGTCACTGAGAAAACCTTACTGATACTTTTTACACTTTTAAAATCTTCATGATGAATTATTCATAAAAAAAAACTTTGGCAGTGTTTTGAACATCAGTTTAGGTTCAAGTGGAATTCTAATTTCCAAAGACTAGACATATTAATATTCAGATGTGAACTTTGCTAGATAAAAAGCAATGGAGGCACAGTTCAACCAATATTTAAACATATGCTGAATTATTTTATGTTAAAAACTGTCAATCAGCACTCAAAGGATTAGGAGCTGTAACATAATTCAGGTCATTAATAGAGATGAAGGAAGTGTCAGATGAAATATGATCTCATATTGTTTTGTCTCTACTTCTCACCGTTCTTTCCTGCGTAACTCCTGTTGAAGCCGTGCTCGTTGATATGGTCGATGGTGTCGTCACTGGTGCCGTGGAAGAGACGTCTCTCGTTGTTCTGATGACCGTTCCTCTGCTCCATACCCTGCTTCTTCAACTGCAGGCTCTTCCACATTACAATGTTCTGGATCCTCTCGATCTGCGAGGAGAGAAAAGAACATTTTGCAGGTTATAGATGTATTGATGCAGGATGGTCCTTAAACAAATGATGGATACATGAAAACTGAGGTGTAAGATCTTAATTGAGGTCTACCTTCAAAACATTTAGTTGGCATGAGGCTTTAAATAGAGTCAGGACTTCAGTGTGCTCTGCTGTCCCTGGCAGGATGGTGACAGCCAGACAAGACTTGTTGGCTGGAATCGGGTCCCAGGACTCAGGGATGTCTTCATCTGGTGACATACAATTATATGTTAGTTCCTGGTATCACCTATTGATAACAACATCAAAAGGTTTCTGTCACAACATTCATCATACAATCTCACAGATATAATGTCTTATCTCACATGTATTGCTTTTAACACAAATGAGGCGATGCCTTCAAGCTAGTTCAGGCAGCAACTCGGGCTGCACTGATTTCATACATGCTTCATTATTCACAATCACCTGACGACACCTCCTTACAAATAGCGGTCTATTTAAGCTGCAAGATTTCCGGTCTCTCTCTCTCTGCTCTTTCATTGCCAGCTCTGAGCTGCTCCAGTACTGCACTCTTGCTCAGCCTTAAGCACGGTACACCTCCTTGGCCCTGGCATAGTTGGAAGAGGTGTGCTTCGGCATGGTACAGTTGCTCGTGCATGAGCATAAGCAGGGGTACACAATGTAAAGAGTGTTTATCTTACCAAAATAACTAAACAATAAGCCAAATATTTAGTAATGCAGTCATGTTTTCTGTGTTGTGCTCCGATGTGCTGACGCGGACTCGACCACGCTTCCCTTCTCTTTTTTTTTGTCCGTCTGTCTTGTAAATTAAGCACACTTCATGATCACGTAAAGCATGTGTTGTATAACAACGTTATGTACAAGAGGTAACCATGCACTGGCCCAGCTAGTTCTGGAGCAGTGTGAGTGCAGGCCAGTTTGGGGAATGGGAAGGGGGGGCAATTGTCCTTAAGCATGGTACGGGGAAACTTTGCCTAATGTGAGCGCGCTCTAAGATGTCAAACGATCACTTCTCAAATTTCTGCATGTGAAATAAAACTGCAAGGAGTGATGCAATATTCATTTTCAACACATATCAATGAGAGGAGTTGTCTGACTGAACTGTATTTTGGTGCAGTGCATCAAAGTAACCAACTCAAAACTAAGTAAAAGCCGGAGCGGTTAGATTTAGAGTGTCTTTCTTCTATTTTGTTAAAGCTGCAAAGCATCAGTATGCATGGCAGGTCTTCATTTTTCTTTCCCCCCCCTCGCTGTAATGTGCATGTGTGAACAACCAACTCTGGAAGAAGTCAGGGTCAATCTACCTGAATTTTCAAGATATTTTCAATGGTGCATATGTGAAAATGGCTCAACTGTCCTGCATTATGTGGATGAAACGCAGGACCAAGAAGCAAAGATGTGGACAAAACATGTATCCACTTATCAGAGCATGCAGGTAAGACATTATACCTTTTAGTTTGTCTATGCGTTTTATCTCTAGTGTGCGTCTCTGGCTATCAGTCGCGGGTCCACTTGGCATTTTGACCGTGTAGTCTTGACCTTGGAGTGTTATTTTTACACTTTGTAGCTTATTTTCCAAAGCTTGCTCCAGCTTGAAGTTGTTCATGGGATCAAAACTCTGAAACTGCAGCCCTGCCCCCTGGTACTGCCAGTCTGCCACTGTGCCCGCCAACGCCACTTTCTTCTTCAGGTCGTCCTCATCCCTTGTCCTTCTCAGCATCTCATGAATCCCATGGCTGGCTTTGAGCACATTCTTGCTGCCCCCCTCGATGGTCATTGAGGCTTGGCCATTCTTGCCCTCAATCCTTATGCCAACCCTCAAGGTCTTCTGGATGATGCTGATCTGTTTGTGGTCTTCATCAGAAAGCTTAAGGATGGAGTTGTCTTTTATGGTAATGCTGTTGAGCTCTTTGATAATCAGGTCATTGATCCACATCTTGGCTGAGTCTACGTTGGCCTGTGTATTACTGCAGAGATGGAAGCATGCAGGATCAAATGTCTGAGCCTCAATGACAAAGTCCCCTTCTTTCTGTGGCTTATCAGTGGACCCACCGAACAGTGCTGAAAGAAGATTAAAATAAATATCTGTATTAGTATTCAACATCTAAAAATTATTTTGGATTTTGATTGTCAACTCCAAATGATATGACCATCACTGAACTTACATTTGACTTTGGAGGCTATGCTTCCGATCAAGCCTTGGCCTTTAGGAGGTTGAGCTGCGGCTGTCTTTTCTTCTCTTTCTTGCATACTGCTGTGGAAGTCTTTCAACATGGGTTGCTGAAAGATAACTATCCGAATTTTTTGTAGTTTGGTTGAAGTGTTTTGGCTCAATACATCAATCACTGCGTCCAACATGGCGTCAGCCACCTGCTTTGCCTGAACATTTCCTTGACCTAAAGTGAGTAGAGAATACATTACAACACGGGCAGAGTAGCATAAACCAAACACATTTAGACTGTAAGACACTGTAGAAACCCCACTTGAGTTTCTGTGCCTATGATCATTGCATTTCTATGAACAAGATTCATACATGAAGGCAAGCAAGTTTATAAATAAAGCACAATTCATTCAAAGAGCATCCCAAAGGGCCTTACACAGTAAATGGTAAATGGACTTGAGCTTATATAGCTCTTTTCTAGTCTTCTGACTACTCAAAGCGCTTTTACACCGCATGTCACACCTACACATTCACACACTGATGGCAGTGGCTGCTATGTAGTGAGACCATCAGAAGTAACTAATCCCATTTATTTGCATTTATAATGATGTCATAGAGTTAAATATAGCATCAATTAACAAAGAAGACAAATGTTGAATAAATTAGAAGAATTAAGTAAAGAAGAATGAGCCAAAGTGTACGGTTCATGATAACTCATCAAATTGAGTTTACAAATACATCTGCATACATCAGAGCAGTGGTTCCCAACCTTTCTCCCTAAGAGCCCCCCCCCACACTTGTATCTATAGAAGCTGACCCCTCCCAGAACCCACATGGAAACAAAAGTAATAAATTACTGTTAAAAATAAACATCAATTTGAATGTTTTAAGAGATAAAATCCAAACTGAAGAGGCCTATACACAAGTGTTCTGATTTTAGTCAATATTTGCATATCTAATTTTGACAAGCTAAAAGCTGACAAAGCCCCCCCCCCCCCCCTTTAGTCTCCTTATGGGGGGGCTGGGACCCCTGGTTGGGAACCAATACATTAGAGGGTGGAGTAGGCAGTGTAAAACAATATAACCTCAGACTGAATTCAATTCCAAATCATTATATCCACACCCAGATGAATCCTAATGGATTAGTTAATCATTTCAGAGTTCCTGCGTCGTCTTTGTTACCAGAACTGAGAGGGGTTTGACAATAAATGTTAAAACGTCACTGTACTAATGTGCTCAGTGCAATCTGCTGTTGAATCTCACCTGTGCCAATTGCAGGGAATGAGACAGAAGTGAGCGAGTTCTTCTCACACTGGAGGAGTGCATCTTTCACGACCTGCTTGATTTGTACAGGATCTGTCTTTCCGACAACGTGGAGGATCTTCTTACACTTCAGGTTGCCTGGCTGGGTAATTATCATGCCTGTGTGAGGCTGAGCACCTAAAGGTAAAAACAATGGATTTGAATTCCTCTGAACTTTGACAACAATGTGTGTGTGTGTGTGTGTGTGTGTGTGTGTGTGTGTGTGTGTGTGTGTGTGTGTGTGTGCGTGTGTGTTAAGATGACATATTCTTTGATGAACAAGCTTGAGTTTGGCTTCATTACTGACTCTTCAGTATTGTCAGTATCAAGCAAGAACGTTTATATCGTTTGGAATCGACTCAATGTGTATATTTCTCCTTACTGAGAACTTGGCATTCTGCTTCCACAGCCTGACCTGCCGCTTCCAGGATAGCTTTGGATACACCTGTAGATAAGAAGGGAAACATTATATATAATCAAGGCCAGAACAAAATCATTTGCAGCCATTAATACAGCAAGAGGACACATTTTTATGTCAAGCTAAATTCAAGTGGGTCAATTCCTCTATGTAGACTGACATTAAATCTAAAACAATCTTAAATCATAACCGTGTTACATCAGTATTTCAGTTTTCACGATCATTTACCCGTCTTAAGAGAGAAGTCGTCATTGGAGGAGTTGACGATGACATCACTGGTCTCCTTTGTTATGTCTCCTGTGACCACCTGTACAGCCACGCTTCCCATTTTGGTCTCATGTGTTCCTGAACCTGAGACGACCTTGGAGAAAGGACCTTGAGGCAGTAGATACAGAAAGATTTAACAGCAGTGCAAAAACTCATTTCTTAATTCAATTTAAGTCGTTAAACAAATACAATAGGTCATATTTTATCATGTTTTTTGTGCATGACATTGCAAAATACTTGAATATTTTTGGTGCATACATATTCATTAAAAGCCGATTTGATACATTTTTTTGTTGTTGTAATAAGAACAGTACTATTTTGCATTTCATGATTAACAGTTTGCACACCTGATTTTTGTGGGGAACTTGTTGGTGCCGGACCACCTGAGGCATTGGGGAACTGCTTCTTAAACTCGTCACAAAAAGCCTGGAGACAGAATCAAAGACATGTCTGATACCAAAACACTTGTCAACATCAAAGTAAAGCAGAGAAAAGGGAGCTTTAAGCCTGGCTCTGACTGCAGGATAGTCAGGACCATTTGAGGTCCGATTCCCCCTTCCCGACAACCGTGGGGTCACTCGCGACTCAAGGCTGATCCGAACCGCTTATCTTACAAGAATAATAGTGTGAGTGGTATAAAGATCCAATCTTAACATTCCCGATCTGTTCGGAGATCATTGGGGACGCCCTGATTTATTTCAAACATGTTTAATATTTAGAATTAAAAATCTTGAATTTTATTGCTAATTTTCGTCGCATTTAAAACATTAAATTACAACTTAATTCGTCTGCATGATAAGTGTCAGGGCATTGATGCAGGACTTAAATAATATTAAGCTTTTTCTTTTCTTACCTGGATAGTGTTTGCATCTCCAGGGTAAAGGACGATCATGACTTTCTTTAGGTGCTTCGGCTGTTTCTTACTGCTAAACTCTAAGATTTCTTTCAACATCGAAGACGCTACAAGGTCTTTTTGGAAGCCCAGGTTTCCAGTGCCGATAGCAGTGAGGGATATGGAGGTAAGAGCACCGCCCTCGGCCTTGCCCAAGCAGTCTCTGAAGATGCTCTTCAAGGTCTGGAAGGAAAAGCATAAATGGTTTCAATAATTAAGAGTCATTCAAACATTATACTATTTTTAGATATTACATAACCTGAAAAATAAAAAACACAAGCTGAATGTTGGGAGGAGACATGCAGCAAAAGCCCAAGGTCAGATTTCTAACCCCCGGCCACTGTGATGAGGACTTACGCCTCCGTACATCGGGTGCACGACATAACGCTAGGCTATTGGCACCCAAATTAGCAGAATATTCTCTAACATGTTATGCAGAGGAAGGTGAAAGAAAAATTTTAAATTCAAGTAAATCCCTGATGGTGTGTTTTGACCTTTTATCAGACTCTAATGGAAGAAGTAATTGAACACATAATATACATGATGTGAGACTTTACCTCTGCAGGTGTGCCTTTGCCATTGTCCCAATGAGGTGCAACTGCATGAAAGACCTGTTTGCTCTTCAGATTACAGCCCTCTGTCACAATGACCTCGCCCACATTTGCACTTGGACTCTTTGCCTTTAACACCTGATGGAGTTTTTGCCCAGCCATGCGGAAGATTGCATTTGAAACGGCCCCTTTGGTCAGATCAAGATCACTGGACACAGTATTCACAATCACCTCCGTCTGAAAATGTGGATACGTAAGGTTTCGTTAACAGTGTATTCCTTTTACAACAGCTTCAGTCATATCAGTGCTCAGTTTGCAAGAGAATCAGTGAATCCCTAAAGCAGGTCACTGGCGACCCCCCCGGGCACATTTGGTTTACCCTGCTCACTCAATGTGTCCCTCAAGATCATTCCCAAATATCAAGACATTTAAAATATAAATAAACAACAGAGAATTGACCACATTTGAACTGAAGGATTAAGCTGTTTATTATACAGTGGTGTTTTTTTTGGAGGAACATGAATCAAAGTATCAGTAGTATCAATCAGTTATTTTATGTATGTTTTTATTTTTTTTGTAGATTATGTACACCACAAATGTTTCGTATTTAAAGGAAATTAGTAGATTTAATTAGCTGCAACTGTTTCTGTGTAAGGGTAATTTATAAAACATATAAGAGAGTAAAATACACTTAAAATAACTGGTAAATATCCTCTTCTTTGCACTGAGGAAGAAGCCTGAGTTGGCTTAAAATGTATCTGTGTTCATTTATTAAAATAAAATAATAAACTCTTTGCATTTTGGTTTGGACTACCTCACAGAGAGACCACAGTACGTCAGACTGAAGAACTGCACATCTGACACTGTGGTCAGCAGCACCGGAGCACCACAGGGGACTGTGCTCTCTCCTGTCTTGTTCACCCTGTATACCTCTGACTTCCAGTATAACTCCGAGCTCTGCCACATGCAGAAATACTCAGATGACACTGCGATAGTTGGTTGTGTCAGGGATGGACAGGAGGAGGAGTACAGGAGCCTGATTGAGGACTTTGTGACGTGGTGCAGTTCGAACCATCTGCAGCTGAACACCTCCAAGACCAAGGAGATGGTGGTGGACTTCAGAAGGAACAAGCCACATCTGCAACCTGTTTCCATCGGGGGGGTCGACGTGGAGGTGGTCAGGACTTACAGATATCTGGGGCTGCAGTTGGATGACAAACTGGACTGGTCACCAAACATGGACACAACCTGCAGGAAGGGACAGAGCCGTCTGTACTTCCTGAGAAGGCTGGGGTCCTTCAACATCTGCAAAAAGCTGCTGCAGATGTTTTACCAGTCTGTGGTGGCCAGTGTCCTCTTCTACGCTGTGGTGTGCTGGGGAGGAAGCAGCAAGAAGAGAGATGCAGCACGGCTGGACAGACTGGTGAGGAAGGCTGGCTCTGTGGTGGGCACAGAGCTGGACTCTCTGGTGACGGTGGCAGAGAGAAGGTCTCTGGACAAAATGCTCTCCATCATGGACAACACCCACCACCCTCTGCACAGCACCTTCACCAGGCAGAGGAGCATGTTCAGTGGCAGACTGCTGTCACAAGCGTGCTCCACGGACAGACTTAAGAACTCTTTTGTCCCCCTGGCCATAAGACTGTACAACATCTCACTGTCACGGCAGGGATAAAGCACTCAGTGACTCCTGGACTCATTCTTCATCTGTACTGCTGTCCTAAGAGTCAGCCTCTAGTTGGACACTTTAATGCGCATCTGACAATCACTTTAATGTTTGCACTGACTGTTTAATGACTGTTTAATGTCTGCTTTCACATATTTTTGCTTTTCACATTTGACCATCACTTTATTTATTTATTTTTTTGCACCTTTAATGTCTGCACTGACTGTTTAATATCTGTTCTCACACTCCTTGCACTACCTCCATCTTAAACACTACTGTAACACATACCCTCAGAAGGTCAGCACTCTCCATCTCTTATGAACAGGTCTAACTACAGATGCTCTTTAACTGTTTATAGGTTTCTTTTAAATTGCACATATATTTCTATTCCGGCACAGGTTTGTACATTTCATTATATAAGTTGTATAGGTCTATTTTTAATTGCACAGGCTTAATTTTATAGGGGCTCCTTAAATCTTTGTTGTCGGGTTAATATATGTATGGGATGGGGGACAGGGGGTGTTTATGGTAACAATTGCTATGTGTCTTACATGTTTGTATACTGCTACTGGATGCCTTGAATTTCCCTCGGGATCAATAAAGTATCTATCTATCTATCTATCTATCTAAAGGGGACATATTGTGAAAAATCCACTTGTACAGTGTTTTTGAACATATATTTTGGTAACCTGAGTGTCTATCGACCCACAAAATGTGAAATACACCTGTCCAGTCCTTTGTTTGTGGTCTGCATAAGTCTTACAAAACAGAGAAAAATGCTCTGTTTCAAATTTGCTCTGCTTGTGACGTCACAGTGGGATTCTGGTAAAAAAAATACCCTCACTTCCGCTGGTATCTCCACCCATGGACTCCACCCCCAGCCTAGAGCAAAACTTTTGTGCATGTCCGCCATTTTTGTTCTCGCTAGCGAAGGAGTGATGTCTACCGGGAAAACACTACATTACACTAAATTTTACATAAACCAGTGGTAAGTGGTACATCTGTAGGACTGTTTACCAATAATCAAATTGTTTGTGCTTTGTGAAGGATAATAGTCAAAATTACCGTGGCATTCTCGATATTTCCTTTCATGAGCGTGATGCTCAAGCCCTCTTTGGTCTGCACATGGCCCAAACAATTAGGGTCGGATCCAGAAGGTTTCAAAGCTACAGGAGGTTTTTTCGGGAGACTTTGTTGAGAGGGATTGACACCATGGCTCCCAAACTCCTGTCTGACAGCTACCTTCATGGCCTGAACAGCGGCATCATCATTGTTCACCAAATGGATCTTCTTCAGGGTGTTGTCATCAGACTTTTCATCGCAGTGTTCCTTCACAGCTCTGACAATGGTGGCTGCACACAAGATCAGCGGAAAGCCTTGGTTTTTGCTAATGGCCGGCAGAGCCACAGTCGTGAAGCCGTGATTTTCGGCAAGTTCTAAGCTTCCCCTAACAACTTTTCTCAAAAGTGCCTGTGCCTTTGAGGCTTTAGTTGAATCAAATGTGGGTCCCACTGCATGGATGACTTTTTTGCAGGACAGCTGCCCACCTGCACCTGTTATGACACTGTCTCCAACTTTGAGTTGTCCATTCAAGTTGATCAGTTTGTCACATTCAACCTGCAACTGAGGGCCAGCAGCCTTAAGAAGTGCTCCTGAAAGACCTCCATTGAGTCTCAAATCAGCGTTACAAGCATTAACAACTACATCTACCGGGTAGCTGCACATATCTGCCTTGCAAACAGCTATTTCAACTCCATCAGTTGTCTGAAGCTGATACAAGGGCATTGGAAATTGACTTTGGTCATCCTGTCCATCACTAGCCTCACTACCAAGTTGGACTAGGCAGCCGGTTTCAACCCAAAGAGAAGAAACATACATATCCTCTTTATCCAGAAAGAAAGTCTTCACTCCTGGCTTGGGGACTTTCAAATGTTCAAAGAACAAAGAAGAAACAAAGTTTTCAACCTGTTTCTTGCCTTTTGAGACATGGACTCTACGACCATTTAAACAGATGGCCTCCTTTTTGTAAAGAACCACCACTTTGTCTTTCATTTGTTCCAAGCAAGATGTATCAAGTTTTTTAAGGTATTGAACTTTGGCATTGGGATTGATGATAACAGTGTCTTCAACTTGAGCATTCTGCATCAAGAACTCTTCAAGTTCATGACGAACTCTTTCGACTATGTCATTGTGGCCAGACACCACCACTTGTTGACCAGTGGCACAGATTTGTATTCTTCTCAATGACTTGTTGTTGGTGTTCTCCAATTGACTGATCAGGTCCAGCCACTCTGGCTCCTCCAGGATGTTTTTGTCTTCAACATCAATGTATTGAGATACAAGGAGCTTTCTTAGATGATCTCTAGCTTGGGTCAGACATCTATCAGAAACAGCCAGTAGCTGAACCCTGTTTGGGCTGATCTCAAATGCTGCGTTTATTCCATTGGATGTGAGGAGAGCATCTGTAAGTTTTTCAGGTTGTTCATCCTTCAACAAGTCAAGGACAAACTTATCTATTGCTAAATCTTGTCGTTTCAATGTGAACATGGAATCGTATATCACCTTGCTTGCTGCAAAAATCTCATCCTTTAAACCAGTTATAAACAAATCTGGGCTGTCTGTCCTAAAAGACATTTTGAGTTCTGGGTACACACCCAACAGTTTGTCCTTAAGACCATCTTGACACAGGATGTGGAAAATCATTGGTGACACTTTGATCTCCTCTGTTTCACTAAATTTCTCCCTGTGCACCCTTTTAGTGATCTTGGTGATGACTTCACCGAGAGTTTGCTCTAGTCTTGTAATGTCTGCCACAAGGCCAACAACTGATAAGACACCACTGGCTTTATCAGGCACTACAACCACATCCTCATTCAGCAACTCTCTGATCTTCGTCTCAGACTCTTCCCATACTGTTGAATCTGGCTGAAGCTTCAGAGATTTGAATTGCGACAAAGCTTGTGCAAAGGCTGACCTCACAGTATCCCTCCACTCTTTGACGATGGCTTTGGCATCCTTTTCCTTTAGTAAAGAAGGGAAAGGGCTCAGGCACACGGAAGATTGGACAAGCTTGACCTCGCAGAAGTGTTTCGATAATTCATTTTGAATAGTGTGTACTGCTGATGGTTTGTCATTCAGATATCTCCAGACATCCTCCTCAATGGGTTCAGAGATATCAGCAGGGCATTTGAGTGAGGGCGTGTCTGCACCATAGAGGGCTATTCCCAGAGATTCGTAAAAAGGATAAACTCTGATCTCTTCATTTCGGATTTGATGCTTTTTCTTCAAGATTTTCTGAAGAGCTATGGGAAGACATTACAATCAGACAATACATTAGCAAAAAAGTGCTCATCTCTGATGTTAATTATACAACTTATACAGTGATGTTTAAAAAAATCTGTAAATGCTTTACCTTTAGGTTCTTTGAAGGTGATGATGGCAGACTGTTCCACTTCATTGAGCTCAACATTTTCCACCTCCCCACCTGCATTCTCAAAGTAAAGACGGAGGAAATCTTCGTTGATAGATTTCACGTCGTCAACCAAGGCTTGCTTTGTGACTTCAAGAGGACGGACTTTTAGTCCCTTCTTTATGAAGTTTCTGTTATGGGGGGAGCTTGTTACAAACTCCCTGTTTTCTGTGAAAAATTGATAAAAAACAGAAAAAAAAAATTATGATACGAACAATAAAAACATCAATTTGTTTTCTTAGACAAAAGACTTCCACAGACATTTAGCGAGGAGAGTTGATGGAACAGCTGGAAAAGTTATTCCAATAGAAAACATGCACATAAAACATAAAGACATCAAATGAAGGCCAATGTTCTACACAGAGGGACTCTGTATGTGTGAAGTAGCATTTGGATGTTTTCTTGGACCATTTCCATCACAATATATCACTAAAAAAACAGCCAGTGATACATTTAAAGAATTCAATAAATTCAATTTCTAAATGTCTTAAAGGGAGGAAATGCTTTCAATGTGTTTTTAAGGCTAAATTAAATGATTAATTTACAAACATAAGAATTCATCAAGTTGTATTGTCATTGTTTTGAGGATGAAAAAGCGTACATTATGGTTTGTGTATCTGGCAAGGATGTGGTAAAACAGCAGGAATTTGATTTTGACCTGACTGCATTCGACATGTTACATATGCCATCTGCTCTCTTTAAAAGTGAGCTGTCACAAACATACTTTTGTTGCTGGTAGTAACAATATTTATAGATAAAAAAGGTCATCATCATTGAAAGTATGCAGGTGCTTCTTTTTCTTTTCGTAAAAGAAAAACTCGTTAGAAGCTGAGCTTTAAATTACTAAGCATACACACGCACACAAAAAGACACAAACACATAAAAAACACACACTCTGAATAAAATGAGTACCTTCCCCACTCTTGAAAGTCACCACAGCAGAGGAGATTGCAGGAATGATTTGTAAAGAGTATCTTTTGTCGACAGATTCTGAGTCAGAATCCTTCAAGACGTTTTCCACCAGCATCTCCAAATACTCCTTGTTAACAGCCTCTGGTATATTTTCTATAACAGCCAAAGTGGAGTAGAGCTCTTCATCTTCAGCCTCGTCATCTCCACCTTTCACCTCAGTCTGGACTTTGGCTGCAGGTTTGGGTTCTTCAGTGGGGGGTTGTTCAATATTCCCAGCATCATCTGCTGTTAGAGAGACATGGCCGTTCAGAGACTGATCATACATTTTTCAAACTCTGTTAGATAATATGAGGACCTCTTTACATTCAGTATTAATATGTTTCCTATGTTGTCCAATAAAAAGTGGACAGCTCTAGATGTACATGTTTAATGCACAAAACAAAGACACTTCAAGGACACCAAGATGTGATCTTTCAAACACATTCACAGGTGGTCTGGGCTGCATATGGCCATATTTAGCAGTTTGTTCTATTGTGTGTCCTTGGCTACACCAAAGGACCTCTGAGTCTCTCTAACCAGGGCCACAATGACGTAGAGGGCTTCTTATTCACCATATCAGCACTGTGGCCAAATTGCTTAGATATAGTACTCAGAGTGTGGGAAGCTAAAATGCTGTCATAAGCTTGTACTGTGTTCCAGGTTGTAAATCCTATAAAGTTGTAGTTATCTATAAATCCTTATTACTACTTTCAGATGAATCTACAACTGAAAACACAATGCATAGTGACATCCAGAAGCTAGCTGCTAGCTAGCATCTGACAGTATCAAAATGGTCTCAAATACCTGGGCCTATGTCCAGTGGGTAAATGAACTCATGATGAGTGAGAAAGTTTTTATATCCCTTAAAGATCATTTATTTTATTATTGTGATAAAGTCACGCTTTTGCGATGCGTTCATTGCTCATATCCTGAGAACGATGATATGCGATGATTGCCCAGCTCTTGTAAAAAGCTAAATCCTCTTCAGATAATTGCTGATGGAATAGGGCTCAACAGTGACTGCCCACTTTTTCGGTGGCTCTGGTTCCGTTAGTAAATATCCCCATTCAAATCCTCCCTTGATTTTTCACAAAATCCTTATATTGAGAGATTGGCGCATGGAACCAAGACAGCCAGCTACCTCAATACTCGTGACTATATGACATTGAATTCTGCAACTAAACGGCATTAAAAAACGTAAAAAAAGGCAAAGGTACAAGACAGTGTACATAATTTTCGTCCGGAGTCAAGGAACTACTCATCCCACAATCCATTGCGAATGATATAGTTTCTTCTTAAAAGTAATTTTTGTCGTTTGTGTTAGTGTTTCTACTGTTAGCCATAGCAAAACGTATCTGTTCACATGAGGGGCGAGAAACATTGCCATGGTAACAGAAAGCTCAACCAATCAGAGACATCGCTGTGACACTCTATGATCGTGGGTAGTGTAGTTCTTTGGCCCGATATTGCGATTAAATCAGGTTTTTCTCAAAACAAGGTTGATATCAGACAAACTTGTGTCTCCTACAGAAGCATGAACCATCGTTTTTCACTCGGGTAGATCATGGTAAGTCTACCTTGGATAGTCATGACATTATGGCTAATAATCAAATCCGCTATGGAGAAATTAATGGGATTTTTACTTCTGGAACCACACTGTTGAGCCCTATACAAGATTGCATGACGGCCAATGTGTTTGGCCTCTTTTGCTCTTCATCTGGACTTCTTTTCTACAAACAATCAAAGCTCACTAAAACAATGGGAAACAGGCACAAAAATCAGAAACCAGAAAAACTAAAGTTATCCCAAATAGTTTTAACTGCATAAAATCTTTGATTTGAGATAGCTAAGAAAAGCCTCAAAGCTAACTAACATGAGCTAACATTATCATTTCATAGCTTCACTTGATTTGATAGGAAAGACTTAAATTCTTAGCTAATGACAATGCTAACTAGACAGTCGTCTAATTCTGATATTCCCTGATGTCTGATGGTGTCTGATGGGTTATGAATGCTTTTTTAACTTCAAGTTGTCTGGTCACCATTGTCTGATCAATCTGTGAGGTTGTAAATGATTGATTGAATGTTGTGATTTTTAACACATTTCCAGCAAGTATATGTATTATAACTTGGAACTGAGCAGTAGGATATAATAATAATAATAATAACAATAATTTTATCAGACTCCATTTAAATCCTCTTGTAAAGAGTTTAATTCACAGCATATCTGTGCAAGTCTCATAATTAAATCATTTACTCTGGCCTTAACAACACTGTGAGGATAAAATATGTCTGATAGCACATTAAGAACGTGCTCTTAAATGTTTCAATAGCACACTCATGACAAACAGTGTGTGCATCCTGTTAACAATTTAAGGAAATGAGGGGAGTGGTTAGACTGCCATTTTGTAAAACTCACCACTGTATTAAAACAAGCCAAACACAGTTGGACTGTAATTTATTTTCATGCTTCAATGTGATATTTAACAAACTACTCAAACAGACTGTGGCTGAGAAAAAAAAAGATAGAATGACATATATAGAAAAGACAATGAGAGAGAGAGAGAGAGAGAGAGAGAGAGAGAGAGAGAGAGAGAGAGAGAGAGAGAGAGAGAGAGAGAGAGGTCAAATGAATGCATGTTTTTATAGCACGGAAAGTGAAACTAACTCTGTGCTTGTGTAATGTGTTTCTGGGAAGCCCCATGGTTTACAAGCAAGCCGGGATAAACATGTGCCCAACAGGACTGACTCATACAGCAGTATGAAAGTGTAGCAGAATATTACATTTCTTTTAGCAAAAGCATTAAGCTACAAGTTAAACTTTTAAATGATTAGAAATTATCATTATGATACCTAAAACATAGACTTAGTGGAAAAACAACGTTTTTTGTTCTTAAAGACAGCAGACGCTTCAGAATAACATTCATGTACATCAGTTATTGACAAGTAAAACCAACAGAGCAAAATACCAGCTAGCATAAGAAAAATGTGTATCCAGTTAGCCCAGTTTAACATCACTGTGACTACTTTAAAGGGAGGGTAGGTAATTTCCTCCAGATACACTTTTTAAGATTTTGGTTGAAACTGTCTTTAGGTCCTGACAGAAATTAATAACTCATGTGCTCTGAAAAAGAAACAAAGAAAATCCGTCATCTGTAGCACTTGTAATGCTGCGTTCCAGTTGAACTTGGAAGTGGGAAATTCCGAGTTCCCAGTCGGAAGTGTCAACTGGAACGCCCCCTGAAGTCGTAATTACTAGTCGGAAACTCGGAGAATTCGGAGGAGCCCGAGTTAAAATCCAACATGGCTGCTACGTGCATCAACTATACGTTAAAGCTGTAACTATAGTGTTTTTTAGCCGAATGTTCCTCTTTTTGTGTGATTAAATCAATCACACTGATAGTATCATGCAAGTTCTATCTGTGGACATGTTGTCATGTTATTTTTGTGCACAAATTATCACGCAGTGTGTTGTTATCGTCTGGTATTAGCTAACAAAACAAAGGTACTCCTGGTGGTGTCCATGTTGCTTTTCCGACTTACAACAATAGACTGTACATATTACAACTGGAACACGCTCAACTCGGGTGTGACGTCATTCCCAGTTCCGACTTCCCAGTTCCGAGGTAAATGGAACGCAGCATAAGCACGTAAAAACTTTGACCAATGTCTGCACTCGGTTCGAGTTTTACAAACCAATCATGCCTCCCTGTCTCCCTGCTCCTTCTCTACCCCATGCATGCACGAGCCCACACTCAAAGCATGAGCTGAAATCTGCTTCTGGACCAATGGCGCTAGTGCATGTAGGTGAGGGGCGTGGCTTTTGAGGGAGCACAGAGGGGAGGGGGTGGGTGAAGACGGAGCACGGAGAGAATGCTACTTTCAAAATCATGCTAGTATTCGAAAATTACCAACCCTAGCTTTAAAATGGTGTAAACTTAGACAACAAAGTCCTGAACCTATAAGGAAAAATAGAAGATTTAAACTCTCTCTGTCAGCTTTGAATTCTGTGACGCTGATGATCAGCTGTCTAAATTAATGATTTTAATTACATCACTAGAATATGAATACATGGCTACCTTTGCCAAATAAACAACAATGTGTCATCAGGTGTGCACGTCTTGTTTAAGGGTTTATTGTTCAAATAAATCAGTTCTGTCTAGGAGGGAGGCTGAGTTAGCAGGTAGATAATATTTAACCACACTGTTGAGACCTATATTGGTATTGGATTTTTTTTTCTATCGATATCAGTATCAATGAGTCGGGCCCTAGTTTTAAGGATAACAGAACGAAAATGTAATAATGAAATGACAATGAGTAAGGTCCTTTACCTGCTTTTTGTGAAGTGATTTGAGATAACACTTGTTATGAATTGGCACTATACAAATAAAGATTGATGGATTGATAATAGTGCTTGTAATATCAAGATATATATTCATCATTATAACTGATGTTAAAACATATAAATTCTCTTTTTTTGCCACAAAAGTATTTGAAGACGTTCATAAAATGATTTACTTTTCATCAGAAAAAAACTGATCAACAGAAGTTAAGATAATTTAACTTAACTCTATACAAAACAGTTTAAAAAAGGAGAAAGTGAGACAATAGGAAAAGAAAAAAACCAAGCCCTCAGCTAGAGTCTAAAACTTTGTGGTCATGATCATAGCCGTCATGAATCCCTGCGACACACAGATATTCTGCACTACATAAGATCATAAAATGTTTGAGTGTGGGTGTGTTGTTTGTGTGTTTGTGTTTGGAGATGGAGAAGCCTAACTTATCAAACATTATTGTTGTAAAGTACTTACATTTCTTTTGGACTTTATTAGGTGGAGCTTCCTAAAGAGAATGGGGACAAAACATTTACTTTAGTCACCTTTTTATAACTGCTGTGTCATCTTATGTAACGAGTTTCAAATGGCACAATGCCCTTAATGTCAGCTGGTCTCTAAAGGAATCCAAGCAGACCAGCTGCTGTGTCAAGGATGATATTCTCTGATCACTAATAATAATGCTTTCAATGTATTTCTACCTGGGTAAAAGAGACCTCTGTAAGATAAGGGGGGTTTAATGATCCCCAGTAGATAAATAATAGAAACATGCCTGTAGCAATAATAAAATAATTTCTACTTCCTGTGTTGTTGAAAGGGAATATTACAGACATGACTAATCTGTCTGCAGTTTAGATTTGTTCTGTGACTTCCTTATAAATTATACAACCGGACTCTTCTCTCGTTTCAATAATCTCACCTGAAAGCCTCACAATTACACATCACTGGGCACATTAAAGTTGCTGACACTTCAAGACTTTTTCATATCAGTTCACTCACCCCACTTGTTATTTCTTCTGTAGGTAGACGAACTGTCATTTTCAACACGCCTTTGTCCAGACTGATCTGATGGACCTCCTTCGCCAGAACATTTTTCTGATCTGTGAGGAAAACACAGTAAAGTTACCTTTAATAATGGCAAAGTAAAGAGGTAGGGTAGTCTGACTTACCCTGCTCTTGGCGGAAGCGCAACACCGCTGTCTTGCTGCCGTTTTCATAGTCAACTTCGCAGTCGCCCCCGTTTGATTTCTTACTTTGAAAGTACTTGACTAATTTGTTTTTAAGCCTCGGTACTTCGTTTTCTTCGAGCTCGACGAGCAGAGCATGCGAATACGCGTCAGCCATCGCTGCTGGTCTGACACGGTCTGCTCTGCTCTGACTTTACTTTCACTTTTGATTTCCAGGAAATGAGGCGTTTTCTTGTCGACATGAAACGTTGTGTGCGCAGAAGGGAGAGCAATGAGGGGAAGGACACACGTACATTTATAGACATGTCAAAGTAACGAACAATTAAATTGTTCATAACTTGGCTGTACTTCCGAGGGGCCGTCTATCAGGCCTGCACTCCGCACCCTGTCCGACTGCTTTCTACTTTCTTTTTCTCCGGTACTTTTCCAGAGAGGGATAGGTGAGTATCTGCGAACATACACCACTTTATGTTCTCATTTAAATTGAGTGCAAGCTTTGCTAAATGAATTTTGAGCGTCTGCTTCCACACTGGACTTAAGGTCTTTAAGTTTCGTTTCTATGAAATGTCGTAAACAAATTGTTTTCTTGGCTCGTGAAGCGTTACCTGTGTCTCGCGCGAGTAGCCGTTGTTGTGCAGACGTAGAAAATGGCGGTGTATAAAGTGTCCAAACGAGATAATAAAACTAGTTTCACGTGCCTAAATGAGCTAAAAACAGTGGTGGTAAACTACATTGTATGCTTTCCACTTATTATTACATGTTTGTGTTATAGATAAGATGTCAGTGTGTCTAACGGTGCGTAATAAGAAAACGCTTTAAAATACACTTTCAACAATAAAGTCCTATCATAGTTCCTGTGACTATCAAAAAAGTCATAGGAAGCAAATTTACAGCAAAATAATTTACAACAACTGTAAGAACATCTTAGAAAACAAGTTATATAATAGGCCTACTTGAAAAAAATGTTGGTTTCTAGTTTGCAAAGATCAACAAATAAAACAAGTAAGACTTTGTGTAGTAACGTTGTTATTCAAGTTTTTCTGAGATAAATAATTACTGATTGAGAAGGGTAATAGCCAAATGATAACAAGGTGAGAACTACTTAGGAACAATTTTGAAAATTTGGTATCGTCTCTGTCTCCCTCTGCTGGAGAGAAAGTAAAACTGCACTTCTGTTGTAAATGGAAACGCCTTTTAAGTTGGCTATTACAGAGAACCCTGCAGACTAAAGAAGTTGACTTATTATTTCCAGTGTATTTTAAGATTCTGCGTTTCATAAACTGATACAGTTCAAGTGTTAAAATTGTTACACAGATATAATAAAACTGTAACGTATACTGGGATAAACAGTTGTTTCGATTGGTTCTCAAATCTCGGGGAACAGTTAAACAGCCACTTTAATCCAGATTGCCTCCAATAACTTTCAAAGGATAGATTTATATGTCTTTTCTGGAAGACTAATGGTATTTTTAAATCATTTTCATTACTTTTTTTTTTTTGGGGCATTCTGTCCTTTATTGGGTAGGACAGCTGAAGAGAGACGGGAAATGTTGGGAGGAGAGCGAGGGGGGTGACATACAGCACAGGGCCGAGGTCGGATTCGAACCAACGGTCACTGCGATGAGGACTATAGCCTCCGTACATGAGGTGTGACATAACCGCTAGGCTATCTGGTGCCCCACATTTCCATTACTTTAATTTTTAAGATCTACCATGTTTTCCCGGTATATTGATATGCCTGTTTAGAAAATTGTGCCTCTCTCTGATCTATAGTTTGTTTCATAGACACAATCATTTCAATTAATCAATTTTATTCATCCATACAAGATGATTGAACTATTCTGACAATTAGAGATGCACCGATTGAAATGTCTTTAGCTGATTCAGATTTTCTTTCTATATATGGACTATATTTGACAGCAAAAACAACATTTATTTAATGGGTCTTCAATTGAGTGTTCATAATAAAACACTGACCGTTAATTAACTGTCTCTAAAAATCTCCTAAACTGCACCAGTTTACATGACCGACTGACCTGGTTCTCTGCTCACCTTGCTCCGGTCCCCTTAATTGCAATAATGAAGTTTCGCAATGAAGTGTAACTTTGTGTTTTTATCATCTCTTTGTTTAGGAGCCATGACCAGTAAATTAGACGTTCCTCTTTATGGGGGTTCAGTCAACATTGTGAGACGAAATCGAAGTGCTTTGTGTGAAGTCCTTCAAAGCAAATTTGGATGTGCAGCCATCATCTATGGGGTGAATTTTGACGATGATTTCAGCAGTGCACAGCAGAAAAAGCCAGCCAATGAAGACCAGCCACGGTTAAGTGTAAAGCTGAGTGCAGGTGTTCAGGTGTCTGTGTGGAGGGCTGATCTCACCAGTTTTACAGCAGAAGCTGTTGTGAATGCTGCCAACACCAGGCTTCAGCATGTGGGTGGCCTTGCATTAGCTCTGTCCAGCGCTGGGGGTCTAGATATCCAGAGAGAGAGTGATAAGTACATCAAAATGAAAGGGGAATTGAAGACAGGAGATGCAATTGTCACCAGTCCTGGGTTGTTACCATGCAAGAAAATTATTCATGCTGTGGGCCCTGACCTACAATATTCCCCCTTTCCTGATATTTCCCGGGCTGAACCGCTGTTGAAGATGACCATCAAGAGCATTCTTGACAGAGTGAGTGAGAACCGTCTGCAGTCTGTTGCTATCCCCGCCATCAGCTCTGGAATTTTCAACTACCCTCTGCCACAGTGTGCAAACGCCATCGTGTCAGCTGTGAAAGAATACTATAAATACCCATACTCTCACAAACATCTTCCTAAAGAGATCTGTCTGGTAAACAACGATGAGCCTTCAGTCCAGGAGATGACCAGGGCCTGCAATCAGATACTAGCCCCCCCACATGACCATGAGTTACAGTCAGGCTGCAGGAAGTAAAGGCAGAGAAGATGCCAAAACCTCAACACTGTCTGTCCAGATTGGAAAAGTCCATCTGAAGCTGAAGAAGGGAAACATTGAGGAAGAGCGGGTAAGAATCTGTAACGTTTATATGTCCATAAGTATGACCGACTGTGAGGAGTTTTGAACAGATTATGTAACAGACTGAAATGAAAATGCGTTCTTCTATATTATCTATGATTCAGAAATACATTATTTCAGAATGTTATTTTGTAATGTCTCACAAAATGGTTTCCAGTTTGAATATGGGAACTGCCTTTGTTAAAACTTTCCATGCAAATATTCAAAGTAAGTGACGTGACATAAAAAGGATCAGAAAACACAAGCCAGGCATGTTTCGGGTCAGACCAGCAGAGATATATGTTTAACCTCTTGTCAATAAGGGTCATCAAATTAAACTGAAACTGGATAGTTACTCTGTTAACTTCAATTTAATATTCACTTATTACATACATTTGATAAGTGCTGTTCTAATATCACCTGCACACATGGAAATGCATTTGTCATACATCCCGATCAGACAGGTTTTATCAAAGGGAGACACTCATCCCATAACACTCGCAAACTATTCAACCTCATGCAGCTTTCAGTGATCAGAACTCCAGCACTTCCCTTTTTCTTTCACTTGATGCAGAAAAAACATTCGACAGGTTACACTGGACTTTCTGATTTGCAACTTTACAACACTTTGGTTTTAGAGAGTGATTCATAAATTGGATAAGGGCGCTGTTCCCCTCACCAATGGCCACCGTCACCAGTAATGTGTTGATTTCAGAAAATGTCACCCTTCACACAGCACCAGGCAGGGATGTCCTCTCTCTCCATCAGTCTTTGTGTTATTCATAGAACCGTTCACAGCCGCCGTACGACAAAACAGCAATATCAGAGGTATCAAAACATCATCTACAGAGGACAAAATATTTATTAACGCAGATGACATGTAATATGCTTCTCAGTTATAAAAATCAAACTCAGAACGGTCCAATTACTCAATAAACTGGTCATAATCCACTCTCTTACTCCTCTGCATGAACACAAGGGATATGGCCGCTTGGCCTCAGTATTTCACCTCCCCACTGATCATATGAAATATCTAGGAATTAACATCTCCCCCAAGCTGTCTGCATCTGATTCTGATACTCACACTTGAATCTTTTCCCTCAAGTTATAATGTAGTTGTTGTGTGAAAGTGAGATTATTTAAATAATACCACTCACACTTTTTGGACTTTTAGAAATGTTACGTCATGGATGTACAGTCTGACCCTGAAGGAATCCTAAGCTTAAAAAAAAGCTGAGCTCAGAAGTCCATTAATCCTAAACTAATAACTGATGGTGTTGGAATCAGGGCATTTTTGTCCCTTGTGTGTTAAAGCATCATCCTTAACATGGACCTGGTCTCTTCCATAGTAATTCACATAGGAGGTACAGCAGCTACAGTCTACAGGAAGTGTCTGATGACCCCACTGTTTTTTTTATTTGATATTATATTTGTTTTTGTTTTTTTCTCAGACGGATGTCATCGTAAACACTGCATCACAAGACAGAGACCTGGCCAATGGTTGCATCTCCAGAGCTCTACTGAACAAAGCTGGTTATGAAATGCAAAAAGAAATAAAGCGTGCCGCGGATGGCCGTGTCATCGTTACCAAAGCCTACAAGCTCCACTGTAAAAAATGTTTACCATACTTTTTGCATTGAGAAGTCAGGTGGTGGATCGTCCCAAGCAGCCCCGCATGAGGTAGGGTATGAGTTTGAATGTTATGTGGCTTTTAAGTTGTGGAACATTATATCGTCTGGATTTTTAAAATATATCAAGAACTCTAAATATATTAAATTTTGATTGCCTGTTTTTTCATCCATCACAGATTCTTTTTGAGTCAGTAAGTGAATGCTTACGGTTGGCAGTCAAAAATAAACACAAGTCAATCGCCTTTCCTGCCATCGGAACCGGAGCCCTGGGGTTTGGCAAAAGAGAAGTTGTCCAGATCATGTTGACTGCAGTGACTGAGTTTGCCAAGAAGTCCCAAGCGACATTGGAAGTTCATGTTGTCATATTTCCTCCTGACCATGGCACATTTCAGGTAATGCTAAAATACTAGAGATGTATTGTTATAACCAGTACCAAACATGCCTCAAATGCTGGAACAAATATGAACTGAATAGTTGCTAACATTGTTGTATAATGTAGACAGTGCACAGATGTTTACCTGCAATTTTTGGTGATAAGAAAAATAAATCAGCAAACATCGGGTGGCTAAGACTTCCTTTGTGTGCAGTGCAATCAAAAAAGGTGTGAATAAACCAGTAGTTAGATTTTCATCAGTATCATATCTCAGTTTAAAATTCTGGTATTGTGACAACCCTTGTTTCATCGGAACTGTTAACAAGAGAAAAAAAAAAAAAAAAGTTTAAAGTCCTGTTTTTAAAGAGCTGACAGATGTAGAGAGCCTTTAGGTTAGGTTTGTCCCACAGGTGAGCAGGTGAGGAGCCTAGAAACCCTAACCCTCAAAGCTGCCTCACCCTGCCTGCTTCTGATTTCGAGAACAGTGTGAGTAAACCTGATCCAGAGGATCTGTGCGGTCTGGATGCCTCGTAACAAACTTAGCAGCTCTCACATATATTTTGTGCCTGGACCATTCGGGGCTTTATAAATGAGAAGTAGGATGTTATAATCGATGCGTTAACTCACAGTACGCCAGGGTAACGGTAATGTGAAAGCTTTCTTGGCAGTCTTTATAAAGCAAGAGAAAACTTTGACACCTGTGGATAGAGGCAGAATGTTTACATGAGTACTAATAAGAAAATATAAAGATTATACTTTCTTTCTTTTCTGTTATTAAGGAAGTGCTAGTCAAAATTTCCTTTTTGAGTGTAAGAAATATAATGTTATTTTTTTATTTATTTAAATCAAATGTAATACCTGTGACATATGGTGGAAAGGACCGGTCATACAGGTTCAATTTCCAGCTCTCTCTCTTACTTGATATCTCAAGAAGATGCCATTTCTGATTTGTGAATGGTCTCCTACAAAAGAAATAAGTATATAAATAAATCTCATTGTCTTTTTCAGGCCTTTGAAGAACAGATGAGATCTCATCCCGGCTTTGAACCTGGTAACACAATATTTCAGATATCTTTTCTCCTTTGTGCTGGCAGAAGCTCAAAGTTTGCTTCTGTTGGTGAATTCATAGTCGTACATTTCTTGGATGATCGACGTAGATTTTTGTCAAAGTTGCGACATTGTTGTCTAAAAAGTGATGTAAAGGGATCATTCAGAACAAACTCTTCAGGCCTCACTTTTGCTCCAGAAATGAAATGACTTCATTCGAATCATCAGCTTTGATTTGGCTCGCTCTCCATAAATACCAGTATGTTTACAGTTGTTTATCTTTGTCTAAAAAGGGGAAATGCACATTCAATCAATCATTATTTGTACAGCGCAAATCATAACAAATGTTATCTCGAGACGTTTACAAAAGAGCAGGTAAAGACATTACTCATTGCTTAATTAGAAAAGAAAAAGGGATAGGAGGAGACTGGATAAGATGCAGGGAGGATTTTTCCTTTGTATTCCTTATACATTATATACAAATCAGACAAGGGGAGGCATCAGGTGGAAACTGTAGATCTACTTTGTATTTTACATATGAAGTAGTGTTCATTATAGAGTTGTAGTCAAGACCACACTAACTGAGAGAAAGACTTACCTGAGACCGGAGGGCTCCGAGACCGAGGCAAGACTGAGACATTTAGGGATCAAGATTGAGTCAAGACAAAGACCAAGGCAGGGCGAGGCCGAATCAAGACTTAGACCATCAATATCACTGAAAAATCATTATCTTGTGTACAGCCGGTGTGTCACTCACTTAAATGGTAACATGGGGATAAAAATCAGATCATGAATGAATCATAGTTATTTGTTCTTTTAGAAAGCGGTGTTTTCCTTGACCTGGAGAAATAGCCTGTGAGTGGTGGTCTCGACTGGTCTTGATTTAAAATCCGGAGTCCGCCCAGTCTGAGACCGAGACAAGTCTCGAGACCAAGACTCAAGACTTTTTCGAGTACTAAAACACTAGTTGATTGCATGTGTCCCTTAAAACAAGATCATTTTTATCTGCAGTCCCTGGAACTTCAGCATAATGCTTATAATAAGAGTAATTTGAATGCATGTATAACTAAAGATGTTGTAAAGTGATCCTAGATTGAAGCCCTGACAGTGTACTTAATCATGTCTCTCCTATAAGGATTAGGCAACCGAGATGAATTCACAGGCATCAAGGCTGCATCTCCACAGATAAGCCTGCTGGGCAGCTCAGAAGAAGCAACGCGCGAGGCTGATCGATGGCTCCAGAACCTTCTCTTTGAAACCTGTAGCACTGTCCGCAACAACTTCATCCTTCAGTTTGGGGAGCGAGAAGATAAGCAGCTTTCTCCCCTGGTGAAACAGGGTGTCTCCTATGAGGAGAATTTTGAGAATGGCCGTGCTAGCATCATTGTGAAAGGGAATTCGAATGAAGATGTTGCAGTTGCAAGGTTGAAGGTTGAAGCCATTCTCTGCAAAATACAGGAGGAGTTTGTAAGAGATGAAAAGCAGGAAATACAGCTGTTGACCAAGACAACGTCTTTTGGAAAAAACACATTGGCAGAGCTCTCAAGCAAGGAGTTCAAAGACAGATGTTCTTTCTTCAAAAATCAGAATCTGTGGATTTCAAAGGTACAGTGGGTGTTTAAGTACAATGGATGTATGTGAAGACAGCTTAAGGCTTAGTCATCCAGTTGATGTCACAATGATGTCTTCACATAACCGCATGTCTTTAAATGATGTTAAATGTAGTAGAAATAGAACATTGTTTTGTCCTTAAACCCTAAAGACATTTTTGACGTTTTATATTCAGGTGGAGAAAGTGGAGAACCCAGCACTGGAGATGATCTTTGAAATCAAGAAAAAACAGCTTAACTGCTCCAGTTCTCGAACAATGTTTCAATGCATTCCCGCACAGTTCCTTGAGCTGGTCAGTCGAATCGGATTCCACGCATGGTTTGCTCCACCCGAAGGTATGATATGCTTCTACGAACAAGAATTTCCATTACCATCATTTTTTAGAGTCTTGAAATTAAGATGACAGCCAAACAGATATAAAACAAGTTTAAAAAGGATCATAATAAAAGTACAAACAATGCAATCCTTTCTCCTGCTTCTCTTGCTCTGTACACAGACCCAGCATACGGAGAAGGCATCTACTTTGCAGGCACAGTGCAAAAGGCCATGAAAATGTGGAAGAAGACAAACGAAGAGCATGTCTACTTTGTGGAGGCTGAGGTGCTGACAGGATTGTCCACCCCTGGTAAACGAGGTCTCATTCTGCCACCTGCTGTAGGAAAAGATCCCCAAATGCTGTACGACAGTGTGAGCGGAGGACCTGATATCTCTGTCATATTCAGTGGATATCAAGCTCTGCCGATGTACATCATCACCTGTAAGATGCAATGAAAAGGTATTCATGGTTGTTTTGTATTGTATGGCAATCATAGAAATGCCGTAATGTTCCCACTGTGAACATGAATGAATACAAATCCATAAGATTTAAATTGCTCGTTCTTGAAGGCATGGAATGATGATCAGAAACAATGTCACTGAGAAGTCACAGATGATACCAGGTGGGTTTTTCTTCAAGGGTTCTCTCTCAAGGGTGCTCTCATCTATTTTGAGAAAATGTGCGAGTATTTAGGGGGTTTATTTTACTATAACTTTCTTTCTGTCATGTTATTTGAAATAGCTGCACAATGAGCATGTTAATCGAAATACAACTGAGAAAATTAAAGCTTGATTGCAACGTTACTACAGAATACTTATAGCGGTGGTGCAAGTCATTGCTTGCAGACAGCATATGCTATCATACATGAAACACTGTTAGAGATGTAGCATTTAAGGGCTTGAAGTGTGTTTTAAGGAGATATACCGTAGTGAACAGGTGACAGGCTTTTAGTCAGCAGCAGGTATGATAGGTGAATCACAGCACTACCACAATCACTTGGTTGTAACTATATTGTTAAAATGTTAGAAAAATAATTGATTTGTGCTTGATGCTCATCTAAAAATTAAACAATGTTAGAAGTTGAACACGTCTCATTCTTAAGTCACAAACCAAAGCTGAGGAGCTACGTGGATATTAAATGTAAATGAAATACCATTAAGATTGTAATGGTAAATGGACTTGAGCTTGTATAGCGCTTTTCTAGTCTTCTGACTACTCAAAGTGATTTTACACCGCAGGTCACACCTACACATTCACACACTGATGGCAGAGGCTGCTATGTAAAGTGTCCATCAGAAGTAAATAATCCCATTCATACACATTGAACTGAGCTCAGTTGGTAGTCGGTCGTCTCTCAACCAAAAGGTCGGGGTTCGATCCCCAGCTCCTGCAGCAACATGTCTGATGTGTGCCTGGGCAAGAAACGTAACCCCAAGATGCTCCCACTGTTTCGTCAGCGGCGTATGACTGCGCATGTACGGGATTAGTTACTTATTTACATAGCAGCCTCTGCCATCAGTGTGTGAATGAGTGCGAATGGGTAGGTGTGACCTGTGGTGTGAGCATGCTTTGAGTAGTCAGAAAAACTAGAAAAGCGCTGTACAAGCTCGAGTTCATTTACCATTTATGAAGGATGTTTAGACCAGTAGAAGAATGCTAAAGATAATAGCATTGATTATGATTAAGCATTTAAGTTTGTCAATGAAATGACATATATGGTACAAAGACAAACTGAGTGCTTATCAAGTTGTAAATAACTTTAATATGCAACTGCGACTTTATAAAAATGTCAAATTTAAGTTCAGTGTGACAACAACAACATCTGGCTTTTCCACAATAAAGGACACGAACACAGCTGTCACAGCTGCTTGATTGTCTATGAGATTATTACTGCTTTTAAAATAGTAGACAAAGACATTTACAGCAGTCTGCTAAAAGCTAACAACATACTGAAATATCAACTGACCCAACAAACATTTAACATTTCAACAGAACAAATAAACAGTCATTCCTAAGCATTGCACACTGGAATGACACTACAGTTAATGATACTCGTGTTCCTCTGTCTTACATCCTTCTACTCTGCGGTATTCGAATGATTAGAGGGAGAACAGCTTGAGTCTGGGGTCCACAGGTCCAGGTGTGGGCCAAATTTGGTTTCAACAAGAGGACAACAGGTATGGTACAAGGTACAGGAGGAACAACGGAGCCAGGCTGAGTTGGATAAATATGGCACATCAGGCCTCCGATGGTGAGAATATTACTGAAATTGATGCAAGAATAAATATACACTGATCAGCCATAACATTATGACCACCCGCCTGATATTGTGTAGGTCCCCCTTTTGAAGCCAAAACAGCACTGACCTGTCTGGACGCTTTGTGTTCTGACCCCTTCCACTCAAAACCAGGGTGAGCCCTTTTAGCATTTTGAGCTAAAGTAGCTTGTTGGATCGGACCACCTTGACCTGTGTTATGGCTTAAAGAGTGATTGTGTTAACTGGCTACTTTCAGGCATATGCATCTGTGGTTGTCATAGCTCCAACAGATGTTGAGGACAGACAGTGTCCTAATGAATGCCTCTATATATAGTTTTTTATAAGGCCGCCCAGGACCCTGTTGCTGGTTCATCAGCTGCTGACCATGAACGCCCCACAAGCTGCAGTTTTGAGATCTTCTGATCCAGTCATCCGGTCATCTCAATTTGTCCCTCTTCAGAGCTGCTCACACCATTACCCTTGCCCATTTTCCCTGTGTCCATGCATCAACTTCAAGGACTAAATGTTCACTCGCTGCCTAACTTATCCCACCCACAGACAGGTGTCATTATAACAAGGTGAGAACAAAGCTATTCACTTCAATTGTTAGTGTTCTTAATGTTTTGGCTGATAGGTGTACAGCAAAGCCATTCAATCACAGGAGTGAATCTTTGAGTTCATCACTGACTCCAACTGGTTTGAATAACAATCTCCTGCTCTACAAACACGTCTCTCTGTCTTTCTGATACCTAGAGCCAAACCAGAACTCTTCTTCATACAAATGCAAACACACACACACACTCACACAAACATAGAGTTACTCTGTGCATTCAGCTATCTCTGTGCCGTCCACGAGCAATGTGTGAATGATCCCGTCTCGTCTCTTCCCACTGCTCACAGCCTTTACGCAACAGTTGTGGTCTCCCAGTGTGAAATGCGTTTCCGTGCCGTCTTCCACAAATTCTCCCTGTAGACACAAAAGAGTGGACAAAGACATCAATCAGATTCATATTGTCAGCTGTAGATCTGGTACAAAAACCTGCAGAAAATAAGGTGTATGAGGCGGTTATCCCACAGAAGTTTATGTCAAAAGCGCTGGGAGTTTCTAACTTAAGGAACAACGACTTGGACATCAGAATTAATTCTTAGAACTTTAACTTTGATAAATCGCATAAATAAACATTTAAGAATTGTTTTTCTTACTGCAGTCTCAATATTCTGTCCATTACACCAAACATCCATCGTGTCTTTCTCTGAAAGAAATCAAAAAGATGTATCAATTAATTTTTCAGGCATTCAGTGACTTCCACTTCACAGTTTTTGAACAGTCCCAGTATGTGTATTCAATCGTTTGAGTTTATCCAATCTTCTTTCCCAGCACAAGCATGAGAGCAGATGTCCTCACTGGTATATGACCAGTATCTTCGATTCCCTTGTTGGCTCAGCTTGAAAATAAAAGAAATCCCCTTAAAATAGAGGAGCAAAGCATCCATACGTGGGACAAGACCTGACCGCTAAGCCACCTGCAACCCTACATGAACAATCTTGTAATCAAAATAAAGGAAAGGTATATACAGTAAAGGCATATTGTTTATATTTGGTACAAGAACCAGTAATCGAGATGTAACACAGACAGTATTAAGGATTTTATTTCTGCCAAATAACAATAACTTCGCAATCCAAGAGTGAATTTCCCCTTTGAAAGGATGTATTAGCATCTAGAGGCCTATTGGAAAGAGAAGAACAACCTAACATCACTGCTGCCAAGACTGATGCAAACAGTAAAACAGACCACATGTAAAAGGTTTTAGGAGAAGCATGTTCAGGCAGAATCCACAGAAAGGCCAGTTTGTGCAATTTCAAGTGTTTCAGGTATCACCATGTGAAATGTTTTTAAACAAACTCAGAGGACATTTAAGTTGTGTTTGTATTCTACTGCAGCACCTTTTATGAAAATCAGACCTCTGTACATGTTTGGCTTGAAATTAAAACTGAAACAATGCACTGAAGTTTGACTTCAAATGGACCAGATTTATTTGAAATGTTGCAAAAAATTTGAACAAAATTGAATCTAAGTTATAAAACAAACCGTTGGTCAAATAAAAATAAAAAAATAGAAAAATTACATTGTGCATAAAACATGAGAAAGGGTAAGAAAAAATATATGCAAAGTATAAAAGTAAAAAACTATTTACAGATTACCCCAAGACTCGAGAAACAAGAAACCAAAGGTGTTTCAAAAGATACGGCTGTAATTATCGAGTCAGAAAGTAGCCAAAGGAGGTTACTTCATGTGCCACTTAAGGAAGCAGTTCCTTTTTGGTGTGAGGCAGAGAGGAACTTTGCATCCCTCACAGTACACTGGAGTTTTCACCTTCTTGATGCCGGCATCTTTGCATCTCTTACAGTACTTCCTGGACTGAGAGCCATCCTCCCCATAGTACTCTGGCATACAGCGGGCTGGTGTTGTTTGTGTGGCTGTTGCTGGTACTGAGATTTTGGCAAACTCCAGCATTTCAGAAAGGAGAATTTCTCTGAAGCGCTTCTGTTTGAGTGGCTTCATATCGCTGGTGTAAGTGTTTGATTTGGACAACTCTTGGTGAAGAACGAAGCTGTTGACTACAGCAATGTCTACGAGTTGTGTTTTGTTTTGTTTAGGTGGAAATGCTACGATAGCTGAGAAGTCAAGCTTTTTTTGATAAAAAAAACAAACAGTGTTTCATTTGACTTGTGGAAGCACACATTTAAATGTCCTTTAATGGGGTTGCTTACATAGAGGCAGTGCCACACACTCTTGGGAAAATGTTTTAATGTGATTGGTTGTTGGAAATATAAGACGAGGTAGGTAAACACACTGAGGCTCCTACCTGGGGGAGAACAAAGAATACAAAAAAAAATCATAACTACAACATGTCTTTTTTTTATGCTTGTTTGTATAAATTACATTACTGCATAATTACAATTTATCCCCAAAGCAGTAAATGACCTTCGACTTGCTAATGACCTGAACGGCCCGGGTGTGTTTGAAAGACAAAGGGATCGTCCTTAAACCATCCCCCATGACGACTGCACTAAACGACCAATCACCTCCACTTCCCCCACCACAGAAGAGGCTCAGGACTCTCAACAATCTACACGCCAAGCTTCCCTCTCCACTCACACTCACACCCCTCTATTTATTTTTATTTTATTTTATTTTATATACTTTATTAATCCCCAAGGGGAAATTCTGGTTTGCACTCTGTTATTTTAGAGACATGCTTCTCACACACACAGGCCTGAATGCGTGGCAATGAGTGCGGTGGCAGCCCACAGGAGGCGCCCCCTGAGCTTGTGGGGGTTCGGTGCCTTGCTCAAGGGCACCTCGGCAGTGCTCGAGAAGTGGTCTGGCACCTCTCCAGCTACCAGACCAACTTCCATATTTTGGTCCGCATTGGGACTTGAACCGGCGACCCTCCGGTTCCCAACCCAAGTCCCTACGGACTGCTGCCCCTTTTTTTTTTTTTTTTTGTATTCTATACTGGAGATAGACTTTAACAAGTTCTTCAAAACACAGAATCAAAACAGCCACCGGACCACTCTATGTTTCTCTCTCCTACCTAAAGCACTGTGAAGATCAGCTGTCTTAAGTTTTTACACACATTTTCAACAACCCTGTCGACATGCCAAGTGCTAGCCTGCTTTGAGGCTTCAACTTTCATTCCGTCTCCAAAAACACAAGGATCACAGGATTTAATGACTACAGACCTGTTGCCCTGGCCTCTGTAGACTTTAACAGATTGCAGTTTTGCCACAGCATCAAATAAAGTTCTGCTGTCTTTATGCCCTTGTACTTCAAATTGCATTCCTTACGGCGTCACATTGGGGTTCCAGTGTGTGATTTATCATTGCATTACAATGTTGAGGACTTGAGAGAGGCACAGAGTTTGAGCACACAGCAGGAGCTACACTCACACTCAGACAGCGCTGTTTCACCTTGTCAGCTCCAACACATAACAGCATAATCTTACCCCCATTGGCCTCTTACTAAATTTGATGGCAGTCAGGGGCATTACAACTGCGCCCCACCACTCCACATCTGTGCGTTGCACATTACACACAAGGAGTAATACAGTATGGGCGCAATTATCCTTCCTTCAACTGGTAATCTGTGAGATGAAGTCCTTTGAGCACCTTGTGCTTTCACACCTGATAAACATTACAGACGTCTTCTTGGATCCCATACAGTTCAACTACAGAGCTAACAGGTTTGTAAAATATGCTGTCAACATGGCCCTCCACTTCATCTTCCAGCATACAGTAGATCTGGACTGTTGATTTCAGCTCTGCTTTCAACAAAATCACCAGGACAGACTCTCCCAGAGGAACATGCCTGACTCTACCTGCAGATGGATCCCAGGCTTCGCTGTCTGGCAGGAGGCAGCAGGGGAAGCCAGGGAAATGTTTCTGACAGCAGGACCATCAGCACTGGCTCGCCTCAAGGCTGCATTCTTTCTTCTCTACTCTTCTTCCTGTACACAAACAGCTGCACCTCCAGTCAGAGTGCTGTCAGACCAACTCAGAGCTCAATTGTGAAGCTTCCCATTACCCGTCCCCACCACCACAGCCTTTGCATTTCCTGGAGACCATCATCCCCCAGGAGCTCAAGCGGGGGCTGAAGATCAATTTCCTCATCTAGAAAGCAAAGCAGACGATGTATTTCCTGCAGCAGCTTAAGAAATTAAACCTGCCAAAGACAATGATTGTGCACTTATACACCGCCATCATCAAGTCCAACCTGAACCTCCTCGATCACAGTCTGGTATGCTGCAGCCACTTCTAAGGACAAGGGCAGTCTGCAGCGAATCATCTGCTCTGCAGAGAGAGTGGAAGGTTGGGAGGAGAGAGTGGGGGATGAGCTGCAGCAAAGGGCAGAGGTCTGATACAAACTCCTAGCCTATCTGGCGCCTCCTGTCATAGTTTTTAAATGTCTGTAAGCTCTGTTAGCACTGTCATTAAGTTGGTGTTAGACAACAACATTAATAGCGTGAAACAGCCTTTGTTTTCATTTTTAAAGGAAAGGTTTACATTGAGTGATACATTTATTGTTTGTTACAACAGCAGGAGATTAATCATCAGAGAAGACTATGTGTACTGGTACAGGACTAGATGAGCAAAACACAAGAGGTAACACTTGTTACAAAATGAAAGTCCCTTACAGTGTGTTGAGCTCACAGGATCACAGTATTTTTTCTTAGTCATAATCATTGGTTGTCATTATTATTTCAAGAAAAACATTAATTGTTCATAAAGAGTTGAAATAAATTTATAAAGAAAGACTAACAAACAGGGCAATTTGTCCAATGTGTCCTCTGCTAACTGGGTTTATCCTAAAAGTATGAGATATGATGAAAAGTTGGCTTAATGCCATCTTTTTTTAATTCAAAAACAACAATAGGTCAATTGGTGTGTAATAAAATATAGACTCATTAAAAAGTAATGCTGCTCAATCTTTACTTGTCGGCCTCTTTACATGTGTAGTGGTGACTGTGTAAGCAGAGACCCTGTCCTCTGCCTGTATTTGGATGTTTTGGTTTACTCTGGACTTTCTTGGTTGGTAGTGGGTATATTTCCCCCAGCCTATGAAAGCACATAGGTGAGTTTGGAGGTGGATAAAATTCAGGGATTCACACCAGCGAATATAGCAGACACAGACGTAGGGGCAAAGAAGAGAAAAAATACTAATCATATTGAGGTGCGTTCCAAAACGAGGGTGATCCATAGGTTTCAGCATGTAAGGAGCAGCTTGGTATAAAGAGCGAAGCAGAGCTGTCCTGCTTTCTGTTGGACAGGCAGGTGCTAAACATGGTGGTTAGCTTGTGCTTGTTTGCAAAATGATCGGCTTTTCCGTTACAACAAAAGTAATATTCTCAGGTAGCTTGCAGCATAGATACAAGCAATATGCATACGCTAAGTCCTGCTATCAATCAATACAAATAACCTGACATTTCAGGTTATGTATAGAAATGTGATGCTGCAGGTGGTTGCAGGGCTGGGTGGGCGTGTTCACCCAACTGCTGTCGGAGGCACTGACAGCGCCTCTGGTGGCGATGAGCCCAGGGGGGAGGAGCCCAATTTGAATGTTGTGTTTACAAGCTGCAACAAACATTGCTACTGACTCTACCTTTAGGTAAAATATATTGAAAATATCACTGCTGATATTTATAAATAACTATTTAACATCAATGTGCACGTTGCACATGGCTGCAGGCGGTGTGCTGCCTGATCTACAGTAAGCAGTGTAATGAAAAGAAGGATTAACTTGTGTAGATATTAGAGGTGGCTGAAGATGGTTGAGCACTCAAAGCTTTTAAAGAGCTTAGCCTCAGCTTCAGTATAATATTAGTGGCTAGTTCTGCAGAGTCAGAAATAAATGTATGTTAAATAACAGTCCAATGCCTACAATGTCATCAACCTCTTATCTGAAACAAGACACTGCTTAGCATTCATACTGGCAAATGACAATCACGATCAGGATGAAGGTGATTAATGTACAAACACATACTGTAGATACTCACCTAGGACCACCCTGCTGTCAACGCCGTCCAAGTTGAGCACCCAGGTGCTGGTGACCTTTGATCTGTTCTCCATGTACTTCTTCAAGCTCTTCCCGTTGATCTCCAGGGTGTACTCATAGGCAAACCCGCTGACTGCATCGATGTTAATGGTTGCTTTGGTGTCCGATTTGCCCACATTGAAAGTCTCCTTCCCCACAAGTTTGAACATCCAGTCTCGTCTCAGCACCTCCTGTGATGTCAAATCAAAAAATTATCAGCTGCAAATGACAAACTTAAGTTAATAATCAGGATCGCAAAAAACACCCTTATTCTCTCGACTAGATGAAAATACCTACCTTTCCATCCACGATGATGACCCTCTTTCCGGTGGTCGTGCCGTGCTCAAACTCTATCCTGTGGACTCCATCACTAAGAGCAACCTCCCACACACCAGCAAGATCATTTGACATCTTCTTGAGCTTCTTTAGACCCTGTAGAGGAGCAACAACCTATTAAACTACACCTCTAGATTTCGATGCAAATGCATGACTTAAACGGTATTAAAACGTTAACAGTAACACCCAACACACTGGGATGAAGTATGTTATTTATTCATAAATAACTTTTCTATCTATTGAATTTTAAGTCTACGTTAAAGCATCAAACACTGGTAAAAGAAACCAGGCTAACAGAGATAACATGCCGAGGGCTGTTTGGTGCTTGACAATTTCCGGTGTCAGAGCTTCCCTTTCATAACAAAAGCCTTCACTATTTTTGATGATGATGTGAACGGTAGGGTAGACAGAATAAATGACACATTTTCAGTGCCCCTGGTGAATGTGGTAGTTTGATTACTGATTGGGTACTCATTGTTTGCAAATCACCCGTCAAAGGCAGTTTTTTTAAATGTACTTGAATTTTACTTTGAAAATAAAGCAGAAGTATCTCTGCGTCACAGTCAAGCAAACAGTCTGTTCATTTCAGTAGCTCTAAACGCTAATGCTATATTCTTTTCAGTAAAGAATAACCATAAAATTGGCTGAGGAATATCATCAGTAACTATACAGCGGTATTACCTAAAAGGTCCAGAAGAAAGCGCTCCAGCTCAGAGGTTAACAAAATGACCGGCAGCAATATAAACGCAAGTAGTAGCTAACAGTTAGTTAGCTTCTGCAGAGCCAACAGGAGAGCTGTGACTATGTTGTTGCTATGGTTACATGATATTCGCCTACGTAAAAGCTTGAACACGCCCACTTCTGCAAAAACGTCAATCATCAAGACCAAAACTCACCTTTAAATGAATTAATAAAGATATTTATTATCCTTCCGCCTATGGTACTATCTAATATTTGTTTTAGTCCAAACAAAGTCAAATAAGTTTCAAAATTAGTATTGAAATATAGATGCATTCATTTAATAAAGGGTTATGATTACATTCTGTAATCTACAGATATGTGTATTTAGATTACGCATGCTACTTTTTGAGGAAATAATAATGAAATGGAACCATTTTTTCTAATAGAGTCAAAATATCCACCTTTTACAAAATGAAGGAAGGCAGCAATAACTTCCTCGACAAAATCATCAGAGATTTCAGATGACTTATTTTCAAAACATGATGAATAAATCCTGTCTCAGTCTTTACAGCTGAAATCTTTAACAGATGATATAATATACAGGTGTTCGTTTTTGCTGTTTTTACATTGCAATTTAATGTGCTGTATTTTTATTAACTATTAATTTGTTTGTGAGAAACAGTGTATAGGTTATATGAAATTCAAATATATATGTTCTATGCTAAATCTTAATACAAATCTTTATATATGTTTTATTCTCACATATGCTAGGCAGGCAAAATCAGATAACAAATATATTTACAGTAAAACAATTACCCTTTTTTTGTCAAAGTGAATAACAAACAGAGACAAACCACTGGAATGATGAAGGACTGAAGGCCACAGAGTTTACATATTTCATTTTTATTTTAAGCCAAGTAAAAACGACATCAATCTAAAGAGCATACATGCCTTAAATGTTCAAATGAGCTGTTAAAGCAAGTTAGGTCAATACATTTTTTTATTTGTTTATTTTGACAGGGACAGAGAAAATGATGTGGGAGTGTGTGGAAATGTGCAGCATTTTAATGAAAGCAAACAAAAAATTAAAACAAAAATAAAGGTGGAATGAAAGATTTTAGGCAGGGTGGTAACCCTCATAGCATTGAAATGTTCACAAATTATGTATCCCCATCACACCATCACATATCAGCATCACTATCTTGCCATATCTTGAATATTCGTATATGAGCTCTGTATGAATGGGAATTAGCACTCACTGCGCTACATAGAGTATACTGTCTAAGGCAGGTTGTTTTTATATTTGCCTTCCAGACCAACGATTAAAACAACTCTTAACACTGAACAACTAGAAATGACTAAAAAGAGTATATCATCTATTTTATATTCACATGTGATAATGTACAAATAGCCCATCACTGTTTTGCAACAATTGCTTCTGCTGAAAAATTTGTGAAGATGCGTCATCTTTTCACATTAAAAAACCAACGCAGGACAAACCGGATTTGTGTGCATACATTTTGGCATAAATTAATAAGAAGAAAATCATGCAAACCCTTTATACTTATCTTGCAGGTGTTATTGAAATGATATCAGTCATCAAAGACACGTACAGTATGTTTTTGCAAAAAGGGCAGATTTCACCACTTTTTCCTGTTTTGATTGAGACATCTGTTTGCGTAAAATTCTTGTTTATTTTTCTACTTTGTGACGTGGGAACAAAATAAAAAACATCCTCTTGTGAAAAACAGTTCACAGTGTTTAAATGAACGTATTGCAAAATAAGAAGATGACAAAACAAAAAAACCGAATAATTAAAAAAGTGAAACAGCTTTCTTTGTGCATAAAACACCTAAGCTCTTTTAATACAGGCTCATCATCAATAACATTAAGTCTACCGCTATTCTCAAAGAAAAAATACTGTGGTTTACAACCAATTTAGTCAAAAGCTCAGCAGCTATTATATTAACTACTTTGATTTGATATGTCACTTTTTCCTCCATTAACAGCTGATTTCGTTTTCACATGATGTTACATAGGCGGGCCAATTTTCAACATAATTACACTTCAAACAAGGTTAAATCCTTCAGCATCAAAAGACATTAAAGTATATAAGAAACACATCTGAGTTGTGACAGGGTTCTAAATTAGAAATCCAGTGGATGCTTTGAAGCAAATACCAGCCATGTAAGCAATGTTTGGTAGAATTTATCATGGCAATCGTAACGAGAGTAAACGCTTTACTGTAAAATGTTGTCCGATGGTTTATAACTGGATTTGAAGGAATAGTTCAGCATTGACACGTTATCTCACTCAGTTTTTGCAAAATTATTTGTGAGAATAGATGTCCCACAACTGATTGTTTGTCGGTGTAATTTAAGGCTAATGTCAATATCTAGTAAGCATAACACCACATAAAGCCTTGAACAGCTAGACTATAGTTCCCTAACAAGAAATAGCCTACTATGGCCCACAACATTTTCATAGTCATTTTTACAAGAGTACATTTTGCTACCTTTGGACAAAACGAGGTTAGCCATGGATCCCTGTTTAAGTCTTGATATGATGCTAAGGCAATTAGCTTTTGACTTTCTTCCGCCATGTATTTACCATAGCTACAGTCATTCAAGTGACATTTCCTAAAACTCAGAAAATGTACAAAAGCTGTCAAGGAGTTATGAATACAGAATTTGGTTCCTATTTCACTAAGCTAAACTTTATTACTATTCTTTCTGCTGGATTTTCTCATTTTTCTAGACCTTATTGTTTTGGTTGTTGGGTAAGTAATACTCTTCTGTAAATGCCATCTCCTGAGACTGTAAAAAGCTACTCTACCAGGAGCTGGCAGATGTGTTTCTAGATCTGTTGCTCCCTGCGCTGTTGACTGAGCCTGTTCTGTAAGCCATTAGGATCCTCCTGCTGATGATACTGTGTTTGTAAAGAGCTGAGAGCAACTCGTTACGAAACTTCTCTCCGATGAAGGCGTATAGCACCGGATTCACTGCACAGTGCAGGAAGGCCAACACTTGGGTCACATTCAGAACGGCCACAACTCTATAGCGAGTTTCACACGTCTCCACTTTCAGTGATCCACCTTTAATGAGTGTGTCAATCAGTACTGTGATGTTGTATGGCAGCCAGCATAGGACAAATGCTGCCACCACTGCCAGGATGACACGCATGGCCTTGTGCTTTTGTTGATTTCGTGTGTGGCACAATGTCACCATAGTCCAGCTGTAGCAGAAGGCCATCACTACAAGTGGCAGGAAAAATCCCACTGTATGGCGCATAATGCGAATGCCAACACGCCACCTATCGCTGCTTTCGCCTGTTAGGTTTTCATAGCATATGAACCGCCCAAGTCCTTTATCATGCAAGCTCTCCCGATGTATTACCACAGGTAAGGAGAGCAATCCAGCCACCAGCCACACCACGCAGCATACCACTTTCACCAACAGGGGATGGGAGGATATTACACGTGTAGCCCTCACAATGGCATAGTGGCGGTCCACGCTGATGCATGCCAGCAGGAAGACACCACTGTATACTGAGGCCTCCTGAAAGCCTGACAGGAGTTTGCATGAGAATGTGCCAAAGATCCAACCGGAATGAGCATCGACCGCCCAGAAGGGGAGGGTCAGAGTGAAGAGAAGATCTGCCATTGCCAGGTTCATCAAGTAGATGTCTGTGCTTGCTCGACTTCTCTTCATATAGCAAACGACATAGACAACTACACTGTTGCCGACCAAGCTGAAGAAAAACACAACAATGTAGGTGATGGTCATTCCCACACTGTTAAATCCAGGCAAAGTTTCACTGCAGGGAGAAAATGATTCATCCTCATACTCTGATGTATCGTTGAAATTGAAGTAACCCACATCGTCATCTTCGTCCTCCTATAAAAACAAAATCCTTTCGGTTTGTTAAAGTTCAATGGAAAAGGTACAAGAATTAGACTACGTGATTGTAAAACAATACACATCAACTAAATTATTCTGTTTACTGTTTCAAATGTATGGACTGGCTACAGCTTGTGTCTTAAAGCTCCTGTGAGGCGCTTTTAGCCTGTTTAGTTATAAAACAGACTGAAATTTATACTGATCGACGGACAAAAGAAAACAAGCCTGTAAGGAAGAAGATTGGTAATTACTACTTATTATTAATGCCTGTGACTGATGCCTCTGGGTCGTTTTCAGACGAGGAGGTTAACCACATGCTGCAGAAATGTTTTCAAAGAAGGTGGGTGATGAGTTTCAATCAGAAAACGAGGCACTGCACTAGAACTTCATGAGATGGAAGTGCCAAAGAAAAATAAATCTGATTGACACTTTGTGTCTCTTTCACATACATGCCAATTAAGCCTATACTGAACTGACTAGGAATACGAATATGAATCCATAACACGAATAAATGGAACAAATAAATAAATAAATGAGGTTAATTTGAAACCTTCATTAGAATTGAGCTCCTGGACTGCAGCTTTCTGTCATCAAATTTCTCGGTTTTATGTACTTTACAATTTTAGGGTTAGGGTTAGTGTATGTGAATCACTTTGCCAAAAAACAACTTCAATTGCCATTTTAAAATTAGCCTAATATCATTAATTGAGACAGCAGAATTATCTATAATTGTTTCATGATATCCCATTTACAGTTAGAAAGCAAGACAATAACATTGATTACTTGTTATCATTACATGCATAAAGGTCTTTTATATTCAGCTGCAACTCTGAAATGTTAAAGATTCAGGAGTAAAATTATTTACCTGTTGTTTCCATCCTTCTTGATTGGTAAGAATCAGATACTTCAGAACACTTACAATAAAAAGTTGGCGCTTCATCCCTTGTGACTAGATGCGCACAAAGATTAACAAGGATGAAACTTTCTGGCAGAGTGTTTCGTATATTTGGCTGGGTAGAAGCTATTTTGTAATAGTATCACTAAGGAAGTATGAGCAAAACACAGATATGATCTGTCTTAGGCAATCTGCATGAAAAACACACAGGTTCTTCTTTCCATATCTTGTTTTTGATCAAACTAGATGACAGGGACAGATAGATGTGGGATGTGACAGGATGTTCAGCTGGTGAACCTGTAGAGCAAAGATGTCTATGTAACTTTTAAAGTGTTCTATATGTAAGAGGTTTAGCTATATAATAAAATAAAATCAGGTGTGAAAAATGACCATTTTGCTTTCATAACTGCTGGAGTACAGTGCAGCTAAAAGTGATTCTCAAAGTTGTTCTTCCTTTGCAAAATATTACAAAATAAAACGTTTGTATTTTTTTGGTACAGAGTACATGATGTTGTCATTCTGGTTTAAGATTTACTAATAACTCTGAAACAGCCTGAAAAGTACATATATATCGGGAACATTCACTGAGGACAGCTGCACATCAATTTTAATATGTAACAGTAATCCATGCTTACTTAGAGGCCACTGTGTTTACACACCTTGTTGCATGAGGCGTCTTTTGTTGTTGTTCTGCACATGCGGATCAGTTCAATACTGTTACCATTTCACATGAATCTGATACAGGCACCATTTTAAAAGTAATGTGAACAGCTAAAAAAACCCAACGACAAATAAACCCCGGATCCGAGCAATTAGGCCAAATTGTGAATTAAGGATTGCAGTGTGAACGAATTCAAAGACAACTTTTTCATTGTTTCTATTTGTAGTTGGTAATCTTTCCAATAAAACGTATTTGTAGGGGTTCCACAAGGATTAATCCTTGGACCCTTGTTTTTGAAGATTAACAAAAATCAAGGCTGATGTTTGTGAATGTGATTGTCAGTGCTATAAATTCTGTTCCAGTTTTTTTATACATTTGGGGCATTTCATTGATATCTATGTAATATGATTCAGATATAAGTATTCACTTTTAAACGTACAGTATGTAAAATCCGCCGCTAGGGGGCTCTCAATCAAAACAATAACAAAAGATGACGTTGAGGATTATGGGAGAAAACGAACAAACTCTGTGTTGAATCAATACGAACGTGTGAAACCGACCTGAGAGAGACAATATGTGTACTGACGATGTATCCAAGTACATGACGTTTTATATCACAGCAGCACACACAGCAACAGCTTTCAGTAGCAGCTAGCGCTAGCTTATGCAGTGGTCTTTGACATAACATCCGGTGTTTCCTTGACAACGATCAACATTTCCTGTCTATCGTGGCGGCTCATCATGGCGGCCGTCTACAAGACACGGTCCGTTACAACTATAAAATTACGGATTTCTCTGGCTTTGATAACTTTTGGAAATATTTGAGGTGATGTAAGTACTCAACTAAAAAATATATATAACATGGGTTTAGTCAATTTTTAATTGAAGTTAGATATTTTAATGTAAACACTAGCATGCAATGCTACATACTGTACCTTTAAATCTAAAAAGTGTTTTCAGGAAAAGGACAAGTTTGTCCCTGGCTTTTTCTGTGTGCCACAGCCATCTTGCAACAGGGTGGGGGATCTGATCAATCAATCAAACTTTATTTGTATAGCACTTTTCATACAATGATGTAGCACAATGTGCTTTACATAAAAATAAATCAAACAGCAAAAACATGACTCCCACTCCTACCCCACAGTTCCTAAACAAGGTAAGAAATAACTAGAGAAAAACAGGTACTGACGGACTGATGGTTCTGGTGGTGCTCTAAATTGGGAGAAATGAGCGATATGAAGTAGCTGGAGAATGACAAGATTGGTAGAGCATTGTGGAGTTATCCTGGAATGGAGGAGTTTATGTTTAAATGTAAGAACTAAGGACATGGATAATGGGTCCTTGTTTCCTTGACCTTGTTAACAATCCCGCAGCATTTTTACTAAGCTGTAACAATAAATAAGGGAAAAGAAAAACACATGGTTTACTAGACTATATAAAGTATGCACACAATAAAAGAAAAATCTACCTTCACTTCAGTCTAAAGTGACTAATGCAAACAGAATACACTTGATGACTCGAGCTGATCCCAAATGAAAACTTAAATTCTTTATTTTGATTTATTTGTATCCATTGTTATCCTGCACTGGCTTGTGCTTTTTAAAATGAGGATTACATTTTTCTTTGTTCCTTCATAATCTCCATTCCTTCCATCAATTATACTGAATTTGTCCAGTAGAGGGCAGCAGCCGCCTTGACCGATGAGTTCACCACAGACCTTCACCATTTTTTGATTCTTTTGATAATAATGTTGGACAACTTTTCAAACCAAATAACATTTCCTCTATACAATCAAAGCTCAGTTAACTTATCAGGGAGAGAATTCAGTATATAGCCAGAGAGAGAGAGAGAGAGAGGAGATTTGAGTGTTTATGATAATCAATACGGGAAGTTTGAGATTGCATGTTTCTGGAAGTAAGCCTATTTGGAAGTCCGATGAGACTGCAGCACTAAGTTGTCGAAACATTTTCTAAATAATATAGATATATATATACAGTATATATATATATATAAATAAATAATATATAAGTAACATTATTACATTACAAAAGAGCATTTAAAAAAAACATAATTAAAAAATCATTTGATAAAAGTAGCAACTACTGAAGCACTAGAAACAAAGATAAAGATCAAAAGGGGAAGAGATCAGTATGACACAATAAGCACATACCTTAAAGTACTGTGTACGTCAATACAGCAGCTGTGAAGAAACCATAGTGGGGGGAATGTAATTTACAGGTTGAAGACAACATTGTGAGTCATTAACGAAAAGCCGATGAGGTTATTTTTTAGCAGTAGTTAAAAATGACATTATTCTCAAACAACCCAGGCAACTTCAGCATTTACTCCAGAGTCAGAAGTGAAATTAATCATGTATTTTTATGTTGTTGTTTTTAAACTCTAAATACAACAGCACCCAACCTCCCAAATCATCCAAGAGATTGAATGTTACTGGTTATTGGAAATTGCTTTCCATGATGTTTTATCATGTGGCCACCTTATCATAGAAATTAGAAATGTACACCACCAAGTTCTCAAACAGCTATTAAAGTGTTGTGGGGGTTAATTAATTACTAAGAAAGTCTGCTATCACTAGTGAGTCATGACTGTCAGGATTTTGATCGAGATCTGACTCTGACTTCCACGTTCGATGTCGTCACCTTCCCAAAATAATGGCCCAAGTCATTTTTTGACAAAAAGGATTTTTTTGCCTAAATCATCTCCTCATGATGCTGGCCATCTCTGGTAAAATCGGCTACATACTCAGTTGAACAGATCATGCAATTCTACCCCCGTAACCAAAATGGTCTATGTCAAGAGTTTGGCTTAGGCCGTTTCATTTTGCCTAAGTCAAAAGAGATTGTGACTTAAGCTATTTTACAAGCTTTTCAAAGAAGCTGCTTCAAGAAGAACGACAACATACCAATCTATCACTGAAGTTATTTCCATGATTCAGGGCTCGTCCCCTATTGGTAAGTAATGAGGTTTACTATAATATAGGCAAGGCTATAAATATTGCATAGTTATTTAGTCTTTTTAGTCAGCATTTTAGTCAGCAAAATAGTCCATGAAGCTAGCAAGCAAAGAGTGGAAAGGCTCCAGAATCTGTGGCTGTTACAAGTGATAGGCTTTCTGTTAACTTCTTTCTGTCTTTTCAAACAATATTTCATCTACAGTTTTTGTCTCATTTGTTCCACGTTATATGATCTAATTAAGAACAGAATTTGAATACTGTTAGATGTAGATGTGCCTAAGTCATTTATTCCTCTAATGTTACATAAATGACAGATTAGTCTAGATTAATAGTTTGTCAATAGTCATCTATTGTAATAATATTTTTGAGTGAAATATTTCATAAATATCATATATTCAATTTTTGGTTCAGTTTTTTGTGTTTTCTGAAAAACCTGAAAAAATGACTTAGGCCATTATTTTAGGAAGGTGACGATGTGTGTGTTGTTAGATAAGTGTATTTTAAAGACCCCTCCCACCACAGATGTTAAACAGAGTTTGGCTGACATCATCACCACAAGGCTTCCTTCCTCACTGGTGAATCCCAGTGACCCCAAGCCACCCTTCTACCTGCTCTCAGTGCTAACTAAAGTAAAATGTTTCCTGATATAACTCTGCTATTTCTATTTAAAGACTGTTGTTTTTACCCATCTGTCAGACTGCAGGCTGCTCTAATCAGCACATTGTAGCCTGACAGACCTGCAGCCTGACAGACCTGCAGCCTGACAGAGGTCGGATGTCTTTCCTTTTCCCTCAGTCATTGAATGTGCTCTTTTTAACCAGTACAAACAGCAAGTAAATAGTTGTCAATTATGTCCATCAAGTAAACAAGGGATTATGTATGTACACTAATCATGGTAACAAGATGGTGAAACTTGTAAGACACCTTCTTGAGTGAAAAACTTCAGAATCTGAGGTTGGTTTTTCCTCTGTGGATACATAACTTAGGAAATGAATTACTTCCGCAAGACCTAAACACATGACACATCTATTGTAGAAGACAAGGCCGCTTTTATAGTCCCATATAACGATCGCATATTTCCTGGTATTCCTTTCCATGGTAGCTTTATTTATAACTTAACATTTTCAAAGCAACCAAACATTTTTATCCCATTACAACATGGTGGACTGGTGGCTCGCAGTCTTTTTGATGAAACAGAGCACTGGCTGTTTGTGAGATCTGTTACATAACTGTATTTACTTTAACCTTATTAAGGTTATAATCTTCAGTTTCTGTATGCTAAGGAGTCAGCGTCGTCATAGCTTTTCTGGGCTAACCACTAGCTTATAGCTCAATGACACTACAAATGTTTGTGTTTCCTCTGGTCTAGTTGAAAAGAGGGATTGTGCGAGGGGTTGCTTTCCAATTACAATTCCTGTTACAATTCAAACTGTTCAGGATTTTACATTGGCTAAATAATTAGTATTAGTTAGTTGTTTTTGGAAAATTTAGACTCTCAAGAAAAATATCTTCTGTCGCTACGCAGTGGTGCAACACCAAACAATACAGTCACCAACCCTTTACAGATTGGGATTCCATAACAGCATCGTAACAAAGTCCCGCCGTCATTACCCCTTTGTACTTAAAAATTGCAGGAATAGTTTTGGTGTCCCAGTGTGTGGTTTTTACAAAGTTTTAGTGTTGTGGAAGCACTTTGTACTCTGATGGGAAGACGTTTCGTCTACTGACAAGGACTAAGAAATCCAAGTGATTTTAGACCTTTGACAATTGTTGTTTGTTTAATGAAAAAGGTCAAATGTTTATGTATTATTTATTTATTTAAATAAGCTTTGTGGAAGCGCATAAATATCCCACCTTCAATTGGCAGTATGTAAGTGCCAAGAGTTAGCTGTTAGCTGGTGAACACAGTACAGTATAACATGTAAACTTTTCAACATTTACTTGGTGCTATGGACTAAACGCATAGGTAAAGTAGAAATAAATACACTGGTTTAACAAAATAATTACAAAAGAAAAATGACTCTAAAATAATGCTAATGTTTATTAGCAAAATGGACAGACACAGACTGCAACGGAAAATCAGGACTGCAGAAAAGATCATCGGTGTCGTCCTCCCCCCCATTCAGGACGTATACCGGTCCAGGGCCAGGAAACGGGCAGGTAGCATCACTGCAGACTCCTCACACCCCGGACACAAACTGTTCAAACTCCTCCCCTCCGGTAGGCGTTACAGATCACTGTACGCCAAAACAATCCCACACAAGAAAAGTTTCTTCCCCCAGGCTGTCACTCTGATGAACGCTAAACAGTCACAGTGTCAGACCTGTCGCTGTGAAGTACATAGACTATTTATAACTATTTAAAACACTTTATGTTTCAATAACCTAATCAAGTAAATTCTGTAATATTGTCCTCTTCATGCACATGCACACCTTTACACATAATTATATATGACTGTCAATATCATCTCAGCATTTTTGCACTACTCACCATTGTCTTACTTGTATATATTATTCTTTTCTTATATTATGTTTATATTTAATGTTTAACTTTTGTACATTGAGAGCACAGCTACTGAAGTCAAATTCCCCGTGTGTGTAAGCATACGTGGCCAATAAATCTGATTCTGATATTTATATAGGACGAGAAAATAAGCTAGTGTTGCTAACACATTAGCCATATCAACTCAAACACTAAATGTAAATAACTTGTTCACTTACATACATAGCTTACCTTTATTCCAATGACTCCACCTTTCTGTATGTTGAAATAAAGGGACTTGACATTTTAAAATCGGTTAATCGGGGAAGGAGTTTGAATTCTCACTTAGTTAGCATGCTAACAGCTTAGCTAGTTAAAAGCATGCTGTTTCAAAGTATGTGCAATATCATGCAGAAAATGTTGGCCCCTGCAACCGCTGTTTCCAAAGACACTTTAGCAAAGCAGGTGCATGTGGTGTGTTTAAAATAAATATTGATGATAGGTAGGGTTAGCCTGAAAGCTCCAATCTCCCCTTTCCAAAAGCAACATGCAAGGTCTTAATTTAAACTTTTCTGCAACTATAACACCTGAGTCTACAGTTACACATTTAAAAACAAGTCCAGCACACAATCCAGCATGTTTGCTCTATGAGCTGTCAGTTTGAAATAGGACCACCCAGACAATCCTCCCGTCCACCCGGCCTGCTCTATTTGCTTTGTTTTTGTCTGCTTGATTGCTGGAGATTAGGTTGTGAACACACCACAGAGAGGCCCTGTCTATGTAAAGGGGTGTTAAGTTAGATGGGAAAACAGTAGCCAGTGTACACTGCTGCTTGTCAGTCAATATCTTTATTGTTGTGACAACGGTTACTCCCATTTAGCCTTTGATACACACCATCTAATGCAGGTCATTAGATGTTTCTTTTTTTTTAAATCAGTGTTGAAAGTAGTGACGAACTTCCTTAGTTACAGTTCTGTCTTTTTTCCTTTAGTTCCTCATATTTCTATCTGACACTGAAGCACAGCTTAAGAGAAGTCTTTAAAAATGTGTTTTACCGTTCATAAATTATCCCTGACATTTTGTAAGAGTTACAATGAACATTAAACAACATTTACAAGGACAAGCAGGAAATTATCCCTGGATGGTTGGAAGTAAAAAAACTCTGACTCAGCACTTTCTTAAATGTCCCTGCTGTTCTACAGTCAGTCATATCCCTCTGGCTCTACTTTAAAATTGAGCAGCAACCACAGAGAAACTTTGATAGACTGTTTTTATGGTGCCTGCTTACCCTTGAGTGCATTGTAATTACTGTCGTTTTATATTTTGTTGTTCTCTGTAACAAATTATTCTCTTAAATATTTATTATTTATATGACTTGTCTTTGGAAATGTACCTACAGATTTTACTTTCGTTTTTAAGAGCTCCAGTGCATTTGCTTCTAGCTCATAATAAAAGGAAGTAAGTTTGGTGGTCAAAGTCCCTTGGAAAAGCAAGTAGCACATATTTCATATTTTTTAGAAGCAGATATTCCAAACCACCGCAAGAATTATGAGAGTTCAGGATATGTGTATGCAAAGGCAGCTTTGATTAAGCATTCCTCTTCCTGAGAAATGACTAATCCAATGTTGAACAAGCTGAGTGGCGTTTTTAATCCATTCAAACAGTTTTGGGCGACAACTATTGTTGGTGCCAGAGTTGCACCCAACACACTACAGAAACCCAAAAAAGTTAGTAAAGTACAGAAAAGCTTAATAAAGGTAGGATTATTTGTTTAAAGCTCCTCTAAGGAACTTTCGGTCTTTGTCGATTTTGGCCAACTCTAGGGTTAAGTGGCTTTAAATGGCCTTACCATTCTCCTTTGGCTGACATTGTCTTGGACATGTGTGGGAAGTGTTTTAAACCAATTTCTCACCCTGCTTTCTCTTAACGGTCAAATGAATCTTTCAGTTAGCGCTTTCACACTTGCACAAAACTCCTAAAGGTTTTTAGAGTGAGCTGCATGTGTGAATGCAAACAGCTGAATTTTTCTCTCTGACTTTATCCGGAGTATTTCTCCCTAGTTTTTCTTCTACAGAAAGTCTGGGTGATCTGACGTTAGAACGCAGCAGGATATAATCAGGATAATTCACCTTGAGGGAGAGGGAGGGGGTGATAACCTTTATTCCATGAGATTGGTGCACGACGATAGATTATATGCATGCAACCAGTATGATCTACGAGCAAGTAATTAAACTGGTTGCTGCATTTTGTTTTTTATTTATTAATTTCAATCTGTTTCATAAACAGCTTTAAACTCAACTGTCCAGTGTGTGGAATTTTTCTGATGATACTTTAATACACAGAACCCAAGTATAAGCTTTTTTTCAGCCCAAAAAGTCATGCAATGGTTGTCTCTGGTGGAGTCAGTAAAGCATGGAAGATGGTTAAAAGCTAAGATGAAGGCATGGCATGTCCACACACCCAGCATACTGCTTAATGTTTGAAATCCTAATCATATCCTCTAGTGATTCCCAGCCCTTCCTAATACTAATAATTAAACTCTATTGACCAAGTTTACCCGTGCATGCGATCTGACTCACTGTTAAGGGAAAGGCACACTCACAATGAGTCAGCATCTGGTTTCAGAAAACTATGTGCAAATAGCAGGGATTCAGTATTTTCTTCAGCCCTCTCAGTTTACTGTTTTATTTTTTACATTGGCCTAACAAATATTTATTTTCTAATTAGTTTCTTTTTATTCTTTCACTTATTCTTCACTCTAGTTTTGAGACAGTATAGGGCAGGAGGTTGTTTTTATATACAGAGGTTTTCTAACACTTTTAAGGAAGCTAACATAGAATAGAATAGACTAACATATTATCTTTTGCATTCTTTTCTCAAATTTAGGGTACTTATTTACTTACACTGTTCCTAGGTTGACTCTACAATTATACTATAGGCTTCTCATATAAGTGATGGGACAACAGAAGAACAAACTTTGTGGCCATGAGTTTTTTTTTTTTTTTTTTTTTACGTATGATGACGTAAGTTGGTGTTATTTCTGAATCCAAGCTCTTTTTCATTCAATGGAAGGCGTGCCAAGTAGCCAGAGGCTTTGGGTTGGATTTCCTAGTTTGCATTTCACTCAGTATGATTCACAACAACCAGAACCACAGCATATATATTCCAAAACCAAGTCTTCATTAAGATCAACCGCAGTGCCTTTTAGGATATTTTGGAGCCTTTAATGTCAATCCTTAAAATAGCATGTCTGTTCTCTCAGAGAAATGGAAATGTTATTCCAACCCACACACTGGTGGTGTGTTTTTTTGTGTGCCTGAAACAGAGGGAAGTCTTTATGTTTATCTGAAAGGCTCAAGCTATCTGGTTTTCTCTGATAAGAGGTCCCCTTTTCCTTAGTTTTACCTCCTCTTGAGACTCTAGCACTACGATCTAAAGTGAACTGTATGAGTCTTGTTCACAGAGGGACCAGTTCAAGTTACCTCACGTTAACGCCCAGTGCAAAACCAATATAGGTCGATAACAAATAGTGCAAAGCTGTTCTATAGAAGATTGTGGTTTGTCTTTGGTTTTCAGGAAACAAAACACATTCAATGTTTGCATACAGAATGTTTTTGTGTATTCAATTTAATCCAGTCATTAGTTTATTGATTATTAATTGAATAATGACACATGTAACGTGTAACCGTTTGGGTAAACAAAGCCAGCTTCAAACACAACATTCACTATCGGAGTGACGGGGAGATCGTAAAGTGACATGTCGCATGCTACTTTGGGGGCACTTGCAAGTTGGTGTTGTTCCTCGCATGCCAGTTTTACAGCAACATGTGCGTTTGGTTTAACGACATGGCACCATAAATACAGCTGTATCGGCCGTAGCTGATGGCATGCCACCATGGGGCCAGCGCCATTTACCACTTGTCTCTCACACCAGAATCGCCCATCATCCACCACCATGTTGCATGTGTAAATTAATACCAGTGGTCTTGCTTTACGATGCCATGTCGGTGCCATGTTGTTAAACCAAGCACACGTTTTGCTGTGAAATCGACATGCCACAAAAAACATGCTTGTACTACTGAAGAGGCATGCTACATGCTACTTTACGATCTTGCTGCTGTGACACTATCAAGGACCAAACCATCAACGCAATGCTATTTGATTATTTGTAATGATAATTCTAAATTAGGTGATGTTTAACGTCTTCCAGTCATCAGTTTAGAGAAGCTTAATTCGTAGGTGATCCACCGTAGCTCCCAGACAGAAACCTCCCCTTAGGCTCCTGTGAATCCAAGAGGAAAGAAAGAATTAAGAATGCATTTGGGTGGAAGGGGTCCAGAATGCCCAGAAAGAAAGGAGAGGAGAGGGTAAGGTTCAATTTATGGGCACGCCAGAAGAGGTGTGGTTTAACCCATTTAATCCCATCGGTCACAATAGTGACCGAAAATAATATTGTCAGTAAAAGTGTCCTAAAAATGTTATGAAATGATTTATCAATGCATTTCAATGAAAAACTGACAAAACAAAAGCTCTCAATGACACATGTGCAGTTTCACATGTTTAGTGTGAATTTTCACATGACCAGAGTTGTTTACGTTCTTGTTGCACCTTCGGAGAAGAATGGCTGTATCAAAGCTCAGACAAAATATGTTAAAAAAGTATGTTAATATTAAGATAATAAAAAGATTTTTGGTACACATTATATTTAACTTGTCTAGTATTGATATATGTATTCATAGACATTTATCTTTGTTTAGTGTAGTCACATGATGAGTGAACATGTTGATGGCAACAATAGTGACCGGTGGGATAAAACAGAACTTTTAGATATACACAAAATTATGAATATAAGAGTTCTTGGTCTACATAACTTTCTACTCTGTTCTCTCTTTATATTGAACTAAGAATATAATTCTCTGTTGAAACTTGTGAACCATCCAGACAATACATTCAACATTGTAGGTATCTGTCCAAATTAGGGAGGTTCTTTCTTCAGACACTGTGATAGAGATGGGTCAGATACAGATAATTCGGGGAAAGAGGCCATTCAGCCGGCCTGTTGCATGTATACATGTGTTGAACAAATGAAAAGAGATAATGAAACAAACAAGTTTATCAGTGATGATAACCTCCCCCCACCACTACCCCATCCCCAAATTTAATCTAAGCAATTTATAAAAGACAAACCAATCTGTTTGTATAATAAGCCTTGCAGCCTTGCAAATGGTGGTTACATGCATCACATGAAGCCATATTTTGGTTCCCATACTCTCCTCCCTGTGACTGGGTTGGGTCAGGGACCCAATGTGTTTTGGTCTTGCCGAGCAAGCTCAGGTGCCTCAAGGTATGACTTCTTCTATTACAACCTCTTGACTTCGCTTGCACTATTTGATGAATGATAAAAATAGGATGTGGGAGCTCTGTTTGATGTCCCATGCAAGCCATAGAAGTACTTCATGAAGTCATTCGGGGGAACGTCTAAGGTTCTGACCTGAGCAGAAGTGTTGCTGGTCCTTTGGACAGACAATAACATTGTCACAGTGGCAAAAAAACATGGGAGAGACATTCAGCGTGACCTCTGTCAAGAGAGAGAAGATGAGCAACCTCAAGGTGTTAAAAATGAAGGGTTTCATTTTTTATAACTCACCTGTTTTGATATATTATGAAGGATACGAGTTATGCATAGTTAGGGGTTCGACCGATCTAACAGCAAGTGTCTGCGTTGTCGCTGTATGTCTGGAGGCTTAAGGCCTTCCTCGGCTCCACCTCTTTGCCCTGTGTTTAGCTGACTGAATGTTTGATCAAGTCAAAATTTCCAATATGGCAACTGCCATGGATGGGCTTGCAAAAAAGCAGTTTCGTAAACAATGGGTGATGTCAGTCAGACTTCGTCCATGTTTATATACAGCCTATGGTGAGCGAAGTGCCTTTGACAAAGTCACACAACCAAAATGCATCAACAAATGGAGCAATTAGGTGGTGCTGGGCCTCTCAAGACACTTGTCCTCTGAGGTTGTGCTGTAGTATCTGGCACCAAGACAACAGCATCAGAGACCTATTCCTGTAACCTGTAACCAGGTTGATGGGACTTCCATAGATCAGAGTTGGTTGTCTGGCACATCCCATAGATGTTCCATTGGAATGAGATCTCGGGAATTTGAAGGCCAAGTCAACACCTTAAACTCTTTGTCGAGTTCCCCCAGGCCACTTCTTTCATTGGTCCGTCGTTTAGATCCAATGTTCCAACGCCCATTGGTGGCATGGTCCCCCTGATCGGCCTGCAGCTACACGGCCAATGACTCAACAAACAGTGATGCACAGTGTGTTCTGAAAAATGTACATTAGAACCAGCATTCATCCAACAATCTTACGTTGAAACAGATCACACAGACCAGACTTAGCTTCCATGCCCATCAATGGGCCTTGGCTGGAGATGCTCCGACCCAGTCATGTAACGGTCACTAATTGGGGATGTCAAGATCAATGCTATTCACCTCACCTGGTTAGCACACTCACACGCATATATATGTACTGCATTGTACATGTATGTGTATGTGTATATTTAAAGACGTGTATATTCAATATATACTGTATATGTATATATATATACAGATATTCATATATATATATGTGTACAATATATACATACATACAATATGATATATATACATACAGTATGCTATACATATACTGTATATTATAATATATATATTATTATTATATAATAATATATTTAATAATATTATTACTATTATATACAGTATTTATATGCTGTATATATACTGTATATATAATATAATATATATATATATGTACTGTATATATATATTATATTATATACTGTATATATGTAGATAGAGAGAGAGAGATCTCTTTGTGTTTGAAAACTAATTATGAAATAATCTGAATGACTGCAAAGGAGAAATATGTAAATTTAGTATACACATTATCCCACCGGTCACTATTGTGACCGATCATAAAACACACTTTTTCACCTATTTTTCCATAACAATTAATAAAAATAATGATAGTTTATTTCAAAGGGCTACTAATGACATATGATTTGAGTATTTTCATGTCTGGGAAAAATTTGGGATTAAATGGGTTAAGTGTGGTCCTGCTACTGAAACTTTGCTATAGCATCACTTGCTTTGGCCTTAGTGGTGGTAATACAAAAATACCACTCGTTTAACGTTTTCCTAGACACTACATATGTAAGTCCAACATCCACTTTCCTTTGAGCTCTTTTTGTACCACCAATGACTCAATACGTTAACTTACTAATAGCTAACTTTGTCTGTAAATACACCATTCACAAGTTCATTCTTTTCAACCTGTTTTTCAAAATGTCTTCTGCTTTGACAATAACTATCTTTATCAGAGTGTGTAAGAGTGTGTTGATGCTGTTGTGATATCTTCTTCATGATGCACAACTTGGCTTTTTTACTGCTAACACACTTTTAGCAAACGATGGTATTCAACAATAGAGTAAAACAAATATAGCTTCTTGGAAAAGAATTCCATAAACATTTATCATAGCCGCAAGTCTTCCTAATCTGTTAATATGAGTGTCTAAATCTTTATAGGCCTAAACTGATTTGTAATCAGGTAATAATAATAATTCCACTAAAGATTAAAAATGTTTGTGAATGGTCTCAGTTTCTTTTTCTTGTGCTGTCGACCCAGCACTGCATTTAAACCTTGTACAAAAAGGGAAAAAGGTGATAAACTCAAAACAAGTAAATATCAGGTTCTATTAACAGTGGTATATGGGTTTCCCTCTTCGATAATAATTCACGAAATGGTGCACTTCAAGTGTTGGGTGACAGAATAACAACTGTACCTGCTGCATGCCCCTTGGCAAACTTATCTAAAAGGAGCATGTTGGGATTTGTGTAATGGAAGGAGTGTCAGTGTGTGAATGAGGTTTGGTCTTTAGATTTAAGGAGTACAGATTTAAAAAGTGCCGTTTGCCCCAAGGACCCCAATCAAGGCAGTGATGCAGCTAGAGATTATGTTTGCGGGTGGGGCAACGTGTGAAATGGACTGGAGTTCACATGTATTTGACACATCACAAGAAGTTTTTGTGTTCTCAATGAGCTTAAAAAATGCTGTGTGCCTGTGGTCAAGAGCATTTTGTTCAACAGGGAGTGGGATGTTGACCGAGCGATGTTAGCCAGGTGGCTAGCTTTTTTGTTTCCCAGAGAATCAATCACGGATATGACAAATATACAGTAAAAAAATCCCATAAGGCAATAGTCCATTATGTCAGAGCACACAGTGAAAGAAAAGGCTCATCGGACTAAGACCGAGATTGGCTTAGTGACCTGGAAACTTTGTTTTTCTTCATCCAATGGAACCAGTACAACCCCCATCTTAGAATGAACTCAGTATTGACCTCTTACAAGAACAATTAGCATCCCACTTTACACAATGGAAAGAATAGTATGACTTAATATTTACATTTTACACACTGACTGGGTGTAGGGACAACAGTATAGAAAGTCAGAGACATTAATTAAACACTTCAAATATAATTTGCATCAACCATTCAGCTATTATGAGCTCTGACTGAATGCATTCAGAGAATGGATGCCCTTTTTTTATCCTTTTAGTCCACAAACAGCATTTGTCCTGAAACCTCATGTGCTGCATGACTTAGCATTAAATACAAGTTTAGCAGTAGGCTGTTGATGAGATGTTTTCAATTTACTGTCACCTCTCCATTGTTTGCGTAATCTTGCCAGTGGTGTTGCATATAACACCAACACTTTTGTTTCTCTATAATAGCTTTACTTGAGTTTTGCATACAAGCCTGCAAAAGAGACAACAACTCTGCCTTTCTCTGTTAGGCGACACTCCTTCACACAGACACTTAAGAGGAATGCACATAGAAACTCCCTAACATCGATACCAAAAACATTTGTCTTTGTCAAAGCTTCATGATTTAAATATGCAGCTCATGATCTTCATAGATTAAAATATGGGCTTTAGAAGTAGCAAGGTCCCTGATCATATATCAAAAGCAGCCTGTACTAGTTTGTGTTTTCATACTCACTGAATCCAGTCTTTATTAAAAGGCAATGTGTTGAAAATTAAAGTTAAGTGCAATGGATAAAAGGAAGAATAACCTAAAATAATGACGAAGCTTCATGAGAGATTGTTTTTGTGCCTTAAGCAGCATGAATGGGTAACTAAATGTCTGGAACATGTTTCGAAACCCAAGAGGACATCCTCCCTGTTTGGCAAAGGGCATTGTTAGCTTTTAACATGAAGCAATCAGTGTTGCCAGATCTCGTGAGAGAAACAAGAGGCCAGGTCTATGGAAATAAGCCCAAAACAAGCGACTTGGCTCTTCTAATAGATAATATCTACCCAGCCATGCCCAAATCAAAATCAAGATTTTCATGAACATGTGTAGTCTACTTTACAATCATTTTGTGTCATTTTTTGCCGTTATGCATAGAAGCATAAATGAAGTTGAAATGTAAGCTACATTTTCACTCAGGTCATCTCTGCTCTCAAACTGCAGTCTAAAAGTTTCTTCCCCTCCCCTCCGTTTTCAGTTGTTGTTACCCACCAACTTGTTGAATTCTCACAGGAATTAATGCCCTGGCTGCGGCTGACAGCCTACACATGCTCGGGAAAATCTTGATTTTGATTTGGGGAGATTGGCATGGCTGGATAGCTAGCTATATTGTTGTTAAACACACGATCAAATTATATTTACTGTTTGTTAATAGTACACAAAGTTATTGACTTTAAATCTTGCTAGCAAACATTAGCTCTCTGGTTCAAAACTGAGCCAATCTAGTTTCTACTCTTTCTCCCACTCTTTATTATATTTTTTTTCCATATTTTCCCAACTTATTCCTGGGCATTGTCCCTCTGTCACTCTGTCAGGTGTAGTTGTGCATGTGATCGGGCGCGCGTGGTAACCTAGGAAACGGGGTTGTAGACAGATCCTGGAAAAGGACGAACTAACTATCGCGTTCGTGTTTTGCTTTATTGTGGAGAGCTGGGAGAGAATCAGTAGGAGATCATACAGGGAGCAAAGCAAGCCCAAATAAGCAACTACACTTTAGAAAACAAGCCCAAAAACCCGCAACCCGCGACTATATTTGCAAGCGACTTTACAGAAAAACAAGCCCAAAGTCGCTTATAACAAGCGGACTTGGCAACACTGGAAGCAATCTGGGAAGAGTCTTACACTTCATCATCAGAATTTATGTACTTAATTCCTCAGAAAACACAGTTCACACAAACACACATTTGAATAATGAGTTGGATGGTTTTACAGACACTGGTGAGAAAGAGACAGTTCCTGTTTTTAGCTAGCTGTGTTTAGCTGACGTTTGAGAAGGGATTAAATACTACCAATATTTAGTATATTTGAACTTTAACCATTATTTATAACACACATGTTTTGTAGTTTTCTTGGATAGCTACTTGTTTGTAAGGCCTCATGTGAAGAAAAGTCCTCTAACAACTTAAATGTTTTTATGGATTAAGTGCTGTAACATCCGAGCTAACCATGCTTGCTAAAAGTGCTTGATACAATAAGTGATTGTTAATTTTATACATGAGCATGTTTTGAGCTTTTATTACACAACAAAAAGAGAGAATGATGCAGTTAGCACATTTGACTATTTTATGTCAATGCTAACTATATGATTTATCTATTCTCTCTGTTTTGGGCTGTACAGGTTTAACATGTACCGATCATCTTACAGAAAGAGCATAATGATACGTGCTAACCTGTACTCACATAATATATGATTGTATTTAATTAAAGCTAGCTAGAGCTGCTTTTACAAAGAGTATCATGTAGTAAAAGTGAAGGGAAAGCATGTGTGCCACATAGGCAACATGTTGTTTAATGTAAGCGCCATTTTCCAGTAATGACTTTAATTATTATTGTTTGGATTATAATTAGCTAGAGTATAGCATAGAATATGTTTGTGTTTATCTTGGTTGATGAATATTTACTGTGATTATTCCTATACTATTTTGAAGCTTTGTTGTAATTCTGTAAGACTTCTGTAGTCATGTGATCAGGAGACAGGAAGTACATTGTTGTGTGTGACGCTTTCAAAGTCAAATAAACGAGTGACGGCGGAGCAACACGGTAGTTTTACCGTGGACACATGGACGTGGGAACATGTGTATCCAGCCGACTCAGCGCGTAAAAACATTGTCAAGTCGTCACTCGAGTGGTTAAGAAAGTAAGTCCAAGAACATAAAATTTATTAAGAAGACAGAAGAAACCACTACAGCTAATTTCTTTATACTGAAATTATTCATATTAACTGTTGTAACAAGCTTTAAATCAGTCAATGTTCATAATTTTTATGGTGCAAAATCATAACAAAAGCTTTATCTTGAAACTTCCTATAAAGACAACAAGAACAGGGCTATACATACTGTTTATCAAGGAGCAACCAAACATTAATCCACAATGAGTAACCACTTGGCAACAGTGTCAAGAAAAAATGTCCTTTAATCAGGAAGAAACCTCAAGCCGAACCAGACTGACTGGTAAACAGCCATCTGCCACCAAGATCTCTTGCAGCATCCTTAATTCTTTTAGAACAGGAAACCTATGTGTAGAACTGTAATTGAAAACACAAAATCACATCCTGGGTTTCTTATGTTGATTTCCAAATAAAGTTTCCAAGTTGATCTATTCATTGATGAGAATACCTTGTTTGTTTTAGCCTTGTCTGACTGGACGTAAAAACCAAACATCCTCACGGTAGGGGTTTAGTCTACTTGGACAGACTATTTGTCAAGCAGTGGATAGTCATGGTGTCTTCTTTCATGGCTCATTCAACAGAAAGGTTGAATGAGTTCATTGTTAAAACCCTTCAGCTATTTTGTTGCCTTACCAAAAAAAAGGGGGCAGTAAGTTAATAAATCCTTACGTCAGAGAACACAGCTGTTACTATAAATCTTTCTTTATGTTTTTATGGACAACTATTTAGCAACACATGTGAAAACTAACACGTGGATAAAGGGATACATTATCCAAATATTAAGAAGCCGCTGTGTAAGTCAGCTGGTGAGAAACAGTTTGCTCATATTTCTGAGACAGCCTAAACTCATGTCTGACCACAGCAGCAGGGTTTTCTTTCATGTTTCGGTCCAAACAACCAGACAGAGTCCCTCCCTTGGTCAATGACCAGCAGTGACGTAAGACTGAACATTTCAGATGTTTTATGATGTGTGTATTTCATTGAGAGATATTCTTTGTGAATCACACAGAGGAATAAGTGATCTGATTCCTGCAATAAGTCACAGCATCAAATTAAATATGATGATTTGTTGAGTAACGGTAAGATTTTCTTGTCAAAAATGAATTGTATCAGGCAATCTGTTAACAATAAGTTTGTGCAGCTGGAAATTTCAACCAGCCTGATATGTGCAGTCAACACACTGTTTTCCACTATGTACTATAAAGCCTTTTTTATGCATGCCCTCTACCTGTGCACCGACCTGCACTGTGACATAATGCTGGTTCCATTTCACCTCGGAAGTCGGAAATTCTGAGTTGCCGTCAGGGACGCAGGAAGTAGGGGTAATGAGGGTGCTGCAGCAACCTGTGAAATCAGGGACAATTGAAACCATCAGCTATAAGAACATTTAAACTACAGTTTACCCCCGTTACATGTGATGTGTTGATGTAGTAGCCTATAGAACTACTTCTGACAGAGCGGAACAACTGCACAAATGCAATCCGTCTAAAGACGCCTGTTGTCTTGAATTGGGGAGTCTTTCCATAAAAAACTGCACTTAAGGTTTATTTACTAGTCTAGACCTTAGGTCAACATTTGCTCACATCACAAAGCCCTTTTTTTTGAAAGCTTCTATCCCTCATTTTGTAAAAAACGTGCATTTAAAGTTAATGGTGGGCCTGCACTTGAGAGGGAGAGGGAGCTATACGGGTGAACGAGAGTCAGGGAACGTGACATTGCGCATATAAGTGGACGGACAAGAAACAAAAAGTTAAATTGATCATCTGCTCTATGGTTTTCAGGTTAACCAGTGAAGTGGATGAACTACTTTGCAGACTGTAGTCTTTGATTGACATTACAATTAATTAATTTAATGTGTTTTTGCGCATTAAATAGAATTACTTCTCTTAGCATCCCCAACTGAAACTGATTTCTGGCGTCCCTGGTTGCATCATCAACACCCCCCTGAAGTCAGAATTCCCATTTGGAAAATGGAGAACTTTCAGGGCGCGGTCACACTCACAATCCGTACTGTGCCTTACTTGAGCATGATTGGCCCCCCGCTGCACCATTCCCCCGCTGGCTGGCACAGTCGAGTCCATGTCTGCACATCGGAGAACAACACGGAGAACATGACAGCTTTGTGACTTATTTTGAGTCATGTTAGTCAGACACAGCCATAAAACTCTGGATTTCTCCATAATGAAGGCTGTCAGCGTTGTGTACCCGCGTGCTTCTGCTCGTGCATGAAGTGTACCGTGCCGAAGCACACCTCTCTGAAGTATGCCAAAGCCAAGGAAGTGTACCGTGCCTGAGCATGGTACGGAGCGGTCACACTGGCCAAACGAACTGGACTTTAGGGTTGAAGCATGCTTGGGCATGGTACGGATTGCCAGTGTGACCGCGCCCTCAGTAAGCCAAGTTAAAATCCAACATGGCTGCTACATGCATCAACAGAATCGTTTAAGCTGTACCATTGTGTTTATAAGCAACTTAGTGCTCTTTTTGTGTAATTAAATCAATCACACCAAAATTATCTTGCAAGTTTTATCTGGGGACATGTTTTCATGTTATTTTCGTGTGCAAACTAGTGTGCTGTTATCGCCTGGTACAAAACAAAGGTACTTCGTCCATGTTGCTTGTCCAACTTGTTGCCAACTCACTGGAACACCCTTAACTCAGGTGTGACGTCATTTTCAGCTCCGAGATCTCAGGTAAATGTAACGCACCATAAACTCAGCCTTTTATCGAACTCTGCCCCTTGTATGAGTCTGCTTCTTTGAGACCATTGTTCTCTATGGTTCTGTTGGAAAAGCAACAGTTTGAAAATGTTCTGGGGATGCCTACAGATGCATGAAAGTCTCGCAATTTGTTAAATTCGAATTGAGAATGAAGATGGAGCCAATGCTGAGCTTCGGTGTTCATCACTTTTACAGCAGATTTGTGACTGACTCAGAAATTATCAGAAATTTCTTTTAAGATTCCGTCCTTTGCAGTCATGTCATCACTAGTAACTTGAATTTTCTGACAATTGCATTTAAGGACAAAACCGTTTCCTCAGCAGTCATGTTTACGCTCTACAGCAATTTGGGGTGTTGTGAAACTTTTTTCCTCGTCTGTATTTGGGAGAAATGTCTTTTTGTCTTTGCCACATGAATTGCTCTAAAGAGGCAGTCTGAGCAGCTGATGACAAGAGAATTTAAAGACTTTTAACTAACACCACTTTCAATATGTTTCCTCCAGTCAGAGCATAAATATGTCTGTGGGTCTTAAAGAGCAAAGTCAGAAGGCCTTTAAAGGAGCTTTTTACATGAATTTAAAACAATGAACTCACAGGCAGGCTGTGTAAAGTAGCTATTAAAACACCATCTGAAGTCAATGTCACATTGACCTTGCTACGTGTCACATTTTTTTGTCAATGTTATTTGGAGACTATATCTGCTCAACAAAATTAGCTCACCACTTTATCTACTTGCAAGTGTTATTCTGTGCTTTTTACAACATGGATTGTTTTTATTTTATTTTGAAAAGCTTAAAAAAAAGTGTTACCTCAGGCTGTCAAGTTAACAACTATTCACTCACAAAAACATTTAAAAGCCGTTCTTTATGGCTTTACCTGAAGGATTATCATTTCAATAAGATGAGAGCATTTACATATGATTGCTATGTGAACCCTGTTCTTTCTATTTCCATCTATCAAGCAACAATGGGACAGCAATTGGGAGCTACCAGACCTATTACTGGTCCTATTTGAAACTTAAAAGCCTTTTAGTATGAAGAAAACCCACATTTGAATCTCTTATTAAAGTTTTGTGTGACGTTGTATTGTAGCTGATCAGCCTGTGGATTCACATCTAAACATGTAGATTCAGAAGTCACTCTTTTCCTCCCAACGGTTGCTCTCATTGTTTCCACATATGTCATAAACTTTGGGTGTTTATTTAGTACATCTCACTTTCAGAACAAACGTCAAGACCTGTCTGTGGTCTGATGTTAGTCATGTTGTTTCTAGGAGAGTCATTTTAAACATGAGGTGTTTATGTGTAATTTCTCCCATCAGGTCCACACACAACCATTATCCAAAGTCTCCCAGAAGTTTAACTTTGACCCAGAGCATGAACCTCTTATTTCATGACATCACCACTCAAACATGAGAGAGCGGGGCCAGATGGAATAAACACATGTGCGAGACAAGAACCATGTCCAAGCTACCCTCACAAGTGTAAAGACATACAACTTTTCAGCCAAACTGATGATGCATAACACCACTTGACATTCAATCTCTTTCTTCAAGATGGATTTCAACATAATTGCACATGCACAAAACTTCAAAACTGAAAATGTCCTAAAACTTCTGAGCTGAGCAGCATGTCTTAAGTGAAAGCCTTCCCGATTTTGAATTCTGGTAGTATCACACACATAAGGAGAATCCTAACAGACATTCTTTTCCATAATCTCAAACATGCGCTCACACTACATAATGTGAAAATCTTGGCACATCACATACCACAGGATTTCATTAAGATTATCGTGCCCAACTAAGGAACGCACCAGCTCACATGACCTCACGTAAACAATGGAGCCGGTGGTTAAGTTTGCGATTATAATGCTTCGTGAAGAGAGGAAAAAAACATTTAAAAAAAAGTTTTGGGAGAAAAATATCTAGGGAAATGTGAACAACATGGGTTGTATATTCTTCCATGGCAGCTATAGGCAAGATTGTAACTTTTGTTGTTGTCATATGCATTACAGTTGTCAGGTGCACCTGTGCGGGTTGCATCCTGCCGTTGGTCTCCAACTACTGTCCACTCATGACTTTCCTCCCTTGTCTCTCGATGTCAAACATGTTTAAAATAAACTGGGGTGTCCCCGACAATCTCTGAGCAGATCAGGGACATTAAGATTGGATCTTTATACCACTCACGCTACAAGATAATCTGGTAAAATAATCGGTTCTAAGCAGCCTTGAGTCAGGAACAACCCCGTGATTGTCGATAAGGAGGAATCGGACCTCAAATTGGCGCGATTATCCTGCAGTCTGAGCCAGTCATTGTGAAATTAGTGTGAGCCAATCTGTGACATAGCAGGTAATATTTAGGAAATATTTAGGCCAAAATACACAGACATGATCCTATTGACAGGTTTCAGAGTGAGGGGGCTGCCCACAGCGAGCACTCCTGAGCTGGTGGGGGGTTTGGTGCCTTACTCAAGGGCACATTGGCAGTGCTCAGGAAGTGGACTGGCACCTCTCCAGCTACCAGGCCAATTTCCGGACTTGGTCCGTGCCGGGACTTGAGCCGGCGACCCTCCGATTCCCAACCAAAGTCCCTACAGACTGAGCTACTGCCGCCCCCTAATGTGCCTGAGTGTTTGCATGTGGAGCTCATACTGTGTGCTCAAACACTGTGCCTTGTGTCTCAGTGTTCCTTCCCTCATGTTGTCAGTACATTCTGTCAAGAGTCTGTCAAGACTGGAATGAGGAGGACCCAAATGCGGAATAACAAAAAATGATTTATTTAAACTAAAAAAGGCACAAGGCAAAACAAAATTACTATGAAAACTCTCCAAACTGAAAAAAACACTGAGGGTACAAAAACACAGTGGAAGACTGACAACTGACATGGACTTACTTTAACACTGAGATACAACAATGAACTGGCAACATGAGGGAAGGAACACTGAGACTAAATAGACATGGGGTAATCAAACACAGGTGAGACTAACAAGACAGGTGAGGACAATCAGGGCAATCAAGACAGGAGGGAAACACAGCAGGAGTAAAGACAACACTGGGGACTACTATAATCTAAATCATGAAACACCTAAGAAACACAGAGAACTGAAGAATGTAACAAAAACACACTAGAACATAAAGAAACATTATTATACAAAGTTATGATATAACATACAAAACACTAAACTAGAACACACAAGGGAAACACCAAGATCAGAAATTACAAAGACAGGTAACACTTAAGACCAAACAAGGAAACATTAACACACAGGGAAACAAGCAACACTAGGGGAAAGTGAGATGAAACAAGATAAGAAATCAAAACTCTGAAATACAAAACTAAAACAAGACCAAATCATGACATAAGGTGTTCCTCAACGCCTTAATGCAGTATGAACTAACCCTGGTAAGCAATGTATAGGTTCAAGGCCGTACGGATAGCCGTCGCCGTTGCAGAACTGCTGTTTGCAAGCAGTTAAACTCTGTCGCTTTGTACGCCATTTTGGATTTCCACAGCATCTTATACTTCATCATGTCTTGCTCCAGGGACACCCTCACTCCTTCACACTCTGAATGATATGTATTGATAGGCACTGGGGAGATTTCAGGGGCAGGCTGTCATGGAATTTTTTTTAAGACATTTTCAGGAGTGCATGTGAGCAAGAAAGGGGAACTTTTATGAACATTAAAAATGACTGATGGATCAACAAAGTCACAACTTGCCCTGATATAAATGATAAACAGGCAGCAAATTAACTAAATTGTGATTGTAATTGAGGTTACTTCACTCTAAATTGACATTAAACTTAAGTATTTAATTCACTCCAAGACTCCAAACACACAAATCATCTCTTCCTCTGCAGCCTCTTACTGCTGCGGTCTCCTTTTCCTGTCATTGGGAGGATAAATGCTGTACATCCTGAATCAGTGGTGATCTTAGCAGTTTTACTCAGCCCATAACTCCCCAACTTGACTCCAAGGCTTGGTGATATGACTGCCAAGTCTTTTACACATTTATGACTCTTTCGTGCAGTCATGATGACATCACAGGAATAGCCTGTTTATGACAAAAAGGCAGAGGGGTTTTAGTCTGTATTAAAGACAAACATTAAGATTCTGGCATTTGCTCAATACGTTGTTCTTCAATTGTGAGTAAGAATACATTTCCAGGAGACAGATAAAGCTTCATATAGAGAAGAAAACACAGGCAGTCTTTTTTTGTTGAGAAACAACACTTGGTGTCATTGAAACTGGGAAGACGAAAACATGCTCGGGGTGAGTACAGAGTTACAAAACCTCCAAACCAGATGCTGGCAGCTGGAGGGTTGAATAACATGTGGAGTCTGTTAAGGGAGAGTATTTACACGCACGCACGCACGCACACACACACACACACACACACACACACACACAGATAAGTGTGTTGGAGACTCCACTCCCTTCCAATGTGTTATCACTGGTGCTAAATGCCCACTAATCTATTCCAATGTATGGAGTTATCTGCATGTTTAAGCGAGTAATACGTTTATCATGAACTGTGCACAGCTTTTGCTTTTGTGAGTGCCTGTAAAAAGCTGAAAAACACTTTTTGATGCAACTAAATAATCCGAATATCAACTCATAACTCATTGTTCTAATTTTCAGTACTTGCATTTACATTGGAAGTTTGGTAACACTGCTAATGTAAGGAAACGCCTGCCAACCAGAGATATGCATTTAGCAGCATGGGCACAGAGGTCATCCTCAAGAACCCATTTCCTGTCCCTTGAAGAGTTTCCTTTCTCTTTTTGAAGAACTGCCTTCCTTTGCTCTACAGCCTCAGGCGTGTTTGCTCTGAGGCATCAACATGGCTCCTTTTGAACTGGTGCACCAGAGACTGTTGTAAAGTTCTTATGTAACTCTGTGATGTTTACACTGAAGGCTGGACAAAGGATGAAACAGTTATTGAGTCGGCACTGTGAGTATTTGGACATAGAAGTAGGGCTGGGAAATAGCATGCTAACAAAACACATTTCAAAGTGTTTATTTCAAAATCAAAGTATGATAGTTAATTTGATTGTGCCAAAAGATTGCTGGCAATTTCGGACATGTCTAAAAAGGGGAAAACTGAAAACAAAAGAAGTGCAGGATACCCATCTGATTGGCCCATCCGGCTAGTTGTGGTATCTATTGTGGATTCCGTCTCACACTTGGGGCTTTCACACTTGCAGAAATCTCCTGAAAAACTCAGGATATTTCCAGGAGGAGCTGTATATGTAAACACAAACAGCCAAAACTCGGACTTCACCCGGAGTTTCTCCTGCCAGACCCATAGTATTTTTTCGGTGCTGTTAATGTATACACGAAACCATTACGATCGCTGTGCACGTAAATAAAAGGCTGCATTACATTTGCTGTTCGCCAGTATGTTGTTCACCGCTCTTTTGTTGATGTTGTCATTCCGTTGGACAGCACGTCGCATTGATATAAAGGCAATTATTCTCATTATAGCGTCGTATAGCGGTCCGCTACTTCCATGTGGTTTTTTTGACGTCACATCTTACCTCAGGGGACCCCTCGCCCCCCTCCCGTCTGACAAGGATAGTCTCCCACTGTGAGGAGCATATGTGAACAGCCAGGTCAGGAGAATTTCCGGAGCAGTCCTCCTGAAATTATCTAGATTTCAGGAGTGCATATGTGAAAACGGCTACTGTAACACTCTGTCACAACCTCCAGTGCTGGCACAGCAACAACTTGGTCCCAACATTTAGCCTCTGTGACATTTAGATTGAGGATGAAACATTGAAAAGGTATAAAAATCATGTTTTGAACTGGCATTGTTAAAGGGGCTTCTTTTAAACAACACTGTAAATTGATGTTTAATTAGCAGCTGTTGATAACTATTTGGTAAGCTAGCCTTAGCCAAAAATCCAAAGACACAATGACATAGCAAAAAGATCAGTTTCCAATCTCAACATGCATACTTGAACTTTTCAGAAACATCTCTTCCAAGGTTGTGAGAGCCACTAAAGGGGATGGAATTATGGGCTCTTCATGTTAACAGGGTGTAAACAATCTCTTTTGGGTTGGAGTAGCTCATTGGGGACTTGGGGAATGGGGAAACACGGGGGGGGGGGGGGGGGGGGGGGGGGGGGGTTTACAAAGTCTACAAACTTCAACCTGTCATTTCTCTTTTGCTAAAATGTAATGGGTGTCATGTAAGATATGATGAGCCAACAAATGTTCTTGCTCAATCCAAACAAAATAAAACATAATCATAACTTTATTTGTATAGCACATTTTAAAAACAAGGGTTTACAAAGTGCTTTGACATGCAGAAGCGAACAACAACAGCACATTACAACCCAAATCACAACAACAACACAACCCACGGAAGAGACACCCAACCAACAGTAAAAGAACCCAAACTAAAACCTGACCAACATCAGATTCAAACGTCAGAATTCAAACACGTAATAACTCATAATAACTCAAAGAAGAATTATGCTACAGTTCATTAAAATGCAGTTACACAGTTGAAGAAATCCTGTAATTCCATCTAAGTACTTTTTCCTGTATAAAAAAAACCTTTATCCATCATTAACAAGTTAAACACAAACACAAGTCAGCCACCTGTTTTGTTAAGAAGACGACACACAGAAGCTGTTGTCTCAGGAGGGAAACCTGGGACAGATAATCATCTCTGGGTCCCGCCATCACTGCACCCAGCCCCCGATATCCTCACCACCACCATCTGCTACGGGGGTAGGGCTGTCTGTTTCCATGGTAACTCTGTACCCCTCCTCCTCATAAGCACTGAGGTTTCTTTTGTGTGTCCCATGTGCTGTCTGTTCTAACTGTATTCTTGTGAGGGGTGCTGGTGTTGACTGCATGAGTGACACACTGAGTTGGGTAACAGTATCTGCACTCAGAGGGCACCTATTTGTCCACTGTCAGAGAAAACTGTTTGGCTGTATTAAATATAAGCTTGATTAGCAGTATTGGAAAAACTCAGCAAAGTAGATATACTAAAGAGCCTCACAGTCAAGAACATCAGCCCCCATCCCCCATGCAAACAAGGTGACCTTGCAAATTAAGCCCACAAACCCCCCACCCCCCCCCTTTTACCCCTGTGCCTCGTCACCCTGCATCCCCCTCTGCAGACTGTCCCAGAAGTAAAGTGGTAGTCAAGAAGAAGCAGTAAATTAGCAAGGAAGGAGCAGTAAACCATGACAGAAAAAATCCAGAGACAGCACAGAAGAATGATTTTATCCACTTTTTGAAAGTGTTAATAATAATGGTCTACAACAAAGCCCATTTTCAAACTGTACAAGTTCTAGACTCAAAAACACATAAGCCTTTCTATATTTCATATTCATTATATTTTGTCGCATGGAAGTAAACATATTTCATTTTTAGATGTATTATTTATCTAACCTTGCTTTAGATTAAAGCTGTGAAACACATTTAAAGATAAAGATTGCGTGCCAGGTTTCCATAAGCAGATTGGCACAGCTGAAGCATGCTAAGCCCATAACCTAGAGGTCAATGGATCAAACCCATCCTCTGCTAGTTGTCTTGGGGTGACAGTAGCTCAGTCTATTTAGGGACCTGGGTTGGGAACTGAGGGTTGCCGGTACGGACCAAAGAATGGAAATTGGTCTGGTTTCTGGAGGGTTGCCGGTACGCTTCCCGAGTACTACCAAGTACAAACACCCAACAGGTCAGGGGTACCCAATGTGGGCTCACTCTGACATCTCTCCATTAACGCATAGGCATTGTTTATGTATGTGTGTATATCGGGCCTATGTGTGTGAGTCTCTCAATAACAAAGGGTAAATCCTAATTTCCCCTCAGGGATTATTGAAGTATGAAAAACTAAGAATACATCAATAGAGACTTCCAAAGTAGCTTTTTGGTTTCATCCCAAAAGAATTCTGTGGTGCTTTCATAACATTTATTCCTTGGCATGCATAGCGCAAACACCTGTATGTATTATGGGCTGTTGGTGTGATAAAGTTTGGCCTGTTAGTATGTTTTATTGTCCAAACTGTTTAGTTATATTGTGACATAGACCTTTGTGAAATCATTCTGTCCTGAAACTTGACTGTCTTCAACAACGAGTCAAATCTTTCTTCATCTGTTTTATTTTGGGGTAAAGTTAAACTGAACATTCTCATCTGAAGCAGGACCTTATTAGGCACTATTTGGGATACACAGACTTCTAAACAACACACAGATGGGAAGCATTAGTCCTGCTGGCAGGAAACTCAGTTTCCCAGTTGTACTGTGAATTAAAATGTTACAGTGTGGGCTAGTTTCACTGCTGAACTCAATTACTCAGTGCCTTTTTAATAATTGCCAAAAACCTTACAGGTGCAGATGGCTTGGATTCCTGAACATACTTCCTCCTTGGGATAAAAGGCTGCGTTTACAGCAGTATGAATCTATGAAGGAAGGAATAAAGAAATGCAAAATAGAGTGGACACAGTGATTCTGAAAAAAGCAACTGACAGCCAGGCTACAAGAGGAGGAATTCCTCTCTGGCACGCAGCAAAAATGCAGTCGGTCATTTTTCTAAAGTCATCTTGGACGGTTGCCATGTCAACGTTGCACTAATGCCATTTTAGTAAAATGAGTTGCACCCTTGTGCATGTTTCTGGTGTGTTGGCAGGGAGACTAGAAAGCAAGTTACAAGATTAAAAGCAGCAAGCATTTCTGCTAACTCAAAGGCACATCTCTGGCTGTAGCTCTGCATTTGTGTGCATGCGTGTTTCAAATATTCTGCAAGAGAGAGAAAGGAAGTCCTTCACAGTAACAGGCAATGGAAAAACACCCATCATCCCCAAAATAGGACAGTTGAGGAAGCACAATCACATCAGTCAGAGGCAGTGTTCTGTAGAGTAAGCCATTTTTTATCTATCTTCGTGGCCCTCTCAAGCGTTTTTAGCTCCTTCTGCTGACAAAAGAATGTTATGGCTTTTCTTAGGGAACTTGCACAAGCTTTCAAGCACAAAACCAGTTGTAGGCTGTTCTTTCATCAAAGCATGTGTGTGTGTGAGGCAGGAAAAGCAAACATCACACGATGATGATTCACAGTGGGTCAGGTTCTGAAGCAAACATGAGGGCAACTCTTGAGCAAAGCCCTTTCACCCCTTTGAAAAAGTTGGGCCATCAGATCCAAGGAGCTGTGACTACAGTGAAAAACTTGTTTTTAATGAGCAATCATAAAGAACAGCAAGTCCAGACATTTGTTTTTATGGCAGAACCAAGAATAAAGTGGAGTAGAAGAAGAGTCAACGCAGTTACAAACAAGTTCTTCATGACCATCACACCAATGTTGATAAATCATAAATTGTATTTATGTTTTTAAAACACCCACACAGAAACACCACAACCGTAGAAAAATGTGTTTTGTCTATTGGGTAATCACTGGCCACTTGAGCAAGCAGATTTAAGACGGACTGAATGTCATACATCAGCAGATACACACAAAACACTTCAACACTGAAAAGCTTTTACATACTTAAATCTTACATTAATCCACTTCTGACGTTGTTTTCGAAGGGACCTGGATTTAGACTGGATGGAAGATTAAGATGTTTTTAATTGTGTGGGAAATGGTGTAACTTAACCCCTCTGACCCGTTGGATGCAAACTCTTTCATATGTCTATTATTAAAATATATGCTTACATGTAAAGCACCATTCCCAATAGAAATGTAAATCTTCTTAGCAGCGGTAGCAGACTCTTTCTTTATTGAAGTGAAAGTCCAGATACTTGTGTAAAGAGTCTCTGGTAAAAGAAGAAATGCTAGTCAAATACTTTGAAAGTAAAAAAATAGCCCCCTGGAGGATATTTCTACAGCTTGTCTCTATTCAAATTGGCTTGTTCACTATCTTCCATGTCACTATACTGTATGTAGTTCTTGTTGGTCATCCGGTGGGCTGGATTCTCAACTTCCTAACCAATAGGACACAGAGAGTCAGGGTAAATGAGACACTGTCTGACCTAAACGTGCACTTACTGGTTCACCACAAGGGTGTGTGTTGTCACCGTTATTGTTCATTCTCTACACAAATATGTGTCAGAGCAGATTTCACAACAGAACCATTATACAATATGCCGATGACTCTGTTGTTGTAAGTCTGGTTCAAGAGAATGAGACTAGCCACAGCCTGGTTATTGATCAGTTTGTACAGTTGTGTGAGGAGTCTTACCTCCAGATAAACATATCTAAAACTAAAGATATGATCATTGATTTAAGGAAGAAAACTCACGGGAACGATGCCACTGTAATCAGACAGAACATCGAGTATGTGCAATCTCATGAAAACCTTGGGACTATCATTGATTCTAAATTGAACTTTGAAGCTATCAGTGTGTAAAAAGGCTCATCAGCGTCTCCTACTTTCACGTTGACTTTCACTTTAATTGAAGCAGTCTTGTCTTTTCTTTGGTGTCATGGTCTGGCTGAAATTTCCTAAACCAAATTGTTAAATGATTGAGTCGACTGATTTGTGAGTCACAGCTCTACCCGGCGTCACTGTATACAAGACAGTTACAGTGGATAGCTAACTGGATTTTAAACGATAATTCCCACCCTTTGCACAGTGCTTTCCAGCTTCTACCCTCTGGACGGAGGTTTTTAGTCCCAAGGTGCAGAACAAAGTGAAACTGAACTGAACAAGCCGTAGCCATATTTGCACGTATACACATTTATTTATGTCCTGATTGGTGGAACCTTGAGCACTTTTATCAATTTTATTAGGTTCTCTCAAATGTGTCCCTTGTTACATCTGTTTTGTAATCTGTGTGTCATGATGGATGTCATTCTTGCTGGCTGCAAACAAATCGACCTACGGGTACAAATAAAGTAACCTGAACCTGATTGACTGATTTCCCATGTTGGTTATGACGCTCCTTTTCCGCAGTCAATTTTTTAATCTTGTCTGTATAGCTTCATCTGTCTTTTATGTTATTTTTATCATCTTACGTCTGTCCTTCATGAAATGTACTGATAGATACTGCAATGAATTGTTACCCTATGTTATAGTCAAATACATTCAGAAATAAATCAAGCTCTTTTGACACCTGAACTCCTGAAGATTTCTAGTCGGTTCCTGAAATCTCCTTGATTGCTCTCAGGTCTTCGGACGTAAAAAGGATGCCACAGTGTAATGTTTACAACATGATCGCAACTGAAGCAACAGCGTCCACGATGAGTTTTTATATTAATGCTCCATGTAATTGGATGTATTCAATATCAACCAAAGAGATTAAAAAAAGTGCTGGCAATCAGAAAAGACCATAAAGCAGTTTCATTATGTGCACAAAGATCGAACCAGTGGTCCCAGGATTAACGTCAGCACCTGGGCCTGCTAGCTCTTGGAGAATTTTTCCTTTAGACGACCCACTGCATTCATACATTGGCTCAACCCACCTACACAAGGTAATTTTACTTGGGTACTGGCTGAAAAAAACAGTATAAAGTTGGGGTTAAAAAAAGGTCAGTTTGCATTCACAAATGCAACTGGGGTCTAACAATTTCAGAACTTTCTAGGTTTTGTGCATGCGTTTAAAGGCTGTTAGTGATGGGAATCCTGGCTGTTTTTTAGTGATCCGGATCTTTTGGCTAAACTCAGTAATAAGAGCCGGTTCTTATGGCTTCTAGATGGCTCTTCATTTGGTACCATTTTGGTTTTAATAAGCCAGCAGGAAATCTGTGGAGCTTTAATAACATGTATTCCTTGGCATGCACAAACACCTGTAGGCATTGTTTCAATATACATACAGGTTTGAGGGGTGATACAAAAGTGCCTCTGAACAGGTTTGGCCTGGTAGTATATTTTAAACTGTTTAGTTTTATTGTGACATAGATCTTTGTGAAATCTGTCTGTCCTGAACAACAAGTCAAATGTTTCTTCATCTGTTTTATTTTGGGGTAAAGTTCAACTGAGGCAAATTTAGCAATGTTTTGTCCAATGGTTGAAAGGTGTGCTCCATGTTACTGAAATTATTAATCGTAAATATACTTAACCGTTTATTATCCAGAAAACCACTATTTTACATGATGTCTGGTAACAGGAATGTTAAACCACCAAACACTAGGTGTGCCTGTTGCCCAGGGTTGTGGAGAAAAGATAATGCCTTTATTCAGTCCTGTATTAAACAACAAAAAGTGTGTGCGTGTGTGTGGGGGGGGGTCACATCACTGCTATCAGTCTCAAGGCTATGCGCAAAGATGCAAGAAACGATCATTTATAATTCTGCGCAAAGCATTAAAGGGACACTAACAACTGTTTTGAAATGCAAAAAACAGAAAGAACATTTTTTCATGTTAAAAATAGATAACCAAAGATAAAATGGTCAAAAGATAATTGTTGTAAAAAAAATGCATATACAGTACAGATACCTGAAAACACCACGTAAGTACAGTAACATAGTATTTTACTTTATGTGAGTATCGTGTTCTGAAAATAACATCATGTGGTATTGGTTAGGCTACACAACGTGCCTTAAAGTGAAAGGAAGTGAAAAACAACCCTGGGTTCAAGAGGCTGTTAGAGAACAGAAAAATTTTGTTTAACAGCCGGTATTTTTTTAGTTTGAAAAAATGCATCGAAATGCATTTTTCTCTCTTCAAGACAGCTAACTTCCGCTCATGGTCTAAAGGAACCACGAGGCTTGGCTTTTTTATTCTCGAGAGTCTTTTCCTCTTTCATTTGGACTGTGGTTTACCAGAGCACCCCACATTTCTCCCTATGAATAAAAGCATGCTTGTGGTTCACAATAGAGCTCCGCTGCTCCCTGAGAAGGGGGAAGGGCTTTGCATTCCTCTACTGACCTCCTGTTTTCTGCAGATATTAAACAATAACTGCTGCCTGCATTGTGCTCTTTCTGGCTGTAAGCTGCTATCAAAAGGATGGGACAAAGCCCAATAGCCCCTGATCCTTGCAGGCTACTCAAAAACAAGGTATATGTGAACGCAGAGTGGATCTCCTTTTTGTGTTTTCGTTTAAAGGGAATGCCATTCAGGAGATCTGTGCAAAACAATGCAATCATTCAATCTGAGTGACTACCTCAGGAGACTAATGCTGACTGGATTCCTGAAACAGTGAATCTGAGTAACTCATTTCTTTAGGGAAAGTGCAATGTAAGGCTGCTGGAATTCAACTGCTTTAAGGACATATCACGTTTGATTGAGTGTACAGCTGATACCATTCTGCAGGACGTAGTGATGCCACCTTTTTCAGCCCACATATAGTGCTGAGTAAAGACACCTAACTTTGTGATTCACGACACCACTGATCCAGTACCCTTCAAGTCCTTATGTGGGGCATAAATCCTAGCTAACAGTGAAGCTGACCCCACTTCATCCTATCGTAATGAATAATATTCAGTGTAGGATGTAGCTTCAAAGAGTTTCTTAGGGGTGTGTGAGGACAAGCACATGCGACCTTTGCCAAAGAAAAGTGAGACATGGAGGAAGGGGCCCCATGATGGCAACAACTTCCGAACATCTGCATCAGCAGGAAGAGGGGCACTCTGTGGCAGAAGTTGTTCCACATCCCCAGCAGAAACAAAATGTTAGATGCTGATAAGACTGCTGCCTGACAAGACCACACAAAGCCCTGTTTGAGTGTTATAATCTCCACCTGCAGCTTCAAGCAATGCAGGGACATGAGTCACATGCAGGTTGTAACATGATGCCCCCCTTACTTAGTAATTTGAAGTTTGTGGATTACAGAATATACCTTGCATTGCTTTGAGAGTTGTGTATTATTGACTTTTACATTTTTCTGAGGCATAGGCCAAGTATTTCTTTATACTTGTACAGTGATAGTAAAGATATCTTATCTTATTAGCATTTTCGATTTTCACTCATTTAACAGACAGATTACAGTGACTCTCAGTTTCTTCCCACTGTCTGAATCCAGGGTAAAGTTGGAGCAGAAAAACGAAGCAAGGATTGCATCAGTAATCTAAGGCTGGCAGTTGATGGTTCTCCACCACTCGTGCGCAGACAAGGGGGTGGGGTGCCCTGAAACGGGGAGGAGAAAAAGGGGGGGGATTTGGGAACCATTCTTTGTCCTCATCCCGCAGTACAACGCACAACTGGAGAAGGAAAGAGGCTCCTCGTAGGAAGAGGACAACCTGGATGGATTGATATTAAAGCGGGAGAGCTTTCTTTATATCAGGAGAACACGAAGAAGAAGCTCTCGGCAACTTTAGGGGAGCTGCTGGGAGAAAGAGCTAAAAAAAAATCACAGCTGAAGGTAAGAAGGCACACAAACAAATCGCGCTAACGTTAACGTGGACTCGGCATCAACACATAGCTTTTTAGCTTTTTGCTAACAATGGTGTTTTGGTTGAAGTTACATCTTTAAGGTTACCTTTTCCTCTGGGGGAATTGTGAGTTGTTTCTGTACAGTGACACATGTATTTCCAATGTTTAAATGACCAGTTTTAACTAAACTGGGGTTGGTACATGTATTGTCCACAGGCTAACTTCAGTTTACGCACACAGGCTGGAAAGAGTCAGCGCTAATTAAACCTGCAAATTAGTCCAATTTGGTGTGATAATTTGGGATTTAAGACGCATTGGCGCAGATATGCCACCAGTAGTACAAAATGCCAGTATTTTCCGACTGTATGGACATTATTTGGGTACTTTTATTGGGCGTCTTGAGGATTGAAATGGATTTTTAGTGATTGAGGAAAGCGCAGGGATCCTGCGTATTATTCTTTTTCCCATTTTCCTTTCCCCACATACGTCTACAGGACCCATGTTTCAGAGAGTATGTATTCCTACATTTTCTTCGAAACGTATCCAGTTACTTTGTAGACACCACGTAGCTTAGTGTTTTTTTCCCCCGGTAGCGTAACAGACTGGATTCGTGGCTGTGGAAGCATGCGCAGCGTCGTGGTGACGTCGTGTCCCGTTAAGCACGAGGAGGAATTTTTTAATGCTTCGTGCACAAGTGGATTAAGGGGATTACATTTAAGTTTTCCGCAATACGGTTAAGATAATACTGTTCTTTAGCTGAGATGGGCTCACACCACAACGTATCCCTTGTATTGAATCTTTCACTTCATTTCAAGAAGTATATTCAGTCTTAAAGGGGCGTTTAACACAATAAATTAAGGGCGGGTTTTGTGTTCAGTTGAAGTGACTCCTCGGTGTGTTTTATATTTTCATATGCGTATTAGTCACATTTTCCCCCGCTGACGCTTTAGGTCTCTTGCTTTAAAGCTGTAGGTATTTAGGCTAAAGGAGGGATAACCACAAGTAGCCTTCCAGATGTGAGGGCCACAAAAGCCCCTGTGTTGAACAGGCCTCGGCCAGTGGTGAAACTCTGCTGCTTAACTTTTCTCCATGGCTTACTTACAAGGCAGGCTGTTGTCTGTGAAGTGCCTCAGAAAGGGCCAGACAGCAAGTTTTAAACCCTTTTAATGGCGCCTTCAGTGATCTAAATGCATTGACCAGGGAAGTGTTATTCTAAACTAAGTGGTAAGACCACACAGTAAATACACTCAAAATAGCAGTGCTGTAGACTATATTGTAAAACAACTTCATATTTACAATCAAAGTCTGTTTTTCAAATGATCCAATTTCAATATTTGCTCATCTCCATAATGGCCCTCATATTTTAGCTTCAGCGGTCTAGTTTATGAAATCACATGAACAAGGTGTTATGTTGGCTACAGCCTTTATGTTAAAGCAGAACAATGCAGGTGTTAAAACCCCTTTCCCGCCCTCAGACCTCAGAAGCAGTAGAAATGCTAATGAAATAGCATTTGTGTGCAGAGTGACTTGAAGCACGTTTTCGCATCATTGTGTTGCGTATCTTGAGTCTTTACCTGTCTACGTTTATGTAGATGTGAGACCTAATGAAGTTAAACACAAGTCTTGTACGTGATTTGAGCCAGGCATTGATGAATTATTAGCTGGCTTAATGTTTTTGCCTCCCAATTGAAATACTACTTTGTCAAAGTACAGTAATGACTTTGAAGCAGTGCAGTGTCCCTGTAACAGATCAGGTTTTAACAGACCTTAAATGCTTTCACACTTGCACAATACTCCCGAGAAGTGAATGTTTCAAGGTCAGTTGCGCTCAAATTATGTCCCAAATTTGCCCAGAGTTTGTACCGCCAGCCCTCCTGTTTCATTTTGTTTTCTGTTCACCAGTTTTTCTCCATTCTGTTATTGAAACTGTGATTGTGAAGAACTACAGGCGCGTCTTGTCTCCCCCACACACACACACACACACACACACACACACACACATTCCGACAGGGATAGTCTCCCGCTGTGAGGGACATGTGTGAACAACCAACAAATAATTCGGGGGCAGTCTACCTGAAACTCTCGGGAATTTTTCAGGAGTGAAAATGTGAAAGCATCTGTTGTGTGCTCTGTCAGCAAGAAAAGTAGCAAATGATACCAGCAGCACAAACACAGTCACATGGCATGCATAAAAACTTAAACTAATATTAACATTTGACACTTTTCAGATTGAAATCCTTGTTTGAATAACTGTCTCCCTGCCTTGGGGGTTGGCATACAGACACAGACATACATTTGAGCTCTGACAGTACAGCTCGAGGCAAAATCCAACCGTTAACCCAGATTACAAGCAGCAAAGTGTGCTGCTGACTTCTTCTCCTGACACATCGTGTGCAGTATGACAAAGAGGAATGTGGCTAATGCATAAAGTACCTCTGTGATGGAAGAAACAAAGCTGGTAATATTACGCTTGGAGGTGTGGAACACATTTTGATTAAACACTTGTTTTCCTGCTGTATGCATATTGTATTTGAAACCAGATTCCTCCACTTACTAAAAGCTTTTCTCATTTTCTTGACGATAAAACCTGTCATTCAGGTTGAACTTTGGGATGCAGCACTGCAGAACTCATATATGCAATGTCAGTAATTTTGACAACTTGTGAGCACAAAATGAGAAACGGCGGCTTCATTTCATCTCTCGTCTAATGTTTGGGTTGATTTTCATTGACACAAAATCATATAGACAGGAGATGAATTCTTAATCACCACAGTCAAGAATCCGATAATGTTTTCAAACGGTCCTATTGATCTGTTGATTAAGTCAGATGTCTCTGAAAACTCATTCTTCATCTCATATTTCTCGCTGCATGAGTTGCTGCAGCACAATTGAAACTAGTGTACTTCCTTCTATTTATCTAAGGATAGTTACGACCACACTCATTCATACAACACTCCCATTCACACCTTGGGAGTTACCCCAATTCAAACAGCTCTTAGAAAGATTCCCCTCTGCAGCACGTGAGAGTAAAACCTTGTCTGATGGTTTTATTTTGTTATGCCAAAGTTAGACTTTGCATGATCAATGACCCCTTTTGATTCTTTTCGTTCTTGTCAAAAAGTGCACATTATGAAGTGAACAGTTGAGGTAAACACTGATAATCTGTTTTTCGGGCTTATTATTGCTATAACGTAAACTATACTGCTGCAAAAAAGACCTTCAGCCATCTTAAAACAGAGGAACAACAACAATGTTACAATTCTTTACATAATGAAGACAATGAACGGTACCATCCAGCAGATCTTTGGTTTCTAGATGTGGTTAATACTTCAGTGTAATGCATTTATATACATATTGAACCATAGACTGTAAATGGTAATGGAGCCTGGGTGACGTCTAATATCGTTTTTTATACCAGGCTGCTAATGGGTTAATTTCTGCTGTAAAAACAGGCTTTTTGAATATGGCGTGTATCTGACTTTCGGGACACTAGAAGACTGCAGTTCTTTGCAATCTGGCTTGGTAGTTTCCACTCAGACTGAACACCTGATTTCTAAATCTGGCTGGTGATGCTCAAAGTTTTATTGGTTTATTTGAGTTGACTGTGTTTTGGTTCTTCTAACACTGACACATGATCACATGTTAGGAACTCTGATTAAGACCCAAAGTTTTGTTACTTTATCCATTTTTAAAAGGTCTTTATATGATATTGACTTCATAACAGTTAAGTATTTTTGTAGAAAAACGTATACGTTACATTTCAAAAACCTTTGAGGTTGATTTATCTTATTTACCTTGAATTTCCCTCGGGATCAATAAAGTATCTAGCTATCTATCTATCTTTACATTCTATAGATGACGGGGCATTACTACTTTACTACTGTTAGTGAATTTCCCCCTGGGATTAATAAAGTATTTCTGATTACCTTAGTGATCCCCCTGCGTGCTAGCTTGAGTCAGACTGGTCAGACTGGATTGTAAGGAGATTAAACCATACTGCTTATTAAAAAAAACGTGTTGTTGGGGAAACTTTCCCACAGGAGAATTCCTGAATATACCCAATGGCATCTTGATACCTGCTTATACATGCTCAATCCGATGACTTCTGCAGCTACATGCCTCACCAGTAAAACTGTCATCAGATTAACGGATTTGTCATGTCACCCACTAGGATTACTTGGAACACTGGTACAAAGCGGGAAAGTTAAATTCCCAAAAAGCCTTAAAGGCTCCTAGTGTGACTGTCATTAAACCTTACTGTTTTAAATGCAAACACCTAGAAGACACGCAGTACTCGAGCATTAAATTGAGGGATAAAACTTTCCAACCAACATACTGTTGAAGCCTCCGTCTACTACTCCAAGCCTGGTATTTTATTGTAGTGCATAATTACTCAGCAGAAGTAGTTATGAGGTTGGTCACAGATGGTGTGAAACCACATGAGCGCTTCATTGGCCCTTGCTCTTTATTACTTTTCTCTCTGTTTGTGGCATTCTTAGAGAGATAATTAAAAATGAATGTGGCATGCTCAGGGGACAGTGAAGTGATTATATTTTATAATTGTGGTGGGATTTTATATTAAGTCGACCTTTGACGGTCGCAGAAACAAAAAGGCAATGGAAGAGGATTTTGCAGTTTTGAAAGGTAGAGGAATGTTTTTCACTTGTGTTTAGGTCTTTGGATTAAGTCATGTGTTTGGATGTCTGCTGATGCTTTCTGACATTTGCATTTTTTTTTCACTTTAATGTGTTTCTTATCATGCACCCTGTCCATTCTCATCAAGAAACTAATGTAACTTCTGTCTTTAGTTTTTGTTGTGGGCTTATTTTTTAAACCACTGATACTAAGGCCCTCTCTGTACAGGCTAAGTTAAGGAGGCTCTTTAATTTAACATGCCTTGTCATAGCACTGAGGGTTAGTTGGAATGTCTGAGCATTGTAGCAGTATCACTATAGCTCCACCTTGTGGATATCTAGTGTAACAGCATTGAGAATTTAGATGCTGTAGGCCATGTCAACATGTGACTTTCCAGAACAAATTATGTATCAACTCCCAGTATCTGAACATAAATCAATTTTCCTCAGCCAATTTGACTTCATATATTCAGTGACAACAACTAAATACTTCACAATTCAAGCACACGTGCATTGTCGGGGACTTTTCTGTAAGGGACATCTGAATACAAATGTGTTTTCTTTTTCTTTTCAGGTTTGAGAGGCTCCCTCCACACCCAGAGGCAAAATGAGCTGGAGTTTCCTCACACGTCTGCTGGACGAGATTTCCAACCACTCCACCTTTGTGGGCAAAATCTGGCTCACTCTCCTCATCGTCTTCCGCATCGTACTGACAGCCGTCGGGGGAGAATCCATCTACTATGATGAACAGAGTAAATTTGTGTGCAACACAAATCAACCTGGTTGTGAGAATGTGTGCTATGATGCTTTTGCACCGCTATCACACATTCGTTTCTGGGTGTTTCAGGTGATTATGATCACCACCCCTACCATCATGTACCTCGGCTTTGCTATGCATAAAATTGCCCGCATGGACGACGATGATTACCGACCTCGAAGGAAGAGGATGCCCATAGTAAGCCGGGGAGCCAACCGGGATTACGAAGAAGCAGAGGATAACGGGGAGGAGGACCCCATGATCCTGGAGGAGATTGAGCCAGAAAAAGACAAGGAAGTTGCAGAGAAGCCCAGCAAAAAGCACGATGGACGCCGTCGGATCAAGCGTGATGGCCTTATGAAGGTCTATGTGTTTCAGTTATTTTCTCGAGCCATCTTTGAGGCCTCGTTCCTGTTTGGACAGTATGTCCTGTATGGGCTTGAAGTAGTACCCTCATATGTATGCACACGCTCTCCCTGCCCGCACACAGTGGATTGCTTTGTTTCACGTCCTACCGAGAAGACAATCTTCCTGCTCATCATGTACGGCGTCAGCGCCTTATGTCTCCTCTTCACCATGTTGGAGATCCTTCACCTCGGCATCAGCGGTGTTCGGGACTGCTTTTGTGCACCACGGCCCACACCACAAACCCCCCGTCACGCAGCTCTGGCCAGCCAGAGGTCCTCCATCTGCCGCCAGCCCTCTGCTCCTCCAGGCTACCACACTGCAGTGAAGAAGGACCCGTCAGGGAAAATAAGCTTCAGGGACAACCTGGGAGACTCGGGCCGCGAGTCTTTTGGTGACGAGGCGTCATCTCGAGAGCTAGAGAGGTTGAGAAGACATCTAAAACTGGCCCAGCAGCACCTGGATTTGGCTTATCAGAATGAGGAGGGCAGCCCCTCACGCAGCAGCAGCCCAGAGTCCAACGGTACTGCAGTAGAGCAGAACAGACTAAACTTTGCTCAGGAGAAGCAGAGCAGTACATGTGAGAAAGGTGAGGCTGGAAACATTATATCCATTCATAACCCAATTATTTTACTTTTCAGTAGGGCTGCACAATATACATCGCAAATATATCATTATTGCAATACAAACATTTGCAATAAACACAATAAATAAGAAAAGTTATTTGTGTAACAGCCTTACTAACCTGACAATTCTCTCTTCTCACAGGTCTCCGTGCATAGGCCATCACCTCAGCCAAAATGACACTATCAATGTAAATGTACACCTGGAGCAGTGAGTGGACAAAAGGGAATCAAAGTGAGTGTGTCTGTGTGTGATTTGAACTTGCTTGAGGTGGATGAAGTCAGCCCAAGCCGTCCAGTGTTACGATCAGCCGCGGTCGAGCAAAGAATCAAACGAGTAGGAGAGTGGTCGTCTCATCCGAGCAATACTTGAGACCCCAGGCTGTCTGAAGATCCAAAGTGCTTAACAAACTACCGTCATGCAGCAGGAGCGGTTAAGGTTCACCTGTGCTTCTCCCTCAGGGCAGCTATTCTTTCTTTTTTTTTGTACAAATATTTTTTTATAACGAGACTTAGAACTATTAGTCGTTTTTACAAAGTTTTCCTCTTGTGGAAGTTTGCAGTGAAAACATCTCAAGTTTGCCTTAGACCTAAACTGGAAGTTTTTTGTTTTTTTGTAATGGCATTCAAGGTACGGCCAAGCCAGTTGTAGAGCAAAACAAACATGTGTTTAAACTGTAAAGAATCTTGTGAGAAAGCGTATCAGTGAGTGAAATGCAAACGAATGGTTAATGGACAAGGCACCGTTCATAAAAGAGAGAGGTACTGGAGTTGTTGTCATGCTGATGAAGACTTCTTGAGGTGTTGATTTTCATACAAAGGCTTCGTTCAAATATGCGACATGTTTTTTTTAATATAGTTCTTATAATGTTGGCACTGCACCAGTCAACATTCCCAAGGCTGGTGCCTCGACGGTAACTGGAACACACTTGGGGTGCCTTTGTCCAAAGGAATAAACAAAACCTGGGTAATGCTTGAAAAACATGTAACTCTTGATATTGTATTGTTTCAATGTGTATTTGATACTGTTCTTTATTTTTGTATTAGTTTTGTGCTATTGAAAAGAGGCTCTTGTCACTGTGGCTTTTTCTTTACTTTCAAAAGAACGACTTTCACTGCTGTCTTAGCTTAGATTCAATCCATAGCCTGGTCAACTCAGAAAAAGGTTCGGTACAATTGTAGTTCAACTGCAACACTTTTTGTTTTTTTACTCTCAATTTTCAGCTTTATTTATCATTGGCATATTTTACAGGTTGTGTTCCCTTTTACTGTTTAAGTGTATCTGTTGATTAATCGAGGGACAGTGCTGTTTGTCATCTTCTATGTCTTTAAAGTGCTGATTTGTGGCTCAGTGTCATCACTGCTCCTGAATCTCTTAAAGAGTTGTAAATGATCCAATCATTTCAATGTGAATTCAATGCCTTGAATGCGCTCTTCTAAGCCGCCATCTTTTGTATTCTGAATCATACCCACAGTGCCATTAGTACAAACTCAAATGTCTTCATCTCAAGTTATTTTTCAACAATGCTTTTTTGTACTTTTTATACTTTTTGTATTGATAGTACTTTGTGGTTAGTTTCTACAATAAATTTTTCCAAAAAATATCAGTTTCATGAGGGTTTGTCTGGTTTTGTTCCTTGTCTCACATTCTGGTATTTTACACTTGCTGTAAAATATGCAGATGTCAACATAGGGCAGATGTTGACATCCCTTGACGTACTAGGAAGATCGACCCAGCCGCTGAGTAATCATTTTATCATTTACAATATTCAAGTGTACAGATACACCCTTGTTATTGAGGTAAACTTGAGACCGAGGTTATATCTTCACTTGTATGGGGACTTTATTGTCTATGCCTGAAACTTACTCAAAGAGGCTTTTGTAGATTAATCTGGGCTTGAATACTGAAGAGGTGTTAGAAGTCAGCCGCATGCCCAATGTAACTCATATGAACATACGATAGATCGAGTCAGCAGGCTTTAAGAAGTGTCTAATGTTACTGTCACATAATGCTGTAATTTCTTGAAGTTCACTTTTATTCCCTCCAAAAAAATAATCCTGTGATCAAGCTTTTAGATCTTTTAATTTGAGGTTCAACCACCATACAGTGCTGTTAGGGGAAAAAAAGAGACGACCCAAAGTCGCTGTCAAAAAACTACAGCCTCTGTACATGAACACACATCATAACCACTCGGCTATCCGGCCACCTACTTGTTTTTATTTCTAAATCTGAATCTTCTTTAGTCGACTACTAAGCAAATGATTCAAGATTAAACCAGTCATGGTAACAATTTAGCACTTCTCCCTGCAGGCGCTGCACTTACGGTGGTGCATATGTCGTTCCGTAATCTGCAGTGGAGGGACTGCTCGTATTTGTCACATAATGAGAACACTTGATGGTTGAGGATTTGAGTTTAAGGCTCAAATATGTAGCAGGATCAACAAAAGACTTCAGTGGCCTCCAGTGGCATTAACCTTTTTTCTAAAGACTAGTGTGTTTAAAGAAAATAACATTTACAGTAGTGTTTTTGGTTTCTCTTTAAATCTAAACCACAGTGTAACCAATATCAGAGCTGCAACCTTTAAATGACTTTTAAGATTTTTCATATTTTAATCAGAATGACATTTTTTAACCTCATGACCGAACTGATGGTAAGTCAAAACATTCGTGACAGTGCAGACGACTCCTGCAAGTTGCAATAAAGGATATCCTGTATGGTGTAAGGTCTTGTGCGTCATCGTGAGAGTGTAGAAAACGCCTATCACCTACTTAAAGATAAATAAAAAAACAGTTTCATAACTGACAAATGTTGTTTAATGCATTTGATGGAAAATCACATTTATTATCAAGACAAATGAGAAGATTCACCGCACACAAGACGGCTGAATGACTTCTTCTTTTAATTTAATTACATTCTCAAACAGACAAACACGTTTAACCCACATGGGTTCATCAGGTTTGTGATTTAAGACAATGAAGAGGTCAAAATGCTCCAGCAACACTTGTAGTAAGAAGATCAACTTTATTCACAATAAGTTGATCTTCTTACTACAAGTGTTGCTGGAGCATTTTGACCTCCTCTAAGCCTTTCACTCTTCATGCACCTTGTCAGTTGGTGAAGTTTGTGCCGCCCAGAACATCTTCTGTTTCTCTGATATAAGACAAAGCACAGGTGTTTTTAAACAGGTCGCAGCTGCACTCAATCCAATCAGCAGTAGCAGAGTGCTGAGTTTCCAAATATGATCATATTTTCCATGTCAGAAGTTCTTGTGTAACCTACAACTAAACATATTTCACACTACATAGTTCTTATTCATACAACACCTGTGCATTGTCTTGTGTCACAAACCTGATGAAGCCATGCGGGCAAAACGTGTTGTTTGTTTGAGAATGTAATTAAATAAAAAGAAGTAATTCAGCGTTCTTGTGTGTGGTGAATCTTCTCAATTGCTGTCAAGAAGTTGTTTCCTGCCATCACCTGCACAAAGACATAAGGACTGACAGTGCTGTGCACATGGCATCCAGCTTTGTATGATATTTATTATCAAATGAATGTCCACAAAGACACGTCCGATATGATTGGAGTTAAAGGTTATTGCATGCAATTCTTCAAAGATATTCATTAATGAGCTTTATTAATTAACAGACTGTGTTTTTCATCTTTATTCATGGATCAGTGCCACCAGAATCAAAGTAAACTCTTGTGTGCTAACTGTGGCTCACATTGCATGTTGCAGGTTTAGCAGTCATGAAGACAACAGGCCACGTGTGAAAACATCATTGATTAAACAGCAGTAACATACCATACATGTTTCTGAATCAATGAATAAAAGACATTATTGAATGCTCATGCCAGACATAACTAACAATCTTTTCTATCCAACTACCTATAAGCTTTAATTAAGTAAGTTCATATTAATGCGGTTCATTGATTTAACTTTCTTTTGCTATTAAAATTTGTTCATGTACTGTAAAGACAATCTTCTTTTAGACTGTTTTTTTGCCTTAAAGAAGCAAAAGGTTGAACAAATTGCTCCAAATGCGGCAACTACCAGGAGAGCAAATGTGGTGTTAAGCCCTGCTTCAGCATCGCTGACAGAGAGCCTCATACCCAGGAAGCCCACTGTGCCGTTGTTGGGTTGAGGCGTGACTGGTGCACTTGTTGCTGTAAAAAGACAGAGAAGTTATTATACTCAGGTTTACAGAATATTGAGGGTTACTGTCTGCTTATGAAGAATAATAACAAAAGATAAGGATTTGAAACTGCAGCAACAGACAGAACCCAGCGAGAGCTGCTGCTTGTCAACTTGGCAAGGCCGGCAACTGCTTGGGGACCCAGGCCAGTAGGGGGCCCCCAAGGGCTGACAAATGTTTACCCCAGCAGTGGCAAAAAATGTGCAAAGTTTGCAATAAAAGTAGGAAACCTCTTTGAGGGTGCCCCATCTGACAGCGTCTTGTTGCACTACCAAACATCAAGTGCATTCTTACTGTGAAAATGTTTGTCATTGAAAGTCACTGAAGGAAAATGAAGAGGAATAATATGATTACTTATAACATCAGAGGGATGAACGCTGGTTGGAGGGGCCCCCTGTTAATGTTTGCCTACGGCCCCACCTGACTCATAGAGACACATGAAGGCATTTTTAGGCTAGACCAGTCATCGACTGAGGTTAAATGTCAGTTAAAAGACCATCGGAAGAGTCCCTGTTGATCTCTACTAATGATGTCATTGTTGCTTCAACATTAACTGAGGGTGCAAAAGTGATGAAGAAGCAACATCAGATTCTGAAGAAGAAGAAATTATCGACAGTGGCAAGTTGATTTGATATGCTTTCAATGAGTGTCTGTTATCTGCGTAGGTAGCTTCCTCATTAAAAGGATACATCTATTGCTGAATACGCTGGTAATAAGATTCAGGTATGTTTCTACTCTTGACTAAGAAGTAATCAAACCACAACCCCCACCCCCGTAACTTATTATTTCACCTGGGTTTTTTTTACAAACTGAAAGAATACAACAGCTTCTATGAGAAACTTTTGGTCTGAGTCAATTTTGGCGCCCCCTGTGGACGAGGTGGTACATCTTATCTCTTTGTTGATTTTTGTCTTGTACATGCGTAAGAGTTGGTGTTGTTTTAGCAAAAAAACAACTTGTTCTTCTTTCTTTTAGCGGTCAAATGTATCACTCATTTAGACTGGATGCTGAGAATGTAATAGTCTGCTTGATGTCAATCCCCTTGTCTGACACCTAAAAGTTTCAGGCATTAAAAATAAGTTTTGCAGCTCGTAAAAAAGCAGCAATGTAAGCTTCAGTCTGTTTCATAACCAGTGTCTAATATCTACCCTTGAAAAGAGCCAGACTAGCTGTTTACCACTCTCTAAAGTCTTTATATTATGGTATGCTAACAATTTGCTGACTTCAGCTCAATACTATAGGAAAAAATAACAAAGCGGTATCTTCTCCTCTAACTTTAAAATATCAGTCTCCTCCTGTAAGCCTTTTTAAAAAAGGGGCGCTACTACAGTCCCTACAACGGACCTAGTTTCTTTGTTACAAAACAGAATAGTTTAGGAATTGTATACTTTGTACAGTGAGTTATAATCAATTAAGGCAGGCTAAGAAGTGAGAACTTTTTGTATGTTTATATACCTTCAGGCTCTGGGCTCAAACACTTGTGGGGTCCCATCGGGAATCCATTGCATTTTATGATGGTGGCGTAGCGTGCAACAGACTTCTTGGCCACTCGAGGCAGATTAGGGTCTGAATGATTGACGTAGAAAAGGCCAAATCTCTCAGAAAAGCCAGTGGCCCACTCTAGGTTGTCCATCAAGGACCAAGCTGTGTATCCACGGATATCCACATTATCTATTTGGTACGCTGAGAGAAGAAAAGGAACACCATTAGAAATGAAAATAGATATAATTCTTGTTTTTAGGTAATAGAAATGTTCTGTCTTTGGGTTCAACATGAACATTATTTTGACATTATTTACATGAGATATTGTCAACCTTTTGTTAAACTGTAAGATAAATAAAGTTATGGCTCGATACCTTTTAGTACCTGGTTGATGTATTCATCATAGTAGTAGCTCCTATGAAAATCGTCTAGGTCAATAGGTCCACGCTCTGACATGCCGTTTTCTGTGATGATAATAGGAGGATTTCCATACTCCTCCTTAATGAATTTTAATATCTTTCGGAAACCAAAAGGTGAGACCTTCAGCCAAGATGAACCTGAATCCAGCCACGTACGATCTGCAATCGTTCCTGCACCCCTTAGAAGATCAAATGAGTAAAAGTGTTCCTTAAAAACAAGGTTAAAAACTATTTATATTTTCCAATCACTTTGGTACTATGTGAGTGTTAGTACTGCTTACCTATCAGCATCATAGTGCTGAAGGTCACCATAGGGCACAGGGAATGCCAGCACAGTGGTGTAATGGTTGAACCCAAAATAATCATAGGTACCCTTTATCCTCTTTATCTCCTCAGGAGTGAACTCAGGTAGCCTGGCAAAATTGTGGTAAACCAATAAGATTTACTAAATACATGTAAAAAAAAATCTGTAATTTCCTTTTTCAACTTTAGTGTTTTTTTTTCCTTAGTTTTCTTTTGCCATACCGAGATTTTGGCAGACCACCAGCCAAGCTTCTGTCTCGAATGATTGTTTTCATCATGTTGCTGTAGTCTCCATTAAACACCGGGTGAGCAAACCAACCAATGTAAAACTGCAGAGGGAGACAAGTTGCAGCTGAAATAGACCATCTAGTTCATATCTTGCCACTGAAGTCTATAGTTAAACATGAAAGAATTGCATGCAGACTCTGCTTAAAAAGTATTTTCTTTTTAAAATTTTACCTGCACCACACGTCTTGCTGCATCGATGTCCTCCTGTTTATAGGGATTCCTGGGCTCTGACCAATCAGAGTTGATTGTGATGGAGATAATTCCTTTCTGTGTGGCCCGGTACTTGTCATTGTAGAGATGCCAGGCCTCAGCATGAGCTTTAAGCAGGTTGTGTCCCACAATATAGGGCAACGTACCTGGTCGAAAACTGATCCCTGGACACACATTGACATTATTAGTTACATTAGTTAATTAGTTATTAGTTAGTTTCACTATTTTGTTTAAATATATGCTTTTAGTTTGTGTTAAAAGAGGTCAAGTTGAAGGATTGGTTCAAATAGCATTGTTTACCATGGACACCAGAGTGCTTACCTCAAAATCTATATAATATTAAGAATAAAACCAAAATGGCTAGCAACCCCATCTGCCAACAATTTAGTGCCATTACTTTAGCATACCTGGGGCAGCTGCTCCATAGCCATGGCCTACATTGGCTATATTGTACGGCTCATTAATGGTGATCCAAAACTTTACTTTATGGCCAAGACGACTAAAGATGAAGTCAGCATAATCCCTGAATTTGAAAACAATAGTGTCATTCTCCCAGCCCTTAATGTCCTGCAGAGCTTGAGGAAGGTCCCAGTGGTAAAGGGTGATCTGACAGTAAAGAAAAAACAGTTAGAGTTTACCAACTTTACCAACTTTGCATTGCAAGTATTTTTTGGGGACTCTGGAGGGAATTACACTTACATGTGGTTGGATGTTTGCAGCGAGCAGTGCATCCACCAGTCTGTGGTAATAGTTGAGCCCAGCCTCATTGATGTGTTTGGTGGTGCCATCAGGGAGCACCCTTGGCCAGGATATGGAGAAACGATAATGGGTCACCTTAAGCTGCTTCAACATTGCAACATCCTCTTCTACTTTATGGTAACTGTCACAAGCTATGTCCCCATTGTCATCATTGAACACTCGCAGTGGAGTGTGAGCAAACTTGTCCCAGATGCTGAGACCTTTTCCATCTGCTCTCCATCCCCCTTCTATCTGGAAACAGTAAATATAATGGGTATATTTCAATGGAAAAAAACTGACCAAAGAATAATGTACAATTTCTGGAATCACCGTGGCTTACAGCAGTTCATCTCAGCAGTTACCTGATATGATGCTGTCGCAGTACTCCATATAAAACCTTCACGGAAATGTCCATAAAGCCTCTTCTCATCATCAGGTTTAGGGAAACCGTTGTTCTTTATGACTTGGTGGTAGAAATGGGCAGAGTACTTGGGGGTTCTTGGCCGGTTTGGGTTACTGAAATCCACATGATGTAAACCAAATCCAACTTTGTATCCATTGAGCCACTCAAAGGAATCCATGAGAGAGGTCGCTATATATCCTTTCACCTTAACACCATCAAGGTCATAGGCTGTTGTAAAAGATCCACACACAAATAAATCAACAAGACTGGAAATTAAATCAAGTCATGATAATCATTAATATTGTAAAATGTATTGTATGTCAGCGCACATTTTAAAGCCTCATCAATGTAGGTCTTGTAATAAAATACTCTGGCAGTGTCATCCCAAGTTATCTTTGTTTCTGTAGCGACTCCATTCTCAGTGATGTAAATCTCTGGATGTCCATACTCTTCTTTGATCCAGTTTAGAAGTCTTCTCAAGCCCCATGCTACAGCTCTCTGTTTACTGATGGCAGTGGTGGGTGAATCACCTTCTTCTTCTTCTTTCAAATCTCGGTCATATTCATAAGATTCAGGGCTAAGCCTCAATGTAGCATGGCTTGCAATCTTTGTGGTGTAGTGATTAACACAGAACATGTCAGCTGTTCCCTTGATGAAGCGCTTTTCTTCTTCAGTGAAGGCAGGTAGTCTTGTCTCTAAGAGACCTTGAAGTTCACTTTTGTTCCCAACTTGCCACTTCATTGCATCAGGATAATCACCATTCTTGAAAATGGGATGTGCAAACCAGCCCAGTTGGAATTGCAGAGCACGGTCAGCAGCTACCACTTCACGTGGAACATTAACGTCTTTAGGTTCAACCCAATCAGCATTAAGAGCAATGGATACTTGACCAGCCTGGGATTTGCGATACTTATCATCATATGTGTGGTAAGCCTTGGCGTGGGCTTTTATAAGGTTGTGTGCCACTCGGTAGGGAGCAATTCCCGGATTCTTAATATTTGGTGGGATCTGTCCGAGTCCATATCCTGACCATGCAATTGTGTGAGGCTGGTTAAAGGTCATCCAAAACTTGACTCTGTCACCAAAGGTGGCAAAGCAAAAGTTACAAAACTCGTTAAAAATGTTAATCATGTCTTCATTCTCCCAGCCACCAAGGTTTTGCAGAGCTTGAGGAAGGTCCCAGTGATAGAGTGTCACCATTGGAGTGATGTTATATGCTAACAGCTCATCTATCAGTCTATTGTAGTAGTCAACACCCTTCTGGTTCAGGGATGTTTGATGACCATCAGGAAAAATCCTGGACCAGGACAAAGAGAATCTGTATGACTTCACCCTCAGAGCTCGTAACATGTAGAGGTCTTCGTCAAGTCGGTTGTAGCTGTCACAGGCCACATCCCCATCAGCATTACCAGGAATACTGCTGGTTTCATTGGTAAATGTATCCCAGACACTGGGCCCTTTCCCATCAACATTCCAGCCACCTTCAATCTGGTAAGCTGAAGATGACACTCCCCAACTGAAGCCATCAGGAAAAGTGCCGTAGCGGTACATTTTTGTCTTAAATGTTGTCTGGCTGGAGAATTTCTCCCAGACAACCTTCGATTTAGATGGAACTTCTGAGGCTGATAAAACAGTTTGATTGCGAGTATATTGTATCAGTGCCTCTTTGAAACTGTCACTATTACGTGAACCAAATCCATTCTGCTTGATAACCTGGGCATAGAAATATGCAGACTGCTTTGGGGTTCTTGGTCTGTCAGCATCATCAAAGTTTACATAGTGTAGTCCAGATCTTACGGTGTAGCCTAGGGTTTCCTCAAATCCATCCATTAGCGACTGTACTGTGAACCGTTGCACATCTACTCCATCCAAGAGTATTGCTAGAAAATAGGAAACACATTAGCCAATTCTAATCATTTTCAGTGTGTAGCAATGGTCACCAGTTAGTGAAATTTCAGAAATTTACCTTTCAGGGCCTCGCTGATGTACCCCTTCATTTCCTCTATTCGAGCAGTGTCATTGAGAGTGTTCCTATTGTACTCAGTCAGAACTCCATTCCCAGTTATGTAAATAGGCACTTTACTGACATTTAAGTACTCTGTTGAAATGTAGTTTAGAATCTTTCTTAAGGCTGCTGATGGGTCCATAGATTGCTGGAAGTCACCCACTCCCTGAGGACCAGGGGTACAGCCGCCATCACTGTTGCTGATGAACCAGGATTTATAGTAATTTAATCCCAAAAAATCTGCTGTTCCATGAATCCTCTTGCTCTCTTCAGCTGTGAAAACTGGAAGCTTTGCAGGCTCAGAAGGAGTGCACTGTTTCCTTTTCTGCTCAATCTGAGTCTTGAGTGTTTCAGGATAATCTCCATTCACAAATATGGGATGTGCAAACCATCCCAGCATGAACTGCAGGTAGCGATCTGCAGCTGCAATGTCTTCAGGCCTGGAAGGGTCCTTGGGCTCAGCCCAGTCAGAGTTCAATGCAATGCCTACTTCCCCTCTTTGTGTCTTCCTGTATCTGTCATTGTAGACATGCCAGGCCTCTGCATGGGACTTGAGTATATTGTGTGTGACCTGCAAAGTCAAAGTAAATGCTCAGATAAATGTTTACGAATGACTTTATAACAGTATATGTGTAATAACATGGTAAGGCACATGCTCTTACCTGATAGGAGGCAACCACATAGTCTTTCACTCCAGGAGGATGTTTACCAGTGCCATACCCAGAATCGCTCACCACCCAAGGGCTACTGAATGTGTTCCATTTCTTGACCCTATCTCCAAACCTGGAGAAACAGAAGTCAGCGTAGTCCTTGAAGGCTTCAACAATGGATGCATTTGTCCATCCACCATAGTCCTGGAGTGCCTGGGGCAGATCCCAGTGGTAGAGAGTAACAACAGGTTGGATGCCAGACTCAATCAGAGCATTTATCAACTTGTCATAGTAAAGAGCCCCTTTCTCTGATTGGCTTCCCCGTTGGCCTGATGGGAAAATACGGGCCCAGGAGATGGAAAACTGGTAGGTGTTGACATTAAGACCTCGCAGGAGGTAGACATCATAATCCACTTTATTATAACTGTCACAGGCTAGATCAGCTGTATGATTATCAGAAACCTTGTTTTCGTGACCCCAACGGTCCCAAATGGTCTCTCCTTTCCCATCTTCAGACCAGCCACCTTCAACTTTGAAGGACTCAGTGGAGACCGCCCACTGGAAGCCAGAAGGGAATGATTCATTGAGGAAAAGATCTCGCTCTGCTGGAGTCTTGGCCTTAAACTTGTTCCATACACTCTGATATGTCTTTGTAATTCCACTGTAGTCTGAAATATGGGGACTGTTAAAGAAACAGAAGGTAGTAAAACACTGCAAGTGTAAGTGAAAAATACATTGTCACTTCATGTGAATCTGTTTAATTGTACAAGTTAAACTGTACCTGGTTGGGAAGTCCAATAGGTCCAGCCCACCCAACATATCCATTATGTCACATCCCACAATGTTCATGTCTGTGTTCAAGGCTGTGATGAGTCAACGAAAGTTACTGACAGCTCTTTGATCCAAACTTATGCTACTATATTGACAGTTATATCGCCTACATGCCAAGAAGTGACATGAAATTACATTTCAACAAAAAGATCAAAGTCATTTACAATAAAAGGATTACAAAACTTGAAATACATTTTTGTTAAGGTGTCAAGAATGTCTCGACAAAATTGCAGGTCAACGCAGCCTATAGTTGTTGATATATTTAAATTAAAATGCAAATTTCAACCATATTTTGTCTCTACAGAAAAAAATGCATTTGTAGGCCAAATTGTTGCTCTGGCCAACGGACCAGCATGTCATCCTTGGAGACTGCTGCTAGCTTGATTGAAGATATCTGTCAATGTTTTAGCTGACTTTTAATAAAATCTGAAAAAAATACGTAATTTAGGTTTCATCTTTAAACGTTTCTTCTTTCATCTAACCCATCGACTTTTCCTACCACAGTCAAGTGGACATTGTTTGTTAATATTTTACAATAAAATGAGTGCCAAACTCATTAAGTTGTGTTTGATCCATTAATAGAGTAGCAAGACCTAAGTCTGGGGTAGATCACCATCATGATAATCCATTTTAAATATTATTGCCATATCAGTGCCTGAAAACGCTGGAAATAAAACTTCAATCACTATTATACTGTAAAAGTTTATGATGTTGCAATTCACCTAGTTATAGTCAGGAGGTTCATTAAAAACATATGGGCTGTTTTTAAATATGTGGATGCCTAATAAAGGTTATTAGATAACAAGGCAAAACAATCACTTTAGTATGACTTTGCAGGAAATACTATCCAACAAGAAGTGATAACAAGACAGTTTCAATGACATGTACCGTTTAAGAAGTTGCCAAGAAGCTGGAATTGATCGAGGGAACAACCGTCAACAGTCATCTTGAGTATCAGGATAGGCAAACCACCACTGGACATCTACAATACAACATGCAGGTAGCTGTGGTGTAACAACAAATATAACATGTAAAATGCACAAGGTATTACTCCTTAACATTTACAGTACCTGTAAGTTGCTCAGCTCCTTTGCAAAGTTTGATGCAGATGCACAGTTATATTCAATGTGAACTGACAAGAAGTCCATCTATATGAGATAGAGGATAAAGCACATAGTGATCAGGCTCATGTTTCCTCACACGTTATACCATAGGACATGTATTATACGCAATTACAAGAGGCATTTTTCAATATGATGACATCAAAATCTATTTTAACATTATCATAGCAAAAGTGTTTTTATATGAGAGATGAGTTACGGTATGTCAGTCTGTTCGAGCGAAATCCTTTAATTTATTAGGTATCCATTTGTAAAAGTGTACAAAAATCTACACATTTTGACATATATCTGAAAATAATTATTTAAAGCTTTAAGGTTAGTCAACCTGTGTATCTAAACCTCCTAGCTCGTCTACCCTTATGATCAAAGATATTTCTTAGATTTAGGTTTGAATTTGAGCCTGGTATGATTTCTGGATATCCAGGCAGGGTATACATAAATCTAAATCTTTCCATCATATATAACCTGTTCCCAAGATCTAGCCTCTACCCTCTTATTTATGGGGCTAGATGTTTTGGAACATGGGTCTGCAATTATTAATATCCTATGCCTGCTACCAAACACACCTATTTGATAAAAGTTGTATACTTATGGTAGCCACGAGTTTTGTTGTTGATTGGTGAAAAAGTGTAAGAGTTCAGAGAAAGGCAAGCTGCTGATACATAACCTTTTAAGCGCAATGACTTAGAGTAAGATAAGGAGAGGTATAAAAGATTTCAACGGCTGATGATTAACTTCTCACCATGCTGACACATTTAAAGGCACCACCAGGACTACAAATAAAGAATAACGTCATAGTGGAAATCTGCTATAGATTGGTAGGGAATCTACCAAGAGGTCAAAACCTTGAAAAAGTAAATGTTGGTGCGGTTTGTCCCTATCATAACACACAACAAATGATATAATCATTTCACACACTGGTCTGGTGTGTAATGACACATGGCAAGAGAAAAGATTTCAAGGTGTTTTGGTTACCTTTATTTTTGTAAAATCAGCTGAGACCAAGCTAAACAAGATTTTCATCTTTAAGACACGCTTTGTGAAGCTATAGACGAAGAATGAGAGAAACCAAAATAAATAATTCTTTAGAACTAGTGTTTGGTTTAAATGAGTGCCTTCAGAACTAGACATCAGTGATTACAGAAAGGTTGTCATAGCTCATCCTGCAATTTGATCATCGAACATCTCCAGTAAAAGAACAACTTTTAATCCAGATGAGCGTATTCAGATTCTAGCCACAAACATTCTGATGTGTCGGGGAAGAATTTTAGATTCACATTCATCAAATCAAATATTGGAAAATTTCCTCGGATTTAATTGTTAAAAAATACATTTTTTTTTTTTTTTAATTACTTTCATTTGGAGTCTGACAATAGCAGCAGATGATCACTACGGTAGCAAAGATTGAGAATTTTTACAAGACACATTTTAATAAGGGAAAAAATGTGCTGCTTACTGTAGTTGAACCTTCAATCTGCGATAGAATAGAAACTTGACCTGCTCCCAACCCGAGTGACAGACGTCTCCCTGTGTGATGGAAGCAAAGAGGCACTTTTTAAACATATGCACAGTGGGCACCTTTCACTCATGATATCATAAAACAGTGTTATTAATAAAAATAATAATGTCTTCCATGCTACGGAAGCCCTAAGCAGACATACATCCATACATTTTGTTTTAAAGCCATCACGTGATGACAGTCAATTTCTCAAAATCTTAAGAAAACAGTTGAAATTAAAATGTTTTCACAGGAAACCCGTGTTGATACCCCGAGATGATTAGATAAATAAGGAGATCTCAAGAAAACAACTGAAATGTACTCATCATGGAAGCTGAATTAAATAAAGTGTTTGAATGCATGTCTGCTTAGGGCTTCCATACAATTACACATGAAGCTCATCTTAACTTGAAAAAAAAAACCTGTCATATGTTATAATTATTTACATCGCTCTTTAGGACAATTAAAAAGGCTTTATTAGCACATTATATACAAGAATGATTGGTCCTTGATTCTTGTATTGATGTGTCATGGATTGTTTATTGATATAGGCGGGATTATCTATAAATTTAATCTGGGCCATAAATCATTGGGTGAAGGATGAGCTGGTCATAAAGTCATAAATTACTTCTTTGGACTCAGTGACAAAACAACACAATGCTCTGTGTAAGAAGGATAATGTAGAATAGGAAATAACCAAGTGACAATAAATGATTTATTTTCTATTTAACTATGAAAAACATTATACCAATACAACAATCCTGAGAACCAGAAAGAAGGCACCAGCAGTCTAACTTACCTTTTTCAGGGAACATTTGATGGAAGAGCTGGAAAATGTTCTTGTTGAGTCGGAGGATATTTTGTAGAGAACCTTGAGCATCTTCACCTGGTCCATCAATATTAACATCACCCAAAGTCAACCATGAGTTTGCCAGAGCTCCAAACTCCTGAAAGGCAAACTCTGCATACTGCTGAAACATCTCCACCAGCTCCTGGCTCTCCCAGCCTCCATACTTTGATCTCAGAGCTTCTGGCACTGCGGATCCGTGAAGGATGACAAGAGGCTGCAGGCCCACGTCCAGCAGCTGTCTGAGCAGAGTCCTGTAGCAGGTGACCACAGCCTGCTGAGGCTGACTGGACAGACCCGTGGGTAGGAGCTGAGTCCATGACAGAGGCACTTTGAAATGGGTCACCCCTCTGCTCTGGAGGTACTCAAAGTACTCTTTAGAGCCTGGAGGAATAGGATAACTGCAGTCAAAATGATTATTCACCTCTATGTCTGAGACCCTCAGAGGCCCTCCAACCAGCATGAAGTCCTCCTGTCCATTTACCTCACCGCTCCAGCACCCATACAGACAGAACACATAGAGAAATGCTAACCACAACAGGTACTTCATTGTGGCTTGAAAAGGATGAACTGACTTTATTAAGTGATAGTCAAGCACTTTGAAGCAATTCTGTTTTCGTCTTATTGCGTCATTACACAATTAAGATGGATATCATATCAAAGCAGTGTTAGTTAAAGTGTTTTATTGCAGCTTTGTGATACGGTCAGAAAGACTCTGGACTCTCACATGTCGGGTGATAACCTCATCCCTCCTTTAGTCACGTTTAAAAACAGTGAACTACATGGTTACGACATGGTTTTGAAAATGTACATTTCCTTAAAGCATGCAGGGCCAAATATGAGGTGCAGAAGAGCAGCTGTCCAATGAAACGACCAGAATTTGAACCCAGAAGTGTAAGAAATCTGCCTCAACAGTGAAATAAGTTCAAGTAGTGACTTCAACTGAAGAAGAGAAAAATGTGAGATGTCATCACAGAGGAGTATCTCTAACAGTTACATTTCTCTTTTTCACATTTCTGTTTGGATGATCGGTATCGAATCGATATTTTATCGCAAATATGTGTCGATAATATGAGTTTATTCACCAGTCAAATAGCATTTAATTTGAGTTTCATCGTATTACACTAGCAATTCTTTTTTACAAGCAGAGGGCCCTTTATGGAGTACAACAAACATTATCACTCTCCAGAGTGTCAAGTGGTGATGCACACAGTTACTTTCCAGTTGAGTTACCATCTTCTCTTCATTTTATATCTTTTCCACAAGTGTTTGATAACTGCATTTCAGGGATTAACACAATAAATGTGTATATCTATATCTATATTTATCTCTACAGATTGAAGATAGATCTAAGAAATATATCGGTATTGGATTCTTTCCCCCCTAAATATCATTATCGGCATCGGACCCAAAAATCCCATATCGGTCCGGCCCTAGTGAAAGTTAATTTGCAGTTTAAATAAATGTATAATCTTTACAAACTATCAATGAGTTACACTATGAGAGACTGAGATGGGTTGACTCTAATACATTATGCAGGAGGCCGATCAGTGTAAGCAGGAAAAGTCTGCATTAGCACATTTCAGTTTGCAGTTTCAATTATATGTTTCCTTCATGAAAATGAAAACTTTGAGTGTGCATCACCAAATGTGTTGTGCAGAAGGAGTGAAAAATGTATGTCTGGAGCCTCTGTTTTCATGTTTTACTCACATTTTTAAGTCAAAGATAATCAAGTTCAAAAAGGTGCTTTAACTTTAAAGGTGCACTGTGTAGATTTGGTCGTGAAATTTGAAGTTGAAGAATTAAAACAATTCTATGCTATATTTTCAAAACTGAATAAACAAACTTTACTCACTTGACATACAGTAACGTACCTCTTACAGCATAGGTGGCCAAGAATCCCAGACTGTTTGTAAGTATGCACACCTGAAACGAAATTAAAACATTATAACTTCTTTATTTTTTACCCATTTCTTCTAATTGTACAGCCATCACTGACTATATGATTAATTTTCTTGTCGAAGTAATTCTTTTTACGGCCCCTTCCAATATTAAACCTTGTTTCTTTCTGGCAAAGACCATTTAAGGCACCACTGTCTCAATCTGCTTTGTTGCAATGCACGTGCAGTAATGTGTTTGGCTCTGTGTTGTTCTTGATCCTTAATGATAATGACATTTAGCCTGTAGAAAATCAGTTTCTTGAGAATAATAATTTATCAAGTTCTCTAAACCTACTTTATAAATGCTTTTAGATTAGAATACAGTTTGACATGTTTTGACACTTTCGAAGCAGATTTTTAGATCAAAACAATGCTCTCTTCACACACACCTTTCTTCATCTCAAAGAATGTACGCATGTCTATCATTTTTGCAAGTACCCAATGTTTCTTGAGAAAACAAGCGTAAAGAGAGTACAGCACAGGGGAGAATAGAGTTGCCAAACAGAAGACAGAGTCCTTGTCCGTTCATGAGTGCAACACCAACGATTGGACAGGGAGGGGTTCACTGGAAAATAACATGTATGAAACAATTTTGAGCCTCTGAGTGAAACATAAACAAAGTGTAGGAAGTGCTGTGTAGTCCATTTGAACACAGATAAGACATCAACTAATCAAGCGATATATTATATTTGGGTATATTTGATTGCTGCTGTATTAACATTCAGAATGTTACATATTATGCCTTTAACTCTTTATTTCACCAAGAGCAAAGTGAGTCAATTATAGTATGGCTGCTGAATAATAGTTAACAATTTAAATCCATCTTTAAACTTTTGTAAGACCAAAATACAACAAAAACACATTTCAAACTTTTAAGATGTACCACCTTAAGGTAGCAAGATTTAAGATTCAAAAAACGTAATTGTCCATCATATAGTGACAGAAAATTACCTTTGATTGGAGGCTCAAGTCACATAAAAACATTCACACCAATTAGACTCACATAAAGTCGTAAAATCACACCAATAGTTTTTCTCCTTCTTGACCGCTGTACACACATTTTTTCTTTTGCCTTGAATCATAAATCTTTGCCTCTTGTTTGACCTTCTGTATTTTATCAGACACATCCAAGGCTGTGAGAGGCCTTTACAAAACATCATAAAGTATCACAGCAAAGGTGACCCCTGAGTACAGTAATGTCAAACATGAAACTTCCGTCGGAACGAAGGTTCAGGCTTGTAAACGGCGGGACTATAAAAGGTCAGCCTTCTGATTACTCATTCATTTCCCCACACTCAGACAATATGTCGTTACCGGGGAAACTTCTCTCTCTCTGTTTGATCACAGTGTTTGGATGCATGTGCCAGAAACATGGGGATCCACATCAGGCAGTGTTTCTTGCAGGTCCTATGACCAATGAACAGGTGGAAGGTCTGAGTGGAAACCCCTCCAAGTGGTCTCCACTGGACACATTCGACTGTGGTTATGCACTTCCTCCTGAATCTCAACAGTACTTTGAGTACCTCCAGAGCAGAGGGGTGACCCACTTCAAAGTGCCTCTGTCATGGACTCAGCTCCTACCCACGGGTCTGTCCAGTCAGCCTCAGCAGGCTGTGGTCACCTGCTACAGGACTCTGCTCAGACAGCTGCTGGACGTGGGCCTGCAGCCTCTTATCATCCTTCATGGTTCCACAGTGCCAGAAGCTCTGAGATCAAAGTATGGAGGCTGGGAGAGCCAGGAGCTTGTGGAGAGGTTTCAGCAGTATGCAGAATTTGTGTTTGGACAGTTTGGAGCGCTGACAGACTCCTGGTTGACTTTGAGCAGCCTGGATGAGCTAAAGGATGCTGAGCTGCAAAGTGCTCTTGATGCACATATCAGTGTTTACCTGCGCTACCACCAACTGTTTCCTGGTAGAGGTAGGAGATCAATGTTTCATTACATCAGAGCTTTGATGGAATAATGTTGTGTAGCTTGAAAGCAATGAGAAACTTCTATCTGTATTTGCATATCTCTTCAATAATCATTTTTTTGAATGAGGCATGGAAATCTACTGTTTTAAAGCCTGTTGTTCCCTAATTTCCCTCAGACATTTCCCAAATAACAAACCTTATAATTGTTAAATAATGCTATACATAGTATGTGGCTGCACCCCAACATCACTGGAGATGCAATGCACCACATTTTCTCAAAAATGTCTTAGATAATCCTGCAAAAATGTGTTCATGTTAAACTATAATAATTATTTTAAAATATGATGATGTGCTTATTTGCTACTTCTCTACTTCTGTTTATAATGTTGAGCCAGGGTCCGGCAAGATTAAAGAGACAAGTTGCAAATCATTAACAGTCGCTACTTTCTTAAAGAAGTACAAAATATAGGTAGTGGAAAATGTTTTTACATAGTTCTTTCTTGCATGAAGGTAAATGTGTTTGTTTTTAGGTTTGTGTATTATTCATTTAGAGCACATCTTAAAATCATAAAAAAAACCTTCCTGTCTGTCTGTTCTTGCATTCATATGTATTAACATATTATATGCATGACTGTTTTAAGATAAGAACCAGGTAGAGTTTATTTGTTGTTTTTTTGTTTGTTTCTGTCTTATCTTTTGTTGTAATTTTACCTTCACAAGTCCTATTTTTGTTTTGTTTTTCTGCTTTATTAGATGTGCAGTTATGGCTGTGCATGATTATGGGCTCCATATCTGTTCATCACATGTTCCAAAGGTCGTGATAATGGACTTGAGAAAAGCAGGGGAAAGGACAATGTGGTTTATCTGTGTAATTATCAAAGAAAAGTGTATTTATTAGTTTATTTAACACAACTTGTGTTTCAGATGGAGGAGTATCTGTTGGAGTAAACGCCGACAAAGTATCAATCATCTCTAATACTCAAATACTGGTAAGATGAATATTGTAATGGTTTCCCCCAAAGATAAGTCAGTTTGAATTTATAATAATGTCATTTCTGTTGGGGAATACTAATATGGTATCCATATTCACATTCACTCACATGTGTCTCTATTCCAGAGATATTCAGATTTCATCTCCATTAAGATTCATTTTGATTGCACCACTGGGCGAGAGCTGGCTGAGGAACTGCAGAATGTTTTGGTATGTAGAAATGTATTACAAATCATAGTTAACAGTCCTCATCGGTATGGGTAACAAAATGAAGAAAAATTACCACGTTGGTCTTGGTATGCTCTGTCATGCACTTGCATTGAGCATGACAGTTGTTCTTTCTTGCAGGCAAAGTGTGAAGAAAAACCCATTCTCTTTTATGAGGTTAACTTTAAAGACTGCTCTCCCTATCAGTTCCTGTCAGATACAAACATTTACAAAGGTAATGCGGGAAGTGTTAAAGTAAAAAGTTTTAGCTTGCTTTCTTTGACTCATTCGTATTCACAAAGTTGGTAACAAAACACCTAAACTACAAATACAAGTTTATGAAATGATTGCAAAGTAAAATGGTCATATAAGACTCATATAGTCACATTTTTGTTTATTTAATACTTGACAAGGACTTCATCTGATAATCGGACATGAGGAGAATGATTGGTTATAATGTAGTTTGATAACAATGCATTATATGACAAATAACACATGTGGTACACTTACAGTGCTGACCAATGGACCCCAAAATGTTCTTGGATTTGACATGGTAGATATGCTACGTCCAGCTGGCGATTTCCAAACAAGGTATTACAGTGAACATGGACACTGAAGATTGATGTGTGTTCACATATATAGCCAGATGTCAGATGTTGTAATTGTACAAAACATGCCACAGAAATGATTTGGGATGGTTCAATTTAAAAGTAATTGTATTGATTTATTTTAGAAGCAGTTTTAAATATAAGTGATAAAAACCCAACCACTGTAAAAGGTGGAAGGTGCAAACGGGTGAAAGAATAAGAGACCATTTTTAAGTAGAAATCCCAAATTAGGGATATGGTGAAGGATTGAAAGAGATGTTTTTGGTGAATATGTGTATTTTTGTGTATTCACATGACAAGGGAGGCATTTAAAACTATATGCAAGGTTTACTTTATTGACATAAGAGGTTCTGACAAAATATTGAGATCTTCTCCACTGTATATTTAGGCAGCTATGATCCTCCCCCAATTTTAATTTTGCCAATTCAATCATATGCAGGATTTTTACCTAAGTATGTAAATTCTATTTCATTTTCAACATTTTGTTCCTTATATTTTCAGTTATTTACACCAAAGCGACAAAAACCAAATCAGAAACGCACCTCAAACGTCATCATGTTCCATGACTTATTGCAAGATTTGGAGCGATTTTGCCACCATGACCTTATCTGAGCGAGATGCCTTCCTGAATGAATCCTTTCCTGATGACTTCCAGTGGGCGACTTCCAGTGAGTCCTTCAAAGTTGAAGGTGGCTGGTCTGAAGATGGGAAAGGAGAAACCATTTGGGACCGTTGGGGTCATGAAAACATTTTTTTTTGAGAATCAGACAGCGGATCTAGCCTGTGACAGTTATAATAAAGTGGATTATGATGTCTACCTCCTGCGTGGTCTTAATGTCAACATCTACCAATTTTCCATCTCCTGGGCCCGTATTTTTCCATCAGGCCACCAGGGAAGCCAATCAGAGAAAGGGGCTCTTTACTATGACAAGTTGATAAATGCTCTGATTGAGTCTGGGATCCAACCTGTTGTTACTCTCTACCACTGGGATCTGCCCCAGGCACTCCAGGACTATGGTGGATGGACAAATGCATCCATTGTTGAAGCCTTCAAGGACTACGCTGGCTTCTGTTTCTCCAGGTTTGGAGACAGGGTCAAGACATGGAACACATTCAGTAGCCCTTGGGTGGTGAGTCATGCTGGGTATGGCACTGGTGAACATCCTCCTGGAGTGAAAGACTATGTGGTTGCCTCCTATCAGGTATGAGCATGTGCCTTACCATTTTATTACACATATACTGTTTTATGGTAATTTGCTAAACATTTACCTAACAATTTACTTTGACTTGCAGGTCACACACAATATACTCAAGTCCCATGCAGAGGCCTGGCATGTCTACAATGACAGATACAGGAATGCACAAGGAGGGGAAGTAGGCATTGCATTGAACTCTGACTGGGCTGAGCCCAAGGACCCTTCCAGACCTGAAGATATAGCGGCTGCAGATCGCTACCTGCAGTTCATGCTTGGCTGGTTTGCACATCCCATATTTGTGAATGGAGATTATCCTGAAACACTCAAGTCTCAGATTGAGCAGAAAAGAAACAAGTGCCCTCTTTCTGAGCCTGCAAGGCTTCCAGTTTTCACAGCTGAAGAGAGCAAGAGGATTCATGGAACAGCTGATTTTTTGGGATTGAACCACTATACGTCCCGGTTGGTCAACAACACTGATGGCGCCTGTATCCCTGGTCCTCATGGGGTGGGTGACTTCCAGGCACATGTGGACCCATCATGGTCCTCAACAGTTTCTGATTGGATCTATTCTACACCATGGGGACTTAGAAGGCTTTTGACCTATATTTCCAAAGAGTACTTAAATGTTACCAAAGTGCCTATTCACATAACTGGGAATGGTATGCCGACTGAGTACAGCGGGGACATTCTTAATGACACCCATCGAGTAGAGTATTTGAAGAGTTACATCAATGAAGCCCTGAAAGGTAAGCTGTAAAATGTAATTCTTTATGCAAATACATTTTTGATTTCATACACTTTATGAGGAACACTTTAGAAAACGTTAAAACATTTATCTTTTTAGGTATACTCATAATTTTGATTCCTTTATTTCTAAACTGGTCACACAAGGATAGGTAACAAGGATATGTAAAAAGGGATTATATAAGAATTGTTTGTCCTTATTCTCCCCACAGCTATACATTTGGATGGTGTAAACGTGCAGCGGTTTACTGTGCAGTCACTCATGGATGGCTTTGAAGGTCCACAAGGCAACAGTGAACGTTTTGGATTGCATCATGTTGACTTTGACCTGCCTGACAGGCCCAGAACTCCAAAGCAGTCTGCCTATTTTTACTCAAAACTTATTGAGAAAAATGGTTTTGCTTCCAGGGAGAAGTTGCTTTATGCACAAGAAAAGAAAAATATAGAACCAAATAAAGTTTCTCCCCTTCCACCTTCCATTGTCCCATCCCAAGCCAAAAATGTTTGGAGTAGATTCTCCAGTCAAACCAATTTTCAAAGAAAACTCTATCACTATGGCACTTTCCCCCAAGGCTTCAGTTGGGGAGTGTCATCTGCGGCTTACCAGATTGAAGGTGGATGGAACGCTGATGGGAAAGGGCCCAGTGTCTGGGATACATTTACCAATGGAACTAGCAGTATTCCTGGTAATGCTGATGGGGATGTGGCCTGTGACAGCTACAACCGACTTGACGAAGACCTCTACATGCTTCGAGCTCTGAGGGTGAAGTCATACAGATTCTCTTTGTCCTGGTCCAGGATCTTTCCTGATGGTCAGAATACCTCCCTGAACCAGAAAGGGGTTGACTACTACAATAGAGTTGTTGATACTCTCTTATTCTATAACATCACTCCAATGGTGACACTCTATCACTGGGACCTTCCTCAAGCTCTGCAAAACCTTGGTGGCTGGGAGAATGAAGACATGATTAACATTTTTAATGAATTTTGTGACTTTTGCTTTGCCACCTTTGGTGACAGAGTCAAGTTTTGGATGACCTTTAACCAGCCTCACACAATTGCATGGTCAGGATATGGACTCGGACAGATCCCACCAAATGTTAAGAATCCAGGAACTGCTCCCTACAGAGTTGCACACAACCTTATAAAAGCCCACGCCAAGGCTTACCACACATATGATGATAAGTATCGCAAATCCCAGGCTGGTCATGTATCCATTGCTCTTAATGCTGATTGGGTTGAACCTAAAGACGTTAATGTTCCACGTGAAGTGGTGGCGGCTGACCGTGCTCTGCAATTCCAACTGGGCTGGTTTGCACATCCCATTTTCAAGAACGGTGATTATCCTGATGCAATGAAATGGCAAGTTGGAAACAAAAGTGAACTCCAAGGTCTCTCAGAGACAAGACTACCTGCCTTCACTGAAGAAGAAAAGCGCTTCATCAAGGGAACAGCTGACATGTTCTGTGTTAATCATTACACAACAAAGATTGTAGGCCATTTGACAGCTAGGCTCTCCCCTCCGTCTTATGAATATGACAAAGACTTTTCTGAAGCAGAGGAAGGTGATTCACCCAGTACTGCAATAAGCAAGCAAAAAGCTGTAGCATGGGGCTTGAGAAGACTCCTCAACTGGATCAAGGAAGAGTATGGTGATCCAGAGATTTACATTACCGAGAATGGATTCGCTACAGACACTAAGACCACAGTTGATGACACTGACAGAGTATTTTACTACAAAACCTATGTTGATGAGGCTCTAAAGGGTGAGTGTTTCACATTAGCCACTGAAATCTTCCAACATATTTGTTTGTTCTTTTAATCTAGCATTTTGAAGCCAAAATGTCATTGTCACGTGGTGAATGTCATTGTCAGGTGGTTTTCCTGATGTTGATGACCATCTAACACCACAAATGGCAACATTTTCAAATTGCTGATTATATTATTGCTTTCCTTATGTTTCATCCACAGCCCATAATCTTGATGGCGTGAAGGTGAAAGGATACATAGCAACATCCCTCATGGATTCCTTTGAGTGGCTCAATGGATACAAAGTTGGATTTGGATTGCACCATGTTGACTTCACTAACCCAAGCCGGCCAAGGACACCAAAACGCTCTGCGCACTATTATTACCAAGTCATGAAGGACAATGGCTTTCCCTTACCAGATGACGAGAAGACACTTTATGACGAGTTCCCCAGGGCTTTTAACTGGAGTACTGCCAGTGCCTCTTACCAGGTGAGAAATGTTGAAAAATTTACTCTTCTTCAAGTAAAGTGCACTTGTGGTATACAACCATAGTGGCATGTTAGTTGCTTTGAAGGTATCTTTAATTAACACTTGGAATAGGTATTGGAAGTATTAACAATGGCTTGTTTTGTAATATAACTTTTCTCTCATTTCAGATTGAGGGAAGCTGGAGAACAGATGGGAAAGGATTGAGTATCTGGGATAAGTTTAGTCATACACCATTGCGAGTGGACAACAGTTACAATGGCGATATTGCCTGTGATAGCTACAATAAGATTGACGAGGATGTGGCAGTGCTAAAGAAATTGAAGGTGACCCACTATCGCTTCTCTATATCCTGGTCCAGAGTGCTCCCTGATGGCACATACTATTTTATCAATGAAGCTGGACTGGACTACTACCACAGGTTACTGGATGCCTTGGAAGCTGCTAATATTGAGCCTCAAGTAGGTTTTGATTTTGATTATGACCACAAATGGTTCCTATGTAGTGCTGTATATTAAAATGTATGACTTTTATTGCTCCTCTGCAAAATTTCAAAGGCATTAGTAGTCTGTGCTGCCAAAAGTCGTCACTATTCCATCTAAATGAAATGCAATGCCAAACAGTTAAAACATCAGCCACCAGCAAAGTGTGGAACAGCATCTAAAATGTCCTCTTCTCTGTTTCTAAGGTGACTCTGTACCACTGGGACCTTCCCCTGGCTCTGCAGAAAATTGGGGGCTGGGAGAATGAAATCATGGTCCGGAGATTCATTGAGTATGCAGATGTTGTATTCAGCAGATTAGGAGGCAGAGTGAAGTTCTGGATCACTCTAAATGAGCCCTACATTATAGCCAACCTTGGCTATGGATATGGTACCTTTGCTCCAGGTAATCAAACACATTTCTTTAGAGGTACCTTTTTTATTTTCCAAATAATAAATACCAGAGTGTTGAGAATTTTCTTTTTTTATTGGTCAGTATTGTCTACTTTATGTTAAAAAGTTGTTGTTCTTTTTCTCCTTCTCCTTCTCCTTCTTTGGAAATGTATCTGCGATGAAAACAGGTGTTACATACAAAAAGAGTTCAACAGATCATTTTAAACATTGTGTTATGTAAAGTGAATCCTGTGTTTTGAGTCTAGTCTTTTAAATATGAGTTAGTGTAATGTAAGAAAAATACATTTTTAAGGTAGTTAAAGCTTAAAATCTGAGAACAACAGCAGTAGTTCAGCATATTTAACTGGTGTTTCACTCATTGTTAATTGAAGGACATAGTTAAAGAGTAGTTCTGTTAGTTAGGTGTATTATCTTTTTGTTTAAAATTTTACAATTTATGATAATGAGTAACAGCAATGTCAATTATCTCTGGATTTCCTTACAGGCATCATAGGCAAGCAGTATATTGCAGCTCATAACCTGATCAAAGCCCATGCCGAGGCCTGGCACCTCTACAATAGAAAGTACAGAGCAAACCAGGGTGGCATCATCTCCATCACCATTAATTCTGATTGGGCGGAGCCTAGGAACCCCTATAAACAGGAAGACGTGGATGCAGCCAAACGCTACTTACAGGTAGACAAATTACATTAACACTTGTACTTGGTCCTGCCCTTTATACAACAGCCCATTTTGGCGGATAAACGGGGCGGTATTGTCCAGGAATTTTTCAGAGAGCAAAAAGTATCTAAAGCTCAGCCTGTGAAGTAGAGACTACGTATGCATGACAGTGCCCCAAATATCTTGTATCAAGATTATTATATTCATACAAGCTACCCTTTTTTCAACAGTTCTTCATTGGCTGGTTTGCCCATCCCATTTTTAATGGTGATTACCCTGAAGTGATGAAAACAATAATTCGTGAAAGAAGTCTTGCTGCAGGTCTCCCTAAATCACGGTAATTTAACTTGTTTTCACTTTCACAAGAACAGCTTTCACATTGTTTGGCATATAGTATTATAATGGCAAAAACCTTGGTTTAAAGGCCTTGATAAAAACATGTTGTCCATGCTCTCCAAACACCTGCCCCACCACTTTGTTTAAAGATAACTTTTAGTGAAGTAACTGCTTAAAACAGTAAAGTAAGTACACTGTGAGTGCTTGGTGAATATTTAAGTCTGTAAGGTTGAAAGAGAAATCTGTCATTGGATTTTGAAAACTTTGCTTTCTTGAAAAGGCTACCTGAGTTTACCCCTGAAGAAATCCAGAGGATCAAAGGGACTCATGATTACTTTGGCTTCAACCACTACACCACAGTTCTGTCATACCCAGTTGATTTGGGAAAGCAGCAGGATTATGAAGGTGACAGGTGGGTCTGAATTTAAAGAAATAACACCCAAATGTAAGACTGCTTTTTTAAAGTCATACAGCAGCTGAGCAGTAAATCTGTGACGGAATGGGGAAGAGGGAATGAAAATCAACAATTTAATGCCATACTTTGCTCCTCCCTGTTTAACGTCTGATATATTATCTATGCAGGGGTACTGGAACCACCCATGATCGCACCTGGATTGAATCTGGCTCCTTCTGGCTTAAGATCACTCCATTTGGATTCAGGAAAATCCTCAATTTTATCAAGGATGAGTATGGAAACCCCCCTGTGTATGTCACAGAGAACGGCATCTCAGAACGTGGAGCAGTCAACCTGAATGACATCCACAGACAGCATTACTATGAAAAGTACATTAACCAGGCCCTGAAAGGTACCACATCGATTGTATTACTACTTTTTTAGAATGTGAGTTTTATTGCTCAGCATTTTTTTTGCATTAATGACATTCTGTACAGTTTCGAAAGGATCTTAAATCAGCACCAAGTATTCTTTAATGTAAGCTTTTTCAGGTATGTACAAAAGTTATTTGTAACCATTACTCTTATTATTTAAGCTCAAGTTCTGGATGGAGTTGATCTGAGAGGATACACTGCCTGGTCATTAATGGACAACTTTGAGTGGGCTGCTGGCTACTCTGAGCGATTTGGACTTTTCTTCGTGAACCGCTCTGACCCCAACCTTCCTCGCATCCCTAAAAACTCAGCTTCTCGCTACGCCTCCATCATCACATGCAACGGTTTTCCACACCCAGCTCTCGGGCCCCATGAGTGTCTGAACCCTGAACCTGAAGGTAAAATAGTGCTTAGTCATGTAATTCCAAAACTATGTGTTTATTGTGAGATTTAGGAGGGAATACTTCATACACACATACTAAAATCTAGATACACAATGTCAAAAAGATTCTTGAATTTTTGGCTAAATGCAAAATATGTTTAACTTAAAGCATATCTGAATTTGTCTTGTTTTCTGTCTCTCTCTTTTAACAGCTACAACTGCGCCCACACCAGATACCACTTTACTTACAACTCCCCCCATTGTGCCTGTGAACATGGTGAACTTTTTAGGTCTGGAGCTCTCATCTGATGATGCTGGAGTTGCTCTTTATGTCCTCTTTGCATTTCTCCTTGTAAGTGTACTTGGTGTATTCTTTGTTGTATATGGGCTCATGAAAACAAGAAGAAAGTTAAAGAAAACTGCAGTAGCATCTTTAAAGATGGAGAAAATGTGAGCAACGTTTGAGAGTGTGTGCCTTCATTTCTTGCCACATTTGTAATCTCTTATTCAGCGGTGTGTTTAATGGCTGTCCAATAGATTGTTATGATCATCACTGTTTTAGATATTTTTTTCTGAGAAATAAAGTCCTCACCTCTGTGGTTGACAGATGTTTGTGTCACTGTCAATAAATGTCCTCTTGATGGCGCCAGTTAATCATTTTCTATGTTCACAGTGGCTGTGATGCTGCAGTTGCTACATGACGGAGCTGTTTTACATTGGTTCAATATCAATTGAACTGAAATTAAAGTTTACACTTGAAGAAGGTTAATTAATCCTAGATAATGTCAACAGTGTGTGCATTCACTTTTATCATTAAAATATCGCTCTTAGTTTAAGTTGGACTAATACAATAAATTGACTTTTTCTAACTGCATATATTTACTGAATGTTTGTCTGGTCAGAGGTGAGAATTATGTTAACGTTAAGTATTTCAGCTATGTTGTGTCTACAAGTAGCTTTCTTTATGTACCACATCACTTTTTTTACGACTTTAAATTGTGACTTATTTTTGATTGCCTAAAGAATTATGCTTTTAAATACATTTTTACAAGAAGTTTTAGAGATTATTGAGGTTTCCACTAACCACTTGATTTAAATGAAGCAGAGCACATCATAGATGGAAAACTTCCAATTGGGCTTGGATGATGAAAGATGAACAGTATTTATTTAAAATACTCAGAATTACAGCACTGAAGCAAATAACAAAATGCCAGGTAGAAAAACTAAACCCCCAGGCTTTATAAAATGGAATAATCGGATTCAAGGAAAAAGGAACCCCTTTGTTTATGCTGTTGCTGTTTTTTATTTATTAAACGTTTTATGTTGAATTTTCTGTTGTTGGATTGCACTGTTACCTGCATAATTGAAACCACTGCTGGAAAAATCAAGCATAAAAAAAGGATTGTGCTTAGAAGATCGATATGTAAACGCTCTGTTGTGTTACTTTATGGAATCAAAAAAACAAGAGTAAAGCATCTATTATGATACCTTACATACCGTTGTTAAAGTAGATATGATAAATTGTGATAGAAAGGGTAGAAGGGTTAATAAATCTGTGTGTGTGTGTGTGTGTGTGTGTGTGTGTGTGTGTGTGTGTGTGTGTGTGTGCACGCGTGCGTGCGTGCGTGCGTGCGTGTGTGTATGAGACCAATTTGGGCCACTCCAGCCAAAGTCTGGCAACTATCATTGTATTGAAGTACCTTGTTTGAGGGCACCTAAGTAACAGTTCTTCAAAGGGGTTAAAGGTACCTGTAGTTTGCCCACTTTTGTCCTCTATGGTCTGCAAATTTGCACCTTAAACTCTAAGGAATACAATCGTACATCTGTAGCCTTTTGATGGCAACTGATCCAGCAACGACCTCTGGGTAGAAAACAATCCCAGACTGGAGGAGCACACAAACAGTTCTCCCTGACATGGGGCTCACAGGGCATATAAGCATCTCCTCTGCACTCCTGCTAGGATACCTGCGCCTGGTCTCCAGGGCGACCCGTCTTCTCAACAGGATGTACACATTAGCGCGCGGTGGGTGTCTGTTCTGCGTGCTCTCGCCTGCATGCTGCTCAACAGCTCAGATCAACAAGGGGTCTGTTCAATGTCTGTAAGAGCCTGACATGATGGGGTATGAGTCACACTGGAAGGAAAACATGTTCGCTTATAGTTTCATTAAATGTTTTTAGGTCGGCTTGATTAGCTTGCATCAAAGTTTGATGACTTGCACATGTATGAGCGCCTGCCAATCTGTGTATAAAGACTGAGGAAGTGTACAGGCAGCATACTTGTTATTATAAATTGAAATAAGTGCATACAGTATACGCAGTAAATAAAATATGACAGACTGCATGCAGGGAATCAACTTCAACTTGTTAATTCAATTATTTAAGTACATTGACAATAGCAGCAGCAGCAGCAGCACATAATTAGCATGTGTGAGTATTTTCCTGTTTGTTTCTTTCTTTCTTTGCATCCCTCACACAAACCTATCAAGGGCAGATGGCCCTCCACCTAGAGTTTGCATTCTGCTTGTTTAAAGAGAGGTTTTCTTTTATCTTTTATGCTGTCATCAAGTGCTGGCTCATGGTGAGATGTTTGGACTAAACAGTCAAGAGACAGTTTACAGTAAGACAGTCAGTATATGTAGCGCTAGGGGGGGAGGATAATGCTGAGGACCCCCAGTGCATCATACAGTCCCGCAATTGCCCCCCCCCCACACACACACACACACACACAAAGACACTCACACACACAAACACCTGCTGCCCTGCACAACATATCTATGCAGTGTGTGGCATCGGCATAAAGACGAACCCTGATGTTCTGCTGCTGCTTTAATCAAATGCTTGCTGGGTGGAAGTCTCCCCTTTGTGTCATGGAGGCAGAGTGATGGTGATTGCAAACTGCTGCATGCCATCTCTGCTCCCTGGTAGGCCCTTTGCTTTTATGAGCACAAGATGGAACAGTTGTTCATGTTAAGACTTTTTCAAAGCAAAGAAAACAGTCAGAACTTTGCCCTAAAGTCAAAATTCTTATTATTCTACTTCTGACTGTGTGCAATATGTAGTTACATTTCTCATTTACATTTGAATCCTTCTTTGACATTTGAATCCTGGCAAACAATTAGTGCTTATATAACACTTGACAAAACTTAAAAACGGTTCCTCAAGTGGGTGTGTTTCTCACTATTTCTCACTTTCCTGGAAAGAGGCTGAGATCTTCCTTGTTGAAATACTAGATCAAGTAAACAATATAGTTGAAGAATCGCGTGGGATGGGAAGCTGCAATTGGAGCCTCCCAAAAAGGAGGCGGGATATTTTCATTCCAATAATAGCAAAGTGATACTTCAAGAATGTTTCCAGCTGAACTGTTGATGCCAGCACCTTTCTGCAACACACATCTGAACTTTACACTCACTGCTCAGGCTCACTATAATACAACACAATCCGAACAAAAACCAAGACTTTAGACTCACCTTTAACTGCTGTATGTTGCACAACAAGCTCTGTCAGTCATTTTGACCTTCAATTATGTGAATCAAAACATAAACAGAGCCTGTCATTGGGTGACTGTGTTTCAGCAGCTCTTGTTGTGCATTGTACCAATCCTAATATTGCATTGAAAAAGATCAGTTTGAACAGAAACACTGAGATAAAAAAACATCCGTAATGAATTAAAGTAATAAATAGTTGTTAGGTGTTGTTGTGTCTGCTTCCCGTGGCAACCTTAGATGTGGAAATCCAGGTTGGTGAACATGTTGCTGTGTTACTTTTACGAGTCTAATTAGTGACGCACGTGCTCTCTCTCTCTCTCTCTCTCGCTCTCTCTCATGAGCACACTGTCCTTGTAAAAGAAGGTGAGTAGTTATAGTTTTTTTGTTTTCTTTAAAAAAAACTATATAAACCATCAACCAAGCTTTTTGCAAATATTCATAGCTTTCAGTCACATGACTCGGAGTCCTGGAGGGCAAAAAGAGCTTATAGGAAAGAGGCGGCCACAATTGAACACTCTGTGGAGCTGCAGCACAGGCTTGTTTATAACCATCTCTCCAAAAACAGCGCATGTTTACATCACCTGACAACCACAGAAAAACATTATTGTGTGACGTCACGAGAAAACTATGAATTGTATCTGTACCAGCTTGTATGTCAACTGATGAACATCAACAATTTTACAGGTCACGTTTAAAGATCTGAAACAGAGTCGTATCAGATTCCATAAAAAAGGACAATTACGCAAATTTTCACTAAAATTTGTAAATCTTTTATGAGCAGAAGCTGTGAATATCTGTCAAATTTAAAGCTAAGGTAGGCAATATATTCAAGGAATATTTTTGTGATATTTTTAGACTTCTTTTACTGTAAAAAAGTAAATAAATAAAATGCTCTGCCAAAATTAGGAAAAAGTGGAGGTAAAGTTAAAGGTATCCTTCACCAGTTGAAACATGAATCTGTATTACAATTGGGTCATATATGTAGTAGAAATGTGAAATAATTTTTGAAGTTGGTGCCTTCTTGACCGAGAAAAGGCAGAAAGTGTCTTTTTGGCTCATGTGGATGAAAGACAACATCTCCCAGAATGCACAGCACCGCAGGCCACTCCCACTAAAGCTACGGTGCTCTAAAACACATACAGCTGTTTCCTCAACTGATTCCGAGATTTCTTCCAGAAGGAATTGGCATCTTAGAAATTCCTGGCAGCAAACGGACTCTATGTCTGTTTCCATAGGCAAATAGTGAGAGCACCGACACCACCAGTCCACCCCAGCTCGAGCCGGCGCGGGCACAAGACCTGCCTGTCGGCAGCAGCCGCCTCCTGTTCCTCCATCAGCCTCAACTGCTCGTTGCTATATTACGGCTTGTAGAGATAGCCACGAACATCCGATTCGAGCACAAAACCTTTTAAATCCCCTTCATCCATATCAGTTTGAAGTTGAAACATATCCCGCTACTATTGTCGGTTCTTCTCAGCTTTCTCCACAGAGCCTGTTAGCATAGCTTCCAAGCAAGATGGCGGACGTTGCTTTTAGATTCTGGGAGTGAGGTCCCACCCACTGATCTGTAATAGGTCTGTAGCTTCAGTGCGACGAAAACATGAGGAACTAGCGATGTAGTTTCACCCCCTCTAACCAAAGCAGCCTCCGATGACGCAAAATGACTATTTTTGCGTCATCGGAGGCTACTTTTCAGACGAGAAATACGGAGCTTTCCCGTCTCAGGGGAAAATGAGGGCGGGATGCACGACCATTCAAAAATACTACCAGGTTTCTAATGAAACAAAGCTTAATGCAAATGGTTGAAGTATCCCTTTAAGGTTTGAGACACATTATGTAGTACTGAATTGTTTAAACCTGTGTTGTATCGAATTTGGATGAGTGGTGCACTAACAGTACATTTACAATTCTTCGGATACTGCCTCAGCAACAACCATCGACATGGGATGTAAAGATTTTGCCTCCTGAATCCAACTGGAAAAAGAAAGCACAACAACACTATCATGGGCCTGATGTCAAACCTTTTAAGACAAACTTGAGTTTGGATAAGGAAATAAAATGCGCATCAGGTAACATGCTGGTATTAAATGTGAAGTGTGCAGCACTTGTTTTAAAGCCAGTTAGAGACCTCTGCTGTGTAAGAAGTAAAATCTCCTGAGGGAATCCCACTAACCCTGTTTGAAATCACCCTATGTTTTTATTGAGATCATTATCGCAAATATTGCCTTTGACAGATTCAATTTCCTTGTTTTGTGCTCTGTGGTGCCATATCGGCTAAATGTTGCATTCCTCCTTTGCGATTCCCACTTTACAGAAATAAAGCAGGAATGGAAACTGGAGCAGGAAATTGAAAAGAGGGGTCCTGTTGTGTCGTGAAGACCGCTGTGTCTGCTGCTATTTCCTCTGAACATGCCAGTCTCGGTCTCTCACCAGATGCACATGTGCCCAGTCTAATAATCCTCACAGTCCTTCAGGGAAACATTCTGGTCAGACTTGTAATGCAATATTATCCATTACACTGTTGCTGTTTCAAAGATAGATTAATTGTTTCTGTTAGGGCACTGGCACAGCAATAATATGCCATTTGGCATCCTCAGTCGGCATTGGCTCATTTTTCATGCAGCCTGGTGGGCTGTAGCACTTCAAAGGACATGTGGCAGGATGGCACACAACAGCTGGCGTACAGCTTGGTGTGCCTCTGTGGCTCACAGGCTGCTCACCAATGTTTACTGAGTGCCAGAGCCAGTTTATAGTCGACACATATTAAAACAAGACTTTTCAGAGGTGAAAAGAGAAATATGAGTTAGCTCAGTCTGTTTTTGTGACTGAAGTCCTTTTTTGTTTCTTACTTGTTATTTTTCTTTAGTGTTGTGATCTTACATATTTAATACAAAGAGGAACACAGACATAATATGAGATGGAGATTGAAGAAGGAACAGACCAGATACAAACAAGTTATGTAAATAATCCGCTTTTGAAAAATGAAATATAAAGTTTGTTATGCATCATCTGAATCTCAAAAACTTCTTGTGAAAAAACCCAGCTGTGAGATAACAACGTTTTTGTTTCAGAAGCATATATTTTTCACTAAAATGAAAGAACAAACTGAATGCCAGGCTGTTATGTAATGTAATGATTGTCGCATTCATGTAAGTGTTTGACCGTAAATGTCTAACAAGATTATTGCAAAGTCATCGTTTACCTCCGCTCACAGAATGAGTCTGGCAGGTCGGATTGTTACAAATTCTTATTTAGGTCTGGCTGTCTGGTGAACCACTGGTCTCCAGGAAACAATTAGCAACATCCCCACCATGACAGGAAGTAGTCCACCATTCTTCTGATGAGCTCCCACACTGCTTAGAAGAAATTGTGTTGCACATTCGAAAACAAACATCTGAAAACTTTATTTAGGACCTGAGAAAGTAGATTGATTGAATTAGTTCTCTGAGAGAATTGCTTAATATATTTACAAATGAGCAAATCCTGTGTGTTTTTGTTGCATTTTAGAATCATTTGGCCAGTTTAAGGAGGGAAATGCTTTGTCGGTATGGTTATCATTACATTGAGATCCCATTAGCTATGGTTTGACGACGAGATATGGATCTTGAAGTGATGGCCAATTTTTTAGGCTTGTGGTGTAGTTAACTTTGAGCTAACTTTCGCATAAAACTTCCTTTTCCGTGATTTGCTTTTGTTTTCAACCCATCTAGCATCTTGTGAATCATGAATGGAGTTCATGTAGAGAAAAGATATTTAGAGGATATTGTCTGCCACTTGTTTAAGCAGATGTGACTTTGAAGACAGTGAGGAGGTATACATCCAAAGCCTCTTGAAGCACTAGTGGGCGATATGAATTTAATGTCATCAAAGAGTCAAAACAGGTAAAATGGTGATGATCTCATATAAAGGGGACTTTGGATGTGTTTTGAAATCTGTTTTGGTTTATAAATGTCATTACATCTGAGATAATATTACAGTCTTGAGTTGGAGTGTTTCTGGGATTGAGTTTTACCTGTTTAACCTATTTATTTTTAGTTATTTCATTAGTCAGTTTTATGCAGTCATTTCAACCGTATTTTTCAACCTCATGTTCCTGTTTTCTTGTACGTTACTTTATTGAATAATCCATTTTGTAGTTTTTGTATCTTGACCAGGTCACTTCCTTCCTTGTGTGTGCCCTCATCAGTTTCACCTGTGTTTAATTAACCTCTGTATTTAGTCAGTGGGTGCATCTGAATTGCAAAGTGCCTACACAATCAGTCTACTGAAATCCCCTACTGAAAAGTCTGCACTCCGTACTGAACTGTTGCGTTTCGGATAGGGCCTCTGTGTTCCCTCCCTTCTGTGTCAGTCCGTCAACAAACCTAAACCCATTATTTGTCACTTCCTAGTGTGGATTTGTTGTTTTCCCTTTTTTTGGGATCTTGTTTTTTAATTAAATTTATCATTTTTTGGTTTCCTGCACGTGGGTCCTCCCTTTGTTTCATCTACTCTGTGACGGGTATGTGAACAACAATTATGCCCCATTTATTATCTCAGTCAGACACAATTAAAACATTAATAGAAAATAGTTAGACTAATCTGATCTCCCTTAAAGGAAGAATGTGCAACATTTTACACATAAATACAGCAGAAATCAAGAATATTCTCTGTAAATGTCTCTCTGAGTCATGACTGTCTACAATGAGTGAAAGTCGCGAGTCCCGCCCGCTGTATTGTTGTCGTGCTGTGTTTAAATCATGTTTACATGGAAGGACAGCCTTGCATATGAAGCTGTTTTAGTCATGGAGTAGACTAGAGAAAAGAAGAATCACATAGCTGACTCACTGCTTATTTGGATGTCACGTAAGTGATCACGGCTATGAGTTAATTAAAGTGTGCTAACATTAGCCTGCTAACACAACTATGCAGGCAACAGGCAATTGCAGCTCAAGCTAAGGACTATTTTGTCCGCCGCTTGCGCTTAATGGTGATTAATTATGGTGCTTTCTAATTCTTAACTCCTTCGTGCGAACGCGAGTGAAGGGGGGTTGGAGGTGTGCTGCCGAAGGAGAGCGGAGGCTTCAGAATAGAGGTGTCGCAAAAACAGCAGTTTGTTTTGGTTTAATGCTGATGCTCAAGGGCGACATCTACTGGATCAGGTTTGGATAAAGCAGCCTAGCCAAGAAGCCGCTAGTTTGCATGCCCTGCCACCTTATGTAACCGATGCTGATGCTGACAAAACCTCTGCTGTCACCCCAGCTACACAAGAAGAGCCTCTACAAGTCTCTGCTGAGGTACAAACTCAATCACGGCATGTAACCCCGCTAGCTGAGCCTCAAACCATGGTTTCGGAGGTAATAACTAAGCAGCCCAGCAGAAGACCAGCTCTTCAAAACTCCAATGATGCGGTGCAGGATGAGATCCCGGAGTCTGGAATTCAAAGCTGGTTCGGATGGTTTGGAAAAGCTTTCTACTGCTGCATCCAGCCTGAAAAACAAGACTGAGAAGTCTTCTGTTCAACAGCTACTGTCGTTATATATCAATAAATGTTATTGTCAAGATAATCAATGTATGGTTCCATTGCAGTCAATTGGCATCAGCCAGTCTCATTTGAAGTGATCGTGATGTTGCTTAGACAAAATGTTAAGAGAAGATGATTATTATAGAACACTGATCGACAGCTAATGTCTAATGTCAGGCTTAGTCAAGTTACCTGTTATTCTAGCTCTGGAACAAAGTGCATGTCTTTTTTTTACTTTAATTTTGTATGGTTTGTAGTGATCAATTAGTTTGTTAGTATGCTGGGAACTATGCTCTCCCACCTGCTCAACCTCAAACTCAAAAACTTCTCCAGTTCCTCGAGTATAAACTTCTCCAGCTCCAGAGAAATCCTGAAACACCTTCACGCTTCATTTCTGAGTCAGCATCTTATGGAAGTGGAAAAACTGCACAATCTCCAAACAGTCGCTCTCTGATTTATCAGCCATCTGTGAAAATAAAGCAGATTTAGCTTTGTATTTGTTGATCAGTTTAAAAAAAAAAAAAAAGTCTAAGAAATATTGCACAACATCCAAAGCTGGTGACCTCTGTCAAATGCAATCTCTGTCTTTTCACTTTATTTTTCACTAAGCAATCAAAATAAAAACGTATAATGTAGTTTTTACGAGTTTTTAGTTTGGGGCTGCTAGTTGAATCAAAATGAATCACTGGCTGACTCATATGACATTCACTGCCTCCACTGTGCACACGACTGACACGGAGTCAGCTGTAGTTTAACTGTTTTAATAATGTGCATTCCAGCACGAGACAGGGTGAAAGGTGCCTAAACTACAGGGGACTTTGGTGTCTAATGTCTAAAGCATGTGCTTTGTGCTCCCTGCGGTAATGTTGATGTCTCACTTCCTGGATTAGAAGAGAAATGTTGCTCGGTGATCATTACCCAGGGAGCTTTTCTTTTTCCCTTCTTGTTGTTTGTTATTGAATTTGGTGAATAAATGGTATGTTTTTGTGTGATAAGGCTATGGCATTACCAAAAGTGAAGCTAAAATGGACCTTATTGTGTTCTGCAAAAATCCAAAGGCTGCTAAAAGACAGTTGATAGTATGAAAGAAGACTGCAAAATTCGCTGATTTATCACCTCAATTAACTTTTTCCTTCTGAGTTCATGGTCTCAATCCCTGGTCTGAAGTTGTCTTTATGACAGAGAGATATTCGTTTTGTATAACACAATATCATTTAGAGCTAAATGGATGATAAGGTGTGAAGTGGGAAATATGTGCAAAAACCAAAGTGGCGGTGGCATTAAGGCCAGACAGAGGGATATATTCATTAATAAACAGTCTATGGTACAGCTTAATGAGTTGCTATAATTCTGTAGACTGTTGCCACTGTGCATTATGGGAAATGTTGTGATGCTGCATTGCACCATGAGCAGCACTAAATTGCCACAAACATGAACACATGATGTTCTCTGACAACTACTGGGAGTCAGACTAAACTCTTAGTCATGCTTATGGTAACACAGGCTAACTAGATCAGCTGGATGTCTTTCAGATGTTTGAAAGAAAATATCTGTTGTCTACTCAATTTATTGTCGTGAGTTAATTAAAAAAAAGTGTTCACTGTTTGACTCTGTGTACCGAGGTGAGCATATATTGGTCTATAGAGAGTAATAACTTTAAGTCTATCTTAAATGTTGCATGTGTAAAAACTTTAGACTTGCATGTCATACATCAGTGATTCTCAAAGTGGGGTCCCAGGACCACCAGGGGTTCGTGAACCATAGCTTGGGGGTCCGCGGAATAATTTACAAAAAATTGTAAAGTGTGCTGTATCATTGAAAAAGCATATCTACAAACTGGGACCTCTTGCACCAATAAAATCAGCTATTTTGTCCAATACTCCCGCCCACTTTAGTTCTGTGCCAATAGATCAACTCTGATATGATCGTGACATGTCTGTCACTTCATAGTGCGCAATGATAAAAAAAAAAACTCAAAATAAAAAACAACTTGGAGCCAACATCTTCTCAAAGTTTATAAAATGAATTACTTGGAAAGTATAAATGTAGCCCTATTCTATCGTTACAAAGTACTCCATAGTACATTAATACATTGTATTAATATATGCTTATCAATGTTACAATAATGGGGGGGTCCTTGGAAAAATGTCTCACCTGAAAGGGGTCCATGTTCTAAAAAAGTTTGAGAACCTCTGTCATACATGACTCATTATATCCTTCAGAAACCCAGTCATTGGATGGGATAAGCATAAGGTTTACATAAATGTATCCATCCATTTTCTGTTCGGGGTGAGGAGGGCAGATCCCAGCTGTCATTGTGTGAAAGGCGGGGTACACTCTGGACTTGTCGCCAGCCAATCACAGGGCTGACAAACACAGACAGACAACCAGCCACCCTCACATCCACACCTTCCAATTATTAACCTAACGAGCATGTCTTTGGACAGTGGGGGACGCTGGGGTACCAGGAGGGTAACACTCGATGCACATGGAGACCATGTAGACTCTGCACAGAATGGCTCCTGTTTGATTGGGTTTGAACTAGAAAAACTTCTTGCTGTGAGGCGAAAGCCCTAAGCACTAAACCACCATTCACCTCTAAGATTTATTTTAAATGTGAGTATCACCCTTAAATTCTATCCACCATTTATCTTTGTTGGTCCTATTATTGACTCTAGTGGCATTTGTATTAAGCTTGTCTTTCTGTAAATGTATTTCTGTGTAGGAGAGAATAAAATACCTGCAATTTTGTTATAATGAGATGTGGTGCAAAAGTGTGTAAGTGTATACCCTAGTGTCTTAGTAACCCTCTTTACGTGATTAGCTTTGGTGGAGAATCAAGCAGGCCATGGTTTAGATTACATGAGTGGCTCTTCTTCTTAAAGGTCAACCAATAACACAGTCAGACACTGATTTACAGTCGCAGAGTGAACGTTTTCAGGGTTTTGTTCTTGTCTGCAGGAGATAATTTTGACGTCTATGAAAGGTTTTAAAGTCATAATGAGAAATCAATCCAATTCTATCATATCCGGCATTTTTTTTAAACATTATGACAACATAGAAAGCATACATAAAACCAGCTTCTACTTATGTAGAGTGCTTCAAACCCAACACTCCTTTGATAGACAAGAATTCTAAAACTTTTCAAGCACTACAGTGAAGAGAGTGTGTATACTCTAAAGGACTACTTGAGGACAGATGCACTTATTGTGTACCAATACATGATTACAATGTTTTCCTACAGTCTATCATTTTATCTCTTTAGTGATAGAATACCAGGAATTAAATAAACTGGTGCTCTCAGAGCCTCAAGGTTGCAGGAAGCCGCTCCCCCTTAGGGAGGTTCCTACTGTCATTGAAAAATTTGCACATTTTTGAGCCACTGCTGTGGTGTAAAATTTGTCAGCCCTCGAGGCCCTCCAACTGGCCTTGGGACCCAAGCAGTTGCCTGCCTTGCCTGTTAACAATCAGCACCTCTGAGTGTGTCTAAAACTCTAACTTTATTACTGGAATAATGCACAGGGAACTTGTAGTGTAATCTGTAATTTTTACTGTACAAGCCCTCAACAAAAACCTGCACAGTGTGACTCTTTATCCGATGGGGTTTAAGTGCACAGCCTCAGTTATGTAATAGATGATAATCCGCTGTTACCATAGTAATACTGCTGTCAACTGGCATGGAGATTGCACTGTGGTGAAAGTAAGAATCAGAGTGCTTTCCCCACCTCGCTTTCCCTCCTCGAGCTCTGTGTCTGTGCACTAATGTGTAAGTGTTGCTGCTGGATAAGAGCTGCTTTCTGTTTGCCACACTGTCACAGGACTCTGACTCTGCTGCAAGTGATCCCAACACCTGGTATTCCCTTTGAGATGCCTCTGAGCATCATTATTTCACAGGTTTGTGAGAAAGCATGCAATCTGTTACATTGGACAAACAAAATGTATTGTATTTCTTGTTTTAGGTTGTTTAAGGTTGTTGTTTAGGTTTTATTGAGAACCTGGGGACCAACATTTTCTTTTACAAAACAAGGGATTATTCTGCTCTAGAAACAAGTACACACTTAATCCTCAGATATAACACGTTTCATCTTCTTCTGTCGAACTCTTAAGCCAAATCTAATGAAAAGAAGAAAAAGAAGTGAGTGAAAAGTGAGAGGCAAACTGTTCCGGCTGTTGCTGTAAATCTAGGAAGGATTATATGGATGTGCTATAAATTGAGCATCTGTGCAGCCACAGATGTAACAGTCTGGTCCTTGATGTCTCGTTATAAAGGGGTCAGAGCATTGGTGGTCTTTGGGGGGGGGGGTAAAGATATGACGTGGGATTGTTGGATAGACTGGCTTGTTGAGCTTATACATGAGACGAAATGCTAAACAATGAGATGTCATAGTTTAAAACTAATATGAGGAAGTTTCGGCTTGTGTCAATTTTGGCGCCCCCTGTTGACAAAGAGTTGCTTCTTATCTCTTTGCTGGTTTTGTCCTATAAAAGTGTAAGTAATGTTTTTTAACAAAAACAAAAATCTCATCCTGCTTTCCTTCAACAATCTTTGCAATGAAAATTAAAAAAAGGAATAAGACACTTAAGTTTCAGGCACTGAAAAATAACATTAAAGAGATAGCAATCCTTTAGGCTGTGGCCAGGCTTGTTTTTGTGAGTTATATAGAGGCATAATTATTTATTTCAGCATGTTTTATTAACTGGTAAAATAATTATCAAAGCAACTTTAGTTTTTTTTAAATTATTTTATAGAAATGTAGTTGAAAGAGCTCGCAATTTCTCTCTCTTTTTTGGCGGAAATGAAACTACTCTACTTGAATTCTTTTTATTTAACCCCATAGAAATATTTTAAACAAGAATAATCTCTACAAAATAAATTTTACTACAAAGTCCTGGCCAATTTTTCCAGACCAGAGACAAAACCCACTGTGGCATGGTATGCTAAAAGTCATATTTACAGTGAAGTTGCATGCATGACTGTAAAAAGCAAACAATACATTTTTCCGTGCCCCAAAAGAAAAACACCTTTTTTTAGAAAGAGGAAATGGGTTGGGAACTGGAGGGTCGCCGTTTCAAGTCCCGGTGCGGACCAAAATACGGAAGTTGCTCTGGTAGCTGGAGAGGGTACTTACCTAGTACTGCTGAGGGACCTTTGAGCAAGGCACTGAACCCCCAACCGCCCTGGTGCGCTCCCTACGTAGCAGCCCCACTCTGACATCTCTCCACTAATACATGTCCACAGGTCCTGTTTGTACATGTGTGTGTGATTCGGGCCTATGTGTGAGAAGCATGTCTCTCAATAAGAGAGTGTAAACCATAATTTCCCTCAGGGATTAATGAAGATAAAATACACATGGAGAAGTGGTAACAGTCATCAGAGGGGTCTAAAGTGTCAGTAGACCCACCAGGGATCACCTAAGCCATACACATCTGAACCTCTGCCACTGTGCCTGGCTTGGCTTGACAGGATTGGCTGGTGTGTCGTGGCTTGGATACCATTAATCCTTCTTATCCACTTACACACCTTAAACTGTGGAGGAAGGATATATAGTGAGCCGCTGCCGTCTCATATTGGTTATGAACGCTTTAAACCTGCAGGAGAGGATATGCTTCATCATACATTCAAAACTATTAATGCGTGTTCTTATAAAAGTTTGAATGCAGTCATTTAAACATGTGTATTGGAAATGTACAAAGTTGTTTGTCTGTTTAGTTTGCTGCAGTTAGGTGCTTGTTGACATTTGTAATATAGTCCTTTGTACTATTTCTGTTCTATTTACAGAAGCATAAAAAATAACTTTATTTATATATCACCTTAAACAAGACAGGTTTACAAAAGCATAAAAAGAACAAAGTAAAAGAACCAAAAGACAAAAGAACATTTAAAATAACAACAGAGAACCCATACAACAAAATATCCAACAAACATTTTTAACCCAACCATCCCAAGACCCATCATAAGAACCATCATGCGAACCATCATAAGAACCATCATGAAAACCAGCATAAGAACCAGCATAAGATCCATCATAAGAACCGGCATAAGAACCAGCATAAGAACCCAGGCAACACAAGGACACAACATCGTAAGTTGACACCAAGAGAACCAAAGATTTAAACGATGTAAGAAACAGATAAGCGATAGAAACAATAAAAAGAGCTAAGTGATGATTAGGTTTTTTTAGGTTTTCGTGTTTGTTCTCTCTCCTTCCCTTTCTGTTCTCTTTCCCCTGCAGGTATGTGTGTGGCAGGCAGAGGCGCTGCTTGTCAACAGGCATGGCAGGCAACTGGTCTGGGGCCCCTGAGGGCTCACAAACTTAAACCAAAGCAGTGGCCCAAAAATTGCAAATTTTGCAATGACAGTAGGAAACCTCCGTAAGGGGCCCCATCTGATAGCACTCACTCTCGTTGCCCTGCTAAGCATTGCATTATTGCAGGGAAAACCAAAGTTTGTCAATAAAAGTAAACAAAGTAAATTGAAGAGGACTTATATGTCTATAGGAGAGAGAAAAACAAACAGGAACAATGAGGAAGAGAAATAAGGGTTGGGACACTGGCAGATGAACGTTGGTTGGAGGGCCCCCCAAATAATTTCTGATTAAGGCCCCACCAGACTCTAGAATCGCCACTGGTGGCAGGGGGTGTTGCTGGCTTCTCCTTCAGCAGCAGACGAGGTACACGTGGTTCCACTCAGCTCATCAACCTGACAATAAAAGCCTGCTCTTGACTCTGCTGCTCTGCCAAATAATGTTGTCTCGTTCTGTAGTGCTCTACGTGTTTTTCTATCAGTGTTTTGTTTTAACGTATCTCTATCTAGTGGTGTGCAGCTGCCTTTATTGCAGTGTTTTGAGATTTTTTGTGCTTACCCGTGTCTCTCCACGTGCTCAGGTTTGCTGTGTGCCTCACTGCTCTGCTGGTCCTCAATGCCTGAGTCTTTCTCTGTGCTCAAGCCCTAGTGTCATTTCCAAGAGTTCACCCTCTCCTCCCTGGTGATAATTCTCCAAGCTAGCCAGCTCCTGGCCTCCACTGCCTGCACCTTTTTCTTTATTTTCTCAATAAGCTTATTTTACCTGCGCCAGCCTCTGCTTTGGGGTACCCACTAAACCAGAAGCTAGCAAGCTTAAAGCAATTAAATACAGATAACGGCAATAGGAAGGTAAAAAGAGATGAGAGCAATAGTAAACAAGTAAAGAAGTATAAACAATAGAAATATTAATGAAAGAGATAAAGGTATAAAATAAAGCATGAATAAATTAGAGCCTAAAATCAAGAGCCATAAGAGCGACTCCAGGAAATAAAACAGTAACAGGACAGGAGAAAAAAGCTTGAGTAAAAAACAGTACAAACAACAAAAAGGAAGAGCCTAATAAGAAAAAGATAACTTTAACAATTACTAAAATATATTTTTGTAACGCTTTAAATTAAGGTCACAATATTCAACATTAACTAGTTGCTTATTAGCATGCTAAATAGTAGCATACCTTATTCTTCATGACCATAGTCTATAGCTTATACATCATTAACTAAGAGTTTTCCCTCATTACCTCCTTAGTACTGCCTATTGATAGTAAGTGAGGAAGTTGTTGAACATGAATTATGATCTTAATATGCTTTGCATAGTATGGCCCTTACAAGGTAGAAGTAAGCAGGATGCATGTCTCCGTTGCCCACGGTAACAACTGACCTATAGAAATCAATATAATTTCATGCAAATCTTGCATATCCTGTGGCCCCTATCTTTAGTGAGAATGTAAGCTTTCCACCATCTTGAATAAAAGTCACTTGAGTGTGCATGAAAGTTGTCTGAATGATGAACCTCTGGGATATAATAATGAGCTGAGTATTCATGACAGAAAGGACTACAACCCAGGCCTTAATCAATTTATCAGGATGTACAAACACACGCCCTGTTAGCCTTTTCCTTTCTTCTGTGGGCAGCAGAAATCTTCAAATTAAATAAGATAATGGAAAAGAGGAACTTTATTAGATTATTCCTAAAGGGTTACAAGAAAACCCACTGTTCTGGGGCAGCAGTTTATCGCAGTACCAGCACTTTCTCCTGTTTATCATGGGTGCCACATTTGCATGCCCTGGCATCTACCCTCCACTCCTCTGTCCCACTTTAAATTACATTAACCCACAGCGTGTGAATGTGCCAACGTTAGCTTATCTCCTAAAAGATAATGCCCTGCTCTCTGGAGAACACTCAGCTATCGTGAGTTTGGGAGAATTGATCTTCCCGTCATAACGTGCAGGAAATCCATCCACTGCTGTCAAAGCAATATTACAATGGAGGCATAGTATGTGTTTCCTGCAGATCTTGGAGGACTCAGGAGCTCAAATAGAATTATCGGCCATGTTTGGAGGAAAAGCAGCGAGATTTGATGAAGCAGGTGTTTTAAAAGGCCTGTATTGGCAATTCTAAAAGGTTGTTGTTGTGTTTGGGTGTAAAAGCTGCTTCTGTTAGCAGACAGGAATTAGTTGCTGCTTATCAGTATCTGGTGCAATGAAGACTAAATGCTTTTTTTTTTTTTGTGACAGCTACTGGACAAAATCTGTGGATTTATGAGTTTAAAGTAATCTGGTTCGTCTGCAGAAGATTTCTTAATGCTCTCCCTGTAGATTACACTGTGTTTGTTTTTTACTACATCTCTATAAACAGACATCTGCTCAGGAATCAAAATCTTCCCAAGTGTCAAAAAAGAGACAATGTTCCAAAAAAAAAAGTTTGTCAGAAGTGCTCCTGATTACTTTTGTTGAGCGGATTGTATTGACCAATGGCTTTGTTTGCATGCAGGAAAAAGTCTGGGTCAGAGAGGAAAGTATTGGCCGGCATTAATCCCCAGAACCAATCAGTTGTCTTTGGATGACACATAAGCTTTTGATTTATCTTTACATGAGAATATTGTGATTGCAGGTAACAGTCTGGTAAAGATGTTTGTCTGCAAGTTGACGTTGCTTGACTGTGAAACTCTGTCTAAAAGATAAAGGTCATGTTTTCTGTTTCTTGTGCTTTCATTTTTCACTTCCTGTTTTATTTGTACACCTACCCTTGTCCCTACCTGCCTTTATGAGGTGTCATACACATGGGAATAATGAGTTTCAGATTTTGAAACTGCACGTCAACGCCTGCTCAAGTCGGAACAACAACTCAGAAACTATGGTACCCGGTGCACAGGCAACCTACGTTCTCAGGTGCAGGTCGGTTGAGGAAACATACAATGAAAAACTGGGTTCGTGTCCAGCCTCTGCCATTTTCTGCGTGTCACCACCCACTTTCTTCTCTCAGCATTTCCTGTCTCTCTTCAGCTGTCCTTTCCAATGGAGGCAAACATGCCCCCCCAAAAATTGTACTTTTAATAAACTGTCAAAACTTATCAGGACTTAGTTTTAAATTTGAACGAACGAGTCACAGTTACCAGCCCACTTAGTCTCTTTGCAGCATTTTTCAAACTATTAGCCTCGGCAACGACATTACGGAGACGGTCTATCTGCAAAGAAGGTTTATAGGTGAAGAAAAGTTTAAGCAAAATGCTATGTGGTAATACTATATGATTTGCAAACAATCGGTCTCTGAGGTGAAGAGGTGAATTTTACAATGTGTTCCACCGGTGCACACCTTTATGTTGGTGCTGATTTGCTTGATGTAGAATTATTGAGTTTTGCACTACTCTTTTTTGATTTTTTTTGTTTTTTTTTTTGTCACACTTTCATGCTTGTATGGAATTTACATCAATGGTATGTTCCCTTTGCTACTTGGTATGGATAATAGTCCTAATGAAATTAGCTGCTCTAAGTGCTTGTTGTATATCACATTTCATGGTATAGCACCATATGTGAGCCATATCTAATTCCATTACAGCATAGAGATAAACTCTGCATGCATCCCATTTCACACTGCCACTGACAGCTTCAAAGAATACTTATTATGTTGTCAGCTGTGTCCTTTGAGACGAGACTGTGGTGGGGTTGGATGTCCCATCTAAATCAGCTTTCTTTACTTGCTAATGTGGACAAGCTCACTTGAGCGCTTGCTCATTATGCTGTCAGTGTTTTCTTTGGAGAAGAACTGCACTGGGTTGAGTTGTTGCTTTTCTTTTCAGATGAGCCCACACTCTTAGGGCTAGCCTGTTGTTTTTACATAATCCAGACTTTATTTCTGCTTCATATGGAGCAGCATCAGGCGTAACCTAAAGTCTGACATTAACAGATTCCAGTTGTTCATAGTGCTTTACATCATTCATTGACCATCGCCTTTTGTGCATTGCTGGATGAATGGACAAAGTTTCCATATAACTACAATTAATTCCCCATCTTTGTATTATTCCTCTATTTGCTTTAATCGTTAACTCTCACTTTACCAAGTTGTGCTTTAATAATGAAAGTCTAACTTTACCATGTCCTATCGAAACTCAGAAAGCGTGTTTGGACAATAACAACATAAGATGCGTTACAAAGGAACAACAGAGATCCACGACTCTGTTTTTCCACGTAATTAAAACTGTTTTTCTCAATATTTTTTTTGTTTTGTTTACATTGATATTGAGTCATTTCTGTTTTTATGTCATCGCCTGTCAGTGAAGTGACGTCCTTCCTACGTGTTTAAGCTTTCAGATGTGTTTATTCCACGGCTGACAACTGATCATTACAACTATAGGAGGTGTCGGTGACTTGGTAATTAGAGACTTTCTTCAGGCACTGTCTTTAGATAATATGCTATACAATCTCTGTGTAACGGTTACAGAGATGCATAGTGCATACAGAACATAAATACCTAGAGGCTGTTTTGCATTTTTATTTCCATTTAGCATCAGATAATGAGCCTGGGGCGGATATTAAGTAATGGGACATGTGGGAAATGTTGCTTACATCATAGACTCGCTCCAGTCAGTTGTTAAGAAGTTCATATCCTGGAAGCTTCCTCAAGATCGGTGGTGGACGAACCACCACCACCACCATTTCTAAAAGTCATTCCTTTTCCTTTTAAAAATCGAAGACAGGTCAATCTGGCGATGAGTAGTTTATGTGAAGTAATGAATGCTGCTCTTCCTGGGTCCGAGTCTCCTTGCAGGTCTCCTTGCAAACCTTCTAAAATCACCGAAATATAGTGACAATCACTGAAAATAAAATAATCTAAGTTTTTTGGAACATTTTGTCAGTTTGGGGATTTTGATCAAGGAGATTGTTAGGGTCTTCGGGGCACATGGTGATCGATAACAGAGCAGTTTCTCTCATCAAGTCTACCTGGAATATATATTTTGTGACCAAAGTTGGAGAAGATGACAACTACCCCTGAATGAAAAAGGAACTGCTTTTGAAAATCAAAGACAGGTGAGCTGGTTATCAGTAGTTTATGTGAAGTAATGCTTTTCAGGGAGATTTTATTTAACACATATAATCATGACCATGATAGAAGAATAAACTGTGTAAATCACAAGGGTATCATTACATATTTGATGGTAAGCTCTTTCCCAGGGGGTAGATTAAGCTAAACCTCCAGCAAGACAAACATGTTCTGTTTCATGTTTAAATTTTTTTTTAAAAGTAGTCTCGTTGTCCTCAACTGGAAAATCGACTGTTGGTCGATGTCTCTCTGCCTAAGTATTAAACAAACAAGTTGAATATGACAAGTTGACACACGCTTTGTCGGGTTGTGTTAAGTCATTCTTCTAAAGGTTGCCGGGAATCACCAAGGGGAAGAGAAGAAGGTGAGGCAGGCTCAGGCCACTCAAGGAAGTCAATGATAATATCAACTTACAAGGAGTGCATTGAACTTTGTAGATCTGAGATGGAGTAGCGCTTGGAGGACATTGTATTACATTTTAACCCACCTTAATCCTTTAATTCATGTTACTTTGAATTCCTTCGTTAGTGGGAGTAACAACAGTTTTATCAAAGACATTTCTTCCAGAATTGCAACAGCTTTCCGTTATTTTTCACAAAAGATATCTATAAGCTTTTTTTTTCAATCTTTCTTTACTTCTTATGGGCACCAATCAGAATGGAGCAACATCTGCTTCTTATTGAGGTTTCAGTTTACGTTTATTCTATGTTGAAATAAAGAAAAGCTCTTGTCATTTTAATTTTTGTATCTACACATACCAACAAACATTGTTGCTGACTTAGCACACTCTCAGTGTTGTCGTCACATTCATTCAGTGTCTGAATTTATTATGTTGTGTTGCACTAATTTTGGATTTTATTTTGATTGACTTTGATCAGCTGAAAGCATTAGAGACTCTGCAGGGATGTTGCAATGCAGCAACTAGTTGGCATGGAGGAGATATTTAGTCATCAAAAATGATAACTCTCCAGTTTTGGATTAGCCTTCCACTGTGACTAATGTGAAATTTTAATTTCTGGCATAGCTGCTTGTGATTATGGTCTGATTATTATGACGCAAACGTTTCATTCTGTTGCCAAAGAGACCAAACTGTCAATCAAATCTGTTTGAACAAAGTACTTTTTAACAGACAGACACTTTTAAGCAGAGATTTGAATATCATGAAGAGGAAAAAAATACAAAGTTGAAGATTTTGAAGGTATTTAAAACTTTTTTGGGGTTGAGTTCCAGTGAAATGATGTTGATATTATATTGGAACATGAATAAAGTATCACAAACACTTCTTTATTTCCCTTTTAACATATTGGGATAATGTTTTAGTATAGCCTTAATAGTACAAGTTTAATATAGTCCTTATAAGCATTCGGGGGAACAAGTAAGTAGTAAGGCAGGATTTCATGAACCATAAACATGTCAATTGAAACATTTCTAAGGCTCAGTGTAGCCTGTTATATCCTATGTTTTATATAGTCCTATATATACAGTATATATACTTTCAGTGCAAGACTCATTCCCCCACGATGCACCACAGAAGCCAGGAGGTCATTCCTGTCTGTGGCCATCAGACGTAAAGTATCAGAAGTAATTTATACATTGTTAAATGCATTAGTGTATATTTATATTGAAAACATTGTTTATATCCTCAATTACCCGCGCTTGTACACAGCTTATTATTATTTGTATTATTACTTTCACTTGGTGCTTGCTTATTCTATTATTATTTATTTGTCTATTTTATTTTATATTGTAAATGTATCTATATACTTCCTACTGGTGTTTATGAGCACCTGTAGCAAACGAATTTCCCCCTGGGATTAATAAAGTATTTCTGATTCTGATATGCCTATATTATATCCTATATTAGCCTGCTATATCCTTAAAGCGATCTTTGGGCAGAGGACACAAACAGCATGAGATAGCCTGCACATCTGTGGCTTATTGTCTGCATAAACGACATCGAAATCAGAATGACGGGCTTTTTTTTTTTTTCACGCATCCACTCTCATTGACATGATCTGATTTCTGCCTCAGCTGTCAGTCACTCTGTCCTGCAGGCGGACCCCGCCTCCCACGGAAATACAGGAGGTCGCCTGACACGTGACTAATTCAGTATGGCGAAGCTGTAGGCTGAATGATTTCTACTGTACCGACGGGTCCTAAAACCCTGCCCTGTGGATGCTCGAGGAGACTGTGAGAAAGCCAGCTGTTTGGGAGCTAAATTCAGGTACTACTATTTATTTCCTGTCTTTGTTAAACACATTCCTCTTTTGGTTTGAACGCGTAGAAAACCCCCCCAATAAGTTTGTTTTACCTTGAAGCAGGTTTCTGCGCTGGTCTCCTCGAAGTCAAACTCAGTGACGACAGTACGACACTTGACTTTTGCTGCGAGTTTGTTTCGTTATATTCTGTTTAAAAAAGGCTGTTAAGTGTTGCGCAATATTGTTGTTTAGTGTTATTCAGTGGAGTTACAAGACTGTCAACTTTTTTTGTGATGCACCCTACAACGTTAACCTACAGCTCCTTCACCTTAGCTGCTCGTTTAAGTTGGACTTTCATTCTCATTGTTAGCTCATGTTTGAAACCTGACTGACACAAGCTGTCATGTCGACAGACAGCGGGGGGGTTAATACTTTTATTCTTCAAAACTTTACACTTTTCTGATATGAGTGCACGGCTGCACAGCGACGTACAGTAGTCATGTGTTTTCCCTTTACAGTGTGAGGTCGGTGTAAAGAGTTACCAGATGTTGTGGGGAAATTCGTCGCCCAGTAACCGTTGTTTGTTTCCTAGTAACTTACGTCACACGTTAAGAGGAACTGTATCGGTGCAGTGAAAGTTGTCCTTTATATTAGCAGAACAACGTAAGCTCTCCTGAAAACCAAGCTATACACACATTTCTTTACATTACATGGGAACGTTGTTGGGTCCCGTTCCGAGCACAGTGTGTGTGTGTGTGTGTGTGTGTGTGTGTGTGTGTGTGTTTTAAGGAGAAAGCTGCAGTTGTATGGAGGTTTGTGCTGAGGTTGAACCGCCGCTGCCACTGCTTTGGGTGTAAACTTGTGTCTTCATGAAGTGTAAACACAAGAGAGCAGCAGCAGCAAGACGAGGCTGAAGTAAGTTCCCGATTTGTACACAGAAGAGAGTAGGGTGAGGGACCCCTTACTCTACTAGACGAGTCTTAGATTTTGCAGCACTTCTTGTTGTAGACTATAGCCTACAGGAAGTGTTCTGCACTCCCCATTTTAAGGTTTTTAAAAGCCACTTTCAAATTTGTGAAACCCCTAAATCTTAATGAAGAGAAAATCACCCAGTTTTCCCCACCAAAATAAGAATAAACTAGGTCTATAGGCCTGGATTTACTGACTAAACCTGGACTCGGTTAATTTATAGATTCCAGTTGGCGTACTATCTTGAAACATAGTTTTAAAGAAGTAAAATCATACTATTACGACTATAACATTTATAAATACAATTGTTAATATGGTCCATATTTGACAAGTCCAAAGTTGTTTAAACCCATTTGTTCTCGACTGGAAAAATCTTACAGGTTATAACTTTGGTGTAACTTTAGTTTTTACACTGTACTAAACACTTTTACAAGTGGTTCAAACCAATCACAATATCTCCCACTATATTGCCTTTAGAGTTTCCCTTACTTTCCCCTTAACTGTCGAATAAGGATCTAACTTCAGGGCTGTAGTAGCGGGATTCTGCCTGTGCTCTGCTCAGACTCCTTTAAACCTTCACTAGCGGAAACTATTTCTTCAGCATTACAAGCTCTGGAGGACTAGTGCTGCACGCTCGTAAACTGCAGGCCCCACAGGAACAAGGTCATTGCAGACCTCTGAAAAAAATTGGCTCAGAGTTCTCTTAAAAAATGACTGTTCTGAAAGCAGTACTCTGATTGGAGCAGAAGCAAAGTGTCTTAGTTGTCATTGTGTCTGATACAGTCTTCTTTTCAGCTTGGCATTTTATCGTACATTGGCAGTCTGTAACTCGCCTATGGGACACATTTTTATCTGTTTATCTACTGATGTTATCTGAATGTAAAGATCAGGGATTCAGTGTTAATCCACGAGAAATGTAATATGTGTCTCTACGGTTCGATCAGATGAACCTGATTTGCTTAAAGAAGTTCTAAGTTCTTGCTGTATGTTGTTGAATTTAGCCACATTAACTTGTTTGTCACAGATGACACGGCAGAAGAATACTGAATAAAGGACCTTCTTTTGCGATGGTATGCAAAGATTGTACAACAGTGCAAGAAGCAGTTAATAAATGAAAGTAAAAGTACCTTTTTATTACACAGCATTTGATTAAATGACTCAGTTCCTGTGATAACATGCTTATCCTCACAGGTATAGCAGTATTATTGATGTGTGTGTCTCATTGTTCCTCAAATGTTGCCTCTTCAATACTTGGTGGTTTGCAATGTTCATTCCAGGAGTTGTTTTGACATTAATATGTTGTAGATCAGTCTCTGTTTTCTGACGCATGGAAATGAAATTAGTGGAATGTGCAGCATGTCATTTTGGTCTTTGAGGCTGACATTAAAAATAATCATGCCCATTGAAAGAAGCTCCTCCCCTCCAATTTTTAGCAACAGACAGTAACCACTGATATTTACATTTCATATGTTATAAAGTTTGAAATTTCACGCACTTTAATTAAGGTGTTAGAATGACACAGTTAACAAAATGCATTTGGCTATCAGAGATACATTAAAGAAGCAATATGTAACTCTGACACCTAGCATTTCAATTTGGTACTGCAGTCCAAATTCAAAACATTGGAGAGAGCTGTCTCCCCCCCTGCCCCCCTCCTCCAAGGGTCGATGTGCACGTGGATTGCCATGTCACTGACACAGAAGCTACAGTGTTTAGCCAGTTCTGCATCAGTTTTCTAACCTCGCTCCATTTTTAAAAAATGTATTAACTGAAAAGCCGTTTACAATTTTACCGGCAGTCACATGTAATACCATTTTATACCAAAAGAGGGCGCCCGTCACCTTTGCAACTCACAAAACGACTGTTATTACTACTAAAGGAAGAAGCCGTACGGAGAAAAGTGAGGCGAAAATGAAGCGGTCAGAGAGAGAGTTTCTGCAGCTGGACTTATTGTGAATAGACTGTGCACACGACTGAGCCCTGATCACTGAGATGTTCTCATCTTTCTAAAAAACAAACACTAGACCGTAGATTATGGTGAGTAGAGTATTTTATGCGCTCACAACTCACTCCTGAACATGTAGATGTGTTCATTTGCCTACAAAGCAGAATCATTAAGTGTATTGTGAAGCGGCTCAAATGGTTTTATTTCACTTTTATACAGAACTTTATGTTGATGTTTAAAAGGACTTTCATTCAGTCAGCCGTCTGGAAATTGCAGTAGCGCCTGATTGGCATTGTTTTGCTAGCATCGCCGTTAAACAAGCTCAGTCGTACGTTTCAAAGAGCAGTTTTCCAGCGAGAGCCTTGTTGTTTTATTAATTCAAACTGTATTTAATGAATTAATGTTTCAAGTCTGGTGCTGCTATAATGGTTTCAATAAAACATAAACTGAGAAAAAATATGTGCATAATGTAGCTAATTAATTATTAATGATTAATCGATAATTGATCGTTAAGGTGTTCAACTATGGGTTAAGAAAAATGCCTGAAATGTTCATCCTTATTTTGGAGCTTATTATAAACATGCAGAGGCTGCTTAGGTGGGTTGGAATCAGTTATTATCTGAACCAGCTTGTCCACTTCCATCGCTGCAACACCTGGTTTGCCGTATTACTGGTCTTATATTTGACAAACCAAGGGGCGTCCAAAACGGCGATGTGGGGGTACCTTCAAACCGCCCTCCCTTCTCTAGTCCAAACAAATACAGACCATTCAGGACTGGAATCTAAACTCAGAAGGATGACATACTGACTGCTGCACTGTTGTCGGAGAAACTAGCACTTTAACATAGCCTGTTTCCTTAATGTCTGATGATACAGTAAGGTCATTTTATTATTGAATTCAGTAGATATCTTACATATTGCTCCTTTGAGAGATGAGATGAGATGAATGCATTCAAAGCAATGCACTTTGTGGCATGCAAACACTAAAGTGTCTAGGATTTATATGCACAAGCACAATAGTCAGAATAATGTAGGGATATTTTTAAGTATTTTAGGTTTCAAAAGATTTGACAAATTGGTAATTATTCAAATTAATTGAATTCTATAGTGTCTAACAGAAACTGTTATCCCGTTGCTGCATTGCAGCATTTCAGAGTCACACAGTAAAATCAGTGCTGCTGCAATCACCTTTTACCACTTATTATGATTGAGCAATTTAAATTCTCTTGTGCAACGCCTCATTTAATTTCAGCTCTCCAACCTTTGCTTTTCGTGTTGTAGACGCCAATGTAGCCTGATATTCATTGCGCAATAAAATTAGTTTTTTTAAGATACACTTTTTGATATCATCTATAACTTTGGATGGCGCACACACTGACACACTTTTTTACTGCCCGCATTGTCAGCCAGAAATGTATTGTGACACTGAGCAGCAGTACCTAGACGGCTAATTTAACCATTGTAAAAGTGCTGGCCTTATTATCTCTACCATGAACGTGGAAAAAAAAGAATGTGCAGTTTTATTTGCATAAATGTATATTTTTTAATTTTTTGGGGGGGCTTTTTGAGCCTTTATTGTAGAAATAGGACAGTGGATAGAGTCAACCATCAGGGAGCAAGAGAGTGGGGAAAGACATGTGGGAAAGGAGCCACAGGTCTGACTCGAACCTGGGCCGCCTGCCTGGAGGACCATAGCCTCCGCACATGGGGCATGCGCACTAACCACTGTCCCACCAGCACCTTTGCCCGTTTGTGTCACAAGACATACACAAAATGTGTGGGAAGGTCCCACCTGTTATTAAACTACTAAAGCTGTTTTCACACTGTCACAAACTTGTGAAAATATTTAGGATGAGCTGCTTATATGAATGCATTTTTCACCGTAACTTTACACAGCCAGCCCCCTTTTAAAATGTCATAATTAATTCTGAGCTAATGTGTGAGAGCATCAGGATATTTAGGAAAATTCCCCACGAGTGAGCGGACAGGGGGATGGCGTTTATATCACGTGGCCAGTGCACAATAGGTGTGATCTTCTTCTATAAACGAAAAAAACAAACTGACAGCATAATGAGATCCCCACCCGACTCATGCTGTCAGGGACATACTGTATGTAAAGAAGCAACTCAGGAATATTTCAGGGGAATCCTGTTCTCAAATTTTCTAGAAATGTTCACGAGTGCATGTCAGGGGTCACCCACGATTACAACACACCTAAACTTACTGACTCTTATTGCTATTTTCAATAATTTGAGTGTTTGAAATACAAAAGATCGATTGTAACAAAGAGCAAATACAGACTATCTCAACTTATTAAGTGCAGATTCATGAGACATGAAAGAGTTAAAGAGGGTCTGTCTCATGATTAATACGGGCTCTCATGTGCTTGTTCCTTTTTTAAATACATCGTCATCAAACTGATGCTCTCTGGACCAAATGGAGCCCTTAAGAGTGTTCGGCTTAAACTTCACCAAAGTTTTGTAACAGCTAATTCTTGTTCTTTTCTTGTCCTTAAGTGTACCTCTTGTAATCACATTAATAAGCTCATTTAGCTCAGTTGCATTGTGCTTTGTAGAGGCCTGACTTTCCAACTTCATTCCGTCATTTAGCACAAGCTGGCATTGGGAGAGCTTGCTTGTTTGTGGACATTTCGTGGATGTTGTCACGCTAATGGATACTAATGGGGTCTATTAATGGCACTGTTGTGCTCAGGGACAAATAAGGTGACGGGACGCTTTATCGCATAGACGCGTTCACACAGCAGAAATGTGTACGCTTCTTGGCAGGGTCTTCACTTCAACACAGTGTGATCAGCATATTATTGCATCCTTGTTCTCAGTCCAGGTTCATTTGATTGCCTCGTTATTACACGCGATGTTCGAGGGTCCACAGATACAGTTTGAATAAAACTTTGGGGAATCTGTTTCATTGCCAAATGCCAATCATTTAAACCAACCAAATATTTAGACATGGGCCATTGCCTGTTTGAGTCTTGTTATTTTTATTTTTGGATTAAGTAAACATAGAACACAATGGCCATTGAGATAAATCATTATTCATTTTGTCTTTCTCATTAGGTGTACCGTTGTGCAACTTAATAACAGACAGGAAGCTGGTTATTGGCCAGGGAACAGAGACACAGTAAAAGTAGACAAGAGGAAGATTCAAAGCAGTGCACAGAGCATTTAATGGGCAGCTATACAGAGGCTCTCAGCCTCAGCTGATGTGATTTGAGGCTTGATGAATCCTTGTGTTGATCCTTGTGGTCGCCCAATGAGTTCATGACTGCGAATCATTCTCCCAGATTCACCCCTCCTAACTCACAACTCCAATATTATACCCGTTTTAGCTCCTTTGTGATTTGCCGGACCTTGTCCTGACTTTGAACCCATCCAATGTCCCAGAGCTCAGTGAGCAAGTGTTGAAAGAGTTAGCAATTGGGAAAGACATCCTTGTTTGTGGACATGTTGTGGATGTCACGCTAATGGTCACTAATTGAGTCTATTAATGGCACTGCTGTGTTGGGTACGAGCTTGGTGACAGGACCCTGTGGTGCACAGGCACACTCAACCAGCAGGATTGTGCAAACTGTCCTGATTCCTACCCCACACTTACCATTTCATCATTTCAGATCACTGGCCTCAATTGCCCCTTGGCAAGTGAAGTTTTCTAAAACGATGTAAAATACTGGCGTTGGCTGTTTTGTTATTTCTCTTACTACAAAACTGGGATTTTATTTAATCCTCAATAAGTTTTCAACTATACCCCACACTCGATAAGTGTTCAGTTTTACTTTAAAATAAAAAAAGTGTCACTGCATGTTGACAGGTCAAATGTTACTTGTGACGAAGACAAAAACAGCTTCATGCTCAGACAAATTGTTACTGTCGTTTCAGCTCATAAGCTGAAATTACAGTGTTTCACATGAAAAACAACTAACTGACTTGTTCAGCAGAGTCAACAAGAGACTAAGTGTTCAGGCTAGCTGCAGTAAAACACAGAAAAGAGAATGTCTCACTGAGAAACTTGCTCATATGTCAGACAGCATGACATTCTTCAAGCATTATTCAGTGTCCATGGTTGCTCAACAACATGAAAAGAGAAATTAGAGTCATTACAGACACACAGAAAAAAAACAATCAGAAATTGAAAACAGACATTAATGTGAATCAAATGTCCACTCCGTCTATTGCTGTACAAGCTACAAATATTGCAACAGAAATCAGCATGACAACATGAAATAACCTGGTGCGACACGTCGACCTCCCTTAGGACATCCCTCTTATCTGAGAAACTTAATCTCCAACACTATTCCCATGAACAGGCGCTGAATCACCTCAAAGGTGTATTTCAAGTCTCTTGGATAGTTGAGGCTCGGTATGTAAACTAATCCCATCAGGTTCACAAAGTGTTGGGTACATCACGCAGGAATCGTATAGCAACCTTTTCCTCGATCACAACGGCGACATCGTTATAGGAAGCTGGAAGGGGTTCGTTAACATCTTCCACGACCAGTAGGACTCCAATCAGCATTCCCTTGATGACTTCCTCTTCAGCGCCACAGCAAAAATAGAGCACTGTTAGTATTACATGCTAAGGTTTTGTGACCCAAATGTGTTGAACTATAAAGTTCAAGGAACACAAAGAGTCAGTGCTTCCTATAGATGATATAGATAGAGATTCTGGCTAGTCTAATCAAAACTAACTTTGTCACGGGGCTCTCAGTAGGAAACAATAATTGATTTTAGGACAGAATGAAAAGTTATGAAATTGTGAAGTGGATAATGAGTATTATAGCTGGAGAGTGAAATTGGTATTTGGGTAAAGAGTAACAGTGACATTAAAAGAATGTGAGTAGGGGGGAAAGGGAAGTTGAGTTGCTTTTCACAGGACTTGGTATCCTACACGGAAAGACGCTCCTTCCTGCCTTTTATTTGTGGCCTTCTGTTGCCAGGGTAACACAAAAGTGTTTGTCTATTAATAAACAGAATTTTAAATGTGTATCACACTGAGCCCTTTTATTCTACTTCAGTCTTGAGAAGCAGTGATCACAGCACTTCACAAAGAAAAAACAACTCAACTAAGTTGTAGAGTAATACTTGAGTCTTTTCCTGCTTGGCTTTGTGAAACAGTCTTTGCATTTCAATGCCAACCTGTAAAAGTAAGGATGGATCCAATTTAAACAGATTAAGGACATTTTTTCCCATTGAACCATTGAAAGTTATGCTTCCGAAAAAACTCGTGTGCAAAGGCCTTAACAGTGCTGCTCTTAAGGCCCTGACACACCAAGCAGACGGCAAAGAACTAGTGGCGACGAAGGCCGCCTGTGGCGTCGGCGCACAACGCCTTTTGTCTTGGCCAAAAAGTTGCACTAGAACACACCACAAAGACTACAGCTGACGGCCAACCACCGCGTACGTTCGGCGCATGTGTGAGAGGCACTAACTCTCCATGCCAGCAAGCAGTGGTAGTCTGTAATCGCCATTCCAAAAAGGTGAAACTAGAAGAGGACGAGGAAGAATGTGGATAAATAAACCGTTGTTGTTATACGAGAAGACTATTTTTTCACCGCTGTCGCTCACCACTGGTAATATAGGTACTTCTAATCGAGAATAATGTCTGATAAAAAGTTGAAAATGGCATTGGCGTTGTCAGCCCCTGGTCTTTTATTATTGGAACAAACACAGAAGAGGCGCTTCCGTTTTTCTTCTCGTGCACTGGCTCTCCTGTTTCGCTTAGCTGAACAGCCAATCAGAGAGATTCCTCTCACCAACCACGCCGGCGACTGCTGATTCAACATGTGGAATCGGCCAAAAAAAGACCAACTGGGGCCGACAGTTAGCGGCAGAGCTGGACACACCACAAAAACTAGGGCGCCGATCGCTCACCGATGCACAGATGGCCGACGGTCTCCTTGGTGTGTCAGGCCCTTTAGAGTTACTGTCCGCACAGGGAAGATGTCATGTAACATGTAGCTTTAATCTGGCTATATCAGGACTCAAATCAAGTAATACATTTAGGCTGGTCGATAATGCCAGTTATTTCTACAGATGATGCAGTGAAGGGGGATTTTCAGGCATGTTTTTTTGTGTTTACTTGAAGCCATTTTCCATTGAACACATCTGCAGAGCTTTATTGATATTTAACTGAACAGCTGTGTAAACAGGGTGATCCAAAGCTAAAAGAAACATGACAGGTTTTACATTTATGAAACAAGCCTGCAATGTTCTGTTCTACTGTATCCTCTATCTCTTCATTCAGCTTTTACTCTTCAACAATTTGATCTAAAGCTTTACAATCCAAACAAGCACTGCAGCACTTCATTACAAATGTATTTTAACTTAATTTGGAAGAATGTGTTAGCGACACTAGCATCCATGCACAACTTTAATGAAGCGACAAGTTTCAAGCACAGTAGTATAATTTTGGGTCCAGCTCAACGTCACATGTTTGCTTTCCACTTTGAAATATTCAGTTCTACAGTTTACTCAGCTTATGAATTAAAGTGCATTTGCATGGGGATACAGCACCTCAGAATATTTAATGTTTTGGCACGTTGGCTCTGACATCATCACTCCCTGCAGTGAGGGAAATCACGACAGCAGAGACTAACAGTGAGGGCTTACAGGTGGAGGCTGGTGTGTCTCTCTATTTCTTCCTCCTGCCTGTGATCCATACATCAGTCTCATTAATCCATATAGAAGGATATCTTAATTCCAAAAATGCAGAGAGAGTTATGTAAAAAGAGGAAGGTAGGACTATAAAAACCAAACATTTATACTCAAAACATTTTTTACGACCACTGTTTTGCTCATCATAAAGAAATCACAAGATACAGCAGTAATAATGACAGATAATGCAGCTTTGCAACACATATATTTAATTGACATATTAAAATAACAGAAGTGTGAAGCGCTGTCGTCTTATTTTGTAGTCTTTCACACATGCACTGTACTCTGACATTTTCCAGACATTGTCTGATAGTGGTTCATGCATGCACACAAACTGCCAAATCTATTCTTGTGGACTTTTTACCTGCCTGGCTTTTTGTAAAAAGACTGCAAGAAGTCTGGATGAGCTGATGTATGAACACAGCAGGTGATGAAATTTCTGCGAGCAAGAGGGTGGGGTGATGACGTCCTGTTGAGCAGAGTTTCTCTGCTTGATGGTCTTTACGGCTTGTCTCATTTGTCCTACTACTGCATATTGCAAAAATGCACTTTTGTGTGTTGTGGTGTTGTTAATACAGAAACAATCACCATTATAGAAACCAGTTTCCTCCTTTTTCTCCTGCCCGCAGTACAGATGAAAGAAAGTGTGGCTGCAGACCTCACCTCTCAGGCCACTTCCATTGCAGGCTGCCAGAAGCGACCTGAGAGTGGAGGTCTGCAGCCATACTCTCTCTACCCAGGTGCCCACTTCAACTAAACCAAACAGAGTATTTTGAGTTGTGAGAGTGTGACTGACAATCATAATCTCCCACCGTGAGGTGCATTTGCAAAAGCCAATTCTGGGAATGTCAGGTTCTGAATGTCCTGAAATGATTAAGAAAAATGTCAGGACTTCATGTGTAAAAGGGGCTCTCGTGTCCTTTCTTACAATCCTTTGCTGGCATCTCAGCTGGGAGGGACCAAGGTGAGGAGATGAGAAAATGAATTAAGGAAAAAAATGAGAAAAGGCTGAAGCGTACCCACGCTGTCACGGCTTTGTGACAAGAACATTGATCCCCCTGTCCCACTCGATGCCTGTACTCGTCGTCTTGTCCCCGTTCAGCCCACAGCTGATTGATGTGATGTCCTGCGGTCATAACTGGCCTTGTTCACTGACAAACATGAACACGCAGCACAGTATCATGTTACTGCAGGTTCTTTCATGCTACACAGAGATCTTGTGCTCACTCACTCCCCTGTACCCTGCTTCTCTCACTCACCTTCTTTTACCCTTATCATGTCACCTGTGTCTCACTGAGTTTAAGCCTCCCTCCATTTGAATGAGGATGCCCTCAGTTGAACCAATCAGAGTCTAGACCCATCACAGTATTCTGTCTCTGCCTGCAAGCAAGGAGATACAATCATTTTCCTTTGGGGATTTTCCCTCTACGCTATTATTGCTCACTGTAAATACTCAACTATTTCTGCCGACAACAAAGAAAATCAGGAACATGTCAATCAGCAGCATACTGGCGTAGAGTAATCCCACTCTCTAGCTGAATAATTCATAGACAATTAGGGCTGAGAGGCTGAAGCTGTCTCCATGGCACAAGTGCATTTTCAATGATTCATTTTATGAGCTATGCAAGGGGTCTCTTAATTGTTGTTTACTGCTCGCTGCCCGACCACATGTTATTTTTATGCCGTCGTGATTACTCCCGGCAGCGCTTGGAGTGCTTGGGAAATGAAGTCCATTAAGGGGTCCTGAGAGTTGTTTTCCTGTCGAGTGGTGAGCAACGTCTCCAGGTTCTTACTTTGCTGCACGAGAACAATAAATCTCATCCAATCTTGATTGGCAGGGAATTACATGTGAGGAATGAAGAGATGCAGGTATCATTTTAATGATCCTAAGACACACTTATACCTGCAGTGTTGTACCAAGATTTATTTTCATAGGATCCCTGATGAGAAGTTTAAATTGCAGGAAAAATTGATCATATTGAAGGGACATTAAAAAGCTGCACAAGCATAGCTGACTTCTGACTGGAACCAAAATATACAGGTTGATGGTGTCAAAAAAAGGGCAGACTTGGCTTCACTTGGTCTGTTTCGTGTGTTTGTATGTGTGTGGCAAAGGGAGAAAGTGAGAGGGCTAAATGCCTGTGGTCATGCTGACATAGTGTGACAAGCTGTAAAAGCACATTCGGAATTCTTGGGTGACAGACGACTCCTTTAACAAAAATAGTCGTCTGGACCTGCGAATATCTCCGCTGCCCTCCAGTCGACACACACTGAGAGATTCTCTGACACCTCGTACCTCAGCCATCAACTCTTCTGGTCATCAAAGTATTGTCTGCTTTTAGCAACACTTAAACAGACACCTATGTAAGACAGTCATCCAAACATTTAAACCTGTACACTCAGTTCATTGTGCCAAGAAATTAAAGAGGAAATGACAGATGATGAGGATGCACACACTAAACCTGCAGTAAGAGTAGGGATCGGGTTCGAAACCCAGGTTCTATTGAGGTCCCGATCCTCAATAGAACCTGGGTAAATATATTTCAATTAAAATACAACAATCATTATCCTAATCAGTACGTATTGTCACCAGATAATAGAAAAGTCTTGAGAGTGGTATCGATAAGGCCCCCCTTGAAATCTAATTGGCCACCACAGGTGCCAAGCCAAAATCCTAAACTATGATTGGCTATTTGTCAAAGGCAAGATTTATAAAAATCTATTATTTGTGCTGTGTTGCAACAGGCTGCTAGTAGCCTTCTTTGTATTTCAATGTGGCACATTTGATTTTGATCATTTAAACTTTTAGAAATATTCTCTTTGCTCAAAGAAATAAGCCTTTAGATTTAAATGTTGCCACTCTGCTGTGCTACTTTTTAAAGTTTTCTTTTTTACACAGTCTTTAGATATCTGAATTTGAAGTAGATATGATGAGTTGGCATAGGGTAATATGAATTCCTGTGTTTGCACAGGAATTCATATTAATACATTTAAACTAGTGCGGTTGGGTGTGAACAATTTTCCTCCTCCAAAGGGCAGGATGAAAGAAAAAGTTTGAGGACTGCACTGACCAATAGAAAAGCTTCACAAAATCATTGAATTAGAGAGTGACCATAACAAACCCAGTCAATGTGTTGCTAGGAGCGACTGTAATGATATTCAAAATGAAAAATGCCAGCTAACTGGGTGTGTCCACCATTAAAGAAAAATAAAAAATATATCTTGTGAAAGCACTCGTGGCTGAAGAGTACGGTATTGGCCAGTAGTCATCCTAACAAACAACTCTACTTTCACGTCATTGTTTGACAGCAAAACTGAAGCAAATTCTTCGGTGGATTAAAAAAACTTCAAATATCTTTACATTCCTCATTTCTACACGGACCAGGAAAAGGAATGAGCTTAATCACATTTACTCATGGGATTGTTTTTCTTCTTTGATAATTTCTGATAAGTGAAGTAAGACCCCGCAGAATCCTGGCAGCAACGTGTTTCCATCAGATTTTCTTTGGCCACGCAATGCTTGCACCTTCTTTCCCTTGAACTCATTCATTTGACAGTAATTCAGTTCAGCAGCTTTAAAAGTAAGAGCAACAACAAAGAGAATGTGTGTTGTATGTATTTGTCTTTAGGGTGAGATTTGAAGGCAGCACATACTCACTTTGTTGTGGCCTCTGTGGTATTTTCTAGTGATTGATTGCAGCTCTCATTACCTCTTGTTTGTGTTCAGGTCTGTTGACACCTGTTCTGTGACAGAGGTGAGTTTGAGCTTCTGTTGGTTAGGGTTGAATTGCCAGAGGCTTCCCTGCATGTGTGCGTGTTTGTTTACATACTCCTCGCAGTTTTGATTGCATAACACACCAGACACTATGAAACATTTTCTTCTTCTGTCTTGTCTGTTATGGACTCTGATGTCGGTCTTAAGCCTCCAGGAAGTCTCTGTTTGCATTTCACTACAGGCCCTGCTACAGTGAGGAGCCTTTTATTAACACACGGACTGCAACAGATAACCCTGCAAGCTGTGGAAGGGAAGATAGAGCAGTGTTATTTGAAGCTTTGAATCGATTTGTATGTTTTTCTGTGTTTTGATTCGGACCACATTGACAATCTTTGCCTGACTGGGTGTGGTTACAAAGTTGATGGAGACTTGCACTGTTAGCTGTGGCATTGCCATTATGTAAACATGCTGTGATTTGACTTAATCCAGATGCTTCAAGTGAAACCATATTCATTCAATAACAATAACAAACAGAAATGTGAAGCAAACCTTACTTAGAGGGAGCAGTGTTGCATGATAACTGCTTCTTTTTTTCTTAACAACAATACAATGAAAAGCAAATTTTCTTTTCTAATGACTGTTTTCCAGCATCAAAAAAGAGCTATGCAGGGGCGCTGTTGGCCAAGTGCGTAGGGCGCGTGCACCTTGTAAAGAGGCTGTAGTCTTCGAAGCGAGCGGCCCGGGTTCAAGTCTGACCTGTGTCTCCTTTCCCGCATGTCATTCCCCACTCTCTATGTCCCTTATTTCCGACTCTATCCACTGTCCTGTCCCTCCAATAAAAGCCCCCAAAAAAGAGTAATTTCTTTACCTTCTGCTGTATGATAGAGAGGTTCTGATAACATACTGTATGTTCCATCCCAATACTGATTCTGATTTATTTCTAGACTAGCGTATCTTTAAGTATGTAATCAAGTGCTTTATAAAAACATGTATATTGTTTAACAGCTGATGGCCGACACTATTGAACCTGTTTGTCAACTGAAATATTACTTAAACCTGAAACCTTGCATACTGTTGAAATTGTTTTACAGATAGAATATTCTGTAGAATATTGGAAAACTGCTGACAATTTCCCATCACTGATTGAAGTTATGATCTCTTTCAGCACTGATCTGTCATTAGGTAAATTACCTTAAATCCTCTCTCCCATGCCTTTATGAAAAGAAAATTGCCAGTGGCAGCTATAATGAATCCACAGTCGAAGCACAGCACAACCTGACATGTTTTCTTGTAACTTAATTTCAGGTTTTCTCAATTGATGACTTTGGCTGTGACTGGTGGCCTCACCTTGGCAGCCACACTCAAGCTGACAGCTGAGCCTACACATTAAACACTTAACTTAGGCAGCAAGTCGTTTCATTTAACTTCGTTTTTGTAGAAGGGACAATATCAAGAGCTAAAAGATGTAAATGCACCCAAGCAAGCTGAAAAGCTAGTTTTCATCAGCTGCCCCTTTTTTCTAACGTTGTTTGCACCCCATAATATAAACGTAAAACGCTATGATGCATGATAGTACAACATACTACACTATTGCAAAACACTTTTACAGTAAAATAAAAACATGCTGTAATAGTTCGGACAACCGATGGGACTAATATTCATTTAAAGTGTGACTGTGTTTAGTATTGTTCCTCCCTTGCCTCAGGTAAAAACAGGAGTTTCTGTGCACTAACATCCCATGATGAACACTGATTGAAAATCATTTATTTTATGTTTTATGTGTCTTTAAATATGGACGTTAAATTGTCTGTTTATTAGAGTACAGTATGACCCTCTACATGGAACATTTTTTTTCTGCCTCACCCTCTCACAGCCCCACCGTTTTATTGGAAGAAATCGTGCCGCAACACACCGCTGAGGTTTCCACCTGTGGCTCAGAGTGATGAAGCATTAAGAAACAACTCCACCTCTGTCCCTCCTCGGCCTGACGCTTCCACCTGGCAGCAGAGACTTGGCTGGGAAGCACATGGTGGTCTCTCCAGCCGCCAAGGAGGTGCACTGACACCCTCACTGCTCACCTCTCCGTCCTCGTCAAACCTGCCTGGCAACAAGAACCATAACAATGAGCTCTCACACACGAACAGGTAAGATGGAAAAAAGAAATGAAGTATTCAAGAAGAAGACTCTTTCCACGTGTGTATAGTTGCTTTGACATGTAAAATTCTCCTACAGTTGTGATAAAAAGTAGAAGTAGACAATCTGCACTGTGCTGTGTATTAACCAGTGTATTTTTAAGTGAAGAAGAATTTGTAGATTATCCAGTGAATAATCATTCACACACTTGTGCATGATTATTTTTATGGCTGAGCTATATTTTACAAAATGACTATTATACTATTTATTATAAAGTTCCTTGATCGGCTTTTTTTATGCATGCAGTATTCTGCACAATCCTGTCATGTACGGCTCAATGCAAAAAAGGACCTGTTTAGTTCCACGTTTCCATGCCTCTTTTTTGAACTATCATCCAAGCCTAGTTAACACGAGATATGTTTAATGTCAGCAGATATAAAAAAGGCAAGCCTGAACATCCGTTCTTTTCATGACATGGTTGATAAATTGGTTTCTCCTCAGCCAAACACACCAAACTTTCTCTGTTGATTTCGTCATTTTCTACGAGAGCTCCTCAATCTTCTGAAGAGGGAGTGAAAGAGACAGAGTTGACATTTTGTACCAAATCAAGCATGGTGCACATTTCCCAACAGAAGTCAAAGATATCGTTTCATTTGCACCCAAGGAAGTGTCATTGTAGGTATCAAACACATTTCAGAGATCCATCCTGATGTTTTTTTTTTTTTTATAATTAGTATTTTATTTTATTTTTTCCATGAACAGTGTCACATTGTGATCAGCAAATCAAACAGCTGAATTATACTTATAAAACAATAATAATAAGAAAACAAAAACAATACAAACAATTAAGAAGAAATAAAAAAATAAATAATAATAATAATTCAAGACAAAAAAAACAAACAAACCCAAAGCAAACATATTTTTAAATTGACATGCACCATGAATTATTCCAATTTTCAAAACAAAATCAAAATCAATAATTTATGCTTTACTTCAAGATCTACCCCTAATGCCAATGTATTTCAAGTAATCCCCCCACTTTGCCTCATATTTCTCAGCCCTGTCCTTAACATTGTAAGACATACGTTCATATGATGCCACCTTTGCCAGCTCTGTGAACCATTCCTGAAACGAGGGCTCACCTGGGTTCCTCCAGTTTCTCATTAGAATTTGTTTTCCAACCATTATGCTTGTTTGTATGAAGTCCTTTGTTCCACAGTTAGATGTTTGCTGCGGATCACTGAGGACATAGAGCCTTGGGCAAAAGTCAAAGTCCATCCGAGTAATGTCTTTTATACGTCGATGTACCTTCAGCTAGTAGCTCTGAATCATGGGACACTCCCAGAGTAAGTGAAGAAAGGTTCCTTCTAATCTGCAACATTTCCAACAGTCCTTGCTGGCCGTAAGCTTCAGTCTGAACAATCGGGAGGGAGTCCAGTAGTAACGATTCAGGATCTTAAATTGTATAAGTTTAATTTTTATGTCTCTTGATACCCTTGAAACATTTTCACATATATGATCCATCCTGATGTTAAATCTGATAAAAGCTGTTACTGTCAGCTTAACATATAGATTTTATTTTTGCAGAATTGATATTTAAAGATGCAAATTCACCATGCCTTTCGTTGCTAATGTTGTTTCCAGTTGGAGCAGAAGTTGTAATAGTGTTGTTTTGTTCCTCATGTCATGGTCATGCAAGTGATTGATTTATAGAGGTGGTCCTTATATTGAAGTGTACTTTTATTAAGATAACTGTTAAACAGATTTGTGTACCTCCCAGAATATGGTGGCAAAGGACATTAAATAATAAACAGAATGATGTTACTGGAAGTGGTTGTTAACAGACCAGAGAAAATTCAGACCAAGTTTTAAATCGCTGTTAAGCAGCTTTCCCACATGTGGTATTGTTTTCTGGTCATAAATTATATTTCACAGTTGGTTTCTTTTTGCATGCTCAAAAATGAATTCCCTGCTGTGCTTAACCTTAACCAATGGGAGCTCCCCATGTGGCTGATTGGACTCAACAACCCTCTTTGCTAAAATCACAACCATGATGCAGATCTTCTTTTTCCTCTTTGGCAACTGCAGACCACAGTGGACAAAGGGACAATTGTTTCCTCCCTTACCCATCATGCTTTAGCTAAGTCTTGGTCGTATTAAACCCAATGATGTCACTGCCATTGATTAAATGTTGTGGTCCTGTGTGGCACAATTTGGGTTACTGACATCACTTGCTTTTCTCTTGAACTGGGAGTAAGGACATGGTGTTGTCGCAGCCAAATGGTGTGCGTCAGAAAGGATGTTTTAGGTCATCCCGAGCGCTTTTATTTTCTTTTTCTTTCCTTTTTTTCTGTAGTACATTGTGTTATGTAAGTGGAACCTTGGACTGGGACATGTATTTCCTTTTGTCCTCATTTTCGGGTAATTTTATTGCTCTGTCTATTCTCAGATCCCATGTGCATTTTTTTCCTCCAAAACATTTGAAGTTTCTGAAATAACCCCAAGGTATTGGATTACAATTGAACTGCCGTCAGTCCTGAGGTATGCTTGTCATTTTCCGGATTATTTCCTCAACGTCATTTGACTTTTTTTGTGCTTCTATGATAATAATCCTTACCTAATACCCAATAAACCTTTGAAATAATGGAAAAAACAGCCAAAATCTGGATCCCCAATCGTCACACTTTCAGCTCTGTAAGTCTTCTTTGAACTGTTTAAATTTAATACAGAGGCTTTGTTACTCCCTTAAATTATGTCAGTTGAAGAAGAAATATAATTACATTTTTGGAAAATACGTTTCTTATGATTCATAATGAAGCCAAATTTTCCAAACATAACTCCCAACACCGAAAATAGGTATTGGAAAGATCTGTTGACATTTGGTATCAAGCCAATACATTTCTCCTACCAGACTTTCCTTCACCTTGAGGAGCTCTGAAATTAAGAATGAAGCTTTCACTACTCAATTTGCCCTCCTGTTAGCAGTTCATTTTCCCCTTGTCGCCCTCCTGTCTGTGCAGTGTTGCTAAGCCTTTTTCCCCCCACATATGACAGATCATCATTTCCCATTCTCGAACCACCATTTTAGAGCATTGAAGAGGCCTTTTGTCCGGCTTAAACTTGGGTGGCAAAGGCTGGCATGTTGACATGCTACTTGGCATTTTGGAACTGGGTTTATGGCCTTGGAGCCGGAGCGAGAACACACACACAGACAAACTCTCTCATCCCAACAAGACTACCCCCCCCATTCCCCCTTCTCCAGTGGCAGTAATCGGTGGCAGGTCCTGGCTGAGGGGGGATCTTGCGTCAATAAATCGTCATGCAGAGCGACTCCCCTGCCTGGAACACAAACACAGAGAGGGGCCGTCTGCTGCTGGAGGCCTTGTATAGCTTGTTAAACCCCTCTGAGGCCTGAACAGTCTGACCAGGAAGAAAACTCATGCTGGGTTTAGTAGATGATGGTATTGTTTACAAGTCTGAGTTGGTACTTTATTTGTTGGAGTTATCCCAACCTTTTCATGGTGTTCTAGTTGTTGTTAGCTGAAAGTCGTGCTTGAAGCAAGAAGACTGTTGGGAGTCTGCAATTTTTTTGTGTCTGCTAGTATGCCGGTATGATTGCAGATTAAGACTGACTTTTCCCTGATTTAGTAAGACTCATGGCTCTTACACACTGCTAGTACTTACGCCTCTGTTACGCCTTGTCTGCAATTTATAACAAGCAGAGGCGAAGTTGCACCGCCCCTGATCTGCTAACGGAGGTAGTCACATAGGCATAACAGCGGGAATACAGCGGTGATGTGTAAAGTCGTAGCCGGCAGTACGGAACAGCGCTGTGTGTGTGTGTGTCCTGTATATGTGAAGCTCCGTCTGTTTCTTCCCACGCAGTACCCTTTTGCACTTCGGCTACACAGTGTGAAACCATTCACTGGGACACAAATATTACGATGATATTACGACGACCGGACTTAATTAAGGCACTGTTTTATAATTGCAATCTTTAAAGCGCTTGGACTACCGAGAGTTTGAAGTTCCTGGAGTGGCAAGAATAAACCTCACAGGTGATTGTCACCTCTTTCTACATCTCCCTCTATCGGCAGCTCAGTTTGTAGAGGCGGTTGTCTCTCAACAGGCTCCGGCAGCAACATGTCCGATGTGTCCTTGGGCAAGACACTTAACCCCAAATTGCTCCTTCTGCTTCGTCTGCGGCGTATGCAAGTGTATGAATGGGATTAGTTACTTCTGATGGTCACTCTACATAGCAACCTCTGCCATCAGGGTGTGAATGGGAAGGTGTGACATGCAGTGTAAAAGCGCTTTGAGAAGTCAAAAGACTAGAAAAGTGCAATACAAACTCAAGTCTATTTACCATTTACCATTTATCCCACTTTCCAAACCCAACCCAGTTGCAGCAGATTGCTGTTCAACATGAGTCTGGTTCTGCCCGATATTTCTGCCTGTTAAAATATTTTTCCAAACCATTGCTACATTGCTATTAGATGTTGCTTAGTGCTTTGCTCATGTTATGTCTCTGTGTACAATAAAACTAAGAGTACAATCTAGACCATGCTCTGTTAAGTGTCTTGAGATAACACTTGTCATGGATTGGCGCTTTAAAAATAAAGATTGATTGATGGATTGAATTACAAAACAAGTACACATTACAATATTTAAAAATAATGCCACATCACTCAGTATCGGATAGTATTAAGGTTATAGAGGTCCACTTTGTTTGCATGTGTGTTTCCATCTATCCCTGCATCCTCACATTAATTCATATCTTTAAACAAATGCATTGAACAAAAGTCAAACAGCAGAGCCCAGCAGAGTGTAGGCAAAATGAAACATTTTACTTTAACTTGCATGTTTTTAGAGTGGGTCATTATGAGGGGTGTTGCTTTTTTCTTTCTGTCAGTCATTGCTGCAGTGTTGAGGTACAGGCTGGGAGCTGCTGCGAGGACTTGGTTTTTAAAATAAACACGAGAATCGCACCTCCTCACTTTTTCTGAGTCTCATTCAAGCTGCTGATCCTCGGCAGATGGTTGTGAATTATTCATGTCAAGTTTTTGGGACGAGCACGGCCATGTGTAGATTTTTATCGCAGAGATTTTTTCACAATCGAAGAGGAGGGGAGCTGTGATTGAGAGGGCTGACGGCACAATAAGTGCTATACAAAAGATGGTGGAGTGTAAGCAGCTAATGCCAGATATGACTGTTGTTATTGTTTTTCCCGTTGTGATCGATGAAGCGCTGGGATGTCATTACGTAGGATTTAAGTTTCTTTTTTATTGCCAATGTTACAATCTGTGTTTGGTTGTTTTGTCATCAACTTTAGGATCATGTCTTGTTCTGACATTTAGCTTTTTGTGCTTTGAGGATAAAAACCATGCATGTAGTGCTGAACTATGAATGCAGAGATAAGACTTTTAAGCATTTCTTGAGACACTTTTCACGTCAAAGGTTTATTTTTAGGCTTTTTATGCCTTTATTTAGAGATAGGTCAGTGGATAGAGTCAGAAATCTGGTAGAGAGAGAGTGGGGAATGACATGCAGGAAAAGAGCCACAGGTCAGATTTGTACCCGGGCTGTCCGCTTGGAGGACTATAGCCTCCTTATATGAGGCGCGCCCAATAACCACTAGGCTACCAGCGCTCACCTCTCGTCAGATTTGAGTGAAATATTTTGCAGGTTTGTGTTTTTGGGTCAAGTTTCCCCTTTGAGCAAATTTGAAGCATGTTATTTCTTCCTGCGCTCAAGCAGAGTAAAAGTGTATATTGAGTAACCGAATGTAATCTGAAGCGTTAGATTCAGAGGTAATCAAAGCTGCTGTATAATGTGGCCTCCTGCTTCTGAAATAGGACTTTCTAATTCTCTCACATGCCCTTCCTTCTCTTCTGTCACTCTCATTTCCTATCTGTCTTCTTTTCACTCTGTGTCTCAGTTTTAATCAGGAACTGTAATAAGGACTCGCAGTGGGAGCTATCAAAAGCCCTGCAGTGGTGGATTAAAAGAGAGTGGCTAGTGTCTGGGCCAGGCCACTGGAAAGGGAAGAATAATCTTCAAAAAGGGAGCTTAACCCCTGCTGGCCCACGCTGAGGATTCCTCGTTTACAGGGGCCATCGAAACGGGGAAAAGGCACAGGCTGTTAATTGATATGTTAGTCTTCACTTTTAGAAAGTTGTCTTAACTCATTCAAGCTAAAAAGCTAAATTAAGTTTAGCTCTGAGTTATTCAGGAAGTTTTGAGGGAGAGTGATGCTGTTCTGAATGCGTGCAGCTGCACTCACAGTTACTGCTGCTATCTAGTGATTGTCCAGAGAGAGAGCCAGAGGGACACAATAGCACTCTTCTCCTATCTCTGTTTGATGCATTTGAGTGCTGCACAAATGTTATTGTTCTCATTTATCCTTGGCTCTGCAAAAATCTTCCTCAATGGAACGATGGATGGGAATGAGAGTTGTAGCAGACTAAACAGAAGCCCTTTTTTTTTTACAGAACAATGGAAGCTGCTGAGGAGAAATAAGATTACTGCCTCATTATTGTCTTCCTCTCCACAGCTTTTTTTTCTCCAGAATATTCCACTCAAGTAATCTCATTGCCAGATGAAACAAGTGTGCAATTTAGCCTTATTATTTAGCATTCAAAGCTTTGCTTCTGCAGGAACGGAAGTTCACAATTGAATTATAGTTTTGTACTCAAACTGCTGGGTCTGTTGTTTCAAACCCACGAGGATTCACCAATCTTCTTTTTGTACTTTCACTATTAATTATTCCATGGTGTTTTGATTGATGTTGAATCTTGCCTAGGTAATGTGGTATTGGCCTTTTTAAAATTTCATGCATAAAGTACGACTTCCTTATTGTGTTTCCTATCTTTATGCTTTTTCCTCTGGCTGCCTTTTAGCACACTGATCAGTGAAGTGAGTCGTCTTGAAGCTTAATCCCACATGTGCTGCTACTCTGCAGGGAACAGTATGTTAGTAAGACTCAGCGGGTGTTGAGTCAAGAGAGTTAAACCCAATGCTATATTACCCTTATGCCATGAAAATAAACATGATATTTAATGATGTCAACATGTCTGCCTGTATACAGTTTAGGTTAAATTAAATCTAGGGCCAGTAAATGCTATGAGCTCCAATGAACACAATCAATACATTTTTATCTACTTAATTGAAGCAGCGTAATTTGGGTTTTACACGATTACCAACTTCCAGGCTTTTCAATAAAATGGTGAATCTTTTCTTTAAAAAAGAAAAAAACTGAAATAATAGATATATGAGGTATCTGTTTTGGTAATGAAATGCTTTGGGATGGAAAATATGACAAAGATTTGCCATTGGACTTTCAAAATAAAGGTTTATCTTTAGATTGACGCTATTGCTATTGCTATAAGATCTAACATGTACTTTATTATCCTTGTAGGAGAATTTGTTTCTGACTTTGTCCTGTAGTTGCACAGATAACAATAATCAAACACACTCCATATTTAAAACACATAACACATCACACAACTGTAGAAACTCCATGTAACAGTTTCCACATATACATGACAGTATGCTGCACAGCGAGATAGCCCAGATGTCCAGCCAGTAACAGATATGGAGATTAAGAACATACAAAACCTTGAAGATTAACCCGTAAGGATCCACATCTGCTTCTCAGCTTAGAGGCGGGGTGAAATGCAAGCGGTCACGTTCACTCTCTTATCGACTTTGAGTCCTCTGTGCATCAAACAATCCTCAGTACAGTAAGACACAGAGTACTTCTGTATTTGAAAACCGCTGCACAGGTTCAACAGGGGACAGCGAAGAAGAGTGAGGCAGGTCAGGTGGGTCTCCAAGGTGGTAATCCTCCTGCTTCTATGAAGAAAATAAAATCAAAAGTTCCCAGAAGTTACACAATCCCTTTTAGGAAGGGCTCAGTGCACCCTAGGTCTCCAAGGGCAGAATGAACTTTTCCAGGCACTAATCCGAGGATAAGCCCTGAAACAGAGGCCGGCAAACTCGGCTCTGTGCTGTGGTGGACTGAAAATGCATGAAAAGCCCCATGGAGATGTTTTGTTCGCTACAGTTGTTCACTTTTTAGACTGACTCAAATTACAATCACTCACCCCACCCTCTTCCGGACCAAGACATGCCAGGATAAACTATCTAGTCCAAGGAAAGAAAAAAAAAAACACTCTTCCCAGCTCAGACTCTCCTAGCTTGGTTTTATGTAGGTTGAATACTGCTGGGGTCCTTCATGGACAAGCATTTCTGTTAGGGATGGTAATTAATTAAATGCTGTTAAAGATTAAATTCAATTGAACATTCTAACCAACTCATCAACAGGAGTAAAAGGAGTAATGACCACATACATAGGGATATAAAACACTGTCTCTTTGTCTTTTATAATGCTGTTGAAGCACATCCAGTGGATCAGCAAGGGAGTACCTACTTTATTAAGATGTTTACACCAGGATATATGTTTAAGAGGTGCAACATTAGCTGACACTAAGCACCTTTTCATCATTCAATGAATTCTTTGGGAGGCAAACAATGACTTTGTTTACTTTATGCAGACCTAGTTTATTGGACTTAAGTGCCCCTCTCGATTAGAACCAGAAAAAGTAGTTTTCAGATGGTGTGTCTAACTGATTGTAGATGATTGTTTTTGACAGCATGTGCACTGGATTGCAAGAGATTTACATAGTGTGTGTTTTAAGGATGTTTATGAAGTAGTGGGTTGCCATACACATTGCAGTGCACTCCCATCAGATTGAACTGTTCAGCGCTTTAATCTCAGTTTACACACTATTACATCACAGGTTCAGTTGTGTACAAAACACAGCCGATTTCTTTTCTCGCATTTTGAAGTCTTGATGGTTATAAATATGTGACACCTTTCTTACTTTTACAGGTATAGAGTTAACATCATTACCCAAACATTTTCACAAAGTTTGGCTGATATCAGGATTTGCAACATTAAGTTGTCTTAGTAAAGGTTATCTCATTGACCTCATTGCATCCCCATTTTCTGTCAGAATCCAACATCTGTGTCACGACACACAGACAGCAAAGGATTCTACGCATTGGCTGCACCTTATAGATGACTCTTTAAATGGGTCTCTTTGCTCCTAGGCCACTCAAAGACCCTTAATTGGACACTTTCTTTCCCCTGACCCTGACTCCTGTATCGCCCTTTTTATGCACCAGGTCTCCAAATAACTGATGAAATTCAGTCAGTAGCAGGAGACCAGTGCTAATCAGCCCCAAGCGGCGAACGACTGGTGTGCCTGAGATAGAGGAAGAGGGCTTCAAACCAGGAGTTTTTCTGGATTTATAACTCTGATTCAGCGGGGGAAATCAGGCTTGTTAAAGTGAGCGTATTATGTTCCTCACTAAGAGCCTTCTACTCAGCAAGGCTTTGAACCCCTACTGCTCCACTGGAGCTGCTCAGCTGCCAACGCTAGACTCTTGTGGTTGTACTTGGCAGCTTGCATGTGTGAATGTGTGTAATGTGAAAGTCTTTTTTTTCCTTTTTTTTAAAGCATGCCTGCTTAGTAAACATCCCTTAAATAAATGACGGTTAAGATCCCTTCTAATAGTGTTTCTAACGTCATAGCTTTAAAAAACGGCCTTGATCCTGTGTGTTGCAAAAATTGCAAGAAAAAATTGTTACACTCGGTATAAACTTTCTACATGAAATCTGGTCTGTTTCATTATTTTCAAATCTTCCCCTGTTGATTGAAAACATGTATTCCTTTATCAGGTATAGTGGAGGATAACTATGACCTGCAGTATACAAAGTCACATAACGGAGACATGGTCACAATGTTTTGACTAAACATGCTTGATATTTTGGACTTGGAGGGACCAATGACAGCGTGGTTGTTTTGCAAAATGTCAAGTTTATGTTTCAGGTATATTTAGCCTCGATGAGTGAACAGCAAAAACCTCAGAAGTTTTAAACAGTCAAGTCGAGACAAATTCAAGTCACTATAACCATCTATTTCATTCTCCAGAAAGGAGGAATGAGGATGAGCGCTGCAGTGGAGTTTGACTTTAGAGGAGAAAAACACACACCCTATATGCTCTGTAGCCACAGTGGTTCCTTGATATTAAATTAAATTAAGAATTGCATTTAAAGTTTTTACATTTTTGGTTAGACTGTTATTCAGGAACAGGAAAATATGAAATGCACTCTGAGTCTGTATCAGCTGTAGCTAATTCAGTTTAATCCCAGAAGTTGACCAGAAGACAGAATGAAACTACCTTTCCCAGTTTTCTTTTGATATTCATAAAGCTCACTTTAAAAAAAAGAGCACTTACTTGACAATTTAGTTTTACATCACTTAAGGAGTATACTTAAATATGGGATTTTTTTACTTTGTTGCTAAGCAATTTTCAATTCATTTCAGACTTTACCGACTCAAGGTTCAGCTAAAAGACAACAAGAGACAGAACAAATAACATGCAAAAGCACAATTAGAGTTCATGTTTGATGATGCAAATGTAAAATAAATGTCTTACAAAGATTCATCTGTTTATCTTTAAACTGGAAATGGTTTAGTGCAGCAACAGCTGATATAAATGGGCTAACAGGGCTAAGTTCCCCCTTTCTATACAATAAAGATGAGAAATTTTTTCTTCAAATAACTTACAACAGATTTTCTAAACTTTGTTGGAACCTAGAATGGCAACTGAACCTAATTGGTACAATAAAACACCCAATATCTTTAAATGGGCTTTTTTTTTTTTTTTTTTTTTTTACAGCCGTGAGCCCAGGCCCCGTAGCATCCTCTTCTGTGCACTTCAGTAGTTAACGAGTGACAGGTCTAATGACATGCCCCCTTCATTTGCTGATTTTTTGGGCTAGATTCATTCAACCCATAGGCCACCAACTTGACCGGAGACAAAACTGTAGCGTTGCAGAATGAGGATAAAAGTAGCTGATGAGAATGATGCTGGTTAAGTTTCACATGTAGGATGTTTGATAAAACTGAGATGATTTCATTTTCTGAGGCAACGAGCCGGCAAAAAAATGTATACATAGATTTCTAAAGACAGTTTGGAAAGTTTTGACTGCTGCTGTCACACATATCTGACGTGCACCTCACCGTATAGATTGCTGAAATAGTATGCTAGCATCATGTTAAGCTACTTGAAGTCTCTGTAAGCTTGCTTTCATTTAGTTTGCCCTCAAGTGTGGCGTATAGGTGAACATATAAGCTCTGACACTCTTCATCCACAACCTCAACAACTCTTCATACTGTTATCAGACTAGATAAGCTTAAGGCCTGTGGGCTTAATTTTCATGAAAATATGCCAACATAAACTCAAACGAATATGCAATGAATCCTCCATTGCACATAATTATCCAGCTAAGTGTTCCCAGCAGCCTACATGAGTTTACAGTGTTGCACCTAGGAACCCTGCTGAAGAAATCTGTGCAGGATCATCGAGTTCAGCAGCACTCCTCATCAGTCAAATTGCATGAAACCGAGGTTTTGTTGTCCTCCCACATTTGTAATTTACCAGACTTTTCCTTCATCCATTTGCATAACATAGCAAGCTCATTACTTACCTTTCAGAAGCATAAGCCTTTGAGATGAATGAAACAACATAGATTCATATTTGCTGTTGGCTGGATAAACGACCGGTGTGAACACGCTGAATAATTATACTGCTCAGTATGACCCGTCAGATTGTCAACACAGTTAATTGTCAAAACGGTGACTACCTTAATGGTTTTGTTCTTGTCCGACTGTGTTACTTCGCTCATTGTTTGCAAGCAGTGGAGAAGTGGTATGGACTGTCTGGGCAATGCTAAGTTGAAATATTAAAACTTTGTAAATCTTTCAGGCAAACTTTGCTCGGAGGGTTGATTTAGAAAACCTTTTTGCACGTTTCTCTCATCATTTTACTCTAACTCTGAAAGCCTCAGTGATGGCTATTTCATGCTTAACCATCTCCTCCTTGCCACCCTGACTCTGATTTTGTCTTTGTGTCAGCGCCTATCAGGCTCACTGTCAATTGCACACGATTGGACTCTAATGAGCATCCGTGCAATGACAAGCCACACAGCAAGCATTTCACTCGCATGGAAATGCAGTGGAAGATGCTGACACATCGTGTAGCACACGCAAACACTGGTCCCTCCGTGGGAATGTTTATTTGACCTGACAAAGATGATGCACTCTCAGAGGGGCGCGTGGAACAATTGCAGAGTTTGTACCCGGCACAGTGGGTGCAGAAAGCGACACTTGGGCACTGGATGTTGCCAGAGCATTTAATGGAGGTTATCTCATCACATGAAGAAGGAAAAATGTAACATTTGACGCTTCTCCATCTTGAGATAAATGGGTGGTGTTTCTTACTTGACATTAGAGATGAATCTTTGGGCTTGTGTTTCACCTCCCAGCACTGCATTGATTTAGTACTGTTGGTATACTCTTACTGTTAAACTTCACCAGTCATTTTCACTTTCTAGTGAACATGTTTGGACTGATTTATTTTAGACACCTCTCTGATGTGCTTCTAGGTTAGCAAGCGGGAGTCTTATCTGTAAGAAGAAGCCAATGTTTCTATACCATTCAAGTGCATTTCATGTTTTATTGGGTTTGCAACTTAAGTTTATGTTCCGCCAGAAACTTTTGCACGCCTAACCCCTTCATCACCATGTATATATTTTTAAATTCCCCATTCAAACAATAAAACACAAAACTTTGCATATTGACTTGATCTGTCTGTTAGTTATAAGGCAACTTAAAGAAACCTACCACTGTCAAACTTATTGTATAAACACATAAGCAGCAAAATATTGCAACTTCACAGCAGTTTGATCATGATGATGTTACATGGATGGTACTAAGGGCATGCATGCATGCATCATTAGTTGTACTGATATTGGGTTTAAGGTCAAATTAATGCTTAAACATATGAGTGAAAAATCAATTCAAGGTCATTTGCGTAACTCCTTTGAGAGCTGTGTAGCTACGGGATCATGCATGTCAAAATTTGAATCTCAACATTTTCACATGTTCATTTTTAGAACTGTGTAAAGTAAACTAAAGCAGTACTTCTTTTTTCAAGATTTCATTTTGGGCGTTTTGCCTTTATTGGATATGACAGTGGAGAGAGAAAGAAACAGGGGAGAGAGAGTTGGGAATAACATGCAGGTAAAGAGCAACAGGCCGGACTCGAACCCGGGCTATAGCCTCGGCGCATGAGGCGTGACAAAAACGCTATGCCATCTGCACCCCATGAAGTTTTCTGAACTCTCCTTTTATGCCAAACTAGCACAGTTCACCCAGAATCAGAACCTTTTTTAAAGTGACAGTAAAAGCAGTTTATGTTCTTGGTGAATGAACAAAGAGAAGCGGAAAATAATGATGTTTCTGATCTATTTATAGACACTATCAATTGACACAAGTCTTCCACCCCCTCAAGTGTTTTCCTCTCACAAATGTATTCACACATTCATTGAGCGAACAGAGAACGGTTTGTTGAAAGCACGGATCTAATGGGGCCCCTTTCCCCCTTTTGTCTCCACCAGACACACAGCAGCCTCATGCCAAAACACGAGTAAACAAACCACAACAGAGTTCAAAGTCAGCAGGGAAATTTACAGCTTGATTTGTGATGATGGTTTTCAGTCATCGAGGATATTTATTTGCATAATACTTTCACTCCAGATGTTGTTCAAGTTAGTCATAATTTTATGACCCAAATAAGTATAACCAGTTCTCAGGTATTTGACCACTGCCTGCGTGCATAGCAACAAAAGAGCTCATGATTTGTGAGCGTATTTCATAAACCTCAATGAGTGCGTTAACCTCCACATGGTCTGTGTCATTGTAGGTTTGCAGAGTGATGTGTTTTGTGGGTATTACGTCCACAGAGGATCAAGGCAGCCTGTTACATTACCCGATGAAGTAAAGACCCTGTAATAATGTCAACACTGATCTAAAAGCAGCCCGAGATTACACTGCCCCAATGATGTAATCACACTGACCTTAGTGGCCAATGTAATGTCCTTTAATGTGCTGCTAATACACAGTGATGTTGCTGTTTTTGATGGTGGCCTCTCCTTCTGTGGAATGACTGTCAGCAGGGCAGAGGCGAGTAAACAGAGAATTTCCCCGAGGAGGTCATTATCTCTTATAAAAGGCTGAAAGCTGATCACAAGCTGTGAACTTTCACAGTAAATCGACTGGTGATGTTTCAAGTGGTGTTGTTGTCATCATCAGAGTAGTCAGCACCTTTCCATTTCCACACTTATTGAACGCTGGGCCATGTGACAGTCACGGAATCAAGATCACACTGAGGCGCAGAGCAAGATCCTAGCAGAGGCCCTTAAAGCCTCAGGGCCAGGGGATGTTTTTTTTAGTTTAAACTTTAACAGCAACTGTTTGTTTCCAATGATTGATTGATTGATATGACTTCATTGTCGGACATGGTCTGAAATTTGTCTTGCATCATCACAGCGGCTCCATTTGCGACATCAAAATTAAGACAAGATACAGAGATACAACATTCAAACACCAAACAAACATTCATAGGCCTTCAAGTTTCTTTGCTCGGGGATTCAGCTCCACATTCAATTTTAGAATTGACTGGTGAACAAAAGAGTGTTTCAGTCTAACCTTATTAGAACGTGGGACCCTGTATTTCCAGTTTGATGGTCATAGTTCATATTCTGTGTTCAGAGCGTGGTCAGGATCAGAGGCGATGCAGTTAGCCAGCCTTAACATGCTTTTTTCGTAGGCCGTCTTTGCATTGGCTGGCCTACAATCTTTGAGCAACAATGGAGAGAATGTGTGTTATTTTCATTTTCCAGGGGTGCTGCAGTTTTTCACAGATTGACCGGGATGTACATCTAATCTCGTTAACTCGACACATAATAGAAATTGCCATTAATGGTCTAACACAACTAGCTTCTCAATGTAATGCTACAGTTGTGTCAGAGGCCAACAGTCAGTAGCCTGTAGCGTGTGGGCTGAGCTCAAAAGATCATCAGAGAAATCGGGCGTTCAATGACACCGGTCGCTCAGTTACACTGCAGAGGTGAACGGAAGAGGAGGCTTAAGTTTTTACTTTTGTTTGTAAAATAAGCCCATTTAGAGATGTTGTGTTTTTTTCTTCTTAAAACTGTTCAGTTTGAGGGGCGCCAGTAGCCAAGTGGTTAGTTCGTGCGCCCCATGTACGGAGGCTGTAGTCCTCCAAGCGGGCGGCCCAGGTTCAAATCCAACCTGTGGCTCCTTTTGGGCATGTCGTTCCCCACTCTCTCTCTCCCTGATTTCAAACCCTATCCACTGTCCTTTCTCTAAAATAAAGGCACAAATATAAATGTGTTCAGTTTGGTTGTTACTCTAGTTTCCACCCACATTTAAAACAATCTGTTGTAAATGATTTAAGAACAAATTTTCTCATCTTGTATAAGAAATGTAGTGTCTAGCCCTGCTAGCCCATTTATACCAGCCTTTCCTGCACTTAACCAATTACAGTTTAAGGAAAAACATTTGCTTCTTTGTAAGACATGAATTTTAATATATTTGCATTCTAAAACAAGAACTTTAATTGTGCTTTTGTACGTTATTTATTCTGTCTTTTTTTTTCATTTAGCTGAATGTCGAGTCTGTAAAGTTTGAAATGATTAAAAACTGGTCATCTTAAAAAAAAAACCCATATTACAGTTTACTCTGAATGTGATGTAAGTGTTTTTGTTTAGAAAAGAAAAGTAAGATATATGAATATCTTTTTAAATTGAAGGGAAAGGGGGGCATCAGGCCCAAAACCAAACGGATTCACTTGTGGTGTGTACCCAGCTTTAGTGGAACTAGCATCAAGAATTGTACTGTTTACTATGAGCGCAAAGTTTTCACGTGACAAAGAGATGAGATTGTTGGAGATTTTTTGGTGTTGCTTGTGATTTCTTTCTCTGGCAAATTAATTGCAAGTTTGCCCAACATTGCAGAAATAGAACAAGTGTGAGCTCTGTCTGTTTGCTGACACAAGTTATTTTCACTGGGAAAAACAGAAACTACATGATGTTTGCTTGCATGTTTCCCACTACACTTTTATTTATTTATTATTGCCATCTTTATCAGAAATTAACCTATCATGAGAATCAGGCAGGATACCGTTGTTTAAAATAACCATTGTGATGGCTGCTGATTACGATAACAGTGTTTTTTCATCACTACTTTGTAAATCTTTGAGTCTGCTCTTCAAATGAAGTAATTTGAGGAATTAACATTTTTGCTAGAAGTTTCCACTTCAAATTTCAATAGAAAATGTCTTACATACTGCATGCTGCTGATCTTAGCCAATGACGGTAGAAGACTCCCAGTTTGCCTGCATTTTTATTCACATATGATCAGGGGAAAAAAGGAAATTTGTCCAAGGCATGACTTCTTCTGCCCAATAAACAACCTCTTCTCTAAATCAGCAGTTAGGTAAACCAGCTTGAGAGCTTTCAATTGAATTGACACAAAAGATACATATTGGCTGCTGACATTGATGCACGCATCAGTGCATCTCTATGACTGTTGTTGTCCCCTGACCTTTATTCTACTACCATCTGCACGCTGACACATTTGCTGTGTTGTGAAATATCTCAAAGTTGTGAATGAAATGCATGAAAATTCCGAAGCAGGATGAATTGTAAAAACTGAAGTAATGTCCAAAATGTCTTATTTCTTATGCTACAAAAACCATATTGGCTTAAACACCTGAAAACACTTTAAAGATGTTTATATTCTTAGCTGCTAAAGTCAGATAAAAACTATGCTAAACATCAGTATTGTCACTTTGAGCATGTTGCCATGCAAACATGTAGCTTCTGCCTTACAGATCCACTAAAGAAATAACCTTCTTTACAAACACAATCAAAAGAAAATGACTGCACAATTAACTAACAAAACAAAGATACGGTCTGAAACAGAATCATAAAATAGGTTATTTGAAGCAATAGTAAAAACATTGGTTACAATCATTCTTAGGATGTCAAAAGTTAAATGAGGACACTTTACTGAAGAGCCGGACGACACAAAGGTTGCTGTGATTTTCATATCTTAAGCTCAGTGGTTTCTCAAAACAAATGTCAGAGCTGGGTCAGTTTGACATGACTTTTTTAAACGTACTCATAGCAGGTCTGCAATATGCATCCCCAAAATAGGCTGGTACATGCACACATCTTAATGATCCCTGTTCATGGGCAATTAAAGGCATTTTACTGGCGTTTGAACCAAAAACCTTTTCGCTCCAAGATTGGAAGCATTTGGAACCGTTCTGCTAATATTCTGGCCAGAGAGAAGGTCAGGCTGAACATAGGCCTCCGTTATTGAAGGCCCTTTTGTCAACATGACGACAATAAACAAGCGAGCCATTCTCAGCTCTGCTCTGCGGTGCTTATGCTGCATGAAAACAAGCGTGACTATTTTAATTGTAATTAGTGGGAGAAAATTGGTGTAAAGGCTGAGCCAATCAAAGGGAGTGAATAACTGTGTGTGTGTGTGTGTGAGTGTGTATCTGTTAGTGTATGCTGATATACTCCTTGTATAGTTGTCGGGGGCAAGCACAGTCACAGGCTCTTTCATTTCTCCCTTTTATGTGAATAGTGGAGCTGTCATGACTGACACTTCATGAAATGGCGCTTTAAAAAGCAGCAGTCAAAGGGCGTAATTGTAGCATGTTTAGTCATACTGTTAATATATTGGTTAGTGTGAGAGTGTTCCAGAGGGGTTTGTTCTACCTTTATTCAGTGGCTGCTTCATTAGCATGACTCACATCCTGACATTTCAATGCCTGTGTGTCATCTCACTGTCATCTCAGCCACTTAAAATCTGCAGCTCGCTCGGCTGCTCAGTGAAGCTTTCAGTAGCGCTCTCACCGATGTTTCATAAGGCCAGTCTGTGAACACTTAATGAAACACTGGACACGGCCACTGTGATGGATTTCTTTGGAGAATAAAAACTGAATCTTTTTCTCCCTGCTAACTAAGGTCGCTGTACAATTAGGAAAAATGACAAATTGATAGAACCTGATAAAAGATGGTGAAATAAGAGTAAGCTCATCCTGTTTGCATTGTACTTAGATGGACCTTGAGTTTTACATTACATTCACAGATTATAATGGAAGCATAGGAACCACAAGCCATGCAAGCAGATCTGTGAAAAAGCTCCGCCTGTTGACGGTATGAATCATGGACGTAGTGTCATTGACATGGTTCCTGAAGAAGCATTTTGCAGCCAACTGATGGCGGTCACCATATTGGAGTTGCTATCTCTACCTAACTTGTGTTCATTCTACTAACAGGCAATGAGTTGGATTTAGGGCGGACCTTAAGCCGCCCTGGCAAGCCCCCACCCTTGTCTGTCGTATCAGCTACGCCTCTAGTTATGCCATTGATTTCCAAAGTGGGGCACGGGACCCCTAGAGGGGCTTAGAATTATGTCAGGGAAGGCCCAGCACCGCTTAACAAAAAAACATCGCGCATCGTTTTCCACTGTTAGTAAAGCACGGCACATTTTGTGAGAACACAAACATTTTTTTCAACATTTTCACAACCTTAGTGTCCAGAACCGTCCATGCTTCTGCTTGTTTTTAATGTGCTTGTTATCTCGGCTGCATTGGAAATGACGGAATACTTTCGAGAATAAATAAAGTTTGAATTGAATTGAGTTGAAGTAACATCACTCAAAATACTTTGTGGCAGCAAATTGCATGCCAAGAAAAATTGGTTGGAAAATGTCAACAGAGGGGGTGACGTCAGTTGTTTTGGGGCCATAATTAATTTACAAGACACTGTCCATGCAGTTTATATGTTTAAGTTGAATATGTTTACTTTTTTTATATCCTCACTTTTAAAATTCTAATTATTAGACAATACAAATATCAATCTAACCAAGCCAAGAATAATATGGTAAGTTGTATTTTTACAAATCAAGGTTTTAAATACCATATAATATCCATTTGAGGACATACTTCCTATCCCTGGAATGAACATGAGACCTCCAAAGCTTAGAGTTTGTTTTTCCAAAGGATGATATATTCCTCCATCTACCACAGACAAAGCCTGATCTTACTCAACCCCGCCCCCTTCCCCATATCCCTACATTTGCTTCAGTCAAACGATTTATGTCTAATTACCGGTTATAAGCTCTGCACTTCCTCTGACAGGCTCCATATTAGAAACCAAATCTTATAATTAACCCATCCTCTCACATGAAAGTAATGGCAGTGCTCTGCCTTGTCAGAGACCCATGTTGATAGTTCTGTCATCTCAGCCCGGCCTCCCCATCGCTGCCTCTCCAAATATCCCTCCAGTTTAAGGAAAGATGAGCTGCTTAATGGCCTGCTCACTAGATGACTGAAGAGATTGACCTTGAAGGTTTTTTTTTTTAAGTTGAGTTATCTGAACAGAGAAAGCATCCACTAGATCCACATTAAGGATGACGTATGGTCTGAATGACTTTAAACAATCGACATGTTCAAAGCTTTCACTGATTTTTACAGAAAATGCTCATGTTATTATCATTAAATAAACAGCCTCATGACTAATCTGAAGTCTTAATAGAACTTTGTGTGATTTCTACATCACACAAAGCTGTAGGATTTAAAATAGTAACAGTGGAGGTAAGGGTGCAACAGATCACAAATCTTACAGTTCAGATTGAATCACATATTTTTCACAAATTAGATTCTTTTTTTGTTGAGATCTGCCAAAAAAAACCAAAAGCTGCTTTTCTATACCTCAGTTAGCCATGGCTTCTCATGGGTTGACTCTAAATGTGCATTTTAACAGCACTACAAATCAAAATGTGTATCCATGCATCCTCAATGTTTTTATTGACACAATGCTTCAGTTCCAATCATAAGAAACAAACAGTCAGATAAACCTGATGTCCCTTTTTATTCGGAAAGTGTCTTTAAAAGCTGCATCATTTCAATAACAGTATCTGTTACACCACAACTAAAAACATTCACATTACAAACACAAAATATATACTGTATATGTGAATAACAAGTTTGCTGTTATCCATAAAACTACGTTTTTTTCAGTTTGAGCTTTGACAATGCCAACCCTGTAACATAAGCTCACCGTTACTTTAGCAGATGTGTGTGTCTCTGCACCGGCTGCTCCTGCTGCGTGTGTTACCTTAGACTTAACAAACAGGGAGTGTGCATTTCTGGGCCTTTGTAATGGAGTTTGCTTTTACTAAGCTACAGGCTACAGCGGGCTGTGAGACATTAGTGAGAACTTTACTAATGTTAAGTTTCTGTGTGTGGTCAAACGCAGCTACTGGCTGATACCTGCACGATAAACGCTGACATGGTGAGATTGAATGGAGAAAAAGTTGAAGCCACGTGTCATACAAAGTATCTATACACAATGAAACATCAGCACTTTCTGTACAGGTTCTGCAGCGTGAAAGTCAATAATAAACATGAGAAAAAGATGGACTGTCTTCATATTTGTACAGCAGATCTCCATCGTGCACTACTTTCACTGAGACTCTTCACAGGGATTAAGCCGCAGTATATTTAGTTAAAACAATAATGATACTTTATCAATCTTTCTACAGACCACATGCAGTCCAAACTGTGGGAGGTGATCTGAATGGATCACAGATCAACTGTGATCTGTTGCATCACTACTTAGAGGTATAAATAGCCTGGTCATTAAATCTTAAACATCACATCACTGTAGCTGTATTTACAGGCAGCATTGATTTTGTTTTCTACAACATATAAGACATATCATTTCTAAATTCACTATTTGACCATGATTTAAATTCATTTAAGTTTCCATCTCTAAAAATGATGAACAGTAATGACTGTTGGTTCTATGTTAGCATTTATTTATGAGGTGCTTTCTTAAGCTTTAAACAACACTTGTGTGAGACTTGGCTCTGCTTCAGATTGCTGCTGCTGCTGACTGATATAAGGGAGTTTTTGGAGTGGATTAGTGTTACTGAAGGAGCTTGTTGACATCAGATGGCATGGGAACTACGAATCCACACACAAGGCTCAGCTAAGGAGCTCATGCAAACCTGCAGCAGGCACGTAGAGAGGGGGAAAAACAAATAAACTAAGCCCAAAGCAAGTATCCCCACACTTGGCGTGTTCCCATAGACATTTGGACGAGAGGGAGGATGGATACGATGAACGCTCTGGTTATCAGGAGAAATGCCTTAGTGGGGTCTCAGTTTTTGGTATATACAAAGAATATTAATTATAGCAATGCAATAATATCTTCATTTTTTTATCCAAGCTGGCAGTTTAAGCCCAATGTGACAATGGATGATTGTGTAAACAGGACACTCTGAAGATAAACAAAGTTTATATCCCAGAGCCTGCCATGGAAAATATGAATACCAATAATAATAACAGTAATGACAATGACAGTGCAATCCACCCAGCATCAGATTGTTGGTAATCCTACAGTAAACTCTCACTAATACATGAGTGAATCAGTATTATTACAGATAATCCTCTGGTCTGGTTTATGTGACAAGCTGGTGAACTCAGGCCTACACCACGATCACAAACAAACACACACACACACACACACACACACACACACTGGCCACTCTCTTATCATGCTGATATATTCCTGCTTTTGTCTCAGTTTCATATCCACACAGATCACAGTACAAAGCAGATGGTGGCGGCGTATAATGTCACTAAGAACCTGTTTTAGCTTATTGATGCAGAGCTGCCTGAACTCTGTCACGGGTCAGTCATCAACCTAATGTACAGTATGGCCCAGGGTTGACTTGTTTTACAGTACATCAGGTTGTCACATTGTGTCACTGTTACATTATGTTATGTAAGACATACTCTGTTGCATTGTCAGATGCATGGTTGGTCTCCTATTTTGATCCAAACATAATAATCTTAACATCCATTAATGTTTCTTGAGTTTCCGACAGATGTGCAGAGAGCAAATCCTGTGACACCATTCGTTGTATGATGAAAAACAGAAATCCTACATTTCTGGTTGACCCCACTGCACCTTCTTTGTATGAGATTCTGTATGGTCAATTTACATGGAAGCACAAAAAACTAAGGCATAAAACTACTTTAGTGCCATTCAACTGTGTGTGAAACTGCTCAGTGAACTAGATCTCACGTCACTAACATCAACACCAACATGGTGTTACCTCGCAACATTGCAACTTCTTCTAGTAGACCAGGTGAAAAGCTTTGAAATCAGTAAAAATCAAGTCTGGCCATGTTGAGGGCTGCAGCAGTGTGAAAGAAGTGTTTTTGGGTTTCATACGAGCTAGCATGTGGCACAGGCTGACATCACTTGTGCTACTCTTAGGAGTTAAATCTTTCTGATTATCTATTCTGAGTTTTTCAATGATTTAGAGTACGGTCTAGAAATATTCTGTTTGTGAAGTGTCTTGAGATAACATTAGTAATGCATTGGTGCTTCACAAATAAAGATTGATTGATTGATTGATTGGAAATGTCTCTTTCTTAAGATGCAAAATTACCTTCAAAAATCATTAACATCAAATGTCTAATTCATAACACTATTAAAATGTGATCAGAATGTCCTTTTACCATTGACTACTGTAAAATATTTTTACAAAATAAGGACCCATTGCTGTCCATTCACTAAATTCACATGGTAAATGGTAAATTGACTTGAGCTTGTATAACGCTTTTCAACTCTTCTGACTACTCAAAGCGCTTTTACACCTACCCATTCCCGCTCATTAACACACTGAAGGCAGAGGTTGCCATGTAAAGTGACTATCAGTACAGACATTCATACACATTCATACATCGCTGATGAAGCAGCGGGAGCAATTTGGGGTTAAGTGTCTTGCCCAAGGACACATCGGACATGTTGCTGCAGGAGCTGGGGATCAACCCATCCAATTGAGAGACAACCGACTCTACCAACTGAAGTTCAAATACTGTTATGATGTGTTACTTCTGTTTCTCAAAAAGCAAGTAGAAAACATAGGAAATCTGGCAATTTTTTGTAAGATTGAGTTTTCAAAATCAGACAGCTTCTCCCCCTTTTCCACAGTGCATGTTGTTGTTCCTTCGCCTCCTGGCCATGTTTACTAGTTTGTAGCTTCTTCTTTGGTGCTGGTGAGACCGCTCATTTTATTGTTGACTATGGGGACATCATTGAAGAACACAATTTGCATAAGACAAGACTAAAGACCTACAAAAAGCTTAAAAGTGTTAGATTTTATCATAACACCATGACAAAAAAAGACTGATTTAAAACATCCTGGATTGAGTTTTACGACCACCTAACACCAAACGACTAATTTTAAGGGAGCGTGCCACAACTCTAGCAAATCTTTAATGATTTTATTCTAACTTTGGAAGTTTGTCTGTGACTGTAGCCCTTTTCAGACTGCGTTTCCGCAAAGTGCCGTAACAAAGCTCAGCCGTCATCATGTCTTTGTACATTCATATTGATTCTGCTGCGGAATAATATTCTTATCCCAGTCTGTGAATTCACTTTACGTTTCGGTGGTTTCGGAAGCAAGGCACAGCCTGAATAGAGCTTTTGAAATCTCTTAAAAGTCGTAAGATGAAAGGCCAGCATTGTTTTTTATTTTAATCAAAGATGGAAGAAGAAATTTGAGGGCAGCTTAGGGGATGGGCACCTATTTAGCATTTTATGATATGATTTATGGCTTTATGACATGATTTATGACTTTATGACGTCATTTTATGATTTTATGACCCTTTATGACCCTTTATGACTTTATGACCCTTATGACCCCTAATGACCCCTAATTTGTGACAGGGGCTGTGAAAAGGTGTATTTAGCATTGTATGACCCATTGTATGAGTTTAAGGGTGTATGACTTTATAAAACTGTATAACAGTATAACAGTAGTTTTGACAGTGGGGGTTGTCAGACTTCTGACAATGGGGCCTGTCAAAGGGGGGCCCGATATGCCTGTGTGTCTGGGTGGGGTAGGGGTGGGAGGTGTGTGTGTGTGTGTGTGTGTGTGTGTGTGTGTGTGTGTGTGTGTGTGTGTGTGTGTGTGTGTGCGTGTGTGAGGTTTTTTAAATTAAAAATTTAATTTTTAATGAAAGAGTTTTTATTTAATGATAACTAGTATAACATTTTGGTCAGGTAGTATCTATCTGTTTGTGTTTACGGTATAAAGTTAATTCTATGACTTGTTTCAGCACTCTGTGATGAATCCAAATTCTCAAGTGTTTTAAAATGATTTTCATTGGTCCATGGCCATAGGGGTAAGGGGTTTGGGTTAGGGGGTCTTGAATATATAGGGTGGAGTTATCTCTGGGGCTAACCTATTTCAAGGTGCCATTCACAGTCCTGAATATCGCACCTTTTGGAGGAGCCCACCGATTTGGATCTCCCTCATTTCTGCATGATGGCTTTTCCAAGAAGTAAGTTTACATATTCATTTAGTTTGATTTTCTATTATTCTGATTCAGGGTGTATTTAAGTTAAAAAAGGAATTCTGTCATGTTTTAAAGGTGTTATTTAATTAGGTAACCTGAACTGGTTGAACAATGATGATGATTTGGATGACTTTCAAACACTTCCTCCATGGGTTCAAAAGAGTGAGTAAATATCAATCTTATTTTAAAAAGTTATTACTAAAATGATCCAGATGTATAACCTTTTTATATATATATATATATATATATTTCTTTCTTAATTTAAAATAAAAGATAGGGGGCCAGTGAAACCACCGGGATTGGTGAAACACGGATCGAATACCCAGCGTCACCCCAAACGGAAAATAACAGCTGATGGGAATTGCCCCACTGATTCTAAACGCCGAAAGCCTGAACAGCTGAAAAAGTCTCATCAGGCTAAAGGCAGAAGGGTTGAACAGGAACCCATCATTGATTTGACTGAAATAGAGATTCTACAAGACTACCCCAGTGAGTTGGACGAAGTTATACGGGCCATCAACGTTATATCTAATGAGAACCAGAAGTTTGACAAGTGTAAACAGCTTCTTCATCATTCAGGGTTTGTATTCGTTTTAAGTACTCTTCCAGAAGTTTATTTACTCTAATGGTATTTAGGAAAAGTTATTTCTTAAAATGTATATTTCAAAAATGTGTTCCTGATGTATGTTGTATTTTTTCATCATCCAAATAGTCTTGGGGGGCCACATAATAAAGGTGAAGAGATTCAGCAGGAAACTATCATTGATTTGAGTGGAATAGGTGTTCAAGCTGAAATTCATCATCGGGGGGCTGGATTCACGGAGCTTGAGTTGAATTCAAGGTTGTTGTTTTTTCTTTGTTTTTTATTATTTATCTTTTCAGTTGATTTTAAATCTGTGTTTTAAATCTTTTCTGACTTGTGGTGTCTCACATTTTACAGGGTGAATGGTGTGATAGACTCGTCTGGTCAGTCGCCTCAGACTGATAATCTATGCGAATTGGTGACCTCGACTCCACTCAACAATTGGGGTGGATCCCCATCACCCTTCGAAGATAATCCTTGGGAATTAGACGTGTCGACTCAACTCATCAATTGGGCTGGAGCCTTAACCCCTCAAGAGTCGTCTGGCCCGTCAGGATGTGTGGTAAATTATTCGTCTCCAGCGTTGGTGGTATCAAGTTTAAACAGTGTGAATTCACAATTACCTTTACCAAGTCAAACATGTCCTACACCAGAGGATAACGTGGCCCTTTGTAGTCCTTCAGACGATATTTCCGTAGACCTAGGGGACTTTGGTAATTTGAGTAGCTTGTCTGACCTTTCAGCAAACACCGATGTTTTAATAGAATGCGAAAAAATAGTGCATCCTTGGGTCGTTGAAGTGGGTGGTGATAAAGAAGGACTTTCTTCTCCAATTAGTAAAATAAAAAAACAAAACAGATGTCAAAGGGGATTTATAAACAGATTGGTGCTGGAAAACAGACGTCAAAGGGGGTTTATGAACAAATTGGAGCGGGAAAACAGACGTCAAAGGGGGTTTATGAACAAATTGGAGCGGGAAAACAGACACCAAAGTAAATCTATGACTAGATTGAAAGAGAAACTCAGTGTTTTTGAAAAGGAATATGTAGTGACTCTTAAAACGGTAGAGGGGATTCTAACGGATTTCATACGTATAGATGAGTTACACTGCCAGACTGTGTAATGAGCAAAAAAAAAAAACTTGGTTGATTTACTGTGACGTAAAAGTTACACATTAACCATTTTAGTCTGTATATTTTCATCTTGCAAACATGGCGCCTTCTCCGCCTCCGTCAAAAAAACGCAGATATAAAGACAAACATAAAAATACCTCAAATACTTCTACAGGTTTAGACAATGGTAATGAAGCATCTGCAAAGCAAAAAAAGAGTTTCTTTAAGTCCCTTAAAGCTAAATTGAGGGTTTTAACAGCACAAAGACACCGTATGACAGCCCGCTCTACAACTGGGGTTGACAATGAAGGGGTAGATCCTGTTTTTGATACGCATATGAATATTGATGTTGAAGCTGGCTCTTCTAACACCAGGGTGGTAGATCAAAGCATTAAGAGCTGTGATTCTCTCCCAACCATAACCCGTAGTATGATTACCTGTCGTAAGAGACGGCTGAATTGTTCTACAACTGTAGGTGACAATGAGCAGCGAGACCAACTAGTTGATATGTCTATAAATGATATTGTTGAGGCGGGGGCTTCTACTTCCAGGGATGTAAGGGTGGGTAATGTTAACACCATTCCTTGTGTAGATCCTTCTAGCTCACGCAGTACTCAATCGCTAAATCCACAACTAGGCCTGCACCAAGAGGGGAGTGGGGGGTCTAATATCAGTACAGATGTGTCCAATGCTAATGACGAAACTCACAGATCTGAAATCTACATCAGGGATATACCCATTTTTAATTCCTCAGAACTACGTCAACGTATTGATTTAAGGGGTATTAACCAGGATAATTTGGATCAAGTACCGGGTAGAGTTAGAGAAACTTTGTCCTCTGTAATCGAGAGGGCATTAGAAAAATCTCCTCCATCCAGTGTTGTAAATGTGGTTTTGAGAGGACCCTCTCTAGCCAGTGATTTGCAAGTTGTTTTAAACAGCAATAATGACTACAATTCAGATTTGTTCATGGAACATGTTTCCCAGGTTTTACAAAGTAATGACACATCCCTCACAGATGATGAATTAGAATTCATAGTCACAGTTGCGCGCGGACAAAATGGCGGTGGCCAACGTCTAAAGTTGTGTAATGTCCCCTATGATGAAATCCTGGCTAAAAAGGGGAGATTTCTATTCAACCCTATAAATACCGATAGTCTTTGTTTTTCACTTTGTGTTGCACAATATTTGAATCCGACTATGTCTCTTGGGGAAAAACAAGAATATGCAAAACAGTTACACACAGCTCTAGGATTTGAACATTCACACAAGGTTTCCCTGGCTGATGTTAGTCGATTTGAAAATCATTTAGATGTTAAAGTTATCGTCTTCCATCACGTTGAGGGTCAAAAACAACTACAGTGTTTTGAAACACATGACCCTCCACATGAACGCACAATTTGGCTGTATTTGCACAACGACCATTATTGTCTCATTAAAAACCCCAAAGGGTTTTTCGGAGGTGCATATGTGTGCTCATTGTGTTATAAAACATATAATGCTAAACTGAACCACAGGTGTAGTAAAACATGTCATGTTTGTCGAGGACATTGTGATGGTCATACTGGCAGGACAGTCAGATGTGAAGATTGCGGTCGCATATGTAAATCGCAATTCTGTTTCAATCAACACAAACAACCCGAGAGTCAACACAACCTCATTCCATGCGATAGAGTAAAATATTGCAACGACTGCGGTAGAACCTATGTGAAACTAAAAGTAGAACATGTGTGCGCACCTATCCGTTGTGAGCATTGCAAGATGGATTTAGGGGATAAATCGACACATCAGTGCTTTATTCAACCAATTGAAAAGAAAGAAATAACCTCAAAGTACATCATTTATGATTTCGAGACTCAATATCATAATGGGCGACACGTTGCTAATTTTGTGTGTGCAATGGACACCAGCGGCGAGAAATTTTGTTTTAACTCTCAAAATTGCGTTGGATCTTTTGTAGACAGGTACACAAAACCTAAATACCGTAACTACACATTCATTGCGCATAATGCAGCAGGGTTTGATAATTATATCCTGTTGGAGTACTTTGTGAAACAGAAAATGACCCCCATAGTGACTATGAGAGGCAGTCGAGTTATCATGATGATCCTGCAAAAAGAAAAACAACGATGGATAGACTCATTCAGTTTCCTCCCCATGCGTCTGTCCAAAACACCTGCAGCCATGGGGTTTGAAGACTTGGAGAAAGGTTACTTTCCTCACAAATTTAACATAGTGGGTAATGAATCATACAAAGGTAGATATCCTGATCCCTTTTACTATGGTTATGACAACATGGGTGTGTCCGAAAAAGGCATATTCATGCGTTGGTACGAGACAGTGCGGGAGTCGGAGTTTGATTTTCAACAAGAGATTCGACGGTACTGTATCAATGATGTTGAGGTATTGCGCAAGGCTTGCATGGTTTACCGGGACACCTTCATGCAGTGTACAGAGTTAGACCCATTTGCGTTCGCGACATTGCCATCAAGCTGCATGGGTGTTTTCAAAACATTGTTCCTCCCCAAAGACACTGTAGCGTTCACGTATGATGGTGCATACCTTCCCCAGAATAAGGTGTACTCAGATGTGTCTATTCAATGGCTGGAATATGTAGCTCAAAGTGAAAGCAAAGACATCATCCATGCCCTTAATCATGGCGAGCGTCGCATTGGGCCCTTCTTTGTAGATGGGTTTCACGAGGCTTCCAAAACATGCTATGAATTTGCAGGTTGTTTTTACCATGGATGTGACAAATGTAAATTACCCACCGATGTAAATCCTTGCAACCAAACTTCCTATGGTGAGTTAAATCAGCAGTTTTATGCTAAGATACACACCTTAGAGCATGAACACAAATTGTCTGTTGTGGTGATTTGGGAATGTGAATGGCGTCGATTAACAAAAACTAGTCCAGAGGTCAAGGCATTTCTATCACATTACAAAAAACCAGCTGAACGCTTGAACCCTAGAGAAGCCCTATATGGGGGGCGTACAAACGCCATGAAACTCTTTCACAAGGTGGAAAATGACGAAAAAATCAGGTATTACGACTTCACCAGTCTGTATCCTACAGTGCAAGCAAAAATGCCATACCCCGTTGGGCACCCTGTGGTGATCCTCAAGGATTTTGATTCTGTTGATAACTATTTTGGGTTCATTAAATGCACTGTGCTTCCCCCTAAAGGATTGTTCCACCCGGTCCTCCCCTACAGGTGTCATGGTAAGCTTATGTTCACTCTGTGCAGAAAGTGTTCTGAAGATTTAAACCAGTCCACTGACTGTACACATGGTGAGCGGGATAGACAGTTGTCTGGGGTGTGGGTGTCATTTGAGCTTCAAAAAGCCCTTGAAAAGGGGTACCAGATGGTGTGTATTGACGAAGTGTGGCATTTCCCCAACAAGACTGACACGTTGTTTAAGGAATATGTCAAGACATTTCTAAAATGCAAACAAGAAGCTTCTGGCTATCCGGGGCATGTCAAAACACCTGAGCAAAAGCAAGAGTACATAGATGACTACTTTGCAAAAGAGGGGATTAGACTTGATCCATCTAAAATCTGTGTCAACAAAGCTGCAAGGAGTTGTAACAAACTTCTCCTTAACTCTTTGTGGGGGCGCTTCTGTATGAGGACTGACATGCCTACAGTTGAACTGATCACCGACCCTGCTAAATTTACACAGTTGATGTTCAGTGATTCTTATGATGTGCGGCAGTTTTGTTTCATTTCAGATGAAATGGCGATGGTACAGTGGCGACATGCTGATGGTGAGGGGGTAAAAATACGGGATGTGAATGTGTTCATAGGAGCCATGACAACGGCTCATGCCCGGCTCATGTTGTATGACGTGCTGGATAAATTGCAAGAGCGTGTATTGTATTGCGACACAGACAGTGTTGTTTTTACATCCAAACCTGGTGATCGTGTGCCTCCCCTAGGTCCATACCTTGGAGATTTGACAGATGAGATAAATGATGGTGACATGTGCGGACATCCAGAGGAAGAGTACATTGCAGAGTTTGTTTCAGGGGGTCCAAAGTGTTATGCCTACTGCACTAACAAAGGTAAAACACAGGTTAAATGTAAAGGTGTGACACTGAATGCTAAAAACTCCCCCATTGTCACCCACAAATCTTTGGAGGGTTTGGTACATGCCTTTGTAGCCAATCAGAATACCGATACACACCTCGTTACCGAATCTGAAACAATCAAGCGCGATAAAAAGAATTTTCATCTCAAAAATGCAACAGTTTTCAAAAAAGTCCAGGTAGTGTACAACAAGCGTCGTGTACTCCCAGATTACACAACCCTCCCATATGGATACTAAAACACATGATGAATTTGATTGCAGATTGCAACATCCATTCAGTTTTGTAGTGAGCGGACCATCAAATTGTGGAAAGACATTTTTTGTAAAGAGTGTTATTGAAAATGCATTGAATGTTATTTCACATAGGATTGATAACATTGTATATATTTATTCTTGCTGGCAGCCTTTATATGATCAACTCCTTCAGATAAGAAATATTAACTTTGTTAAGGGTTTACCAGACTCTCTGTGTGATGACACACTGCTACCGCCAGCCCAAAATAATCTACTTATCATAGACGATTTGATGAATGATGCGTGTAACAATTTAGAAGTACAGAATGTTTTTACTAAATATGTACATCATAGGAATCTCAGTTGTATATATTTAGTGCAAAATTTATTCATTCAAGGTAAAGCAAGTCGAACTATTAGTTTAAATACAAACTATCTTGTTTTATTTAAAAACCCCAGGGATAAATATCAGATCACCCTAATGGGTAGACAGATGTTCCCTGGTAATACTAAATATTTTCTAGAAGCTTTCAATGATGCAACCAACACAACCTATGGGTATCTCCTCATAGACTATAAAGCAAAAACACCAGATCATTTACGACTCAGAACAAATTTGCTATCAGATCAACAGGTTGTCTATGTACCTAAAAAATTGAAGAGGTGACAATGTCAGTGCGTATGCAAAGAAATTTGGATCTGTTAAAGTTACTATATAAAGCTCCCGTAAGTGCACGACGGGTCATTGTGTGTAATGCAACCTCAGACTTTATCAATGCACTATGTGAAATAGCTCTCAATGTGTTAAGAGGTAACATCCCATTGACTGACAAACAGTATAAGCAATTGAAAAATAAGAAGAAAATCATTAGATTAGTTGCTGATAAAAAGGTCAAACTTACAAAAAAGAAAAAGTCCATCAATCAGACTGGTGGATTTTTATTACCACTACTGGGGGCTGCAATACCATTTATATTTAGTCTCATAAAGAAAGGGTAAAATGGAGTATACTCAGAAAATGTTTTTGGTTCCTCAACATCAAATTGAACTTTTGAAACAACAGCAGCAACAGGATCTTAACAAACCCTCCTTAAGACAGACCGCTCAAAATGATTTGGACAGGGCAATGACCGATTTACTCCAACTACCGGACACCGATGTCTATGAGAAGGCTAAAAAATATGCTATTATCCTACAACGTTATCTGTCCCTGGTGAGACAGGGGGAACATGAAAAAGGGGTTTTAACTTTATCTCTTCCCACCACTGAAAACAATGGGGTTGATACTTCAAAGCAAGATACTCAACCTGATGGTGTTAAAACTATTGAATCAGACCCCATCATTGAAGAAGTTATAAAACATATACCTATGAGGAGCAGGAAAAATTCTGAACATATTTTGGAGGCATTGAGACGCTCGAAAGAATTAATATCGTGGACTGCACAAGGTGAAATCAATGTCAATAATCAAACAATTAGAGGATCTCATTTGTATGATTTGATAAAAAATGTCACAGCCCCATATAATGTTTCTAACAAATCTAGACCCCTTGGGTGGGAGGTGTTTTTAAAAACTCTGGCTACTTTAAATGTACCTTTATCGGCTATCCCAAACATGCATGTGCGAGGAGACATTGTAAAATACAAGAATGGTAACGGAGCAACTACAGAAAGGAGGGTTTTACCTATTGATAAACCCTTTGGTAGAAAAAAAAGAAGTCTCTCCCTGGATGGATCTCCGAAGTTTCGCTCCCCTAAAACTAGTGCAAAACGTTTAAAGTCACAAAGTTTGGATAGAATTGCATGGGTTGATTTTTAAATTAACTTGATACCACCAACGCTGGAGACGAATAATTTCCTTTTTTTCTTTTTTACAGACTATTATGGTTATTATATACTGTTTTATCATTGACAGGTGTAGTGTTTCTGTAACAGACTTTGTTATGTATTGTGTTGACCAATGCTGTCTTAATGAAATGTAAATAAAAGTGTTTTTGATTGTTTTGTTTTATGTTTTTGTTTTTTAAAACAGGTTCTACAATGTATTGTGTTAACCAATGTTGTCTTAATGAAATGTAAATAAAAGTGTTTTTGATTGTTGTTTTGTTTTATGTTTTTGTTTTTTAAAACAGGTTATGGAATGTATTGTGTTAACCAATGTTGTCTTAATGAAATGTAATGTTCATTTATTGGTGGAAAAAATACATCTGTTACATACAAATTGCAATGCCTATTGTTTTTTATTCAAAAGATTATACATCATTTTCCAAATTGAACACATGTGAAATTACAGCCGTGACATACACCGGGTTGTATTTTGTCAACAAATCGACAAACCACAGCATCATTACAAACATCATTCTTAGTATACATATTCATCACACGAGTATAAGACATACATTTTTGTATATGACATAGAAAAAACACACAATGTTGACCGCATGTTGTTGCATTAAAATTCTGAACCTGCTGGCTGGAATAAAATACACCAACACTGTTTTTTATGAGGAAGCTGTTAATCGTTGATGGAAACCCTTCATAGTCTGGAGGATTGCCAAAACTGTCAAAGAAATACCCCTCTTTGTGCTTTGTTAAATATATAGCCACCCAGTGTTCACCAGGCATACTAGAGGGATGGGTGTTTACAATCAACATAGTAGGGAAAGTACAGACTTTGTGTTTGGGGAGCTGATCGCATGCGAGGACCCCGAGAAAATCAGTACCATTGATAATTTTCTTTCTCATAATACTGGTTAATTCTATAGTATTCATTGTATTGCAACCGTTGTTTTACACCGATACATATAGACATGTGATTGACCCCTTCTTAACTTTCCCATATGGTCTAATGGTAATGATGCGGGATTCAGCTCCGGCGGTCCGGGTTCGAACCCCGGTATGGGAAACTCTTTTGAGCTGTATGGTTGAGAGATTTAGTAGTAATCCATAAGGACCTGTCTCCTGTTTGAAATCTCAATTACAGAATCAAATACAGAATAACATATCAGATTAACGGTACGTGGGAGAGGTACTCTGAAACGGACCTCGATCCTGACATTCCCGGTTTTAATTAAAGAGACATTCCCTGAACATCCTTCATCAGCTTCTAAATTGAAACAGAATAAGGTATAGCCGCTTGCATAATCGCCACGTGATATAGCTAATGCTCGATCTTTTAAATGTCGACCGGTTGTTTGAATCAGTTGGTAATACTCCCTAGTACACTGGCCTCTCTGGAAAAGGGGTTGAAATGGTTTCCCAGGATAAGAATGTCCATCGGCATATAAACTAATAAACTCAGCATCATAGTGTCCAAAATTAAAAGGATTATGAGTGTAACTCCCGGTGTACCCCTCATGATCTACAAACCCCAGTATAATGAATTTAGGGATCTGTCCAATGAAGAGATTTTCCTGATTACACACTCTTGTTCCAGCGGGTATGGAAAATGTTTTTAAAGACACTCTATCAACAGCATATTTAGCATTAGTGTGTTGTAAAGCTCTACTGTGAGCCAATCTGACACTGGGGGCGACAGACACCTTTTTTATAAATAGACTGGCGGACATAATCTTAACACTGAACTCAGCATTAACACCGGTCATTAGAGCAAAATTATCTTTTGATCGAATAAATTTCAATGTCATATCAACACCATTTAGCAGTAGTTTTTCTTGAAAAAACAAATCAGAGTGTATTGGTGCAATTAATTCTACAATTCGGCTGTTTGTTGTGTATTGTCCTCTGGTCACAAGGCCTTGGTTGTCCCCATCTATCGCTGAGTCATCCATATGTCCAGCGGTGTCTTTACAGAACAACCCTGTGCTAAACTGTGTATCCAGGGTATCCTTCCCATAGTTAATCAAACACTCGATTATCCCCCGGTATGGATATGTGTTGGATGATTGAGTTATAAGTCTGTCCCCCAGAGTTATATCAAGCTGTGAGAAAAGGGTGCATCCAGGGTAGTTTATGAACCCGACATTTGCATTATTACCAAGATTTGTGCCATCTTCATTTGTAATCCGCACACGTGTATACAGATATGAGTCATTCAGATCAAGGTAATCCTCGCCACTAGATGATATGTAAAACTCAATAGGTCCTGTGTCTGTTATAGCTGAAATCGGGGGGGATTTCAACAAATGCTGATTTTTCAATGGATGTCTGGGTGTACGGCACAGTGAATAGATCCAGTTCTGTCTTTACACATTCTTTCGACTGACTATGAATGAGTGCCATGCCTACTTCACAATAATTTTTGTCTAAAATATATCTTTTGATGAAAATCTAGAGCGGTTAGCTAGAGATCTGTTGGTGTTGGTGGTACGCTTTCTTTTGACCAATCTTTGGGTTTTGGTGTGTGATTTACGTCTTTTGGCTGGCTTTTGGCTACGCCCACGACCGCGTCCGGCTGGCGGTCTTTTTAAAGGTCTTCGACTATATACTAGCATACCGTTTCCCTCTTGTTGTCTCGATAATGTGTTTTTTGCAATATTTGACACTACGTCACCCGCAATATTTGTAACCGCCGTTTTTAAATGAGGCTTTGCTATATTAAACCCACTTTTTAACAAGGGTACAGCCATTCTAAACAGTTTACGAAATATACCACCTAAACCCTGCCCATATTGTGTACTGGCTCCAACAAATCCAGGTAGTTCACCCCCAGCCTGGTTCATATAATATGAAACAAATCGTCCCTCATCTCTGTTGTATGGAGTACGCATTATTTCGATTTTAGTCCTAAAAGTTATGTTTCACTGGTCTGAAGTGTAACTTTACAATTACTTTCCCGTATTGAAATGGTATATATTTGTTTTGATCGTTTTTTATCGAGATTTCTATGTCATCTATAACTGACTTGGACAGCGATGTGTAATGGGGTCGATCGTATGACAGAGTGGATATACGTCGATCATTGTCAGTCACATTTATACACCGAAGTAGGGGTACATATGAGTCACCCACTAGTTGATAGTCCGCAATATCACTATAAACAAACAGGTTATAGCTCCCCCCATGGATATCTGCAGGGTGGGGGGCTAAAGTATGCTTTTTATGAGGAATTGATTCTGGTATGTGAAAAGGCGTCCCTGGATCAAACCCAAGGATTGCTGCTAGTCTTCCTTTAAATGTTATATGGACACCTTCTAAACTAGTAATGAAAACATAATTCGTAAGATTGTTGTAATGTAAAATTATGTTAGCTGCTTGAGTGTTTTTGCTGTATTTCGCATTAAATTCTTTAACTATGCTAGGTATGGAGTCGTAAAAACCGGGGGGAAAGTTTTACAATTAATGTTGTCTTTTTTTTTAAATCAAAAATAGTAACATCGCCATCAAACTGTGGAAAAGTAACCCACGCCCTTGGGTATTGGAACTCGATTAGCCCTACCTCATATGGTTCGTTCAAAATTATGGGTTTTGCTAATTTTGTCCGATAATTCCATATTTTGTTATTAGGATAAACATTTGATGAAGCATTACTTGGCAGTGTTACAAAAAAACCATTTTTCTTATCCATTCTTACCCCTTCCCTGCAATTTCGAGACTGTTGTGCAAATCACATAACACTACTCTTTTAAAACAGCGTCAACAATATCTTTTTCAGCCACCCACGAGTTAAATTTTTCAGGCCACCCCAACCACTTCACTAGGACGAGATTCCGTCGCCCTACTTTTTTTCTTTCCAATATTGTCTCTATTTTAAATGTCTTGTTTTTATCAACAATAATCGGTTGTAACTCTTGTTCATAAAAAGATCCTTTCAGTAACTCTCCTGCACAATCCGTTAGTTTATAAACAGGTTGATCCATTCCTATTCGATCGGTTATGGTGAAGAATTCATCTGTGAATGTCTGTTCATAACCTTTTCGAAACACCCCACGGTGTTTTGATATTCTCACTGTATCTCCCAAATTAAGCTTAAAGTTTATAGTTTTCTGCGGCTTCAATTTGTACAGGTTAAAGAAGACCATTTTCTCGTTGTCTTTATTAACTGCTGATGGACACATTTTTATAGATCTATGATACGCGTCATTGTATGCAACCACAAGGTCTTGTACTACATCAATATATCTGCGTGAATTAACGGATGTTAAATATCGCCACATACGGGTCTTATAGGTTCTGTTAAAACGCTCAACTACAGATGCCTTAGTCTCATTCATTGTCGAGAAATGTTTAATGTTATACTGTTGTAATAGTTGTTGAAATTGTTTATTATAAAACTCTGTACCTGCATCTGTTTGTAGTTTTTTGGGGATACGGCCCTCTTTTAAAATGTCTCTAAAGGCATTCGTAACAGCTGTGGCTGATTTGTTTTTAAGACATCTAACCCATGTGTATTTAGAAAATACATCAATACATGTTAGCAGATATCGCATATTATTATTTTCAGCGGCATATTCACTCATATCAACCAGATCTGCCTGAAATTGTATGTCTATACCGCTAACCAACACCCTGTTTCTGGGGAAGTTTCTACCAGCTCTGGCATGAAGTGTATACACATCTTGACCTAATAGATATTGTTTAACATCTGTTAAGGAGGGTGTTTTGTCTATAGCTTCTTTAACAGCATTATGAAGTTTACATACACTGGCAAGACCGGCTGGATGTGATGGATCATAGTAAATCTTTTGCAATGTCTTCTCCATGACTGCGAAAAACTGTAAATGAATACAATTGATCTGTTCCAAACATTTTATTTATTTAACACACCGCAAAACCTTTGTACAATCATTACAAAACACAAGATGGAAAAAAAAAAAAAAAAAAAAAAAAGGAAAGAAGAAATCTCACAAACACTATTATCAACCATTGTTTTTTTCTTTACACTGTTATTATACATTCATCCTCATCCAGTCCTTTCCAGATATTGTACACTGCACACAATTGGGCATATGTCACAGTGTTGTCAACACATACAGCTTCATCACACGCCCGAAGTTTTTCAGCAATGTCATCTGGAGACTGGTCAAACTCCTCAAGAATTGTTTCGGCCGTTTCCGTCACAGATGACCATGAGCTTGGAATGAAATTGAGTGTTAAAAAACGACGAATGGCTTGTATGAAGAGACCATTCCACATCCGGTATCTGATATCTGTGAATGTAGTACTATAAAAGTACTCTGTCACATCTTGCAGACAATCGTGTTGCATTTGACTCGGATGGTCTACCACACAGCCGTAGCACAGCTCCCGCCATAGTTCCTGAACAGATATATGATAAAGGTGGTACACTGCTGTTTTCACCCCCTCGTAAAAGTCAAATGATGAGGTCTGGGTAGCACATTCACCTTCCTTTAACATCGCAGGTGTTGGGGCTGACATTATATTCAAATCGACTTCCTTTAACACTGTAGTTGGCGTTGAATGGGTCTGGATCATCTCCCGGGGGCTTGTATTTGGGGCCATCTGTGGAGTCAGGAACATCAGAGAGGAATATAGACCTGAAGATGACTGACCACTTCTTGCTATAAATTTTTAAAAATAGGGAGAAAAAGAAACATCACATTAGAGAAAACCAAAATACACATTTGTATAATAATATGACAATCACCCACCCCCCCCCCCCCCTCCATGATTATAAATTAAAGCAAAAATCCTACCCACCTATTAGTTATCAGAAGTCAGGGTAGTTGATGATTTTGGGGATACACATCGGAGTAAAGCGGCTAGTTTGCGTCCCAGGCGGGATATCACCAAAAAACAGACGCTTTCTAATGCCTTCATAGCAGCTGTTGATTCTGTCTCTTTTGATAACCTCATCAATTTCACTGAACACTCGTTGCAAAGAACGCCAGTCACACCACTGGATGAAAAAAAAAATTTTAAACCAGGAATCAGATTCTTGAGGAGTTAATGGATAAGGATGTGATCTCCATTCTTCACGACCCCTGCTGGCAATTGCTCTGCCTCTATCGTCACAAAAATTCAGAAAAATAAACCCATCTGATCGCCTAGTGTAGCGATCGGCCTCTACTCGGTAAATCTCAGGACCAGTTGGACTTAACCACTGTGCCACATACAGAGCCTCAGGGAATCCGCACTGCTCAAGGTCTGCACACACTGTGGATCGGAAAAGCTTCCAATCTTTCACACTCATAGATGCACAGATCGGTTTCCCCACAGTTAAGTCTACACCACAAGGACTACCCACCCACAACTTGACATGTCCATCCCGATATTCAACAGAGTAGGCATACCCATTTAAACCCACGATCTCAATCTTTACTTGTTCCGTCACTGCCGAAGTAAGTCCCCCCTCTCTGCGTTTTCGAGGTTTACGAGGTGCGTCTACACATATATCAAACGGTCTGTCACAGGGGGTCATACCTGCAACAGGGTTGCCAGCGACGAGATCCGTGCATCCAGAGCTATTCATGCTTGCAGTCTGTTTTCGAACTTATCCAAAATACCAAAACAGCTTGAAAAAGAAGATGAGAGAGTGAGCGGAATAAAACACCAAAATGATGAAGCTTATATTACCTGTATTTCAAAACACACCCCCATATCCGGTGTCCCCCTTTAACCCCATTGAATTCTATTGGTCGGTATCACAAACTGCCCTCCCTCATATCCGGTGCCCCCCTTTACTCCCATTGAATTCTATTGGTCGGCATCACAAACCGACCCCATTGAATTCAAATTGGATAAAAACAGATAGCCCCACACACACACACACACACACACACACACACACACACACACACACACACACACACACACACACACACACACACACACAAACACACACACACACACACACACACACACACACACACACACACACACACACACACACACACATACCCACCCTCCCACCGCCACCTCACCCAGACACACCGGCATATTGGGGCCCCCCTTTGACAGACCCATTGTCAGAAGTCTAACAATGGGGTCTGTCAAAAGTACTGTTATACAGTTTTATAAAGTCATACACCATTAAACACAATTCAAATTGGATAAAAACAGATAGCCCCATCCCTCCCACCCCTACCCCACCCAGACACACAGGCATATCGGGCCCCCCTTTGACAGGCCCCATTGTCAGAAGTCTGACAATCCCCACTGCCAAAACTACTGTTATACTGTTATACAGTTTTATAAAGTCATACACCCTTAAACTCATACAATGGGTCATACAATGCTAAATACACCTTTTCACAGCCCCTGTCACAAATTAGGGGTCATTAGGGGTCATAAGGGTCATAAAGTCATAAAGGGTCATAAAGGGTCATAAAATCATAAAATGACGTCATAAAGTCATAAATCATGTCATAAAGCCATAAATCATATCATAAAATGCTAAATAGGTGCCCATCCCCTAAGCTGCCCTCAAATTTCTTCTGATGGACCTGTGCTCCCAACTCCTTACAGAAAAAAAATTGCATATAAATAATGTAAAGCGTTTTTCAACATAATGCATTACTTACAGTTATTTTATATTTGATTTCAATTCATTGATTCATTGCTGGACTATGCAAGAAATAGCAGACAGTGTCAGGAGATCCTGCATGACTGCATGCCTATGGAAATCATCTTAACAGGACCTGAAGGAATAGTTTCTTGGATGTATTCCTAGAAGATCGTTGCTTTCCTGGAAGGTTTTCAAGTAGCACATAATCAGACCTTAAGTCAAAGAATTGAGCCCAGTGACCCAGATACTATTGTTAGGAGCCCGACTTGGACTTTGCTATTGGACTTAACAAATGTTGTAGATTACCAGAGAAACATGCACCAAGGATCCGATGGGGAGAGGATTTTCCTTAAATGTAACTCTAATAAAGCACTTTGTCTTCCTACCTCAAATAAAGTGTTTTTTGTATGACCACATCTAGTGGAAAAACAACTATGAATTAATTAGGAATCCATTACAAGTCTCTAGACTTCGCAGCAACCACAAACTGTACAAAAAGTCATTTTGTGTAACGATCCCTTACACGGTAGTCGAGTACAGTACAGAACCTGTCTGTTAAGGTGTCTCTGTAGTTCCCTGACTTTTCAGCACTTGGCTCTAAATCTCTCAAACTTTTTTTTTAAACCTCTCAGCTCCACTGATGTGGCAATATAACCAACACACACATAAACACACAGCTGAATCACAGGAGAGCCAAATACTTGAACTGAGGTTACCATGCTCATCCTTGCTTGCTTTTTAAACAAGCAGAGAAACCCCACCCTCCCCCCTAAAACCTCCCCTAGCACCCAAGTCCAGGAGCCTTGCCAAAAGCAGTCTAACGCTAAACATTCACAGCGCCGGGGAAGAGAAAGCAAACTCTGGGAAGGTACAGGATTGACGTCAGAGAGAGCCACATGTAAGAAATTCCTTCCTAATTACTGAGAATGCACTGGCTTATTGTATAATAATGTTCTGGTTCATATTCATCTCTTAAAAGGTGGGTCTTTGTTTTATAGCCTGTGCAACCTTTCAGACCTGTAATTCTCTGCTCTTTTACTTAAACCAGCCCTATTATTTCACCTCCTGCTTGTTAACTCCTGAACAGTTTCTTCATCCTTCTCTTTCTCCTCTTCAACAAGCCTTATTTTTCCTCCGTCTCCACTTCCCGTTTTCCTCTCCTCTTACAGGACGGCTTTGCACCTACGCCCTCCTCAGCAGGAGTTATTCCTTGTGTGCAGTTAGGCAGATGTGTTTGGATTATTTCTGCTGACCAACTGGTCTTGCAGCTGCACCTGTTATTTCTCCTTCCAGGAATGCAAACGCACTTCCTCAGTCAAGTTGATGGCCTTGTGTTCACACCACTTTTAAACTGGACTCAACTCATTAGACTTACTCTTTATTGTTTTGAGTTCAACTTGCCCTCAAACAATATTTGAGTCATATATATCATTATCATGTTGTGTAGGTTTGATGAAATGGTACTGCATGTGGGAGATTCTTCTTTATGAACCATGGAATTTTTTATGTGTGCACAGGATCTTAAAATTTGACATAAAAAGCGAAGAATAAAATGAATGGTTTATTTCACACAGAAAGTAGTTAAAAAGTTTACCTACAGTTATATAGGACTCGGAGACTGAGTCGGGGGCTAGATAGCATTTATGCTAGCTTTCTCATGCTACAGTAACTAAAAGGAGAAATATGTTGAAAGGATGTTGATGTTTTTAGAACATTTAATTACTCAAGTTTGAGTTATATTTTCTGTCTGATATCTCAAATAGTTTGGTGTTGTGAAAATGTTGCAGTTTGGTTAAAAAAAGGAACCAAAAATGTCTTGGTTAGGTTAATCGACAGAGCTGCAGAGATTTAGGGGAAAGGTTGGGCTTTTGTTAAGAATGAGTCGTTTAAGTGACTGATGTTTGAAAACTGATGTTTTCAATGTGACGTCAAAGAAGCCAACGTTTTATTTGTTCATTCATTTTTCAATGGGAGTAAAACCAAAGTGTCATGGTTAAAAGTTTTGTGTTCGTTAGCACCTTTTCTCTGATAATACCTCATACTCTGACACTAGATCTGTAAACATCATGGGTCGTAATACGCTGTTGCAGAGATGAATGTCTTTTTGTTTGTGGACAGTCTCTAAAAAATGCAGAATCCCAGTATGAATGATTTATTTTTAGCTCCTTTTTTTAGCTTACAGTACGTGACACAGTCATCAATGCGTTGGTTGCAGGTTTGACTCCCGGCCTTGGCCATTTGATGTATGACTACCCCACTCTCCTCTCGTACATTTCCTGTCTCTTTGTAGCTGTCTTATCACTAAAGGAAAAAGGCCAATAAAAGGCAAAACATTTCCCGTCCTTATACGCCTCATTTGCAAGAGAAAATTCATAGTGACACTTGTCACATGTTTTCTGAGATAAGGAGATTTAACTTTCTGATACATCAGTGTCACTCAAAGCGGATGCTCAATTCTGATTGGCCAGAGTGGTGCATGTTATTTGTTTTTTTATTGAAATATTGTCCTAGAAAAAGGACACACAGATGTCGTTATGAAATGATTAATGACAACAACAAATACAGATATTAAAATGTTATTGTTACAAAAAACTTTACTGATTGATTTCTAGTTTTGTTCTATTTACCCCCTTCTACCTCCAATATCTGCGACCTCTCTAGTGACCCCTGGCGACCCCTCTCGCTTTGACACACATGCTTCGATAGAGACCGAGCCAAGCCGTTCTCAAATAAGAACAAGGTTTCTAAATATACATCATGTTAGTATTTGAAGTTTTAATACTTTAGTGAAGGTTACAAGAAAAGGGGAATGGCTGAGTGTGAAGTTAATTTAAGAGAAAGGAGTTTGATAGGGAGGTGTACTGCAGCTTCACACACACAGGAAGTATTTGTGCTTAAATTGAGGCAGGAGGGAACCTTGAGACTCCTGGAGGAATGCTTTTGAAGCTGTTCTCCCTCTCTCTAGCCATTTTCACATATGCACTCCTGAAAATGTGTAGAGAATTTCAGGCAGGCTGCCCCTGAAGTGTTCATGACTTGCTTGTTCACACATGCATCTCACACGATCCCCCTGTCAGATGGGAGGGGAGGGACTCAGAAGGCAAGACATGACGTTAAAAGGGTAACGCAAAAGTGACAGACTAGGCAACAGAGTCCCACACTATAATGAGATTTTTTGCCTTTATATCAATTCTACGTGTAGTTTGACACTTTTACAATATCAACAAAAGAGTAGATAAAAACAAACTGGTGAACATAAAACATAATGAAGCATTTTCATTACCTGCATGAAGATCGCTCCAGTCGCGTGTACAGTCAATGGTTGTGTGACGATCACAGGATATAAACTTCATCATCCCTCCCCCTGAATTTTCCTGAATATTTCCTGCTGCGTTCCCACACCAGCTCACCCCGAGTTAACGCTGAGGATTTACTAGAGAGCTTGCAGGAAAAATTCCAGGTAAAGTGGCAGTGAAAAATATGTCTATTTGTGTTCACACATGCAGCTCATCCCAAACATTTCTGGAAGTTTTCAGGAGTTTTGTGCACGTGTGAAAGCACCCTCTGAGTGTATTTTATTAGTGAGGACAGATGATTGAAACAAACAGAGTTGGCAGATGAGGAGGACAGCAGCTTTTGAAATATTATGATGTAGCAGCTTACCTTAAATCCTTATTAAAAGACTCCTGCTCCAGCTCTAGTTGGAATAAACAGTGATTGAGAGAAAAATATAAGCTGCTGTGCTAAAAATATTTCTGACGCCTGAATGTTGAACAGACCCACTGGTTCGCATTCCTTACTAGAAGTCAGATAAAGTTCACCTTTATTTGGTAGACAACAACAACAAGATGATCTGACATCAAATTAAGAGTACTCAATGGTAATGCTGTTTATAAAAATAACACATCTTCTAGTTAAAAAAATGATTATGCAGTTTCTTATTTAACAATATGAAAGAAGAAATACAGAAAACTCCAAACAAAGATGCTAGTATCTCATATTACATTTGACCACTTCATTAAATATTTTTTCTTCATTAAACTACATTAAACCCCAAATTGCTCTTGTTGCTTCGTCCGCGATGTATGACTGGATTAGTTACTTCTGATGGTCACTTTACATAGCAACCTCTGCCATCAGTGTGAAAGTCCATTTACCCTTTACCATTCTTTCCAGAGAAATACCTACATGAAATATAACAGTGTTTATGTTTTGATTACTTTATTGTGGACTGCCTCCTTTAATGAAGTTCAGTTGACCATGTCTACTTTTAGTGTCTGGAGTCTCCGTGCATGTAAACCTTGACAATGTTGTTAAGAGGTCTGGTGACAAAATCAATCAAAAGTCCTATAATGTCAAAGGGGTTGCTTGTGGCTACAGATAATTGGGGAACTGTCTCTGGTAAACCTAATGTTTCTCAGAACTCTGTGGTGTCCAGGCTACAGTTAAAAAACATAATCATAACTACTTCAGAGAGAATAATGTTTTTCTTTTGCCCTTGTGGTCAAAATAAATCACTGCAGCTTTAATTGCATGCAGGGAAATGGTTGGGAAACTTCTGGATTAAAAATGAATTCAAAGAAACACTAAACTTCTATATATAGATTTAACCCTGTTGGCCCAGCCTGTACATGTATGTACACACTACAGAGAGTCACAAAGTAATCACAGGCCTCGAGGGAAGCTGGTGGCTGCAACACACATTTAACATGATTCAACATGACTGGACCTGTTGAGAATCACACCCATATTCCAGGCACCAACACACAGTGAGCGCAGTTCTTGTCAAAACACACACAAAAGGTGTAATTACCTCCGGTGGTTTGCAGCCTGTTGTGTCCAGTTTTCTATTTGTCTCTCTCTCTTAGTTAAACTTAGAGAGAGTAATACGTATGAGTAAGTTTGGACATTTTTAGGACAACAAAATCAGCTTGGAAGAGCCAGCAAGTGATGGGGAGAATATGTCATTCTCAGAAATTGTTAAAGGGTCTTACAGATTGGCTGTTTGCATGAACTGTATGTTGTAACCAGTGGCCTCACTTTTGCAATTTAAACGGTCTCTTTCCTTTGTAATGATCTGAGAAAAGTTCCTATTTTAAGGTTGTTTGCTTTCTCTGGGGCTAAAAGCCAACCTCTGGAGCCTAGGTATCATGAGTTGGTATTTTGAGTTGAGGTGTATCGTGGAATTTGTGTTTACTTCTCCTTTCAGTCTCCTTTTGTCACAGTGAATGTACAAAGCAAATTGAAAAAAGCATTGTCATGTGCACATCATATCAGTGCAGGGCAGTTAAAAACCTTGACCTCGGTCGAAATGTTGTAAATTCTGAATCTTTTTGTGGCTTTGAGTTTGTGTCCTCTCTTTCATGCAACAAAGCAAAAAATTACCCAAAAATAGTGTGAAACATAGCCGCAACATTTGATACTGCCCAACTGCCCATCAGTACTTATCATGTTCACATTCACACACTGATGGATATGAATTTGGGAGCAGCTTTGGGTTCAGTATCTTGCCCAAGGACTCTTCAGTATGTAAACTGCAGGAGCTGAACCACAGCGGCCTCGGGGGCAGAGCACTGACCATGCATAGGGGCTGCACTTTTTCTGACTGATGTTAATATGTACTGCAGAACTTCTTATGCATGTATTTCAATATTTGTAACCTATTGCATTACCAGTGCGAGGGTTATACCTTTGATGTCCTCACATGTAATGATTTTACAAACAGAAAGGGCCGTCTCTCCACCCAGTGACCTCTCCACTCCTCCATGGATGTCTCTGTTCCTCTTGGTACATAGTCAGCCTTTAATAGTGAAATGCGCACACACACACACACAAACACACAACGGGTTGGTATAAGGTATCACAGGGATCTCCTGTCTCCCCATGGACATACCTCGTGTTGCCTGCCTGCTGCCGGACCACATGGCCTCTCTGTAGCAGTTATTGTGTGTGGGGTACAGTGAGAGTGATGGATTGAAGGCCCGAGAGTCTGACATATAATCTATACTTTACTTAAAAGAAGAACTGTGTGTAAATCATTAAATCAATGATATTGTCTCTTCTAATTCTGGATAATTGAAGATACAAACTCTTGTATCCTGGGATGAACTGTGAATGGATTGAATAGCTTATGTGTCATTATTGTCAGATTCAACATTTTGGATACAAACAGTTATATCTGTGTTTAAATGTAGATGAAACATAGATTCAATATGTATATCTGCACCAATTTAGAAGATGCAGAGTCAAATGTAAATGAAAGGCTTTGGTTGAACTCTTAGGTAAAAACGTCCAGAGGGCAGAGGGCAGTTGTTCAACATGACCACAATACCAACAAGGGAACATTAACAAGGAAGTGGTGTTGCAGTGGTTACATGGGTTAAATCCTGCACACAGACTCAGAACAAATACTTTTGAACGCTGAAAAAAGTTAGCAAAACGTATTTACTGCTCGTATGTTTATTCACATTGTCAATCAGGGGTTTAGCATCCTCACATACAATATAGTGTGACAAGTGGACTTAGATAGAAAAAAACACAAATGGCCCCCAATTATTGGCTGCAGCCACTTGCGCATGACAACATCGTAAGTTTTGCAGGTTTTGTTACCTGTAATTGTTTTGTTTTTTAAAAGATTTTATCATATATTAACCAACCCAACTAGTTTTGGATTTTTGTTGCCCTTAATGATTGTAGAGCCTTATGAATAACTTTCTATTTCTAGAAACAATCGTTTTGATTTCAGATCCTGTATTTGTTTTAACAATCAAGACCAAGATTGACAAGTAGTGAGACTTTCAGCAGTCATTACTTTCCTGCAACATCTTTGTACTTATTACCAAATACATACAAAGATAAAACATCTGGTAAACCTGTAAGCTGAATTTGGGAGGACATACAGTATTTGTCCACTAAATGTAAAACAATGTCAGACTCACTCTTGAAGCAAATCGTTGTCTTGGATACCAGTGTCCTGATCACCAGTCATCCTCCATTGCTCTTGCTTGGTCTACTGTGATTGAATACACATAAATATGCAACCAACCGTTAAATGTTTTGAGACACAGGACATAGACTTGATTGATAGATGTTTGAAACTGAAGGTGAACCTTTTCTTAAGTTCTGCTGCTGACTCTTGGTGTGGAGATTTGGCCATGCTTGTGGCAGCTTTTTTTTGCAGGTATTAACAGGGCAGCTTGACATGTTTTACAGCCTGGCACCTACAAGTGTGGTTTGCAGATTCAAGGGCACACAGAAATTCTCCATTTCCCTCTACTACCACCAGGTTAGAGTTACTTCCTCAAAGGCTCTGAGTCATAAGGGGCTTTTGAATGACCAACACTGTGCCAACCAGTTTCTAAACCAGTATTCTAAAAGATAGAGCAAATTAAACTTAGATTCCAGTTAACAGTCTGTCGTGAAGAGAGAAACCATCCAGTCCTTTGGTAACTGAGGAGTGGCAGTGTGTATTGACTTGTAGTAGTTAATTTGGTTTCCAATCACAGGATGGAGATCTCATTTTGGACTGAATCTTCTCGTATATAGGCTTCCCAGCAGGTTATCTTCTGGTTTGGAGTGGTAGTGACAGGTTGGAGTAGCTGGCACACTCTCAGACTGGCTCTGAGTTTGGTTGCAGCAGAAGGGCAATTTTGGTGGAGCCTCGATAGACAGGATGGCATAGTTGGCAGAGCAGAGTATGGCAGAACTCTGAGGCAGATATGGAGGGCTGAGAATACACCAGACTGAGATGTAGTGGACTAGACAGGTTGGCATTTCTGGCTCTGGTGTGGTAATTGGATGTCAGGTGGAGGAAAAGGTCCAGCAGAACATGGTGACTTGGCACTTTAATCATCTCAAACAGCAGGATGTATACATTCAACTTTATCTCTTTCAGTACCTTTTTATGAATGCTCATGTCTGCTATCTTCTCTTACATCATGGAAGGGTTCTCCTCGCCATCCTACACCGGGTGTGTATCCACTGAAGCAGGCACTCCTGCTTCCTGCTTGCCTCTGAGCCAAATTGTCCTTTTGCCAGACGTCGGTAACTTGGCACACTGTCTCTTCCTTTTCCATGCGGTGATCACGTATGTCCGTCCACAAGAAAGTCTGTCAACACACTTAGGCTGTTGCAAGTAGGATATGATGACTTACGCTGTCAAAATGTTCAATTTTGAGTGAGAGAGACAGAGCAGTGTCTAAATTGCACCAATACATTGACAACATTTCAGTACCCGTACTAATTTAGATAGTGTGCAGGAGTTTTCTTGATGAAGAACAAGAAATATTGGGCGAATATTGAGTGCCTAGGACTTCTTTTTCTGTTGCCATGGTATTGAAACAGGTTTAGAAATCATTTGAGTTTGACTACTATTGTATTAAAGATTAGAATTGTGGTATCATTGCAACCCTAATGATGACTCATTTAAAAATAGCAAACACTTTGAGCTATGCATGTACTTGGTGTGTATGTATTTCTACAGGCCATATTCCTTCGTATCACTGGGGAGATGGAATAACTGTTGCTGAGGGGTGTGCATATGGTCAGGTCACAAAGGTCAACAAATTAGAGTATCCATCAGTGTCCAGAGTCTCTCAGAGAACCGGGGCCATCATTGTAACTATGCACAGCAATAACACCCAGAAGGAAATTACCTACATAATAACATACAAAAACATATACTACGATAACAAAGCGTATGTCTTGCATGTATTTCCATAGAAACGGTCTACAACAGAACAAGCGGAGCCAAAACGTCACACCTCCGAGTGAGCTATGAGAGGTAGTGAGCCTCTCTGTCTCATCTCTCTTGAACTTTATAGCTGTCCCCGCTTGCACAGAAGATAATAGTTGTACTGTAGAGAGGAAAAGGATTCAATCAGACTCTGAGACAGTGACGCAGTTTGGCCAGGATGGATGAGTACCTTGTTTAGAGCGGACAAGGGTGCTTTGTAGGGAAATGAGTGGCTGTAAACACAGTATCAACTAGAGTGGACCAATCATAGGGCTTACTAACCACTGTGACTCAGAGTATAGTAAACCTGGAGCTAGATGATGTAAACATGAGCAGTAGTTTGGGATTATAGAGGATTACACATTTATACCATTGATTAATCACATTTAAAAGGTATTTAGACGTGCTGGCAGCATGCCTAGTTAAATGTGTGTTTTCAGCACAAACTGAAATATCGAAACAAAATACAGATCCAATTGCCATTAATTTGGACTAACACTCGTGGTTCCCAGATGATGAACCCTAACAATTTTTATAAAGACTTTTCTCCTGGTACCAGCCACGATGAGGTTAAGGTTGGAGTAGGAGATTGCTTGGAAAATTAAATGACTGGAATTCGAAAAGCAAACAGCAAACCTACAGATTTACTAGTTATGCAAACAATGTATGTCATATAAAGCGCTGATTTAATTGGACATTAGCCATTTTTAAAAATAGTTCATTCTGTTTCTTACTTTTTTTTTACTGTTAAGTTTTTAAAATAATGAGAAGAAGAAACCAAACCCAATGCTCAGTTTACATGAATTCAAATAAAGTGTGTTCTTCCAATTTTTTTAAGATGTATTTTTGGGCTTTTTGCTTTTTATTTGATAGGAAAGTGGATAGAGTAGGAAACCAGGGCGAGAGGGTTGGGAATGACATGCTGGAAAGGAGCCACAGGCCGGACTCGAACCCGGGCTTCCTGCATGGAGGACTGACATGAGGGTTTTCAACTACTAGACCATCTGCACCCCCTGTTCTTCCATTTCTAAACTCTGGAAAATGTGATGCTTTAATGTTAATAAGTGAGCATTTAAGGTTATACTCAGTTCTTTGAGAGTGGGACAACCTCAATTTCTAAATTCAAATTCAGTTTTGTATTGAGGGGATATTATGGAAGTAAGGCTATCATCACAATATGCAAAAAATGGCTGAAATGCATGGAGAGGGAGGAGGAATGGTTGCTCCTCCTGCTTTTCCACCCAACCCCGTTATAATTTTATCCTAAAAGTGACCTCCTAAAGCATACAGATTTATATGAACAGTTTGCATTTAAAAGGTTTCTTACCTAAACCTCAGAAGAGACTTTTTGAAAGAGTGCTTTTATTAGATTATAAGGCTTCTTACTTGTAATGCATCTCCATTTACAAGAACATGGTTCCTTCCTCGAACAAGCGTGTCCCCTCCCTCACTCTGCATATTTGTTTATTGTGGTAACCATGGTGATATTCTCTCATCACTGTGTGCTAAGGCAGAAAGCACTTGACCTGTCTTCCTCTCCAGGCGCTGGAGGTCATAATCTGCTGCTAGGTCATGGCTGGACCGCTAATAAAGCTGCCTGCTTTCCATGAGAAATGTTTCCTGTGCACACAGAGATAAATACACACATCCATACATTCTTCCTTCTGTTTTTGTATACGCTCTGTGCCAACAGGAACCCATCTGTATTTAACTGGATGTTAGTACGTGCAAAGGCTTTAAAAGGAAAAATAAAGGTGGCAATTCCTATGTGCAACTGAGGGGAAGATGTGAAACACTCACTTGTATGTTTGTTAGTGTCTGTGTGTGTGTGATTGCTTGGCCTGTCTCTCGCCTATCAAACTCTGGTGTCATCTTTCTGCCATCTGCCACTGCCACCCTACTGACATGTGCACACACACACACACACACACACACACACACACACACAAACACACACACACACACACACGCACACACATGCGCACACACACACACAGAGACATGCACACACACATTCAGCCTTCATTTACTGTAAAACTCTAATCGCAACACTTGTTTCCTCTATTTTTTCTTTTTGTGCTCTTCTAGGGAAAGTCTCAGTAAGGTCTCTTCTTCTCTTTCTGCAGACAAGGATGTGATTTTGTTTAGTTTGTCTGCTTTCCTGCACTAGATTTTTGTTTTCTACTTTTTGTGAAAGAAACAAAGAAAGCTTTACCCGGAGTTTATTATTGAGGCGTATGCATTTGGTGTGTGTGTTTGTGCGTTAGATATGAATATTTAATTCAGCCCCTCCCTCCATCATGTATTAATCATAGAGCAGTCTGCTAAGGCTGAAAATAGCGCCTAGCAACCCAGAAAAATAAAATCCATAGTAGTGGTGGGTATGTCGTGTGCTGTTGCTCGTTCATGTGTGACACAGCACATGGCCTGCGCTCACATTTTCCTTCTCCTACACACTTAGCTTCCTTTCTCCACGTCTGTCTGTGTCCACTGTTTACATGCTGGTGGTGATGGAGACAGACATGATGTTTGCCTGAGAGATTCTGCCAGTTTTGTAGTGTTGCTGTCTTTTTGAAAAAGTTGTTTATCTTTTTTAAACTTACTTCTACAGATTCTTAACTGCACTCTGAATACATCCCACTGTGTCTGCACTGCCTGACATCCACCGAGTATAGGCAAGTTAGAAATATGCAGGAGTACTGACCCCACCATCCCAACCAGCTGCCAGTCTTCAGGATAAACTGATGTTGTATGCAGAACACAGAGTGTCTACTGCTGTATCTCAAAGACGAATTGTACCTTGAATGTGAGACTTATGTGTTATACATGTAAATTAATATATTTCAATCTTTTTCATGGTTTCATTTCAAAACAAAAAGTGTTCCTATACGGAGCCAAATCCAGGTCAGCTCTCAACATAACACAGCCTGTCAATCAGGCCTCTGTATTATTTTTGACACATTATAGTACATCAAGGGGGAAATGTGTCTTTCCTCCAGCTTCAGACAAGTTTAGTCCGTTCAACTCAATTGTGAAGATTTTCAGTAATTTGGTCTTAAATTGTTGCAGCAGTTTTTGGAGATAATAGGGCGTCGGGGAGAATAGAAGATTTGTCTGTGTGCATTTCTTAAATGGTAATTCATAGTGATCTCTTTTCAGAATTTAGGCAGTGGGGTTTTTCTACACCTGGTTTGAATATCATCTTTCTCTGTCTCCGACTTTGCTGGAAAGCTATCATCAACTTCAGTTTTTTCTTGTCACTTAAAATTCCTGTTTTTTCCCTTTTCCCACCATTTTTGAACCTTTTGGTTTCTCCATATTGTGGTCTGCTCCTCCATACCTCCTTTTCCTTGAGCGCTGAACACACATGTTGTTGATTTGCATATATCCAGCTGCTGATTTTGATACTCAACATCACATTAAAACTGTTTTTTTCTTGTCTCAAACAGGTAGCTTGACCAGCAAGGAGCAACCTTTGGAATTTCTTAAACCACCTGCAAACAACCATTTCGGTATGTTTACATTTACATATATATCTGCATGTTGGAGACATGCTGTTTGTGAGCTGAACAATTGATGGATGGAGTTGAGATTGTTGGAATTCATGGCAGAAATGATTTCCTTCCATCACCCCGAAAAATCAATTACTCAAATGCGCCACACCATGATTTCAAAGCAGTGAATGCTGACTGTATAACTTATATTGTGGTAGATAAATTGAAGAAAACACAATCAGTAAGGAAAGGATACTGGGTATTCTCGCTGGCTGGGTTGTAAAATCCAGGTAGACCAGGTGCTCTGGTCTAACCAAAAAAGGGGAGGAAGGAGGAAAGCTACAGGGCTATGTTCAGGCAGCCTGCTATAGAGCAACGGATATACAGTACAGTAGTTCAAATGCCTTTATTTAATCAGAGGTTTTATCGTAACAACATTAACAAATAAGGAAAAAACACAGCTGTAAGACCACTCTGTATCTTCTCTAATACAACTAGACTTTGACTGGGTTAATTTGATAAGAAATAAAACTAAAAATGTTCGCCCAAGTCTTCCTTAAGGAAACTGACTGTGGAAAAAAAGTCTCTAGCATGTTAGTGAGGCTACAATGGCTGAGCATATATGGTTATCAGTGCCATATCTTATCAATGTCATATCCCTAAAATCCACAGCCATGCTGGCCATTCTGATACTTATTAATAAGTGCCCCTTTGGAAAACCCATAGCGAAAAACCCACTAGATATTCATTTATTTATAGCAGTACTAACCCTGGTGCTTCCCCGCTCTCAGCCTGTAGGGATACACTCTCTCTGAGCTGAGTGATGGATGCAGTCATGTCCTCTGGTTAACTGCTGTGTAATGCACCACAGGTGATGCAGAACATCAGTGTGGTTTGTGATTTGGTGATAACGTGGTATGCCTTAGCTGGCTAATGCACGGCTCAGAAAACACACTCCGTCAGTACGAGGAAACTTATCATTTACTCTTGAGTATGTAATCATTTCCACCCGCTGACGTTGCAATTTGTTTTTAGTAAATGGCAATGTATTATTCAGTGAAAGTCTCCTTTTAGAAGTCACACTGCACATGGGCCTAAGTACAAGTGAAAGGAGACAGTTTGTTGGAACTTCACGCTCTTGTTGACAGGAACGTGGGATGATCACGCCATATCAGCATGTCATCAACCCACAAGCGGTATGTTGGTCCCATGTGGCAGGAGGAAATGCTGATGCAGCAATGATGTCACAGATATCGGTTGCCAAGACCTGAAGCCTCGTCTGTTAATAGCATGTTTCTGTGCTCGCAGCAGTGACACACACATGCATAAACACACAGACAAGTTATGCACACATCCTTTAAAGCTACTTCATTCTTGTTAGGAGTCTTTTTTGAGTTTCAGAAATACAGAGAAAGCATGGTTGCTTGAACAGAACACAAGTGCTTATCATTTAAAGTATGATTTCTTGGACATGGACGTGAAAAGCAAAGTCCTGACTTTGCCTGAAAGTCCTCCCAAAAGCTCTGAAACAAAGACAGACGAGCCTTTTACTGTGCTGCATTGTGTTTAAAGTATGATATATGAGCTTTATAAAAGCATAGCCCTTCTCTTTATAACACATTTTGACAAGTAGGTGTTGGAGGGTAGGAATGTAGAAATACCATTCATATATTTTTTCAGTTTATGCTACTTTAATGTAAACTTTGTGAAAGGAAGAATGTGCAACGCTTTACACATACATACAGTAGAAATCCAGTATATCCTCTGTAAATATCTCTGAGTCGTGACTGTCTACAATGAGTGTGACGCGCGAGTCCCGCTGGCTGTGATGTTGTCTGAGCCGTGTTTACATTGTGTTTACATGGACGGGATGGCCGGCCGGCCGGCTCCTCTCCTTGTGTTTAAAAGCTGTTTAGGTGAGGGACTATAGAAAAGAATAACATACTGTACTCACTGCTTATTGGAACGTCACAAAGGCGTTTTTAGATCACCGTCATTCCGTGTAAATTTACATGCAATGTGAAGCTACGAGCAAACTAAAGAGCGCTACCATTAGCCTGCTAGCACAACAATGCAGCTCGAGAAAAGGACAATTTTGTCCACCGCTTACTCTTAGTGCTCAATTATGGTGCGTTCCAATTTGATAAGTCCTTAGTTCAAACGCGAGGGGAGGGGGGTTCGATGTGTGTCGCTGGAGGAGAGCGGAGGATTCAGTGTGGCGGAGGTGTCGCCAAACAGCAGTTTGTTTTGGTTTCATGCTGTTGCTCAAGGGCGACATCTACTGGACCAAAAAAGTTGCACAATCTTCCTCTAAGTTTTCAAATCTATTATATGTACTTTTGCTCACCTTTAAGAGTTTTCAATAGTCAAAATGTTCATTACATTTCTTTATTAATTCCAAGGTTGTAGAGTAAATGTTAGAATGAATGCATTTAAGTTTTTCAAAGACCACTTGCTCATAAACTTAGAAACTGCAGACTTATAACTACAAGGTAAAGCCAAAGCAAAGGCATCTAGATCAAAACTGTAACTGTGTAACCCCAATAGCCAAACCATCAGACCCAGCCTGTCAATCAAATGACACTTACAAATTCAGAGTTTGTTACAGCCCTAATAATAACAAAATGTTTAAAGGCCTGCCAAAAAAAGACAACAGCATTTTATTGGAATAAGTACACTACAATGCTGTGTTAACACAATCATGGGACGTGTTAGAATTAATTAAGTGGGTGCCAAGAGCCTCAGTAACACTTCCTGTGCGTGTGTGTGTTTGTCCTTTATTGGTGGAGTCCATTACAAAACAGGAATGAATAAGAAGGCAACAGCTGCAGCCGACGCTGGTGACCTTAAAATCCTCGGTTTGTTTGTGTGTTTTTGTGCATTTTTTATTACAGAGAAGTTCCCCGTCATAAAAGTAGAATAAGTGTCAATCAGAGAAAACAACAATTTAGAACAAATTAATAAAGAGGAAGAGTGAGGTGAAGGATGATGATGACGAGGACGACTGGGTGATGGAGACAGATTTGGGTGCATATTAAGCAGGATGACTAAATGATGCACAGGAGGAGGTACTGTAAGAGGAACAGAAGTCAGTACCTCTCAGAATCACTTCCACACATAGACGGGAATGTGGGTTTGAGCATCTGCTTGTATCCGTTAATGTGCATGTGACACGAGGAGAAGGAGCGCAATGTAAAGAGCAGATAAACATGTTTTGATAGATCTGTGTGTGTGTTTGTGTGTGTTTGCGAAGCACGTCTCTCCATCCATCCCGCCGTATAGCCTAAACTAAGCTCTTTTCTCCCCAAGCCAAAACAGCTTTCTCCCACTCTGCACAAATTAGCAGCAGCCCACGCTCCACTCACACATGACTGTCAAAGCACAGACACTGTAGGGAGTGAGGAGGAGTGAGGAGAAGGTGAGAGAAGTGATGAGGAAGAAGGGGGGGGGGGCAAATTGGGAAAGGAGGATAAGAGAAAAAGAGGAGAGAAAGACGGATAATTTAGACCAGAAGTGTTATGGAGATTGTTGAGGGTCTTCATTCTGGCTTCTTTCAACGCAGCCTGGTGTGCTAGGTTGGTGATCGTCAAGAAACGTGACAGTTGTGTTTTTTTTTAGTATTTTAGTAATAATGCTTTGTGCACATGTCCGTTTTCAGTCTGCACTGCGCTGATATTAAAGCTTAGCAGAAAATGAGACAGGGGGCAAGCTGGGAGAGGAGGATGAAGAACGGTACGCACTGAAAGAGGCAGACCCTGTTAGCCAGCTTCTGTTTTTTTCTGAATGAACTGCTCATCCTTATTAAAACTTGTTAATTATATCTGAGCAGCCAAGATAGGAGAGGGAGTGAGCAAAAGGTAAAATTAGTGCAATGAATGAAGGAGAGTGTGAAAACAATGAGACACATTTGTCACTGCCTTGTAAAATGGGCTTTGGCGGTTCTGCATTTTGATGCGGTCAAGCCAATAAAGCCTCTTTGAATTAGAATTTGAAAGACAGAGACATGGGAGGAGAGCAGGAGCAGAGGTGGATGAGTAGAAAAAGAGGGATGAGGAAAGGCACATTATGCAAATATCAGCAGGCTCATTACCATTTCAAAACTCTGGGAAGGAAATTACGAAAAGTGGAGAGAAGCATACTTTTGGGTTATGCCAAATTCATTCTAGCTCTCTCTTTATTTCTCTTAAATCTTCTTCTCTCTCACTCACTCACACATTACCAGCCCTCCCGCTTGCTTTTGCACTCAACTCCACTTGTATTTCTCAGTATGAGATGCTATTTCTGTGCTCACTTGGCCTCTTATTTTACATGCTAGGTCTGCGCATTTAGCTGATATACTGGGTGGCTGCTTTATGTGTTAAAACTTTTAAATACAGGGTAGAAATCTTCTTTTTCTCCACAATAGCCTCTTGATACGATCACAGGTACAGTACAGCAAAGTCATTTCAATGTATGGTTATGGTTATGTATCGAGAAGATTTCCCCCACTCGTTACACCACTACCACCAGTTTTAACCACTGAAACAGCAGGCTATATCCATGTTTTCATGCATTTATGTATTCTCATTCCCAAGATGGCCAATACAAACACTTCGTCATGGCTCTGGGCGTCTCATCCATCAGCTCCGATATTACAATCACAGAGCAGCTGCAGTTAGTGATTGATAAAGTCTGCTTTGGTTGAATGGTGATGAAAAATCAGAGCACGACTTTTACCTAGTAGACAGGGGTTCCATGTTGACCAAAACTCAATCACCAGTTCTAATAACTGGAGACGACTAATTCCCCAGTTGGTTAAATGGAAATTTAAAGTGAGATGAGTTGACTTGTCCAAAGTTAAGAAAACACTCAGAAAACATTGAAAATTAAGCACTATTGTGCAGTAATTGTCATGATGAAGTGTGATAACATTTCATTGCTAGCAGTGCTAGCTCCACCAGCCTTTGAGTCCTCCTAGCTGGTAATCGATGTGCCTGTGCTGAATGTGGCTACGCAATTCTCAGCTTTGAAAGCCATGAACTGCAACAACTCACATACAACTTTTTCTGACTTTTTCTGGATCAATACGCTGCAAAACCCCGCTGCTCCTGCTGGTTGACATTGGGGCAGTAGCGTGAGGAGAGCAGACCCACAAGTGGCGAGTGGCTGCATTACAGCTTAAACACAACATTTAATGGGCATTGTGGGCTTCTGTGTACAATTAGTAATAATTGTTGCAGACTTACTAGCAATGTTGGTGACGACTAGCAGTGGTGATGATTGTGCACACATTGTATTAAAACTCACCAATTTATGATTTTACAAACCTCAACCATGCATTCTTTTGCTGAACATTATCCAACGTACCATTTGACATTAAGCAAGTGTAAGAAACTCTGATTTAGTACAAAACCAAACGGGTGGGGCAAAGTCACTGTATTTAACCACCTGGTGTGAAAGCAGGCTAAATCATGTTCATACCAAATCCCATCCCTATTATCTGCATGCCAATAAAGATATCAAGGTCAGAAATGTGTTTATTGAAACTCCTGCTTTTCAATCTTGGTTAGCTAGCTTCAAAAACTGATTGAGTTTAGCTGATGAACACAATCAAACTTGAGATTGGACTTGTAATGCGATCAGAGATGCTCTTCTGCATGCTTAGGTTGTAACTTGTTGTAATTTGAGTTACTGTACTGTTGCATTCCTCTTAGCGTGAAACGGTCCAACAATCCTTTTCTGACCCCTTTCACTCACATGGCTTTTTGGACGTTCACTGAAAACTGAAAGACGCTGTAATTTATAGAAACGTTTCCATGTGTCAATCTCAGGAGATCTGTGGTTTTATAAGATACCTCAAACATCCCAACCGGCGCCAGCTATCATTGCATTGTCAAAGTCACTTACGCCAATGTAATGTTTTGTGGTCTGACCCAAAGATAAACATTTTGACCAATTCTAAAGCTTTTAGAAATTACGTTGCTATGAAATTGGACAAATTCTGGCCCAGAATAAAGGCAAAGGGTCATAACGTATTAAAACATCCGTATAACTTTTTACAGACCAGAGTCTAAATGTTCTTTGGCCTCAATCTGAATTTTCACTATTTCATACTGTTATCTTGTTTCCCACAAGTTCAAATATTGACATAGAGGGAAATCTTCATCTTGGAATTATTAAGGAAGTCAACACCTTTTGTGAAATCTGGAATTACACCCTCAGATTGGATCACTTATATTTCCTCCTGGCTTTGAATCTCTCTGAATTTTCCTCTGGTGAATGCTATGCTGTGTGCTATATTTTCGTTAACAGACGCACCACATGAAGAGAAGAGATTGGAAAATCAGTTTAAAGTGGAAAGGATTAGTGTTGAGATGCCAGAGATGAAGAGCGAGGTGTGTTCCAGAGGACACTGTCTGTAGGTCACTATGACCGTGCGTAGACACTTGTGCGACAGCCAGACCCCTGCTGCCTCCCTCCCCACTCATTGGAACGTGTGTGTGTGTGTGACTGAATGCTTGACCTTAATCCTGACACTGAAATATGTGTGTTTGTGGTTGTGTAGGACATGTGCCTTTACATGCACAGAGCAGAGATTTGGGAAAATTGGCAGGCAAATCATTGGGTCCGCTTCTGTACCCGTTCTCTCAACCCAACTTTCTTTTTTTGTTTGCCTTTGCTGCAGTTGATGTTTAAAATCTCAAGGGGAAGAGAGACTTCCCTGAGGAAAAGTAGTATCTATGGTGAGTCAAAACCTTTTATTTTTAATCATAGAAGAAAAAAATGACCAATATCCTGTGCAATGCTGATATGCTAACAAGTTTTACTTTTCAGCATGCACTGTCACCAATACCAATCAATAGATTGTAGTGATTTTTTTCCTTCCTAAACCCCAACACTGACAGAAATAATCAACACCAGCTTGACTTGCCACTTTTTCCTAATTGAAGATTACCTGTTTTGTACACACACGCTCACCAGGGAGCGCACATGCCCCTCAGGCCCTGGTGCCAGTTCCCCAGATGGGAACCCAAAGCCCCCTACCGCCCCCACACACTCCCTGACCTGGCATGTGTGCCGCAGACTGGTGCCAGTTTGGTGCAGGCAAGAGTCAGTGGGCAGCTGCTTCTTTTCTTCTTTGACACCATCAGGCTAAGACACACTTAAGACAAACATGCACACACACACACACACACACACACACACACACACACACACACACACACACACACACACACACACACACACACACACACACACACCCACACACACACACACACACACACACACACCCACACCCACTCAGTAAAAACCCTGTCAAAGTCATTGCCCAAGGATTGTTTCCAAACGTCTATCCTGAACTTCTGATGAACTGAAATGAAATCACGTTCACCTTACTCTTTCAGATCTTCCTGAATCTGACTTTCTGACCTAAGCGTATAGATCATTTCTTCCAATTGCAATTACAGCTGAAAAAATCAGCAAATTGACTACTTAAGCAGATTTTATTTTCCAAGCTTTGAAGACACTGCAGAATATTTTAGGGGCTGCTGTGACTCAGTAGAGTGGGTCGTATCTCAATCAAACGGTTGGCGTTTCAATCTATTCTACTGTCTGCATGTTGAAGTGTGTTTGGGCAAGACACTGAACTCCAAGATGTATGAATGTGCGTGTGAAAGGGTGAATATGACAAGTGGTTTTAACATGCTTTGAGTCACCAGAAGACTTGAATCCGTATAAGTGAGGTCCAAAAAGACAATCAGTCAGTTAATTCATGTACTGACCTTTTTTTCAATGCTGTACAATAAAGCAAACCTAAAGGTGTCAGGGAGCAGGGGTGAAATCAGGTTTGATCCTTAGAGACAGAATTGAGTTATAAAGGGAAAACAAAAGAGTGTACCAGTGCCTAATTATATCTACAGACATAGCCTAAGGTTGTGGCCTTGTCAACACAAGACACACACACACACACACTCACACTCACATGCACACTTTTCCCATTTGGTGCCTTAAGAAAGTATGGCGCGAGTGCTCAGAGCCAGACTTGTTTTTGTCTTCCAGCAGAACAGGCAATGCCTTAACCTACTTTGTCTGCCTCGGTGCCATTATCCTGACAGCCACATCACCCAGACTGTGTGTGGTAGAAAGAGTTTGAGCTTGTGTGGTGGTTGTAGAGGGAAAATGGTTTTACCATGTTACCCGGTCATGAATTTTATATATGGCCTGGTGGGTTTTGCCGGGCTGGCTGGCTGGCTCAGACCTAGATGTCTGGAGTGTGGGGTTATGTTTGTCATAATGTGCTCGCATGAATACACACTCTTAAGATTTGGAAATTGAAATGATTGTAAATTGTGTTCAGTACAGATTGACAGTGAGTTACAGAACAACAACAAGTACCTAAACACTTGAAAACAAAATCAAATTGCAGCTCTGATTGGGTTGGGGTGCTGTGTTCAAATATGAATCAAATCTGTGTACTGTCTTCAAATGAATCAACATGGAAAGGGTTTTTTAGTTAAGTTTTACTCAGTGCGGTTACTTCTTTTGAATCAAAGCTTTAGCCCTTTTAATGAGTCTAAAGCCGCTTTCGCACTCCTGAAAATTGCTCGACAATGTCCAGGTTGGCTGCACTTTAAACCAAATGTCAGAATCAGTTGACCTGCACTTTAAGCAGCAAGCACTCTTATCACATAGTCTGAATGGATGAATGTGTGACGACAGCAGGTAAAAGCCTGTCATCGCCAGGCAGCAAATGAGCAAGATGATTACATTCTTCACACTGAGCAGTTCCTCAACTTTAACTCATTACTGCTTGCCTCTGTTTCTTGTATATTCAACTCGCAAGTTTTTATTTTTAAATGTCCTTTCACATGTTGCAGTGACAATAGCCCAGAAACATGAACCATTACTGTCAAACAGACTATGTCCAGTTCTAACAACACGTTCAACTATGGAAATCTCCCATTTTGTGGGTCATGTGTGAAAAAGCTGTTCTGAAAAAATGTCAGGACCTAAAAATCTGAAAACTGTCCGTAAATGGTTCTGAATTCATGTTTGAAAGGGACTGCTCCCTCTACAAGTCAAGGCAGATGTCTGATTGGTGATAACAATTAGATCAAGCTATAATATATCAATTTTACCTGTGTCTTGCTTATGTGCTGATGTGAAGATAAACAGCCAAATATGATGTATATCTCACTCTGGCTTTTCACTTCCTCTTACACTCACTTAATGCAGAGGTGTGTTTTGTAAAGGCTTTTTAAAAGCCCAGGCAGGACCATATGATTCTAGAGGAGTTCTCTAGAAGCGATCTATTATGGATGACCACTCCAGGGTTCAGACCTTTGCTTTACGCTCACAAGGGGCTCTGCTTGCTCCTGGCCAACAACGCCACCATGACCAGAGGCAGGCCTTTTCCTCGTCCGGGAAGAGGAGTTCATTAAAGCCAAGCCCACAGCCGTAATAGCTACAAGATGGACAGCAGTTAATAGACTGCATTTACCCACACACTCCTTAAAGAGAAGACATACACTATACATATCTGTCTGCAGTCATTAATACCAGTTTTCTAAGTAGAGTGATGTTGCAAGAAGTCATGGAGAAAGTCATCTGAACAATAGACTGTGTCCTCTTTAATTACTGAATGACAGAATGAACAGGCAGCACTGGTGCACTGTACATCAACCAAAGAGATCTGTTTAAATGTAAGAAAATTCTGCAAATTTCTAAAGAAATCTGCAAATCTTTTCTCAGATTAGCTGTTTACACTCGCTCTATGACTCCTTTAATGGTTTCCTTACAGTTTAGACTGGAACTCTCCTTTCTTTATTATGTTGTGGTTTCCATTTATATCATTTCTACCTCTATATTTGTGTACATCTCAAGGATATATTGAGCCCATTTTAGCCCAGTGTAATCCTCACTGTAGATAAGAATTTGTTGAGTCTAGCTTTAGAGCACAGGGGCATTCCCGTGACCCATGAGATTTTAAGTGCATTTGGATCACTGTGGTTAGCTGACATCTCTCATAACTTCAGTTTAGAATCGCCGACAGCTAATGGCTCTCTGTCTGCTGCAAACTCAGAGCAGACTGGAAAAGCATTACCATTGAGACGGAAGGAGAGGGCGTAAAATATGAATGAACGGAGCTCCCCACAGAAGCATGCTCGCTCAAAACAACTCTTTGTCTTACCTCGTCTGGGTTTTTTAGGAAGCTGATTTCTAAGCTTTGATGCTTTGAGGTTTTTCCTAGAACAGTCTGGAGTTGATTCTTGTTTTGGGTATTTTTGGAGAGCACGTTTTACCCAAACAGTCCGAGGTGAGGATCTGAGAAGTGTGTCCAATTTTTTTTAGATGGAGTGTGCACATGTGCAAACAGATATGAACACTCACATGAACATTTTTATATAGTGAGCGCACATTTAGCTAAATAATACTTATAATATAACAATAATATAGCCTTTGTTTTACGAGCTATAGATGGATGACATTTTCAAACCTGTCTTGTCTGAATTTGTGGATGAGTTTGATAGGTTTCTTTCTTTTTACAAAGAAAACATTTTAGCAAACTAAAAAGCATCACTAAAAGCCATATTAGAACTTTTATTGGCTTGTTGGTTTGATGGTTTTTGGGACTGGAGAGAGTACATTTAGGAATAGGGTCCCGAGGAACAAGCTATCTGCCCAAATCCCAAGAAGTCAAGATCAGACCTCGATTCATTTTCCACCAAGCTTCTAAAAGAGTTGATTTCAGTTTGATCACAGCAGAAGAAAAATAGCTTTAACCATATTAGTGTCCGCTGGTCTGCGATGCATTAGCTTTTCCTAATAGACTTTGTAAAACATAGAAGTAGTCTCAGCGATGTCCCCCATTGGTTTCTAAAGACGTGTTTGGAAGCCAATGGATGGCGGTCGCCATATTGGAAATGCTATCATCACCCAGCTTTAGATCAATTTCAAAACAGGCAGACAATAAGCCTTCTGGCAACAACTACAACATATGTACACTTCAGTCAAATCAACCATGCTCCTTACTATGTAAACTTAAAACTAACCCCTAATGTTTAGATAATCGAATATTGTAACTTTTTTTTTTTTTTAAAGTAACCCCCAGTACAGTTTGGCTTTGAACATGTTAATTTCTGCTGTAAGAAAGAGCATTTTAATATGTTTTTTTTCTGGATTCCTTGGTTTTTGCAGCAAGCCTCAAGTGGACACTCAAGGAACTGCAGTTTTTTAAACTTCAGCATTGGACTTTACTGCTTGCTTTTTCCTGTTTGTGCTTTTTTTTAAATCTTCTTGCACTGTATTAGATATTAAACACATTATTGTGAAGTTTAATACAAATGCAAACTACTTTATACAGAAAAAAATAGACATGTTTCATATTATTAGCTGAGCAAAACTCAATGAAATTCCCCACATGGCCTGAAAACAGTCGTTTCAAACATTGACAGTCTGGAAGTTTCATGTGACAGTAAAAGCATAAAAACAAATGTTCCTGATTTAAATCTGCCTTCCTTTTGTCTCTCATTTCCTCATATTTTATAACAAAACGGTTTGACCTCTTTAAGTTGGCACATCAATCCACTGTTTATTTCCATGTATTTTCTTCAACTCTTCTTATAAACAAACAGTCCACAGCCCTGTGGGACAGGCGCTTGGTTCCAAGGATGTTTTACTGAAGCTGCTTCACAACAATCAAGTTTATTGTCACTCAGCCAAATGTCTTTGTCTGTGTGGCTGCGACATTGATTCCTATCCTCTTTTTCATAGAAACATGACGCACAACGCAGAGCAGACGCACACAAACACAACAAAACACTAATTACTATAAACACCTTCTTTTTCTGAATGGAGCAACTTAGGTCAAAGAATCTTCTGCTTTGAGTCCTATGGCCATCTTACTGAATCTATGAAACTGAATGATTTATACAAAGAGTGTTCATCTTCTAAGTCACACACAAATGTAACACTTCTTCCTCTTTAAGAAGGAGTGCTCTCTGCCTTACTTTTTTTTTTTACTTGCTGACATACTTAAAGAATTTGAGAGCAAACATAGGACAGCTGAAAACACTGACCTATAACACTGCAGATTGCTGCGGTTCTCTTCTTGTGCTGATCTGTAAAACACGGATAAAATATGTTTTAATAACTTCAATCCTTCTGCCTTGTATTTGTTAAGTAATAGTACTGGCTGAATATGCAAGGGAGAAAGTACAAGGTTTTGGCACAAAACAATACTTTCTCTACACTTCAGCTGTGTTATAGCAGTATTGAAAGAAGACATAAATGTACTGTATGGTCGGGTTTTCATATTCTGCATTAACTGAGCGTGTTGTGATTTGTATTAGAAACTCAAAACATCGCCTGAATCTGTTTTTATTTCAACAGAGAAAAGTAATGAAAAAAAGATTCATTATAAAAAGTCTAATGTAAAGTCTAATAGTACTTTCAAATTGACTATGTGTATGTTGAGATTTCCAGAGATAGTAATCAATGGGACAATAGAGAGAGAGAGAGAGAGAGAGAGATTCAGAGATGTAGAGAGGGGTTGCAGAGAGTGTGTATATTATAAATAACCCAAATCAATAATAAACGACACAGTACCTCACATATTTGGAGTCAGGTCTGGGGTCCCCAGGGGAGACGGATGAAAAAAGCATCCCTTCTCCCCCCTTCCACTCCCCCTGTCACTTTGAGGAGGGGGAGGAGGGGGGGACAAGAGCATAAGAAGGTACAAAAATAAGACTTGCTATCCCCCCCCCTCTCCTGAGCATGAACCAGCCTGTGGTTATGGTTTGCATGGATGCTCTGTGTGTGTGTGTGTGTGTGTGTGTGTGTGTGTGTGTGTGTCTGTGTGTGCACATGTGTGTACATTGGGAGGCGGATGCCGTCCATTACTTATTCATCAGGCCTGTCTGCCTGGCTGCCACACTCTGTATTTCAGCATGCCTTGCAATCATTATGCCACATGCATTATTTAAGGCACAAGTGCACGCTGAGTCTGATGCAGATAGCTACATGAGCTATTTATCTCGGATATGCTCACTTATCGCCTCGCCTGGCTCTCTCATTGGTTATAGCAAATAACTGCACGAGCCCTCTGCCACAATGGAAGTTCACTGTCTTATCTTTGGCATATTTACAACCCCCGCTCTCTCTAGCACCCTCACTTTCATCAAACAAAGCAACATGTCAATACAACATCACTTCTCAGTTCCAATGCATGTTGGCAGAACGTCACGAGTGTAAAGACCTGGCTGCTGATAGGAATGCGCAAAACAACCAAAACACCATCAAAAAGTGTTTTAATGATTCACGATGTGTCGCCATTTATAACATGCAATGCATCAGATCACGTTCAGGCAGGTCATCACACAAATCAACTTTGATTTAACACTTAAAATTCAACATTTAAAATACTTATTCTAAAAGGGCTCCTGCAGGCTAAAACCCCATTCTAACAGCCGACTTCTCCATAGACTTACCTTTTTGTCATTTGTCACAGATGCTTCACTTATATGACCTTTTTTCATGTTTGCTTAATGACTTCATATTATTATTTTTTCTGTTTCAGTGAGTGCTTTAAAAATACTAATCAGATGAGTTTATTGACAATCGTGGCGCTGTTCCAAACGTTGAATCGTTTTTAACTGAGAGCGCTGTGAGCGCAGCGACACTCAGGGTGTTCTGTTGAACGCTGAAAACATTTAACTACCGGCACATTGGTTTTGTCGTTTTCCTGCCATCCATGTACTCTACTATGTTTTAACTCTGAACAGCTGACACAAAACAAATTGTGTCCTTGTCTGTCTAAAAATGTGTGGTTCTCACCATAGCACCCGACATGTTGATTCCTTTGTCTTGTTTTCTTCCTGTCTTTCTTCTGAGCATTTATGCTGTTCGACTTCAAAGCCTAGGCCGGTTTGGGGCCGATTGAGGCATACATACATGCTGCTGGAGTGTTAGTTCCACTTCGACAAGTTCAACTTAGTACGATTTCATTTGGACTAACATGTTTACATGCATTTTTAAAGTCCAGTTTTGGGTGGACCTAGTCAACAAATCCACTTTTTTTTAATACCATGTGAACACACTGACTTGCTTTGATGGCTCTTTCATGCTGAAGTGTATTCCTGATTTCATGGTCAGTAGTCCACGTGTGTTACATCTGTTGATAGAGTAAGAGTTGGTTTTTAGGAAGTTAAAAAAAAGGAAGTTGTGTTGTAGCCAGAAAAAACATTTTTACTGCCTGTCCACCAGAGTCTTGTTGGTCCTTTTTGTGTACTAGACTTCCTTCTCCCCGCCTTCTGATCTTTGACCCTTTTACTAACCAACTAACCTGATGTACGTACATTGACTTTGACCTCAAAGTTCATGGGGTTCTCTTCTGCTCAGGCTTGACAGTCTGGTCACGGCAGTCTGATCGGTGCTACTCTGTGTCTAAAAAGGAAAAAGGTGTTTGTGTGCGTGTTTGTTTGTAATCGTGGTTTTTTGCTCAGTAGCATTCATTGTTATCAGTGTCATGGCTGTATGAAGCTCCGCTAAGCCTTTGACGTCAACACCATACAGCCAGCTGATAACGCAGCTTGTTATCGCAGCCAGGTGTGTGGGTGTGTTGTCTGATCAAACAAAACTTGGCTTCCTGGATTCTACGGTGAACTTCAAAAATAGCTCTGGTAAACACACACAGATAGAGATGAACCCATACACTCACAAAAAGATCGAATAAAGCAGATGAAGAGATGTGTGCAAAAAAATCAGTGCACGCACATGAACTTAGATGATGTGACTAGTGTTTCTGTTTCTTTCTTAAACTACAAACTAAGGCCTGATATTTATACATTTGTTACAATAAACAGGGTAAATGAATGTGTCACAGAGAACAGAGTGACAGCTGTGTGATCAGACTGTGCCTCATATTATGCAAAACAAGTCTAACTCCAACTGGTTTAAAGGTGCACTTTGTAGATTTGGTGGTGAAATTTGAGAAAGTTGGAGAAGTGAAACAATTCTATGCTATATTTTCTGAACTGAAAACACAAACTTTTCTCAAGGAAAAAAAATGGGTCCCTGCAACACTGTTTAGAGCTAACAGGCTACCAGGAGAGTTCCACTTTCACCGTTGCAGGCCCCCTACCATAACTTCACGTAGCATTTTATCTTCAAACAGTGTGGGACCAAATTTTCCTCTGTGGACAGTTTGTGTATAGAGTTATGAACATATAACACATAATATGTACACTTTCATATTTCTCTACCAAAACTACATAGTGCACCTTTAAAAACATATAAATAGCCATTTTGCTCACCTTTCAGACTCGCACACACCCACAGGTGTTCTCACGTGTCGTCACTGATTTAACTTCTCGACTGCGTAGGTGTGTACTGACTTTATTGACATCTATCCCACTCTCTGGTTAGTTTTGTTCTACCTGGTAGGGTGGGTCAAATTACACCTCATTCTTTCTTAGGTTGGTTGACGTCACATAATTACATGTTTAGTACACCCATCTGTAACAGGAGCATGGGTGTAATTAGTCAGGATAAGTCAAAAAGGAAACTGCACGTGACTGACGATAATTTCAGGGTGTCGATCTGTGTACTATGGAAGTTAATTTGCCAACGGATGCCCACTTCATGTTGTCGTGCCCAAAGCTGGTCTCAGGACACACCTGTATAGTTCTCCTGCTGTACACCTTTTTAACTTGTACTTTTTTTAAACACTAGGTACCCAGCTTCTCTGTATACCCAACTAAAGGTTTTGTCAGTTTTGTTTTCACTCTGGCGCCACACAAAACTACTATACCAGCATTTATGAGAACCACTTATATATCCAGAGTTTCCAACGATTACTTGCCATCTTTTAGACATAAAAACATTTCCAGATGTCTTACATCTCAGTTTGTTAAGTGTTGGCAGTGTTGCTTTTAACATATATAATCTAACTGAAAGATATAAGTTAATGGACTTTAGGATCTTAAGCTCCCTGAAAATCTATTTGAGCTCAAATCAGCTGCATCTCAGCCCGCAGCCCCATAAGTCCATCAAATCTTGTCAGTGATGGCACATGGAAGATTAAACTTAAAGCTTGTTTCTCAAGGTTTACAGCCTGCCATGTTTTCCCCTGCATTGCTCTGTGTACTTTGTTAGGAATAAGATACTAAAAAGTGCAAAGATTTGACTAAACAAAATGTGTGTCTTCATAAACAACGACTTACACCATTGACTTAGAGAAGGGCAGCAGTACTATCTCTAACTGTTTATTGTTTTCCATCTGAGGCATTCAAATTAAATTTTCCAAACAGCTTGGACTGTACAGTATATCCTTCCAATAGGTGATTCTACTGTTGAGTCAGGAAGCCTCAAAAAGAAAAGAAACAACTTTGCTCTTCTGTCTTCTGTTTATTTAACTTCTGTTTAGTGGTTTAGACTGCAGATCAGATCGTTTACATTGTTTTTAGTACTGTGGAGGTAGTCTGCATGTTTGAGTCCAAGACACAATTCCTGCAGGGACGATAATGCATATCATATGGTATGGTATCTTTCATATTGTGTATGTCATTTACAATTCCAGCTCTGGAGTCTTCTTTTGAATCTGTCACAGTCAAGTTTAATCCACAACTCTTCCAGTCTTTGAAACAGGGTAGTTACTTTTAAAACGTGAGGACCGGCCTCAATATAACCATCCTCATAACATTACAACCTAATCTCGTAAACATTCTGCAGTCAGTCCCATTCGGCCTGCTTCACTCACTCCTACTGGCTTTGATCCAACTTCACATTGAAATGTCAGAAATATGTCAGATGTCATTTTTCAGAGGAGCACTCTTCATTAATGGACTCTGATGCCACTCAATAGACGAGTCCTGCAAACGCACTAATTGCTCCTCTTAATCGTTCAATTAAAACCCCATCACTTATTTGCAAGTCATTTTTCATCCTCCCTATGTAAATCTGCATCTCTGGACTGGTTCAGGCTCAGTCTCTGTGTTGTTGTTTTTCTCGTTTTCTTTCAAAGAGTCACTTTTTTCTTTTCCATTTTCTTCATATTGCACTTCAGATGTTTCAAGTGTTGTGTTATCCTACTCGTCACCCAATTTCAACTTTCTGTTTGTTTTTCTAAGAAACAGAATTTCAAAGTTAAAGCTTAAAAATGATTTATCTTTTTGAAAATATGAACAAGAGTTGATAAAGCATCCAAGCAGAATTTGCTAACTAACATAAAGCGCTAAAAATAAGTTGGATACAAACCTGTAACTATCCCTTTTGTATAAAGTTTTGCAGTTTCAAGACAAAGCAGCGATAATAAAAATCAAGACTAGTTCATAACAACTGTGTGCTCTGTTGGTGTGTAGGAAGTTTTAGATGGACTGGATCCACAAATGTGTGTGTGTGTGCAACAAGTAAAAACGCATAAAAAAATGCAGAGGTGTCTCATAAAAACACAGTCTAGTCAAATGAGAATCAGCTGGTCACAATCTGACGCCCTCCGCCTCTCTGCTGGTCGGCGTGTTTGCAGGCAGAGAGAGAGAGAGACTCCCATAAAATGCTCAACATGCCTGAGACTGCCCTCTGATGTCACTGAGAGAGAGAGAGAGAGAGAGAGAGAGAGAGAGAGTGGGAGAGAGTGGGAGGGGACCAGAAGAACAGAGGGAGGGAGAGAGAGTGGCAGCCGGAGGGCAGAGCGAAGCACGTCAGTGAGAGAAACAGAGAGAAGCCGTACGCCGAGTGAGAGACGGAGAGTGTGAAAGGCAGGGAGGGACACAGATCGTTGCTCAGCACGGAACAACCAGGTTGGTCTGCTGTGTTTTTCGCGCCGCAGTGGACTTTACAGCTCAGTTCCACTTGAGCAGCACTTTTGGCTACAGACACACACTTTCTGTCAGATACTGTACATTACAAACAGACGTGGACACACACACATAAACAAACACACTATACAAGCGGTCAACTCGGCACAACTGATGGGTAAGAGCTCTTGTTGTTCTTTCACGGTTCACCATTTGTTGTCAATCAGTTTGATCTGTTTATGTATTCTGTGTTTCAGGAAATGTAGTGCTTCTCTGTGTGCTGACTAATTATGTTGTTCCATGTTTAGTTTGCATCTCGATGCATGCATTTGTTTACATAAACTCATATTGCCTATGGTTACCTTTTCTTGTGTGTGCGTCCACTGGAGAAGAGAGAGAAAGTGTGTGTGTGTGTGTGTGTGTGTGTGTGCGTCGGTGCTGTGTGGGTGTGCAGCTTTGAGTAGTGGCAGTGTTTATTGAATGGTACTGATGTATGGAGACTCTTGCTCAGCACCGCTCAGCAGCCTTTAACTGAATGGAGCAGATGGCAGTTGGCTGCGTCTGTTCCTCCCCACAGCCTTTTGTGTACATGTGTGTTGAGTGTGTTTTTTTCCCCCTCTGTGTGTGTGTGTGTGTGTGTGTGTGTGTGTGTGTGTGTGTGTGTGTGTGTGTGTGTGTGTGTGTGTGTGTGTGTGTGTGTGTGTGTGTGTGTGTGTGTGTGTGTGTGTGTGTGTGTGTGTGTGTGTGTGTGTGTGTGTGTGTGTGTGTGTGTGTGTCTATGTTAGTATGTCCAGTATAAAAGTTAGAAGTTTTCTACACAGTGATAGATCTCATAAAAAGAATACATTTTTGAAAGAAATGTGAACAGCTGATCGTTCACTGTAGAAGAAGACTTAATACTGTGACATGAAAAACTGTTGTATAGGAAGCTGCAATTAATCAAGTAATTAACAGAAAGGAATTGGTAGCCCAATATTCTGCTAATTCATTTAAACTGTCTGTGAATTTTCAATCAGTGACAAACATTTGCAGAATCCTCTTTCTTAAACATGTGATTTGGCTGATTTTTGTCCTTCTGTCCCGTACCCCAAAAAAGCAATTTGAAGACTAAGAGCTCAGGAAGAATGTGAATGAGTTTCAGTCATTTTATGGACTAAATGATCAGTCCATTAACTTCAAGAAATAGTAGGCATGATGAACCATAACTAAAAATAAGCATCAGTTGCAGGGATTGACCCTAATAGAAACTGTGAGCTCTTTCTTACTTTATCTTCACTGGTTTTGGTTTGATTGTATTTTATACTTCTGTATCATTTAATTATTAGTTTTTTTAGTGCTTTGGTTGGTGTCCAGAGGGCATGCAGTGTGACCATGTGGCTCCATGCATGGCTCTCTGTGTGGGTTTATCTGGTGGGTCTGATCTGTATCTGTGCATCCCAGTTCTCTTAAGCACTGACAGTAAAGCTTTAAAAAATCACGAAGCTGTGATGAATCCAGTAGAAAAGCAAATGTGAAAAATGCCAGGTATGCAGATTTTTATCTCCATATACGCTCCTTAAAACACATCATACATAAATGTTTTCAATGAGATGGTAAGTTGCTTTAGAGTGATTCACACCGGTGAGTTCAGTCTGTGAATATTGACAAGCTGCCCTCAGAGAAAGACAAAAAGAGGGATGAAGAAAACAAAGAAGTGGTGACACACAAAACAACCAGCTACCACGCTCCAGGGACAAGCAATGGCATACATCAACATGCGAACACACCCATCCCAGACCTGACAGTAAAGCCTTGAGCTGAGTGCACATGCAGGCCATGTGTTGAATTAGCCCCATAACATGATTGGTCCATCCTTCATCTGTAGACCCGCCCCTACTCCCCTGTCCGACGAACCACTGGCCACTATCCCACCGGTCGCCATGGCGTTTGCCTCCTTTCTCTTCCAGCACCTGAGTGCCTGTCTGTGTGTGTGTGTGTGTGTGTGTGTGTGTGTGTGTGTGTGTGTGTGTTGTGATTCCAATATATTCTTAAGCTCTTAGCATTACGCTGCTGTCACTGTTTTCTGTGCATAGCTCTGTTTTTATCACACACTGAGTTGACATTTGCTGATTATTTGTGAATGTTAAACGAGCGTGCTCCCTCAGATCCTCTTGAACTGTGATTTAAACAGGCACAGGGGTTTTGGCTGAGTGCATAGATGCCTGGAGGGGCCAGGAGCTCCCTTGGGAATCCTGGTCTATAAATAACTGCCTCTCCCCTCTGATCCATGATCTTAGGCTGAGCAGGGGGCAGAGGGGGGATGAGAGGATGGAGCGAGGGAGGGAGGGGCAGAGTGAGAGGATGATGGATGAATAGATGAGGGTTAGACAGGAGAGGAGACATTTCACCAGCTGCATTTGTGTTTTTGTTTTTAATTATTCAGCCAGATTTCTCTGCATCGTGGCCGCTATAAGAAACCTCCCGCTGCAACTGAAGGGGTTCTCACAAAGTAAACACAATTTCTTTTTGAAAATCAACAGTTTTTCTTACTTCTGTTTATCTAAGCTGTAATGGTCCTCAATAAGAGCCATTGTCCTTACAGAGCAATTAGTCAATATGAATTACCTATTAGTTAAATATGACAATTAGTTGTTTAAAAAAATATTAAATTTTGTGTTTTTAACCAATTTTGATGACTCTTTAGATATTGTACTTGAGCAGAAATCACTTTTATAACTTTAAATTCAGCCTGCACAAACATGCAGCAGAGATCATTGCATTGTCATTTCCAGTCAGCTTCTGCATCCACGTCTCCTCCAGTTGGCTCAGCATCATTATCTCACGCCACATTTAAAGCATTCTATCGTTGTAAGCTGCGCTCATTACTTCACACTGCCTTCAGCCTGCTGGGTGCTGCATGTCGCCCTGTTTACCTGCTGACGTTCACAAAGCTTTGTTTACTGTAAACATGCTTCAGAGGGGATGTTACGCAGAGAGCTTCTGCTGTGTCTTTCATGGATTCAAATGAAACAGTATATTACTCTTTGGAGCTGCGTAGGAACTGTGAGTGGGACGTGACACAGATTTGTTTCCTATTTGCTATTAAAGCATTAAACTGCAATTTAAAAATCCTTCAGACTATCCAGAGCAGAACTCTTACTCATTGGAAAGTGAAAGAACACAGTAACAGTCTTCTGCTGTTTACAATCAAATACACTTACACAGGAACAGCTGATATAAATGGGCAAGCAGGGCTCAGCTCTCCTCCCTTTCTTATTAATTATTAATCAAACTTGTATTCATTATTTGAAAAATATTGGTTTAACCTGGAGAAGAAACCGAACCTAATAGTTACAAGAAAATCAGGAGATATTTTACAGCCCAACTGTAGCATCGTGCTCCAGGTGACAGGTGTCATGGCACGCCCTTGATTTGACGATCTCTTGGGCTAATTCTTTCAGCACATAGGCTACCCACTTTATTACGAATGACAGAACTGCCGCATTATAGACTTAAACACTGACTTAAGACTCAATCTGTTGTACTTATTATTGTAAAGTAAAATGGATCGTGTCTTGAGTTAAATTACCGTGATTATGATGTAAATTCTGTAAGCTCATTAAATAATGCCCCCTCTGGAGAATAATACAACAGCCATCACTGCACATCCACATTAAGAATCACAAACAACACATTATCAAAACCCAACAGCTCGCAATGATTTAATGTTGAGTTTAAAGAATCAGTGTTCTTCTAAAGTCTGAAACAACTCAAAAAGGTTTGATCTCAGGGCTTTCTTCCTCATCGTATCATTTTAAAACTTTACTAAGTAGAAGTAAAAGATTTGACTCTCTAGGCACTGAGATGACTTTGAAGAGAAGCACGAAGGCTTTAGCGTTCACAAATAAACAAATCAATTTTTCGAAAGGTTCCTAAAGACCTTTGAGTTTAGCCAACATCTCAACCTGCAGATGCTTATGGTCACTCCGCTAAATGTTAAAGTGCCAGCATGTGTGGTTAGCCTCTGAGTAGCTGGTGTGGAGAGTGATTACACCACCTCTCTCTTCCTCTCCATCTCTCTCCCTCTGTGCCACCTGTACTTGCAGCCCCTCAGCTTGAGGATAAGTGGCTGTAATTAGTCACCCTGCTTTAGCCCGGCAGTTTGTCCATTGATCACTGGTCTGCGAGGGACCGGCAGTGTTTGCAGGGAAAATAAAACTTGATTTAACTTCGTTGTTGTTCAAGGAGAAACTTGTTTGGCCCAGTTGCTGTAACCTATTACATCAGTTACATTCTTACACCCAGATGACATAATACAACACAATGCAGCGTGTGCACAACCTGCTGCACGTTGAAACAAAAATGACACTATACAAAAGTACACAAAATTGTTTAAACAAAGATGCTGATTGTTTGTGCAAGCATTCTTCTTGTGCGTGTTGTCGTGTTTGACTGTTGTACTGTTAATTCATGGCTCCAGTCGAACAGCTTGGAGCAGTTGTTGAAACATTATTCAGATTAGGCGACACAGTTTTGGTGAGCATTTTGGCTTTGGGGTTCTGTCCCTCATTTCCATTGGTTCAGGGCACAACTTGCCACAGACACGATAGTGCATCAGGGTTTTTTCGACCTTTTCGTCTCATGCATAAGGATACTGTGTAATGTCTGTGTGTGATACATTTCTTTAAGCTAGCGCAGTGATCTCTTCTTACCAAAAAAAAGGCCAAAAATAGATTGGAAATAAATTTGTGAGATGCTATAGGTATTCTTATGACGTTTGTTACTGGTTTTCCTAAAAGTGCTGTATGGATCTTGCAGCTGAATGGGAAAGCAATGACACAGAATGTGTGCATTTCTTAATTTTGTATATTTGTGGGTTGGAGCCCCATTTGTCTGTGCAAACAAACAGCCTTTGTGCAGCCTGTGGCATGCTTATATAAATAGTGTGAGAGTGGGTCCTATAGGCTAACACTGGGGCCAGTCGGAGCCCTATTAAGAACAAACTGGGATGGCGGGTCTGTGAACCCGTCTACATGGGAAAGTGTGCAGTGGAAAAAAGGCGTTAATTGAAGGGATACTTCATGCATGTTTTGGCATCGTGGTGCTGGAATAGCTGGGGCCGGGGTCCCTCTGAACAAAAGGTTTTGTTTGTGTGACCTTGATGTTAACTGCTCATTAAATATGTGAGTAAACAGTTGACAGGCATGTGTGTGTATATGTACAGCGAATGTGAGAGACTGGTGTTGGGAGAGTTTACCATGGTTCAGTGGCTTTGTTTGGATAAGAGGGATGATTGGCACACGGTTCAGAGTGAGAATGGCAAACATTGACATCCTCTAATGTGACCGTCTTTCTATATGCTTGTTTATGTGGAAGTGACAAACAAACAAGTTTGTTGGTCAGAGGTCCAGGAATCATTTAAACATGCACATGTACACACAGAGACCTCATATGAACATGCCTGAGTATAAAATATAACACTGTTTAAACTACATAATTAAAGCTAAACAGATACATTAAAGGACATGGTTAGATTGTTAACAAAATACATGATTTTTGAGTCTTGTTTTATCTTCTCAAAACTAAGCCATCAAAGAAAAAGTAGTTATTTCTAGTGTCCAGCTGTCAGACAGGTCCTCACAAGTGTGGTGATACATGTAACACACACACACACACACACACACACACACACACACACGCACACACACACACACACACACACACACACACACACACACACACACACACACACACACACACACACACACACACACAAACACACACACACACACACATAAGCATCAGTAAAGCACCAGCATGTCTGGTCCGACCACACCCTTTCTCTCCTCCCTGCTGTCCCGTTGGGTGGTGTTAAGTTTCCTCCTGCACTGAAAACCTGCCCGGTACCAAAGATGTCATTGGCTATCTCAGCAAGCAACTCCAACTTCATCACAAACCTCATTGGTCACTGGAGAGGGACAGGACAGCCCTGATAGGTCAGAGAGGCTCTCCACTGGTTTGAGGGTATTGGTAACTGGCAGAGGGCCTGGCATGGTGCAAGGTGGGTCTCTACGGAGCAGAAATCGACCAGATAGACTGAACGATACACTGGAGGTTTTAGATCACAAGCACAAATTGAAATACTATCTGGTTGCATGAATTTGATTTGATCTGGTTTATCTTAAAATAGTTCGAATTAAACTATTAAGCTCATGCTGCATACCAGCTCGTATTACACCAACCCCTCTTGAAACCTAAAATGTAAGCCTGTCAGTATTTGAAATAAAAAAAACCTAAGATGTTTGATCCCAGCATGCAATTTTCCAGTTACATCACTGCCTTCAAGTTGGCAAAGATTGTGTTTGCTTTCTTTTTTCTTCCTGTTTCAGTGTTGTGAAGTTGTGTTCTACTACACTTTGTGGATAAGCTGCTGTGTTGTTTGCTTGTTTTGGAGAAATAATCTGATTTCACTAATACTCTGGTTTTTGCATGTCAACCATGCTGAGGTCAGGATATTACTTTTCCTGTGTTTGCACTTAGTGTCCATGTTACAACTGCACTACAGGCCTCTACTTCTCAGGATTATCAGATGAAGCAGAATACATTATACAGAATATAGGATAGAATTGAAGTATCACATAAACTGTTGTGTATTTTTTTTAGATTTCAGTGCTCATACTTGTAACCCTTTTTAGTGTTTGAATGTTGTGTGTAACCCTGTGCTTTTGTGCAGTGTCTGTAGATCTTGAACGATGCAGATTTGGACTTATTTCATCGTATTTTTCTCACAATACACTAACAATAAGCAAAACGTAGTGTTACTGTTCTTCTATAGACACAGTCACAGTGAAAACACACACACACACACACACACACACACACACACACACATACACACACACACACACACACACACACACACACACACACACACACACACACACGCACACACACACACACACAGTAAGTCTTTATGCGTGTCAGCAAATCCCTGCTGCAAAACTCATGTTTCAGGGGATTGTTTTTGCTCTCCACTGCCATGTTTCATCATTCTACCCGCGTGTGCGTGTGTGTGTGTGTGTGTGTGTGTGTGTGTGTGTGTGTGGGTGCGTGCTTTCCTATCTTTTTATTTGTGTACAGAAACTGTGTCAAGTACTATGTACAGGCTATTTCTATAGATGTGTGTAAACAGTATAAGAGACTGTCTTTACACTTGAAGTCATCAGGCAGAAAATGTCGCTGTTGATCTCTGGCCCTAAAAATCATACACACATTCATATTTTGTATATTAATATTTAAGTGTTTTGCCATTGCCCTTACAGGGTTCAACTATAAAAAAGCTCAAGTCCCTTGTTTACCAACCCAACCCCAAACCAGTATGAAGTGTACGTAAGTCAGGGCTGACTGTACATCAGATGTAAGAAGTGTATATTTACGTGTCTCATTTGGACCAGAGACAGGGCATTTAAACTTCTATCAAGGATATTAGATAAGTATGTCCTTGAATTACCCTAATTATATACTTTCCCTAAAAACTGTGATACTGGGGGAAAAAATGAATGAGTTGATTAGGTTTTTTTAAATCAATAAAACCCCTACATTTCTTTTAGCAGGTTTAAGGATCTTCAGCTCAACACTGGAGTTAGAATTCCACATTTTCCCATCGAATTTTCGTGTCCAAACCCTCACAGAGGACTTGGCTGTTGGGATCATAGAAACCTGTTATTCATAGAGGCACAGTTTGTACCATCTTTGACAGAGCAGAAGTTTGCATATTTTTGCTCAAATATTCATTATACACAATGATTTGCAGAATAAATAAGATGTGCATGTTGTGATTGGTCATGGTTTCAGCTGGTGGAGTTTGTTTGTGATTCCTTTTGCAGTGAATGTTTTGCCTGTTATTTGAAACTTTATACAACATATTTGGTTCTTGAAGTCTCCGCTGTAAATACTCACGTCCTAAACAAACTCTTTATGTTTTTGTTTCCTCCCCTCTTCCATTCTATCTCTCCTCTCTCTCCCCCCGCTCCCTTTCTGGCCCTGTCCTCCTCCAGTGGACGTGAGCTCGGCAGCACTGCCCATGCAGGTGCCCCCAACAACCACAGCCATCCTTCCCATGGACCTGCGCGTAGTTGACCACCATCACCACCACCAGCAGCCCCCTTTTGGCCTGGTTCCCCAACCCCATCCTACACCGCCCACCTCCACACCTTGTAACGCATCCTCGGAGCCAGGCCGTGGGCCAGTCATAAGTAAGTTATCAGATTGTCATGAATGAAATTGTCATGCATTGGGATTAGAAGCCAGATCCCTGCCATATACAGTATAATATAAATGTAAATTTGGGTCACTCTTTATGATAAAGTCATGAAAATGTCATTCAGACCACCAGCAGCAGAAGCTGCAGCAGGAGCTGGTGGTTCTCAAACACAAGCAGCAGCTCCAGAGGCAGATACTGATCGCTGAGTTTCAGAGGCAGCATGAACAGCTGTCCAGACAACATGAAGTCCAGCTGCAGGAACATATCCAGGTGAGCTTTGCTCTCCTCTCCTCTCCTCTCCTCTCCTCTCCTCTCCTCTCCTCTCCTCTCCTCTCCTCTCCTCTCCTCTCCTCTCCTCTCCTCTCCTCTCCTCTCCTCTCCTCTCCTCTCCTCAACAGATCTTTCAGACTTACATACTTAATACAGATCATCAATACGTAAAAGTAAGCCATTGCTGCATATTGTCAAAACAATGTATTGCTTCTCTCTCCCTCAATCAGCACCAACAGGATTTACTGGCGCTCAAGCACCAACAGGAGCTGTTGGAGCACCAGAGGAAGATGGAGCAGCAGCATCATGAGCAGGAGCTGGAGAAGCAGCAGCGGGAATTCAAACTGCAACAGCTGAAAAACAAGGACAGGGGGCAGGAAAGTAAGTAGACACTGCTACTGCGCATTGTGTTTTTTTTTGAGGAAATAACCAAAACCTGTAGAACTAGGATGATGATGTGCAGCTGTAAGTAAAAAAAACTCCATCAAGTGCCTAAATTTATTCTTTTTATATGTCAATTCTTTGGGTATCATGAAATGCCGTTTTATCACTCAGCTCACTAAAACCTGTGATTAATTTTATGCAAGTAAATTCAAGTTTATGTCATTATAAAATCTGATCTTGTTTAAGAAACAACTTAAACAAAACATATTGATCCAAAACAATTCTGAATTTAATTTATAATACAATATTTCTTTACAGTCCAAAAGGTTTATTTTTGGACTTTTGATGCCTTGATTTAGAGATAGGACAGTGGATAGAGTCAGAAATTGAGGAATGATAGAGTGGCGATTGACATGCAGGAAAGAAGTGTCGAATTTTAACCCCAGGCTGCCCGCTTCGAGGAATACAGCCTCTGATCATGGGGTACCCTCACTGACCATTAGGCTACCGGCGTCCCCAAATGCTATACATAATGTGACCTTTTTTTACATTATCACATTTATGTTAATTTGCGCTTTTCAGCACTTTGGATTAAATGTGTTGTGTGTAAAGTTCTATATAAATAAAGTTGAGTTGAGTTAATTTACAAAAGACGCTTAGTGACTTCATTGCATTTTAAGATGATGTAGACGCCGTCATGCAATCCCAATCCCCCCCCCCCCCCCCCCCGTCTTTTCACCTGGTTGAACATAATTTAACATATTGACGTCATCTGTATGTCCAACTAGATGATGTAAAAGATAGAGGCCTTAGTTTTCTGTTGGTAAGGGAATTCTGAATGCTCCAGGTACTGTGGTTTTTAATTTCCATCAATTTAAAAAAAGATTATGCACACAGTAATCTCGTGAACTAATGGTACATATGGGAATTCAATGACATCATCAAGGCTCAGCTTTTTGTGTGTGATTAATTTAAAGTGTTATGTAAAATAAAAAAACAGGACGGGATGTTTGTTTTATAAGAGTTAAAGAACACAATTCAATACCTGAGAATAATGTAATGGCATCATTTTAAATCACATCTAACCATTTTGTAAGTTGCAATGAAATCATAGTGATTTGCAAAAAGCACATTAGTATACCCGGAGCAAATTTAACTGGATAAAAATGAATGATCAGTTGTAATCTCTAAACAGGATTGGGGTCGGCATTTCAGGGGTTTAGTAGTAGTGACGTAAACTGGCTCTAAGTGAGCTGTCAGGTTTGACCTCACATCGCTTCACCTCACATCTCCTTCAGTGCTGCCAACATCTGTCACAACTGTCCCCAACAATCGGTTGAGCCTCATTATTTCAGCAGGTGTCAGAGAGACGTGGCCCCCTGCAGACCCTCTGCCACAGCACCCATCGTTGTGACCCATCAGTCAGAACAGTCTGACCTCACACCTCTACCTCAAGGACTTAGACTATAAGAGGGGGGAAGATGTTCTATTGGAAAACATGCCCCTTTTTTCAACGTGGTCTTGATTCGATGTGTCATTTTGTTGGAGAGGCTAAATGGCAGCAATGAACTCACAGTCTCCTACCACTTAAATACATGATTTTTCCTCTTGAAAGGTCCTGTGAGAAGTTTTTAGCTGGTTATGGAACAGACTGAAAATCATACTGACTCTATATTACCTACTAAAGCAAACCAGACCATTAGCAACAAGATGGATCATTTCTGTATACACATGTTTTAAGATGTGTGACCACTGCGGTTGCATAGGTGTCAGATAATTGAAGTTACAGCTTATTGCAGAGGCAGCTTTTGTGAATTTATTTCATGGCAAAGATTCTCCATTTTAAATCTCCCATTCCAACTTGGATCTTATTATTTTTTGCTTTGGCCAATTTGATTGTACCTTCAAGATAAGATACTCACCAAAATAATAAACCCTCTAACTCAGGGTGTCAGGACATCAGGTAGGTTGTAAACAAGTGTGCTTTTTATCAAGTTAATCTTAAACTTTATGAACATTATGTAGCACAAAGATGTGCTTTAAATGTTGGTATTCATCCCTTATTGCATTGGACAACGATTTATGCACAACTTAAGACACTTAGGAAAGTAACGGACTGATAGGACGTCAATGTGGAAACTTATGTAGACTCAGAGCTGAAAGTTGGAGTGGTAATATTTACCTTGCAGTCGGCTTTATATAGTTTTTTCACTTTGCGCTTTTTAATTTTAACATTTTATTTCAACCTATTTTTTTCTATGTGTGAAAGTAACCATCACTGATAGAGCAGATCAAACCTCTTAAACTAAAGTCTGTCTTACATATTCATGTCTGGGAGTCACTCAGGTTCTGTTGAACATAATCTATACTGGGGCCGACATCTTTTCAGCGTCTTGTTGTTAATACTTGACATGAGCTTTGACACAGGTGAACAGTTTAGTTGTTTGAAAAAGTATCTCTGAGTTTTGCCATGGCATTTACTTTTGTTCCTGTAATTGTATTTTTGGGTGTAAAACAGGCAGCAGCATGAAGGAGTTGTGTTTACTTTGATATTCAAGGAGGAGCTTCAAACGTTCCTTTTTTGAACACACAGTAAAGCTGATCACACTAGAGCTGGCTATCCTTGTTTATTTTATCAGGTGAAATTGCATAATTTACTTTCTATTCCGTTGTTATTAGCAACACCATAATAACGACAACTTTATAATTCCATCTAGCTTATGCTTTGTAACATTACAGTGTAACTGTATGCTCCGATATGGTTTTTTGGGGGGGGAATCTATGACGTAGTTTTTCAGCACAAAGTCTATTTAATGTTGTTAATGATGGACACACATTGGAAATCATGATTTTATGCTAATAAAATATCATTCCCCAAAAGTTGTCTGCTGGGCAACATGAGCTTACAGTTTGACGTCTATGGAAAATCCACTGGGTCGTAAACAGAGGAAGCTTTGTTAAAGCACAGCTATAAATTGCATGGAAGGCAGTCTCATAAAAGCCAATTTGCTCCAGTGGCAAAGCAGACATATTGGGATGTCAGCACTTCCAGTTGCAGCATGATTTAGAGAGCGCATATTAGCTCGTGTCACTTTCTCATACTGTACTAATCACTTCGTTTCTCATACTTGACACATCACCTGTGTTTTAGAAAAACACACCTCAGATGTTTTTTTCACCTGCATCTTTAAAACACATTTTTGTTCCTCACACCCTGCCACCCGTCCCTGTCTCTCTCTCCCTGGATGATCAGTTAGTAGTCACTAAATAAGTGCGGTGATTCAGAAGACACTGGTATGAGAGGAACACTCGCTATAGATGAGAGTTAAAGAGCTCTACTGTTGTCTCTGGGGAAATTTAGTGCAACTCTGAGGCGAAATGTGCGCTCCGCCTTTAGGGGGAAAAAATCATTATCTAACAAAGAATGAATGGATGACGATATAATCATCAGGTTAGGGCCAATTTGTCAGGTAGTACAGTAGAGAAACTGAAGCACTCACATTTTTATGAAGAAATTGTTTTTATGTGAAGTGTTTTAAACAGGTGACAGTTACATGGAATAGTATACAAACCTTTTGTTTCTGACCTCCCTGTGTTTCTCTGTTTCTGTCAGGTGCAGTCGCCAGCACAGAGGTTAAGATGCGACTGCAGGAGTTTGTCCTGAACAAGAAGAAAGCGCTGGCTCATCGAAATCTAAACCACTGTCTGCCCAGCGACCCACGCTACTGGTATGGGTGAGTGTCACAGCCCACCCCTACAGAACAACTTACTGCTTGGGATGTGACCGCTTGAACACCAATGAGGGTTTTCTACCATCTTATGTTGAAAAAGAAAGTACATCAAATTGCACATTTTCTTTGTGAAAAATGATTTTTAAATTAAAATAGGATGTATGTGATGAGAAAGAATGAGCACAGTGAGAGCTGGGCTTTCCTGCACTACACATTCAACTCACATATTTTGCAACCTTAACTATTAATTTGAATCATTTCTATATCAGGGTAAAACAGCATGAATTTGTCATGATACATTTAAGACACATTGAATGTATACAGTACATTTACATCTCTATACAATCTTAAAAAAAGCTGCCTTAGAAATAAAGCAGACAACATCCTGCATTTTTTACGCTAACCTTTAAGGAACCTCAATTAATACCATTAACTTGGGGGGACAACTAGAAAGGTTGAAAAGCATTTCCTGTAGATAATTTCTTAACAATCACATATCAGCTTGTGTTTTTTGTATATTCATCAACCTTTTCGTTGTTGCCTCTTAGCTAAAATGTTGCCATACTTGGAACATGTTATTCTCAAAGGATAGGTGACAGGAAGGTCCTTTTTTACCAGGACTTTGAAAGCATGGCTAACTATGGTATTTTCAACTCCTGCTGTTTGGTTGTCTCTGCTAGAGTTAAGACGTCAGCCTCTGTGAAAGTCCTCACCAGTTGCCTCTGAGGGAAACTAAAGAGAAAATGTTGAAGGCATTTTCAGTCAATGTTTGTAGTCCTTGATTGACAGCTGGTTGTCTTTGAGGTTTGTGTGTGTGTGTGTGTGTGTGTGTGTGTGTGTGTTGTGTGTGTGATGTGTTTGAAGTGGGCAGAGGAGAAAAAAAAAACAATGGCATCACTCCTGCGCTTTAAATATTTGAAGAGGCTTTAAGCAGCCAAACATTTCTGCCAAGGCTGGAGATGAAAGAAGAATCCAAACAGAGAGGAAAAATGGCTCTCTATCAGCATCATAACCATCACTCTTCCATAAAAAAAACTCTTCCACCTGTTTGCTTTCTCCTCAGATCTTCAATACATCTTTTTCCCTCCTTTGGTCTCATTCCTCCATTGATTCTGCGTCTTGCAGCTTCTCCATCTCTCTCTGTGCCTTGTTCACCCACGTTTAGGAGGAAACAGACCTCAGCGTCTTTGCTGTCATGATGTATTAAAGACAAGCAGAGGCTGTCAGTTATTGTGTCTCTATCCGAAATCTCTTTCTCCATTCTATCCACACTGTTGTACACTTTCTTTGTCTCATAAATATGACCTTGGGATGGGCGATGGAAGTGTTCTTTGTCTCCAAACCTTTTCTGTCTGCACTTGTGTCTATTAAAAGTAGGTAGGGAAGGAAGCTCGGTTAGCACCGTTGAGCCAAAACTGATTCGAGGTTAATATATTTTCAGTAACTATTGATCCCTTTTCTTTGTAGAAAAACCCAGCACAGTTCTTTGGACCAGAGCTCTCCTCCGCAAACAGCTTTGTCAGCGTACAACCATCCGATGCTGGGCACATACGACTCAAAAGACGACTTTCCTCTTCGGAAAACAGGTAAAAAGATTTTTTCTGAGGAACTGTTACTTTCTAATGTCTGCATCCTTCCACCTTTTTTAAATAAGTCAACCCTTTCATGTCTTGAAGGGAGCCCTAATCTTCCTCTTCCCTGCATTAGCAACTGAAATGGCTTATGGGGTTTCCAAATCTGGCACATGAACCAAGAGTCAGCCACTGGAGGATTAAAAGGAGCCCCTAAAATATATTAAAAAGGAGATATCAAAGGTTATTTAAAGCTGTCTCTTTTTTTGTACTGTAATTATGCAAATGAGTGCAGATAGATGGAGAGTGGAACCACTCTCAATTAAAAAACAAAAAAATCTGAATAAAACTGGAAGGAACAGTTTCACATTTAGGGAATAATGCGTGTTAGCTCTCTGCTGATATTTAGTCAGAATAAAGATAGAACTGTAACGTCTGTGGTGTAAATATAGCTTACGTCATCCAGCTGTTAGCTTAGCTTAGTTTAAACTAGAAATAGAAGACAACAGCTAGCATGTTTTTGTTTTTGTGTTAAATTCTAAAAACAGGAACTTTTGAGCTTACTAATTACATTTGATATCTTGTTTTTGTAATCTTTACGAGAACACGACTTCTGCATGTCCCCTGAGTACCCTCTTTGCTAACTATCTACTCAGTTTTGTACTTTCTGTTTGCTGCTGCTGGAAGAGCTCACTATTGCTTGTTGACAATATTCTTGTCATTGAGTGTCATTATTTACATGAGCCTAGACCTTAAACATCCAATGAAATTAAGTGTCTTTGATTTTTGGACCACCTAAAACCAATCGATTTAGGGGATTGGAGTTCGCCTCAACCCGAACACACCCATAATTGATGAAATGGGGAATGTGTCTGCTATATTGAAATAGCTTTTAATGAGTTTGATGTAGGGCTAGTGTAAAGTGTAGAAAGTTAATTTCTCCTGGTTTCGAGGTGTAACAGTCAGTGATATTAGCATTATTTGGAGCCTGAAATTACTTACTTACTTCATTTCAGCCTTTTGCATCACTATCATGATGTACGTTTGAAAAAAAAATAGTTGCCTATTCTTCTGTTGCAGACTAATTCTCACAGACCTAAACCAATTCATGCAGTAATTGTCCTTTATAGACGTCATAGATTATGCAGTTGAAGCAAACAACTCTCGTCTGCTCTGAGAAGCAACCTAGAAAGCGTCGAAAAATCACAGTTCTTGCCGTTTGGCTGCATTAGACTGGTATTTTTCCATCCTTCTGTCCATGTCTCGTCCATCCAAGCTGTGATTGTTCACTTAGTGTCAGCAGCTGCTTTGGCAGTATCGCTGCCTGCTTTCACAGCTGGAGACCGAGCTCTGTGTACTCTGCACTCCTGCCCACCTGCTGTGAGCTGGAGGCAGGAACGATTTATCCTGGCAAACAACCTCAGACAACCAGTTTCAACTTTCACAGACACTCAAATGTAATTCAGACATTTCTTGGGGTGCCAGTTGTGCTGAGAAATATTTGCAACTTACAGCTTCACATTTCATACTCACAAAAAGTACAGGCACTATAGCACAGACACATCCTCGCACATATTTAAAGAAAATTTCAAGAACAATAGAGTTTGACATTTGAGGGCAGAGTTTTTGTCCGCCTGCCATTGAGGAGAGCCAGAGGAAACCCTGATATGTGCACACAAAAGGCAGGCCTGCTGAGGAGCTCTTGTGTCAACAGTGAGCAGGCAGAGATCAGATCAGACTGTCAGACAGGGAGATGAACTGTTCTCAGAGGGGAAGTGAGTGACAGTAGTCACCTCAGTTGTGCGCGGCTCTGACGACTGGAGGGCGTCATACTGACGTTTTTGCCTGTGATGAACCATTTCAGTAATGTATGCGTGTAAATTATAAATGTGCCTAAATAATTCTTTTTCTGTCTACCCAGACCAAGCTCACAGTTTATTACAACAGGGGCTCATTGTCCAAGTCTGAGAAACTTTGTGATAATGACTCTTAGAACACAGAGGGTCACTTTGAATGCTGCGGCAGGAAGTCTGTCAGGCCTTCATGACAGACTCAGACTTGTCATGCTGACCCCTCTTTCAAAAACTAGCACATACACATACTTTCTCATCCTACACTGTGCACTGAACATTGAAATCCTGCAGGATTTCCACATACAGCAGAGCACTTCTTTGTTCTTGCATTACATTAGAGCACTCCTATTATGCTCAGAGGACAGAGGTTGTAGATTAATGTTTAAAACACAAGATCATATTGGCTCTTTCTATGGTTGTCACCATTTTGCCCTGCTTTGAATCCCACCAACCAGTGTATACATTTGATGTGTATATAGTGAATGTTCATATCTTGATAATGATGATATTGCCATTCATTGTGCAGTCCTATTGAATACTTCTGATTATTCCAATTCTAAAACAACTACAGGTATGTGTGAAAAGCTTAAAGTCAATTATTGGGGAAATTATAGTCAGTGCATCAAAATGATTTTATACTTCACTTGTGCGGGGGTCATTGCAAAAATGCAAACCACAACTGTCCTTAAAAAGCACTATCCAAGGCACACTGTAGGATTTTTGTAGAATTGTAATTTTACATGGAAAAACATGTTTGCATCCTACTCAGGTGTATTCATGGCCATCAAGACTTGACTTACTTGTTTATTTTTGGAAAAGTGCTATAAGGAAATAGATGTACAGTACTTTAAAACACCATGCTTTATCCATAACCTTGCAGAAAAGAGAGTGACAATCAAACAGGATTTATTTTATTTGCTCTCACATCTAAATATGTTAATGAGACAAGTGTGTCTCTTCTTCTGTGTTACCTACCTTCTCTACAGTGTGTCCTTCCAACCTGCCGCTCTAATGTATTATCATATATGATATTTCTGGGAAGCTCCCCTGATGTGTTTCAGAAAACTACTCTGTCCATTTCCGTAAATCTTCCTCCGTCTTTGCGCTTACTCAGAAGAGCGGTCCGGCATCCCTCAGCAGGGAGCTCATGACTCCCATCAGACAACACAGATGAGCTACTGATCAATATGTTTTGTATCAGAGAACCAGTTTCCTCCTCCTCCACCAGATTAAGCCCCACATATAGAGACGTTTAATATGATAAGGACCAGTCTACGGTTCTAGTGGCTTCTTTGAAGTGTGTGAGAGGATCACGACAACATTGATTCAGGGGTCTTGTGGGGGGTTTTCGATTCCTTGCCTCAAAAGCCTTTCCAGCCACTCAGGGTTTATGTGGAAATGTCTTTTTTAATGTTGCTTTTATGATGACAGGACTGTCGCTTGTAAAGACCCAGGTAATATTCTTCCTCTGCAATGAATTAAGCTTAAAATCGATTCTGAAAAAAACTCTGTTTGAATGTTTTTTTGTGCCACAGCGACATGCGAAAGGAGGACATTGCTGTTTAAAACAAGGCAGAATGTGCAATAATAAAACAAAATACAGAGAAAAGCTCAACAATGAAGGAGAGAGGCACTAATGTTGGAGGTGAGAGAGAGATTTAAGTTTGAGGGAGGGAGAGAGTGAGAGAGAGAGAGAGGGAGAGAGAGAGAGAGAGAGAGAGAGAGAGGAGGGGATGGTTTGAGGTGAAGGAGGGAGAGAGGGCTACAGTAAAATGCCAGACTCAGCAGTTAAACCAGTCTGGGCCCTCTGCAGTGAGTGTGTTCGCACGTGTGCACACTGGTGTGCTTTTGCCCAGTCGGCATTAACACCCTTCAAAGTCACTGCGTCCGGAGGTGAACACCCCCGTGGTGGCCTGTGCCCACAAACACACTCTCCTACTTCAGCTGCCTTCTCTGTCTCCTTTCCTGTCCTCCTCACCTCGATGTAACCTTCTGGTCATCCTGCAATCTTGCTTCTCTCTCACTTCTCCTTTGATCTGTCCATTTCCTAATGACTGAGGATGCCGCAAAACAACCTTGACCACCCCCTCCTTCATTCCATCACTGTGTGCCTTGTCTCTCCTCCACATGCAAGCCATCAGATTAGTCCAAAGGCTGCAGCCCACTCTCAATACATCATCACAGTGGAGCCAAAAAATGTTTCCTGTGACACATCGAAAATGTTTTTAAAGCTTAACAAAACATGCATGGCAAGAAATAAGTCTTTTCAAACTTGACGTTAGCTATTTGAACACCATTGACCATTATGGGAGTGTTTTTAAAACAAAAAAAACATTGGTGGTATGTCATGTAATATCAGCCAGTTCTCAGTTCTTAGCATTATTAACTGTTCCTATCACAAAATGATAACTGAAGGAGGATTAAGACACAATCAATTAAATGGTGTTTTTACATACGCACAAAACTCCTGAAGATATCAATTTTGTCACCGCAACTTTAGCCAGAATTGTTCTTGCCAGCCCACAAGTGAAATTTTGTGTGAGGTCTGGGTGAACTGATGCGTGATCGCAGCAGGTAATTTTCAGGAAGATTAACCACAAGTTAGCAGAAGGTGCCATCATGATATAAACAATCGCTGTTTCATACTGTTCTTCATCACTCAGTCCTTGATACAGTGAATATGTTCTGCCTCCTGACACACACACCCCCCCCCCCCCTCCTCTCTTGTCTGACAGGGAAAGTCTCCCACTGTGAGGAGATACACACATAAGCACCTTCAGGGGCGATCTATCCTTACATTTTCTTACTTTTCAAGAGTGAATGTTTGATACCGGCTAAACAGGCAGATACTTGTGTGCACGATTGCTTTAAACCCTCAAGTGATGTCCTTGACTTAAATAACCCTAAAGAGGGAGACACAGAAGTCTTATATTTTAATAATACATTTTTGTCACTAATTGCATCAATAGAACTACTATAATCCCCAATGCAATGGACTAAAATAGAACTTGAATGGCTTTTGTTCCTTCTCAAAAATGCCTTCATTGTCTTCCTGTCTTCTCATATTCAGCTAATGCATTTCTTATCCTGACCCATCCATCCCATCTTCTTTACATAGACTTTGAAGCAGTGCCCTCCATTTAGAAGAAGCTCCTTTTTAAATAATTGAGTTTTCATAAGATCAGCAGCATGTTTCCCATATTATTATTATTATTATTGAAATTCCATTTGAAGTACTCAGACATAAAGAGACTAACCAGGAGGTATGTACAGTATAGTATCACCTTGATTTGCAGTCAAGGCTAAAGGAAGAAAGGCCCTGTGGTTTTGTAATGACATTGAAGAAATCTTTTTTATGTGTTCTTTATTGGTGGAAGTTTATAATGTAGCATACAAGATTAAAAGATCAAGTATTTCCCTTTTTTCCTCCAAATTACACAAAACAAGGTAAAAAAAAGCCACAAAATGCAGGAAAAACAAACAAGAAACACAAAATATAACCCATAAACCAAATAAACCCACCTGTGTTGCTTTGATAATCAGCTGAGTGAACATTTATAGTTCAGCAATCTTTCTGTAAATCTACAATATCCATATAAGTAGGACATATAAGGGAGAGACAGCAGACCAGCTATATGAATCGTAATTATTCACCTTGTATTTCTCATTCAGGAGGTGAAACGAAAAAGGAAATGTCAGGTTGCTATTTCTTATGAATATGTCCATTATATTCTAAGTGTATTCTTATTTTGTGAAGAAATCTTCTTACAATAAATTCCTTCAGTACACAAAGTGGAAATAGTTGCTGAGGCTTATGAAGCAAGCTTGGTCTGTTTTATAGAAGGTCGTGGAATGAGCAAAGGGTCAACCATTGGTCAACCATCCAGCTTCAAGTAATTGAACGGAAGGAAGCCAGTGGAGGAGGGAATAAAGCTGCCTGTGTCTGGCAGTTAGACACCGAAGCGTGATAGGCCAGAGAAGGTCAGGTCCTATCCCTGACCTGATGAGATTCCTAGAACACATTGAATGCTCGCCTCTTCTCCCCCCTCATTGTCAAGAGCTTAGACAGCTCTGCAGCAAATCCATTACTGGAGCATGTGTTTCAAAGCAGAGCCCTACGATGAGAAACAAGACAATATATCCATATCAAACGCACATGTACACACATGACAGCAGCTGGCTTTTTTATTGTAAATGAAAGTGTCTGATAATAAACAGTGTTCATTAGCAGAGCGTGGTGGAGGCAGCATCATTAAGCACAAGGTCAAGAAAGCTGCCAGTTGGCCGCTTCACCGTTCACTGCAGCGCTTCCCACTGTCACACAGCGATGGCAAACCTCAGCTCCCCGATCTGTCGGCCAACACATACAGTGTAGCCTATAGGGACAAGCTCATTAGCCCCGCTACATGTCCGTGAACAAGCTCCCGCTTGTGTGGCTCAGCAATCTACTATAAAGCTAAGTAGCAGAGTGACAGATCAGATAGAATCTGTAATTTTCAAAGTAATCACATGTATTAACCCTGCTATTTGTTTTGCTGTATCTGCTAGATATTTGTTAAATGGGTTCAGATAAGCTTCATTTGAAGTAAAAAAAAAAAAACATCTGAACGACCATAGCTGTTTACATTTGGCCCATGTGTGAAACTTTATCAACTTTTTAGTTCATCTTGCATCATGTCCCTGTTTCTCTCTCTGCCTCTTCAGCCTCTGAGCCCAACCTGAAGCTACGTTCCCGCCTAAAGCAAAAGGTGACAGAGCGCCGGAGCAGCCCTCTGCTCCGAAGAAAAGACGGTCCCATCACTACTGCCAAGAAGCGTTCCTTAGACGTGGCTGGTGAGCACCCTTGTCACTGGATTCCTTGTGGTTTTTAAGATGGTAGACAAGTCAAAAGTATTTTAATATATTTGTTGTTCCCAATATTTTAAGTACCAAAGAAGGAATTTTGTCAAGCTACATTATTTTGGGTGTCTAAAATATTTTTAAAAAGTCAAATAGGTAGTTAAATGCTATCATCATCGACTTAAGGAAGGGTTTGAATGCAAAACAGAGTCACATCCGTTTACTGCGGTGGAGATTCACTGTAGAAGGATTATAATGAAACAAGGACAAGGCTTACAGAGTCATATTTCATTTCAGAAGGTTGATTGGCCCAGGACACTGTGTTCTAATTAAAATCTTATTTCTGTGTTGTGCGTGTTATAGAGTCAGCATGCAACAGTGCACCGGGCTCAGGTCCCAGCTCCCCAAACAACAGCTCCAGTAACATCCCCTGTGAGAATGGAATCACCATCTCCAGCAGCCCAGGAGAGGTAACCAACATTGCAGCTAGTGTCAGCATGTGTATGACTGGATATGAACAAGCACATGTGTGTATTCAGCAGATTACCAGGGGACTTCAGAAGGATATTTGAAATGTCTATTCACTGTATTTTAATTTAGGGCTCAACCTCTGTGATGTATTTTATGTGTGTCTCTGTTTCTACTTTGTGTCTGAACTCAGCGGGTATTTACTGTAAAACTGTTCTGGTTTGCGTTTTCAGGCGTCACTGCTTCACAGGTTGGCTGCAAGGGAAGGCTCCCTCAGCCATCTCTCGCTCTACACCTCCCCTTCTCTGCCCAACATCACCCTGGGACTGCCAGCCACAGGCCCTGCTAGCACTGTGAGTACAGTCAATAGATTTTATTCTAATTATATAATCACATCAAAAAATGTTCTGTATGAGAAATGCAAGCAAAATGTTCAAAATGTAGTGAAATTCTAAAGACATACATTATCAGTATTTGTACTGGTTGGTTTGTTTACTGCAGAGTTATAAATGTCTATTACATACTACAATTACAGAGTTTTTATCTTAAGAGCCAGGATTTCAACTTATGCATAGGAAGGTATAAAAACAAAAAGGTCTGCTGATTTGTTTTGACTTGTCTTTTTTCTCTCTGGTTCGGTCTCTCTACATCTCGCTCCCATTCTGTCTCTTTTCTCTTTCTTTGTGTCTTAATATCTCGTTCTCTTCTCCTAGTTGATCTCAGGGCACCAAGATGGCGAGGGTCGCCTGGCATTGTCTGCATTACAGCAGGGCATTCCTCTGACCGCTCCGTTCCTGCCCACTGCCCACCTGCCCCCCTACTTGGCATCCACAGCTCTGGATAGGGAGGGGGCAGGAGGGGGCACGGCTGGTCACAACCCACTTCTCCAACACATGGTGTTGCTGGAGCAGGGCCACAATCCAATGGGTCAGTATGCACTGCAACATTTATTTTCTTTACAGGCGGCTGTGGCTTAGTGGTTGAGTCAGTTGTCTCTCAACCGTAAGGTCGGGGGTTTGATCCCCAGCTCCTGCGGCCACATGTCCAAGACACTTAATCCAAAGTTGCTCCAGTCGGCAGCATGTGATGTGGATTAGCTATTACTGATGGACACTTTACATAGCAGCCTCTGCCATCAGGGTGTGAATGGGTAGGTGTGACCTGCGGTGTAAAAGCGCTTTGAGTAGTCACAATATTAGGAAAGCGCTACAGTATACAAGCTCAAGTCCATTTACTTAACGCTGTCATTAGCTGGTGTCTGATTAAATGCTTGCGGATCACAAAAGCAATTTCATGCCATTTTAATATAGAGTACTTTGTGTTTTTGCTCTCAGCGGGACCATGGGAAATCCACATTTCCCCAATTTGACATAATGAATGCATGTTAGGAAATTAATCTTGTTAAGATGGCAGTATAATTTAGCTTGAATGGCTTACTGTGTAACTGTGTAAAAAAACATCTGCGAAACATTTTAAATCTGTAGGTTTTTGAAGAACCTCGTAATGATAAAGAATAATGTACCCTGGTCAGTATTATACTCCTTGTTGATGTGATTTAAGTGGTAAAGAGTTTCAAAACTAAGGAATAAATGCCTAACTATTTAAAATTGTAAATATTGTTCTCCTTTGTGCTCTCTGCTTTTACCATAGTTGGTCTGGGTGGCCTTCCTATTCCATCACCTGCTGTCTCCAAACTTGTGCGGGGCCACCGTCCCCTGGGAAGAACCCAGTCGGCCCCCCTGCCCCAGCAGCAGTGTGGGCAAGCACAGGCCCTGCAGCAGCTGGTGGTTCAGCAGCAGCACCAGCAGTTCCTGGAGAAACACAAACAACAGTTCCAACAGCAGCAACAGCAACACATCATCAACAAGGTAGCTCCAAGTGTGTGTGCATGTGTCATAAGTACAGGTGTGTTTGTGTGCATGTTTCAAGAATGGGATCTAATGGTCATATTTTAGTGAGCTAGAGGAGCTCACTTTACTGTATGTATGCATACAAATGTATTCAGCAGCCTGTGTGTGTGTGTGTGTGTGTGTGTGTGTGTGTGTGTGTGTGTGTGTGTGTGTGTGTGTGTGTGTGTGTGTAGGAGTATTTGTCCATCGACACGACACTGATTTGCTTAATGTCTGTGAATCCTGTCTTTGCACCAAAAGCTGGATGAATCAGCCTGCAATCAGCAAGTCTTCTAGCAAGTCTTTCTTGTGCGTGTTCCCTACTTCTCTCTGTCACCCTGGCAACTGTGCTCAAGAGGAAGCTGCCTCCATATATGGCCACACAGGAAATGTGACTCACTGCATCGTTACTAGTGTGTGTGAAAGTGTGTGTGCGCGTGTACAAGGTGATGAGGGGATTTGCAGCATTATAAGGTCATTGTAGAGAGGGTGATGGCTGTTTGTGTTGTTTGTGTGTTGTGCATCCCTGTATGTGTGTGCTGCTGAAATTCCTGTAGGATTTAGCTCCATTACTTTGTGTTGTCGGGTTGTAAGTGACTCCTTGTTCTTTGACACTTTAGGCTGTTATGACTTCAACTTATTAAGTCAAGCTTAGGTGTAATACCACGTTATTAAAGTGTTACATTAATTTGTGTTAATGCTCTTTAGCAGGCTGCTCAACATCAGAATAAAGTGTTTGCATCGCATATTGAAAATAGAAACTGTGCTACAACCAAAACTAGGACTACTTTTATATCATAATATTTAAGAAAGGAATTTTACTTTAGTATTTTTCATTGCTTGAGTTTTTTAGATGCACATAAGACAAACATCCTGCAGCTTAAGTGAAAATGCAGTTAACAATGTTAACCGTCAAGGAAGTTAAATTCATCAATTACACCTCCAGTTATTTTGTGCATTATATGGCCCCATGTCTAAAATGCAAGGTGTATATAAAACAGGAATCCTCATTCAATTCAGAGTACCACTTCATACTCTAGACCGCTCAGCATGAATCCATGTTAATTAATTATTTTCTGGCGGACATTGTAGTTGGCTAACAGCCACTTAATACATCAATGCACAACACAAGTCTGGAGAAATGAAATGCAGAGATTCCACACATGTGATATTTGCTAATAAATTACAAGTAATGTTTGCCTGCTGCCTGCTTAAATTGTATTCCTTTTCAAATTAGAAAATCATCCAATAAAATCTGGGCACAGAGAGAGTAGCTTTGAGACAGTGACAGCAAGGCCAATATTTCATGGACAAAAGATGTGTTCACGGATAACAAGGGGCAAAACTTTGGCACTTCTCTCAAACAATTAGTAATTAAATATCACTGGAATGCATCAAAGGTTGTTAATATCTTGATATACAAAGCACATTAATACCGCTTTGAGCTCCTACAATCTGTTTTAAAGGCACATGCTCCGAGTCGTTGAATCAGTGAGTATAAGAATATGACACAAGCCTCTAACTGCGTTAACAACAACAAAAGACTGTATCATCTGCAATAAAACATTACACTGAAAATCTACAAGGTTCACAAGTTGCATCATGACTACTTTTTTTTCTATGAATTTAGGGTGTTGCTTATTATTATGAAACATAATTGAGAGTATCTGCTGTGTGGCATATAGCTCCTCAGTGGGAAGTCCTTTGTCCTTACATAGATTGACCAGGTTTGAGTCTGTCGACCAGCTGAGGACTCTCTGTCTGTGTGCTGTGTGTGCATTGCCTCTGTGTTAGTGTGGTTTCCTCCTGCTCCTGCTTTGATTCCTCTCACCATGCCTATAGGTGTGAATTGTTGGTTTGTTTCTATACAATAAGTGTACAAGGCTCTGCCTATGCCTGTGCAGAGTTTGCCCTATCTTTTGTTGAATACTTTTGTAACTGCTTTAAAGCACATTTAAAGCTTTTACTTTGATGCGCCAGTTCGTGTCATTATCCCCAAGTCTCCCTTTTTTAATTAAAGGCAGCAATCCTGCTTTTAACAAGTTGTAAATGTTCACTTAACATCACTAAAAAGTTGAAGCTGTAGCTGTGAAGAGACAGAAAGGATTGTGGTTGTTGCAAATTTCTGTCGAGCTTCAAAAGGTCATTGATTAAATGAGCAGCATCATTTCACAGTGTTGTAACTTGTCATTTAAAATAGGAGCGTCATTCTCTCTATACCTGCTTTATATTCCACCTAGAATACCAGAGGAACTCATTTTAAGCGACAAGAGATCATATTGGCAGTGTAATCTTGTTCTATGTGCTTTGAGAGCTCTAATCCTGCACCTTTGTTTTACTGTGTTAAAGCACAAAAATGTGATTACTCAAGTATAAGCTTGAGTGGTTGTGTTGCATCACAGTGGCACAGATGATGCACAGCCAAAGTATTTGCACCGTAACTTGCCTAACTCCAATTAATGCTGCTATTTGTGTTGTGCACTTACAGTAAAAAGAGCAACAGCTGCTAAACGGGTTCTGACAGTCGCCCAAATGCAGCTGTCTCAAATACGTGTCAGTTTATCCTCCGCTGTCTTTTATATGTATTGTGTGTCTTTCTAAAATGATTCTTCTGCTCCTCAATCATTAAGGTTGCATTTACATACTGTAAAGTAAGTGTTATATAAGTAAATGACATGTCCCAAGCTAGTCTTTGCTTTGCTTTGTTTTAGCTCTCTAATTCTTCTTGAACAACAAAGCATGATGGAAACCCCCAAGGAATACGTTTGATTGCTGCATAATAAAGTCAGGTTCTAAGGAGGAAAACATTCAAAGTTCATTTTCTATTTAACATGAGGCGAGGTAGTCAAGACAGCAGCCCTGTCTCTGCAAATGAATGAAAGACCAATTTATAAATGACAAGATCAGGAAATCATGAATGCACTTAAATTAAATAAAATGTAAATTCTTCAAAACTTAGTTTCCCTGAAGGAATTTGAGTATTTGGTGAAATGTTTCGAGCCCAGGCTCTCTGTGTGTAAATGTTTTATCTTAAACAATAATGTTACTTTTATCTACAGTATGTGGTTTTTACTAGTTATTGTTGTAATTATTTGTTGCTGCCATTCTTGCCCAGGTCTCCATTTTTTAAGAGACCTCTATACCTTCTAAGAGTCAGTCCCAAAGAAACTCTTGGTTTCACGCCCCCTGTGGAGAAAAGGCGCATGTCTTATCTCTCTGCAGATTTTTGTCCTTTTTTGTTTTCTGACAACAATCTCATCCTGATTCCTTTTAACAGTCAAACAGTGCTACACTCTCTGTGAATCTTTGCTGTGAAAAATGTAAACAAAGGCTGTTTCTGCAGCATTCTGCCAAGCAGCTGCAGTTAAAGTTATTAAAAATAACTTCATAGAAATAATCAATACTTGCACTGATGTTCTTGTTTGCTTTTGTGGCTTATCAGAGACATCGGTATCAATTCCAGTCTGTTTCCTAACCCGTGAACTCCTAACTCCTCACAGGAGCTTTAACAAAGGTTAAATAAAGATAAGTTGAATCTGTCCCAAACCAGCTTTACAAATGTGCCTTTGGTTTGTATGTTTTCTTATAATTTATCTGCGTTATTCACCATAGGACATCCACCACTTTGTAATAAATGAATCATCCACATCCCTTCGTTCTTTCCTGGTTCATATTTTCATATTCTTAGATAAGTCAGCACTTAAAAAGGGGCCTCCCTGCTACCTTCAACAGTTGGAAATGTTGGCAGCAAAGAAAGGAATGACAGAATCTTGAAACAGTTCCAAGCGTAGCTCCACTATTAGTTACCCGAGACAGCTTAGACAAAAAGGTCATAAACTTCCTTACATAATGTTTTTTTGTTAAAGTGAGTACAAAGAAAAAAGACAAATAGTGACAATAGTCAATTATTGTCAAGTGTATATGTATACTATCACCCTCTCTTCTCCAGCTCCTGCTCTCTGTCTGTCAACTGATTCAACAGGCTTATGTAGCGTGTCCCCCCCTCATGGTTCATATCCCAGCAACTATTTCCTCTGTTAAAAAGGAAGGCTGGAAGGAGGGAGAAAAAAGAGAGAGTGGATGAATGTTTTGAGTTTGTTTGGAGAAGGGGGACAGGGATGAGGCAAGAGCTCGCTCTCTGACGTCAATGGACTGTTCCCTGGGCAATTTGCCAGCCAAGTGTGTGTGTATCTTTGTGTGTGTGTGTGTGTGTGTGTGTGTGTGTGTTTGTGTGTGTGTGTGTGTGTGTGTGTGTGTGTGTGTGTGTGTGTGTGTGTGTGTGTCTGTGTGTGTGTGTGTGTGTGTGTGTGTGTGTGTGTGTGTGTGTGAGTCTGTGTGTGTGTGTGTGTCTGTGTATGTGTTTGTGTGTCTGTGTGTGTGTGTGTGTGTGTGTGTGTGTGTGTGTGTGTGTGTGTGTGTGTTCCGCGCACAAACAGTGGTCCACTCCAATCGTGACCTACACATCAAGGTTGAGGTCTTTGACGACAGGGACAGGGACAGCTGCCACAACAAGATTCCCACAATCGCCCCTCTGCAATTCTTCCTCTCTTTCTCCCTCAGGTCTTTTTAAACAGTTTTCTCCCCTTGTTCAGGCCCGGGAAAAAAAAAAAGTTACCTACCTTTATTTAAAAGATAGTTACTGTGATTCATTGAGAAGTTCTTAAATAAACAAATACCCTATTAGAGTTCAGAGTACAGGTCCAGTTTATCTCCATGTGTACGATAGTACAGGTGCCTGGCTAATGTTAGCTTTTGTTTGGTTAAACTTTGGGTCTTTTACATTGTTCTTTGTGCTGAATAGATCAGTCAGCTATTTTTGGAATCAAACAGATATGCACCAGACTAACACTTGTTTATGTTGAGCACTTTGTATAAAATATTTTTGTCCCTGATGTTCGCCTTGATCCTCTCCGTCTTCTCTACCCTCTTTTCTCATGTTGTTCAAACAAATGTTCCCTTTTTGTCCTGATGGATTCTGGCTCCTTGTTTTCTAACTTTTTCCAAAACGTACAGTAGAATAGAATAGAAGTTTATTTATACAGCACATTTCATTACAGGTGAGCTCAATGTGCTTTACATTGAAGATAAAAAAAACCCATAGGAATACAAGAGACAAAATAGCTGAATATGATATATCATGAATATGATACAAAAAAAGACAGTATATAATGTGTTAACCATAATAACCTTAATGCAAAAAAAAGGTGCAGCTACCCTACCTTGATGTTTTCTCTGCAATACATTGCCTCATCCCACCCTACTATGCAGGGATTGACTGGAATTTGTTGCCTCAGTGTTTACCTTTCAGCTTTCTACCCTTGAAGCTTTTTTACCTGGTACATCCAGTGCCAGTTTTAGTCCAAACACAGATTTGTCTTTCCAGTAATGTTGGAACTCCACCACACACAAGTGCCAGAGTTTCACAATCCTAACCACGTACCAATCGATGACTTGAGTTTAAGACACAAATGTGTTTATAATTAGAAAGCATTCATTGTTATGTTTAAAATATTAAAAGTCACAGGATGATTGTTGGTTTCATGTGAAGGGCGTCGCCTTTACGAAAAGCCCTGTTTGACCGCTTGGCTTTCCTGCCCAATGACAGTACATTGCTGTTAGCCTATCACAGCGCAGTAGGGATGGAATAGATGAAACTGTTTCAGGAAAACATTGTTTGCTCAAGTTAATGATGCAGGTTGTTATGGCTGTATGCAGCTTCATGTGATGGCTGCAGACAAAAGTCTGGGCTGAAATATCTCATTCCTTTATTTTTTCTGGTTGATACAGTCCTAAGGTTAATTTTAAGCATGCATGGCCCACAATCAGTTAAAATGGGAGCAATGCTCTGTAGAACATTTCCCCTGAACTTCTCTATTCCCTCCTAGATTATGTCCAAGCCTGGTGATCAGGTCTCAGCTGCAACCTCCGGCCCCTCAGGACCCGCCAGGCAGCACCAGAGTCACCCCGAGGAGACAGAAGAGGAACTCAGGGAGCACCAGGGGCTCTCCACCTCGTCTTCATCGTCGTCCTCTACGTCTGTGCCTGAGACGGGTCCTCTGCGGGGGCTGGTCATCAAGCAGGAGCCCCCAGACCCCCAAGAGCATGAAGACATGGGGCAGAGGGAGAGACAGGCTGAGCAGGACTTTCTGTTTGGACAGGTAAGCAGGCGGTATTAGTAAGATGTGAATGATGGTTATAGTTGGAGATAAAATGAAGGAACAGGAACAGTCGTATCAAGATAAAAGATTAGGAGGACAACTCAAGATTTACTGGGTATGAAAATTGAGTCAGTTAAAAAGCAGAATCTACACAATCAATGTGCCTTTCAGAAGTAAAGATACAAATAACACAAAGATAAAAAGATTTAACTGATTTGCTTGAAAGTCTTTTTTTCTATTGAGGCTCCTCATGTGTGATGATGAGGAGCCTCCGTTTCCTTATAATTATTTCTTCATCTATACGCTATTGGGTTCATAGTGGCTACAACAAGACACTATGGAGGAGCCAGTGAATGATCACCTCATAGTTCTGGTGAATCTTTTCAAATGAAAAAGGATGAGAAATATCCGACAGCAGTGACAGATGGAGCTTGTAGTGACTGACTGTAATACTACACTCTACATTCGATCTGCCTTTCTTCCTGACTATCTGTGCATCCCACTCTCCAGAATAACTTAAAGATGTATTTACATGTTTTCCCCGAGTCATGCAAAAGGTATAAACACATGTTACACATGTTCTACTAAAGCAGAGTGTTGAGTTTTCTATGAATGGCTTAGGGCATGTGTTCCTCCTCCACACTACTACCTAGCACAACTCCATATGGACCATCACATCCTCCTGCTTTTAAAAAACTCACTGTACACCCACACAAAAACCCTCTGTTGCACACTCAGTATCCAGTTATGCAATACTTGTCCATGGACACATAAAACCTACACTCTGTATCTGCATTTTGCTTGCACTCTATCTGTGGCCACAAACACACACTCATACAAAAAACAGTAAAGAGTCAGGACACCATGTCCTCATCTGTCAAGCCCATCCCTTCTGTCCGCTCAGCCAAATTCAATCAGGCGCTCCTCTCACTGTCGCCATGGCGCCCGTAGTGTAAGCAGACACGCCCATTGGAATTGAACAACAGGATTTCTCTGTGAGACTCTGAAAGATGGCCCTAAATCTTTTTACTTCAGTACATAAAGATGAAAGGGTAAAGTTTATAAGCACCTGTACTTTCAAATGAAATAATTAATCACACTTTCAAAATAAATGTTTCTCCTTACTTGCTGTTTTGAAATCAATTTGATGGATTTTTGTTTGTCTGGTGTTTTAGGCTTCTTCTTTAAAACAGAAAAGAGTAATCATGGTTGTGAAGTCAAGCAGTAGTTTTAAATTAATAGCATCCATTATCCTTGTCAAAAGACAGCTTTTGTTTTAGTTTTTCCAATGGAAGACTCACAAAAAAATACACCTCTAAGACCTTTAGGTTATTAATCTGTTAGACAGAACCCCTTACCTTAGTGCTTTAATTATCTACAGTTGTCATGTGAACACTTGGGTACAGAAAAGTGGTGAATGACTGCGTAACTAAATATCAACTCTGAAGAATGTGGGTAATTTCAGCTGCTTTGTATTTGCAAGAATCTAATGCCATCTACTGGCGGGAGATTGTAACTGCAGTCCAGCATAGTTAATTCCCCTCTCTTTGTGTTTGTGTGTGAGAAGCAGGCCCTGCTTTTAGAGCAGCAGCGGATCCACCAGTTGAGGAACTACCAAGCGTCTATGGAAGCAGCCGGGTTATCAGTCAGCTTTGCAGGACACCGCCCCCTCTCCCGGGCTCAGTCGTCTCCAGCCTCCGCCTCCTTCCCTCTGGTAGTTCAGGATCCGCCTGCCAAGCCTCGATTTACCACAGGTTTGCAGAGAAATAAAAAAAAGATAGGCCTTCTGCTTACACACTGTTGAATATGGTACTTTTTATTGCTGTTTGCACTGCTCTCCCACAGAGATCTGTCATAAAGTAGAGTGGTAAACAGCAATCTAGACACACACTTTCATCCTGCTGATTGCAGGTTAGAGGAAACCATTTACTAGAACTGCACAGCATGATGAGCCAGCATACAGAGGTTGTGTGTATGCACAGGGCTGTTGCTAGGTATTCTGTGCCCCATGACAATATATAATGCTACAAGTGTTTACTGCACAGAATCACCTCATCTCTTTAGAAGCTCTTCATATGACCTTTAGTTTATAATGAGACGGATCCACTTTATAACCAACAATCACACCATGAGATTACTTTGGGATTATAGGAATCTTGTTTTGACAAATTTTTATTCTCTTGTTGTCAAAAGTACAAAATTACTCTCAAACTAAGTATGTTTATGTGTGATGCTGTGTGTATTTTTCAGGTCTGGTGTATGATTCATTGATGCAGAAGCACCAGTGTATGTGTGGTAACACCACCAGCCACCCAGAACACGCTGGACGTATCCAGAGTATCTGGTCGAGACTGCAGGAGACAGGCCTCAGGGCTCACTGTGAGGTAAGGCCACAGCTACACCTGTACACAGATGAGTGGACCAATGACTTTAAACATGGAGCTGAACAGTGTGTTGAAATGATTAAAGTATGTCCCATGAATAGTTTAATAAAAGTCCTCAGATGTAAACAAACTGCTAGATGACCAAAAATAAAAGATACATTACTTTACTATTCCTTCTTTGAATGCATATTGAGAAAAAAAGGTCAAAATGAAGAAGAAAAATTCGGTGGATTCATGTTGGGTCTTTGTAAAAAAAAATATAATAAAGGACATGTTCTAGACTTGCTCTGTTTGTAAAGTGTCTTGAGATATATCAAGATAAAGATAAATGATTTGATCTCTTAACAGCATGGAGAGCAATTTTGTTTTGACATTAGTGGCTTTTCATTTATTGGAAGAGTAATCTTTTTCAAGCTAAGATCACAAAATGCTTTCATAGATGGCATTAAAACAATCATAAAGCAAACGAATCACTCACTTCAACAACCTTGTAGACAAAAAAAAGGAAATTAATATCAAATATATGGAAACGATTAAAAAGCTGTGAGGCAAAAAGGCATGTCTGTAAGAATAAAATACAGTTAAAAAGCCAAATTGTTAAACTCTGAAGTGTATTTTTAATGATGACCAGAGGGGGGCAGTGTGTGGCCATTTTTTTTACACCTGGCTTTACCATTTAAGAAACATTCATTGTAGGTTAAACTTCAGAATTTATATTTTCTATGTTTGTCCCCTCTACATTTCGCCTTCTATGCAGGACTTTGCCATCTTGTTGTGTGTCTCTGGCAGCTGAAGGGTGAAAGTGAAGATTTAACCAAAATACATAATTTGTCTCTCTCCATCTTGTCATTTTCCGTCCATGTCTTCTCCTTCGTCCTGCTCTGGGACCAGTGTATCCGAGGGAGGAAGGCCTCTCTGGAGGAGTTGCAGACGGTCCACTCTGAAGCCCATGTCCTGCTGTATGGAACCAACCCTCTGAGGCAAAAACTAGATTGTAAGCATCCATTGATGGAGACGCACACCATTTCACAAACATAGCCTCTTGTATTTTATCCAACATAGCAGCCAAAGTGTTGATGCGGAGGCTTTCTGCGAGTCATGCGGTTGTATACCTGGCTCTTCTTATTCCTTTAAAAAGGGACATTTTAGCAGGTGTGTTGAGATAAATGACATAACTGAGATGTCTCCCAGTACTTAAACATCAAGCTTTGAATTTCCCTCGGGATCATTAAAGTATCTATCTATCTATCTATCTAAAGATTCAGCACACAGTATTACTTCAAAAAGGATGGTTCACTTTACATTTCAATTGACTTGCATACATTTATTTATTAATAAAGTAATGAGCAGACAGCATTGCAAACTGAATGAGGAGAGCGTCTGTTTAAAGAATCTGTTCTAATGTTTAAACCGCGTTGTAACAAAAGGTCCAATCTAATAAAGCCCTGGAGGTGTTACGATAAGGTGAGGACCTGTTGACGCTTGTTAACTTGAAGTCACACAGGCTGCTTAGTCACTTAGCTTTGAGCTTTGTGGCTTAAAGTGCAGGTGTAGCCAACACAGTCTCTCTCTATGTGTGTGTGTGTGTGTGGGTGCTACAGCGCATGTGCCAAAACCTAAGGGGCAAACCCCAGTGGTCATCTTAGCTTTCATTCCAGTGCAGACATAAATTCCTCTTATTTTTACTGCTTCCACCGGAGGATTACCAGATACTCCTGTGTTAGGTTCAGTGTACAGGTGGAAAGCAGGTGAAATGAAAAAATGTAAGAAACCCAGTAAGGTGGTAACTAGTCAAGGATTAACATAATCATAGACACGGTATTAAATGTCTGGTTAGAGTTTGTTTCTTTTTCTGCAGCACATGTATTTTTAGCAAGTTAGCAGGTGGCTGAATGAGACTTTGACCCCTAACCTTTGCATTAAGAGCACCATGCTCTGCCTTGTTTACTTTAGACTCTGCTGTTGTGCTTACGAAACTTTACACTAATCTTCTTGTCAACACTGGATAGACATTAGTTTTTCTGAACTTTTTTCTTCTTTGCTTGTTTCTTGAAAAACACATTGAAGGGGTAAAGCTTCAGATTCCAACATCTGCGAAGATAAAAACAGTTTAACATAAAAGTTTTGTTCGCTGCTAAAACACACAATAAAAATAAAGGTGAAGTCATGTAGAGTTGATTGTTATTTCCAGATGAGCTGGATTTATTTGCTCACCTGTAAGAAAAGTCAAGTCCATTCGTTTCCATTTTCTTTGAAAGAAGCGGATCACTTGAAAATCCTGAAATCTGGAATCCCCCTTCGAGAGGAGAGGGTTTGATTATCAGTGAAATGGGATACTTTTTTCTTCTTCACCTTGCCCAATTAAAGCATGCCCCTGTGTACTATTGCTGTTCAATTAGGTCAGAAAGTCAAATGTGCAGTTTTGGGGGTCATGCCCCTGATTGTGGCTGTGAGTTCAGAACGTTGCCTCTTCACCTGGTTAACTTTTGCTCTTTCTTTCTTCCCTATCAGTCTTTCTAATTCTCAATATTCTTTCTGTCCCAGGTTCTGTGAATCCCATGTTTGTGAGGTTACCATGCGGAGGAATTGGAGTAAGTTTCTTGTTTTCCATTCACAAAGTCATGCTCTAGTCATCTCACAAATATTCTCTCTGTAATGAGGTATTCGTAATTTGTGTTTCTGATATTTTACTTGGAAATCGCCTGTATTAGTCACGATAGTTTATTCAGTGGAAAATTGTTGTAATAGACAGCATTGTTTTTACAGCATTGTGCTAATCTAATCAATACCCTTCTGGCATTGCTCCATCTAACTCTGCAAAACAAATAGGCATAGTTTCAGAATCATCAAATACTGGTACAATAACTGTGTGTCCCTTTGCTCGCTCGCTCTCTGCCCCCCTGCCTAAATAATGATCCCATCTTTTCTTGTTTCACCAAACAAACACGCACACACAGACGTAACACACTAGCATACACACACAAGCTCGCACACACACACAAACACCGCCCTTCGACGACCAGAGGCAAAAAAAGCTGTTGCTTGCCTTTCCGCCGCGTTTGTAATTATATCCAGATGTTTTCAGGCATACGAGCTGTGTATTTGTGTGTGTGTGTGTCTGTGCGTGTGTGTGTGTGCATTGATTTGGTGGGGGGTATGTTTTTGTTTGTGTGCAAAGCTCTGTGTTTTAGGATGTTTGTGTGCTAATGCAATCATTTCGATGGTTAGTCAGAGTTGGGAGCGATGCCTTTTGAAACGGATATGTCTCACACCTGCCTGTATGTGTCTGTGTTCCTGCATCGTTGCTTGTGTTTTGTTGTTGCTAGTGCAGACTAGTACAGCTCCAAGCCTCCCATCCACCTTCACCTACTTCCCATTTTACTTGCTCTTTCTGCATCTCTAACTTTATTACATGCCATCCATACCTCCCAGCTCTCTTTTTCTTTCTTTTTCCCTTGTTTCACCCTCCCACTGCTTCTGCTGTGGTGGGAACAAGAAGACTCTGGGGCTCCTTGCTGCTCTGTTCTGCTCTTTATAACAGCAAATAGGGCTAAATTGTTGTCTTCCTGTCATACACACATTCACAAGTCACCCACACACATTTACAGAGGAAGGGGGCTGAAATTAGGCTGTCAGCCTGCGGAGAACCGTCATTCCGTCATACCAGCATGTTCCCGCTCTTTTCTTACCTCTGACACACACATTCACACGCACAAAGACGCACAATTCTTCCCTTTCACTTTTCTTGACTTGCTTTTATGCCACTTCTGGCTTAAGGCAAAATGCATTAACATGGGAAATAATAAACCACTCAGTCTCCTCATGCTGCTTTAGTTTGTGCTCATTAACCCGACTTGTATGTATGATTCAGTTTCCCAATTCACTCACTCACTCACTTGGCTCTTCATTCGTTTCCTCACTCAATCACTGACTGGACTTCTATGTGGTGTCTTCCTATCCTCGGTTTCTCTCGCTACACTCAGCACCATCTATCACTCAACAAGCCCACTCTCTGCCTCCTTTTTAGCTTGAAGTCTATGGGAAATTCGGCACAGTTTTATTTCATGACAAAGTCCTTCTTGGCTCAGCTTAAAAAGAGACTTTTTTCTTCCCTGTGGATGTTATTATGGAGTACTCCTCCAGCCTTGATCACTCCCGTCACTGGAGACAAGAGGTTGGATGTCTGAAAAACTGTTAAGTCACTTAACAGGCTTACTAGGTTGAAGGAATGGGAGGCTGACTTGGTTAGTGCACAGCATGGCCAGTTAACTGTCCAAAAGGCGGCCGGTGTCGGTGTAAAGGCCAGCTGTCTGACAGAGCGGCTGACTGGCAGGTTAAAGTCAATATATTCAAAGCAGAAGAAGTCCAGTGTTTTCTCTAAATCTCTGGAATCAGCCACTCCACACACATGTGTACAGTTCAAATACACTGACACACAGACCTTCCTTTTCCTCTTTTCCTCTGCCAGCGTCTTCTCTCAGTGTTTATCATATCCTCCATCTGCCTGCAGTAACTGACATGCCTGACAGAGGGTGTGTATATTATCCTGTGCATGCCACTGCTTAAAATCAATCCCATAGAATTTTTTGGTTCCTTGGGTTTGTATGCATATGTGTGTACGTACACGCATGTGTGTGTACTGTTGTGTTTGGGGCAGAGGGCCAAGCATGACTCAGCATTAATCAGGCTTGACCAGTAAATGTAGGGCTTACTCTAAACAAACTCAAATACATTCAGTCAGTTCTAAAATCGTATCTTTATGACAAACAATGATAATCTTAAATTGCCATCATTCATTTTTTACTAGTTTACTCGATGTGCTTGCTATACCATTTTAGGCACTGTTACTTTGCATTTAATCCATGCAATTTACCATTTGTCCCTTTTAAATCTTATCACTTATGGTGTTTTCACACTTCTTCAAAAAGTTTCCTGAAATCTTCTGGGTAAGCTTCCTGCGTTAAGTTTTTTACCCCGACTTTTTCCTGCCACCCTAGAATAATTTCCACGTGACTCGGGTTGAACTTATAAAGAACGTAGCAGGAATTCTCCGGGACAGGTGGGCAGGGGATAATGTCACGCAACCAGTGCGCGGCAGACACTGTCATTGTGCACGTATTGAAGCTGCTTCATTCTCTTTTTTTTTGTTGCTGATATGTTCCTCTCCGCTCTTCTGTTGATGATGTGACGTCCAGTAACACGTAGCATTGATTTAAAAACGAGAAACTGTCATTAGAGAGTCAAACTCAAACGCATCTCTTTTACAATTAATCTAAAACTATTAACCATTTTTAATATTAACAGCCTAATAAGTAGAGTTCTCTTACATCTGCAGAGTCTCTGTTCTTCAGAATACATGGCTTTTGGTCTAGTACAAGCAGTTTTGACCATTTGTCTGTATGAGTAAGCTTCTAAATATGTGTTACTGCCTCACAGATTCTCTTTCAATTGTTTTCTGTTCATGTCAGGGAAAACATGTTCCAGCGGTCTCTGAATTGCCACTTTCAAAGACTTACTTTGACTCAGTGAAATGACACAAGCAGAATAATTGCAAATGCTCTCAAAGTTTTACAATTGCTGTCACACTCGCATAAACCAAACCATCAAACAATGGAAAACAGTCCAAAGTAACAGACGCTATCTGCCTTTTAAAAAAATATGACATAAACAACGTGTGTTTGTGTTTGCAGGTGGACAGTGACACTATTTGGAATGAGGTCCATTCATCCAGTGCAGCTCGACTGGCCGTCGGCTCCGTGGTGGAACTGGTCTTCAAAGTAGCATCTGGAGAACTGAAGGTAAGTTGGGATGCTCTGTGGAGACCAATGAGCACCAAAGTCCTGGCTGTTTGTTTGGTATTGAAATTACAAAAGGATGTTATTTGTTTCAGCCTTTTATTTGCCATTTCTGTGTTTAACAACCTGTAAGAAGGAGCCAACATGAAAAAAACTCAGATCGGATCCATTCAAAATAAATCTGCGACTAGTTTCTTTTTTTACCAAACAGCTACGTATCTTTTGATAAATTCCAACACGAAGTCAATGCTCTTTGAACATGCACTATTGTATACATGTTTTGTTGTGTTAATCCAAATATTCAAAATGCATTAACTATATACCAAACACTAGTAAATGGAAGCACTATCCTAAAGTGCTGAACTATCCGTCCTCTCCCCCAAAAAATCTCAAGAAAGAAGTTACCTTCCTTCCAGAAACGTCCATACCAAAGTCTCGTTAGCACCTTCCAGACACACGTCCCCTCCCCCGTCATGCCTTGCCCACCAGCCAGCCTTCCTGTGTCTGTGGCAAAAGCAGCTTACTGTTTGAACCCAGCAGGGAGGCCCGGCGCACGGGCACCGCAAACGCCAACAGACCCCGCTAACAGGCCTGCTTTATTGGCATTACACCACAACCACCTGCAGAGCAGCAGTCGCACTTTGCGTTAGCTTAGCACCAACACACCACAGACTAATGACGTTACTCTGCGTGACAGTACCACATAAATGGAATACACACATGGATTTTAGATTTGTGTTCCAGTGTTTATAACATCTTCTACGTGTTTGAATTATTACTATGAAGTTAAAATGGTGTCATCTTTTGTTGAATACAGAATGTGTGATCAGGATTATAATGGATCAAACACACAGGAGGGAAAAAAACTAGAAACTTACTGTATGTTAAAGTTCACAGGTATTGACTTGCCCTCAGCTTAACCAGATCTTAACACTTACCCACTCTATCTACACATTTGTACTCACACTCTTGCAGACACACACATGCTCCTGCACATGCTTACACATACAGATGGTCCTTTGAGGATCCTCCACAGCCAATGACCAAATTCCACCTGTACCAGCAACTCTCTGAACTCCACAGAATGCCATAAATCTTCTCCACACTCACACTCACACATGTCTGTTACTCCATCTGCTTCTCTCTCCCTCCACATGTCTATTTTGATCCATTGTTATTTTTCCTCTGCATAGAGAAAGAAATACACCTTCCCTTTGTCTCTCATACACCTACTTACACACTGTAATATGCAGCCAGCCTTAACGGAGCGTCTTCAAACCAGCTGAGGCAGTTGTCTCTACAATAAACTCCCGGCCAGCTGCTAATCCACAGCAGCTGACTCAACATCATTAGCCCAGCCTGCTTCGCTCTACATCAGCCTGAACATCTATCTAGTGTCCCCACGTAGTAGTCGAAGACCCAAAAAACAGTTGCTAGGAGTCCCGCTGGTCTCTGCCTTAAGAAAGCTCCCCTTAGCTGACCCGATGTTAGCATCTGTTTCTGTGTGTGTACATGCACACTTTGGCATTACTCTGCCACTGAGAAACAGATATTTAACTTAGGTTGTGAAAAAAAAATGTAAACAGTTGTGAGAGAAACAGGTTTGGTGGTGAATTAATTTAGCTTTAAATGATGTATTTATGTTGTTTTGCTTTGTGCATCCACATCACCCTGACACCAAGAGGACTGGATGAAAAGAAAAAGCAATATATCCGCATTATTCATTACCTCAGTCTTTTAAAGATAAGGGGAACATATTATCAGTAGAGGGTTTAGGTCTTTGTTTGTTAACGACTGTTTGAATCATGCTGTGTATCAAGTTTGTGTTTTTTCCTGTCAGAATGGTTTTGCTGTAGTTCGACCACCAGGACACCATGCTGAGGAGAGCACGCCCATGTAAGTAAAAAGCAATTTTATCAGAAGTCTCTCAATGTCAATGTGTTCATTTTCTTCTGCAGTTTTTCCTCACCGTATTCATTGTCTCATTTGACCTCTCTACGACCATTTTCAGGGGGTTCTGTTACTTCAACTCAGTCGCCATAGCTGTCAAGCTGCTGCAGCAGAGGCTCAATGTCAGCAAAATCCTCATCGTGGACTGGGTGAGTTCCTCTTACACCCAGAGGCTGCTTGAATTCACACTTATATCTAGGTGTGCAACACGGTCTTTCTCTGAGGTTATAAAGTAATCACTGGAGGTTTTATACACTCATTACCCCAATAGATTGTCAAACAGTCAAGCCAGGTTTCTGCCTGTTAAAAAGAAGTTTTACCTTGCTTCTATTTCTTTGCTTAAAGGGGCTATATGTAACTTTCAAAAATACTGCGTTTGTAGCGATACTGCATGGCCATCAGGGGAACTTCCTAACAGCTTACGATTTATATATAGCTACAAGTTGCATATATATGGCTACAAGTTGCATATTTATGTAACTTTTTACATGTATAAATCGTTTTTTATCGCCCACTAATAAGCGAACGTTTAACTGATGTGAAAAAGTAGATAATCACTGTCTATCTGTGTTGCCTGTATACAATTTTCCCGTGTCGTATTTTCCGCGAAAGCTCCAGGCAGTGTCATTTTATTTGCGTTCTCAACGTCCTCCTCACTCCGCTCCGCTTACAGAAATCAACAGTACAAACTACAAAGTCATCACACACTCCGGGTCTTCACCTGCACAGCCAGAGGCCGCCTTCACCACACTTATATCCGTCCTAGGAGCTCTCACAGGCGGACAAACTCATCACACACTCCTGCTCTCAGGCAGTGCCTGCCGAGACTGTCGTTTGTAGGATGGAGAGTGAGACACACAGACTCCTTCACAGACTCTCACATGTGTATGACCACTTACCTCCTCTGTAAACATTATGTCGGTAAATATCCAGTGTTTCAGGGGGGATGTTGATGCTCGTTTGTGTACGTACGAGCATGTATGATGAGCACGCGAGAGACAGCGAGCAACAGGTTACTGGTGCAGTTCGCCTGACGGCCATGCGGTATCGCTACAAACGCAGTATTTTTGAAAGTTACATATAGCATTTTTAATGTTGCCAAGTGCTGTGCTCATAATGGATTAATGTTGGGTCTTTGTAAATAATAAAACAAAGAGTACGGCCTTGACCCTGACCTGGAGGGTTTTGAGGTAGAATTTGTTATGAATTGGTGTGATACAAATAAGATAGATTACAACCTAGTATGAAAACATGGGGCTTGAGGTATTGATGCACCATTGAAGAGGGATCCCCCGTTGGGGTGGTTTAAAGTCGATGTTGTAACCAGAACTCTCAAAGAATAGATTTTATAGAGGACAGCTGTTGTCTCACTAACAGACGTAAAATATCTTCTTCTACTTTCAAGAAAAAATGTTACCTTGACTATTTATGAATCTATATTATGCACATATTATTTTATTTGAAAGATCCAGAATATAAATAGGAGGTAATGCAAAGACAAAAGACCCCACAGGGACTCCAGGAATGTCATTCTCTCTTCAGGTATTACACTAATAGAAATAGCTGCAGCAAATAATAAATAACTCATACAAACTTTGTTGCCTCTTGTAAAGTCCCAAAACAGTTTGGTCCATTACAAAAAAAAACAGCTGGATTTGGTGGCTTCCATACCATACTAATATCTCTTAAAGTAACACTGTAGGCAACTCAACAAGCTCTTCCCTTTCACAAAAAGGTCAATTTTGCATAAAACATCTTATGACCATTGGGGCCTTTACATTTTCAGACGGTAAGGATAAAAAGACAAATGAGACAAGCAATGAGAATATAAAAATCAACCGTGTGTTGTCCCTTCTGCTCTTTGGTTTTGCAGTGTGAGGAGTGAGAACAGGGTAGGCAGGATAATGTGTGAAAGAAAGCATATTCAAACCCAAGATTACATGTATGTTTCCGTAAGGTCACACAAGTTCAGACTATAAATAAAACAATGCCACAGACTCGACTTGTACACCGCTCTAGTTTTGAGATGAATAATAGGGCTTAAAATATTGGCTATTCAGGTCAGACACTGTCCTTTTTCAAAAGCGAGACAGAGTAATTCATAAGAAGGTATGACAAAGCCTGGTCCATGTCTAGGAGCACTGGACTGGTCATGGCCATTCTTCAAAGCTTTTGAAGGGCCTTTTCATTTCCTCTCTGTCTGTCACAGGGGGACATTTAGTGCAGCCAGCGAGCTCATTGTCATGCCACTCAGCCTCCAGCCGACAGGGACATTTTTAGGATGAGTGTATTAAAGCATTCTTGGGACACAGACAATGAGGTCATTTAATTGATGCCGTGCTGTTGACAAATGTGAGCAACAATTGAAGTTCAATGCTTTATTGAATCCTGCTGACCATCCTTTTTAGTCATCATACCCAGAGTACAGCTGAGAGACAGATTTGAGTGTCTGGAAGTATTACAGTTTCTCAGTGTCATTCAGCTGGTCTTTCATTTCCCAAATCATCTGATGTCCTTTGGTTGACTTGACTAGACTTTTGTTACACTGTGTGTGTAATGTTCAGTCTCCCTAACCTCTCCTTTGTCATGTTTCCAGGATGTTCACCACGGAAATGGCACCCAGCAGGCCTTCTACACCGACCCCAGTGTCCTCTACCTGTCACTGCATCGCTATGACGATGGGAACTTCTTTCCTGGCAGTGGAGCTCCTGATGAGGTTGGCAGTAGTCTGTGTCTCTTCCTACATGCCTACCTATTCATCTAAATGTCCCAGATAAAGTAACCTAGGTGTGTGTCCTTGTGTGTGTTTTAGGTGGGCACTGAAGCAGGCGTAGGATTCAATGTGAACATGGCCTTTACTGGAGGACTGGAGCCACCCATGGGTGATGCAGAGTACCTGGCTGCATTTAGGTAAGACAGTGATAATACCTGTTTCTTCATAGTTCATTAATGGTTGAATGGCTGTGCTGTAGATTTCATTGGGAAGTGTCTCGGAGGAAAGGCAGTGCATAGTTTGACAATGATCTATTGGGGGCTGTTCAGTAGGTAGGGGGCTACTCCTCATGCCATGCCTGATTCCAATTAGGTGCACTTTCTCTGGCTATTTTTAACCTGTTACCCAGACACACACAGCTTGAAAGACCTACAAGTGTATAGGCATGGACTCACCACAGACATGTATATGCCTCACACACATCTTTGGATCATACAGCTGGTGAGGAGCAGGTCTGAATTGGTTCCAGTGCTCTTTGAAGATAAACTCACGTTTGAGTCCGTGTGTCCATCTGGCCTGGGCCAAACTCATCAAACTGACAGGCCACTGTCCTCTGGCAGCTTCTGGCACGCAAACTCCCGGAAGCACACCTTTCCCCATTAATGCACGCCAGACCCATGCATTTTAACTATACTTCTCTGGAGTTTCTTTTTCTTTTTCCCATCTTGTCCTCCTCTTTCTATGCTTTTATGCTTATGCACTGTTGACAACCGCTGTATGTGTATGCATGTATATCATCCTACAGACAATTTTTGTGATGCATCACTAAATCAGCACAGTAAGCCTCACGAACCCGGGCCGCGTCGAGGACCACAGCCTCCATACATGGGACGCGCGCACTAACCACTGCGCCACCAGCGCCCCCGTTTTATTCTTTTTAAGACACTGTTGAAGATAACTCCTCTGTAATCGAGCTGATCGGTACACATTTAAGCTTATCAGTAATGCACCACGTTTCAGTTAAACCAGCAAATACTTTAAAACGACGCTGTTCAAAAAGAAGAAACCACTTTATTATACAGTAGTTTGGGTGCGTGTGTGTGTTTGTTCAGGAGAGCATGCTTCCATATGAGTGAACATGCATGTGGAGAGGGTTGTAGTGTGTTTGTGTGTTCTGTTTATGTAATTGTAGGCTCTTAAATCAGAGTTCTTGGCGTTATGGAACAGATCTAAAGATAAAAAGTGAAGGCGAACCAGAGTTTTGGGTGGGTATCACCTCAGACCTTGGCGCCATTAATCCCCCGAGGCTGTAGCAGCATTGCAAAATTCATAGGTCCCACAGGACAACAGCAGACCTGTCTCACAGCTCATAGATTAACTACACTCAAACATACACACACCTATTCATCTAACACACATATACACACAGAGGTGCAAAATAACTTTGCTGAAACGTACATGATGGTGCATGCATACCCACAAAAACAGGGAGAAACAGACCAAAAAATGGCTTACACCTGCATCTTTTACATCAGCTTGCCTACCATTAACAACCACCTCCAGATACATGTGCATAGACACCTGATACACACAGCCCCTCTCTCTCTCTGGCTTTCAGCGTCATCGATTATCTGTGTGTTGTGGTCCTTTCTGCTCAGTCTTTTGGAAGGGATGCGTGCCTTGCAGTCGGCACCTTCCCATTCCTCTGCTGGCCTGTGCCACGTTGCATTTGCAGGGGATCAAATCTTAGTCTCTAGAAAGCACAGAGAAAAAAGATAAGAAAATTGGCCCTAATGAAAACCAGAGGCACCGTCTCTCTCTCTCTTTCTCTAGCTCTCTCGCCCTCTCTCCCCTCCTTCTTTCACTCCCTCTTCTGCCATGAACTTGGAAAGACGAGAGAGGAGGAGAATTAAACTTAATTCAAACCAGCTTTCCGCAGCGCCAGATGACAGGGCTTTGAAGTGTAAGTGTGCGTGTGTGAGTTTTTCGCTCTTATTCTCTCTCTCCTCTCCAGCTCTCCCCTTCTTTTTTTATGAACGGAGGAGGAAAGCCTTGAGCTCTGCAGTTTAACCATTTGTTGACTGGTTTGATAAACACTGCTCCCTGCTAAGGACAGAGTCTGTTTTTTCTTCTTAAAGGGGCCTTACCTTAGTCACCTGCACCAAACTGCACTGGTGATGCTGAATGGTAACCTATCAAGAATTATAAATGAAAGCGCTATTTGAAGTTATCTTTGCTAAATATTGGCAGATTTAAGCTTCTGTATTTCTATATAACCTTCAAAGACCTTATCAGATTGTTTCATAAAAATAAACAGTTTTACAAAGATCCCTAGTTTATTGTATTGCATATAGACAAAACAAACTTTTGGAACTTACATTTTAAATGTAATTTTTACTTTGAAATATTAAATCCCATATATACAGCCTGTGGTCCACCACCAATGCCACATTTCTTCCCTCCATGTTTGAAACCTTGAGTACACTGGATTAGAAGGCATAATCAAGATGTGGAAAAGCTGAAATTATGGGCCAGAGTAATTACACAAAGATGAGTAGTCCCCAGAGAGGAAGTTTTCCTTGGCTCAGAAAATCACCGCTTTGCCAAGATCTACTACTGAATTAACCTGAGTACATTTGTGTACTCTTGAAATCATGTTGAAAGATAATTGCCAAAAACGCAATGTGCTCATCAGGATCAAAAGAGGGGTAATTAGTCCAAGTTTAAAAAAAGGGAAAGAGGCCTCTTTGTGAGGTTTAGCCTAGTGAGGATTGAAGTCTATAGATGTGTGGAAGGTTTAATGAGCATGTTGTGATTTATCAGTGAGAACAATTACTCATGTGCCGTGTCCATAGACTGTTTAAAACAGGGACGTAGTTTCAGTGACATCACCCATTGGTTTCTGAACAGGATCAATCTAGTTACAAGCACAGAGGTGGAGTTGAGGCAGGACTTAAGCCTCTTGGCAAACAGGTACAACTCATTCACCTGTCAGTCAACTCAGACATTCCCCTTTTTATGCCAACCCAGGAATAACTCTAAGGCTTTATATGATACAAACAAATGAGTTATACAAATTCTCCCACTGCACAGTGTACCAATAAAGTAATAAGCTTATGATACCAAGCTTGTTTTTGAATCAGGCTATAAACATGTTGTTGTTTTTTTTGCAATTTTTTATTTTTTTAAATAAGACCTAAACTGGATTCCCTGGCTTTTGCAGTCAGCCTCAAGTGGACACTTGGTCGTCGCTTTACTGCAATGATTATAAGCACTTTTTCAAATCTGCAGCTTTGTGAATGGCAGAACTAAATTAATGGATTTTAACAATCACTCTTGATTCCCACTTTTTCAAGCAAACAATCAAAGGCCCACACCCAGCGTTCCTCGGCTGATACTTTTATTTTTCTGAAACTTTTTACATGTGCACCTGTCGCTAGGTAAATGAAACATTGCTAAACAAAGTTTCAACTAGTGCTTACCCCAATGATACCCCTCACGCTTAAATGTAGCCGTGAGACAGGCAGCAGTGGTTAAGATTGCAACCTCTTCATGCAGGATATCCTGTAGCTCACAGCGTCGTAAACTCTCCCCTCCATCAATTAACAGAAAGGCTTTTTCATCTCCACATACGAAGCCTCTGATTCAGGAATAATTGGTCATCCCCAAACCACTGGTTTCCCTTTGTGCCAGTCTGCTAATTGATTGCTGTGGGGTTTTATCCCTTAAATCTCTGGATAAAATTGAAGGGGATGGGGGCTGGTGCTGTTGACATGAGCATTTTTTATCATAATGACCATAGCTGAAGCAGTCTGCGTTAAGGGCTTGAGGAGGGGGGCATGGGACCCCTCAATAGGTTCCTTAGCAGTCAATGTTTCTCACTGCACTGTCATCCCACATGCAGGCCTTTGTCCCACACCCTTTAGTGTGGGGTCTTATATGGCCAAAATGTTAATGAACCAAACCTGTGTGTGAATGTTAGTTTGTGATTGGGCTGAAAAGTACTGATACATACAACTGATACATTTACCATATCTTTCCAAAATCCTTATTGGTTCCCTAAAATGTTGTTTGTTTGGTTGAATGCTATTTGATAAAAAGCATGTCATTTTTTCTCACCAAAGCCTCTTGTGAAGGCCTTGCCCTCTTGAATTTCCTCGCTGTGTCTTTATCTTTCTTACTTAAGCTTGTTTTTCAATCCTTCTCTGTAGTCTCCTTACATGACGTTTTCCTCTGAAATGTTGCCAGATGCATGCTAGCACACAGTGATGATGCACACAATCAGTGCATCCTTGCTGTCTGGGACTCCCAAAAGTTCCTAATACTACCTCCCGCCTCTCCCTCAGACAGCTGTGTGTACGTATGAGTGTTGTGTTGTGGTGGGGGGTGTGGTGTGCACAGTTAAGGGTTATAATTTGGTGGTGAACATGAGATGGAAAAACTGTTGGGCTCCGGAGTTCAGGGCACGCTGCTTGCCCGCAGCCGGCAAACCAGCACTGTGTTCCTGAGGTCAGCAAAGTACAGAGGACCTATGACAGAACCCTGTGGTACTTCGTCACTTGCAGACCTCACAAAAACATTGCTTGCCCATATATCCAAGACCCCCCCTAAAGAAACTGAGCTAGTCAGATGAAACCATTGTTTTGCTATCTGGGAAGTCCCATCCTAAATCATATTAACCAGCAAACCTCAACACATACTTTTATACAGCTGAGCCTCTAGTGCGCCAACCCCAGTAAAAAAGACTAGTCGTAATCTCTATCACTGATGCCTAATTTACAGATATCCTTAAAAATACAGAGAAGAAAGTAAATGTAGAGTTAATAAATTAACTGTTGACTTATTGTGTTTTTAAGCAATATATAAATTCCATTGTTTATGACTTGAATATTTTGTTCAAATAAAAAGTTGAGTTCAGTACTTGAACAAATAAGTGAAGCTTATAAATTTAGAATAGTCCAGTTTTATGTGGTCCGATGTTCTTGTGCCAAACTCCTTAGGTGCTACATGCATACACTTCATGTTGTTTTTATCAAACAGGGTCGACATATAAAACCGGACTGGATTTTCCAGCCACAACTTGCAGTGAATCATAGCACAGTACCCCGCTGTTGATTAGATTTATGGATGTATGACACAATGTGCACAAGGACTCCCTCCCTGCCAGCTGTGTGTTAGATGGAGGTTGTAAACAAACAGCCCTCATTCACCACACCCATTCAGTGTTCAAATAATCCTGCATATTTCAAAAACATACACACATGCAGTTATAAGTTGTTTTTCCGTTTCTCCTTTTTATTTAAGGATGTTGTAGTGTGGTGCTTCCTCCAAGTTTTCAAACTTCACTTCAAAGGTGTATGTGGACATTTCCTCTGCCACACACAGAATGTATACACAAACTCATTAGGGTGATGTTTGCCTTTAATACAAGAAAAGGCCATGAAAGAAGTGAAGTGAATACAGAAACTCATACACAACCAAAACGACTGGCAGCATCTCAGGCTGGTAACACCAAACAATTCATCTGATCAAAAACTGACTGTCCTGACCTGATTACAAACAAAGTTCATTCTGGAGAAAAGGAAATCTTGAAGTCTGAGGCATTCTGATGCAGACTTTCAGTTTAGACCACCTTTTCTTCACAATGAACTTTGTAAACATGAAAGTCATTTCTTAGCTTTAAACATATTTAAGTTTAGTTCAGTCCCATGAACTATTAGTTGTCTTCTATCACAGGTGAAAGAGTTCATTATATGTTTAGCTTGTCACATGTCATAGTGGACGAAGTGCTTCAGTTCTTGGACCTCTTTCATTTTGGTCTATATACTGTATGGTTGTGAATTTCACATTATATTTGTTTAGCATGGCGTGGACATATGGTAGAAATACAAACTGTAAAAATAAAAATGTTTAATTCACATGGTGGATGATGCAAATTGTACCTTGAGGACTTAATGTCTTGACCCATCAGGCTTAACCGAGCACTCTTTGAAGTGATTTGAGTTGCAGTTTCTTATCAGGGAAAAAGTATTATACAACATTTTACAAAAGTTCGTAATCCAGAGCTGACGTCAAAATGATGATTGGTTTGCAGGCTTGTAGCCACTTCCTATTAAGGATGTCATGCCCATTTTGACGAACTTTTTGCCTGATGAAGGTCTAGTATCAAAACGTTGCCAATAAATGTTTGTTTGCAAGTCAGACAGTGTGCAGGAGTTTATCTTTAAGTTTTTGATGGACACTTAAAGCTACAAGAATACTTAATGAAGAGATATGCAGATGCAAAAACATGACTTTATAATGGGCATGCGCCACAAAGATGTGACTCAACAGTGCAACAACACTTCTCAGCCAGCAGGATCAAATTTCACCTCACCTATCGATCGGAGTTTATTTTGCTGAATCTACATCTTAGTTTTGACCTTTCCTCCAGTGTAATGCCACACTTCTTCTTTCAGAGAGAGGTTGCTTCTTTAACTTCAAACTTAACCATTCATACATTGTTTTGTTGTTGTTATTTTCTCCCTCTGGTTACTCTAGGACGGTGGTCATGCCTATCGCCAATGAGTTTGCCCCAGACGTTGTTCTGGTATCTTCAGGCTTTGATGCAGTTGACGGACATGCTCCACCCCTGGGAGGATACAAACTGACAGCTAAATGTAAGTGCAGACCACAGCTACCAACTTTGTTTTAAACCAGAGATACAAATTATCAAAAGAAGTTTGAATGAAGCCCTCCTAATGCATGTTTCTCACAGTGGCACACAAGTCATTTACATGTATGTGTTTTATCCTATGCAATGAAATACCATTTTTGAGAGCAGGAAAGACTGGCCGGCACACAGACACACCAAACACTTTTTGTGTATACTTTGTGCCTCTGACTTGTGCATTCAGATCAAGACCTTGGCGTGCCAGCAAAGAGCTTTTCTTAAACCAGCCTGCTGATCTCAAATAAGAGTAGGGGTCCTGCTTGTAAAAGGGGGTGCTATGGGTGGTTTGGAGAGGATTGCAGGATAAGGGGATATGGTTAGAATTTAGGGGAGAAAAAGTATAGCATTCAAACTTCCCTCTTCTGACAGAAAAAGATCAAAGACTGTGACCAAGCCTAAATGCAAAGCTGCATTTATTGAAATTAAACCTGGCTCATATTAGGGCTTATTTTTTAGCCCCAAGTAAATCCAGAGTGCACTCTCTTCCTCTCTTTCTCTCTCTGATGCAGTCATCCCTTCTCTAATGCGTGCTCAAACCCCCTTTTTCTCCCTCTTTTTCTTTGATCAATATCCAAAAAGGAAGTTAGAGCTTGAACACCATACTTCCTCCCATCTCATTCTTTTTCTCCCTGCCTTCTCTTTGCTGTCATTTCCTGTGTGTCCAGGCTTTGGCTACCTGACTCGGCAGCTGATGGGTCTGGCAGGCGGTCGGTTGGTGCTTGCCCTGGAGGGGGGTCACGACCTCACTGCCATATGCGATGCCTCTGAAGCCTGCGTCTCCGCTCTGCTCGGCAATGAGGTAAGATGAGAGCCTGGAGGAGGAGGTATAAACCGCCAAAATATCCTCGTAAATAACTTTCAAAATAACCTTGAGCAGGGCACCATTTTCAATGATCCTTTTTGAATCGTGGATTTAATCTATGGCTTGGGGTTAAATATGCACATAGCAGAGACCACAAATTCATCTTTTAGAAAATTGAATCTAGTTTATCCAAGCTGTAAAACTTGCCATATTACTGTTGTGTACATACATGTTTCAATTCTTTCATGCATTTAAATGTTTCATCCATTCATGTCAGCAATATGGTGTACGAAGACGGTGTGATTTAAAAGCCTGTTTATTTGAAATGTATCCTTTAAAAGCCTCTTAAGAACAGAATTTATGTTTAATTGCGTAGACGTGAACATTTCAGACTTTTAGCAGATGAGGACTCTCTTAGTTATTTGGCTTGTCAGCATGAAATGTTCTGAATGCAGTTGCACTTGACTTGCTTTGACATTTTTATTCCTCAGTTAAATGCAGGACTTGAGAATTTTCCTTAATTTCAATTACATTATAAAAATAATTTAGCGTAACATTTCAACAACTTGGTCTGGTTCCCCCTGAAGCTAAGAAGCCTGGATACCTTTTGCCTTGACTATTTGATTATATGTCAGGCCTTTTCACCTTCCTGGTCCATGATTATGTCACTCCCCTGAATGATGCTTCATCAAACTTTGCAGCAGGGAGCACTCAACTGTAAGTGGTTAAAACACAGTAGAGCTGCAGAACAGTGAGCCCTGTAGCCCTGTTACATTGATACATTATATTAAGAATACAGGAAAGTCTTTCACCTTTGACAGTACTATTTTATCTGTGGCAAAACTGTCTTTCTCCTGTTTTTTTTCATTGCTTTCTACCGCTCAGAGAGGAGGTCAGCTTCACACTCACTCACACGCACAAGCACGTCAGAGGCAGAGGATTTCCAGGCAGAAGGTTAATTGTGGGAGTGTGTAGGTTGGGTCGTGGGACTGAGCAAACATCGGTGCTCTGTGATTCATGGCGCACAACAGAATAGCAACTCTTCAACAGCCGCCCACTCTTTTCTTCCAACTAATGGAGAGCATGGAGTGCTTTTTTGGACTTGCTGCTCAGTCTCATTTTCTCCTCCTAGATTATGCATCCAAGATATCTCAGTGCTTTTATATTTTAAGGGACTACTGAATTTTGATAGAGAACTGAGATTGTAGAGCTTTACGGGAAAAGAACAGGGTGTGACTGTTGTGTTTTTGTAGGAAAATTAGTAAAAGCAAACTTGTGTGACCGTTGCTCAGGATTGTTTCATCCAGATCCTGTTTCTCTGGGCTGTATATCGAGCCAACTCAAACAGATTGAAGTTCATGTCTGGAGTGTGTCTCTTAAGTGAACTAATCTTTTGCTGTAGTGTTTACACCCTATTTAATCGAGTGAACTGAGATGGTTGTTGTTGATGTTTGGTTTCTCACGTTGGGGTTTTATACCTTCTGTATGTTTCACATGTTGTGATGTCTTGCTGCAGCTTGAGTTGTTGGATATGTTTGTATCCTCAGTGTGTTTTGTCCACACTCACAACCATATCTGTCTACTTCTGATAGCACAAGATGCATTTTTGTGTCCCAGGAATGTGTACACAATGAGGGAGGAAGATGCATGTTTATATTCAGTACAGTTAATCCATTTCAATGCAACTGATAAATGCAAATCTAACAGACAAGATTGAGCATTGTGGAAGAGTTCTACCAACTTTAATTTATCTTAGCGTTACGAGCTAAATAAAAACTTTATCAAAACAAAATATAAAAAGTAATTCCAATCCAATCCAACTTTATTATATAGCTCATTTAAAAACAACAGAGTTGACCATAGTGCTTTACAGCAAATAGATAAAAAGCATAACAAGAGAAAAGAAAAATAGCCAAAGCAAAACGAAGTAAACAAACAAAAATCAGCAGACCTCAATGACCGTGATGGGACATACGGCTGTAAAAGGTCAGAGAGGTAGGATGGAGCCAGCCCGTTCAATGCTTTGTAAGCAAACAGCAAGATCTCAAAATGGATCCTAAAACTGACAGGGAGCCAATGAAGGGAGGCCAGGACAGTAAGCAGTAAGTAAGCACACGTTGTGAGTAAATATCCAGACTGACACTCAGACTGGTTTATTTAAAAAATGATTACCAGCCTCCAGCGTTGCTGCAGAAGTAGCCACAAGGAAACCCTAGGTGGTGTTTGCTATTGGAATGAATGGCTACTTCACCTTCTAAAGCCATTATCTTCTGGCCCATGATGAGACTGTTATTTTAATAAATGTGTTCACAGTTAGCATGTGATACAAAACCTTACAGAGCATACGGGGAGACTAGCTGCTGACTGCATGCAATCATCATAATAAAGTGTAACAATGTTGGGATTGACATACAACATGGGAAGGTTAGTTTTGTGTTGCCGTTGTTTTCATTTAAGTACGGCAAGTATCATTGTTCAAAATTGGTCATGTTACACAGCTTAAAAGTTAGTGTTATTGAGATCAAACTAAACAGTTCTTATGATCAGTCAAATGTAACCAGTGACCAATCATAATTATAATCCATCTTGTTTTGAAAAGAATTACTGAGAAGGTTGGTGCTTCATTGTTGATCTCTGAATCTGTATGAGCTTTGTTGAAGGTGGTAACAGCTCATCCCGCAGCCTCTCGTTCCAGCCCTGCAGACAGCTCGAGCCATAAATGAGTTCTTGGAATCATTAAAAAACCCACATGGCCTCGTTCCATGTGGATCTTGGAGTCCGAGCAGAACAAACAGAACAATAACACAGGATCACATTAATAAAACTCTGTCCCTGCGACCAACTAGCCCATCGTCTGGTGTGTAGACAATGAACAACGCAGACAGATAACCCGTAAAGGAACAAGATAATGAATACACAGATGATTAGCTGAATCACTGACAAACGTGTTAATGTGTCTTCTTCAGAGGACAGCACCTCTATGTGTTCACAGAGCAGGAAACAACAGATCCTTTGGAGCAAGTCCTTCAAAAGTGTGAAACACACAAACTACAGACTTAACTTAATAATGTAACTTTGCTAGCCTGCACTGTGCCCATGACTCAAAGGCGTCTTCTGTAACCGCCAATACAGCTGGTAAGAATTCAGGAATTCAAGGACACTTCAGCAGGGCGGATGCTTTTGGCTATCACACAGTTTGGACCCAGGACTCTTAGTTTGAAGGACGCTCTCGTTACTCACAACAACACCACCCTGCTGCAAAAATACTGAATTGGATCAGGGGGTTTGCTTCTTAGGTTTCAGCAGCCTTCAGAGCACCGGCCTCAGCAGGGGTTTGGAGGAGGTCAGTGGATGGGTGCCAGTGGGAGCTGAAAATTTGAAAATAGGCAGGAGGCAGGTAGCGTCAATTGCCTCAACCCTGCAGGATACCCTTCACAGCCTCTCGCTCGGGGCCCCATCGCTGTCTAACATCTGAGAATGGTTACCCTCACACCTCTTCCAGCAGGGTTAGGCTGTGCCTAGGGATCAGATAATAAAAGGAAATGCAGAATCATTTGAAGTCGAGCAGATAAACTGTTATTTTAAAAGAGGTTTAGATAGTACAATAACTAAGTCCAAAGTCTCGAAAGGCAACTAATTACAAGAACTCAGTCTCCCATAATGTTTCTTCAAATCTTAAGTTTTTACTCTTAAAACCCTGCAAAAAAAAACATTAAAAAGCAACATGATAGGAGCCTGAGGTGAACAGGAGGCCTCATTAGCAAAAGATATCCTTGATAAAACCATGAACAACACAAATGTGGATGCTCTTGACTGCTAAGTATAGACGTAGAGTTCTCATGACTTCCAACAATTTCCTTTTTGGCATCAAGTGATGTCAGCTGTTTGAACAAAGAGAGATCATTCAATTGTGCTGAGCTTTGATAACTGATAGCAAAGAAAAAAGAGAGGCAAAAATGTCCCTGATCAGATCAAAACGTCAGGAAGCAAGTGTTTTTATCATAATCTCAGCGAAGGACTCTGTAATGGACCTGGAATGTGGCTGGAGAACGTCAGTGAGGGATTGAGAGCTAGATAAAAGGCCTGGCGTTTTGCAATTCTTTGGGTTTTTTTCTTTTGCCCACGAAGTCCAGCAACAGCTTCTTACTGTGTGTCGATTGAAAGGAGATGAAGAAGTTGAAGACTTAATACAATTAAAATCGATTGCTCTGTAACTTCCCCAGTTAGGTTGGGCAACAAGGAAAATCTGGACAAAAAGAAGTCCATTGTCAGATTAATGTTGCACTGGTTAAAACCTGACCACTGAGTGGGTTATTTCTGGAGGAATTATTTTGGTTATGCATGTGTTTTGGCTGAATGTGAATGGAGCGAGTGAGTAGGCTCAGACGAGGGACCACAGCTGGATTAGCTGGTCAGCTGGGCTTTTGTTTACGAAGCTTCAAACTGCCTGAAGCTTTGTATTGTCTGGAAGTATTCAAACCCCAAGACGTCACCAAAACTATCCAACAATAGTACACTGTAAATTTAACAATACAGTATGTCCAATGATTGCATATGGAAATGAGTCTTACTGTTTGGACCAACAGATTTGATCTTATATTCTGTAAATAAAAAATATACATTTTAAAGGAATCGTATGTACCTGATTTTGTTTAGTGTGTGTTTCTGCTTGTTGTGTGGTGATCTAAAAAGGCAGAAAGTGTGTTTCCTTTATCCTCTTTACCTCCCGTCAAGCTTTTACTTCCAGTAATTAACTGCTCGCTAGTGTGAGAAATGTATCTGTGCTTTCATTGGCAGGTTAAGACAAGCTTTGCTATAATGAACATTAAGTTTCTTTTCAAAGCAGGTACGATTAGCTGGGAAAGAAAGGGAGGCAAATTGCTGAATGGACCTTTCAGGCTCTTTAATTCACCCCCACCAGTGTAGAACGTAATGGTGAAGTCTTTGTGGTAAAATAGCTCATGAATGATGCATTTGTGACTACACTAGTCAACTCTGAACTCGGGACTAATTGATGATTGCGCGCAAACAGATGTTGGCCCTCTTCAGACCATGGTTGTTAGCAATTATATGATAAACAACAGGCTAATATGCTAATTGTTAGCAGCTGTAAATGAGGTTATTTGGTGTGTTTATACTCCAGTTACAGTAAGACGCTCAACTTCACCTGCCCCCCCTCGGGTCTGTCCATTTGCAACCACCTCCAACTACAAGGCAAACTTACACCCTTTTCCCAAAAGGTTGCATGCTTTGCACAGTGAACATCATTACCTTGTTCAGTTAGCATAACATAATCAGCCGGTTTTAGTGACCGCCAGCATCTGCACATGGACACAACAGTAAACAATGGATGCCTTGTGCACTTCTTTTTTTTGCTGAACAAGTGGATTTCCTCGTCTTTCCACTGTTTTGGTTTCAGACTCCCTCAGGAATGTTTTTACCGGGGCACATTCCTCACTCTCGGATCATAGCTTTCCATGGTGTGTCAGTGTTTTTGGGCCAGGACCTAGTGAATTGGACGGCTGTGTCACATAGAGAATCAAAAATCCATCCACATGGTCAAAGCAAATCATCAGACCATCCTTACCTTGCAAACTTTCTCTTGTTAAGACTGAAGCACATCTGATGGTACAAAGACGCAGAAGTTCAGGCGCAGCTAGGACCGCAAACTTAAATAAACAGAAATGTCGCAATGGTTGATGTGCGCTTGTGCTTGCAAGCCTGTCTGTCTGTGTGTGTGTGTGTGTGTGTGTGTGTGTGTGTGTGTGTGTGTGTGTGTGTGTGTGTGTGTGTGTGTGTGTGTGTGTGTGTGTGTGTGTGTGTGTGTGTGTGTGTGTGTGTGTGTGTGTGTGTGTGTGTGTGTGTGTGTGTGTGTGTGTGTGTGCGTTTCTGTGTTTGCCATACCTGCCAGGTGGGGGCCTCTGGAGCTCCCTGACAAGAGCCATTAAAGTTTATAAGCGTGAGGCCCTGCTGTCAGTCAAGTTGACAGGCTGCCCCCGTCCAACCCTGCTCTGAGGTGAACCCCAGGAAACCCCAGAGAACCCCTGACCCTGCTCTGACAGGGAGCTGCGTTAGAAAGGGCCGGGCAGGGCTGTGCTGGGATTGGCTATGGTTATGGCGAAAGAGTTGGCAGCTGTAGCCAGAAGGATGGAGAAGTAAAAATAATAGTTAGGGGTCCCTAGAGTGACATTTTTGGGATGGGAGGAATAAATAAGTACTTCTGTCTCCCCCACAGTTGAGGTCTAGCATTAAAAGACTCAAGGGGGCTGTGTTTGTGTGGGTGTGTTGTATGATGTTACTTTTGTGTCTTTATTAGGCCATCAAACAGAATAGGTCAAAGAAAGAATTCCACAATGCAATTAAATGTTAATGACGATTCCAACATTCTGCAAGATTTGCTTTTGACTCACTCTGATTGAAATTGGCCTTTAGAGTTCTGTGATCTTTAAGGACATGTCCCGCCTACGTCCTTCAGCTCGACGACAAGGAAAACTTTTGGATTCAAAGGAAACACTTTTGGATAGCAAACCAACGCAGACCCTGCCTCTTTTTGCCAGAGGCTTCTGAGCTTTTTTTTTAAACTTCTACTAAATAACTGATCTCACTATACAAAGCAAGTACTTTGTCATATTTCAGACTTAGAATAACAGAAAAAGACAAGCAGAGGGAGTCTTCTGAAAACCATGTTGAATGTCATTCTACATTAAATGATCTGACATCTTGTTTTTCCAGGTTTTTAGCAAGGCAGACCTTTTTTTTGGGGGGCAGCATATATCTACGATGTCAAAAGAAGAGCAGTTGTGTTCTAAGCTGTTGCACTGTGAATACAAAAAGGTTTGGTTTGAGTGATTACATGGATAGTCTTTTGGACTCTTGAGGTATTGAAGCAAAGTTACATAACAGAATCTGCAAGTTGCCTGGCATTTATTTCCAACAAGTAAGGGAATTAAGCCTCCTCTCCTGTGTAAGTAACTCTGGATGAGAATGTCAGCCAAACAGAAAATAACCCAATGTTAATTATTCATGAACAAACTCTCTGTTTATATATGTCTTTGCAAACACACCTCTGTCCATCTCAGTGTGCATGATGTAGCCTGTCGTGCCACAGCAGGATTAAAGTATTCCTCTCCCTAGACTGCCTCTTCCCTCGGCCCCTTGGACCCCTCCCACACTCTATTTGTTTTAATTAAAAGAAAACTTCTAGCCTTGGCTAAGCAAGGCCGACCGACAATGATTTTTTTTCCCCTTTTGCTCTGGCATCCTCAACCTCAAATCTCCAGCCAAACCTTTTTTCTTTTTTCTCTCCGTTTCTCTTTACATGTTTCTCAGTCGGTCCTTTATTCCGCTGGGGTTTTGATTTTGCAGCAAAGGGATGCATGTCTTCTGTGTAGGAATGCAGAGCTGAATGAGTCTGTTTGACAAAATGGGATGAGAAATTGTCCTATGTGCAGTCGGCCAAGGGGGAAATTGAATCATTCCGGGTTGGGAAGGCTCGTCAGGGAATAGCCCTGTTTCCTCTGAGTTGTGGCTTGGACAGTTTCATAGGCTTAGCTGAGCTCCCTGAGGAAGGTGTGTGTGTGTGTGTGTGTGTGTGTGTGTGTGTGTGTGTATGGCTATATTTTGGAGTGTGTGTGTGTGTGTGTGTGTGTGTGTGTGTGTGTATGGCTATGTTTTGGAGTGTGTGTGTGTGTGTGTGTGTGTGTGTGTGTGTGTGTGTGTGTGTGTGTGTGTGTGTGTGTGTGTACACGTGGGTTTGTGTTAGCAAGCAGTTTTCATGTGCATCTGTGTATACTATGTGTCCCAGTACAAAGCGCATATTGTATTTTGTGTCAAAGAGTAGCAAAGCTCTCGGCGAGTGGGAGGAGGTTTGCATCTGCAGAATTATTTTCTTTTGTGTCAGCAGCTCCAGCTTGTTCCCCACCTCTTGGAATGATTCAACACTGGGATGTGGTCCACATTCAAAAGTGATCCTTTAAACCAGGAGGGAACCGCATTAGTTCAAGTGGTCTTTCTGCCATTTTTTAAAGCTGCGTTTTGAACACCTGTCAGTCGCATACATAGAAATACATATCCATTCCTACCCACTTAATTAAAAAATGGCATGCAACAGTTAATGCACTTAGCTGATGTTCCCAGTAGGCATAGGTTCTGTGCCAATGCCCCATGCCTGCCAAACAGCAGTTACATTTAAGCACAAGTGTCTTAAATAATCTGAAAGATGCAGCTCGTGGGAATTGTGCAGTGTGTTACATTTTCTTTTCTCTTTGGGTAGAAAAGTGAAGCAGGAAAAGTGTTGTGATGTTATTTTCTCTCTTTGTTCCAGTTGGACCCCATACCTGATGAGGTGCTGCAGCAGAGACCGAATGCCAACGCTGTCCACTCGATGGAGAAAGTAATTGAAGTCCAAGGTAAAAAGTTTAGACACACTCAAACTCAAAACTCCAAAACAGCAGATCTCTCAGCAATGATGGCCACTGGCCTAATCTGCATAGAAACGTTTCTATTAAGATTCTACTTAGATCTGTTTTTTTCTTTCCTTTTGTAGGTAAATATTGGCGCTCACTGCAACGCTCCGTCTCCACACTTGGTTGCTCGTTGAGTGAAGCCCTCCGGCGTGACGCAGAGGAAGCTGAGACCGTCTCCGCTATGGCCTCACTGTCTGTCGCCAACAAGCACATTGGAAAGAGGTACAGGCTTTTGTCTGTTTGTGGTATCTTTCAAGAAAAGCCGAAACTGACTCTTAACCCTCGGCCCTCAGACTGTAATGTTACATTCAGCTTCTATCATCAGGAAAAGGCTCGCTGGCTTCCTAGTCTGACAAACTGTTAGCAAGCTTGTAATTTTTGTCTTCACAGTGAGCAGAACTTTAACAAAGTTAGTGATAACAAAGCCACACCCATTTAGAGGGAAGACGTGATTGATCAACTTTACTGTCGTTGAATTACAACTATCTGTCTCTAATTTTATACTTTTATTTTATACCTAGCAACAGCAGATGGAAAAAAATTCTGATAGGTTGACAATTTGGCTTATTTCAGATTCCAACACAAACTGAAGAGGCGGGTTTTTAAGGGTTTAATTCCTCAGAAACATTTAGTTTATATGTTGATTGTCAAACTATGAATTGGACAAAAACAAGAACTTATCATAAGTATTTTTAGAAATAAAATGTATGCCCTCTCTAGGCCTAGAAGGCTTTGACATTTCCCCTCAGTTTTCTGTGCCTAACTCGTATGGTATTTCTTGCTTTGTGTAAGCATGCACAGTACCTAAAGAAAGCATTCATGGTACTGTAAATGAATAATATAACAACATAGGTATGATCTTTTCTCTAGGGCTGAAGAGGAACCAATGGAAGAGGATGCTACCATGTAAAGAAAAATCCCCGAGCCTCTGACCTCTAAGACGCGTCTTCATTCTGACAGTGTCCTCATCCAGTTAGTGTCAATTTCAATGACACCCCTGCAGAAAGTCTCACCCTGCCAAACCAAGCCGGCATCTTGCTGTGGGGTGAGATCAAGCAGCTCAAGCTGACAAAAGTGACGCACAATGGAAATGGAACACTGAAGATACATTCACTGATCAGCAGTGCACAGACTGATCAAGTTCAATGTGTTTCTTTGACAACTCCCGTAGAAGAGGAATTGACTCGACCATCCATCAGTGACAGCCTTGAGTGCCAGTGCTTTTCAAACACTAGACGATATGTAGTTTTTCGAAGCCAGTCGGAATGATACACAGACTATCTGTATTCACCTTTATTTCTTGTTAGCCTGTTCTGTCTGTGCTTTCACTTTCATCAAAAAGCACCAGAGCTAATGTGATTGTGACTCTGCACTACGGATGACTTTTTTTCTGCTCTTTTGAGACATCCTGATGAACGGGACTAAGGGATTGTATATTTTTCAGTTTTCAAGCATTGTTGAAGATTACTGAAGAGACAGGTCATCAGGTGTTCTGATCCTAAAATGATTGACAGTGAAAGACTGAGCGTTTGTGCCTTTTTTTTTTCAAACCTGGTGGATTCTGTTGAACTCTTTTTAAAGAGCTTTGCCTTAAAAAAAACAGGTTTGGGAACGAGGCCTCTTCTCCCCAACCCCTAAAACATTTCTACCCTGGCAAGACATCCAATGCCTGCATGTTGTTGGCACATACACTGGAGGACCTTGGCATGTTTACCTATAACTCTCTGTCTCTCCCTGTACCTCCATCTTTTCTTTTCCCACTCATTTTTAATTGTCTCACTTTAGAAGGTAGTGCCCTGACACAAGTTAGAGGTGGTTCGTTTTAAAAGGAAGTTAAAAGTTGGACATTTTTGCAATTTTATGCAAAAGTCTTCATTTTGACATTGCAACTTTGTGAATCAAGTCTTTACAGCACACTTGAACATTTGGTTGTAAAACACATATCTTTACCATAACAAGAGGGTTTAGAAAATGTGCTTTCATCAGCATACTGACTACAAACTACACTAACAACAGAAGCTCGATGCAAACGGTAACACCACATTTTTAAGCATTGCTGCGGTTTGGATTATATTTTTTGTTTTTAGAGAGTCTGTGTGAACCCGGTCCAAACATTCCTGCCATTACAGATCGACACAAATAACTACAGGACACTAGATGAAATATTGTTTAAAAGTAATATGGAAAGCCAGTGCACCTCAGTATTTCAAACAAAAGGTAACGCAGCTGACAGAGACTGCCAGAGGTTGCAAACATTGCATCCAAAGACCTGATTAAATAGTCATCAGCTTTCCATAGGTGCAGAGTTAAGAAGCACACGTTTTACAAAAACTACAGGACTTCTGATAAATAGACTCCTATTGTCACTATGTGTTGTAATTAAATCAGTAAAAAGTTTCAGTCCGACCTCTGAATTTCTCTGTGGGAATCGGTATCTTGTTTTGCCGAGTAACAAAGCATAGACAGAAATTAACCACACATGGGCCAATTTGTTGAACCAGCCCTCTCTTTAGGACAACTGTGTCTCCGTGGAAACGATGACCATACCACCTGGGATTTTCCAGAGGGGTGTTCCAAGGCCGCACAGTCTCTTGCAGCTGTTTTAACATCTTTAGCCTCTTGTTAAGCACATCTGCTGCCCAAATGTAAGGTGCTGCGGGGCAGGTGTGCGCACATCTGTTCTCAAACAGTGGAGCACAAGCTGCCCTTTATAAATATTCAAGAGTATACACATATTTTTATAGTTATTGTTCATTTTTAATCATCCTTTGCTCCTGACAAAGTCATACTGCCGTTGGAATCACCCCGTGTCTGATTATCCTTGCAAGTTTTAATAGCACATGTAGCTCAGATTCTGCTTTTGTACCGACATTACGAGTCTGATTCCTCTTCAAATCAGTTGTAAAAATCGTAATATTTAAGAGGACTTGAGAAGTAACGTTTGGTTTGTTACATTTACTCACAAACAATACACTAACCACCAGCCTAGTAGTTTTTTTTAAATATGAGCACACATGACAGAACAGTCACAATATGCTGATTTTAACCTCCTGTCTGATACCATCCTTCCAACTTGAGATTGGCCCCTGGGCGACTACCTTCTCCCGCATTTTTTCCATCTTAAGATGTATCATGTCTTTTTCAGTAAACAGCGAGCAGAGTGTGAGGATGTTTACTGTCGTTTACTGTATATAGGACAGTCTCCAGAGTATTCCTGCCACACGTTTGTCAATGACTACTCTACTCTTGTTCATTCCTTTTTCTCTCATTCTGTCGCTGTGTCGGTGGACTCCGGTGACTTCTATTTGTACATTTGAAATGTGTTCTTTTCTTCACATTCCCCTCTTCTGTTACATTGTAGAGCTGACATACTTCACCACAGGTGAGGGCTCAAATTCAGTTTTTAGTGAACAATACATCCCTTTGTTTTCTGGGTTCAGGGTTATTGTGGGAGGGTTGGGATGCAAATGTTTTTACTTTGTATATTGATGGACAATTGTGTATTTACTGTATGTTCATAGTAGATTTATATATGAAAAGAAATGAGTATATTATATATATATATCTATACATAATGAAATATTATGATCTTGTTTTTGAAGTTGATATTGATACTTTTCATGGGTCCTACATACAGTCTTCACTTGTTAGGGTGTCACTGAAGGCACCGTGCGCTGTTCTAGGTTCGAGTTTGTTACGTGTACAGTAGCATTTCAATGGCTGTCTTTTTCTCTTCAACACTGATGGCTGGCTTTAGGATTTTATCCCCGTTAGTGTCATAACACTGTTACTGTAGGTGTGCCATTGTTCTCCGCTCAGACTCACTTATTCATGTGTGCATTTATACATTCCAGAGCTTTTATTTTTGTCAAGTTTGTAGACATTTTTTTGAGGGAAAAAACTAATTTAGGCAGACAGATTTAAAATTGTAAGAAATGTAAGGGTCAAATTCAAAGACTGGATATCACACATTGCAAATACAACCAAAGTGGAAGATTTGTTGTTTTTCCTTACAGGGTTTGCAAGTTCATTCTCCTAAAACAACAAAAAGGGGAGGGGTAGATTTGAATAGAAACATTGCCCTGTATTAAATCACTCTTATTGGCCCTGCTCGTGATTTCACAGGATCATCACTTATGTCCTTATCTAGCCAAATGTTCTTAGTTTTAATTAAAATCAACATTCCTTCCAATAAATCCAGCTCACATTTGTAATATCCTTCGTCAACTAAGAGCTGCCTCTTTTCATGGTAGCCTGTTTTTAGTGAGACTGCCCTGTATCCAGGAGGAGACAGGTATCAACACACAATATCATTAACACATATCTGGCATGAGTGACATCTGGGACATTTTCTATATCATGTGAGAAGAAAAAAAAAGATTACAGTGTCATACGCTAAAAATCTCAATCAGACTTTTAAAGTTGTTTATTTCTTTTTGACGTAAAGCTCCTGTGAGGAGTTTTTAGGTGGTTTTGAAACAGACTGAAATGAATAATGACCTTTAAATGCATTCTCAATCAGCAACAACTTTGATTATGTCTATAGTTGTTTTTTAATGCCTGAAACTGCTGTCAGCGAGACCAGTAACAGCAACCTGCTTAAACAGACAATTTATATTACGTTTTCCACAGCAAAGATTGTTGATGTGTGATAAAGGATTATCTTATCTTATTTATTTGACTGTTACAAGAAAGCAGGAGGATATCTTTTTGTTAAAAAAACATTACACATGTACATGAGCAAATCAGCAAAGAGATAAAAGGGACCACTTTGTCCACAGGGGGCGCCAAAATCAACACAAACCCAAAGTTCCTTAGTGGAGATATATTATCTGGCCTTCACTTGCAGAGTGATGCTGCAGAAGCTCTTCTAATGTCACATGTCCCTGGATCATTCTTTACATTATTTCAGATTGCTTTTACACATGATCAGAGAGTTCAAAGTCATGCTTGGATCACCTGCCACGTAGCAGATTCACAGGAAGAATGGAGGGGTGAATGTGAATTTGGTGCTTGCAGTAAATGATATGCCATGAAGTTAACTTTAGAGAGATAATGAAGGTCTAACCTTTGATAAAAGGGCAATGTTTAGCATAAACTATTTGGTCTTATTTAATTTGGTTTAGCCATGTGGTCGTTAGGTATTTTTTCTCCACATTCCCATTTTATCACACACCTACAAAATGGGCATGTTCTCCTGTATGTTCTGTACTTTTCAAAAGATTTGTTTCCAGGCATACAGAGGCTTTTGCGGTTGGAATATGAACATGTATACAGTCAGGCTATCCTGACTCTTACCTTTACTTGGATACGCTGACATTTTCTGTGCATGTAAACACACTTGATGAGATGCTTTTCAGTAACCGAGCCCAGAACATTCCCAGAACCCTTTGCACAGCCGTGCCAGTCATGGGGTTTCAACTTCTGACTGCTTTGGTTTCTCAAGAGCAGCCAACAATAGCACTGTCTGACTCCTCTGGCTGTCTGTCTTCACTGTTAGTCTTAACACAATGTCCAGTAACAAAAAATATTCCATTAAGTTATAATTTCCATTTATTAGCAGAGGGCATATCTCTTTGTTTGAGCTCTCAGAGTTCGTTCCAGCCAGGTCCGAGAACCGTCTGTTTATTTAGGTGGCCTGGTCTGACTCCACTCCATTCCTCTTTTCTCTCTGCATGATCCGTGTGTCCGCATGTACTGCCTACCTGTCTGTCTGTCTGTCTGTCTGTCTGTCTGTCCCATACCACAAACAGCACAAGGGATCAAGCACTGAAGGACGTTATTTTTACTGTATCCAAACTGTCTTCTCTCTTTTTCTGCTTTTTTTTGTCTCTGCTGGGGGCTTTCATGTTGTTCTTCTACCTGTAGGATATGACATCATCAAACCTGGAGGTTGAATTTTTACAGTGATGTGAAAAACATATCTAGCGCTTGTAACACAGACAATATATTTTATGTATTTATGTAGAAAGGTTGTTTTAGGGGGATGCTTCGTAAACTGCGACAACAGAATGGACAAACTTTTCTCTTTACACCAGGCAAGATGTGACCTCGTGGACTGTTTGGAAGACTTTTTTTCTTCACTGTCACACCTGGACTTATCAAAGGGCTCCATCCAGACGCCTGGTCGTTGCTACAGTTGTCCATTCCACTTTAAAAAAAAAAAAAGCCAGTTAATGCTATGACCACTGTGGTTCAAATCAAACAGTTCTAGGTTTACATATATGTATAAAATGCATTTTTTTTTTTATTGGTTATGTTTTTGACTTGTTCCACCATTGTTACAGAAATAGTTCATTTTTCTGGGGAACCCTTGCTCTAACATGTTGTCTTTGACATCTACAATATAAAGTATTGTTTTGGAAAAACTGCAATGTCTGTTCATTATGTTGAGAATGTTAGTTGCTGGTTTTGATTTGGGGGCTGCGGAAAACAAATTTGGGAACCACTGGTTTAAGGTAGTGGTGCAGTGGTTAGCGCTGTTATCTCACAGCAAGGAAATTCCTGGTTCGAATCTCCGTTGGACAGGAGCCTCTCTGTGTGGAGTTTCTCCCCGTGCATGTGTGGGTTCTCGCCAGGTACTCCAGCTTCCTCCCACAGTCCAAAGACATGATTGTTAAGTTACTTGGTGACTCTTAATTGCTCGTAGGTGTGAATGCAAGAGTGGCTGGTTGTCTGTCCCTATATGTCAGCCCTGTGATTGACTGGTGACCAGTCCTGGGTGTACCCCGCCTCTCAGCCCCCCTGCAACCCCGAACGGGAAAAATGGTAGATAATGGATCTATGGATGGTTTAAGGTAAAGCTTTATTTTTTTGTTCCGTTCAAATGGGTTTTACAGGGAGCTATATTACTGTTGAGGGATCCGTCTCCTCTAAACATATCTGGTCATTACAAGTGGTTTAAACATTGACTAAAGCAGTTGTACATTATAAATCAGTCACTTTCAGGTCCCCTATTCTTGGCTTCTTGGACTGCTAACGTAGCTTCTACTTTAGCTCAATTTGTTTCTCTGTTGCAAAACATAACACTGACTTAAATACATGAATGCATACATAATAGGGACATGATTTGAATTGTTCAGGAGGTTTGTGCATATGGAAAACTTACCAATGTGTGTCCTGCACTTACAGTTGAAACAGGAGACTTCAAATGAACATCCAAATCCAGTTAGACTAAAAAATAATATGACTTACACACAATAAAAGCAGCAAAGTATAAAAATGCATATTAAAAATCTGTGCACAAGCACATTGTAGGTTTTGTGACACTTATTTTATCCAATGAAACAGCTGACTGTTTTTTCTATGCAAGCCAAAAGCTTCTAGCAGAAATGAGGAGCTGGCTTTGAAGTTCTGGTAAGCTAACTTCATTCTAACACCAGATGTTGAGTCTTTAGCCCTAACTTGAGGAAGTTTTTTCACACATTGGGATGCCACCTCTGGATCTACAAAATGCCTCTCTGTGCATAAGTACTTCCTAAGACTTGATGTGTATAATTGAAGGAGTTCTCCTTTAAGTCCAGAGGGAGGCAGCATTGCTGGAATGGCCTCAAGAGCCCCACAGAAGCTGACTGGGATTAGCCACCCATTTGGAGATGTCAAAGGTCTGAGCCAGTGTCCAAATAAACAGCAGTGGATCCCTGTTGGTGGTGGAACTAACGCTAAGACAACAGACCAAAGGCAAACAAAGCCAATCCTGCCTCACCTCCCCTCAAATAAACACACATTCCTTTGCTTTCCTGTCAAACTCTCAATTTAGAGAGTAACAGTGTAAATACTGACGTTGGCCTTAGGCTTTGTAGGCACGTCACAATCTCTGTAAATCATGGAGGTTTGAGACACTATGCAGCGACAAAGCCAAACATATAGGAGAACATCTCTGGTAAAAAGTTAAACACTGAAATAAGGGAAAATATTTACCATCATGCAGATGCTGAAAAGAGCTCTGAAGGCTCCCAGAAGAAGAAAAGGATGACGTTGGGAATGCGACCTCTTCATGGTTCCTCAGTGGCTGGGGACACTCTAACGACCGCGCTCATGACACGCAGACTGCCCGTCTCACCTTTAGCTCACCAAAGGCGTCGACACGTTCGTCATCTCTGCTGTGCAATGACACACAACCCCTGTGACCCCTCAGTGAGGTCGGGTCAGAGGCGAGGTGGAGCCCTTCTTGTTGAACTTTCCCCCCAGCGAAACAAGATGGCTGCCTCTTTTCCACAACAAAGGACTGAAATGACAGCAAGGATGGCAATCCGGGAAAACCCCTTTTATATTTTCCCCTCACGTTTCCCCGCAGTGACATTCTGGTGTGTGGCTCTTGCCGTGCTCATCCTCTTGCAGAGTCGGCCGTTGTCAGTTTGCTCTGTCATTACCCGGCCACCGCTATACGTAAAAAGAGGCCTCATCCTTCCAGCTGCGTGCTCATCACCACACTTTTTAATTGCAGGTTTGACTGACTCAAAATGGCAATGAGGCTTTGGCCAGCTGCTAAGATGACAAACAGGAACTAATTACAGATGAGAGTCATTAGAATCAGTTTTAGATCATCAGCTTACACATAGAAACATGGTTTGTAAAATATCTGCAACAAACACATAGAGGGGGTCATAGAGGTGATTCTGAAAAGTCAAATCCATGACACTTGTTGGACTTGGAAATTGTTTGGCTAGTTCTTTACATGAGCTGGTTCTTCTGTAGGTGACAACATTTTAAACAAATTCAGTATTGAATCTTTGGTTTGCTTTGATTTATTTTATTCTAGGCCCGTCTTTAAAACAAATGACTGGAGCACTGGAGAGACTCTGTGACCGTTTGCTGTTCTTTCCATCTGATGCTCCTGCACAAGGCGAGTTTGGATTTTTGATTTTCATTGTGTATTTGAAAAGCTGTGCTGCGTTTGCTTGTCTTGCTACTGTATGTGTTTAGTCTGGTGTTCAGTGTGTTCAGACCATAAAAGGTCGTATGAAGAGCTGTTGCAAGCATAACAATGAAACCCGGTCACTGTCAGCTCGGTCAGGTTCACTAAGGACCAACATATCTTTTGTTTTATCTTCAAAATTAAAGACAAAATAAAAAGAAAAACTGTGCTTTGATCGCCCAACACAGTCGCAGCACATGGCTGTTCAACATGAGTCTGGTTCTGCTCGAGGTTTCTGCCTGTTAATAGGACGTTTTTTTCTTGCCACTGTTACTTTGCTAAGTGTTGCCAAATGTTATGCTCATGGTGGATTCATGTTGGGTATAGCAGAGAATACGGTCTAGACCTGCTCTTTTTATAAAGTGCCTTGTGTTAAATTGGTGCTTTGACAGATTGATTGATTATTGAATTTATACACTTGCCTTAAATCATAATGATGCCTAACTTAAAGATAAGGCACTGAGTTTCCCCTAAAGTCTGAGCCATTCTGCTAAAGCAAACATATATTTTACATGTACAGAAAAACACCAGGGTTACATCACCACACTGGATAGAATTGGTAGTTTCCCAAAACCAATGTGACCCAAAGTTTTCAAAATATCGTCTATTTGTAGATTTATTTAAATGTATACTCGTTATATGCATCTCTCTTTTATAAAAGTTTTTCTTACAAATGTTTTTTTTTCCTGATCTTCACGTCCCATCATGTATAAAGATGAATCCATCATGCGGTCCTCAGCAGGACATGTGGTTTCTCAGATGTGAGACTAAATTCCAATGAGCTCTAGAAAAAAAAGTTTAAAAAATGGATGTTTATTTAAAACTGTATGTCCAAAGAGAAATGGTAAATGGACTTGAGCATGTAAAGCGCTTTGCTAGTCTTCTGACTACTCAAAGCGCTTTTACACAGCAGGTTGGGGATCGAACCTTTATCGGTTGGGAGACGAACGACTCAACCAACTGAGCCACATTATAAAGAACTATAATGGTTAAAAAAGGTGTCAAAGTACATAGAATTGAACTGATAGAACTTCTTTGTTCTTCGATGTGTTGCTGCAACACCAGTGAATGTTTTCAGACTAAAGATGACGTTGCATGGTTTAGATCCGGGATGAAATCCCTGCAGTTGTTTGGACATGGCTTTTGTTTGTTTGTTTGTTTGGAAACCTGCCACTAGGGGGATTCATCAAACATCTAGAACTACAGTATGTAGACTGTTTCAAAAATGCATGTCCGCTGTCCAGGTACAATGATACACATTGTGTCTGCTTTGTGTCTGCTGCTGTACCTGTGTATGTCCACTACATGATTCTTTCAATCTTGGGGAGGAGGGTTTTTTTTATTAAGAGTTCATAAAAAAAATTAATTGGGGAAACCTTTTTTTAATGAAAAGACAATCTTGTTGTTTCCTCAGTGAAAGGAAGTAACAGAAGTGTTCTTATTCAGTTGGATTGCTTTATAAATAACATTGAGTCACTAGTTCATCCTAACAAGTTCTTTCCCCAGAAGTGTAAGAGTGAAAACAAGGGTGAGTAAGTAAGAGTTGGCTCCTGAACTGGCGTGACCTCCTGATCTTTGCTGACCCTGGCGGTCATCACTGCTGCTAATGAAGAGCAAAGCAGGATGGGAAAGGCTGGCATGTCACCCCACAAACATACCCAGGAGCCCCCCAACCCGTCTCCTCCGCTCACTGCAGACTGATCAGGTTTCACAGCTGAAGGTGAGAAGGACACTGAGGTTGTTTCTGACTCTGGGATGTAAATAAGGAAGAAAAACATAGAAGAAAAACATAATCCTGCCCCATGATTGGCTCACTGCCATGGTGAGGTCACTTTTTATTTTTATCATTAAACTGTGCTCTCCCGGTGGTAAAGAGAAGAAATTTAAAAAAGATGTGTTTTTTTTTTAACTGGCCTGACCCACTTTTAGTTTTTCGGAAGCAATAGATGAAACATGTATTTGTGAGGTGAAGCAACGTATAATTACTGTGACTGAATTTTGTTTGTGTATAAATATGGTAAACAGTGATGCCTTGAACATTTTCAATGACATCTTCCAGCATGCCCTTCAACTGAACCAGCAAGGAAAGCTGTAATTATTGTTTGGCGAACATCACCCAGGCTAAAGTTAGATATTTTCCAACTTTGTGGACACTGAGATGTAATAATCGCTAACATCTTTCCAGTCGACGTCCTTCTTAAACTCCCCAAATAATTCCAGCAGACGAAGACCCATCAGCTGGTGAAGCCTGACCATAGACTAGAGAATGAAGCATTTCATATAGTTTTGTTATTGTCCAGAGCAGTTGGTCTGCACTTTGTGTGTGTGTGTGTGTGTGTGTGTGTGTGTGTGTGTGCGTGTGTGTGTGTGTGTGTGTGTGTGTGTGTGTGTGTGTGTGTGTGTGTGTGTGTGTGTGTGTGTGTGTCTGTGTGTGTGTGTCTGTGTGTCTGTGTGTGTGTGTAAGATGAGACCAGATGGACATACGACAATGCCAGAAGAGAAGATATGCTATAAGAATCAGAGCGCAGGGCCAAGTTCCTCACAAACACTTTTTAGATTTATGCAGCACAGACACAATGTTGTGCATTTCTCCTAAACCTGCTAATTTACTGTCTATGTTTGAGTTGCATTACTAATTAAGCTTTGTATTTATTCTTTTCACCTATTAGGTTTAGTTTGCCTTAATGATTCATTTTCGAACACACACCCAATATCAATTGAAACCTAAAGAAACACTTTCATGTTTTGACATTCGGTGATGAAACGCACCAAATTTACATTCCATATTTCTGCAGAGGATTTACAGGATCTGCACATATTTCACTGCCTCAATCTCTCTGCATGCCAGCAGTTTGAATGATTTTCCTTTATGGTTTTAAGACACTGATCTCATACAGAGAGATACAAAAACACCATGGCGACTATGACTCTGTTCACTTGGCAACAGCATCCGCTTGAAGACATAAAACAACACAATAAAACAAAAGTGTTTTTTTGTTTGTTTTTCTGAATGAGTTATCTGCGTCACTCGGGAAGGGTATGTCAGCATCCCACATAATCCTAGCAGGACTACTTTTACAACTATTTTCCTGTCCAGTTTTACTCCCACAGCTTCAGCAGAAACCCCTGATGAGCCATTCGAGAAGGAGGGGATTTTTACTTCTACAGTAGCATTCAGTTATTTAATGAAGCAGGGCTCGTCAGAGACATCAAAGAACTGCAAGGAATGAGAGAATAGCAGATTTTGTCATTCCATGGGCAGACAGTTTTTTGAAAGCCCTCGACAGCATGGTATCACAACTTCCCTCTTCCTCACTTGTAGAGTTTCTCAGTGTTAGCAGAGAGAGGTCAAGCTGTGCTCTCATACTGTATGGATTCTTGAACAGGTGAGTGGAAGATAAGCTGTCCTCCTGCTCAGTTTGACAGCCTCTCAGTTTTCATCAAAAGAAAATATCACATTGTCGGCATGATATGTAAATACCATATCAAAGGCTGTACCAGTTTAATTTATTCTGAGCTACTCATGCTCTCTATATGTTCGTCTTCATCCTCGCCAGAGAAAAAAAGCACCAGCCCTGAGGCCTGATGACAATGTGGTGGAGGCCTCCTGTGCAGGATCAAAGTCTTATGGACTCTGATGAAATGACGGAATAAAGGAAAGGCATGAAGAGCCGAGCTGAAGAAGAAGACCAGAACCTCTGTAAAGTCCTTTTTAGTCTTGACGGCCGAAGCTCTGCCAGGTTCCTCTCAACTACATAAGTCATTTCACTCTTTCTTCAATGCGTGGTTTAGTTATGCATGCAGATTGTTGCTTTATAGTTCAGCTGTCAATACCAAAACGTCTGCACCACCAAATTCCATCGTTGATTTATCATTAAAAGCTGAATAGATAATGAAGTAAAGAGGGTACTAAAGCACTGTGCGGTGCTTCAGGGTATTTTTTACTACGTTCTAAATAAGTACATCATGCATTTAGCTCCTGGTTCAGCTAAATACAATATAATAGTTACAAAACATAGAGTTAAAATGACTCTGTCATCCAAAAGGTGCAACTTCGAACTGTTACACTAGTTAAAAAAAATGAATATAGTCGAATAAAGATGATTATTAGCCCAATTTCAAAACAGGTTATAGCAATTTGTTTTTTTAAGAAAACAGTTTCCTTTATTTTTATTTTTATAACATATTAACAAATATGATGTCTGCTGCTTGAATTTGTTATTTCATGAAATGTCAATAACTTCTGAGTAAAAAAGGAAAAATGTGAACCCTGAATGCAAGAGCTTTCACAAAGTGTTTGACCAGAATGGAGAGGAATCTCTTCTTGATGTGTCTTTTTGAAGTCTGAGTAATGCTCTATTGTCATCATTGAAGGAAACACAGCTGACTTTTAGCTTTGCCAACACAATCTCTCTCTCTCTCTCTCTCTCTCTCTCTCTCTCTCTTTCTCTCACACACACACACACACACACACACACACACACACACACACACACACACACACACACACACACACACAAACACACACGCACACACACACACACACAGAGGGAATTTCAGTCATGCCGACATCAAGCCTCCAAAGTGGTACAAGCTAACCTTCAGATTTACTGAACCAGACAAACACAGAATACCGTTTGAGGTGCACAGAGTGTAAACCTTTACTTTATTCCCTTTTTACTGCAAATTAAAGTTTTGTAGCTTTTTCCGTCTGATTTTACGGGAAACATCTGGATCTCTCGCACCGCTGGAGAAGTGGCCCCCGGGTGATTGTGCTCTGCTCAGCTGTGAGGGCCCGGGATAATGAGCAGGTATCAAACTGGCTCCTATGGATAAGCCGGCGTGGGGAGGAAGTTGTGTCCAGCGGCATCTGAGACCACCATGGCAAAAGTCAAGACTTGTTCCTCTCTCACATATTTTTATGAAAGATTTTATGTCTTATTACAGAAATGTTATGTCTTTTCATTATTCTGCACAGTAACAGGCCTGTTTGCAAATCAGGTGTGTGTATCCAACATGTGTAAATTCACTCAAACGTCCTGATTTGTCCCTGTTGGGCTTCATGTGTCATTCCTTAAGCAGCTGTATCAAAATTAGTCACAGAGATCATAGTGTTGCACAGTCATATGTGGCAGATAAATCACTCAATTTAAATATTCTGAATAAACATTTTATTTTGCTTTAGCTTCTTCTTGTGCAGCCAGATTGGTTAACATAACATTGAATTAAAAACTCAATACCTGCTTTTAGATCCACTTCAAAACTAGATGAGAATATGTTAACATGACTAAGGCATTCTGCATTACAAAGCCTGGACTCTATGCAATGAAAACATTAAAGCCACATAAAGTGTGTGTTAACTCTAATAATAAATGCATAATGTGGGTTTGGTGTATCCCAGCAGGAGAATAGAGCCCGGTCGCAGGTGTTTCCAACCATGCTGACCTTGAGAAAATCAGGCAACACTATGAATGTGGTAAAACTGTAACATTTCTACTAAAGTGTAACTTTTATCCGTGGGAAAACAATTGTAAGATTTCGAGAGTTTAACGTGCTTTTTCACATTTATTTTGTGCTGTGTGCTTTTCTGTTGTAAAGTGTTCCTCACTGGAATGTCTTAATGTCTTTTAAGTGTGACATTTTCTGGTCTCCATCCATCTAAAAATGTCCCACACATTTTTTTGCAGAGAAAGTAAAAGCGTGTTGTTGTTTTTCCGATGGTGAGAAGATAAAGCTGTTCATAAGTGTAGCTTGAGCATGCAGATTCAAACAGCAGACCTGCACAGAGGGGAGTCAGTAGCCCCTCCTTAACAAAGAGCTCCATTCAGTGTTTAGATTGCATCTAACCACGTCTGGGAAAACGAGATGTAAACATTTTTAATGTTTAAAGAGTGAGAGGGAAAGCATCAAAAGCTTTTCTTCAGTGGTCTAGATTTTTGTATAAAGCTGCAGGCGGAGGGATACAGTCCTTATCTGCGCCTGTTGAGGCTCCCTGCTCGTTAAAGAGCCTGAATGCATCGCCATTTGAAATGATTACTCGTTATTTAAGTGGACAAGAATTTTACATGGCTGAGCTTGAAACTGGCTGGAGTTTCCTGCACTGTTAATGAAGCTGTAATTTTTTTATGATCGTTTGTTTAAGTATTCCATACATAACAAGAGGAGGGGAAACAAGGGGGGCAAATTCTCACACCCAGAAGAAGAAAAAATGCTGCGGGTATTTCTTTCAATTTTTTTAATTTAATTTTTTAATTTTATGTACTTTATTAATCCCCTACGGGGAAATTGTGGTTCGCACTCTGTTATTTTTTTTTTTTTTTAGGCACCTAGGGAACCAGAACAAGAGAGCCACATTGTTTTAAACTGGCCTGAATAATTGCCTTTTCATTAACATCTTATTAGATTGGAATGCACCGGGAACTTGCATGATTGCAGCTGATCTTATTGGATCTAACTCAGCTGAAGTGCATGCTTTAATGGCTTTAAATCTACTGCTTAGTAAAATTAAAAAGACAACCAAATTTCGTTCAAAAATATGTGCTTTAATAAATAAACAAAAACAAAAATGTACATTGGACGGAGTTTGGAGACTTGCTAAAGAAAGTCGGTGAAATAGATCCATGCAGCAAATGTCTGTAAATTGCATTGGTCCCTTTACAGGCTATAGGCGCACTTACACAGGTGGTCTGTACAATATGCATTCATTATATATATATATATATATATATATATTTATTTATACTTTGGCTTAAAGTATTTTCTAAAACAAAATATATCTCCTTCTATTTAGGTTTGGCTTTGGCCGAGCTGTTCACCTTTGTACATTACAGGTCTGTGTCTCTCTGCCACAGACAGCCCCGGACAGCCAGATGCAGTGAATCTGCATCCACACACATACTTCCTAAGAGTTTGTAGCTGTGGGTCACATTACGTCTCTTCGCCATGCCTTTGAGGTCGATGGGTTCTCCAATAATTCCTTTGGTCTTCATACTTTGTAGAAGTCAACAGTCTGTAATGGAGAGAGAGAGATAGAGATGCACATAAACATCATTATAGAAAATGTGGGCACAAGCAGATAAGTGGCTTTAGCTTTACGCATGACGGATATTGATTTACGCATGACGCATATAGATCATGGCTTCTTCTGTGTCGGTACATGTGATGTTTTTTAAACATTCACTGGCTCACTTAACATGTGGGAAGTCATTAATGAATCAATTATTAGCCACTGAGCTGAGTGAAACCATATGGCGAGAGAAAATGCACGAACATTGTGTATATGTGAATGTAATTCTGCAGCTGCTGCAGTGAAATCCTGAAAAAAAAAAACACAGTTTCTTGAGCTTTGGTTTTGGAGCACCTGAGTAAATTCACGCGTTTTCATTTGGGTGCGGATTAGTGTATGGTCCTAAAACAATAAAAATCTAATTCCTCAGAGCAGCATTAAACCCAGACTCATTATTAAAGTATGGAGTCACTTAGGTCACAATTTAAAAAGAAAATGTTACAGTACTGTGCCGTATGAAGAACAGCACCTATGCCATTGCTTTTTTTTAATTATTTAATTAATTCTAATAACTAATGTTTGTACTTAGGAAAGGTGTGTTTCATTACCGTCTAATGCCGTTTTAAAAAGCTGCACTTTAATGCTTTGTTAGTCTTGTTTAGGTCTACATTCTGTGGAGGTCAAGTACTGAATTATTAAGAGAGAAAAAACAACATCAAATTAACTGTGCTTACACAAATCACTGTAATAAAGCTTACTCCTCTCCCCAAGGTTTATTGTAAACAACAAAAGCCCCTCTAAAGCGCGTTTGGCTAAATACAGGTCAGGCCCACGAGAACTGGAAAAACCCTGGTTCTGCTTATTTGTGTTCTTTAACTGGTACACTTTGTTTAGTCCTTCATATTAATGTCTCTACATACAGTAGAAATACTTAACCTCTTTGGACATTGGTTTAATTGTATTATTATCGGTCTAGGACATTTTGATATTCTAAGACATACGAGAATGTGCCAAATGCATAAAGGCCAATCAAACTGGCTTAAAAATGACAAGTGTGATACTCCAAAAATAATTATTTGGTCATGGTGTCAAAATGAAGCTTTGTTTTGTATCAATTTTGCCAAATAGTGATTTTAGTCCTCTAAAACTGCCCCTGGAAGAAATAAAACATCAGCTCCAAGAAGAGTGTTTCAGCTGTCAGGGGCCAAAACCTCTCTTTACTTTTAGCGAATCTCTCACTTGATTTCCTCTCACGAGCCCGAACAAACCATGAGCTGCGAATCTGCAAAATAACGTGACCAAATCCTGCCCGCTCGTTAATACGGGCCTCCATTTTTATTGTCTTGGGCTTGCCTAAACTTTTTCATGTCCAGCCGAGCTGCCCATTCCTGCGGTCTGCGCACAGGAAAGCTCTCTATTGTGGATATAAATTACCCATGATGGCATTACAGCTGCGTTTTGGTGGCAGCCCTGTACTGTTTTATTTCTTACCCCACTCGTTAAGAAGTGTTGTTAAAAGGGACTGAATAAAAAACTAACTGTGAGAGTCACAACTGTTTTTTTGACCAAAAATAGAACAGACTTGTGAGTTTTGGTTTACGAGCCATATTCTTATACGGCCTGACGTGTGAAAACGTTCCAAAACTATTATTGTGTTAATCCGCCTCCTTTCCTACGCCTGATCCCTTTCTCTTAAAATAAAGACAATGTTTCTTTTTCCACATCCTGAGCTGAACTCAGGCCTTTGGATTTGACTGGATTATTCACTACTTTTGCACGTTTTTACAATTAAACTGATGACCAGCGTGGCCTCGCGCACAGCTGTAACCAGATGCAGACGCACAGTCCGGAGATGGAGAGATGCTGAGGCCTCGGTGTTAAATCTGACACACACATATACAGTTACAAGCGCGCTCAGCACATGGACTTTTTGTTAAAATGTTACTCATGTGGTCAACGCTTAATTGCTTGTCATGTACAGTACATTATGAGCGTCTAAATGTGTGGCTATGAGTTTCATCCTTCATGTCAAAGACGTGTGTCCAAAACACCACCATTCAACTACCCACATTCTGCAGAATAAAAGCGAGAAAAGGGATGATGAATTAGGAAGGAAAACCATTATCCTTCTATATAAATCAATGTCAGCTTGCACTTGATAACTGGCTTAAAACTGTTTTTATGTTCAATGAACCCATTTATTTCCAATTCATCCAACCATAAACAAACCTGCAATTTCATCAAGTTCTGCTACTTTGAATCCTACTCACAGCGCTTGTAATAATGTTAGCTTCAGAATGTGATACCCACCGCTTTGGCATTTTAAGTGAAGCTCTCTGGGTGCTAGTGAGATGCTGACATAGACCAGGCACCCTCCATCCTCCACACGGAGAACGCGTAACTGAGTCTTTCGTGCGCGACGTAGCTGCAGCTGGACATCTTGTTGTCCATCTCGTCGCTCTGCAGCACCTGACAGAGAAAGTCAATGTATCTGGAGGCGAGCTTCAGCGTCTGTATCTTACTCAGTTTGTCCGACGGCAGCGTGGGGATAATTTTGCGCAAAGACGAGAAGGCCTCGTTCAGAGACTGAGTCCGTTGCCTCTCCCGGACGTTAGCCAGGACGCGCTGGTTCTGCAGCTCCTCGTAAGACTGAGTGCTGCTCGGACTCGGTTTCTTCCCCCGTTTCACCGGTCCAGGGCTGCTGCCGCTGCTGTCCTCACAGGACTTTTTACTGTGTCTCCTCTTCCTCGCGAAGCTCTTCTGCTGCCTGTCCAGCTCCTCCTCGCTGGTCACCAGACTATCCACAGGGGAGGCTGGAGAACTGGAGCCCTCTTCCATTTCTTTCTTGAAGAAATGCAGGGATAGAGCGGAGAAAACGTTGTCCACCTTTGAAGCCGTGGTTACCAAAATGTGTAGATATCCTTAAGATGAGGAGATGTATTTGAAGATGTCTCGCTCTCTGCGAGTCAAACTGGGTTCAATACTGGAGGTTGGCACGCTTCTCCTCACGCAGGAAGTTTTTTGCTTAACTTTTGTTGGAAACTTTATCCCAGTTGCAGATGCTAAATAGTTTTGAGAGTGGAAGGGGAGGGGTTTGGAGAGTGGAGGGGGAGCTAGTGTGCGCCCTGGTCCGCTAATAAGCAGGAGGGACCAGTCATGGTTTCATGTGTCTGAATATGACTGTCACAAGGCCTATATTTACTGTCTAAAGCAATGTGGAATTTCTATTATTTTTCTTATTTACGCACGTTAATCCAACGAATTATCTCTTTTTTTTCTGACCTCAAAATGCTGTAAGTGAACCACATCAATCTGTTCAGTTCATGAATTAGGGTTGGCATAATTATAATAGTCCTAATTAAACGTGTGCTTTTCTTGTGTTTATTTTATTCATCTTAAAATAATGATGACAATCTATAATGTGTATCTTGTAATTATGGGCACATTTTTTCGACACAATGTCATGAAGTTATTCCTTTATAATAATAATTTAAAAAAACATCTCTGTTCAGGGAGATGCATCTAAATAAAACTGAGCCTGAGCCACGCGGCTCAATAATACTTCTGAATAAAGTGCTGTAAAAAATATGCATTTATTCTGGGATTCTTATAGCGCTTAGATCGCTCTCTCTCTCTGCAGGGCCTTTTTAGTCAAACAACCATAAACAATAAATACAATGTGTAGCTCTTCAGTGTAGAGTTCCTGCTCAGAGGAGGCCGATTTACGCACAGATTCATCGGCCTTGAGGAAATCTTTCCTCTTGATCTTTAATCGAATCAAGTGTGTACACTCTCACAGCTCCTATAATGTGGAAGTCAAACAGGAAGGAGGCTTAAACTAACCGAGGAGCTCTCCCGTTGCGGATACCTACAGTGGACGGTTCCTCCATGCGTTTTGTCAGCGATCCACCTCTTCATCTGTCATGTCATGTTTTCCTGCATGGAGAGGCGCACAGGTGGCTCACATTATAGAGCTGAACTTATCCTCTGCCAGAATGCACAGTTTGTCCAAATCAGCTGACTGATCTCTGGAGATTTCTGTGGTTCTATACTGTTGAGGATTTTTTTTGGCAGAATAGTCAGCGATGTTTTTATTACTCCCATAAAATGCCGAAATAACATTTCACGTACTGTTTTAGTTTTCATTGAAAGTTATTTAACCAGAGAAAAATAGCCTATTGCCTCAGTTTATTGATAATTAAACATTTCCTGACAATATATAAGTGATCTTCTTAATTGTGTCTTATTTAAAGGAAATGAGGCTTAACTAACAATATTGAAATAATCATGTAAGACATGACTTTTGCTTATTTTCATGAAAGAGGCCTTTGGTTGGCTAACTTACCACCAAATGACATAACATTTAATGAAATTATTACTGAAACAAGGCTTCAACTGTTTATGTGAGCCTGTCATTAATCAAATTGTACTGAATAATTGCCTCTTATTAGGAGGCAATTTTGCACATTTACACTATAGCGTACACCTTAGTTGACTGAGAAAATAATCACACAGCAGAATCATTGGTGCATATGCCCATGTTTTCAATGTTCTACACATCCTGGGAGACTAGCCGCTGTAAATGGGGCAGAACCTCCTGAAAGTTGCACAACATTGTTTAAACCCAAGGGCACTTACTTGGTACTGGGACATATCCTGGTTTTCCCTTGAAAGCCCCCCTGGCCCACAGGAAACCCTGCTCTGCTTTGTGTTTGGGCTCCTTTAGTAATAGTGACTGTCACACTACTTTTACTCCTAGCCAGAGCTCTTAACTCAGACCCTGGCAGGCTTCAGCACAGGTCTAATGTGGTTACAGTTTACTGGTCTCATTCATACACCCTCTCTAATATAAAGAAGGTAATGTTTCACACATGCAAATATGAAAGTAACGCTCAAATATGTGTGCGTTTGCATTGCATTAAAGAGAGAACAGGCACACGCAGGAGCACACACACACACACACACACACACACACACACACACACACACACACACACACACACACACACACACACACACACACACACACACACACACACACACACACACACACACGCAAACTCAAACACACTTTCCCTGATTATGCCCTCTGACCTCGTGCTCCCCAGCTCAGCTGCAGGAGGCCTCTGCGCCCAGGGGAGAAGGTTCTGACTTGCAGAGTGGGAGGCTGATCCTGCACAGCATTTGTGAGCTACAGGCTCCACATATACACACTTCACAAGAAGAAAAAAGAGGAACAGAGGGGCCCCTGGCCGGCGCACTTTTCCATCCTCTGTGTACGCTCTGGGCAATGATAAGCCAGCAAAATATTAAAAAATGCAAACATGCAGCAAATAAGGATAACAGCTTGCCAAAGAGCCACACGGGTTAAATAAAGTTTTGTTCAAATTCCACTACACATTATGTCTGAAAATAATGTTGAAATGTGAGGAAAAGAATCTATTTATTAAACATAAATTTTTAAAGAAAATTTGCACTATTTCTTCTTAATCAAATATCTGTTTTTGGGACATAAAACCTGTGAGAATTTAAGTTTCCCATTTGAAGTAGAATTTACTGATTTTTAAAAATCCAAAATGGATCATTAGGTTCGTCAATAAGGTCTGTGAAACGTTTTGAATTGGGAAATATAGACCCTCATCCTGAAAGAGAAGAAGTTACTAGCTCATTTGCTCTTTAATCCCTGGTGGATGTCGGCAAGTGATTCATGTAAATCACACCTAACCTCCCCATGAAGTAAAGATGATTTTTTGGGTCTATGTGGCTCACTGAAGAATCCCCTGAGATAGAATAAAAGAGAGGCAATGACAGCAAAATGAAGTGAAAGCGGAGAGACAGAGCAGGGAGAGAGGGATGACCTGCGTTTCAGATCAAAGATGAGCTCAGGTCGTAACTCAGCGGAGCAGAATGACGTACCTCTGTCTTGTCTGACACCTTTAAAACCAGCTCCACATGGGTGGAGGGCGCGGCCTTCCTGAGCCCTGATCCTGTCTGCTGTCACACCAGTGAAAACACATCCTTGTCGCGTGCATGTCCTTCTGCTTTTACATCCACCTAGTGCATAAAACAATTGATCGCGGGGGAAGAAGTGAGATGGAAAGGTGCTGAGAGAGAAAACACAGATGAGAGAGAAAAGGAAAGGAAGAAATAGAGGAAAACAGAGGAGCGAGGCCAAATGTATGGATGTGTGATGATTCACTAGTCTTTGATCTGACACAGAGGCCTGTGGATGTGTGAGGGAAGTTATGGAGAGATGATTTGTTAGAGGCGGCGATGAGTGGAATTTTACTGTCCATGTGCCTGCAAGGATCAGTTACCTTTGACTTGAACCCCCCCAAACACTTGTGAAGCTCACCCCAAATGATCTTGGCAAGAGGATCTAAAGAAAAAGCATGCGTCTGAGCATATGCATATGTCTGCTTGTGCATGTGTGTTTCTGTATATGCTTTCAACTCATGTACTGTATGCATTACCACCTGATCATTGTCTGCATCAGTGTAGCTAAATCTGCCCTTCTATCCATGCACCTGTATCTGTGTGTGCTTGTGTGTATGAAAAAGTGATTCAAGATGAACCTAAGTTGTTCTGCAGAGGAAAGACCCAGCTGGTTCTCATTGCTCAGAACACAGTATCTGTTAGCAGCAATGCCACCGCTTTCAAAGCCACTTATAGACCCAGTGTTTCCATTAGAGCAACCATTTACATATCTGCACTGCTAATAGCTCTGCAGTACAACACTTTGCCAAGGAACACCTGATAGGGTTGTAACGTTACCAGTCTTAATGTTCAATATGATATGACGATAGTTGAAATCAAACTATATCGATACCTGTTTCAATACCAGTCCCAGGCAGGGGGAGGAGGGCAGACAAGTTATCAGACGTGAGTGACACTGACCATACCGATAAATATCAGGTTTAAATAAAGAAAAGCTGTAAAACAGAAAGCTGTATGTCTGTTTTCTTTAAGTGTATGAACAATGTGATTGGTGGTGGAATTGGTTGCAATACAAGGGGAACCAGCTAAAATCTTGCCTAGGGCATCAAGTGGGTTAGAGGGGGTCCCAGGCACCCAATATTTGGGGATTTATTATTTTTGATCACTAAAATGTTGCAGCAAAAGGCATGTTCAGCTCATTTTAAATGGAAATATAGAGACTTTATGAAGGTTATATTACAAAATAAATTAGACAAGAATGATACATAGATTCCTTTGAAGGTGAACCTACTGAAAAAGTCTTCATAACCTTTAAAAAGTAGAAAAACAAGCAAAAATAGACAAGAATAAAACCCTGAAAATGATTGGGCTCCACCATGTCAAACACAACATGAACGATTCAACTCAGCCACTGCTTCTTTTTTTAACCTTTTTATGTTTCTTGGTATTATAAAAGTGTAAAAAAAGAATACAAATGTTTTGTCACCCTGAAAGCTTGGTCTCTTTCCGAGAAAATAGGTTTGTTCCCTGTTTGAGGAAAACAAAAGCTATGTCTGTTTTGTTGCACCATTCTTTTCCAGTAAGTTGTTAAAAAATGTGACTCACATGTCGGTCTTGAAGAAGAATTTACACGTCAGACTCGATGGCGACATGAATTTAGCTCTGAATTAATAAAAGATATGGTATGAAAAACATTACAGCGTAAAAAGACACAGATTCATGACTTCAAAACAACAATGGAATCAATCAAAACATATTAAACTTTGTTTTCTTTCTTGCTAAAAATAGTTGATGTTGCTTGAGTTCTTCTTCAGCTGCTCCAGTCTCTCTAAAGTCAGATACAGACATATTTTTATGCATTAGCAAAACAAGCCCTTTACATCATGGGACAGTGTTTCTTATAAGAGCCTGTGAAGAGCAGAGGCCTCTACAGGGAATGAAGCAACAGGCAATATCAGTGAGAGCTACATATTGGGCCATAAAACCATAGGCACCTCCACTCATAGAGTCATTCTTCAGTAACTATGAGTAACGCCAAGAGCCCATTCATTCATACATCCACACTTCTCCATTCTGCAGCTCCAGGGCTGATGACAAGGTGTTTCTGAAATCGCATTAGGGGCCCTTTCATAAAGGTTTCATTGGGGAGTGTGTAACAGCTTGAAGCATTTAGGTTTTGTTTAATACGATGCAGACTCGCCGCTCCATGCTTTGTCTCCTGTGTGGAAAGGGGCCCGGGATGCCAGAGCCCCCCCACTGTCAGAGTCGGCTTTGATATCTGGAGGTGGAGGGGGAAATAGGGCAGAATAACCCACCCTCCCCAACACATACACCCCCATCCCCATCCCAAACCTGTATGCTCAATACCTGCTGCCTCAGCCCTGCTGTCCAGTAGAGTTATGACCATGCAGTGAACCAGCTGGGCTTTGAAGTGAAGTGAAGCTCTCTGAGGCTTTGGGAGATGTGCTTGGAGAAAAGAAATCTTGATATACAGTACTCAGTCCTTTTTAGACACATGTTGTATCTGTTAGGTAAGGCGACTTGGTTCAAAAACACTTAACTTTTCATCATAATAAAGCTGAAAAATATGAATACATAAAAAGATAATTTGAAAAGATATATATCACTGTAAAATAGATGAGCTTTAAAAAAGCCTTTGAAGAAAGCGGCTTGCACATTTTCTTCTCTTTACTCTGAAACTAGAAACATTTCAGGTCCAGTCTGCAACTCTCAGACACTTAGACACATGCAATATATGAGGAGGAGGTGGCAAAAGTACACTCATTCTAGTATACTGAAGTCAAAGTATACTTCTTTATAAAAGTGAAACTACTGATTTGTCCTCTTTACTGATGCCCTCTGGACAAAATTTCTCTTTAACTACATCTAAGTAATATTAGGGACACTTTTGTAATTTTTGCTTCAATAAATTACAAAAAAGAAATTAATCTGAAAATGATTACTACTCAAATGTACAAATCAGTCACATGGAGAATGTCTTGTATCCCTGTATCTGCTAATCTGCTGCTTCACTTTTCCCCCCATGTGACAACACCTTCTCCCTGTCAGTAAATGACATCACAATCACAGAACGCTTTTTCTCCTAGCGGCTGAGTTTCCCACTCTTATTTCTTGATGTTTCTTTTATCACATGATATCTCTGTCTTTCATGAAATGCATGATGGATGTAAAAAAGATCTTTTCCTTTGCCATGTCTATTTAGGTTGAAATCTGTCTTGATGTTTGGAAGGCAGTACTCAGTCATGTAAAATAAAAATAATCACTTTCTAAAAATGCATTTAAGCTACAATTAAAAGTTCAAAGTTACCAACAACTCTGCCTGAGTACAGAAACAAAATATTCATACTTTGTTACTTCCAAACACAGGATGGTTTATTTGGATCAAACCATGAACCACTTTGATTAATGTCCGACATGCACTACTACCTGAGCTACATATTTACACGTGTATACACACACTGATTAGTTGTGAAGGGTGCAGATTGGTGTGATGTTTATTTTATCCGTTTTGTCCATTAAGAGTCTCTCCGCTAGAGTAACAAACCTCAAACTAACCTGCGCTCAACTCAAACGCACTTCATTGACTTGACAGTTACAAAAAACAGTGTTGCCAGAGCAATTATGTTGGCTATAACACAATTATATTCATTATGCATGTACTACTTCCAGAATCTGAACTTTAACCAGGCTTAACAAGAGGAGGAGGGGGATGGGAGGAGGGGGAGGGGCTTGTTCTTGTTGATAGGGTCAGAGTAAATTTGCTGAACAAATGACAGAGAGACTGTGCACGCAGGTGCTGATAGGGCAGCCTCCTGCACAAATAACAAAGAGTAATTAGTGCTGCACTTGTGACCCTAGTGCCAAGGTTAGCATGACGGCAAGCCCAGGTTCACAGTGCGTTGTGTCAGCCAGGTGGCCCGACGAAGGCAGGGCTACAGTGAGGTTAGACTCGGCTCATGCAGAATGAAGGGGGCAGTGCAGGAAGGCTGGGCAAACAGTGCTGCTGTTTGTTCTGCTAATTGGACAGAGTCCAGTGGGGTGAAGATCAACGGATGTCACAGAGGGGTGGCATTTACAGTCTACTGTCACTCCCCTCAATGTCACCTGTGTCACTAACAGCACCGTGAGCCCTGCCTCAGACTGGACTGTTAGTTTAGTCTCAAGCAGAGGGATGATGAGACTTTTCTCTGGTTTCTAGAAGAATTATAATGTTTCTCCCAGGAGTTTAATAATCAGAAATATATTGGTTCTTTCCCACATGCACCAAACTCCTGAAAACTCCTGAAAAAGCTGTGAGAAGGCAGCAGGAAATATTCAGGAAAATTCACAGCCAGCAAGTGAAGGGGGACACTGGCGCACGACCGTAGACTCGTATTTAAACTGGCTTCTCTCTCTCTCTCTCTCTCTCTCTCTCTCTCTCTCTCTCTCTCTCAATCACCACTGATCTAAAGACTACACATTCTTTTATTTGGAGTTATTGCCTTATTTTTTGAATGTATTATTGTTTAAATTACTTTGAAACTGTGTGGTCTCCCTGTTTGTCCAGCTCTTTGAGCCTGGGTTGTGACATTATACTAAAATGTAAATGACGATAAAAGTATTGGGCTATCTTGAAGAAGGTATACATTTTCATGGTGCCACCTTTTCTCCTTGGTTTGTCGATTAAAGTCAAAGCTAGATTTATGCTTAGCAACGGCGTGATAGAAAATGTTGATAGAAATTAGTGACCTTGATATCCAAAAGTGGGAAAAGCTAACCCACTGTAAGGACTGTACTGTCTATAATGCATAAAGACAATTCACACTGTATGCCTGTGACTGCCTTCTCAAAGTCTTTGATGTTAGCCAACGTTATAATAAAATATACACATCGTCAGGTAGCTGTAGGTACTCCAGATTTATGTCTACAAATGTATTAATAATAAAATAAATTAACTTAATAAATACAAAATTCTAAATGGGTTAAATCTGCCTTGGTTTTGCAATGTTAATGTTTTTTTCATTCATATGTTTCACTGCCAACTCTGCTCCATCTCTTAGCTAACACTGCTAACACCTTCAGCCACTAGCAAGATGACTCTGTTTAGTGTGTTTGCTCTGATCACCAGGAGGGCTGTACCTCTAATCCAAGAAGGAAGTTATTGAATGTTCTTGTGCTCATCTGAGAAGTCTTCAAAAGCTTGGCCTCCCCCCACTGTTCAGGACCCTATAAGGGCCGACCCCCTGGGACACATTGTAAAGACGACACTGCATTTCTCCCTCACACACAGTCTGATCTGAGTTATTAGCGCCAAGGCTAACAGCTCTGTCCTCTGAAGAGGAGCTGTAATGAGAAAAACAGGTGAGCTTTTTAACAAGACTTTCACAGCTATTAAAGTGCCAACACACCCAGTTACCATGGTGACGAGTGCAGGGTGTGAGGCTTCTGGGGAGTCAGAATTTTTTCGGTTTTGTTTTTAGAGTGGTGGATGTTTGTTTATGTGAGTCAATTTGGTAAGCCTGTTTTGAGGATTAACAAAACTGTCACTGCCTTTATTACACATTGTTTCAAGCAGTTTTCTACACCTACCTGAGGTACAGGAAGCTTCTGCAAATGCATGTTAATACAGGCAGCTACATTTGGCTGTACGTGCTCAGATTCATTGCAAAGTGATAGTCCTATAGTACTGTTCTTCACTTGTCTGACTCTCTGTTGGGTTTTCTCTTTTAAATGATTAGATGCATATTCACGAGTTAATCCATAAAACAGAAGAATACTCCGCTCAAATTGCAATTAGAGAGCCATATATATGAGTTTGCCATCATACTGTCAAATATATCTACTGTATAACATCCTCTGTATTTGTTTTTTGAGATGTTATTTTGCTGTTAATAGATAGAACTTGTAATGACCGTAAATCTTTTATACAGCAAGTACATCAAATGGTGGAGTGGTTACCAGAGAAAAACAGATTTGAAACTGCGCCTGAAAGACACAGAAAACAGGAACAACAACAATAGGTTGTGTTTTCCACACTAACTGACTTGATTATTACAGAGATAAGGATGAAAATTGACTAAATCAAATTGTCTTGTCTTGTACATGTAAGTCAGTATGTATGACACTGAAATCATCAATCAGGCAGTCAATAAATCAATCTTTATTAATGAAGCCCCAATTCATAACAAATGATTGATTACAGTATCTCAAGACACTGAACAAAAAACAGGTCTAGAATGTCCTCTCTGTTATATCATTTACCAAAGACCCAACATGAATCCACGATGAGCACATCACTAAGGAACAACTAGCAAAGTTACAGTGACAACAAAAACTTCCTTCTAACAGGCAGAACCCTCGAGTAGAACCAGACTCATGTTGAACAGCCATCTGCTGAGACTGGGTTGGTTTGCAGACAGAGACACAGAACAAGACAAACAGAAAAAACAACAGCAACAAAAAACAATCATGAATAAGAAAGACTTATGTCTCTGACTTTTGCCAGTAATAAGAGTATGTGTCGTATAAGTAACAAAGAATGATAATGGACTCATCGGTCTAATACGTAGATTAACAAATATAATGACATTGAAATGAAGAGGACTGATAATGTTAACTATAGTTGTTTGAGTTGAGCGATGCTAAGATTCACATCAACTATTACAATAATGATAACAGATGTGAGAGTGATATGAATAGACGTAGCAGTGGGAGTCAGGCAGGTCTACAGCAGCAGGCCGTCTGCAGCAACTATCCAGAGGATCTTATACCAGAGAAGGAAGCTCAGGAACTCCTGGGAAGATCTATGGTTGGTAAATTAAATAGTACATGCAATTTAAAGTTAGTGGCATGCAGTAATATGAAAAGAATGTAAACAGATAGAGAGAAAAAGAGGCAGAAACAGGAGCTCAGTATGTCAGGTCCCCCTGCAGTCTAAGCCTATAGCAGCATAACTAAGGGCTGGCCCATACCTGAACCAGCTCTAACTGTAAGCTTCATCAAAAATGAAAGTCTTTAGCCTACTTTCAAAGTAGAGAGGGTGTCTGCCACCCAGATCCTGATTAGAAGATGACTCCAAAAGAGTGGCCTAATAACTAAAGGCTCTACCTCCCATAGTACTTTTAGAGACTACGTACCACAAACTAATCGTACAAAGGATAGCACAATGCCTATCCGTCACTCTCTGTCCCCAGATTCTAATATAGCCCCTACATTTTCTTCTTTAACACAATGTTCTTTTGAGGAGGAGCAAACATATGTTTACATCACCAAGTGTACTTCGGTGGACACTGGGTGCAGTCTGTTTTATGGAGGATATTTATGGGATTCTTGGAATTTTCAACCAAAGAGAAGTGGGGATCGATATGGCTTGTGGAGAAATTCCTACAAAAAGTTAGTAAGAACAGTTCATGCATTTTATCTAATACATGTTAGTATAAACCTATAGTCAAATAATTAAGTGACATAGGATTTACTGGATGTCTGACAAATATTTAGCAAAGTTTAAAACTTTTTGGACTTGACCATTTTCCCCTTAATCAGGTTCTGTTTCAGATCTCCTCTGTCCACACAACTACATTGTTTCGACAGGATGTGATGCACTAATGATATTTACAAGTGCATGGCCCAGACTCCAAAGTTGCCCTAACATGATAAACACACCTGCCGGCCGATGGCTAAACAGACTCACAGTGTTTGTCAGTGTAAGTCTGTTGGATGTTAAATCAATAAACTACCCCAACACAAGAAGCCTGATGCAGCCCACAGACCAGGAGGATCTTACTCATTCTGGCCCCAAAATTTCCCCTCAGCTGAACCATATGTCATCTGAATGGTATTCAGAGCTGCTTTTGATGGAGCTGATGGGTCCTGAGCTCGTGTAGGTGGCCATAAAAAAGTTTATCCATGCTGCTCCATGATAAATAGGGAAATATTCGCATGTAGCTCGTATGCATGTATTAATGGTGAATTAATGCCCAGATAATCACGAGTTAGTGTATGACTCATGAAGGTCTAAGCCTGCATTAATCATCAACATAGTGAGTAATACATGAATCAGTGTGTGTCACAACTTGATTCTATATTTGTGAATCAAAAGTTAATGATGAATTCAAAACCATGACATTTGTGGTTGAAAAAAAGCCTTTCATATACAACAAAAATACACAAAGACACTCCTAGTGCTGGTAGCTTAACTGCTGCATCCATAATAATTAATAATCACTTAGCATTTTACCTTTATGCTAACACAAAGGAAATAACCATTAACAGGCTTACAGAATTAGCATTGCAATCTTGTAATTTTGACATAAGTAACAATCTATTTTTCTAACTAAGCAACACCATAAACACTCAAACTTACAGGTGTATATTTCATATTGTCAGTGGAAACGAACAGCTCTGCTGCTCATATGTGTCACACTGACAAGCCCCCAGCGGTGGCTGCATTTACATCAAATTTTTCATCAAGTTTATCCCTTATAGAGTTGGCTGTGACTCAGTTGTATAGAGTTGGACATCTCTCAATCGGAAGGTCAGGTGTTCGATCCTCAGGTGTTCGATCCCCAGCTCCTGCAGGTACATGTCCGATGTGTCCTTGGGCAAGACACAAGTTTTCTACCACTTCTTTGGCGGTGTTGTGTGAATGTGAATTACTGGATTAGTTAATACTGTTGGAAACTTTACATAGCAACCTCTGGGTTAGGTAAGTATGACCCGTGGTGTAAAGACTAGAGAAGTGCTATACAAGCTCAAGTTCATTTACCATTTACTATTGGAACAGTATTGTAACATGTTACAAAAAAAGTCTTACCATATGGTGTTTTCACACATGCTAGAACTCCTGAAGATATACAAAATATTTGCAGAAAAAATTCAACCTGACTTTACCCTGAACTTTATTCCTGCCAGCCCCCCAGTGAAATGTTTGTGAGAAGTCTGGGTGAGCTGATGTGTGAATGCAGCAGGTAATATTGAGTTATAAATCAGCCTCTTACTCTTTTCTGCTAGCCAATTCTTTATCAATCCTTCATTGATACTGTGACTACATACAGTAACACATTCAAAAATTATAGTGTCATTATAGTGTCAGACTGTTGCTTTGTCTGCCATGTTGGATATCATCGTATCAGCGACATGTCTTACATCCTGAGACACCCTTCCCCACCCCTACACTGTGAATAAGCAACTCATGAAGATTTCAGGGGGAGCCTGTCCCTGTAGCTTCTTCAGGTTCGCCAGCGTGGCACGCTAATCGAACCTGAGGAAGCTAGGCGAAATGCGTAGTTCGCTCACAATAAAGATACAGTAAAGAACATTTTCAGTGATTTAGTTTTTTTATAATTTACATTTTAGTTATTTTACTTTACTTTTTTTAAGTATGAATTTTCAGTCTTTTATCTGTAACAATTTTAGATTAAATCTAAGTCAGAATACTACAGACAGAACGTTTAAAAAAATAGTACCATGAAGGTTAATGATAATGTTTTGTAGCTATACAATCATTCAAACTATTGATGCAGACACAAAACAACAAACAAACCACTTACAGTATGATTAAATCTTAAAAGAGGTCTAGCCAGTCATTGCCACTAGGGGGATCCAGGGGTCAACGAGTCTCAGAGGGCCAGAAGGGTCACTAAAAATTAGATGCTTGCTACCACTTACAGTCGAGTGGCTTATAACACTTCCAAAGATGTCGATTATTTACAAAAAATCACTTCTTAATAATATTTCATGTTTAATTTTTTAAAATAATGATCTTGAGCAGCAAAATAAAGTCTGACTTTCAGTTTTCTGCAGACCTTACAGAAGATTGGTCCAAATGAAAGACGTGATATTTATGTTTTTGAATGAACCATGTAAAAGATTGAGGACCTCGGTACAAACAGACATGACAGAATCAAGCACTAAACCAATATGGAGGATGAAGGAAATGTGTCTTTTTATGATCTTGAGTAGAGAACATTAAAAACGAATTAATTAAAGCAGTTTGATATTTACTGTGTGAGCTTCTCTGTGGTGGAATGATTACATGTTGAAGCAGTTTTTATGTGCAATCGATCAAAATAAAAACACAACAATGACGGTAGAATTTTAGAAAATTAAATAATCAGTTTGTACAAATACATTTCCAAGAAATCATGTTTTCATAAATAAGAAATAATTAAAATAAATAAATGAATAAATAGATAAATTATACTGCAGATGATAGAGGCTGCACATGAAACTAACAGCAGCCTACACTTAAAGCTGTATTCCCATGTTTGGCGGCAGCAGCTGACATGTTTAAAGACACTGCATTTATTAGTGCACCCACTGTCTCATTTACATGATTAAGGCTCTTTTTAACACATCGACTCGCAGGCTAATGAGCGCCAGCCCAGAAAACACTTCAGTGCTGCATGCAGAAGTATGAGCCCTTAGAAAGTCCTTTCAGTCCTGTGCCAGTGTGCCCCTCTCTCTCTGTGACAAGTGCCATCCATGTGGGCAAACAATGCCAACCCTCTCTCCCTCCCTGGCCCTAAAAACAATGGCTCTCCATTACCAGTCAACAATAAATTAGAATATTAAAAGCCACGGAGGATGCAGTGGAGGGATTGAGAAAGCCTGAGGTGTGTGACCCGGTGAGAAGTCTGCAGATGTCGATCGCTCGGCTCTGTCATGCCCGCCTGTCTTTGACATCTTAGAGAGAGAGAGCGAAGAGGGAGGAAAAAGCCTGAACTGCCTCCCCAAGCCATTCTCCACAATTGAGGTGCCCCATGATCCTCACTTAATCCCACTTTATCCAAGAGAGACGAGCTGTCAGATCTGGGGAGGGGGCGCAGAAGGAGACAAAAGCAGGACAAACACATAATTTTTAATACATTTTAATGACTGTTTAACAAGTTCTAAGTCTGGGGCTGCAGAATGGGGGCACATTCAATGCTGAAAAGCCCCATAAAGAGGCTTCACAGCAGATTCCCACAGAATTCAAGGATGCAGAAAGAACACAGGTACTTGTGTTTTGGTTATATTAGGCTCATTTCAGACTATATGCAGAAGGAAAACAGGAATGGGATTAAAGTGTGTAGGGAACACACAAAAGGCTGTTTAAGATTACATTTGTTTTGAGTATCAGAGATTAATTTAAATGCCATCAATGATTCCTATTAATTTGATTTAAATGAAACATTCAAAGCCTTTCTTTATGTCTTCACAATGTAACAAAGATGCAGAATAACAGTGGACTCTGTGTTCATGGTACGAAGGTTTACTCTGCCCATGGCTAGAGCAGATGGCTGTTCACCCGTGAGTCTGGTTCTGCTCAAGGTTTCTGCCTGTTAAAGGATGTTTTTCCTCGCCACTGATGCCGAGAGCTTGCTCATGTTGGATTAAAGTTGGGGGTTCTGAATAATCTTGCAAAGAGTCTAGATTCTACAACTATTCTTAGTTAAATAACATGACTTTTGTTGTGAATTGTTGCTGTGTTAATAAATAAAGTCTTGATAAATAGAGGCCAGTGTCAGATGTCATTATGTTCTCTGTCATAATGTGATGATTATTTGTTTTATCAGAAACTTACATTTTAAATATCATATTTTTCATATTTTGGTTTTCTTTTGACCAGAGTTTTTCATTTAGTACTTTTTCTCATAGAGAACAAGAGAAAACAAATATGAGTTACAATGATTTACTGTATAAAGATATATGTTACACAAAAGTATATTTTTCTATCCAATTTCTTAAAAAATAACGGAAATATTTGCAAAAATCTGAATGAGGTTAATTGTAATAGAGGTAAATTATTATTGACCACTGCTTAACAGTTTTATTAAGGACTTCTTGTTGGTTTAGCTCACCACTTGTGTTCCAGATGGCGTTGGTCCGGTTCTTGTAACCGCTCTTCATGCACTCATCCACGTAGGATTTGGGGTCGCAGCCTGACATAAGGATCTCTCTCAGCAGGGCGATGTACGCTATGGCCAGCCTCAGCGTGTCTATCTTGGAAAGCCGCTTCTCGTAGGGAAACGTTGGCACGTGGCAGCGCAGCTCCTCGAAGGCAGAATTGATGCTCAGCATCCTCTTCCTCTCCCGGATGTTGGCGGCGTGTCGCTGCACCTTGTAGGGCGGATGGGTTACCATCCGCCGCGCCCTGCGCTTGGCCAACTCCAGGGGTTCATCCACTGAGGAACCCTCGCCCTCAGCGCAGATGCCCGACCCCGGGGAGCCCTCGTCCAGGTCTGTGAAGGTCAGCTGTGCGTCCGAGAACATGGACTGGCTCCCGAAAGAGGACCAGGGCGAGAGCTGGCCCGATGCTGCGTTGTAGTCCAGCAGGAAGGTGTCCATCTGGGTTTGAAACTGGATGTTTTGGTCCATCTGTCCCCAAAATGCAAAATCAGTGGTGCCATCCTGGTCGAAGTCAAACAGCATGTCCTCCATATTTTAAAATGCAAAATTATTTTGTTGCTTTTTGTAGTTTTTTTCTTTTTTAAAATATATATTTACAGGTGCAATGAAAACAAAGTTTTTACTTTAGTTTCAGGCAGGAAGATTTAAGTTTAAAATGAGAAGAGCCAAGGGTTTTTCGGGGCATAACGGAGCGCTGGTTTCCGTTAATAACCTGTAACTCCTCACCTACATGTGCCCGAATCTCTGAATCTCTCTGCTGTGTGACAGCCTCACAGGCACATCTCCTGGATTAAATACTTCCAGGGCCTCCATGTTTCTCGACGGGTCGCCACGGCCTTTTCTAAAGGCTGAAAGGGAGCTCTTAAGAACACTTTACCTCTCCTTATGGAAGGCTCAATGCTTTAAAAACGCATTACAAAGAAATCAGTTGATCCCAGACGACAAAAAGCGACAGAAACACGTGTCCAATTAGAAACTTCCCCACAAGTAGTCGTGCTAATATTGACAAAAAACACTCAATGTTCAACAATCATTGGAGGGCTCACGCTCAGCATTATGGCGCAGCAGGCCGTGTAAACCCGATGGCCTCTGAATGGGATTGTTTTATCTGTTAAAGCACGACTGATAACAAACACTGTCGGAAACACATGAAAGCTCTTTGTCAATACAAAATGTGTTTATAGAAAAGAGGCATTTTTTATGTCTTGCCTTTTGGTTTATTCTGGTCTAGACGTATTTTTATGCACTTAAGTTACCAAACAGACCTACAAGATGCAGCATATTCCAGCAGCATCACCACAATCGCCCCACATAATTTGGGTATAGCAGCCACATTAATACGATCCTAATTTGCAAATGATATGACCGACAAACTGGAAAACCATGGAGAGGACGCACGCTGTAATTACTATGGGGTTAATCAAATAAGCGCGCTCTCTTTCTTAGAGGTTGGGTGGAGGGCAGCTCGGGGATGAACTTTAATTCAACAAGGCTGTATGTTTGCTAACACGTGCTTTCGATTTGTCAAAGTCCTTCAGGATGTTAATTTTAAGGGAATCTGTTTGTTGCAGTAAACACAGGCTGGTAGGAGGCCCTTCGCTGCAGCAGCTGATTTAACCAGAATGATCCAGAGGACTAACACTGAGGCAGGTGAAGATTGGGACTAAAAGTTAGAGGCAGAAACAAAACTCTAAACCTCACAGGTGATGGGGATAATCGTATTTAATTGATTCTGAAGTGCGTCGAAAGAGTTCTCTGTGCTCAGTCCAGAAGATATTATTGTACTTGATTTTCGATCACAAGGATGGTAATAAAAACAGTCCCACGAGGCACAGATCCTTGCAATTCATGCTCCTTTCCTGGACAAATGTAAAAATACATTTGAATAAATTATTCATCCTAAATTATTGCAGATGTGATTTTTTATTGAATTTTTTTTTTTCAAAGACAAGTTGTTTGCATATTCTGAATGTGAAATACAAAAAGGCCACAAATCTGTCTGCATTCTTCTTCAGTGAGTTGATTTCCCTGCAGGGACCTAATTAGTTTGAGGAAACACATCAAAGATGATGCTGTTCTTTTGAAAATAGTTAGGCTAATGAACTTACACTGGTGGTCCAACCATCTATCGGTTCCATTAACCCATGTGACAGAAACAATGGAAACATATTAAAGAACAAAATCCTGAATAATAGGTCCATTGTTAACGAGCCATTCTTGTTTCAACTCGAAGCCAACATATCAGTTTTGTGTATCGGGCAGGATGATAAAATAAGTATGCAGTAAGGTGTCATCAAGTTTCGTTACAGTTTTAACACAGGCCAGTTGATGCGTTTTTAGGCTATTGATGGGAACACAATTGACCACTTTAAAACGAGTTCAGAGCGTCTGTTTAAAGTGTTTATTTTAAAATGAGAACACAAACTCTGTCCAAAAATGAATGTGTGACAAAAAACATACATTTTAAAATTCAAATCATACTTTCTAAGTAAAGGCTCTGCGTAAAATAAATTACTTTTTCGTCATACAGTGTCCAATTGTGGGACATAAGCACCTGCCATGAACGAGTAAAGCTATTTAATTAAAAAAAAATGTTTTCTTACTAAGGAACAGATCTAATTCTATTAAAAAAACAGTTTTAAGACTCGGGATCTCCTTTATAGACCCATCAGTTTGTTAATTCAGACACGTTTTCAACTCATCACGAAACAAATTCTGATCGGCTCAGCAGTACGCACTCTGTTTGTTATATAGGCCTCTCAATGACAGAGGAAGAGCAGACAGCTTGTGTTGAAAGGTGCGGACCCTCCCTGCCAGGACCTTCTGCCAGCCTGTCAGCCCCATCTCTCCTCCAGCTGACGGTCCCGGTTTGGTTTGATCCGGACTGAAGAGACGCGCCTGTCAGATTCAGAGCTGCCTTATTGTTTTCACAGCAATTCAGGAGGACTGAAGTGCTTGAAATAAACAACCGAGAGCAACCCTTCAGAAAATGTGAAATAAATCATTTTTAAAAAGTAACGAGGACCAACAACAATGAGCCGTTTGGTTTGTTGCTAAAAATGGTTGAGTGTGACTTTCTTAACTTCTGTCTAAGACCATAAATCGTCTATTTAATTTTTTATTACACGCACAAATTAAAACCTTGAGTCATTGTGTGTGGTGTTTTATTTGTTTTTAACAGAGGCGCGTGCTGTACAATCAAGCCATAGGGACTGGGCCGTGCGTAAAGTGCGCCTTGGACGCGGCTCGCGGCCACATGTTCATAATTAAGACTGCAGTTTGAAGCTGTTCCCCACCTGCACGTGGGTGTTAGGACGTGGAAAACAAGGAAGTTAATGAAGCTGCGAATCAAAATCAAATCAGATTTGATCCCCACCTGCTCTTTCATGTCCTTTATATCATGACATAATATTGTGATTCTTAATCAGGGACATATTTAGGGGATTGGAGTGGACAATGTTAGCTCACACAGGGCTTGTGTCATTTCCTATAAAGCTGTGATAAAAACTTCAGAATCAGAGCCAAATGCAGTTTTCCTCTTTTGTATTCCTTTGTTTCTTTTTGCTCTCTTACTTTCTCTATCTCTCTCTGTCTCTCTCTCTCTCTCTCTCTCTCTCTCTCTCTCTCTCTCTCTCTCTCTCTCTCTCTCTCTCTCTCTCTCTTTACCACTCTGAACTTTCCCTTTTCTCTACTTTCTATAGCATCTCTGTCTTTCTTTCTCTTTTTCTCCCACTCCCACCTCTTTTTCCCTCTATCTCCTCTTTCTCTTTCTCTTTCTCACACACGCACACACATGCACACGCACGCACGCACACACACACACACACACACACACACACACACACACACACACACACACACACACACACACACACACACACACACACACACACAAAGAGTAGAAGCAGGCAGGAGACAGTCTAAAAGCCATGAATACAACATTAAAAGAGAAACATAACAATGAACATCTCAGGGTTCTGCACAATGACGCACATCTTGTTTGTTTGGGTACAGTTCTGATAAACATCTCGGTTCTAAGGGCCTCTGGGATCAGTCTTGGCTGCTATGAGAGAATGGCATTGCAGCCAAGTGTAATCTTCAGCGTTGGCCACAAACAGCTCTTTGATCCGCGCTGGGACTTGGCCATTAGACTGTCACGGCACATTGAAGAGATAGCTCACAGCAGAAGTTAGCCCTGACCGCAGATTAAGGATCCAGATAGCCTAAGGCCCTTACCTTTAACTGTAGGGTACAATCAACATTACAGCAATATGTGCCCTGCTTCAAAGGGCACTACAGTCAGCTGAATGAAAATAATGCAGTAAATGCCTGAGTGCATGCACATTTCTCCTGCATTTGAAGTATGTGTGGACCTGGGGTTTACACTCACTTTGTCTAAACTGATATTGCAACTTTGGGGCAACAGCAACAGAAAATGCTTGATGTGTGATCTGCAGTTATCTGAGTGATGTGTGACACCAAAACAACGTATCGGACAAACTCAGGTCTACAACATTCGCCATAGAATTGAATCTGATTCTGACCCTTAAAGTTAAGTAGCAGCATACTGGCTCAGCGCCCACTCAGTCTGCATTTCAGTCCCACTTCTGGTCTGGAAAAAGCATCATGGTCGTAAAATGGGCCTTAAGCAAACACCCCTCCAGGGGCACAACCCCTCTCCATGGACCGGCAAGAGCCTGAAACTGGACACAAGCCCCTAGCTTGATAAAAAACACATCAGTTTTGCAATATGGGTGTGTATACTAAATGACAACAGGTGGTATTTAGATAATACAAATTTATGTGTGCACGTGTGCACAACACATCATAAGCCTCCCCTTTACTCTAGCATTTCATTCATGAATCCCAATCAGTGCAGTCATTTTGAGACTTTTGGTGTGTCTCCTTGGGATGTGTTGAAGGCCACAGAGCCTATGAGAGAGGACTGATCTGTAGGGATGTGTGCACTGCAATCCTCAATGGTAACACCTGCAGAATACCAGATGTCACCTGACTGCAAACGACAGAGTTCATGTTAAATAGGATTCTAATTTGTTGAACCTACAGAGCATACTGCTTATTAATGTATTTCCTGAGCTCAAGGACTGAAACTCATTCAACCCATAAAAAGGTAACTTTAACTTTAAGGTGCAATGAGAGAAAAGAAACAAGACATTTTTTCTCCATGACAGCAATAGTGGCATAGGAAACAAGGAAAGGTTCACTACTTAAAGGAGTTTTTTTCTGCAGAGTATACAATTTACACTATAGGTGCAAAAGCTGGTGTTATTCTTGTTGCTGGTGTGAATGTATGTTTTTGTGTTACTCTGGAGTATGTGAGTATTGTCATCTATTTTTTTTCAGTGCTGTTTTATAAATATGTCTTTTTAATTTTGACTGCTGATAAAAATGTGCACTAGGTTAACTCTGGTAAAATGAATCAAATGTCAACATTTATGATGAATATCGTAAATAATGCAGTTTTGAATAAAGAAAAATAAAGAATGATAAATACGTAAGCATTTCATAGTATAGTTTGACAAATCCATACCATCATGCTTTTACATCTGAAAGTTGTACAATGTGAAGCAAACAAGAGCCAGGAAGATCAGTCAGCTGATGATAATGAAAGGCGAAGGCTTCCAGTTTGTCAGATTTCTGTTTGTGAAGAGCACTGGCTGATGACTGAGTTAGAGTGTGATTTGCAGTGAGACAATAATGGTCGGTACATATGGTCCATAAATGATACTGGCAGAGCAACATTGCATACACTTAGCGCAGCAGAAATGTCAGATAAGTGATAGAACAGGTTAAACTTTGTAACTTTAAACGTTTCACTTACGTTAGACAATGCTCATCCCCATGTTTTATGTGTGAGGTCCTTTAATCTGAAATCTAAAGTTAAATGACACTTGTAGCATCATCACTTTAGAAAGCTTCTCAAAAGTCACAGGAGAAATTAAACATCTGTTTTCACATACGGACACTTACAGCAAGTTGACTCAACCTCATGTGTAACATTAGGTGTGCCCCTTTTGAAAATGTAAGTGGAGGAAGACACTTAGAAAGAAAATTCAGACAAACAGGTAAAACTATCTTATTTCCCCGAAGTTACTCAAGAGGTACGTGGTAAGTGAGGAGGGATACCTGTGCTGGCTCTGGTTGAAAGCAGCTCCGTGAGTTGGCGAGCCTACTTGGGTTAATGGTGAATGGCTGCGCCGGTCGTAAGCAGAGTCCATTTACATGCCATAAACTAGTGATCAGGAGGCAGATGCAGGCTAAATTTAACATTGTTGCTGTAAACATTCTGACATAAAAAAGAAAAGACGAGAAGACTTACAAGAAAACGCAGAAAACACACTAATTAACGCACACACTGAGCAGTGTCAGGACTCGCTCTGGCAGATTAGCGCCCCCCCCCAAATCAACATTAAAGTATATGCTTAATGGATTTTTTAGATATGTATCATCACACTTAGGGTACAATTACATCATTCGGTTACTGTTTTTGTGGGATCCATTTTTTTTAAAATCTTCCAGTTATAAATGACATTGAACTTAACAAGCTGCTCTTATTGGATCCTTTTAAGAGGATGTTAAACGACTAGGAGGCAGAAATATCTGGCTGAAGATGTTCGGTCTGATATACTGTAGATATGATTGTAGTCCATCTTGACAAATATTTGCTCACGTGTCTTATGTTATGTTTGTAAATATGGCTGCTGTCAGAAACTTTGTTACCTGTGCTGCTGCCTGCCTCTTGGCCAGGACGCTCTTGAAAAAGAGATCTCAATTAGTTTGTTCTCCTGGTTGAATAAAGGTTGAATACAAAAATGAAAATAAAATAAATTGACTTTCATAAAACAAACTCGTTAAATAACTGAATTACCTAAATAAATTAGATCAATAAAAACAAAACAAAGAAAAAATAAATAAACTAAACTAAACTAATGGCGATGCTACAACAGGCCATCCCATAGATGAGTTCTAAAGATGCGTCTGCAGCTGTTTATAGAAGAGTTATTTGTGCAGTTGTGTTTGACCTTTAAAAAAATATATATACAGTATATGAACATGTAACTCTGACAGGAATAAAGTGACATATGGATGATGTTTAGCTGTGATGATTTGGTTGTGTAACGTGAAGGTATCATTTATCAGGACACTCTCGCTTAAACCAGATGTGAAAATGCTCCTTCTGCAACTCCACTTCCTTGGAACAAAACACTGTCAGGTCTATTGGGACACACACACACACACACATATTCAAACACACAGGCCTGATACTCAGGAGATAGTCTTAACAGGCACGAGGGCGTCTTAGGTCACTGCAGAGACATGCCTGTGGACACTCTGCCACTAAAGACCAGCTGCTAGCTTTGTTGTGCCTCAGTTGTCCGAATGTCTCTTTTGTCCTGACCCTGTTGTCCAGGTCAGCGAGGTGTCGCATGTTTTCCCATTTTGATTAAGACAAAATGAAAGAGGCTTTTATTCTGAGCGGACTCTGGCTCTGGATTTTGATTAGAGCTGGAAAGAAACATGCCACTCTTAGGACATTCACACTTGGGACAATCCTCTGTTTTCACTTGTTGAGTGGTGGATGGGAAATGGTGTCCAAAGCAAAGAATAGCCATTGCTAAATTGGGGATAGAGCACATCAGACAAAGAGGGTGAATATCCTGATGAATGCTCAGAGACCAGAGAGACAAAACAAAGAATGCAAACAGGGAGCATCTCTAATGTCACTCTTTAGTAAACTGGGTGATTATCTGATAATCCAATTATGTCTTTTTTTCTTCTGTTCACATGAATGTTTTCCTCTGGGGACAGATGCTCTATGTGTATAAAGGGACCGATCCTTCTCCTCATTAAAGAAGAAAGTAAAGACTGCCTTCACTGTTTGATCAACTAGACATTTAAAAAGTACATTTCTACCTTAAATGTGAATGTGTACTAAATAAGGACTTAATGCAAAAATTATTGAATCTTGGTAATGGTATCCTAGAGTATTGGAACACACTCTATATACACAACAAATCATTTGAATTTGCATTTCTATCAATTTTACTGCACTTTAATTTTACCCGGAAATATCTAATCAGATTTTGGCAGATATATGAACTGTTTTTAGAAAGTATTTTAACAAATTACAGTAAGACTTGAAACGAGGGCAAAAAAGGTTGTCTGGCTCTGTCCAAAGCCATTCTGACTTATTTGTTTATGTCACACAATTGAACAAGTCTTTTGTAGTTTAAAAGCGCATTATATGCAGGACTACTTTCAGCCAGGTGCAGTGACTTCCTGATTTCTGGGCTTCATTTTAAAGGTTGCTGGATGCTGGTTGCAGTTGAAGCTATGAATCTTTAAGTTTGACTCAAATGAATGTAATTTCATACAATTATGTTTTGATCAAATATTGCCATAGGCTACTTATATACTTGTGTTGTGATTCATTTTCCAACAAACAAAACTGAAATTGTGGATGTGTTTCACAATTCTGTTTCCTATTTAAACTCATTTTCCTTTTATTGATTTCAATAAGGCACCAATTAACTCATCAGGGAAAATAACTCCATCAATCATCTTACACTGACAGCACTGAGGAAAAGTGGCGATTCTAGAGTGTGTGGGGGCCCAAGGCAAAAATCAATTGGGGGGCCCTCCAACCAGCGTTCATCACCATCATGACTGCCAGTATCCCAACGCTTACTCCTCTTTTTCCTGTTTCTTTTTTCTCTCCTATAGACAGATAATTCCTCGTCATTTTTCTTTGTTGACTTTCATGGAAAAACTTTGGATTAAACAGCAATAATGCATGCAACGCTTAGCAGGGTAACACGAGTGAGTGCTGTCAGATGGGGCCCCCTTAGGGAGGTTTCCAACTGTCATTGCAAAATTTGCACATTTTGGGCCACTGCTTTGGTTTAGGTTTGTGAAACCTCAGGGGCCCCCTACTGGTCTGGGGCCCCAATCAGTTGCCTGCCATGCCTGTTGATAAGCAGCACCTCTGCTGAGGAACTAAAGCAGAGCCACATTTAAATGGTTAACAATCTACATGAGTGAAGACTGAAGGACACAAACACATTTAGACTCCGCACAAGTTAACTATATAGCCAAACTTTCAATTCACTAGATCATAAACCCTTTGTGTTGACATTTCCCAACCAAAGGTATATGATTGCAAAACCACAATAATTGCAGAATGTGGTATTGCATAATTAACCATGAAAGATCATCCATGTAGGGCCCAAATGGGATACCCAACTGGGGCCAAGCCAAATGTGTCAGTTGTCATGGAGGCCCGAGACGGGTTAGCCTATAGATGGGAGATAGGGCCCTTGAAGGGCTCCATACAGGATCATAGTTCAAATGTATCAGAGGTCGCTGTCTAAATTGTATGCCCATATTTTAGCCCATGTACAGTACATTCTTTTGGGTTGCCTTTGTGTGCAGCAAAACCAGTGTGCCCAGTTGAAGCCATGTAAGAATTCATATAAGACCATCGAAAAAGTTCTTATCAACCTAATGAATTTACTGATAAAAGACAGAACACTTTCACTCTTGGGAGTACATTTCCCCCAATATAATATGTTCTCATGTGTTGGACAGCATATACAGTATGTATGACATTTTGTTTACTATTTAATATTTACATCATGACAAACAATCCAGAAATATGGCAATGAGATATATAAAGGCAGGGAAAGTCGCTTTATTACCTTTAGAGGCATATGGTTAGATTATACATAACTCTACTGACATATGACAAAAACATCTTAACCAGGAGGATTTCCTTTGTCACTTGTCAGGGGTATGCAGAGAGGAAGAGAGTGGGTGTGTTCAGGAGGAAGGTTAGGCTGTTAAACATATAGAGAGCTATTTCAAACAGGTCCCATCTGATAGAATAATGATGGCTCTAATATTCTTCCAAAAGCTGCAAACAGAGAGGAATCACAACTGAACCTCTGGAGACCAAAGCTGGTTGTTCCATTGTCAGATTTTGAAACATTAGAAGCAGCAGCAGGTTGATCTGATTGGACGAGCTTGGACGTAAAACTAGAAGCTGACTTGGGAACAATCAAGAAATGATTGACTAACTTTTTGAGTCATCCACCAAATGCTGGAAAGAAAAAGGGCTGATGGGGTTTCCTGATATAATGCTCATAATTGATTCTCATCCATCATTTCAGAGTGTTGTTCAATACAGCTTAAGCTCACATGATCTGCATTGACTTTCAATATGAGAGGGTATTTTATAGAGATGTATTTCATATAATCACACCTTAACTTGGTAAATGAATGCAAAATAAATTATGTTAAAGCCTTTGTTAGGTTTAGGCCTTTATTTTAGATAGGACATTGGATAGAGCAGCAAATCAAGAGTGGGGAATGATATGTAGGAAAGGAGCCACAGGTCAGACCTGAACCCCAGGCCGTCCACTTGGAGGACTACACATCTGTATATGGGGCACACCCCAACCGCTAGGCCATCTGCGCCATGTAAGGTTTTTTTTAAGAAAGACTGAAATATTGATTCCTCTTTATTTTCCTTTTTATGAGCTAAAGAGACCATCAGCATAATGCTTCACTATTTCCATTTAGTTATTTGTGATACCTCCTGAAATCCCTTATTTTTGATTGACAGCCCACTGCAGAAACAGTGGTGATGAGTGATACATTTGGAAATCATCAAAAAAATAAGAGGTACCACTTTGTCCAAAATGTCCGCCCACTGACCAATCAGATCTCTTGATCGTGGAGCTCCCAGAGCTGATCGAGAGGGGGGAGGACACTTCATGTGTCCTGAATAATTTGACATTATAGTCTGTAAAGTTAATGATTACTAGTGATTCATCCTTCAGCAGAGACTAAAAAAGCACCGGAGCATTTGAGTTGTGTTTTTAAGATGGTAAATTATGAATAGCTTCTTATGGCTTTGAATTATATCTTCATATTAATGTTTAGTGTCTCCGTGCCGCTCTGTCTGTTATTGTCAGAGCTGCAGCTGAAATATAATTTCTCAAACTATTATAGCTGCCACATGAAAGAGTCAGAGCAACACATTCAGTTAAGAGAAAAAACAGAAGTTATAGTCAGTTCTTATGTGAACTAACAACTGGAAAAAATATAATAAGTTTTGCATATTAATACTCGCCGATCTTTCTTGTATCTGCCAATTGTCATTCCTGCATTAGTTCCTGCAGCTGTGTACCTTTAGTCTTTGGGAGCCTGCAGTTTTATCTTAAACGTTTTTATATTATTAATATAGTTTGATCAGAGTTTGTAGATATGACGATCTGCTGACGGCAGACTCAGTTGTGATTGTGATAGGTTAAATGAAGCTAACTCCGCCCTTTTATGTGCACGCGCTCTTGGAAACTCTGGGTTTACCTATCAGGTTGATAACCAGCTTCGTATGACTGTTAAGCACGATCTCTTATGTTAGGGTTAGTGAAGCCAGATAAGCCAAAGATACCCTGGGTATGTTGAACTCGCTTCGTTGTACAGGCCCCAGGTCTGCTTTATAGCCTTCTGAAACCAGCCTGCTCAGGTGTGCTGCATTACAGAGTCCTCTCAAACTCCACCCACATCTACCTGCAGCAAGGAAAACAAAGCCAGCAAAGTGGAAGAACAAAAAAGTAGAGAGGCCAACCCTAGAGCCGTTACACATAAACTGGACAGCAATTTGTTGTGGTTATCTTCACCTATGCAGCTGCTCTATGGTCTGTGTTTGTAACTTTCTATTGGGGATTCAGTGTGAAAAACAAACCTTAAGAAAAGAAAACTAGCTAGAGGTTTGGATGTTTTTTTATTTGCTATTTTAAGGCTGGTGATTTTACAAATTGTAATGAAATTCTTAATTTGCTGCCTGTCCTTCACAGACACTCCTGCAAAATCTAACTGAGAATGGGCTGCAGTCATTGCCAAGTTCTGAAGAAGGTTTCTCTTATCCAGATGAGCAGATGAGTTTGAATTTGCCTCACAATAGCATGCAAATATTATACAGTCCATTAAGTTTATTTTTGTGTGATTGACAGCTTATCAAACACTGAGACCAACGCATCTGTTTGCTTCTCATAGTTACAAACAATTCTGAGTAATTCTTTCCTATCTTTGTTAGGAGTATTTGACCTTGGCCCGCTTTGCCCCTTCATTCAGTCAAACTTCAAGCCTGTGAGGCACGCAAGCATTTTTAATCAACGTCAGAGAATTAATCCAACCTTAGAGCAGAGCAAAGTCACACCAAAAGCTTCAACATCTGAGAACAATTAAACGTCTGGTTTCCATGAGAGGCTGATTTGCAAGTTGACAGATGCAGTGGGAGGAGAGCTCTCCTCCCCCTCCACCCGGGTTGCCCTGCTGCCTGCACTGAATCATCCCACCAGACAACACACATTAGAAATGAGGTCTGAGCCATTGTGCATCACAAAATCAGAGAAAACAACATTGAACATAAAAACAGCAACACAGCAAATGTAACAGTCCATTTGCTGATGTGAAATGCTTCAAGCTGTAATGACTGCTCCCTCTCCTGTGTTCCCCCTCAAAGACTCCATGTTCATTCCAAAATGGCACATTAATAAGAATGACATTTTGACAACTGGTACGATCTTAGATGCTTGTACTTTGATGCTGCATTTTGAAATGCAGTGTCCATTCTTTTCTTTGGTTAATGTACAATGAAGTCAATGTACAATGAAGTCATTTGACATGGGAAATACATCTATTGAGTCTCTTGATGAGTCTGATGAGGAGCTCATTACCAATTAAATGTCCATAAGATAAATATGAACCAACAGCTGGCTGCTGGTAAATATAGTCAGTGAATCAGCGAGCTTATGAGGTGGCAATAAGTTGATTATTTTACACTGGATGGAGCAATAGCTGTTTCCCCCTATTTACAGTATTAATGTTGAGCTTAGCTGAACATCTCTTGGCTTTCCCAAAATGTCAAACCATTGTTTTAATTTGATATCGCTTTAAAAAGATGCCTTTGAAGCTGCCAATGATACATCCACATCATTTAGTAAATAGAGGTTGTTTAATATTTTTAAACTGTGGGCTTCAGGTTTTGAAGATTTTTTTGTGGCTCTGTCCCAGTGTATTTAAAATCTGTTGGTTACAAATGAACGAATTCACATCATATTTTCCATAACAACCAACATCAGGAGTCAGCTGAGCAAATTATTAAACCTACAGTTTCTTAAGTGGAGCTGATAGCAGACAGCAGTAATACTCTGCGGTGGTGCCACACAATTCCCAGGTGTGAACATCTTAAAGGCTGAATGTGCAACATTTTACACCTAAATATCGCAGAAATCCAGTATATCTCTGTGAGTCATGACTGTCTACAATGAGTGTGACATGTGGGTCCCGCTGTCTGTGATACTGTCTGAGCTGTCTACATTGTGTTTACATGGACGGGACGGCCAGTCGGCTTATCCCCTTGCTGATGAAAACTGTTTAAGTGAGGGTCTAGAGAAAAGAAGAAAAACATACTGTACTCACTGCTTATTTGAACGTCACGTAAATGTTTTTAGATCACGGTCATTCCGTGTAAATTTACACGCAATGTGAAGCTACGACCAAACTAAAGAGCGCTACCATTAGCCTGCTAACACAACAATGCAGCTCGAGTTGTTTTGGTTTCATGCTGGTTCTCAAGGGCGACATCTACTGGATAAAAAAGTCGCACATTCAGCCTTTAAGTTTAAAAATATGAAACATTACTGAAAATGAGCAAATCAGTCTATCAACACATCTGCTCTTAATCAATGTCAAGCCAGTTTTGCCCTTGTAATGGTTTAATTGGACTATGGTGCAGATCCAAATTTTTCTGAATTTATGTTTTTTTGTCACTTATAGCCTCATCTCACTAAGAAGAACAAGGGAAAACCTCCCAAAGAGAATGTTTCATAATCATAATTAAACTTTTATTGCTTGTGGCACGATGCTCATATTTTAAACTGCAGAACACCATGAGTCATGAGCTGAAGATTTGACTGTTTTGTGCCTCGTTGTTGTTTTCAAAGAAGATTCCTGTTCCATGTTTTTACACCTTTGTTCCAGTGTCAGGCGGGGATAACACTGAGCTGGGATTTTGTATAATCTGAATTAACATCAGGTCATCTTCTTAACCTTACCATCTACAGTTTGAGGAGTGATAGAAGTGGTTGACTTCATCCAGGAGTAATGTTCTCTTTCCTTTGAGAGAACCCCACCTCAGACACATGCACACCATATCCTCAACATGTTGTTTGGATTGCATTAAAAGGCTCATGCTCTAGGTGTTCCCATCTTCAAGTTGGTTTAACTGCTGCCAAGGTCTTTAACTGCTTATCCTTGAATAGGCCTAATCTTGGAACATTTCATAGACAATAGCAGAGAAGACACGGAGAGAGGCAGCATGTAGAGGAGAAGGAGTAAAGACTGGAAAACAGACAGGTTATAAGAAACAGATTGCTAAACATAAACACCAATCAGTTGACAGGAGCAGCAACAGGAAATTAGATTCCCAGGAGCTAGAAAATGCATCCATGAGAGAGAAATGAGTATCAATGATTCATTGTGTTTCTCCTGCCACAGTTGGATGAGGAATAGAGGAGTGGGAAGAAAGAGGAAAAAATGAATAAAGAAGTGAACAAATAAAGCTAGTGAGAGAGAGACGAGGAAGACACATAAAGGAATCAAACATATACTTAAGAAACAACAATCGTGAAAGAGATCCCAGACCTCAAGGTTTCTTCTCAGCTCTGCCAGATACCGCAGGAGCTTCTGTCTTGGCCTCAACGCCATCTTTTCTTTTCACTCTCCGAGTTACCACCATTGCTTCATCTCTCCTACAATCCCAGCACAACAGGTCCAGATTTCACCTCAACTTGCGTTAAAACACCAGGACCCTCCGCTGCTGCTAGAGAAGACAAACAGTCAGAATAATATGAAGTGATATTAAATGGATTACACAAAGAAAGCAGATAAAGTGAACAACAGAGAGGTATATTATATAGGCAACAAACAGCTTGAGTGTCTTGGCTCAATTCTTCTTTGTGTGTGTTTGCTTTAAATCAGATAATTTGATCAGGCTTATAAGAGCTATTTTAGTAAATATTCCTGTTTTGTTTCTTGCTCAGAGTTAGATTGGAAGATAGGGGCCACCTGTTCTTACCTGTGTGTTTGAAAGGAGGCTACAGACACTAACCAGTTAGCTTTAACTTGGCTGAAAAAACTCTGACGACACTGCGAAAGAGCTAGCCTAGCTTTGCTTTGAACTTAGATGTAAACTTCCCTCATGAGACGTAGGCTATATGAGTGTCTCATACCCCCTCATGAAAACAACATCCTGTTTAAAGTAGATGCAGTCAGTCAGGTAGTTAGTGTAAGAAGATTTAGTTTTTTTCCTTTCCAGCCTGCCACTTTAAATAGTGGCAGGCTGTTTTCCCAAATTTCCAATCTGAGCTAAACTCTAAAGTTGCTTTATTAAACTTTAAATTGAATGGAGAAGTGAAGTTGTCTTTTTTTTTTTTTGATACCATGTGTTTTAAAACAATGCAGCTGCCGTTATTTCATTTGAAAAAGTACAGAAGCTTTAAAAGAACTTCAGATCTTCAGTCATGTATTTAAATAAAAGCGAGTGTGAAAGAGAGAGAGCGAGAGCACTGTCTCGGTTGGTGCAGGAGTTTGATTGCAATTGTTGGTAATCAAAACAAGAAATTACCCAATATTGGGTCTGTAAGACTTCTATTTGGCTGCTGTGGTACTGAAACAGGAATTGATTTTGTTTCAATTAAACTTGTATAATATTGAAGTTTATGATTCTGGTGTTGTGACAACCCTAGAGAGATATGGGATTGGACTCAATCTTTAAAAAGTCTTACAATACATCAATATCTAATCTAATATTTGCACAGTTACTACAATGTGTCTTGCTAATAAACCATTCAAACCTACTTCATTCAATACAGTTGTATTGTAGCAGTGACAGAAGCTCCATTCAGCCCCTTGTCTCCTCCTTCTCTCTCCTCATTTATTCGTCTCTTCTCTGAGCTTCTGTCTTGTGGGAGAAATGTTGTTCTGAATTGAAGAAAACATTTTGGAATAAAACAACGCCACTCTGATCATGCTGTCAGTGGATTTCCTGCTGAGTCACCTGAAACACTGGAGCCATCTAGCCAACGTGTGAGTCACTGCATTCTTGAAGCAAAAGTCACGACATGTCACACGGTGAATTAAAGTGGATACCAAAACCTCCCAATTATTGTATTTAAATCAGACAGATAATAATTCAGCTGCAGCAAAAATGGTCAAACACAAATGTTTTTAGTGTTCTGTGTGGCTCATAGGGGAAACCACAGGAACAAAATATGTATTTTTAGTCACTTCAGACAATTTGAAGTGAAATATTTTTTGGTAAGGCTTTCCCAGTCCCTAAAGCAAAACACTGGGAACACAAAGTTTAATAATACAACATGAAACCCTGGTTTGACAATAAAACCACTGTGACTCCTGCTTAAAATGTAACAAAAGTAAGACGCTTGACAAGAGCTCCGACAGGGACCCAGTGAAGATGGATGAGATGCTCCTGCTGTTTTAGAGAAGCCAGGTTAGTACATTTAAGATAATATACGTCCCGGACTTGTTCTATGGAGAGAACAAAGGCACAGGAGCCACAGGGTGGCGGAGGACTGAAGCACCGGGGTTATGACCTGCTTTTCTTGAAGGTTTGACCTCACAGCCGCCCCCTTATGGGCAGGAGGAAGCTCAGCCTTACAACCTGGAGACTAGAAAGACGGGGACCCGGCCAAACTGGAAGAGAGTCACAGTGTTTTGTGGGCAATGAAAAATAATTTCCTCCTAGAGATGGGCCTCGGGGGATCCAGCTGGGCCCAAAGCTGAGGAGTGTGAGCCATGCAGGAAGAATTCCAAGGCGGGGTGACTGAGAGCGTCAGAGGGGAAATGTCAAAGACAGACATCGGCGTCAGGCTGTTGCACCCCAGACCTGTTTACTCGATACCTTATCAAACTGCACTGTGAAGGAATCGAACATCCAGAGTAGAGCATGAGTCAGACAGCAGGCATTAGGTCAGTAATGAGCAGTGCAGAAGTGTCAAGTGGAAGAATTTTAAAACGCCCTTTTGGGAAATATTATGTAACAGAAACCCTTCATTTTTTCTATTTGACCACTGAAGTAAATTGAATTCATGGTATAATCAATGCTCTTCAAGGGAACACTTTTTAGGGAACGTCACTGTTTTTAGGGATGAAAAAAAAAAGAACTTGACAACCAGAAGGTGAAATATTAAGTGGTTTGTGAGATCTATTATTGCCCTGATATTCCTGTATTGAATGTCAACTTTTAATTTTTTAATTTTTTTTTTCAGAAACCTCTCACAAGAATTTGACAATTTGAAAGACACAATGACAACATAGAGCTACCTCTGACCAGATCGAGAATGCAGTATTGAGGATTTTTCTGAGTGAGCTGGTCCATCACTTAAAAATTTAGTTTTATAATTTCTTTATTCACTTAGCATTGAAAGGGTGACGGACATGATGATTGTAGCTGTATTTGTCCAGTAATTTTCAAAGTGATGGATTAAATCCCATTTACACTAAATTTCAACCCATGTTATTTTTCATTCAAAAAACCTTTATTCCTTATTTTATGCTGTGGTTATGATATCAAGAATATTCAGAGACACCATGAGGTGAAGGGGTTGAAACATCCCTCACAGAAAAAGAGAATAGATGTTTAAAAAACATGTGTTATAACGGCCTTGATAAATGAAGCTCTACCAGGAGAGAATAAAGGAGCCAGTGCCATCAGCCACTGATAGGCTTGAAGTAAACCTTAAAGGGGCTATATGTAACTTTCAAAAATACTGTGTTTGTAGCGATACCGCATGGCCGTCAGGCGAACTGCCTAACGGTGATGCCTAATGATTTATATTTAGCTACAAGTTGCATATATATGTAACTTTTTACATGTATAAATCGTTTTTTATCGCCCATTAATAAGCAAACGTTTAACTGATGTGAAAAAGTAGATGTTCACTGTCTATCTGTGTTGCCTGTATAACATTTGCCCCGGGTCCGTTTTTCCGCGAAAGCTCCAGGCAGTGTCATTTTATTTGCGTTCTCAATGTCCTCCTCACTCCGCTCCGCTTACAGAAATCAACAGTACAAACTACAAAGTCATCACTCACTCCCGGTCTTCACCTGCACAGCCAGAGGCCGCCTTCACCACATTTATATCCGTCCTATAGAGCTCTCACAGGCGGACAAACTCATCACACATTCCCGGTCTCAGGCAGTGCCTGCCAAGACTGTCGTTTGTAGGATGGAGAATGAGACACACAGACTCCTTCACAGACTCTCACATGTGTATGACCACTTACCTCCTCTGTAAACATTATGTCTGTAAATATCCAGTGTTTCAGGGGCGATGTTGATGCTCGTTTGTGTACGTACGAACACGTATGACGAGCATGTGAGAGACAGCGAGCAACAGGTTACTGGTGCAGTTCGCCTGACGGCCATGCGGTATCGCTACAAACGCAGTATTTTTGAAAGTTACATATAGCCCCTTTAAGAAATAAAAGCAGTTATCCATGTTCACAAAACAAGCACCCTTTTTCGTGATTTCGTAGGTCTATGACAACTTATCAGTGATTTTAAACGGGTTAGGAGGAACTGCAACAGCCTGAAGCTGCCATTTTCATGTTTTAAATGTAATCTCTCAAAGATTCATCTCAGAAATAGATCAAGTAGTCAATGCATGTATCCAACAAATAGTGTAACCCCACAAAAAGATATCCCCCTACTTTGTACCACCACTATTATCCCAGCTGGATACATTCAGAAAGCCGATTTGGGGCTGTTGCTAAACAATAGCTTGTAATCCGGCACTGCTGTGTCTCTATTTTCCATAGGTTTCAAAGGACTATGTCATATAACTATAGAAAATTACATATTTTGACATCAAGTAACAAAAGGAAAATATCCAAATTACAGTTCAGTGTGTTTTTTCTAGCTTGACTACACCACGGCAAGAATTAGACTAAGTCGCTTTGACAGATTCCACAGTGATGGGCTGTTTTGGCATTCTCCTCTTACTAAATCAGCTGGACATTTGAAGCTCGGAAAAAACGACCATGATGGAAAATCCTCCTCCCTTCGACTGTCCATTCCTTTATTTTCAGAAGACGAGATGATTGGTATTTTTACAGGGCATCTGATGGTGTTTTTTATTTCATTGGTATCATCTGGGCCTAAAACTAAACTAGGAAAGATGGCAGAAAGAAATTTGTTGTTCGGATAAAACTGCTAAATATTTTTACATCTGATTTCTAACAGACATGCACATTACTCATATAAGTTGAATCCACACATTATTGGGATTGGGAGACCAGACACTTGAAGTCACAGCCAGGTCATGACCTTTACAGAAGCTCGCTCTCTGCTGTACTTGTGTATTAAGTTTTCAACTTTCCCAGGCGCTTGTTTTTTAGTGCTCGGACTTCAAAGAGGACTTGAAAAGGTAGAGATATCTACCCCAAACTCCCAACCATTCCCCGTTTACACAGAGGGAAAGTGGAGCAATGTGGTTCATATTATTTGATAAGCATCCCATATTCTCAAAGGTATTTTAATGACCTGCAGCTAGTGCTTTCATGGTCCCGGCGTTTACTCTCCAATGACACTTAGGGAGCCTGCATGTGGAAGGGTCTCGAATGAAAAGGGGCTTGAAAGATCTTTATTGCACAGTGACACCCGTTGTGTAGACATCGCTCTGTATGATGGAGAAGAAGATCAGTTTTCCTTTCTCCCAGACCACTGGTTTTCATTATGCATCTTCTTTCTTTCCATCTGTCCGTTTATTTTTCGCTGTCTGGAGATGTCAGGGCAAGCATGTGTTCTTCCCCATGCCGTGACTGTACGAGTGTGTACTGATGGCCGTCAGGAGGGACACATTGTGTATTGTTTTAGGCCGTGTGGTGTGCCAGCTGTCATGGATGGCCTTGGCTGAGGTTTTTCCTCAGACCTCTGTGTTTCTCAGTTGTAACAAGTGCAGTCTGTGAGGTCTCTGGCAGCAACGTCAAACCCTCCACTGATAAGTTTAGACCGAAAACTGGGGTCTCCCCACTGAGGGATTTTCACAACTTCAGCATAAAGATTAATCTGAGGCCTGATGTCGACCACCCAAGCTCTGTTGTCAGTAAGTTAGGGGTGAGTCACTGAGAAAACGTAAGTCTTCAAAGCATATACGTCACATAGATACATGGATCGTGTCTGTCTAAGACTCGTTGTTATTGTGCTAACAACTCATATTGATAACTAACTTTCAGATTGTTTGAATACCTAATTATTTTTCTTTAGAGATTATATATTGTGGTTATTAAAGTCACTGGAAATCCCAACAGCCTCCTAACATTGTTATATTAGATATATAGCCTATATTTAATTAGCACTTAGCATACACATGCAACTATGATAAGCGAAGCAAAGCAAATCAATGTATAACTCACAATTTAGTGACAAAATGAAATGAATTTTCAGATAGCTGCGGGCTTCCACTTCCTTCTCCTGACTCTAGCTCTGTCCCAGTTCAGGGGTAGCATCCTTCGGAGGACCCAGCCTTTGTAGGCTGCTTAGACTGAAATGAGACGGTCTGGTCTACAGAGTATTTCCTATTTGCTTAACCAGCTTTTCCACTACCCTTTCATTCATAAGCGCAGCTCCTGTTGCCTAACAACCTGGATAGCTTCTCCAGAACAGAAGTTAACATAATCGCCATCGGGTAACTTTACCTATAATCTAAAGATAATATAAAATGTCAAGGCCTTTTGAGTTTTTAACATTTGTATCGCTATCTTTACAGCTGAGTTGTAACAAATGTCAAACACTTGAAAGCCCGCCATTTTATTTGCATTGCTGTGACGCAATTGGTCTACAAATAAGTCTTTCGAAGGTTGAAGCCCCTGAAGTGAGACTCAGCTTCTGACTCAATGCAACTTCTTAATGTTGAGGGCTGCACAACACTGACTGGATCTTCACATGCACTATTTATAAGCAAGGCAGCTGTCAATCAAAACATAATCAGTCACACTTCTTGAGGATTGTTGCAAACAGCTGAATGAACAATTTCATAAACTTGTTTTTTTTACATTGTGATTCATTTATTAAATTTGACTCTGATTTTAATGAATGCTTATGAGACTCAATTTTGATATTGCATTTGCATTTTCACAATACATGTATAAGCCAAAACGTACAGAGGCCTGAACAGAATCCTTCTATGGCTAATAATAATGTATTTTTTTATTTTATTTTCACTTTTGTTTGGCAATGCAAACGTATGTTTCCCATGCCAGTTTTGAATAGAATTGAATTGTTCCTACGGCACTTGTATAATGATGCAAAGCAATCAAAATGTAGATCAAACAGTCATCCCAATGGGTCGCGGTGGCCTAGTGGTTAGTTTGCGTGCCCCATGTACGGGCTGAGGCTAAAAGCGAGCAGTCCGGGTTCTAATTCGACCCCTGGCTAATTTACTGCATGTCCTCCCCCACACCCTCCCTCCCTGATTTCAGACTCTGTCTTTTCTCTGTAATAAAGGCATACAATTAAATATATAAAAATAAAACAGTCATCCCAAACGTTTGTCATCACTGTTGAGTTACACCAAAGTGACTGCACAAATACCCCACAGAACAAATGGGTATGGACCAGTAAAACTTACTATAAAACATATTCATGAAGACCTTTGTCATCTTTGGACAGTTAATGGTAAGCTTCAGCTTGGATGGAACGTTTTGCAACTTTCCAGTCTCCTGCTCAGTCCTCTCGTCAGCAAACAGCTGCGTTGTTTGCCTTCATCAAGCTGCACCGCAAACGCCAAGTCTCACCCTTCTGGGGTTGGGGTTCGGCCTCATTTACCAACATCAGAGCTTGTTTGTGCGGATGAGTTATGGACTTACTCTGTTGGTATGTTCTTTTGTGGTGATTACAAAGGCCCATACAGTGACTGGGAAGCCTCCACTAAACTGTCACACAGCGACTTCTTTGTTTCAGAAAGACTTTCAGGAGGTGGCTCTTTGCAAAGCAAACACCCCGATCTCCCAACAGCCCCATTTACCTCCCCCAACTGTAAACCTGCCAATCCCTGTGGACCCCCTGGCATCTCATCAGGGTCAAACAAAAAGGCTTGGATCTAAACTTTTGGGTTTTACTGGTGGATCTGGAGTATGTATTTCTCACTCTGGTTCATAGTTTGTATATTTCTTTGGAATATGGCTTCTGAGAATCCACATTTTCCTTTCCTCCTGGGAACTGAGAGGCTGGGAGGGCAGGGGGAGTCGTGTTGTGGTTTTTTGGGTAAAATCCGGATTTTCTTTGATGTGTTTCGAAACTGAGTTCACAGTCCTAGTGTCAGTACCCACTCTGAATAGCTATGCTGGTTTGATTTTGTCTTTTCATAATTGAGTTACTCTTTTTATGTCTGAGAAAATGTGTTGTGGATTCCCAAGCTGTAACATATTGTAAATTGAGTGTAAAATGACTGAACCATGTGAATCATGGGGATCGATGCATCATGATCTAAATATGCAGTTCGTGCAGAGTGCAGATTGATTCTGTTCTGGTTGTTTTATGCAGACATTTTTCTTCCAGCTTGCAGGAGATGAAAACGGGAGGAGCACAGGGAAAGAATAGCTGTGCTGGGGTCATTTACCATAACATTTCAGATTTATACTAAAAGACTGATCAAATGCAGAACTTTTCTGGGGGAGATCTTAAATATGAATCGTAAGGCCTGGCAGTGATGCTTTTCAGTAAGCCCAAAGGCTCCTACCAGCAGAGAGCAAAGACATGCGAAATAAAACAACTACCAAAGGCACTTTTTTTTTTAAAGTGTAAGTATAGAAGGTGAACCCTCTTGCCACTTATCATGGTCTGGATAGTCCTGCTTCACACTACCAGATGTATTACATTTGTACAACAGGTGCCAAAAATAGTTACCACAGGGAAGTAGTAAAAATCTTTTTTTTATTCATTTATTCTGGTTTGAAGCTGGAAAGGACTGTCCTGGAAACATGTTTTTCAGCTTTATGTGATCAAATCTGAAGAACAACTAACATCAGTTAAAAATTTATGGTCAAACAAAGCCATTTTTCCAAACCACTCTGTGCACATGCTTAAAAACACTTGTAAAATTGCAATAGAAAAACACTTGAGATAAAATCCTTTTACTAAATAATTGAATGTATCAGAGTTTTAGTTGTTTACTTTTTCTGCTTTTCATTTAAAAATACTTATTTTCACCTTGAAATGTTCGATTTAAACACGATTGATTATCACCAAACATTGGCAAAACTTTTTGGGATTAGTGTTTAGCAGCTTTATACTTTACTTAATAAATAAAATGAGTAAAAATAGACTTGTATGGTTTGTGCAGGACAAAAGGATAGTTTAAAGTGTGATAGACAAACAACACAATATGATGTCAATGAGCATAGAAGATCATTTAAATATAGATTTCTATAATGCAACTTAATTGTATACTAAGAGTGTTTTTTTAATCCATCATGTGTACACATGCACAAACATACAAGACACATGTACACAAAGCATATGCCCAGGGACTGCAGATGGAAACTAGCTAATCAGCTAAATCTGGTGCAATGTATCTTCTCTCATTAATTGAGATTAATGTATATTTTTTACATGGTCCCTGACAAGCTGAACTAAATATAGTAACAGACAAAAGCTGATCTGTAAAATGATGACAGCTCATGAGTGGATCTAAACTCACGCAGCTTTAGTGAAACAAACGTGAAAATAACCTCTGATATTTAATGCTAATAGTAGATGTACAGACCTTCTGCCACTTCTAGCTAAAGATTTGTTCAGAGCTCTTATTTTCACCTCAACTACCACTAAACAGTAAATTGACCTTTGAGGTCAGATTCTAAAAGTCAGCATGAATATTCAGAGTACTCGATAAGTCCTGACTCTCTGATCATAAGTGCAGAAAGCCAGTGTGTTTGTGATGAACATACAGAAGAGTGAGAGGGCATCAATCAAGATGACTATCTTCGTGAGATACAGAGTTCATGACTCTTACCTTTCCTTCCCTTCTCTCCCCTTTCATCCCTTTCTTTCCTAGTTGCGCTGTCTGTCTTGTCTTTGACGTTCTTTGTTTCATGCAAAAAGCCGCCACAACCAGAAGGAATAGATTTGGCTGGACTGCTTTGATCCTGTTGTTATGATTCTTTCTTTTGCCTCAGCCACATCCTTCTCTCTTGCTGAAGTCAGCTCACAAGATGCTTTGAATTAAACTGGAGGACGGGATGGTAAAAGAGGAGAGGGAGGAAGGGGTAAGTGATGCTCACCTTTAGTCCTAGGGATGAGACCTGATGGTCCTTGTATGACCTGGAATGGAGATGAGGTGAGTTGACCTCAAGCAGTCCAAATAATGTTCTGCCTCTTCTTGTTAGCTGTCATTGTTTCATCAAGTTTAACCACATTTTCTATTCAGTTTGTTTCAATTTAATTTCCCCAAAACTCAAGGTAGTAGTTGTAAGTTCTGATCCGTAAGATTCAATGGAAATCTGTTTCCTTTACAGCTCCTTTGATGAGTTTTTAACTGGTTACGCAACAGCATGAAATGAACTCTGACGCTTCAGTCAAGAGCTAACCACACCATAAGCAAGAAGAGTGACTATTTCTTAATCATAACTTCTTCAGAATTTTCTGTTACAGCTGCTACCGGGTCGACGAAGTGATTTATATTTGGTCAGGAATTGTCATCGTTTGTGTTTTCTATGGGAAAGATCACAGTAAGTGATATGTTTGACTCTTAAAAAAGACCTGGAGGATTTCTTTGGGTACAGAAAACAATTTAAACGTGAATAAGACAGAATCAGTAAAAAGATGGGCACCAGCACTTTGTCCACAGGAGTCCCCAAGATCGACAGAAAAATAGAAACTTCAACACAGTAGCTTCAACTTCATATAAAAATTGCTAATAGCATTACTGTTGAACTGAATTAAATTTAAATACTAAATCAACGCAAAGAGAAATAAAATGGCTTCTGACGACAACAACTTTTGGGATAACAATAGGCGTTTTCGGACCGCAGGAACTTTGTCATAGTTCTAGGAACTTTTGGAACCCTCTTCCTTTTTAATTAATTTAACACCACAGGAACTATGAACTATTTTAGTTTCTGTAACCCCGTTTAGAGAAACCTTTTTAGCTCCTGATTCAGAGTAGGTACTCTTCGAGCACAAATGGGACTTTGAGTGCATGGCGATTGGTCCATAAATCAGTGTAAGTTGATTGGTCAAGCACAAGAGCCAATCCAGTACTACCAACAGCCATCTGCATTTTTAAATGCCACTGCAAACATTAACAAATAACAGTAAATAACAAGTCTGTAAAAGCTCTTAAAATCATTTTAAAAAACCATGGCGGTGCGAGTGCAGACAGAAAAAAGTCCCTGTAGTGTGCAGTTCTCAGGGAACTCCCTAGTGGATATCTCCTCTTCAAAATGTCCCCAGAACTGTTTGGTCCGAAAGCACCTAATGTCTTAACCATGTGGTTTATGTCTGTGTATGCTGAATTCAGAGGTGAGGATGTTCTCTTAGACTAATGCAAAGAGATTATATTGTGTCTACAGTTTTGTTACGGTTTAGTGTCCCCCGATTGGAAGTCGTGTGTAGTTACAAGTTCATGTGACTTTTTATTTGTATATGGTATCACTTAATGCATGTGCATTCATCCTTTTGTTATTATTTTAATCAGGATGATGATGCAATTGATTCTATTCTCATCAAACAGATTTTTAGAGATATTGAATTAAATGTGATTTGTAGATATCCTCATCAAAGAAAGTTTAAGAGAAAGGATTTCAGACATTGATGTAAAATGACACATTTACAAGACACTATGTCTCCCTTGAAGGTCTCCTGCTGTGTGTTGAGCTTTTCATGAGGCTATGCTTTACGACACTGTGAAGAGCACTGGACCATTCAGAGTCTTGGTTCCAGCAGAGGGATTTACATTGACCTGAGCTACTACGTGTTTGCCCTGTTCTGAAGGTAAAAAAAGAGATGCGTGACATCAAACTTGCACTTATACAAAACGCAGACAGTGGCCTTTGGGTATGTTCTTGTAGAAGACATTGGAAAAAAACTTGCTTAGGTCGCTTGCTTCTGTAATGAACAACAATGCCAACATTCAATAAGCATTAGAGTGTGTTTTCAGAAAGATGAACTACACATGAAAAACTGCACATCTCACCAACTCAGACCAAAAGTGTCCTGCTGGCTTTAAATATAGTGTAGTGATTTTGGTTCAGAGAAAACATCTTAAAGCATAAAGAGACTTTAAATCAATGCCAATAGAACCCCAGATATGTTTGCTGAAAGCAGACTGTGATGAGTACAGAGAATGGGTGTTTGAGGAAGAAAAAAAATTTACAGTCATTCTAACTTTAAGGCCACGGTAATGGATGGTAGGTTTTTTTTCAACGTTATGTTTTCTCTTCCTCTAGCACCATGCAGAATAACATGTTTATGTTGTTTTACTTGTAGATGAATTGACTTAAATGGTCATTTCACCCTTAATCGTTGTTTAAATAAATTCATCAGAACAACATAGAAGCATGATAATTACTCATAGCTTTAGGATGTGAAAGAAAAAGTAGGTCACCTACTATACTACCTTGTGGTAGCCCTAAATCCATCATAGAGGAATGAGAGAGGGGGGTCTGTTGAAAGAGCATTTTCAAGAGAAGGTACATTATTTTCATGAAGAATTTGAAAAGGCTTAGAAATCTATAGCAACAGCACAATTAGTAAGACATTTGTTTTAACTTCAAACAAGAGTTTATAACATTGAGATATCCTCCTTTATTATCGTCATTTTTCAATAATAATGTTTGAATATGCTCTCACAAGCAATCCTATTCAATAAAGATAATAACGGCATAAGAAAAGAACACATTTTATCACTTCTATGAAACTACATTTATTCTTTATTAAGTTTTGAAAAAACAAGTGAAACCATTATTGTGTATCAATCAATCAATCAATCTTTATTTGTATAGCGTCAATTCATAACAAGTGTTATCTCGAGACACTTTACAAAGAGCAGGTAAAAGACCTTACTCATTGCTGTATTACAAAGACCCAGCTTAATCCATCATGAGCACTTTAGCAACATTTAGCAAAAGTTACAGCGTATCAGCACTACATCCAGGAAAAAAATGCTTTGCTTCCCTTCATATCATAATTATTAACTTATTGTAATATTGCTGCAGAATTTTGCAAATTGCCCTGCTGTGGGACAAATAAAGGATTATGTTTTGTATCATATATCGTATCTTGTCGCATTGTATCTAATCCAATCTTTTCTTATTTTATCTTGTCCTGTCTTGTGATTTCTAAACTATCGTGTTGTGTCTTGTCGTGTTATATCATATGGTATGTAGTTATATCTTATTTTATACACATATGAAGTCCATTCATCTAAAAAATAATTTCTGCAAACACTATTTTACTTGGGTGTGGTTGTCACATTGTATGGAAAAAAAAGATCTTGTATCGTATCGTAAGGTATCATATATCGTATCCATCGTATCGTGATGCATCGTATCGTATCATATTGTATCGTATCGTGTGCACCTGTGAATTCCAATCTGAAAATGAATATGGGAAACATTATTTCACACAAGTTTGGTTGTTGCAGGGATTATTGAAGGAAAAGGGAAGTGTATATGGATTTAAAGCTGCACCCACATGTGGGACACATTTAACAGAGTAAACACACATATACACACACACATGCACATGCTTGGCAGGGCTACTGTCCATCAAACACACTGTCAGGGAAAGAAGTCACTGCATTGAATCCCACACACAGACAAAAACATACATCACACTCAGTCTTCTACATTCTATATAGGCCCACTCATGTAGGGGTACTACACTCACTCTCCAACTGAACCACTTCAAATGTATGTTTGTATATATACATACACACATTCAGCCTATCAGCAACTTCCTGGCACATGCAAACACATCATACCCTTTCATCCCAGAAATGTGGCGACCATTACCATAGGATGTGGAAGTGAGCTGTAATAAATAAAACAGGATCACAATCTGAAATGTTTATGTGGGGTGTTATAAAAGAGAAACCAGAGCAGGCCTGTTTCCTACCTCCCTCTTCCAACAAAGACCAAATTAAATACACAAAAATAAGCAGCAACTTGTGGGGCTGATTATTGGATTTGCACGCACTCACAGACCCACACACATAAACAGACATCTGAACACCTGCAGCAGACCCATAAATGAGAAAAAGAATCGAAATGTTGTGAGCAGATAAATCCCTTATAAAGTGTTAAATATATAGAAAATGTTTTTTAAATTGTCCCTCAATTTCATACATTCGTCTGAACTAAATCAGTTAAGCTGTAAACCAGGTCTTGCTCTTGTTTTCTACATTTTATTCTAGTAAAGATGAAAAGCAGCTTTTAAAAAATCACAGGTTGGAGAGTTGGAATTGAACCGTGCCTGCTGACCACTGCGATTTAAACGCAGCCCCTGTAGTTGGCAGGTCACCTCACTTTGTTTTCTTTTTGACATAGCTTATTGTGGACTGTTTTTGGACAACTTAATTTCTGTTTGTAGGTCTATTGCCTTTGCTGCATCCTTTTAAACTGAGCTTTGATTTTAAAAATGGAACTTGTGTTAATCCTGGTTTCAAGCATTTTCCGAGTATCACGTCTAGCAATGGAACCAAGTGTCAACATCCACTGTTGAAATATGAAGCCAATGCTGATGTGTATAAACCTGCAGTTCCTCGAGTGTCCACTTGAGGCTGGCTCCAAGAGCCCAAGAAGTCACTTACACACCCATTCAATAATTCCCTTTTTTACAGCAGACATAAACATATTTATAGCCTGGTTCAAGAAACACATTTGGTCTGAATAGCTAATGTCTTTAACAGCACACACTGTATGGGGGATCGTCCGTTTTGACCTTGTGAATTATACACATTTTCCTTTAAAAGACTTGTAGCTGACCTGACTGATGGGCAGGCATGGTGTACCTGTTTGTCAGGAGGCTTAAGACCCGCCTCAGCTCCAACTCTTTGCCTGGAGATGTAAGATTGACTGAAAGTTAGAACGAGAGACAGCAGATTCCAAAGGACGACTGCCATCGACGGGCTTCAAAGCCCCGTTCAATAACCAATAGGTGATGTCACAGAGACCATGAGTCCATGTTCATATAAGTCGATGAATGGAACTCAAGTTCTGTCTTTGCTGACATGCTGCAGTCAGAGTTGATTTTACGCCGCTCAGTTCTAGCTAAACATAACCTCAAATGAGATGAAATTGCCAGTTAAGACCAGGCACATGACATTTACTTGAATTTATTCCAAAAGTGTCATATTGACAAAACAATCCATACCAAAAAACTAACAATCAGACTAAAATTGTAATCTACATATACAAAATGTCTCCTACTAAAACATATAGTTAATGCAGTGACATGTTGGAGTGGTGGTGCATTAAATGTCTGATCAAAGGGGTAAAACGTCATTATAACCTCAGTGTTCTCCTGTTTTTTGTTTGTTCAAGGAAAAAGCTACAACAGAGGAAAGTCCTTTGCAAAGACTTTCCTTCATCTAAACATGTGCTAACATATGATTCGAATATCTTCTGAGACTGACTTTTGTCTCTAAGTTAAGGCTGCAGGGTAGCTTGGAAAACAATGAAAACATCTCCAACATTATGTGGGGATACAGCAGGGTAATTATGGAAAGGTTGTGATGTTGTGCTTTTTTTTTTCTTGTGTTTTTGTCAGATTTGTTGTTGTTCCTGTAGAGCATCATATTTTAATCTGTAACAAGAGTTAATAATCTGAAAAAGACTGACACCAGGAATATGAAAAAGTGTAAACATTATTGAAAGAAAATGGTTGCACGGTTTAGATCATGTTTGCAAGTGTTGTTTAGTCCCATGGTTGCAGCACATGTTTACATTTATATCCTTTGACTGTTAGCTTTAATAAATGCTTTTTAAGTTTGCTTTATGGTGGTGGATCCTCACATATTTTTAGTTGCACAGCGGCCATGAGGCCCAAAGGCTCAGTCTTGTGCTCTCGAACGACCACCTGTCCACCTGTCACTGACTCACTGACTCACTGAGGCTTCAACTAACTTCAGGACTCGACCACAGAGCGGGCGTGCCGGTGGGTGAGAAAATAAGAGAGGAGGCATACTGCGGTCAACAGAGCGTCCTTCGGTGCCTCCTACAGTGGCCTGATTAAAGAGATGGGTTGTGCTAATCACTGCCTGGCTTCAGACCGCAGGAGAGGACACAGAACAGATAAGATGGCCCACAGAGGAGCAGAGCGGGAGACATCTTTAAAGTCTATTGAGTCCAGATATGGATTCATGTTCAGTCAATAAAAACAAAAAAAACTGTATTAAAACTAGACTTTATTCTATTGATCACATTAAGCCTTAATTACAATGTGCTTTTGATTACAAATGCAACCATGAGACAACCCATTTATTTTAAAAGCCAAAGCAAAATTCTAATTAACGAGAGAAACTATGGCCTTTGGCCTCCTGTCAGACAACACCCTTCTTCCACTAACGACGTAAGATCAGCTCAGCTTCCACTGCGCTCCATTCTCCTGCTTTTTATGCTGAGGCCCTTTGATTGCAAGTTGGTATCAGGTGAGCTCAATCACCAGCTGTAGTAAGGAGAGAACCAACCTGCAGAGCAACAGGAGTGGTAGAGAGAGAAACACAAAACACACACACACACACACACTACGGCACGTAACACCAATTGTAATAAAATAAGGAATATAGTTTTTTGTCTAAATAAATATGAACTTATAAAATAGTAGCTATTCCCAAAGTCCCAAAACAGAGGGTAACACTGAAAAACGTGCCGTGCTAAATTCATCCTAGTCATGGTGTAATTTCCTTTGTGATTATTATGGATCATCAAAAACTCGCTTTTTTTGTGTCAAAAGTAGTCTGACTGCACACAAGCCTGCCTTTGACAGTGGTATTCCCCCCCTTCTGCCATCTGTGCTCCCCTCTGAGCTAAAAACCGCATGGATCAAAACTATACAAGGCGGGAAGCTTGGTTCTTTCGGATAAATGACTATTAAGTTTGCAGAGAATCAGACTTTTTAATTTCAGGGCAAGCCTCCCAACCTGCAAATCCATCCATATATTTTCTATACCACTAAACCCGTTCAGGGTTGTGGGGCCTGGAGCCGATCCCAGCTGTCATTGGGCAAGAAGCAGGGTACACCCTGAACTGCCCTTCAATCCCAGGACTAACATATAGAGACAAAAAAAAACATACCGTCACACTCAAATTCACAAATGTTTAATCTTGCGCATGCTATGGAGAAGCTTTCCCAAGTGCTAAATAGAACAGAATAGAATGTTCATGGTTGGCAGTATTGTACTTTTCATGCTAAGGTAAGTTGAATCTTTCTGTGAAAATAACCCTAAAACTGCAGCAGGTAAATGGAATTGAGCCTTTGTTACTTTATTATTTACACCTGCATTTTTTCACTAGGGAAACATTTCAAAATATCTGCTGTGATACAGGGTTCTTATTCTCTGGCAGATTTCAACACTGCTATGTTAACAATCAAACATCGATAGAGACAAATCCTTGTTGAAATGCAGCGGGGAGACTTGTATCCATTTATGTGTTTCAATAAAAAAGCTGCCTATGCCTTCTTTTTAACGTCAAACACTGAAACATCCTCTCACTTAAGTCTCGGTGGAATGTCACAGTGCAAAAGATGACTTTTAAAAACGTAAATCAAGTCACTCTCCTCTCTAAACACACATGAACACATAAACACACACACACATATGCACACATTCCCCCATTTACTGGGACTCTAGAAAAAGCATCGGAAACCAAAGGAGCCGCACACTCCTCCATGGAATTCAGTGAGGACAGGATGTTGGCTTCACGGTCACGCAATGCTGCTGCTCTCGCCCCAGCCTACACACTTTATTCCCACTGCACATTGTATCAGCATGTATATGTATCAAGTGCCAGAAAGGATCTAGACCTTGTTATTGCACTCTGCATCATAAGAAAGGATGAGATCGGTAGATTTCTAGAATTGTAGTCCGTTCAAAACAATTTTTACATATTTTATTGTTCCTTGTAAATGCAATGAGATGCCTCTGAGATGTCCTGCAATCGTATGTCCTATATTATTCTGCAATATTAATGTGAGAGCTTTTCGGAAAATGTAAGTGAAAATATGCAAAATTCCCCGGTAAATGAATGTTTAAGAACTTTATGATGCCGAATAAAAATATGTGGAGTGTTTTTTGCGCATGTGTTCTACTCTCTGTTTTGCAGATTGCATTTTACACACAGTTACTTCACAAAGAAACAAACCCTCTTAAAATCATTTACGTTATTGTTGAAGGTGCTCTGAAATGTCATTTCTATTTCTTGACAGTCTTTCAGTTGCCTGAGGGCAGTTTGCAAAACACTGATGCATGTGCTGGAAACAAGTGAGTATGTCTCACACCATATGAAGAATGTTTCACTTGTTTGAGTAAAACCAGATTTCATGTTTCAGCAACAGAACAACTTTTTTTTTTTCTGCAGTGTGTAAAGCTCGGCTTTTCTGTTGCCAAAACCATTTCCCTGAATGTCTTTTTTAACTCCTCTTGCTCGCTCTGGCAGATCTGGGAAGCTGCTTATCTGTGGAGGAAATGGTCGATTTGATTTGGTGTTCCACCGCGGCCTCGCAGCTGAACCTGTGCAGAACAGTCAACATGCATGAACATATTGTATTTGAAGCAGGCTTCTCTCCAGGCATCAACATGTCAAACGTTCTTTTCAGATCATATAAGTTGAACTCTCTCATTTTTTAAATGGGGTTTAATAATACATTTTCACACCTACATACAGCTCCTGTGAGTACTAATTCATTCCACCACCAGGGCAGTGACATTCATTGAATCAAATAAAGTGATGGGCGTTCATCTAAAGGGGGTGTTGTGTTTAACAAAATTGTGGTTTCTCGCTTCATGTCAGCTAATTATTTGGCTTAATCAGTAGAAAATGATTTTGAGTTTGTGCTTGAAGAAAAACTGGTGACAGCAGCTCTTAAAGACGTGAGAGGAAGAGACAGAGAGAGAGATGTGACAGCATGTGTGCTAAGAAGGTCCTGGCTGGGATTTGATACTGTTGATGTTTCAAAGTAAAAGCCTGTTATGTATTCTGACAGTATCTGGAACCCCCCTTTATGGCTGACTGACTCACACACAACAAGTTTTAAAACTTTATCAAAAGAATCAAACTAGAAAGGCCGTCCAGGCCTGAAGGTATTACGGCCTCTCTTATTGATACTGTATTGGTGTTGTCAGAGACCAAAGAAAGAGAGAAAAGTGTCCTTCATCTGTCCAACAAGCCTAAATCATATACAGAGACCCCTCACAGCCGATCTGGAGTTTTTATGAGCAAAGACACAATTCTGAATGTGTCCAAAATTAAGGACTGAAATCTCAAAACTCTGACAAAATCTTACTATCCAGTGAAACATGGAACATTTGAGTACAAATTAGGTGGAAAACTTGCCTATAACGAAAATTATCAATGGCGTGGTTTTGCTGTTATAAACTTAAGATTCAGCGTTGATTCTTCTAACTATTTGACATCCTTAAATCTGAAGGCCTTTCATTCAGTCAGACACAGATAACACATATTGCATATCTTGCAGTTTATTAAATTTTGGCCACTGTTGTTGCATGACCTATAGGGGCCTTCACACAACTACTTTTGTCTCTTTTTTCATGTGCACAACCACACGAAACATGAATACTTTGGAGGAAAGACTGCCTTAGAGTGCTTGCCATTATCCTCAGTGAATGATTCATCACCTTGAGATCACAAAGATCCACAGAGAACAAACTGTTCTTTGAGGGAGGTTGAGTAGGCGGTGGGAATGAGCCACAAAGTGGCTGTGAAGCAAGGCTTTCGAATTCATTTATTTAGGTGAAAACACACAACTTTTTATGACTAGTAAGACTTTCATTTCATGTTCAATGCCAACATTAAAACTGTATTAAATCCTCTGAAAAACTCAGTATGTTTACATGCAGTTAGAAAAAGTCCAAATATTTGTCTGATTAAAACTGGACTTTTAAAATGCATGTAAACATGTTAGTCTGGCTGAAATGGTACCAATTTGAACTTCTTGAAGTTGGACTTACACACATAGATGATGCAGTTGGGCATTTACTCTTGAATGTGTTCACCCTGAATCAGACCCAAACTGGACTAAGCGATCTTTGCATGCTCCACAGTCCACGCACCAGGTGTTGAAACGTAAGTCAATCTGCATAAGGGCGTAGCATAGCAGAAGTCGCATTGACATCTTCCTCCAGTTATCACCATATAAGCCAGCAGGATAGTCCATCGCATTTGAACCAAGAGTACATAGAGAATGTTGCAATGTACAGTGCTGTAAAGTTGTTTCACCATTCAGTATACAACCACCACTTTGATGTTTGTTACCTTGCTAACTTGATAGCAAAGTCAACCAGAAGAAGGTCCAGTAGTAACTAGCTGAAAGGGGGCATATCGCCATCTACTGTAGCTGAGTTGGACATTTGTCTGTCAATAAATTGATTCTCCTTTGTTTCATGTATTCTTGGAAAGGACAGTATTCCAATGAAATGGCTTATCGAGTTATAACCATACTGATTGAAAAAACGACTTCCTCTGTTCCAGGTGTAAAGTGCAGCAGTATTTCTGGCCCTGCATACCTCTGTAGCTCACGCATCAAGCCTCTGTACTGCAATATGTTGATGTTTTTCAGACCGACTGGCCCCCTGTTGCAAAGAAGAGAAAGTGCGTCACTGCCAGCTTCCCCCACACCAAGTGATCAAGTGATGTTGTTCTGCATCTGACATCTCCTCTCTTGGGGGAGGCAGGCCAGGCCCGTTTTCCATGCCCGCAGGTTCCAGCTCTGGTGTGGGATTCCCAAGGCCTCAAGAAAGCACAGTTTACAACATTCCCACAGTGGTGGCCACTGAATGGCCCTTTTCCTCTTTTCCCCTCTTCTCTTTGACTGGGGTTTCTTTTTTGCCCATGTTGTTTGTCAGGCAGCGGTTTGGGAAGCTGCCCGATGGTTCCTAGTCCGTTCTGTGAGGGGTATGAGAAGGAGAAAGAGGAGGAGGGGGGACCCGCAATCCCTCCAACCCCAACGTCCACGACAGCTCCATAGCTTTGTTCCCCATCCAAGACACCCCCTCCCACCCTTAACCACGGGATCCTCTCTGTGGCGGAAAATCCTTCCCATGAGCAGTTCAGCTCTAAGGAAGTAATTAAACATGGGTAGTTTGGTGTAATGGACATTGTCATGCTGCCATTAACTGATCCCCAGGCTCACAAACTCAGATACACAACAAAAAGTCAGTACTGATTAGGAAAATGAGACTGCTTGTTAATAAATGTCTGTTTTTGACCAGCAGTTGAGCAAAGAACAGTCAGATTTACTGTATGTGTTCATTTAACCTAAACACAGAGCTTGTTAGCAGGTTAACTACAACTGTGTATTTTTCTTGTGGAGGAGCATGGTTTTCTTGCAGGATAAATAGTGAAGACTGGCATACACTAACGTATTGCATATTTTGACACACTGATGTAAAAAGAACAAGAGCATTATTTTGACAATCTAGGCACATTGTCCAAATATGTGGTGCAAAGTGATTTTGGGCGTGTCCGACCACATTTTGCTATAGTTAGCAGATAATCTGGGCGCTAAGCGAGGTGCAAAGGTGCAGAGAGGTTGGATCAAGTCCCTTGATTATACATAGGTGTGTTTTGGGTGTAACATGAATCAAACCAATTCAAGAGTCATCTCTCATTCCCTTTAAGAGCCAGGTGTGCCTGCAAGCTCACACTTTGATATTTTCACATCCTTTTTAAAGGAAGAATGTGCAACTTTTTGATCCAGTAGATGTCGCCCTTGAGCACCAGCATTAAACCAAAACAGACTGCTTTTAGGCGATACCTCCGCCATACTGAAGCCTCCCCTCTTATCCAGCGGTACACCTCCAACCCCTCTCCACTAGCAATCGCACGCATTTGTACGTTTCCTCAAGTATACCAGGGATCTAACAAGTAGCGGTGAGAATTTTCACATTTTCTGATAAGCCTCAAGTCCAAAGGAATATAAGGATGACAGCAGACAGGTAAACAAAAGCTTTTCGTCTCCCAGCCCTTTGTCCCAATAAAACCTATTTTTTTGTTTATTTATTTATTTTAGATGTTAGGGGAGTTTTTTGTGCCTTTGGAGAATGAAGACAGTAGGTAGAGTAGTGAATCGGGGAGAGAGAGAGTGGGGAATGACATTCGAGAAAGTAGCGACAGGTTGGATTGGAACCCAGCCGCCCGATCTGCATGAAAAAGTCCATTTGAACATGCAGATAATGCAAATATTAACTGAGCAATAGGAGCGCTGCTGTGATTCAATTCACTTCAACAGTGGAAATCCAATATGAACTCACATACTGTATGTATGCCCATTGTTCTAACATGTCATCTAAATAGCAGGAACATACTGTGCAACACACTTGAGACTTTGGACCAGGTTTTAGGTGGTCTACGGTGCAGTTTATTCATGCATACCCAAGATAGGAACGTGGCACCTGTACGTCTGACCACACCTCATTTTAAGACCAACACACCGCCGGGCACAACAGGGGCGCAAACTCATTTGCTATTTAAGATTCAAGATTCAAGACCTATGAAAGCAAAGAACAAAGCTTAAGTTTAACAGCGAAGTATACAAATGTAAAATGTTAAAAAAAATGATGATGCATTAAGTGTCGTAGTGCAGTAAGTAGTGCAATGTAGACTTTAGCACTAGTTGAGAGAAAGTGCAGGTGCATTCATTGTTCACTCGCCTACTCTGTACCCTCTCTTGTTGTCAGGTAAAAGAGGGGGGGGGGGGCAGCACAGGGAGAGAGTTCAGAGTCCTGATGGCTTTACGCGTTTGCACCAGGTGAGGTTGACAACTGCGTCAGGTGGAATAAAGAAAAGACACCTGCACTGAGCGCCAAGACACTTTGCACAGTGTACGATAAGTGTCTTCAACCATTCTAGCAGTTCTGTGAGGATGTACCTTAAACAGCAGAGCTAATTTCAGCATGCTAGCATGTTAACATTTTGATGCTAATTAGCAAATGTCTAACAGGTGTGTTACGGTTTGAATGTAGACCCAAAAGCAGACAAGGCAGCAGAATTGAAGGTTTTGAGGTTTTATTGGAAGGCTTGGTATGGATAGCTGACTGGCGGGCTGGTAGAGACTGAGTGGAGGAGATGGATGGAGAGAATCTGGTTCCGTAGGCAGACAGAGATTAATTGGAGTGGTTTGCAGGTGAAGCAGACTGGAGGAGGTGATCCCGGCAGAAATCTGGACAACAAGAGAGAAAATCCGTTAGAACTCACTGAAAAAACACTTGGAATAAACTCTAACAAAAGTTAAGAGCAGCCGATCATAGCTACCACTTGAGTAGACTGAATAATCTGGTGATGAGTTGAGTTGAAACAAGGGTCTTGTACTGATGCAGATGAGAAGATGAGTTGCAGGTGTGAGTAGTCACCAGGTGCTTGATTGAAGAAGCCACGCCCTCCAGAGACACACAGCCAGAGCCGTGACAAGGTGTAGGTTTTTTGAAGGCTGACTCTCTTAGTTTGACCTCTTGTTGCTAATTAGCTTTAAATCCAAATCAGCATTGCTTATAAGAATGTCATTACTTTTGCAGGTTTTTTATGCCAAAGCAAAGTTTTTAAAAAGAAGGATATTTTTACGAAAGCTTAATGAAAAGTGAGGGGATCACTTAAATGAGATGTTATTCTAAGGTAACAAGGATAGCTGCTTATATTTTCATGGCACTCAAGCCAGCAGTTGTCAGTCTGCACCTTCATCGGAGCAGATGACCCCCTTGAGCCATACAGTTATATGGCTAAGCTATAGAAGCGCAGAGTCTTTTCAAACAGCAAATATCTGAGGGTCATGTTACAAATATACAAGTGGTGTGATAAGGTGCTGAAAAACTACATTTTTCATCCATTTCTTATTACAGGGATTATTTCTCTGCTGATAATGAGCCGATAATGCTTCAGAAAGCCTATAGCACCTACAGTCAATCATTATAAGAGGGCAGAGAGAAAATACGGCTGATTTCCATTTGCCATCATCATGCTTATAAGTGAAGTGTTTTTCTGAATACAAATTCTCCTCCTGGTTTCAACAGCCTCGTTGTTCTGGAAAGTCAAACCTTGCAGGAAAAGTTGCACACACGCAATAACGAAACATATCTCAAATGAGAGGGAACTAATTAAGCGTGTTGTGAGAGCCAAGTTACAGACTGTGACAGTAATTACAGAAGCAATCACTTCACATCCTTCCTGCTCCTTCGCCACATTTCACAACTACCGGCTCCTTTGGAAAACAGCCAAATTAAGACTCATTAAGCCCCTCTGAGGTTTTTAATTAAAACACACTTTTATAACTGAAATTCCTCCAATATTTCCAACCATATACCACCTAAGCATGGAGGAAGTCCCTTCGTGGGTGTTGCACTGAACACTGATTCAGTGGTTTATAGAGCAAGACGACCTTAATGGAGGCAAAGTGCTTCCGGACGTGCAGTTGTGATCCACATGTGCCGGGTAAGAGTATGACACAAAGATGAAAAATGATCAGTATTTTTTAAACACCTTCTACTACACCCAGGATTTCCTGTTCAACTGATCTGACATGAGCTCCAACGGAAAAGGCTGCTTTTCTTGGACGGCCAATTACCAAAACTCAGTTCCATGTAATTTCTGTGAGTCATATTAAATTTAATTCTGTTTTCAAAAATCCTTTGCTCGAGCTGTGTGGTAAAAAAATAAATAAGAGGAGTTTGAGCGTGATTAATGTGGAATTAATGTGTCAGAATACCTGATTCTATGTGTGTGTGTGTGTGTGTGTGTGTGTGTGTGTGTGTGTGTGTGTGTGTGTGTGTGTGTGTGTGCGTGTGTGTGTGTGTGCGTGTGTGTACGTGTGTGTTTGTGTGTTTATGTGTGGCAGCAGTAAACACGCAGTGATGTGGTCATTGGAGAAAACGAAGAGTTCCGGAACGCCTGAGGAGTGAGATCATTCGAATTAAAGTGCGTGGCAATTACCAAACGGTGCAAGTGCAGGAGAGCAGGCCGCCTGATAAAGAGTCAGACACAAAGTGAACGTGGTGGAACTGCTTAACAACTTACAGGTGACTCTTCACATAAACAAACATAAATTTGACTCACTTTTACACAAACAGGGTCTACTAATGCATTCGTAAGCACGCACACTCCTGCAGTGTTTTATAGAAAAAAACACCAAATCCATGGAAACAACCTTTAAATCCTCGCCTGAAAGCTGTGGTCGCCTCATGAAGCGAGCTGCACTGCATTTTACATCCCTTTGCACGCTTGTCCCCGATTGAAGCGGAACACTGCGGTAATATTAGCAAAAGCAGCTGAGATTTGATTGCAGTTTGTGGTGCAAATAAACCCTGGAATGAACAACACCATTCAGCTTTTCCAGACTCCCAGTGAAGAAATAAACCTTTAACCATCTCTGTTTCTCTTTTGTTGTAAAGAAAACCACATTGAAATACTGCTAATGCTGATCATGATTTGAAGTTTAATGGACAAAGCTTTGACCATTAAAATAGAATTTCCTGTTGAGCATTCAAAAGAGGAGTGCGTGTAATGTGTCCTTATTATCATAATTCCTCTCAGCAGTGGTATCTTATTTAATAATACAACTTGTTCAATGAGATATGTATTATAACTCTTTAATGGATCTACCCATGGTGAACATAGTGGGGTTACTTCTTGAATAAATTGTCAAATAAAATAAGTTTGACTTGAAAGAGCAAGTCTTTCGCAATGGAAACTCCCCACAGGAAGATAGTGGTTTACCAAGCTGTCCAAGCCCTGCTTCACTCTGCACTGATGCAAATGGGCTCATTCTGCAACTGTGTGTGAGATCTGTTAATGAAAGGCTCGCTTTAATGAGTTCTGAAAGGATGAGGCTCTCGAGGACACATGCTGAGGCCTACAGCTGAAACCTCGGTGGTAAACTTAGAAGAGGCCGACAGAAGAGAAATGTAGGGAGGAAAAAAAGAAATATAAAGGAAAAGGATGAATGAGAGACAAAGGCAAATATTGTGAAGAAGAAGAGAAAGAGAAAGAGAGAGGAAGGAAAGGAGAGATATTGGAAGACATTGAGGCGTCTGCTATGCATGAAAGGAAGACAGTGCCATCTAGGGACCTGGTGTGACAGCTGTGCATTTCTGTGCTCAAGCGTGCACACAAACTTGTCACTGTCAAGCACAGGTTGCTATTTAGTGGTAACACATTTTAAATAAGCGAATAATAAGGTTTCAATCTGCCCCATGAGAGCCTAAATCATGTTCAAAGGCTTTTCTATTCTTAAAAGAGAAGACTTCTACAGAAAATCTGGAAATACACCCAAGACTTTTACCATGAACAACATAGTCCATGTTATGGAGTCTTTGCCAGACCTTCTTGGAGTGAGAGCCCTCCTCTCCTTCAGCCCTCATGCTCCCTGCTGCTTCAACTCGGGTTCCCATGCCCTCCTTTATCCACGGGGGCCAGTTGGGTTATTACCAAATTGTGGCTTTCTTCAATCTCATGACATCTTGACTCATTTATCAACATCCTAACATTAATAAATGACCCTATACAAAGCCTTGATCCCTATTGTATTGAACAGTGACATTTGCTCTTTTGGATATTACAATTTACAAGACAACAAGGGAATCTAGACATCGAGAAACGTAATAAAGTAAAGCATTGAGAGAGAGAGAGAGAGAGAGAGAGAGAGAGAGAGAGAGAGAGAGAGAGAGAGAGAGAGAGAGAGAGAGAGAGAGAGAAATTAGTAAATTCAGAGATCAGTTATTACGACTGTGCACAAGCTTTTGTATCAACTTGCTTCAAAAAACTGAACCATATTGGGCAATGCCTCTTCAGTATTATTTTTTACAGAATTCTGTCATTTAACAGACAGTAGTCCTCTTTAAACAATGTTCTTTAGGGTTCTTTAGCTTAGGATCTTTTACTTAAGCTCAATGGAGCTCAGCGTAAGTTCAAGCATTCAATTGTCTTCATTCAATTTAGCCACTCCCACTTCCTCCGTCTCCCTGTTCTGTTGATCACCTGATTATTATAAGTAATAATCCAACCAGATTCTTTCACAACCTCTCTCAACCAATCATCCTGCTGCTGTTGTCAAATTTTAAATTCTGTTCTCCCTCTTCCATAGTCAGTTTGTCATTTCAGTGCGATCGCTGCGACCCTCCTCCGCCCCAGTCACCTCCATTCCAGCTCAGCAGAGTTCAGATACAACCTCAGAAACCCACTCCTCATCACATCCTGCATACCTCCATCACCAACACCACCAGTGTCTACACTCCAGAGGGGGGGTATTCTATCCTTTTGTCGGCCTCGCTACCCCTCTGAGTGCATGAAGTCATCATGACGGAGTCTAAACGCCAAAGAAATTGCATATTTATCTTTTCCTAAACTGTCAAATAAATCATGGTAAAGTTTTACTTAAGTCTCTGCTGATTGAAATAGTTAAAGGAGCCTGCTCCTCTTCATTGTTTTATTAAGACAATTTAAGAACCCATTTTGGAAACAGAAAAAAGCTACAGTATGACCCAATGCTGCATAACTTGTAAGGGGAGAAAATCCGTTAACTATCCCAGACTTGGAACATGTAAAATGGATACAGATTATACTAGAATTTCCCTCGAGGTTTTCAAGTAATAATGCGCTGAAACTTTGCAAGATCAAAATCCCCACATCTTATGTAGGTCCCATGGCCTGGATTTTGACTGTGTGTTGATTTTCTTTCATGAAATTTAACCAAAAATCTACAGAGATTCTGTCAGATATTGGCTCAGATGATCCGGACTAGGACCGATCTTGGAAGAGCTTGCAAGGAGAGGAAAAGAAATCATCCTCTTGTGGTCACTTACAGAACAGGAAGCGTGGAGAGGGATCTCACTTTTGAAGACTCACTGTGCTTTCTGGTGATGTGGAAGCATTCCCGTGTAGTGTGAGATGATTTAAAAGAAAAGGCAGCGGAGTATGTAGAATTATTGCACATTTACTGTTTGCAAAGGAAGATGAGATATACAAGGCCAAACACACTGACATGTCATGTTGACCTATAAAATGTAGGCAAATGTAACAAATCTCAGCAACAGACATGCACAGAAGACTTTGGTGCAATATACTCTAAATAGATCATAAATACATCATATAGCATTATCATTTTCAATATGTTTCAAGAACAGGAAGTTGTCTTAAATACACGTAGGCGGTACACGTTTTCTACAAAGTCTCCTTCATAGGTCGACATGCATTATTACAACCATGTAAACTTCTCTCATACTGCAAGTGTTTCAGAAAACGCTCATTTTAAGCTCTTTTCCATTTGTTCTGCTTCAATACATTCAGACCTTTATCAGTAAATTCAGGTTTGACCAATATCTGAGGCCATTTTCCAAATCTCACTGTTAAGGCATACGGCTAAAAAAATGATCTACCACCACCCAGCACAAATGTGAACACAGAACGCCAGTGTTTGCTAACTCCACGTTTCAGCATTTTCATTGCCTATCCATTTAAAGTTCTTGATGCATCAGAAGAAGCATGACCACATTACAGATTAAATTAAATCTATAGGAGAGAAAGCAGAAAACAAAGCACTTCAAAGAGCCAGATTTGACTTGTTGTTTCTCTGCTTCAGAACAGGATATTGTATACATGACCTATTTAAGTCATTGCTTTAAAAACTAATGTCATTCACAATATGGCTTTTTAGCTGAAAAGTGCTAGATGGACGACCAGAACACATCTTGGTGATTTAGGAAGTTACAAGGCAAACATTTGGAAGTAAGGACTTTCTAAGGCTTCTCCTATTGTTTCAAAACCATCAATATTGGACTGTTACATCACTCTTCAAAATAATCATCAATTTTGAGAAAATACTATAATTGCTCTATCCTCGGGTGTTTTTGAAGGTTTGGAGTGGAGAGCTTTGTAGAAGGAGGCGGGTGGTTTTCAGTTCTGGTGAAGAAGGAAGTTCTTGATGGGCTGCGGTAGTGGTAATGAGGTTATCTGGTTAAAACGACTTTTGCCCAGCGTTCTGCGGATCCTGATGCGACACAGGTGTGTGAGCCTGCGCGGGCTTCCTGAGAAGGAAAAAAGCAAAAGTTGATCCTATTAGAAGAAGAAGCTTATTAGAGGGTCAGGTTTACCGTGATCATAACATGGTACAGTCCACGCATCTTTGTTCACTGCCAGCTGTTTAATTAATTATGTTGGTCCCTCACTTCTATGGTCTAAACTGAAAAGAAATTATGTAGAAGCATGAACAGACCTTTATAATGTATATTATTGTAATAATGTAAATTCAGTTATGTTTCAACCTAAGGAAGAATCATTCACTATAAAGAGTTCTGAAGGGAAATCCAGAAGACTAGAAGTTTGAAGTTATACTGGCCTCTTTAAAACAACTACTATTCCATATGGGCCTTTCTCCAAAGCAAAAGATTTGACTTGTAATGATACAAGGAATGTTTTTAAGTGTCCCAGTGAGGTATGTACGCACAATTCCCAGAACTCCAGACCCTGAAACTGACGCAGCAACATTTTTTTAATTTTGACTTTTCTATTCTTTTTTTACCCGTATCTATGATTACATAATTTCAACCCAAAAATAAAACAAATCTCTGTGCCATGACAATTTAGAAAACAGTTCAATAACAAGTTACTTATTGAAAAAAAAAAAACAGGCAGTTTTCAGATGTGAATGTTACCACTTCACTCAAATAGATTATTAGCCCGGTACAGTTGCAGACATTATACGCATTATACCAGGACCAGAAGGCATGTGGTAACTACAATCAGTTAAATTGATGAAATGTGTGATGTAGTGACAAGCTGCAAGGTTAGGTAGCTATAGTTCCAACATCCTGTTTAGATGACTTTTAGTTCAAAACTTGTGCAGATAGCACTTTGGCATGACAGTCAATACTAATTGTTTGTACAAAAAAGCTGCATACTGGAAGGCAGTAAAGTTTGTTTTCCAGCGACATGACAGCAAATTCACATGTTACTGAATCAATGGCAGCCAAGCATCAATAGCTCATTACTGTACTGTGAGTTATTGTATCAAACCTGTCCCATAATAGGTAACAAGTGGTGATTGGCTGGCCTAAATCAAGCAAAAAGGCCCCTCTTTGTTCAGACAGATTGAAATCTGTCTGAACAAAGAGGGGCCTTTTTATGCCTTTGTGTAAGGGATAGGACAGTGGATAGAGTCAGAAATCTGGGAGAGAGAGAGTGTAGGGAAAGACATATGGGAAAGGAGCAAAAGGTCTGATTCGAACCTGGGCTGTCCGTTTTGAGGACTGTAGCCTCCGACATGAGGCGCATGCTAACCACTCGGCTACCGGCTTCCCCCTACTTTAATTTCTACTGTAAACATACTATTTCAAAAACGTTTTACTATAGAGACCCTTTTTTAAAAGATGATTTTCATCAATGCCTCTATATTCACAGATTGTACTCACTCCTTGCCTCCAAGAAGACCTTAAGTGCCTCTGGATCTACCTTCCTCCGATTAGGAGCCTCCAGCTCCACCTCGTCCCAGGGCACGAGGGCCGGGTTGGCCCCGTGGTCCAGCAGCAGGTGGATGAAGGCCACCTCACATCCATGTCTCAGCACAGCATCGAGCAGGCAGGAAGCCAGGCCGCGGGTCAGAGCCTCATGGCAGACGGGCCCTGTGTAGTTGAAATCAGGCTGAGCTCCAGCCTGCAGCAGCAGCTGGAAACAGGAGAGGTGGTGGTACGCAGCGCTGATGTAAAGTGGACACACCACCAGGGTGTTGAGTGTGCGGGCGCTTAAGAGGAGCCGGGGTCCCAGCTGGTGGTCCATGTCTACATCAGCACGGAACCTGGACAGAAGGAAACATAGGTACATCTGAGTTTTTATTAAACCTTAAAAATACATACATCCTTTTTTTAATTGCACAGAAAAATAGGTATACAAACATGGTATGTGTCTGGGAAAAAACCTTTGGCTTTCCATCTTTCCAAATGTTTTTTTCCCAGCAAAATCCTTCATCATGTGCTGTTGATTTAATGGAATCATTAGTTTTTGTGTTTTCTGGGAACCACTTAGGAGCGACTAATGCTGTTACACTGTATCACACAGCTATCAGTAGATTAAAATGCTAACCTGGGGACATACACTGTATAAACTTATAATACAACTAAAATTGTAAAAAAAAAAAAAAACAAGGTGCAGACGACATGACCCAAAAGCAAAGTCACAACTTTTGGAGCTCCCCCTACTGACTGGCTGCAGTATATCACATAAAACCTGCCTCCTTGATGTTAACTCATCGATGCTATTAAAGGCTGAATGTGCAACATTTTACACATAAATACAGCAGAAATCCAGTGTATCTTCTGAAGATAACTCTGTGAGTCATGACTGTCTACAATGAGTGTGACAACCGAGTCCCGCTGTCTGTGTCTCTGTCTGAGCCGTATCAGCAACGTTTTTACAAGGACGGGACGGCCCGCCGGCTCATCCCCTTGCGTATAAAAGCTGTTTAAGTGAGGGACTATAGAAAAGAAGAATAACATACTGTACTCACTGCTTTTTTGAACGTCACGTAAGTGTTTTTAGATCATGGTCATTTTGTGTAAATTTACATGCAATGTGAAGCTACGAGAAAACTAAAGGGCGCTACCATTAGCCTGCTAACACAACAATGCAGCTCGAGTTGTTTTGGTTTCATGCTGGTGCTCAAGGGCGACATCTACTGGATCAGAAAGTCTCATATTCTTCCTTTCAAAGGAGTATAATGCCTTGATTGACAGCTCTGTTGACGAATGCGGTTCCTGTGGTGCAGTGTGCACTCGATTAGCAGAGTAGAGGAGGACCAGCCAGAGGAAATGTAACAAACACTAGCACGTTAGTCATTAAACTTTCCTTAACTGTGAGTGTCTGCTTCAAACCAACACAGGAATCTGTTCTGCGGTGGACTGTGCCGACCTGAGGTATATGGGCCATTTTACGGTAGGTTAAATGCGTGATTGGTGGAAGGGGCGGGAAATCAATACTGCAGCTCCAACAACCAATCCCTTCTATGCAAACTCTGGGTCTAAATGTCACCTCCTGTCGTGGGGGTATTTTGGCTTCACTTTTGCACAACAGAAGGTGCTGGAGACTTGTGTCCATTTATATACAGTCAATGAATGATAAACATTCACCTTAAAAAAATGAAAACTCATAGAAAATATAAGACAGTCTGTTTTTGTTCTCCTATCACAGATGAACATTCAGGTACCACAAGGTTTGAACCACAAGGTTTGAAAGTGACCCTCTCCTGCCCTAACCTGATGAGCTCCTGCAGTATGTCCAGCCGTCCCACCCGTGCTGCATGATACAGTGGGGTGCTGCGGTGGTGGCGACTTCCATTGGGATCAGCTCCAGCTTCGAGGAGGATCCTGACACAGTCCAGGTGACCATTAACCACAGCTACATACAGGGCCGTTTGACCTTTCACATCAACCAGGTCCACTTCGGCTCCCTGTGCGATCAGAAAGGCCACACAGGCGGGGTGTCCCGCTGTGGCTGCAATCCGCAGAGGGGTACAGGGCAGACAGCCACAACACCACACAGACTTCTCATTGATACGCCTGGAAGGGATAGAAGGGAGTGGTTATTAGTTGTTACCTCAAATCCAAGATTTGGGATTGTCTTGGTTGAATTTTCTGAAGTGTTTTTAAGAAGTTTTGTTGTATAAAAGCAGGTAAATGACCACAAATACACATGAACAGCATTAAAATTAGCTTTAAGTGTTAAAGATATCACATAACAGTGCGGTCATCGCAAATTAAATATATACACAGATACCTGCTAAAATAAACTGCTTTCAACACAAGTGACCAAGCCCAGTTGGAATACACAGGGAAGGGCTAACCCATTGAAGTAGTAGTATATATGAATAACTATGTGGAAACGACTGATAACGATAATGGTTTGGCTGGGTGTAGAGATTGTGAGGTGCATACTGAACAACCTCTGAGGGATGGGAGTTATAGAGTGCTGACTTCTCAAGCTCCTGTCAGGCTATGACACATGGGTGCATTATCAGTAGGGCGGGGAATCTTTGGGTGTCTCACTATTTGATTCGATTTTGATTCTTAGGGTCACGATTTGATTCAGAATCTATTCCTGATTCAAAACGATTCTGAATTCCTGATTCAAAGTCTATTTTTGAATAAGTACATACTTCAGGATCTACACCAGTCATCTGTGAGACTGGCTGAATTTGTTGCTGCTCCATTTGGCGTTCTACCGAGTTAAAGAGCTAGCCTTAGCACTTAGCAGGGAGCGACTGATTAGCATTAAAAAAAAAATCGATTTTTGAAAGTTATTAATTTATTTCAAATCTCAGAAGATAAGAATCTCGATTTTTACATAAAACGATTTTTTTCTAATTATCAGTACCTGTATGGACAGTATGCAAATAACCCAATGTCAGTGCACTGTTTAACTATCACTGTCTCATGTAACAATGAACCAGGGCACACACGTACATACAAGTATGGTGGTTATAGCACTGTACGTTCATGAGGATAAAGTACCCAGCATATGGAGTGTGTTATGTTGTACAGCACTGTTTCGTGGTAGAGAAGTGGAAGGACGCATTCTCTACAGCATGTCTCTCTCTCAGGCTGTCACTCAGCAAACCCACCGCACAAACCCACTCGACACTGAAACCACAGACCACTTACTGCCACACAAGAGCACTGTGGACACAAGCCTCTGGTTCTGCAGTAAGATGATGTATAAAGTGACCAACAAAGTACAAAGAATATGCTATAATTCTACAACAACAAAACAAATAGTTGCATGAAATGCATTTCAATACCTAATTTTCTAACCCCCTTTTTGTCTGACTCACTCTTCGTTAATATACCCGACTGAAATGAGATTTTTGACACCAAAACAGAAGTCAGTTTTATACAGGGAACTGCCGATTACAGATATGGATAGTAGTGGTTATAGTGAATTGTTGCTCTGGAATAAAAATAGACCTTTTTGTTTGTGCAGATTTACAACCATATAACTATGCAGAGATACTCAAAGGGCTGTTTTAAACAAATAACTTAAATAAAGAATATTTCAATCTGCTCAGCTGTAATGCTCGTCTATAAGCGCTTCAGACAGTCCTACGAATATTGAAAACCATGCTGCTGCTTTCATATTCGGGCATAACAAACTGAAACAGATCCATAGAGGCAGATGTGGGCCAGGCTATATATATATCTGGAAGGCTTCATTTGTTAACCAAAGTGTTATGCAAATAAAACCTTCTCATAATGATCATTATTTACTCCCTCCCACCGTCTGAAGCTGTCTTCCTGCAGCAGGTTCCTCAGGGTGTCCAGATCTCCGACGTAGGCTGCGTTGTGGAGCCGCATGTCGTCCTGCTCCAGAGGTTTGTCGGAAAACTGCTCCTGAAGCCATTCTTTCAGATTACGACCTAATGAGGACACGCAGATACTTAACTGTCAGAACATGGCTAGCTGTGCTCCTGAGAGATGATCAAACTGGAGTTATTGGAACAATGAACCCATCTAGGAGGAAGGCAAACATGACAGTTTATCTATGAAGAGCTGATGCATACTATAAACTAGTTCATGCATATTTGTATATTTCAGGTCACTCAGCACTGATGCCCAAGTGTTTTCATAATTTAATATGAAATATGAGAATCCTGCATTTGAGAGATGCTTCGCTCACTGCATATCCTCAAATTACATGCCTACAAGGGTCATGGATTGTGGAAGGAAACTGTAAAACTATAATTACTTCTTCTGTTTCTGGTGAGCGTATGAAACCCACAAACGAACAGGAGTTCTATGATTACAAGAACACCATACAGCTTATCGCTGACCCTCTGACACAGTCTAAACAAGGCATTTAACACACCAAGCCAAAATGTAATGAATGCCAGGCGTAGAGTGGTGTAGTTGAATATTATTGATCAGGAGTTGATGTTATTTTACAAGCTCTAATTATCAACTAATCCATACCTGCATCATTTCTGGGCTGTAGCACCAATAATACAGATGCAGTGCGGGCCACTGCTTTACAGGCATAAGTCCAGACATATTTGAATACATTGACATTAACTATAATGGGCCACACCTTATTACATGAATCAGCCTCAATAACACAACATCTATTAATGTTGTCATGCTCATGAACTCAGCGTGTGTTTTGTACCCACTGTCCTCTGCTCTGACACACACACAGGCTACATCCTCCCCTTTACAGGTTTGATGAATCATTGTTGTTCACGGTTACCCGCAGCAGTGGCACTTGGCAGATCAGACACAGTGATGAGCGGTGGGAAATTGATACTGGGCGGGTCGTCGACATCAGCCTCTTGACCGTCCGCCATAATCTTGAAATGTCACGACGTCAAACTGAACACAGAGCTTTCAAATTAGATTGACACTGGTTTCAGTAAAAACGGCACTTCTTCTTCGTACAATCTAACTCAGAGCAGAGACATAAACATAAACAAACGTGACTGTGTTGATGACGGCTACCGCACAGTCCTCCGCGTTACTTCCTGTCTGCGCTCAGCTGGACGGATTTAAAGGGGAAACGTCATTTTAAACATGAGCATCAGGCAGCTGAAGCACCGTGTAGTGTGAAGAATAAATAACCGTATTATGTTCAAACAAAATGAAAAGATCACCAAATGAAAAAAAAAAACACACGGTTATATTAAAACAGACATTTGCACAAAATAGACAAAGTCTGAAGTCAGTGTCAACATAAAGTTCCAGAGAAACTAAAACTGTTAGATTCGATATTGTGGTTTTGCAGCTTTGCAATATATATATTTTTTTTTCAATTTGTCGATTTTTAACTTCCTTAAATGTAGTGTTATGGTTTTTATATACTTGTATAGTTTCAATGATTTTTAAATAGTATCCATATGTGTGATGTAAAGCACTTTGAGCTGCCTTTCTAAAAGGTCAAAAACCTGCCCCTTGCCTTGCCTTAATAGATATTGTGGTATTTGAGTAGTAAGAATAAAGATACAGAAGGATGGAGGCCAATAAAATGTCAAAACAGATCAGATACAGACACTGCCAATTCTAATTTTTGGTAAAACGTTTTGAAATACTGAATGGAATATTTCATAATTTCGGGAAACATGTACTCAAGATAAGTCAATTATATCTAAATCTGAGGTTTATAATGATGTCTGGTGTGTATCCTTGCTCATAAACTAAGTGAACCTAACCCTGGACTTAATAGATTTTACAGCTGCAACCGACTGTATGTTAGGCTATCTCTGTCACAGTTAGAATGAGGAGGAGGACCCAAATGCAGAATAAGCAAAATATTTATTTAAACTAAAAAAAAGGCAAGAGCCAAACAAAACTTACTAAGAAAATCCAAAAAGGTAGCCACGAGGAATCACTGGGAGACTACGACAAACGACATCTGACAAACGACATCTGACAAACAACAATGATGCGAAACACAGAAGGGAAGAAACACAGAGACTAAATAGACAGGGGTAATCAGACACAGGTGAGACAGGTGAAACTAACAAGACACAGGTGAGGACAATCAGGGCAAATCAAGACAAGAGGGAAACACACAGACAAGAATTAACACAAGACAAGAAACACTGAGGACAACTACAAAGTAAATCAAGAACCATGGAACACTGAGAAACAAGAATAAGAAATTACAAAATAAAACAGGAAACACTAAAGACTAAACAATCAACACTAGGAAACATAAACACACAGGGAAACAAGCAACACTAGGGAAAAAGAGAAATAAAACAAGATAAGAAATCAAAACTCTGAAATACAAAACAAGACCAAATCATGACAATCTCCACGTAACCTATACAAGTAGGCCTATTATGGATTCTGTTCAGCTGCTGGTTGCATGTACAGTATGTAATATCATATTTTGTGAACCCTCTTTCTGACTTTTAATTCATGGTGAGCCATATTTGTGTCAGTAACGAACACCAAGGAGGCATGCAGCCATGGCTCATACTGTCTAATGACAGATACACCTTTGACACTGAAGCCCTGGTGGGGATCTAAAAATAGATCAACTGGTCAACACTGCCTAAAGGGGAGATTCTGAAAAGATAGGATTGTACCAGGTTATCTAGCAGTGATTTACAGTTCTAGTAGTAATTTTGAGTTATAGTGTGTCTCTTGTAGCCTAATAATGTAACCAGGTTCAAACTCAAACTTTGAGTAGATCTGGAAACATGGTAGGAAGCTCATCCAACTAATCACATCACTCAGTAACCATTAAAAAGTACTTTATTAGAGCTGATTGTAGAAGAGTGAGATTATAGAGGGATTTTTGACCAGTCAAAAGTCAGCCCACGTGTAATGCTCAACATTAAAGTTACTGAAAGTCATTGGCTCTCTCAGTTTGGCCTAACACGAGGAAAAGTTGAGTCTCTCATTAGCAGCATGATCCATTGTTAAAATCAAAAGGCAAAAATCAACAGAGGCTTTTTAAAGAGGCAATCATGGCTTAAGTCACTTTCACTTTGAAGTACCTCTGAGTTTGAAGAGAAAAGGGGGTCAATGGAGCTGTCCTTTCCTTGGACCATGCTGATTTTTAATCCACCTGTTGAGTCTGGGGCCAGTTCTTAGCTGAAGCAGGTGTCTGTGCCTTCTGCAAAGAGCCTTCGGCTAAATCTCTAACCTGCATTACAAATGTTGATGCTGCTTCCTAATACGCTTTGTGTGGGTTTCAGCTGCTTGCCAGAGAAAAGTTTCTGCTAATATGACTTGAGGGTCTAAAGAATACAGTTAAATGTCATGTCAGATTGGCTTTAAAAGAAGTGAGACTCTTTGGGAGTGTGACTTCACCATGCCAGATGCCACAAAGAGTTCGAATAAAACCTTAAAAAAAAGAAAACTGGAACAATCATCATGCTGCAAATACTGTGAAGGCAGCAACACAGACCTCTTGTTAAGTTTTCATTCTAAGGCTTCAGACTGTAGAAAGAAAAGAGACGGATGATTATTGAAATGTAACCATTTATTTCACTCCACTACAAAATTATAGAATCATTTAGCTATGATACAGTCTTCACATATACATTATGTACATTTCAAAGACAAACAGAGGATATGATACAAATTGTTTACAGTGTAAATAGTGCTTTTATAATAGACACATTAATCATACAAGTTCTCACCTTTCCAGGAGTTTTCTTTTAAGATTCTCAGATTTAACTTGCAGGGTTGGAAACTGTTCACATTTATATTTGATGTCTAAATATAATACTGACGTGAAAATGGAGAAAAGTCAGACTAAATAAGAGTACAGTTTGACTGTTGAACAGCGATAGTAAATATCTAATAAAACTGAGAGCATTTTCTTTAAATACGTCTATCAAAGAGTTCCTCTTAATAAAAAGTCAGACGCTACAAAAGTCTGCCTACTGTTTCTAAATATATTGATGTCAATGTGGTTTTTCATAACACACTTGTTCTTATAATGTAGTGTAAGTGTTTCCTACATTTTGTTCTTAAAATTCACCAGTCATGCAGCTTCCTCACATATTGTAACCTGGGTTATCCAACGCTCCTGCCTCAGGTTTTAAATACATCATCCAAGAAATGTATCAAAAGGAGAAAAACACAGCGCCATGTAAGTGGGAAACCATGTTTGTGTACATGTGTGACTTTGAGGTCTAGGAATATCACATTCAGACAATTCTAACTAGTTTTGTCACAACTTTCCATTACATATAAAATAAAGACAGCGAAGTCCTGGATTACATTCATCAATTCAACCTGGATGTCAAAGTGGCAAAGTGTGTGTGAATGATTCCCTGTAAACAACGGCAGTCATCAACTTCTGGGACACAAATCTGCAGAGGAACTGAAAGAGGTAGCAACTGCAGTTTTAAATTACTAACAGACTTTAAAGTAGATTTTAGACTAAACGGGGACTGCATTTTCAAGAAGGTGAGAAGGGCTACGATGACACTGACAACTTCGTGTTCTTTCTATTTCATTCACAACGGTATGATGCAGTTATTGGGATTGTGAAGAAAACTGTGACTTTCAGACTCACTTTTCCAACTCTCCAACCATTCACTGAAGTTATCAGTCAAGTATTGCTTCATTTTTTATACAAGCTACATCTGTTAAGCACATTCTTATAATCCAAAAATAAGCTAGTATAATAATGTCCTTCTATGTCTAAATCTATAAGGAGTACGAGTTACTCACAAAGAGTTTTCTTTCCCCCTCCCACCCAAATAAACAAACAAAAACAAAAACAGTGTGGCATATCCTGCAGAACAAACATTGTGTGGGGACCTCCATAATGGTGGCTGTTCTGTGAGTGAGGGGACATACATTTACTTCTCCTTAAAAGTACCATACCTTATGATATTCTGTCTATCTGTGTGTTTTATTGAATAAGATAGATAGGAGGTTTAAGACATAAACATATACTCTGTTACTATCTGTAGAGCTTTGCCACACCAAGCACAACCATCTACTTGGGTGTCACAAGAATCCCCAAAGGAAACTGACCTAACAGCAAGCAGCGAGCTGTTTCACTGCTGATGATGTGTAAGCGCCTTTGGAAGAAAAAGAGAAGATGAAATGCAGAAGGTTTCAGGAAGAATGCAAGCCCCAAAAATAAAGTTTACATTTCCATCCATGAAGCCACTTTCCTCCTCGAATCAACCAGCTAAATGTCACTTTGTTAGCATGTGAGAGAGTTGAATAACGGTGTTGTAGCTAGTCCAATAGCATTAAAGAGCATGCATTGATCATCACAACAGTAAAGCCTGCTTTGTACCGCTTGTTCAGTAACGACTTATTCAATAGTCTTTACTACCTGGAGACATAAGAAGTGAGGCAATAAAAAAAAGTTCCACACATTAGATAACCTTTTTTTCTCCACAATGGTAATTATTAAAACAAACATTTAGGTTAAAGATGTGGTCCAGTGATCGCTGTGTGTACAGCAAATCAGACCTTCATGTTATTACTGTATATATTCAATATCTTTATGAGGTGGCCCAGTATTAAATAGTTCTATCTAGTCTAGTCTAACATTCAAGTCACAGGCTGTGCACCGACTCCTTCCACAAAGGCACTGTTACAGTAAGAGGGAGTAAGACGGGGTAGTGTGCGGAGAAGGAAGATTTGTTTTAGTTTCAGTCATGGCAGACGTTAGATTGAGAGCTTTTACTAACTCACTTTACCTGACTGATGTTGTTTGATATGTTTTTGGGTCCATCTTTTACAAAACCCCCAAAAGTGCAGTGTTTTGGTCCCACCATCTCCAAGAAACAAGAAACTGTTCACCCATAAACTTTCAGTGCATTTCATTCAAAGAAAAAAATCTATTTTCAGAGACCTTGTTCCTCACTTCAGGATTTGGAGGCAAAGTTGATTCCAGTCACCATTTTCTGAATCTTGTCTTCATTCTTTAGTATGTTGGATCTTAAAGCACAAATCTTGTCCTGCTGGTCCTTGATCAGCTGCTCCAGCTCTGTTAGTTCTACCTTAAGAGGCTCCACTGCCCTGTCTGTGGCTCTGCAGCAGAAACAGACATAAAAAGCAAACACTTACAAAACCACAGAATGGATGATCAATTTCATACAACAGTTTAATAAAATAAAAGAAAACATGAAATGTCCACAGGGACCTGTAATAGAAAACGGTCACCTTTAAAGATATTTAACTTACAACAATCACATCCCAGTTGCTTATAACTGTTTTAACACTGACATTGAATGTTAAGTATTGGCATATCGAACGTATATGGATATGAACTAGTGCAGTCAACTTCAAACATTTGGTTTATGTGCCAAACCCACCTCTGCTCCTGCAGCAAGGCCTGTGCGTGTTCTTTGTTCTCCTTCCGCCAGGTGTTCAGCTCAGCCTGCATGGCGTCCATGTCCTCCTGTATGTAGTCCATGATCTTACCTAAAGGCAGGGTGCTGCGACACACCGTCTGGATGGAGGAGCGGAGCCGCTCTATCTCTCGCGTCACCATGTCCCGCTCTTTCTTCTGTGCCGCTTCGGACACCACGTTCTGAAGAAAACAATGGGGGAGATTTGGGGGTTGAAATTGCTGTAGCCATCCCTTTATAAAGAGTTTATGAATATATTTGAGGAATGTATTTGCTGGTACTTGTGGAATGATGCATTTCATGTCTTCTAGATCAAAGTTTTAACAGGCACAGAAATAAATCTGTTCATCTTTACATGGTGCCAAACTGCTGTATTCACACACACAACAATCACTTGTGTGTCCCGAGATCAAAACATAATAAGCCCTCCTTAGGAATTCTACCTTTGCCAGCAAAGTCTCAAATGGCCAGAACCAGAGCAAGGCTGCATTTAGCGGTTTAGGATTTCAAGGCTAAAAATGTTAGGCAGGAATTCTACCAACCTAGCTGTATATATAAAGATCAAACAAGCGGCTGAATTGTGTTGGCCAAAGTAGGGGGACTGGTTGATGAAGGCCTCAGTGTATGGTGTGTGGTTAGAGGGGGGTTAGCATATCCACATTACACTCAGACCCTCGATGGTGAAAAGGAGGGGAAGGTATCAGGGAAGGACCTCCCTTGGCAGGGAGCAAACCCAAGGATGTTTGCTCAGCTGGGCCACGCAAGGCCCCTGAGTGTGTGTAATGCAAAGCACCACACGCGCGCACACACACACGCACAAGAGCTAAGCAGAGGTTCAGAGAAGCATACAGTGGACACACACAGCCCCCACCCGCCTTCTTGGTCCTGTTTATTTTAGTAACAGGCTGTGGCAGTGGGGTTATTTTACTACAGTATTGAGTAACAACTACTACACTTATGCCTCCTTTCAAGTTCAACTCTTGGCCCAATTTATTCTGTTTGGCTGCACAGATGGGAGCACCTGCCTTCACGAGGCAGCGGGGATCATATTTGTGACGGGGTGTAAACTAAATGACAGCTTCTTCTTCAAAACACACAATCTGTCAGAAAGCCTGCTTGGGTAGCCGGCCACATATGCTTGGCACAGCTGGCGCATATAACATTTGCCTTATCGAGACATCTCTGAAAACAAACCAAACAGTGAAGTAATTACAATTTGAGAAGGAAGCTTGACAAGACAAGACCCCACAGCAGAAATGACAACACACATCATTATTCGCCATCATTTCTTTACAGGAAGCAAGTACACATTTTTGACAACTTCCCTTTTTGTTACTTATTTGTGGTGATTTAGGAGTGTGAGGGTAGGCGATGCCTTGGAGCAGCGGTCCCCTGACAAGGTGGGTGGCTTTCCACTGGGCGCTGTGAACCCTGCAGCTAGACAAACACTCTACGGCTCATTCGGCCTGCCTGGCTGTGGTTTGGTCTGCACAGCCCAGACAGGACCCATGGCTTCAGTCTATTTGCCGTCTCCTTTGCTACCTCACCCCCCCTCCCTCCTTCTCTGTTGGAAAATAAAAAACGTGGCGTGAAAACATGACCCTTGGTTCGTGTGCACTCTGTCCGGGAGGATATAAATCACAGCTTTATGGAGGTCTCTGTCGTGGTCTACGAGACCCGTGTGCTCCTAGTTTTCCTTTTTCTCACCCAGATCACAGAGCAATATTTAGACGTGGTGACCAAAGAGGAGGAGGAGGTGAGAGAGGAGGAAGGAGGGGAGGTTTTCCTATTATCTCAAACAATAATGAAAGTCTGGGGCAATGGGGAAGACACAGCCTCAGGCTAGTGATCGAAAGGGCAGGTGGACTAAAACACCTACAGTTCCCTGTTGTACTGAGAAGTCTTGATCTGGTAGAATAAAATACCTTAATCTTATTTATACCAGCTTTATATTTTTGTTGGATAGCAAACACAGTAGAGTTGAAATCTTTCATTTTGACTACAAATGTTCTGCCAGGGCCTTCAATGGGGAGACAAAAGGATGAAGTTCTCATTGACTTTTTTTTAAACACTGCAGGGCACACCACAATGTTTTATTCATCCAGTCATCTCCTGCCTAATCAACTTAATTAGGAAATGCGTGCAAAATGTGATTTATGGACTGTTTATTAGGATTTTCTGAGGCAAGAGGAAAACATTCTTCAAAGTATCCTCTGACATGAAAAATGGGGTGCATGCAGAGAACCTGTCAGCGGCGGACAAACCTCCAGGGTATCATTAGCTGGGAAAATAATAATTTAGACACTAGTTGACTAGTTGATGGCAAGAAATTTGCTTCAGCTTCATTCATTTATTTGCTCATTACTGTGCAATAATCAGATTTCCTTTGGTCAAAATAGGAAGATGAGAGACAAATATACAAAACGTTGTTAAAGCTGCTTCACCCAGAATCAAGATGAATCCATTTAAAGTTAAAGTGGTTACTGCAGGTTGTGGCACAGCAAGCTAAACCTTCCGCTACTGAAGACCTGAAGAGCTTCAGTGGTTTCATCATAAAAATGCAAAAACAAAGAAATAGGATTTGGCAAAGGCTGTGTAGATCACTGAAGAACTGTCGTAAGATTTCTGGCAAACCTTTCTACCGGCTACCGGTGTCCATTTGAGGACACTGGTGCACTTCCTGATGGTTTTAACAACGTGTCCCTTCAGAAGATCTAAGAGGTGAGCCAGGAAGTGGAGCATAGGATGAGAATTGGCTCTGGCAATTGTTCATGAACTTCCATTGCAATTTTTCGTAAAAGGCCATTTTAGAGTTAAGCTGGATCATAAAAATAACTCGGAGTCAGTGAGGTGGAGAGAAAAGCCTACGGCCGATGAGGTTACAGGATGTTGTTGTAAGGTCTCTGTTGCCCCTTTGGGAGACAAGTGAGATCACAACCCTGCACTACAGGGGAAACTGGGAGGAAACTTCATAAAAGATCACTGGCTTTGCTTTAGTAGCTGAAATGAAAAAGTATCTAAAAAATGAGCTATCATTCAAAAGTTCTCAAAGAGAGGCAAATCTGAGGGGTTTGTCGATATGACTTCTGCTTAAAGTCAAACTGTTGACTCGAGGTTGAGGTGGGCTTTGATAACACATTGTGGGTGCTTTGGGTGGGCACTCTTTATAAACCTGACCAAATTTCTCCCACAAGTCAATATGACCTCCACAAAAGTGATATGACTAATGGAACGCCACAGGGCCATTTCCTTGTGTTTCTACAAAAAGCGCTGGATGTTTATGAAGACACAGAGGTCTGCATTGAGGGGTATTTATTTTCTTGACAATTCTGCAGAGAGTATTCTGGCCCTTCTCCTCCGTGACTCTCACTCAACAGCCATCCATTTGTATGCCATGGGGTTTATTTATACATTACAAGCCTTCATCAAGGCTAATTTGATGGGGGTAAAGAAAAGGGGGGAAAAGAGTACACAAAAATTCTTATGAAAACGCAGCTGCTGCAAGGGGCAGATCCTGTCTAAATAAAAAGAGAAGTATCTTGGAATAATATACAATACAGCCGAGGGGTCATGAGGAAGGTCATCCCCATAAATATACGGCAAATTCTTCAGACACACACACACTGTGGAGGGAGACGGCAAAACACAATCATTGAACAGTTTGAGAAGTGCGTTTATTTCGATCAGTGCAGCAAAGGGGAAGCTGAGCACTGGCATTAACAATAGCTCAAATGTATTTAGAAATGTTAAAGAACAAACATGACAACAGTATTTAAATAAAATAAACAAAACAGTCCAAAGGCCAGTGTTTTAGAACTGAACATGATCTTGTGTCTTACATCAGGAACGCGTGTGACGCATTCAGACACAGTGTTTTGATAAACTTTAGTGTTTGAGAAAATTAATCGCGGCAGCTGAAATTTCAAACCTGTCATACCACATAGAATGAGGAAGCTCAATATTTACATTTTTGACCCTGCGTGTTTTGCCGTGATTACAAGGGGGAAAAAAACGAGTCCATTAAGCTGACCTCTCCACCCTTTCATGTCTGGAAGGAAGTCATTATAGTTCTTTATACAGCTGACGAGGCAAGGCCAATAATGATGGGGGGCTGGACTGAACAGTTCCTATGTGCAGGCATACCTGCTTTGAGCTTCCTGTGAAGACCGTACAGGATACCCTGAAATGAAGGTTTGAAACCCTTGATAACTGAGAAGGCTGGGTTAAGATAATTACCATTAAATCCACAAGGCTGTGCTCACTTTACGGAAAGAGCTCAACTACTTGGGATGTTTGGCCTGCTGTGTGTTTTTCTTTAAGTATGTTTGGTTGATCTTGTTGAGATCATTATTTCTAGGGAAAGGGTTAATGAGTAGAGTATTTTAAATTAGTATAAAGCTTTGGTACTTTCAATACTATCGATCAGAAAAATAAAGTAAGTAAAATTGACTTTATACACACACTTTGTTGAATCCCTGTCAAGCAAAATCCTTTTTTTGTTGGCTACACTGACTGAACTTTAGGTGCGAGTTACGAGGGATGATGTCTGAGGCTGCAGTATAGGAGGGGATGGATCAGGGGCCTTTCTGCACTAGTGACAGCCCAAAACAGTTCATCCATCAGAGTCAGGGTGGTCAGCGAGGAAGGGATGCTGGGAGGGCATGCTTCAGTGCAGAGGACCACCCAAAGCAGACAGTGTGCAACCTCACACCATGGAGTACAGACCAAACTGTAAGCTTCACACTGATTCACACTGCAACAAATGATGAAAGACGGCTCTCTCTCTCTCTCTCTCTCTGGCCGATAAATGAGCTGACCAAAGGGAATAGATGAGCAATGATTCACCTTGAAAAAGATGCCTTATTTTGGCTTAAATCAAGTTTAAATCTTGGAAAAAATTAGAAGAATGAAAGAAATTGACACCTGGGTATGTTGTAGTGCTAATAAGGGATTGTTATTGTTAAAAGCAAGGTTTAAAACCCGTGTGAATGACAGGTTCTGTGCATGTCCACACATGGAAAAGGAGCAGCTAGAACACAACTGCTGGAGAGCTAGTATCCGAGATGGCTGAGAACCTTCCACGACTGGTCACAAAAACCGTACACAAAACAGAGACGTGTGTTTTAAAGATAATATAAGCATATCTGAGATAATTGAGCAACCCCAGAAAAACAAGCTCATTTACTCCAGACATCTTGATGTGCATATCAGTAGTGTGTGGTCTGGTAGAGGCCATACTTTCTTGTCTGGTTATTAGCCCTTTGGCTTCACTGAAGGGGAACATTTTTGTGGCTACAAGGCGGTGTAATTACACCTCTTCCCTCCATTTGTTTATATCTTTCTGTTGATAATAACCAGCATTGCATTTGGCATTTCACTGTGGTTAACACACTTGAGTTGGGGAGCAGATTTTAAAAAAAGATATCTGATAGTGGAAGGACTATGGAGAGAAATAGGCAGATACTGCCCTCTAGTGGAGATGGAGGAGAACTACTAATATACATACCTGGTCTTTAGATTTTGGGGAGGATGGGGATGATTCATAGTCTTTTTTGGTCTCCAGGATCTTTTTCACAAGGCCACCTACAGCGAGGGAAACAATGAGAGGAAAAGTGAGAGATCTGTTGTCTCAAATATTTAAGGAAAATCAGTATTAGAAAGACACAAACAAATGTGTCAGTGTACCGTGTTTGTCTTCACCGTTGATTTCTTGTGCAGGCTCCTGTCACCGAAAAACAGAATATTACAAAACAAGGCTTATGATTTCCCAAACGTAATCATGTAACTGACTGTTACAGCCACTTACCACCTCCATCTCAGGAGCATCTGAAAGTAGAGGAGCTGCCTCCTCCACAACAAATTGCTCATCTTCATCCTCATCATCGTCAGACAGCCTCTTTCCATCAATGATGACTGGTGCTGGGGGCTTGGCACTTGACAGCCTGAAAGTCAGACAATTATCACACAGTTACAATCACTATGGAGCCCAGTGTGTTAGTTATATCTAGTTCAAAAATCTCAGTAGCGATCCATCTCTCCTGCTCGCAGGGGAAATTCTTGCTTTCAGGAAAAAAAAACTGTATTTACAAATAAGAAGCTCTCAATCTTTTCATTATAAATTAGACTCATCATAAATGATGTTTAATGTAGTCACCTCTCAGCTGGGGTCACATCAGTGGAACTTTCTTGTCTCTTAACTCGAGGAGGGGCTGGGCGAGCACTGCTAGGCCGTGGTATTCTCCTGTTGCAATAGAATTAGAGGATAATGAATATGACTGAAGCAAGCTGGTAAACTAAGGCCCCGTGTCCACCTAGTGTTACTTCCCGCTTTATGACCGACACGGCTTTGTTGCTTTTTACTGTGTGTTTTTTTATCAGAGAAGGAGCAAAGAGGATGTGGGTGTAAGACACGATCTGTAGGCGGAAAAACTACAGGGAATATCATACAATTGAAAAAGAGCGCGGGTGACTTCAACAGCGCCTTTCTGAAAAGATTTTAAACTTGACAATTGGAGCGGCCGCACAAAAACGGCTAAGCGTTCGGAAAAAAAAAAAAAACACTAGGCACTGCGCATTTCTTCAAGGCAGCTGCTTCCTGCTGTGAACTCTCTACGCATTGAAAACAGTTGAAAAAAGACGCAGGCTTTCAGAAAAAACGTTGGTGGACACAGCACCTAACATTTTTTTTAAACTACATTTGTATGCATTTCCACGTGCTAAGTATTTATTTCTAAACGTCTTTCACAAGCCAGATGCTCACTCTAAAGCTTTCTGTTTAGGAAAATATTTCCTACAACAGAATGATCAATAAAACGACCATAAGGCAGCTTGAACAGATCAATTCAACAGAACATTCCTAATATTTAAAATTACTTTTACGAAATTGTACACTTCTACGTTAACTCACTCGGCTCAGGCCCAGGACTGAACAATCTTTTCAGAAGCAAACTAACATACATTTTAGAATTTCACAGTGAGGAATGTTTAATGGGAACTGTGCTTTTCAAAGGTTATGAGTAAACTTGGGTTAGTACCCTGTACAGTACCTCAACAAAGTGCTTCACAAGTAAATGTTTAATGGACTTGAGCCTGTATTTCTAGTCTTTTGACTACTCAGAGCAATTTTACATTGCAGGTCACACCTACACATTCACACCCTTTCACACACTGATGTCAGAGGCTGCTATGTAAAGAGGCCATCAGTACTAACTAATCCTATTCATACACATTTTGCTGCAGGAGCTCTCAACCAACTCTACCAACTGAGCCACAGCAACCGAAGGTTAAGTGTACAGACCTGGAAGAGATTTCAGAAGAGGGGACTGCAATGTCTCCATTTTCCAGTGGAACAGGTCTCTGAGCTAACTGGGCATCTCCTTCTGTGAAAGGAAAACAACACATTGTTCATAGCTCTGCATACAATTGTAAACAATTAGACCAGCCCTAAACATTGTGGACACTGACAGACTGTTTTAACAAGCACATGTGTCTATTGTCATGTTTTCATATCACTCTAACAAAGCTACAGCTAGTTCACGACAGTGTTGGACACATCTTAATAAGGGCACATACACTGAGCCATAACCTTAGCCTCCTTTGATAGCCAAACAATCCCAAGGCTGATTTTTGACTTCAGTTTTAAACTGCTAAACTATTAGAACTAACAACCTCTGCTCCTATCATGTTACACACCTGACCTGACGGGTGGAGTCAGGAGCAGTTGCTATTGTAGGCCTGTAAAGCCCATTAAGCCATGTATGTGATGTAATTCTTCATGAATAAACTTGACAGACTTGCTTTGATGCTCCAACAAAGAACACCTTTCCACTAATCATACAGTGTGTTACCCAATTACTCAAAGACTAAAATGTAAAGCTTGAACCCAAAGGAACTCTGACAGTTTGCTGAGGACAAATGTTAATGACAGTTTGGACGACGATTCGTTTCCTGCATTTGTTTTCAATATTTAGATAGTACTGTGCTTTCTCAGATATCACAACTAAATATGATTTAAGTGCTTTATTTTGGCTGAGTGCTTAACTTCAACACTCTTCTTCTATATTATAGAAATGGACTAAAACTATTTTGAATGTATTTAAGAAAAAGAACTAACTCTCCACCTGAAAACCTCTCGTGTGTTTGTTGTAATTCTTTTTAATCCTTTACCCATGTTCTGTAAATAAAGATAAGGTAGAGAGCACTTACCTCCTTCACTGTCAGATTCATCTGTTCAGAGCAGAAAAGACAAACGCATTGTTAGGTTCCCTTCTCAGTGAAATGTGAGTAAGCTGAATGAAAACAGATGAACCATTAGACTTGAACCTTTAAAATAATCAAATATAGGACATATGTCTCTATGTCAGTTCAAGTCATCTTTACTTGTTTTTTGCAATAGTCAAACTGCTGAGTCACAAAAATCACTAACTGTTGAATTTAGTGATTTTGTTAAACAAGTGAGTGTAAATAGAAAGCTGTCAACTAAACACATACATCTGGACATACTTTCAATCCATTCTGGCTTTAATAAAAGCTCAGTTAGGAACTCTGTATACATTTGTAGATTGGGCTTCATATATACTGATGATTAAAATAGGGTATAAAAGGGAAATCAAGTTGAAGAAAGGATTTACCTTGACTTCCTATTTTGGGTCTCCGCCGCTGCCCTTTGGCTGATGAAGGCCGAGGTATTCTAGCTGGACTATCAGACTGTAAGAGGAAGAAAGACAACAAGATAAGAGATACAACTTGTACTCGTTTCCAAACACCAGTGTGCAACAAGCATTCATCCTCATCTATTATATGTCTTTGGTAAGCTACAGGCACACTGAGGTATTGTACAGTATTATTAAGTACCAACAAACAGAGAAAAGTTGAAACACAATGAGGGGAAAATGTAGTTTTACAGTAGGAAAACACTACCTTTCAATATGCATTCCAAGTCAGATATCAGAAAATATTATATTTGATTCCAACCACTGATCAATACAACCTGATGTGCCGTCTATAATAATCAACATCTTAACATAACACACAAGAAAGAACAGCTTTTTTCTCTTCTGCGCAAAATGACAGAAAACTAAATGACTGTTGAAAATTGTCGTAAAATTGAGCACAAATATTTTAGTGAGCAATGATTAACTGTATGATGCTATCTTAATTGGATTTGGTTGATGTTCAGGCTCTTGCTGCCCATTTTTTCTTCATTGTTCTTGGGTTATGGGGGCCTTTAAGGGCCATTCAGTAGGATAGGTAGAATTGATGTTGCCTATACCTGGAGCTCCCCTAAATGAAGCCTGGGTCTGTGAAAGGTGGCAATGCTATTTTGGTTGCGGTGGCCACTTAGTGGCCTGGGGTGGGTTATGCAACTTATCAATAAGGTCTAAGTAGTGTTAGGAGGGTATAGTGAGAGAGGTTTCCTCACTGAGCACTTATCCTTATCAATAGGGCACAAGTATCTTGTGTTTTTTGTTTGTTCTTTAAACTTACAACACACAGCTGTGCTACAGATTTAGGTCTGCAAAAGTAATCCATACAAGCTGCTCATACACACAGGGAAATAAACTATTTCAGCAGCAGTGACCATGTACAAAATAAAACCAGTAACATTCAAGTTACAGTTTAATGACAACAGCTTTGAAGAATTTCGAAACAAAATATTGCTTGCATTGTCCTTTCATTGGTGAATACTCAATGTGGATGTGTCTTATTTTGACAAGATGTGTTTAAGACCAGATCTTTAGACACTGGGTAACTTACCTGGTTCTCAGCTGATTCTACTGGCTGTAGAGGCAAAGAGCACAACATAAACACTAGACTTAATGGTCACATCCAAAATAGATAATAAAAGCAAACAAGGCCTCACATGTCTGTTGCACGCTACAGCCCAAATAAGCACTATACTAAGCAGGCAACTATCACTAGGCTGTAGCAGTAGATTCTAAATTCTAACACTAACATGTCTGACGTAAACATGTATAATTCTTGACTGAATACCTCTTCCGCTGGTTTAGATTCCTTTTCAAGAGACATACAAAATCAGAAAATAAATTACAATTTCCGGTACATTCAGAAATCGTAACTTTATCTTGACATGTTTAAATCTTCGTCATGCTTTTTTTTGATTTGGCTGACTTTCCATCCGGGAACTTCTGCCACCATGACTGCAGATAAGATCAAATGGTCCCAATGATACTTAGTGTAATGTGAAAATATTCTGCTTAAAGATCACACTCACCGCAGGCACAGGTTTGGCTGTTTTGCTGGGTTCTTCAGGGTTGCCTTGATGAGGCTCCTCTGACACTTTGACCTAAGCACAACGACAAAAAACAAAGACGTGTAAATGATGGCATCTGTTGCTAACATTGATCATTTGAGTGGGATTAAGTGACAAACCTTGCTATTGCCACTGTCTCCATTTTTGTTCCTCTCCTCCCCATGTTTGTGTCGCTCTCTGTCCTTCCCCTGGTCCTTGTCTCTTCGTTTTTCCTTGTCTCTTTCCCGGTCTCTGTGAGAATCTCTGTCTCTTGTCTTTTCTCTGTCTCTGTCTCTCTCCTTGTCTTTTTCTCTGTCTCGATCCCTCTCTCTGTCTTTATCCTTTTCCCTGTCTTTGACTCGCCCTTTGTCTTTCTCCTTGTCTCGATCCCTGTCACGACTCTTCTCTTTGTGCCGATCTTTGGCATGGTGGTCCTGTTCACTGCGGTGGTGCTTGTCAGAGCGCTCTCTGTCTCGATGGCGTTCTTTCTCTCCATCTCTGCGATGGCCCTCCTGTTCTTTGGGCTGGTCTGGGTCCTTTTGGTCCCGACTCCCACTGCGCTCTGTAATCCTTTTTTTATCCTGGAATAGTACATACAAACACCTAGGGTAGTACTGAATGCAAGCCACTGATACACACTGATACACAGAAAACTCAATTATTCATCTTTTTAAACCCAAGCTTGCATCATGTAAGGCTAAATGCTAACACTAACAGAACATTTCACATACTATGAAGGAAATTGCAGTCTGTAACAAATTTTAAAATCCACATTTCGAGCAGGCTAAGGTCTCTCACCTCTTTATCAAGATGCTGTTCCCTTCCCTCCCTATTTTCCTTGCCCTGGGACCTGGAGGTGCTGGCCTTGGTCTTGATGTCCACTTTTTCTCCTGAAAGCACTCGCTTTACTGCATCGTCACTGGATAACTGCAGATCATGTACAGTGGAATCATTCTTCCAACAACTATACAGTATCATTAAATATCATGATAAAATATTTACCATTGTCTGTGTATTCAACAAGGAGGGTAACATATTGTGTATTAACAGATGGCTAAGTTTAAACATGAAGGAAAGCATCTGCTCTTCTAACATTTTCTCCAGAAAAACCCTCCAACTGTTCAGGTAAAAAAGGGGCTTGAATGAAGCTGAAATTCCTTTCTTGTGGAGGGGACAACAATTAAAAAAGTCATATTTGCCACTGCTGATAGTTTAGTTCTACTGTAAAGACATTACCAGATATATTAAAAGCAGACAGCGAAGCATTGCATAAGATACGAGGCAAACTAGTTTAAAATCACCAACTACGTCTTCATTACATGAAATCAAAATAGGTTTAAAGAACAACTATCCCCCAAGCAACAGCTCATATGTTTACATTGCTCCCCCAGGGCTCAATTAAAGTATTGCAAAGATCTCCCTGAGGCGGTAAGAGTATTTCCTCAAGAGTACAGTATTTGATGTGAAAAATAACACACTCTTTACAGAAACATAGACAACATGATGAATAAATTGTCTAGAGACCAATAGAGAACTTCAGAGTTACGTTTTTTCCCCCCAGCTGACCATTTGGTCCTTCTTTGTGTGCGTGTGTGTGTGTGTGTGTGTGTGTGTGTGTATGTGTGTGTGTGTGTGTGCGTGTGTGTGTTCTTCATGTTCTTGAGTACAGACCTTGTTGAGACAGCACTTGGCCATGGCCTGCAGCAGCTCATTGGTTTTCTCAGGCTCATGGCCGGCTACAATGCGCGCTGACTTTGCTGCTAGGGGCTCGCCACTCACCAGCATCACCACATCTATTGCTTTCTGGAGGAAGACTATCTTTGAATCCTTATCCTAGACCAAAAGAAGAAAATGCTGTTATGACCAGGAGAATGCAGTGGAGAAATAGAACATAAAGTAAAGGGACTTCAATGGGAGTACGTAAAACTATTTAGAATAATTAATTAATAATAATTTCAATGAAGCAACCTTGCACTTGTGCTTCTCCACCAGCGCGTATTACGCACTGCTCTACCAGGAATATTTCTATCCAACGTGCGCTCATTGTGCAACAAACTGGACGAACTTCAGCTACTGATGGGAAGAAATCAAGACTTTTCTACGCCTGTGTTTTGTGTTTCACGGAGACGTGGCTGTGTGGACTGATACCGGACTCTGTGCTGCAGCTGGCAGGATTACAACTCTACAGAGCGGATACGAGAAGCACAACTTTCTGGCAAAGCAAAGGGTGTAGGAATTTTTTTAATGTCAAAAGTGGCTGGTGTACGGATATAACAGTGATCCAAAAGCATTGTTCTCCTGAGCTGGAAACTGTTTTCATTCATTGCAAACTTTTTTATTCCCCCCGTGAGTTCGCTTCATTCATTCTGGTCAGTGTTTACGTTCCACCGCAGCCCAACGTGCAGGGGGCAAAGCGCGCTCTCGCCGACCAGATACTGTGTATCTACCCGGACTCCTTAATTATTGTCTTCCTCTGTGACTTTAACAAAGGTAATCTAAGTCAGCTTCCTAAGTAGGGACAGTTTATAAAATGTTCGACCAGAGAGAGGAATGTTTTGGACCACTGTTACACCACCGTCAGCAATGCTTATCTTTGTTATGAGAAACTACAACAACAGTTCTCAGAGAAAGACGCTGGCTCAGTCTGGAAGGCTTTCAGAAAGCTCACCAGCTACGAGCCTAAAACCCCCCACTCAGTGAGTGACCTGCGCCTGGCCAACAACCTGAACGAGTTCTACTGTCGCTTTGAAAGACAATGGGACAGCCCAGAAACCATCCTTCATAACGACCCCCCTCCACAACTCACAACCCCCACCACAGCAGGAGCTCAGGACTCTCAACGACTGTCAGCCACAGCAAAGGAAAAAGGCAGGCTGCAGCGTATCATCCACTCTGCAGAGAGGGTGACTGGCTGCCAACCTGCCATCTCTACAACGACCTGTACACCTCGAGGACCCTGAGGCGTGCAGGTAAGACTGTGGCCGACCCCTCTCACCTTTTTGAGACCCTCCCCTCTGGCAAGAGGCTGTGGTCCATCAGGACAAAAACCTGACACCACAAAAACAGTTTCTTCCCCTCCAAAACAACAAAACACCCAGCCAAATTCCTCGTATGTGTAAATGTACTTGGCAATAAAACCGATTCTGATTCTGATTGAAAAGAACTTACTTCAAATAATAAATATGATACAAATCTTTCAATGGTGTGATGTTGGCTTTCTGAACATGAAATCTTACAATACAAGGGTATATCCTGAACATATAAGGGCCAATAAGTAACATGTTGACCTTTCTCGAGCAGGAGTGCAGATACAGAAAACCTGGAATTATAAAAAGGGTTGCAAAAATAAATACCAGTATATATGTTCTTAGATTCTATTTCAGCCTGCATGTAAATGAAACAGGCCCTGTTCCAGACAAATGATCTGGATAAGGAGTGCTTCTAGTCTATCAGCCAGCTGCATCTGAAAAGTCTGCCAACTGTGTTACATAAGGACTTCAAGCTTGTGCAACCGACTGGCCCTTCTGCATAACATCTGATAATAGACTGGCCTTTCTGTCGAGTAACATGCCCTTGCACAGGTATACAATAAAGTAGAAGAATGAAATACAAACACAGAAAGTGTAGGCTTGAGGCAACACGTTACATGATCAAGGGTTTAGTAATATTTAACACAATTATGATTTGGTCACATAAGTATGACCGGGCTTGTAGTTGCCGTAAAGAGCTTTTATTTTGTGGGTTATATTATCGTTTGTCTTTCTTTCTTTCGTTCTGTCTGCCTGTCAGTTTAACATAATAAATGCATCTTGACTTTAAAGACAGGACATGCCATTTTAAATACCTCACATACAAGAACCAAGAAAAGTAATTCACAGAATAAAATTACAGCTTTTCAAAGTACCAAATGTGTTTTAAAAAGCATAGCATTTAATGTAAACAATACACTTGGGGGTTGTCCTCTCTACCCAATAGGTACCTGCCATTTTCAATCAACTTGTCAAACACTCTTAAAAGGCCTAGGGCAGGATCACATGAAGAGACACTATCAATTTCTAAATACAACAAAAATAAATGTCATCTTACTACAGCTTTCATTGTACGGCCTTTACCAGAAGCCATCCATTTTCTTAACTGCCATTAAATTAGACTATGCTCTAAAACAGCAGACTTGAGTTCTGACGCCTTGGCAGCCTCTCTCAATCGTGTCCTGTAAGATCCTCTCGCTCAGTGTGTCACACACAGTGTGCGGTTACCCCCCCACATATAGACACCCTCAGACTGACCCAAGTAACACACAGAGGACTTCACACATATAACAAAGGACATAGAATCATATTCTGTAAACAAGCAAGCACATTAGCAAACGATCACCACTAATCGAAGGATGGTCTTATCAGTTTTGAATTCCAGAAGTAACAATGAAATAACCTAGCAGTTTAACCTGGTTCACAGTGTGTAGTCTTACCTTAACGTTATCAGACTTCATTTCATTTTCTCCATACAGGCCTTTCATAAAACCAGTGGTCCTGACAACCTGAAAGTGGTAGAAATAAAGATGTCAAACTCAGTTTTAAATTTGATAACATACATTAAGTCTCCATATCTAAAATCTATCCATGTGGTTTTCTTGAATGCAGCACCAGTGTCTTTCTAATGTACGCTTTAGCGATTTTGTTGATATTTTGGAACCGATTTTAACTGTAGCAGAGCGGCTTTTGAGTCCACATGGGAATCACTGTACTACAGTAATTCACAGTTTAGGTTTGAAACCACTATTGAAGGAAAACAGAAAAAATGAATATTTGAAAAAGATGACTTATTATATGGATGCATAGATGTCTAAGGAAAATGCAGTTTCCTTCTTATTTGTGCAGGCAAACACATTACTAACAAGATAAAACACGTCAGCAACATGCCAACACACTTTGCTTTATCAAATATACATGAACATACAGTATAGTGAAATACTAGACTCCTCAACAGGTGGGGAGTGAGAATGAGCTCTCACCTCAGTTCACAAACAGATTTAATCGTGCTTCACACCTCATGTAAAGGGTTCTTTTGTGTGTAAAAGTTATATGACAAAGAAAGACAATGTAGCTGACAAAAAAATATCTACATCAAGTAGCCTAGGTTTGAAATGGGTGTGTAAATGTTGTATTTTCCCCAATCAATTGGAGATCAACACATTCTCTCACACTGTATAAGTCTGCCCAAGTGGTACAGTTTATCCCTTATGCTGTTTGTAAAAGAATAAGAAGGAAAACAAAGTGCTTATAATAAAGGGTAGTTGACCCCAGACTGTACCTGACCTGAGAGTGACAGCTGCTATGGCTAAGCTATAAAACAGCAGACTTGAGTTCTGATACCAGTCACTACTTTCCCCAAAGATCAACCCTGAACACACTCATTAATGTATGTCTCTACTTGTTTTTCAAGCAGCTTTGAACATTACAAACAGAATCAACTGTAACGATGATTTACATATTACTCTGATGGAGATTAAGTATGACGTAAACGTGATCCATATTATGACTATCAAATAGACATGCTGTGATTAACTGCTTTAATCCGTTTTGAATGCTAATTTGGCCAACACAGTACTAAAGGCCAACTCATCATAGTTATCGTTATTTAAAAGTTGACAACATCGGTTTGTTGATTCCTGTGTGGGCTCAGGTCGTGCCTAGCAACAAGACGACGCCGTAGACACGGCTAGTTAGCTAACGATAATTAGGCTAGCCCAGTATATTAATTTAGAAGTATATTCAACTTTTAATTGCCAAGGACCGAAGGCTATTCAGACTATATCTGACAATTGATGTTTACTGTTTTGCTGTTCGACCAATCCTATAAATATTCATACCACGAAAGATCATTTTGGTGGTTCGTGAAAATCTGCAGATGTAATATCATTACTGCGAAGTTAACGCTAGCTAGCTAATTTAGCGTAACTTCCTTAGTTCATGCTAACGTCTGGCTGTTAGCCTGCTAACTAGCTCTCGTGACTATTTTCAATTATCATTAGTCCAGTTGGCGTCAGCCTTTCATAGATAACAACCAAAGATGCTCGTAGTGATAAACGTCAGTTTGCAAACGGTATCCTAACATTAGCACAGCAGTCTCACCTCACTGAAGATGTCGTGTAGGTATCGAAACGGTGGCTTGCTTAGCAGTTTCTCCGTGAGAGGCGGTTTCTTTATCACCTTGCCCAATGTGTCCTGGGTCTTTTTTACCACTGCCCCATTCATGGCAGCACTCGACAGTGCGGTTAATGTCTTTAAACGCAGAAGAGACTACACAATCTAACACAGGCAGAGAAAAACTCGGCGGCTATGTCGCCTGGTTGCTATGTCAATATTCTGCAATCCCACAGTGCATCATGACTGACGACTGCGCCTGCGCCGAGGGCTTACGGTTGCCAAGCACTGTTTATGACCATAGCAACAACTAACAAAGTGCAAAAAAAGTTGGAGGTCGACAGACAGACAGACAGACAGACAGACAGACAGACAGACAGACAGACAAGCAGACAGACGTAACACAAAGACTACTCTTTCTCCACAAATGAATCTGTGTCTGTGAACTATTCCCTAAGTTTGATTTATTTATTTGTAATGCTACGCTCTTCATTAGACCATGTGTGAAACATTGGTGTTCAAGAATAACCAGTTTTGCATCAATCAACCTGTGTCACTAAACAATCTGGATCTCAGTTTTGCTGTGTGTTTCAGTGAGTGTTTAGTTTTCTTTATTTATAGCACATCATATGATATACCTGTTTGGTGAGCTTGGGTGAAGGAAAACCCATCTGACAGAGACAGTAGCCTATAAAAAGGAGTGAGCACAAGTGCTTGTAGCTTAATGCTGTCAAGGTAAGACATCTATGTCTCTTCAGGAGTTAGAACTAGGCTACTTGAATTATAAATGACATTTTCTATAAAAAATGCCTTAGTTGTTTTTAAAAACAGGTAGGCCTAGGTCATCTTATGGAAGTCATTGAAATGTTGCATGTAATTGGTAACCTTTAAGATTACATGTGGTCATTTTAATCTTCATTTTTCACACTAGGTAAGGCAAGGCAAGGATATGTTTTGTGTTCAAATAATATAAATCTGACCCATTGCAGTAGGTATATAGACTGTATTTTCATAACAATAATAAGCCTAAGTAAAGCTTACAAGCACATAGGACTATTTAATATGGATGAAGCAAAATATATTAGTTAAGATTTGATCTGAGGATGAGATTTAAGAATTCTTTCCTCGTCCTTATTTGACATTTATGTACAGTCATTTCAACCAGCCTTGTCGAGCTTGTTTGGTGAGTCAGACTTGCAGAAAGTAGAAAACGGCAGACATCTGTAATGTGGGCTGTAAGAGTGAGCTACTCTGTGATTGCAGAAGGTTGAAACATAATTGTTGTTAAATAAACCTCTCAATGAATTTCCCTCTAATCTAACTCCCAACATTGTCATTGCAGCTCTCCCAGAGGACAGGTCATGATGCTTCGCTGGGTCTTGTTCGCTTTGTTCATTGGTATCTGTGCCGGTGCCAGAGAACAGAAGATAAAGACACCAAAGCCTCAGTCCTTGTCGAGAGGTGGGTGATCCTGCTTTTGTCAGACATGCATAGCTGAATTTAGACATCTCAATAATTAAAAGTAAATTGATTTCATGGCTGAGAGCTTGAATCTGTGTTACAAAACACAAAGTTCAGTATTCTTATTTGTTTTGTTCTGCAGGATGGGGGGATGGTATTACTTGGATAAAAAGTTATGAAGATGGACTGGCGAAGATGGCCAAAAGGTAAGACTGTACACCTTGAAACCTTGAGTCTTTTATGGCATACCTTATTATTATTTGCAGTCAGTCTGAGAGAGGGATATATTTCATAATGAAAAGACTTTAAGGATGATGAGGTGAGCTGGAGTGGAAATTGAGAGCCACATCTGTTCTGTTACTTATGGAATACAGCACCATAACTGTCCTATAAAAGCAAAAAAAATGTATTTTGTTCTTCAATCATCATTTAAAAGCATGCACATGGACCTCAATTTCTCTTGGATAATATTGTGCAAGACTCCATTCACACCCATCATTGTGCTTATTGTGTTGAGGAATGTATTGACTTGTTTCTCTGTGCTTTTACTCTCACAGTAAGAAGCCCCTGATGGTCATCCATCATCAGGAAGGCTGCCCGCACAGTGAAGGTACAGCAGTAACTTCATTTTTCACAGCTGAATAATATTAAATGTAAAACCATAGGCGAGCAAAAACGGCACTGTCCTTTTCACCCAGACTTGGGCTTGGCTTCATGGGGAACACAATGGGTGCGTTCCTTGATACCTGCCAAACAGGCTCTGACAGAAAAGGTTGGAATTATATTCATAAATCACACAGCTTGTTTCCTGACAGTAAGCCCTGTAGAAGTCTGTACTGGGGTTTTCTTTATACATCAACCTTACAGACCACCTACTGGGCAAAATATGGCTCTCATTTTTGACTTTGGTTGTGTTTGAGGAAAACAAACAGAATATTTTGGAGCCTACCTTGAATGCCAACAAGTGCATCCTGTAATCTTAACAAATTGTAATGTTTAGGAACAACTTCAATACATCTGGTTTGATTGATTTATAACTGATTACTCTGTGTAATCACAGCTAAGAACATGGATATCATGGATACGTGGATTTTCTGTTGGTCCAACCTACAAAACGTGTTCCTAACCTGTACAGCAAGTCAAATGCATGGGCCATAACTTTGGTTAGCTTTCAACTGTATGAGTTGTTTAGGATCATCTGGAGTATTACTTCATTATTACTTTTAAGCTTGCTTTTCCTCTAACTCAAACTAAACATACATATTTCCACAGCTCTGAAGAAGGCTTTTAGCAGCGATAAGTCCATCCAGAAAATGGCCAAACAGGATTTCCTTATGGTCAACTTGGTGGTAAGTACATCCATGTCTAATGTAGAAATGAAGAAGAGCAGAAATGACTTAATGCTTCAAGAAGGACTCATGTTAACGTGTAACCCACTGCATTGAGAAGTTACAGGCTAAAGAGTTCTCACAGTGCAATTAAAATAAGTCAAAAATCATAGAATGAATCTCAATAATGTAACAATAGCAAAGAGGAATGGCATCGAAAAGAAACCATCTGAAAAGTACTTTATACATACTGTGTTTGTGCTAATAATAACTGAACAACTTCCTCAATTCTTTACAGGAAGAGACTCCGGACAGTAATATGGCCCCTGATGGCTATTATGTTCCCAGAATCCTCTTTGTTGGTAAGCACTTACTACGAATAGGAAACATGTTTTTTTTATCAGTTTATCAGTTAGATGATAGGATTATAAAAAAGGACAGAAGACTGTCTTTTAGGATTAAATTGAATTTCTCAAAGGGGGACATTTCATTTCTCTGACTTTCTTTAACCTTTGACATCATTTGTCTTTCTTATGATCCCAACACAACTCAAACCTTAGTATGAGCCGGCTGAAAATATTTTTTGATCCAGGGACTGATTTTTGCATTCATTAAAAAATACTATAGCTTTTATCCCTTTTTAGCAGAATATGTTGTCCAGAAATCGATTGATTTAATGGTGGTACAAAGTACAGTAACATGTTCTTAATGAATTTGTAGGAGGTGTTTATTAAGAAAAAGACCAGGTGACTTTGTTTTTCACTCAGTCCTAAATAAGCACCATATGTGATGTCTCCCTCACACCTGTTATCTGTTGACAGATCTTCACTTTTTCTCTTTTATTTAGACGTTGAGTGCTTTCTCTCCCTGTTTTCTAATTAAATAATTCCAATGAGTTGATTACTGAAACAAACTTATTTAAAATGCACAAATAGTCAGATGCTAATTATCCCTCTCCTCAGCTGACCATATAACATGTTCTCTGCAGATCCATCAAAACGTGTGCGTAACGACATTACTGGAAGGTACAGCGATCGCCTCTTCACCTATGAGCCAAAAGACATGGGACTTTGTAAGTGACTTTCCTCCCTCTCTAATGACTCCAATGCTCCAAAAGGGGATGTCCCATACACTCCCAATCTTGAATTGTCAAACAGCAGAAATGAACATGTTTACAGCCTGGTACACGACACGATCTGTACAGGGAGTGATTTCCTTTAATCACTAATCCGTTTTAATTATATAAGGGATAAGAGTTTTCATAATAAGGGGCGTGACTGACAGTCACCTTGTAGTACCCGTTTGTCCGGAGGCTTAAAGCCCATCTCAGCTCCAGCTCTGTACCTGTCACTAGGTTGACTGAAAGTTAGTTTGAGACAGCATTTCCAATATGGCTAACGCCATCGATGGGCTTCATAGGTCTGCTTCAGAAACCAATGCGCATGACATCATTGAGACTGCGTACATGTATATACAGTCTATGATTGTAAAATTACAGATAATATGTCTACATAAGAGTTTGGCACTGCTGGTGAGTAAAACAATGTTAGTTTGAACAATTTCTCAGGAGGCCAAAATCTTAGCAAAAATAAACAGGTGGATCTATTAAAGTCCCCATGAAACAGACCTTCAAAAGCATTTTAATTGGTTGAAAAATCATTAAACACCCTTGAGTGCAGGATGAATCATTAGACATTTGAAACATAACGCAGGAAGAGAAAATATGATCATTTTGATGTGAAAATACTCAGATAATTTATTGTAATATATTACACTAATAAAGGCAGATCATTCACATTTAACAAATGAATGCTGGATTAAAATCAGGACATTAAAATGTATCTTTCATGTCATGGGGACTTTTACCTAAAATTGCACAAAAGAGGAAAAATACAAGGTCCGGCCAGGTAAATCAGTATAAAGCAAATAAATTCAAAATGAAATGTAAAAAAATACAGCCTCAGCAGAAGCTGATGCAAGCGACTATTCACATACATTTGACTGGGCATTTTCACATTTTCACAGTGAACCTGTTGTCGGTGAAGAATACAGTCCATGGAATTTCTTCTGATTATCTTATTTTTCTTCCCTCTTTCCACAGTGGCCAAAAACATGAACAAAGTCAAACACCTGATGCACAATGAACTCTGAACTGGCTCTTTTGGATTCAGTCTATCCTTCAGCAATGCTGGGCTCCCTGCTCATTGATCAGCACAGGAATGGTAACATCTTGTTGAGAGCTCAATAAAATAATTATTATTAAAAAAAAAGATTAAGTGTCCAATTTTTTTACACCATAATAATCAAGACTGGACTTTTAAAGATAAATAATAACTGATTAAAGTTCAAATTGATAATGAACACAATGAACCTGTTAAAATGACAGGAGCTATACTTTGAGAAGATTTCTTGAAGTAAATGGTAAATGGACTTGATCCTGTAAAGCACTTTTCTAGTCTTCTGAATACTCAAAGCGCTTTTACACCCCAGGTCCCAACTACCCATTCAACCCCAATCACACTGGCAGAGGCTGCTACATGTGTGTGAAGTTTCCACCAGTATTAATTGACCCATTCATACATATTTACAAGTCGCTGATGCAGCAGCTAGAGCAACTCGGGGTTTAGTGTCTTGCCCAAAGATGTTTCAAACATGTGACTGCAGGAGCTGTGGTCCTTGGTTGAGAGACTCTACTACTGAGCCTCAGCTGCCCTTGAGTTCTTCCTCAGAGAATCTGGATGAAGGGGTTCAAAAACGAATCATTGGTCCTCACTGACGATGGCTTTGTTGAAGCAAAGTTCTGTTTTGTACATGTCATAGCAGGAAAGTGAAGTCTTAAACCATGTGAACAAGAAAATTGAACAAAACCATCCCAAACTGGTATGTTTAAACCACTAGAGGGCAGCATAGTATTGATGCCTTAAGATGCTCTGGCTCTTTCCACTCTAATCATTTTGATAATAATTATGTTGATTAGGATATACTTTAGGTTTGATTACTTACATTGTATGAAGATGGTTAAGTTTGAAGCATAAGCAATTCCACACTGTAACCTTGCATTGTATGGATATTGTATCAACTCTTCAGTGAAAAAATTGAACAGTTTGTTTATAATAATTTGTTGCACGATGAGAGTCTCTCCTGAAGCCTGACAGTCGTTATGTTGTTGCACTTGATCAAAAGTTCCTGAGCAGTTGTTCAAAGACGTACATTTGTCCTCAGGTTGAATCTGGGTTTCTCTTGCTATTGTTCAGTTCATCCATGATTACTGTGAAACATAAACATCTTTAAATAACTCAGTCCTCCACAGAATGGGCCAGTGCTGAACCTCCAAAAATAGCTCTGATGCAGTTTTCTGCTGTCATAGCTACGATTAATGAGCTCCTTTTAATTGTTGTTTCCCACTGTGGTGAGCATGTTGTGCCTTCACCTCTCGAAGTAAAAGTACGCTGACTGGTACACACATAATATATCAGCAGGGCTGACTATTCTGCAAACTTGCAACGACCCTTAGCTTTCAACGAAAAGCCTTATTAGAGCTAATAAGATGCATCCTGCAACCTATTTATTTTGCATTTCTTTGAAACAAAAACATTTGAAATAGGTCAGTAACCTAAATTCCTTGGCGTTATATCTCTTAACATCTACTGAGAAACGGTTGAATTATTCACACATCCCCTGCATTTGCTTCCTTCTCACTGTCAGCGCAGATATCTGAAGCTATTGTGTTCCTGCTCTCCTCTCGTGTTTTTCAGATTTCTTTCTTTCAGATGGACCCAAGATGATTCTGCAGAAACTCTGGAGATTTTTCCAACTATTTCCCAGAACTACTTTTCTCCAGAAATAGGTTTCAGGGGCTTACACTCCTGGGTTATAACAAATGTGGGTTTTTTTAAACAGACTTTCCTGAATCCTTGGTCTGATAATTCCCTGTTCAACTCACTGCAGAGCTGTTGTAGAGTTCTGTGAAAGGAATTTGCAGCAACAAGCCTTTCATAAACCTCATTCCTCCACAAATTGGCAGATCGCTTCACAAATCTGAAGCATGCCTACCATTAAAAACAAACAGATTTGAGGTTTATTCAATCATGTCAGGTATTCATCTGTCAGGTTTCTCTTGAATGTAAGGTTGTTGTTCCGCCTGCTGCAAACCTGAAGGTCTCTTTTTAAAATTAAACTGTATCCTAGAGTCCCAATCTCCAGTTTCAAGTCCTAACCTTGAACATAAGTATTGTGAGTTCTGCAGGGACTGTTTGGGACTTCAGTATCAAATTTAAAGGTGTTTTGTTTGAGTCACACACCCACTAAAGGGCAGAACGATGGTGTACTATCTCACAAGGTCAGACCTAAATATGCAGATAAGTTCATCACAGTGTAAAGGAGGTGATGCTGTATTATAAACTGCATGGTCATTTAAAACATCAAATCACACAACAAAGGTTCATCTTGTCTTATTTACTATGCTTTTTATTTAAAAAGGTTGTTATAGTTCAATGAGAATATCTTTACAACAGTGTGAGTCTGACCTCTAAATATGAAGCTACAGGCAGGAGACTGTTAGCATACGTTAGCATAAAATGTGTAAGTAATGGGAAACAGCTAGCCTCTGTCAGAAGGTAACATTATCCAAATATCAGAAACTCTAGGTTACTAATAAATACACATCATTTTGTATATTCTTGTGTACAATATCGAGAAAAGAAATCCCATGGTAGTTTTTAAAGTGTGCTGAACTATTTCCTGTCTAGAAGAAATGACTTCCTGGAGTACAACTGATTGGAGATAGAGACAATCGTCATAATAATCTCATCAAACTATATCAACCAACTATTCCTTTTGAAGAAGAAGAAGAAGAAGAAGAAGAAGAAGAAGAAGAAGAAGAAGAAGAAGAAGAAGAAGAAGAAGATATACTTCATTGATTCCCAAGGGAAAATTCCTTGTTCTCTCTTTGTTATTGAACCACACACACACACACACACACACACACACACACACACACACACACACACACACACACACACACACACACACACACACACACACACACACACACACACACACACACACACACACACATACGTTCATGCACATACAGGATCCAATGGACATTCACTAATGGAGGGATGTTAAAGTGAGGGGGCTGCACAGGGTGTTCAAAAAGTAAACTGGCACCTCTTCAGCAACCATTCGTAAATTCCATCGTCTGATGATGACTGTATGAAAGTGATGTATTTGTCTTTGTTTTTCCTTTATGTTCACCACACAGTCCTCCAATCAAAAAAACTTTGCCTGGTTGGGAGTGGGGGCTGTCTGAACCCCTGGGTAAGAGGTTAGTGCTATTGCCTCGCAAAAAAAGGTTCCTATTTTGAATCCATGACCGGACAGGGACCTCCCAGTATAGATGATCTAAGTACTCCTGCTCCAGAGACATGCTCTCTAGGTTGATTGGTGACTCAAACTTCCCAGTAAGTGTGAATGTGACTGGTTGTTCGGTCTCCATATGTCAGCTCTGTGATCGACTTGCGACCCGTACAGGTTGTACCTCGCCTCTCACCCAATGTCAGCTGGAATTGGCTCCATCCTCTGTGACCCTGATCTAGATTAGCAGTATGGATAATGGATGGATCGGTGGATTGGTATTGTAGTTAAAACAGCTCAATTTGTCTGTAAGACACCCGACACTTGAGCTAATGCTAAACTAGTTTCTTACAAATCAACCTGTCCCTAGATATGAGAATACAAAATCATTTTATTTCTCTCATTAAAGGATTGAAAATTTGAGTTTTTGCGCTATTTACTCCTCAAAGAATGTAAAAAGAGGAAAGATGCCTTTAACATACCACTGACTCTTACAGAAGGATAATGGAAGTAACACCAAAAATTCACAATCTATCATTGGGCTATATATATTGCTCAAAAATTGTCCTCTGACAACTTTCCTAGAAAAATTAACGGAAAATTGGACATTGCAGTTCAAAAACAAATTAGGAACACAAACATTTAGGACAACACTGTTACGGAGCATGCTATCACACACACACACACACACACACACACACACACACACACACACACACACACACACAATCTCAGGTCCAAGATTCTTCAGTTTGACTTTGGCGGTGGAGCCGTCTGTGACAAGGGCACTGAGCTATTAGTCGTCGTTTGCACACGGCTCGGACAATTTAGCTATTCAAATAGAGGCGCTTACAGGAAAACAGCTCCTTAATGAAGAGGTGGCTGGGTAATATGGCATAAATCTATTCTTTTATTCTCCCCACACATTTATGAATACACACTGCCTCTATGCTTATAGAACCATTATGTATACCTACGCATATGAAATCTTAAGCACACAGTTTTACACACACACACACACACACACACACACACACACACACACACACATACACATACACACACAAATATACAAATATATATAAAAGGGCAGACTGATATTATAATGTGCTCTGGAGGAAACTAGTGGCAATTTTCGCCACGTAAATCAAAAAAAAAGGTCAAAATGCAAATGTCAGCTTTTCCCTGTCGTGCCTTTTTAATTATTCTGTCAGGTTCAAAGAGTCTTCATCAGGAAGGAGCGTCTGTGACAAAGGAAGGCCTGAGCTCACAGATAAGCTCAATCTGCGTCTCCTCTTGACACTTTCTTCTCTATACTTAGCCTATCTGCACTCCTCTCACACACACAGCCGCACTTAGCATTACCTCAAAGTGAATTACAATGTATCAGTGTGAACACGGTGCCAAAGACGTGCTTTAGTAATTACCAGCTGACTGAGTCAGTTCATGAACACCTTAGGGTGTCTTCTTGTTAGCACGTTTTGAACACTCAGGTGATATAAGATAAGTCCAGTAGAATTGGATTGTATAAAATAAAGTGAACTTACAGATCTGTTTTAAGTTATGGTTCTGTAAAGACAGATTCCTACATGACAAACTTCAGTTTTTTTTGCAGGCATTTCAATTCAATAGCTCCAGATGAAGGCCACAGCACAGCCAAAATGCACTGCAGTTATTTCTCTTTTTTCTCTTTTGAACTAAACCTTTGAGAACTCAACAGCTTCTAAACTACCTTGGATTTCCTTCTTTTTGTTTTTAAACTTCTTTCTCTGACTTTCTTCATTCCCTGAGCCTTTTTCAACTCAATCAAAAAAAGAAATCCGAGGCAAAACCTGGTTCTCAACACAAAAAGCGACACTCGTAAACAAACCATAACATAGGAGGAAGAAAAATAACGTTCTCCTTTTTCATGAAGCAACAGCATCATCATAGAGAAAAAACATAATTAAAACAAAATGAAAGAAGAAAGAAAAAAAGGTTTACATTTTTGAAAATGATAATTCAATTTTGCAATAAAATAAAAGCTCCTGGGGCCTGAATGTACTGGTTGTCTTTTACTCCATGAATGACCTTAGCTTGAATCCTAACATGTAAAACTTTCCTTTTTCCAAATCTCAGCCATTAAAGTGTAACTGCCTGTGGACTAAATCAATAAAAAGCCATGCTTTTCACAGTGGAAATGCTGTTTCATGGTGTGATGATCACCGGGACCTCAGGCCTGCTGCTGACTGTCCCACTGCAGCTCATTACTGCATGTTCCTCCTCTGTCGCTTCATCTGTGTTTCAACTATTTTGGCACTCACTGCACTTCCATTTTTTAATATACTTTTGGACTTTTTTTTGTTCACTTTGTGGTCTCTAGTTAGTTTAACTCTTATCTACAAGCGTCTCCATTGCTGCATCTTTCATCACATGTTTGTTAAAAGGCCTGTATATACATTACATGGGCATCAGGGGTCATTTGGGTGATTTAAAATGATTTATTATTCACTCCTGCAATATAACTTCTTTATAAAACCTCTTTACTTTCTGTTTAACTAACACGTTCCCTCACAATGGAATCAATTTGAATTTTCATAAACACATTTCTACCCACAGACTCCCTTCACACTCGTCTTTTTACCTTGTGCTCAGTGACAATGGCCTGGATGCTACCATTGTCACACACACTCATGAAAACACACACACATACACATACACAAGGTCACAGAGGTACTCTAGCCAGTGAGTAAGAGGACACTGCGGTGGGCCGAGCTGGAGAGCGGTCCCGCCATGTGATTCGCCACATACATCAACTCTGCTGAGCAGAAAATTGAAATGGAAATGTGGGCCTTGAAAGAGTGTGGCTCCCATTTAGCCCTGGACCAGAGCTAATGATATGTCATTTCTCTCAGGGGCATGAGCCGCTGCCTTCGCTCTAACACTCTCATCCTGCACTGGAGGGGGGCTGGGCAGCTGCACCATCCTCCACTGTATACTCTGTCCATTTACATGTGTGAGTTGAAATCCATATATGTCCTGTACATGGTTTCTGTTTCACTTTAAATCTAGCAGGAGGTTTTTTTTGTTTACAGGGAAGCGTATGTTGAGCTGCAGAAATCTGTCAGGAGGCTTCTCGTTAAATGTGTGAATGCTTTAAATATTTATTGAAAGATGCTCATTAAAAGATTTCACTGCTTTCAACATGACAGATTGTCCACAAGACGGCATAGCTGACTGCTTTCATCCTTCAGCTTTCAAAACGGGGTTTATATGATGTTTAAAGCACGTTTTCACTATGTTTACTGTATGTCAAGAATTATTCAGATTCAGGGGAAAAGTTTGACATATCTAATAAAAAAGACTTCTGCTCAAATCGCTGTCAAATTCCACCAGCGCCGAGTTACAAACCAAATGAATTTGTAACTCTTAAACTTCACCCCATGAGTATTTGATGTGCATGGCTGCAGTCCACTGTAAACAGCACATGGTGTTAAACGCAGGACTTGCACCCTGACAGATATGGTGATATGAATGTTTATGTAAACAGCAGGGCGGCGGTTAACACTCAGCAGATGGGTCCTGAATTATTGAAGAGCAGAGAGTTTCGAACATGTTTTGGTCTTCTCCTTTTATTACAGTTTCAATCTGCTTTTTCATGAGCTTTCATCATGTCAGCGGAGTGTTTCAAGCAGTGTGATGTGTGATTTATTATTGATCTGATGGCAGGATCTGCTGGGATACTTACACAGACACAAACACACTCATGTTACACTTTGGAAAAGATTCTCTACCTGCTGGATGCCCTCTGCTGTTCAGTATGATGATAGAGAATAGATACAACACCTTCTGCCCCTTAAGAATGTGGAGCTCATAAAATTTGATGGATTTCCTGTTTCAATTCATCACATTTTGACAGAAAGTTTTCATGACGTCATGAAGTGGAGAGGTGGGATGAAGAGGGGGACTAGGGGTCAAAGGTCACAGGTGACAGAAGGTGTTGTATCTATTCTCTGATGATAGAGGGCTAGGTTAAATGATAAAAAAGTAAATATTATTTTTCAGCATAAGTCTTTGTTGAAAGGACCAAGAATCTCTCAGCTAAACATCAAATACAACATCATGTTTGTGAAGTTTGTAGCCAGTTCTAATAGTAAAATAAAATGTAAACCAAACACACACACACACACACACACACACACACACACACACACACACACACACACACACACACACTGAGAGAAAACTCGATGACCTGACTCGACTCCCTGTGCGAGGTTCAAGATTAAAACCAGCAGAAAAATGCATGAGACGCTCCCGTCTGACTAATCCAACCTCACCTTGAGTCTGATTGACACTAAACACGTTTGCAATTTGAGTCTGCATAAATGTTCCTCTCAGAGAGCAAAACTAACTACTCTGCTGAATATGGAGTATGACAGCTACAAGGAACACATTCACAGGAGGTATTTTGAACTCTCTTACGGAGTAACTGATTCATAAACAAATATTATTCTCCAAAGATGCAGGATCCTGTGTGATTTTAAAGATGTGTAGGGGGGAATCAATAAAGATGAAGATCACTAATAAAACATAAAGCTCTCCAGACGTTACTTTGTTGGATTTATATCCTTTAAAGGTGTGTATTGAAACAATGCTGAACATGGCTTCTATAGTATATGTGTGAAATGCTCTGCTAAGAGCGGCAGTCAAGGATTACTGTTGTTTCTCCAAGGCTGCTATATTCACTGCCTCTTACCTTTTTTAATGTTTAGTCTTTTTCTCTGTCCTTTTAATGCCTTGCTGCATAACCAATCGTCCTTCTGGGACAAACAGGGTTGAAGTAGAGTTGAAATCTTTAGAGTATGTATACTGTAGAAGATATGCTCAGTTATAGTTAGTATAAAGCCATGCTGCTTTTCTTACCTCACCTCACCATCAGCTGGGTTGCTGAGTTTTCTGTGGTTCATAAGTTTCAATAAGGACATTTAGAAAGTCAGGTACTGTCCTCTACTACAATTTTACTTCATACTATGTACATCTACTTTTTTGTACTTTGACACTAAATGTGTCTTACTGTGTAGTTCTTAGTAGATTTGAGAAACTGATTTTTTAAACAAAACATTGAAACTAGGAAACAAAATATGACCTGTCTATGGAGGGTTAGCAGTTCCACTAATAAATGGTCAGCTCTTCTACTCAGGTTCAAAAGGGAGGACTACATTGTTAGACAGAGAAAAGGTTGACATTATAAGTACAAAGTTAGTTTGAGTTGTGACATTTTGTTTTGAAATGGTTGGATAAAGCCGCCCAACTGTAAATGAACCAGTTCATACGAGCTCTACAAGCTACAAGAGTAAAATGCTGCTCATCCACCATAGCACAAGTATTCATAATCTAATAACTTGGGGTGCCGGTAGCCTAGCGGTTAGTGCGTGCGCCCCAAGTACAGAGGCCCAGACCTGGGGCTCCTTTCCCGCATGTCATCCCTCACCCTGGTTTCTGGCTCTATCCACTGTCCTGTCTTTAGAATAAAGGCATAAAAAGCCAAAAAAAGAATCTTCACAGACGAACTGGTGCATGTTTCCGATAACACCTCTGTACCTTTATATGGGATTTTGAATATAGGGATTTTTACATGTAACGTTTTAATTGTTGTACAAGTATTTTTTATTTAACCTGGGTTAAGGATCTTTGTCCTTTTTCCACCACTGAGGAATCTGACACTGACAACATCACTGTCCTTGCTGTAATTGAAGCAGCAGCTTCAAGAAAAGCAGAGAGAAATAAATTTATCCATGATTCTCATTGATTTGTCTTCCTGTAAAATACACAGGCTAAAAGCATCAATATGATGATGCAATTAATCTCATTGTCTTTCATTCAGGACATATCAAATACAGTTCATCTATGTAGACAGCTGCCATCCAGAAATGTGATTAAACGTATCTATTGCTGCGTTCCATTTACATCGGAACTGGGAAGTCGGAGCTGGGAATGACGTCACACCCGAGTTGAGCGTGTTCCAGTTGTATACGTACAGTCTATTGTTGTAAGTCGGAAAAGCAACATGGACACCTCCAGGAGTACCTTTGTTTTGTTAGCTAATACCAGACGATAACAACACACTGCATGATAATTTGTGCACAAAAATAACATGACAACATGTCCACAGATAGAACTTGCACGATACTATCAGTGTGATTGATTTAATCACACAAAAAGAGGAACATTCGGCTAAAAAACACTATAGTTACAGCTTTAACGTACGGTTGATGCACGTAGCAGCCATGTTGGATTTTAACTCGGGCTCCTCCGACTTCTCCGAGTTTCCGACTAGTAATTACGACTTCAGGGGGCGTTCCAGTTGACACTTCCGACTGGGAACTCGGAATTTCCCACTTCCCAGTTCAACTGGAACGCAGCATTAGTGATCCACTCAGTGAGCAAATTCTTAGTTGTTATTCAGACACACAGACATCCACACAAAGAATCCAAACCGTGTGCAAAAGTAAACTAAGAACTCTTTTATTCTTTTTTGTTCATTTTATATATCTATCTTTAGATGTTTATTTTCTTTTTTTTTTATCTACTCGAGTCCTTTAAAAGTTTGTCATCATGCGAGGTGCAGCTTCAGTGTTGGTAGTACATGCAAGGTTGTGGATTTTTGTCGGTGGTTTTTTCACACATCGGACAGCTGGAGAGAGAGAGAGAGAGAACGGGCATCTGAAACCCTGAGCGGACACACATCGACCACTCTGGAGTCACCCAAAAAAAACAGGAAAGAAAAGAAAGATCCCCTACAGACGCAGCTGCATGAAGGGATACTGACCATCATCGAGGATTCACAAAAGGTTAAGCAGAAGCAGTTCAGTTCTTGCTGTGATAGTTGCCATCCAATCCAGAGACAGGGACGGTTTTATATCATGACATCATCAGTTGACATCGTTAGTGCAGTCAAAGGAGAAAAAAATAATCTACAAGCAGGCAGTCTTAAGGAGTGAAATATACAAAATAAAACCTCAGACAGCTTTGTAGAGAGAGAAAAACACAGAGGAAGAACAGAGAGTGGAGGAGCAGAGGAGGGGGGGGGGGGAAACTTCATTCAGACTCCTGTTTGTGACGGCTGACATTAAAGGAGACATCAGGAGTATTGCTTGTGACTTTGGTCTGGGTCTATTTGTCAGGGGGGGGCTTTGGATCCTGACATTTTCAGTGATTATTTTTGGAACCAAATTTCAAAGTTTCCACCTTCAAGTCGACACTGGTTGATTCCACTTCCTGCTGTTCTAATGCTGACTTATAAAACAACCAAATATATACGTAAAAAAAAAAGTACATTTATGACATCACACGTGCCAGCTGGTGGATGCCACTTTTAGCTGAGACACCATACAGTGCATATTTTTCTTTTGTATAACATAGGTGGCTACAATGGGGACGAAGCCTGTTAACCCCGGCAGTGTTAGTGCCATGCTTTATGGTGCCCGGCGTGTCACAGAGAACCACGAATTAACATCTTCACAATCCCAGCAACACGTGACAGAGTCCAAACAGTTTCCAGATGGGATGAACTGATTGTACAGGTAACAGATTTTGTCATTTTTTTGTTGTTGTTCCTTATATACACAGAAATACTTCACGGCAGCAGTAATGATTGCAGGTCACAATATACACGTGGCCACCGACAGCTACAGATGCACTAAAGAAGCCTGACAATTCATTTACCCCCCCACCCCACATACTGGTAGAATATACAGATTTTGTACAAATCAAAATACAGTGTTTAGAGGATATACAAAAAGCAAACAGTAAAGGGTTGATTTTTAACAGGAAAAAGGGTGAGATATTAAAAAAAGAGAGAGGGAAACACAGATGGACATCATCATCTTTGGTGAAGATTCCACAGAGTACGCTTTGACACACACATACACGCACTAGCATACATGTTTCATACAGCTGGGAATATGGATTCACTCCGGTTATTTCGAAACACGTCCTCGTTTACAGATTTAAAAGACGAGGACGTATTCAGGACGTAAAGATGGCAGGTTGGATCACAAAGGTGTTCTTTAAACTAACGTGTCTGCAGATGGAGGAGAGAGCAGAAAGGAAGTGACATCACACTGTGATACATTTGGTTATAACCTACTGGTTTATCAGATATTTGCATAAAGGGAATGCATGTTATTGTACTGGACCTCTGTTTTTTTTTTTTAAATCATATGGAGGGATTACAACATGTTAGCATTCCAGGCTATCACTACAGACTGTGTTGCATCTAGTGAATGTAACGTCATATACTGTGTGAGTCTCTACAGCACATAGACCATGCTTTCTATTAATAGATCAACTGACAGCTACCATGAATCCCTGCCACAAAGTTACGTAGTTACAAGATCTGAGAGAGAGGTCTGTTTATGTGGTTTTCACTGCAGTACTATCCCCGATCCTCAAATGCCCCCAAAAACGAGAAAACAACAACAATGAAACAAACAAACAAACAAACAAACAAAGAAGACGGCCCCTTTTCCTCCCTCCCCCTGAAACAAACAATCCCGAGAAATCTAGAAAATAGAGACAAAGATTCAAAGCTGCCTGTGGAGGAAGATGCTGGCATTCACTCAAAAAAATCATTCACTGATGGACGCTCTCCACCACGTGTTTTTCTTCTACTCTGTACGCCTCACAGTTCAGTTCCCATGCAAAGCCATGGCTTGGATTGAGGAAAAAATACAACGTGCAGCCACTCCAAAAAGCTTGTCCCAAGACCCAGGCGAGGAGGAGGAGGAGGAAGAGTCATGGTCCCCTCCCACGGTTCAAGTATGGAATGAGAGTGACATGAAAAAAACGTACGCAACAAATGCATGAAGAAATGGAAAACATAAAGAACAACAACAAAGTGCTAATCTGCTCTTCCCAGTCAGTGAATCACACAGGGCCACGGTCTTTAGTCACATTTTTGTCTTTAATAGAGGGGCTACGAACAGTCTCACCTATGGACCGGACCAAATAGCACATAACTGTTCTACTTTCTGTTCTCTTTCTTTTTAATACTAGATTTACATCCTGAAGATTTATGCATATTTAAATTACCTTTCATGGTTCAATTTAGCTAGTATATATATATATATTTTAGGTCCATACACATGGTTCTAGTGAACAAAGATCCTGTGTTTCTAGGCTACATTTAACCCTCATCGATCAAGAAAAATAGACACAACTCAATCATTTCAACTTTTACATCTATGGCATGAAAACAGAATTTCTCTGGGAAACATAAACAACTCAGACATGTAAAAAACATGGTTCCAGTTTTAAAACAGAAAACAAGCAGATGAAAAAAACATCATGGGTCAAACTCATAATAAAGGACAAAAATCAACATGATGCTTAAAGACAACGTGAGGCAGACGTCCTCTGAGGAATGACAACGATGAGCTATGGATGGTTCGTGACACTACGCACTTATTTCCACAAGTACAAAGTGCACGTGTGTGTCGACACATGGGACGGAGGTAAGTCTCTCTGTGGGCTTCTTGCTTTCAGTCCTGGGTCAGGAGAGGAGGAGTGGAGAGGGTTTAGGATTCCCATGGTCCCTGGACTCCCTCAGGAGCTGTGGGTGAACTGGTCTTGCTCGATGGGCTTTTTGACCCAGGCCCCCAGGCCGGCCTTGTGGAAGGCTTTGATGAGCGCCTGCTTGGCAGAGTGGTACTCTGTGGCCGCCTGCTTGGCTTCATGGTAGGAGCTGGGCTTCAGCACCTTGATCCACAAAATGGACGACAACTAACAGGGTCAGAAAAAAGATGAAAACAGGATTAAAAATGAACGAGTCATCATCTAAACATAAAGGGTGGCTGTATATGGTGATACTATAACACTGAGTGGATTTTGAATGAGACAGGCCAAAAATAATATTGATTAAAGTACCTTGGAGTGTAGGCGCACCCAGCGGCTGTAGAGGGCGTGCTTGCAAAGACGTGAGGCGCGGCCCATGTCGTCCTTGCCTGTAGTTGCATTAATTACCTCCAGCGCCTGGTCACCCACCGTCCAGTTCACGCTGAAGTTGGGGGCCTTCCCCGGCTGCCTGGCTTCTGCATTACTTATACCTGGAATAAAAAATTATGTGTCACAGACTTAACAGCACAACACAGAAAACGCTCCGTTCTAATACTAATTTAATTATTTTTTTTAAAAAAACTACTTTTTTTAATACCAGGGCAACAAAAAAAGAAGTCGTAGGTACAGAATATTGGGAAATTTCTTGTTATGAATTAATAAATATAGCAGGCCAACTCATTCACACTGACTTGCACAAATACGTTGGCAACATTTCAGTATTGAAAAGTACTCCGAGTCTGAAATCTCTTTTAAATCCTTCTTAAGACATACTTTTAACGGCGAGCCTTTCTCGATTATTTCTGATCATAACTGAATTTTTATTCTATTTTATTGAATTTAAATGGAAAAAAATCATTTAAAGCTTAACACAGCAACACAAGCCATTCTACTCCAAGGCATTGATAAAACAATGGAAAACAAGAGAACCAAGCAAGTTTTTCCTGTTCATTTTCTAGTTGTCATGCTGGGTAGAAACTAAATATCATCCACCGAGGGGGAATCTGAGGTCAAAGCCTGCTCTCTTTCAGCAAACCACAGGGCACAGGCCTCCACAGTACCTGAAGCATAACTGTGAGATATATGGACGCCATAAATTCAGGTTTCTTGCACTGTGTGTATGTCAGTGTGTGTATGTGTATGTGTGTGTGTGTATTAAGCTTCTTGGTTCCATTTGGCAGCACTTGTGGCAGCAGATGATTTAAAGGGGATGAAATCCTTAGTGCTCTAACACCACAGTGCTTCACCGCTAAAAACTCTCTAAAGCGGAAAAGGTTAATAACCTCCTACCATTATCTCCTTTACCCGCCATTTAGGGAGCAACCAGAGGGGAGGAGCAGGGGGAGCTGATGGCTGCTTGTCATCCAGAAGATATAAACCAATGACCACAATGTCCCTTCACCAGGTTAATGCAGACTGTTAGAGTAGCCATTGCTGTGATCAGCTGTTAAGCTTTAGACTTTTGCATTTAAAGACTGAGAAGGGTTATGCCTTTTAGGCTTTCATAAACCAGTACAAAGCTAACCATTAGCTTAACTACCTACACCAGTCATAAGTAACTACACCATTAACAGCTTTAACACAAATCATTTCCCCGCAGTGTGGAAGTTGATCCTGGATGATGCCAGAGTTAAGGCTAACATTAGCTATTAGCTATCGATTTGGCTCGAGTATGACTTTAAACTCAATTCAACCAAGTAAAAATTACATATTATAGTTAGCATCATGCTAAAAGCCCTCTCTTTTGTTAAAATAATAATCATTATAGTTACAAAGTCTGGGTCTCTATTTTTCTCTAGCAAATATAACATGTGGACTCTAATCTGCAAGACAAGAACCATATTTACATTTTTGCTAGCATGATATCATGTATGTAGCTCTGCAGTGCATATTGAGTTCCCTTTACTTGATTCTGTATTTAAAAAGTTGGAATTGTAGTTTTAACCTTGTTGCAAAAAATATCATGACCTTAAATCGGTTTTATTATCTGCTGCTATGTGTATAAAGTTTGTGAGAAAGAAGTAACAAATGGAAGGACTAGCTACAGCTAGCTAAGGGGAAACAAGAGTAGACGAACAGTCAACATTTTTTTTACTTAGACGTGTGAAAAAAAGGGAACTCTGTAAAGTGATTGATCTCCCTTATGCATGGTTCTGTTTTAAGAAAGGAGGTTGTAAAACTGAAAAGTCAGTTAGCTAATCAGATAGCTAATGTTAGCTTGATTAGCTAGCTGGTTAACCTATTGTTTAAAAAATAACCACGACTTTCAGTTTCATTGGTAAATCTGTGGCTTTGTGTGTTTCATTCGAGAGACGAAGGAACGTTTTACGGGATTAGCAACAGCTAGCTATAGGTAAAAAGGTTTGGGCAAACAAAAGTTATACTTTCCCTGTAGGTTGTAGGTTTACAAAAAGGTTTGGAAAATCTAACACTTATACTTACACTCATAGTCACATATAAATCCATTTATCTAAATGTGTAATATTAAAAATGTGTAATTGCTGCTTATTTTTCTGGTGTAATCATATTTCTTCATATATATCGTGTTGTATATTTAATTATATTTAAAATGTACATATTTTACTTATTACTTACTTCTATTTATTTCCTATTTTCTCCATATTTCTATTCTGTAGAGGAGCAACTGGAACGCCCACATTTCCTCCAGGGATTAATGAAGTATTTCTGATTCTGATACATGCTAATGTTTAACAAATAGAGCAAGCAGAGGACAAAGACTGAGTGCAACGTCCATATGGCCTTTATAAAAAGGTCAAGCTAATGCTGAACATTAGCACAAAGAAAATGATAAAGCTATTCAAATTCCACATGAAGAAGGTAAATGTCAGCTCAGACCAAACAGAGGAGAGAAGCAATAACTGTCTCCCTGCTGTGGAGTGACTAGTGAGGATGGATAGATGTGTTTACCCATCAGCATAAGCATCTTCCTCTTTGATATTTACACAGCTTGAGTTTGACTGGCAGAGATAAACATGGAGATTCCCTCAAAATAGAATCATGCTATTACTTTTGAGAGCTCTTAGCCGAAATTGTATCAGAGGGAGCAGTTATTTATTTATTTGCCCACCGCTGAGTAGAGGCCTGTTGAGATTGAACTGCTGTGGCAGGTCCTCGATCTCTGCGATGCGCTGGTACATGGCCCTTGAGAGGTGGTCAGCGTGGTAGAGACTGCCGAGGATGATGCTGGAGAAGTAGATTGGTTCTGTGAAGTAGCTCATCAAAGAGCCCTGAATGCCCACCACATTCCACCTGTGAAGAATGAAAAACATGCGGATTAGATAAACTGCAATGGGGGGGAACTGTTGCCAATATGCCTTTATATGTACGTGACAGTTAAATGGAAAACACCTCAGTTCAAGCTGCAACCTGCTGCATTAAATGCCAATCATTAGTCAGGAAGTCTTGGAAACAACAGTCAAACAATTCACGTTCCTGAGCTCTTTAAGCTGTTTTCACAAATGCACTCCTGACACTATAATGACAGGTTTTGCATTTTTTTCAGTGTTTACTGTTATCTGACATATCCACAGTATCAACAAAAGAGTGGAAAAGATCATGCTAGTGAACTGAAATCATTATAAAACAGCTTCATTGCATGCAAGAAGATTGCACCAGTCATGTACTGGTTGCATGATATAAACATTAATACCCCTGCAAGCTTGCTTGCGGTTCATTTTCCTACTGTGTTAGGATCATCTGTCCCCGACTTAACACTGAAATCATACTAGGGGGCTGGCAGGAAAAAGTCCAGGTAAAGTAGGGGTGAAAAATGTGACCCTTAGCGTTGAAAGAGAAACAGGAAACACCATCTTTCTTCCAACATTTTCTCCATTTTCTTTGTAATTGTTAAAACAAACTGTGACCTCCTGGTTGTTTTAACCATCAAGGTATACTTCCAAATAAGTGGATGACTTTCAACAGTTGCCACTTAACCCAGTTTCCACCAAGCGGTCCAGTTTGGTTCAGTACAGATTGGTACAGTTTGTTAAGGTACCCTGATCTTGCCTGCGTTTCCACAGCCAACATTACCATTACTTTGTAAGCAGAGTGTAAGCTAGATGGCGACGTCCACTACGTAAGAGCGTGACATCGCTGCAGTGCAACACAATGGAGGACGTCCAGCAGAGACCTCCAGAGTCCAGCAGAGACCTCCAGGGTCGTCCATCAGGCAGTGCTAGGTGCTGATATTAGTCATGATAAACAAAAACAGCCATGAAATGAATCTCTCGAAATCCACAGGATATTTAATCATGGCGTTTTTTGTGTTCGTTCTTTATTACCGCTGTTACATGGGTAGCGATGACTCTTTCGAATAATCAACGGACTGAAGTGTGTCTAGCTCCAGTCTTTAGGATCAGATCGGTACGCTAGGCACCCCAACAGAAGGGTAGCAAAAAATTATGACGGCTCAATTATGTTGGTACCATTCCCAACATTTGACAGCGGAAACGCCAATAAATGCTACCATACGGAAACGAACTGAACAGGACCGCTTGGGGGAAACGGGGCTTTAGAAATCATTATAACTGTTCTAAAAAGGGCTGAGAGTCTGAGCTTTGAGTTGACGTGTGTTGTGAAAGATAAAAAGGGGGGGCAGTTTTTTAAGCATTGAAAAGTTAAGAAGCAGAATATACAAAGATATATAAAAATGTTTTATGTGCACGAGTTGAAACAAACATACAAGCGCACAAGCACAAAGAATACATCAGTACATCAGCAGTCAATGCAACCCACTACACACAATCGCACACAATCCTACAGCTGTGTTCACTCCGAGGTATCCAATTTCATTTTCTACAAACTTCTGTGTATTTCTATGTTGTGTTATTAACCATCTCTCGCCAGTCATTTTCCCATTGACATGCTCTGTGAAGCCTGCCCACCAGAGAGGGGGAGAGAGAGAGAGAGAGAGAGAGAGAGAGAGAGAGAGAGAAAGAGAGAGAGAGAGATGAAAAGAGAGAAAGGGGGAAGGAAGCAAAACAAAAAGCAGGGAGGGGAGGAATACAGTGAGGAGTGAGACAAAAGAAGTGGGGAGAAAGATGAATGACAGTGGGAAGAAAATGAGAGAACAGTTGGATACAGATGAAATATTGAAAGAATGAAGTTGGGTGTTATTCTATACGTTAAGACCAAAATAAAAAAGAGTTAAGATCAGTTCAGTCCCTACATTTTTTACCCTACGATATCTATAGCTCTCGCCTTAAGCCCTTTGATACGTTGGCACTGTGTTATTTAGAATACAGTATCGTAAAAGGAGAAACAGTGTGTCTGTAAGGGACTATTTTCAGATGCGAATTAAGAAACATTTAGTTACTAACCAAGTATCAGGGGCAAAAAGAGGGGGTGTAAGTTGAATTAAGTTTACAGAAACTACAGTTAGAAAAGGATCATGCCATCCACTGTAGAAGAAAAGCTCGATCATTTGTTGAGCCACAGAGCTCAACTGGGCCAGCTTAATAATGATTTTATAAGGACTGAATGATTGAACAACTTTAGCTTGAAGGACTAACCAAATTAATAATGACACAAAGTGACACTGAGCTTTTCTCGTTCCTTCTTTGCCTTTAGGCAGACTGTGTGAGACTGTGTGAAATTACCAACATGGACCAAAAACAATGAAGTATACGCAAGCAAAGACCCGAGGCTACTTAGAGGGGCCGCTGTTTCCATATGCAATATACTCTCTGTATATGTGTGTGTGTGTGTGTGTGTGTGTGTGTGTGTGTGTGTGTGTGTGTGTGTGTGTGTGTGTAGCTTAGAGCAGTGGAGGACACGTTCAATACATTCGAATAGCTACATAATATTCTGTGCCGTCCACAAAGTGTAAAAGTACATTTTTCAAAACAACACCAGGATTAAAAAAACACTCAAAGTATATACAAAGAACCACAAACATGCAAGGGCACACATATTGAGTTATGTTTTCTAAGGCAGTCGATTTCATTCTCGTCAAACTTGACTGTAACACTTTGTGGTTATCTTATTCAGCATCGTGTGCACAATGAGTCAGAGAGCAGGTGAACAAGTCCGATTGCCAATGCAATCAAAAGCACATAAAGACGGGAGGAAACAGGACAAACAGAGAGAAATAACCCATGAGTGCTTTGCCTGTTTGCTAATGAGCTCAATCAAATATAAGGGAAACGATGAACACTGAGGCAAAGCACTGCTCGTTCTCGCCGAGGCCTCGGGGCCGGGCATGTAATCAAAGCAAAATGAGAGGGGAGAAAACAATGTGCAAGGAGGGAACATTACGGGCACGGTCAAAGTATGCCAGTCAGTTAGTGCTGTATTAAATAGCAGCCCTGCGGCTAACAATCACTCACATGCGGACTGGAGCAGGTGGACAGCAGATCCCTCACCTGGCAAATGACTGTTTGGCAAACTGGGAAGCCTTAAATAGTCTTTTCCTTACAGTTGAAGGACGCGTTTAAAATACTAATCACCTATCGTACCTGTAAAGGAGTAATTTTGTGATGCTCCGATTCAAATTGCAACTACAGCTGAGATCCATGTTTCATTATTTTCTTGTAATCTACAACTTGGCCTTAACAAACCCTCATGACAAACTTATGTTGCCCTCTACTGACTTGGATCGCTCCATTTTAGGACATTAACACAAAGTCTAAATCTGTAGTGCCAGCGCTGTCTGCCTGAAAGTGCAACATCTCATTTTTTACACAACAAACAACATTTGCTACACAGTCTACATCACCCTCATCAAATAAACGCTCAGTAGTCAATCACTCAGTTCATTTGGGGAAGGTGTTATGATCCTGAACGGAGAAGGAAAGAGAAGAGGAGGGGGGGGGGAAAAGGGGGCTGCTTCTGAGAAGAGTTATGGAGAAGCTTCATGGTTCATCAAAAGAGAAGCACAGAGTTGCCTTGAACATGGACAGAGACTAAAGATGCTTTGATCTGCCTGCAAAAAAAAATGATCTAAGGACAAGAGGATCCATCAATTCAGCCGTCCCTGACACTCCCAGTAGAAAATGATAGACTGGAAATGACAAAGTGATTCATTGCAGCGTGGGTAAATAAAACACACACACAAAAAAAGAGTTTCATGACACATGAAATATGTTTCTCTTTGGAAAACTCAGGATTTAGTGCAGATTTCTAAGTATGAAAGGAAAGAGAAATCAACATAGTCAATGTAGAAGAACCTTTAACCTGCATTCTTTCTAACTAAGAGGAAACTCTGCTGGTTAAAAAAGTACCAAAGTATGAAATGATATCATGAGTCAACGACGTCTAACTCTTTGTATTATTGGTAATGATTTATGGTCTCCTTGGCTAGTTTCAGTTCTTCTTTAAAACAGCATGATGTTAATTATTATTATTTTTTTTAAATAGCCGTTTAGGGTAAAAAAAGTGAATGACAGTTTACTACTTTATCAACCTGTCAGTCAGGATAGAGGAGGTCAAACAACGACCCCACGATACGATAACTATCACGACACAGAGGCACACATGTCGTGATATACATTGATTCTGGATAGTTACCATGTCCTGCACAGAATTCACTACAACAGCTGTTCTTTACTGTTGAGAATGACAGCAGAGGCATTAGTTCAGGTCCTCAGAGATCCTAAAATACATTCAAATATTTTAATCCCAGAGCTATGGCTATGGTGTTACTGTGAACTGCACCATAGGTCAATCTTTCAAAACGGACAGCTTTGCAGCCGTATTGATTCTGTAACATCTGCATCGATAAATGCATTTGCAAGGAGCACATGACGATATATTGCCGTATCGATTGTTTTGAGCACAGCCCTATTATTCACACTCTTGTGGATATCACACTTTGACTCTAACAAACAAGATGGCTACGACCAACAGGTCGACCTTCATGGTAATCCGAAAACTGAAGGCAAGGCAGATCATGTTTATTTATAGAGCACCATTTATAAAAAGAGCAAATCAAGAGCTTTGCATGGTTAGAAAACAGAGCATTCAGAACATTATTGAGGAAAATGAGACATTCAAAATAAAATATATTAACATATAAGAAGGGTTCTAAACAGATTAATGCAACAGTTTAAGTTCCTTTACACTTTGTCAATTATAATTTACTTTAGTTTTGAGCTTTTTCCCACTTTTTCATTAGGTCCTTGAACGTTTCTCTTAATCTGTCCCACACTCTGAATAATTGCAGATTTTTTTAATCTTAATAGTTTTCTTTTTGCAATATTTGGTCCAATCAGAACAAAGCAACAGTATATGTTTAAGCTTAATGTTCCTCTCACTTAACTTTTAAATGTCAGTTATAAATAGTTTCTAGAATTCCCAGAATGCATTTTTGTCTCGGGTTGCAGACCCCGGAGAAACACACTGCTACTAAGGGTTCAGAATTCAATGGGTGATCGCTCAGTCGAATGTACTTTGTAAAAAGGAATTGTTAAACTACTTCAATGAATTTGAATTCTTGCTGAGAGTTACTGCAACAACATACCTTCTACTGAATGTGTCAGAACTTGAGAGGTGGACGGGCTTGTTGCTGTACAGTAACTTCATATTAAGCATAAAGGCACCAAAGTGGTATCAATCTTCTTATCTGACTCTTGGCATGAACATCATTATGCACATATTAGAAAGAGAACAAAGCCGAAAGTCATAGGAACATTAACGAACATCCTACGTCTGTAGTAACACCTTCTTTGAATTAGTGAACTTAATTTGTACCAAATTACCTTGCGATCTTGTCACTACAAGACATGGTGAGTAACCTCTCCCCCTGCAGCACCCCGTCCCAGGTCTGGATGGTGTTGCTGGACCTTACAGGGATGGTGCCCTCCCCCGACTCAATTTTGGTCCTTAACTGGCCCCGTGCTTTCCGGTTAGGATGTCTGTCTCCCTGGTCTGAATCATAAGGACAATAAAAAGAGTATTAATGCAGAAAACAGTAGAAGAAATCACAAACTCACTCCCTGTGTCATATATTATACTTCTATTTTAGTACTATAATAGTGATATATAATTTCAGTATGTAAATAACTATACAGGATACCTGTGAAAGAAATGTAGGTCCCTATTATGATGCAAATATCTACATAAATCTTTTCCACATGAAAAAAAAAAAACGAGATTCAGAGAAAAGAAAGCAAAATATAGCTTCAACAAAGCCTGACCTGTTATTTATGATTATGTTATCAATGTTTTCTGCTGTTCCACCAGCAGGCGCCATCTATTCAGTGACTAATTGAATGTGGCTGTTTTCTATTCAGTCTGCCATGTGCAACCGAAAACACTTTGACAAGAGTAAGAGGGAGGTTAATCAGACAGACAGTGTGGGTGTGCTGGGCGGGAGGAGGACTGATAGAGACAGACAGCGAATGACAAAAAGCTCTAATTACTCGAGCCTTGTTTAAATGTGTCTGTAATGCGTGTTTGCACGTCGCAGTAAAACTCTAATTAAATGAAACCAAGCATGAGGAAGAGGAAAAACCTACCGATGTAATTCAATCAAAAACACACACTGTTGTTGAGACTGAATTGTGAGCTAAGATGAGACCAAATTAAAAACATGTTGTCAGAGCTACACAGCAGAGACATGGCTGTTGTGAGGCAACAAGTGGACGCTCCACTTTTCACTGTGTACCTTCCACTCCGGCCTCGTGAGGGGAGAAGATCCGGGCGTCTCCGCAGGGCGAGGTGCTGATGTAGAGGTGGAACTGAACGTTGTCCTTTAATCTGTAGCCTCCCTTTTCACACGGCACGAATATCGATCTCTGGTGGTCTTCCTTGTTGTTGCTATGACAAAACAGACAAATGATACCGTAAATATGTGGCTAAGAAACTGGACTTGAAAGAATGTTATTAGAGCAAAGAGCAGTAACTGCACAACATGAGATTATCCACGCTAACAAATAATAAACTATGCTTGAAGAAAACACTTTTACACCGTCCACTGACCTGAGGAAGAACTCCAGCTGGGAGTAGAGGTACCTGATGAGCGAGCGTCGGGCGATTATCTCAGCGTGACAGTCGTTGAGAGCCAGGCCACGGTCACTCATGTACTCACCGTTGATGCATTTGGTTCCTGTGGAGACACAAATGACCTGTGCCTCCTTTACATCTGTCCCTGTGGGAGGTAAAGGGAACAAAGACATATTAGTGAATGGACACGCCCCCTAAAATATTATTTTACATCTGCTGTTGATTTTTAGAGCTAACTTCATGATAAGACAGAGTGCAAGTTTAGCTCTTGTCCTTGAGTGATCCTGCAGAGTGCCATATTAACTGGTCAGCTGTCACCAAACACCATTTATGAAAGGTACTTCTGTAGCTTATGGAGGCAACAGCCGACAGCTCTATAATTCATGTAAACGGACAGCTTAAAGGAGTAATTGTTTTAAACAGTAGTGGAAGAGGAAAACCATGCTGTCAAAATAAAAACTGCACTTTAAGAATCAAAACTGGGACAAAAAAGCTGTATGAATCTTTGGAGTAATACTGATAGTTTAAAGGTCCCATATTATGCTTTTTCTGGTTTTATATGCTCTTTAGTGTGTTTTCCAGGTGTCTTGTGCATGTTTAGGCACATCTATGTGCAAAAATTCAGTCCGCGGAAACGCGGCTTCTCCTACCTCCTCCTGTAAGCAGTAGCTGCATGTAACGCTCGGTTCTAGCCCCCCTCGTTGAAAATTGGCAGTGTGATATCACACTGCGATGATGTCACAGATCCAAGCCCATTGGCTCGTTGTGGCAAGCACAAGCTCATGCTGCACATTAAGCTACATTCCCAATATGGTAAAAGGGGCGTAACATTTCCGAGAATTGTCCGAACGACTGACCAATTACAACAGAGCAGATCGGTCAACCAATCAGGCCAGACTTGGCACACGTGGGGACCCTGCTTGGGGGGGATTCAGAGCGTTGCAAACACAGGCAGATGAGATCGATCGTCAGTACATGAAAACAGACACTTTTTTCGAACATTAGCGATTGTGAACGTACTTTAGTAGGCATATAAATTAGATATATGAACCCCAAAAAGGGCATAATATGGGATCTTTAATACTCGTCTCATGTATTGATGTTGTGGTATTATTCTCCTGTGGGGTGGCCTGGGTGGATCTAATGGTTTAGTCTGCCTTCGACTCAAACTAGGTTCTACACACTGTTGATTGACTTACAGGTCTGATGTTCACTGAGCAGAATTTGAGACTAGAAGGCTGATTTCACTTGAATCTGCTGACAGGGGCTCATTCCCTGTGCACACCTTGTCTCAGTTTTGAGATTTGTATGTATGAAGAAAGATTTTTGACATCAGACTCCAGGATGTAACAAACAAAAGTGTGATTTGGAAACTTCTAGAAAAAAATGTTTTCTTCATTTTAAAAAAGCATAATGAGACATCTCTTGGGGAGTTTATAAACTGTTTTACATGTTGCTGAATTGTTGGATTCTATAGAATGTTTTTTTGTATTATACACTCATCATATTTATTGAAATGTATATGTTTTAGAAATGTTTAAGTATATTAAGAGTGAAGTCAAGTAAAAAATGGAAATGCTCAGTGAAATAAATTACCAGATTCTTGTGTGTTTACAAGAACAGTGCTAAAGTTATTGTTTTTATTTACACTCCACCACTAGTGATAGGACTGAACATTAAACTGTTTAACTCATTAGTGTTTTGCATAAGCTGCTAAATAGGTCATTGATTTCTCAGGAGACATTTCAAGAACAGACCGGAGCATGTTGCTACTTAACTGTGAATAATAATGTTAACTTGTTTCTATGAACCATGCAACCTTAATTGTCCTATGGTTAATTTTGAAAAGTGACAGTGCCTTGTTTTGTGAGGATAAAAGAACCAACCATCTCTCCTTCCAAATGTACCTGTTGTCATGACAACTCCTGCTAGGACTTTCCGACGTGCATGGGGGGAGGTGAAGTTGTCTGTCAGCTCACTGAACTTATCCACCACCAGACGAGAGACGGCGTCAGCCAGAACCTAGAATCACACACACACACACACACACACCACACACACACACACACACACACACACACACACACACACACACACACACACACACACACACACACACACACACACACACACACACACACACACACACACACACACACACACACACACACACACACACACACACACACACACACACACACACACACACACACACACACACACACACACACACACACACACACACACACACACACACACAGATACAGCACATAAACACACAGCAGGAAGAAAAACACATCCACACAAACATGAGCTTGTGTCAGATGTGTCAGCTTACAAAGCGCGTCTGATGTTATCCTCCCCTGGAGCACCATGTACCTGTCACAGCGTTCACATTCAGCTCCAAAACAAGAGTCAGAGCGATGAAACGGCAACAAGTGAAACTGGGTTGACCCCCTGAGGGATACCTAACAGTCTTTCAAGCAGCGCTGTCTGAGTTTGGTGTGACAGTTATAATCTATCATCTCCCATCTGACGGTGAATCACAAAAAGCAAAAAACAAAGAAGGGAAGCTGAGCAACACATGTAAGCAAAGTGTTCATGTTGATTGCACCAGGTTTCATACTCCCATCTAAACTCTGTTAGAGCCTCAAGTGAACTTCACACATCTTTTGTTCTTGGACAGCCCCATCCTCTTGCTGGCTCTTTATCCATTGCTAATGTGATGGAAAATGACGAGAACCAAGAGAGAGCAGACGGCTGGATGACCACAAATTAAAGAGATTAGTCCAATATTACTTCCCTGCCACTTCGAAGTCACCCACTCGTAGCCAGATCATTTGACTTTCGCAATTCAAGGTTGCATATGGTATAAAAATGACTTTAAATCCATAGTGGTTGAAAAAAGTGAACGTCCTAATCCCTCTAGAAAAAAAGGGAGATCTCGAGAGTTACATTTCCCTTCAAGGAGGAATAAAAGAACAGGTCTGTTATTTTCCCCATTGCCTGTTACAGTATTTCTAACCTTTAATGGTTGAAGTGTCAACAAAGACAACTGAAACTATAAAATACAAACGCAAAGTTCAAATATTCTTTTGAAAAAAGTGGATTCCAACCATTTCCCCCCCATTAGCTCCTTGCCAGATGGAAATAGGCAGCAGGAATTAAATACCAAGCGACAGAGAATTAATCGAGCAATTAGTGGGGTCGTTGTCGTTAAAATGGGGCGCTTGTTGAATAAATCAGTTGTGAGAAAGTGGAAAGAGGGAGTTAAGGAAAAAAAAAGAAGGCTCTGGGGAGTGGACTGTTGACAGTGTGTGGCGCTGATTAGCTTTGCTGACTGTTTTATCCCTCTTCACACATTGGCATGGATCCTGTAGTGACTTCTTCAGTGGCGTATAAAGCAACAACCAGCCTTTAGTCTCGGCGTATCTGATGTGAATGAGGTTTAGAAGATAACCTTCCAGGAGTATGACGGGTCAGGATGTTTGGACAATACTTTGGAATCCAAAAGATTAAACGCAGGAAAGAACCAACCCTTTCCAACCACCCAACCGAGGAGGTGTTGACGTTGATATCCTGCGACCAGTGCATGACTATAGATTAAGTACGTGTCTGATGTGATCTTGGTGCACGTTGTGACTGCTTTATTATGTTTTCTGTTCACCTGTACGTTTTTCTCTGCTTATTTGTTGATACAGTGAATATGTCAAACTAAATGTGGCGCAATAATGCAATATACAGTATAGTGTCTGACTCTGTTGCTTAATATACCCCTTTTAGTTCTTTCTATGTCATGCACTGCCTCCTGAGACCCCCCACTCCTCATCTCCTCTCTTACAGGGAAAGCCTCCCGATGTGAGGTGCATGTGTAAAAATGAAGGTCAAAAGATTTCATGTGCAGCTTGCCTGAAATGTTCTAGAAATTTGAGGGCGTATAAAACAACTTTACAGGCATGAGGTGTTCCAGACACAAACTCAGTGACTTGGTCCCCATAAGTTAGTGATCTGATCTGGTAAGTATATGTACTAATTTCCAATTAAACAGAAAATAAATCTCTTACCTGGGGTAGATGAAGCTGTAATCCCTCTCTTGGAATGGGTTGTCGGGATGGTGTCTGGTCTAGCTGCATGTTGAAGAGAGCTGAGAGGGCTGCCTGCGCTGCCCGGGCTTTAGCCAGCTTCTTGTTGCGCCCTGAACCTTCAAACGTCTGTGAATCCACTGTTACTGACATCACAAAATTCTTGGCGTGACTCTCCCCACTCTCTGACACAAAGTCATATTTGAGGCCTGGCCTGAGCTCATTGAGGATCATGACTGGGTTTTTGCCACTGGAAGGTGAGCTGAATGCTGATGGAGGGGGCAAGGGGGCCTGAACAAGGTTGCTGCCAGGTGGCGTGGACAGTGGGTACTCCCCTAGTGAGTTTAAGGAGCTGCTACCATTGGAGCCTACATAGAAGGATTCTTCAGGTGCGGCTGGTGTCTCAAAGCCATTGAAGAGCATGTCTGGGAAGTCAGCCTGGTCAGAAGTAAAGTCTGTGTTCACTGTCAGTGTTCGACCCATGGCCAGGTGTGCCTCAGATGCATTGGGGAACTGGACAAAGGAACGCAGTGCTTTCTCAGCTGCATTCAGTTTAGCCTTCTTCTTAGTTGGGCCCATGCCCTCAAACATCTGTCCATTCACCTCAACAGTCATGACAAACACTGGTGCATGGACTGGTCCTGTCTGAGACAGCAGTTTGTACTGTAGACCAGGTTTGATTTCATTCAACTGCATCAGAGCGTTTTTGGGCAGGACTGGCCCCGGTGTTTTCTTGCGCTTTTTGGCACGAAACTTTGAGTGTGTATGTCCATTGTTCCCCTCTTCTAGGGGCCGCTTTCGACTGCCCAGGCCGCTGCCATTTGGGAGCTGCTCAGCCACTCCCATCCCGTCTTTGCAGGACACGTTGTCCAGGTTTCGGTTTTCCTTAACGTCGGTGCTGCTCGAACCTGCGGTGCCCAGAAAGAGTAACTTACAACGCCTTCGTTGCAGGATCTTGTAAATGCAAAATTTATAGATTCCTTTATCACTCTTTGGAACTGAACCAATGATTTGTGTTCCATCATAAAAGCAAGTGAAGCTGACATTTATTTTAATTGAACATATTAGCCTTTAGTCTATCGATATCACTACAACTGAAGAACACCAACAGTATAAGTACTGCTCTAAGTGACATGCAGATTTCTTAGAGATGAGCCTTGGCCAATAAGTAAAATTGTGTTGAACATTTCAGAATTTACTTTGTTATATGGAATTTCATTAGTTCAATGGAAATTAATTAACTTGTCTACATAATCAAAGTTGAACTTATGACAGTTTGTTATTTTAAAGGTTAGGGTAAAGTGGGAGAAGAATATTAAACTTTTCAGGTTGCAAAGTGTTATGATTCTACAACATAAATGCACACAAATACAAGCAAATATTCATAACTTAACAGAGACACACACACAGAGCTGCTTCTCATCCACTCTATCAATTTTTAATCGCTTGAGTGCCTACACAGAAATTGGGTACATTTTAAGTGTTCAGTTTTTAACTGCAGGCTCTGAAATACACCGTACTGGGGAACACATATCACTGAATCCAGTTAGCAAAGTGGATGGAATATTGGCAAAAATTTTCATTTATAACATCCTTCAGCAAAGGCTTGATAGGTTACTCCTTGCGGTACTCAGGAGAAAGAGAGGCCGCAGTGTGCATGAGTGGGATTGTAGGTCGGGTTGAGGGAGTGCAAGGGAGAAGTGCAGGGAGAGGAGCTGAGGACCAGGCAAAGAGGAGAATACATCAAAGAGGCAGAAGGAGAAGTCTCCACCTACTGCAGGATCCTAAAGGCTCGACAGGTGACACGCTGGGATGTTAAAATGTTGTTTACCCGTTTCACAAAATATTTGGAAAAGAATGACTGTCATATTGGAAATGAGGGAAATCTGAATTTGAAAGCTGTTTCTAATGAGGTGCCATTCATAAGACCCTTCGCCTCTGAGATCCCCCCCCCCATGGAGTTTGTCAAAGAACAGTGTTTCAGGTTGCAAAATGTACTGACATGCTGGTACCATCTGCATACTACAATAGACTAAAGGCAAGGAAAGAAAGACATTTATTTCTAGGAGCAAGAAAACAAATTGCATATCTTTCAATTGAAGATTGTGTGCATCCAAAACATGCAATATTTTTTGGTGTGTGCATGTATTCTACATATTGTTAGCATAATGAAAATGAATAGGGGAACGGAGGAAGGCTTAACTGTGCACAGTAGAAAAGTCACCTAAGAGAATGGTGCTGAATCTCGGCAAACTTACAAATTACAAAAGGACTTGGACTTTAATTCTCAATGAAATATTTCAATATGAACAGTATGAAGACGCCACAAAAGATCATTGTCTTTATCAGCAATGAGTCAAATACATAGAACAAGAGTTCAGTATTGAACCAGTTCTTTGAATTCTGGATGACCACCAGAGGTAGTGCTTTAGCACTCGATTTGAACTGTCCCGCACATATGCAGGTCAAGTATCTTATATCAAAAAAGCCACATGTGACCTGGGATGGTGTAGGGCATGTACATATATGAGCCCACATCATCACAAAGGATTTACCCTCAGACACTTCTCAACAAGAACCTGAGTGATGGAGAACCCTGCCGGTCATTCAGAACTCTTTAATACCACATTTACATTTCTAATTCTCGTCCTTATTATTCTTCCTGACAGCCAGGCGGTGCTTCAGCACTGGATGATTATCACCAGCAAAGTTAAGAGGAAACCCTTCTCAATGGCTGAAAGGTTTCTGAAGGACTATTACCACCCCTTCATGAGGAACAGCAACACTGACCAACTAGAAATAGGTAAAGGGCATGGTGTGCCCCAGATGGCCACAGCCCAGCACTCTAGGCACTTTGTGTAGGGCTGCCCATGAAGAGGAGAAACTCCATGTTGAGTAGCCCTCAAAATTGACATGTATGTTTGCTCAATTAACTTACCGATTCACCAGGCTAGTGGGACCTTTGTCTTGGCCATTGTTGGTGTGCCAATGCGTGTAAACCCAACATAGCCCACAAACAAGAGCAGCAGACTACTAGATAGTGAGAGTTTTCAAAACTTGAATCCCAAATAAACTCCTCCAGTAGCAAGCACAAACACTTAGAACCTCAAGCTCACAGAACACGCTTTACCTAGTGAAAGCAGTCGTCAGAGTGTGCAATAATACAAAGAAACTAAGAAGCTGGTAACCGAATTTAGGTGGGCATGCCAAATAAGCTTAGTTTAAAAAAACTCAAATCAAATCCCTCTGAATTCACAAGCTAGAGCACTTCCCAGGTAGCAGCCTCTTCCATGAAACAGGGAGCTTCTGTTGCATGCTTTAACAAGTAAAAGCACTCACCAGGGAACAATTCAATAAGTAAGGAGCTTGTGGCTGCTGTAGAGCAAGTTTCCTGGTTGCAGCAAGCAAAAACGCTTTGAATCGTGGACAAACTTTGAAAGAGGACCCCAAAACAAGCTCCCTTATCGTACTTTATACATTCTTCTTCAAATCCAATCTGAGGAACTCAAGTTGCATGACTTTGTTGATAGAAGACACTGGACTGCACACCCTTGAGATAATCATATCCAGTATTAAAGCCCAGCCTCTAGCAGTCAAGAAGAATACACTTTCATTTGATTGAGGATAATCAGTGTCAGTCACTCCAATTGTTAAACAGAATTCATAAACCTGAAAGCATTGCAACAGAATTCATCGGGCCCTTTAGTAAACATATTTGGTTGTCCATTAGTGATTCTACTGACGGCCAATTTTCACCAGATGCGTGTTCGGTCCGTCTCCGCTCCGTTCCGGCAACGGAGCTGATACGTTTCACTTTATTCAATGTGTGTGCTTCCACTGGGTCCGCTGCGCTGCGTCTCAGCTCCGTCTCAGCTCCGGCAGTCCGGAGCCCTCCGGAGCAGATACGCAAGGCTTCTATTTTTGCCGGATGCCGGAGCACGACGCATCAATTCAGCACACAAAAGAACAAGCGGGACGGGAAGTCAGACACCGATACAACATTAAAACATCCGGTTTATTTTCAGAATAAAAGACTCCGTTTTAACGATTCAGAATTTACGACTGTAAGTGTGTTTGTTTATGTGTTTATAAGGTTTATATAGAGTGTAATGCCATGTACATCGTATTATCTCGCGCTGTCGGGAGTTAATCTTTAAAATACCGCGGGAATTCCTTTGTCTCTGCACCCCAGCTGACCGGCTGTGCTCTGCGTGCTGCGGACGGAGCACGCAGCCGGTGGGGATTGACGGACGACGGAGCACGGAGCCGTGACGGACCGGAGCGGACACGCAATGCACACGGATCTGGTGGAAATTCGGCGTAAGACAGTTATATATGTGGGGAATAGGGACCAATCAAAAAGGTAATCACATTCTAAAAAGTTCTAGCATGCTGCACAGACAGATACAGTGAATATCATGGCACACAGAAAAAAAAAACTACTGGAGTTCTCTTTCCCCATTCTAATATTTATCATTCAACAAATTTCTAACTGATAATGCTCAATTTAAAGTATTTAAACGCTTCTTGCAGGATGATAGATATCCAGTAAGCCAAACAGAAACAGCCATCACATCATGCATTGAATTATGGCACACACATGCATTTGGGGTCATTTTCATGCCAGTATCTGTGTAATCAGCACCAATTAGTTATAAAATGACAAAAGATCCCATATGCTTGAATCTTTCAGATCTTAAAATCCCTGTGGGGGGTGCATGAACCAAACAGACAAAAAGTCTTTCATCACATTTTCATTTCAAGTGTTTGTTGGGTGTTTCACTTGGGAAAATTCATGTGATTAAAGAATTTCAAGAAGCGCTAAGGTTGTCACATAAAAGTTAGAACTGATTTCATGTTTTCCTCTGGTGTTCCCCTCGGTATATTCTAAAAGGGGGTTGTGTGAGCTTGGACTGCGTTTTATCTTCAAATATATCCTTTGACTGGAAATGAAAGAAAAAGGCTTCAGAGCCTTGAATAAGATGACTTTAAAACTCAGCACATCTGACTTTACACTAAACAACATGCATCTCCTCAGAGCAAAAACACTGAGTACGACACTAGAAGAAGAACTTTTCATTTGTCTTGAAGGATGAGGAACTGCTGGGACGACAGCTCTCTTTGAATGCGAGTTAAAAATTGTTAAGGTGAGGGGAAACACATTTAATTATGTCTCTCCGTGCCGCCTGAGCCTCAGATATCAAGTTCACACCCAAAAGTCTCATTGAAGTTCAATGAGATGAAGTGGAGATGAATTTCTGAAGAGAGGAATGATGTAAAAGGAATCTGAAATATGACCTGAAGCCTCTTGGATGTAATGATTAGCTCTTCCCCAAAAAGTTTCAGTCCAATCAGTGGTTTGTATGTGTGTGTATTCACTGGTCTGCGTGGTGGTTCAGGTTAGGGCAAATGATGATCCAATTTGAGTTTATGGAGGGGTTACTCAATGCGAATGGAAATTGAAAAGATGTAAAAAGTACAGAACATGTTTGAGTGAAAAGTTAGATTTGTAGTAAGGATGTTTTGGTCAGCATTGTATTGCGTGTTACAGGATTTCAGAAAAATGTAGGCTAGGGACAATGCTAATTCTTATGATGGCAAGTCACATTGTTTACACTGATTACACATGAGGACAGGAGAACATACAAGGAAAGACATGCAGGCAGACAAAAAGAAGGGGAACAAAATAAAGGCAGACATTTAAAAGTAGAGACCAGCTATTGCTTAGACAGGAGGACAGACAGACTGAAAAATGACGAAAATCAGAGTCGACTCACTCATATTCTCCTCCTCATCCACATCCATGGTGACGGGTTTGCTCTGACCTGAGATCAGCCTTGCCCCCACTGCACCTGGGGATCAGAGGACATACAGGTTGATTGCATAAGCACGGTCAAAGGGATCCGAAATGCATTTACACATTCAAAGACCTTGAGTGGCTGACGTGATTGATACATTTCTTGATGCTCAAGCACACACTCACAATAAAATAATGCACATAGGGTACTGTGTAAGTAGCCTTTGATGTAGGCGTATAAATATTCAGAGACTGAGAGATATCAAGGTGAGAGAGGAGGCCAGGGTTGACAGGCCTTAATAGCAGGAGCAGTCTATTGTGACTTTAATATCCCTCCGATTAGACCTCATTTCCCACTGCCTGCTGAGAGATATACAGCTAGTGACATGGCCAAGTTACTCCATCGCCACACACACACACACACACACACACACACGACTTATCCCAAGGTGGAGAGTGCGATTAAAGCTCCATTAAGCAATATTTTCACACTAACACAGAATCAAATGATTTCATGGAATCTGAAATGTTCGCTCACACTACCAATTACACTGAAAATGAACACCACCTCTGACTTCCTTTTTTCTGTCACTGGCTGTGTTTACTACTTTATATATTTTAGTTAAATGACTTTATATAGTTTGGTTAATGAGCATATTAAGAAAGCCAAACACTCAGCAGCAAGCCTTTTATTCCATTCCTTTTATAGCTTTTGGTCAGTGTTGGTCATTGTATACAACAACAATGAATTGGGAATGAGAAAGTCAACTTGTTCTCTCTCTTGGAATGTGAAATGCCAAGGGTTCAGAAACAACTGTGTTAAGACTGAACTTTAAAACAGTCATTTCATTGAAGCCCTTTGGGGCAAGAGAACAATCTATGCAACACTGCCATACTGTCACTTTATAGAGTGCTTTTGGAAACATTTGCACATGTCCACATTCTGCAGGTGTGGAGCAACAGAAGCATTCCTTCTGACTCTTATTTCAGACCACCTGATACATTTCAGCCCAATACTCGTTCCACTTTTAGCTCTGATTTTGGTCTGCACCAATTTCTGATGAAGATACCTTCCTCTTTGACAAATGAAGTCTGTTTTTACGTTTATAAGACCGTGTCTAACCTCCTGTGCCGGGCAGAAAGTGTTATGTTTGAGCATTTTTTTTTTTTTTACCAAAACAGTAAAGTTGTTCAACTGTAGAAAATCAATCAAGATTTGGGCAATAATTCTGGTAGGGACCCCGTTTCCCATAACAACTAGTCATTTGATTTAATGTTTATACCTGTTTTTCTACCTAAATGGACCATCAGATGTAACCAATCCCATTCATACACATTCATATGCCGCTGACGAGACAGTGGGAGCAACTTGGGGTTAAGTGTCATCCCCAAGGACACATCAGACATGTGGCTGCAGGAGCTGGGGATCGAACCCCCAACTTTCCGGTTGAGAGACGACCGGCTCTACCAACTGAGGCACAGCCGCCCCTGGCTTGGTCAACCACAAGGTTAGCTTCTATAATCAGTCAGGTTGTTGATCAAATTAATGATTTCCAAAATGACCCCAACAGAAAAGGGAATACATATGAAGAGTTGCATCTTGGGCTCCCACTCTTCTGCTAATTAAAGAAGTGATAGTTGTAAGAAAGTTTCTTGATTTCCCCCAAATCCTCACTACACAACCACTTGAAAAGCCACAGCGTGACAAAAAAGAAAAAAATATTGCTGAGAGCAGGGGCGGACGAGTGCAGAGTGATGAAACAGACTAACAGAGTAAGTAAGATGAGAGAAAGAGAAAAGTTAAGGGAAAAGGCAGAGAGGCGAACGACACGAAGAGACAGAGAGAAGCAGGAGAAAGATGGCATTATGATACAGAACAGATTGTGCTGATTCTACTCTCTCTCCACCCGTCTTCCATCAGTGCCCCCATTCCTCAGCCAGACACTTTCTTAAGCTAAAGTAAATGGGCTAATTAATCTGGGCTAATGGTGGGTGACAGCAAATATGCTAGCACAATTATCACCCTATTAAAGATTCATATTCTAACCCATAATTGAAAATGAAAAGGTGGGGTGAAGGGAGGATGGGTGGGAGTAGGTCCGATGGAGTGGGAGATGAGAGTCATTTTTCTCAGGTAGCAGGATCCAGGTGCCCCTGGCCCCTACACGACCATCCAACAACTCACAACCACATCACACGCGCCGCTTACAGGTTGTTTCTCCTGCAGTGTTTTAGGCTTCTACTCTTTAAATTGTTGAGTCTAACTTGTTGGGTGAGAAAAGTTTTAACCTCTTTCATTGGTCGTTCACTTTCATAAGAAGTGTATTGATCCTTCATGTTGATGGTGTGGTCGGATCTTGAATTGAGCAAATAGGGATACGAGTACAAAAGTCAATACATCTAGGGTTAAAACTAAATATTTTACAAGGCTGTGGTGTTATTCAAGCTTCCTCCAACACACTCTACTGTGCAGTTTAATCAGCACGCAATGCAAATGTGCCTGTCATTTTTGATTTTCAGATGAGACCGCCTTGGTCATAAATTTGTAACTACTCCTGAAATCAGGTGCAATCAGTGGGGAGCTTTCATAAAATGAGCGTGAGTGTGCCCGTTTGTGTCTTTAGCAGTTAATGTGGAGGTATAAGGCTGTGCAGTCTTTAAATGGAACAACATCTCCGAAAAAACCTGGCCACAGCATTCTGTAACCTCGAGTGAAACCTGCTGTTTTTGTGTTGAGTGAGATTAATGATCCCTCTTGAAATTCTATTATTATTAAAATTACAGCAGTGACAATGTAGAAACCAGCGTAGTCTCAATTTCAGAAAAATGGAGGCTGATGGTTAGTGGAGAAAAACCAGTGCTGTGTTAAATGTATAGTGTGCTGTGTGGGTATCTGTGCATGTATCTATATCTTCTCTTTGAAAAGATCATGTCCCTCAAGATCAATCAAAAGGCCAAACAAAACCAGCAATTTAAAGACAAGTTGACTGAATGATATAACGTCATCATCTCTCTCGCTAGTCGGCACCAGAAAAACTAGTCGGTTTTGGTCCGAAAAAACTTGACTTTTACATTTTCATTGCCATAAAATGGCCCAGTAAAAGCAATGTTCAGAACATCAATGATAATCATTTTTTGAACACTTCAATATTTTGCTTTTTAAGATTAACCATGTTTTGACATTACAGCCAGCAAAACTAATTTGGACATTTGCCTGCGTGGAGACCGGTAAAATCAAGGAGGAATACTTGATAGATTTGGGTACTTATCATTTTTGAACACACAACTAAAAAAAAGTGGATTTAAAGCGAGTCAAAAGAATCAACAGTGAGGGCTGCCGACTATCTCCCTCCATATGCATAAATGATACTGCGTCATGGAGTTGTGAGATGGCTTAGATCCAGGTAATTCGCAGTGGACGCCAAGGGAGGCAGGGAAAAGAGAAAGATGAAAAAGAAGATGAAAAACCTCAAATTCAATCTGGCATGGTGAGGGGGACTGAGGGGAAATAAGGTGGTTTTGATTTGTCTCTCATTCCTCGCTCGCTCTGTGACGGAGCGATAGAGCATCGCCGCCATGGAGCAGCAGCGGCCAACCGTCGGGAAGGGGATAGGGTAAAGGGGGGTGGAGTGGGAGACGGAAAGGTAAAGGTGAGGAGGGAAGGACAGAGGATGAGAAAGAGAGAAAATGCAATCCTATTCCAAATAAAAGAGAATCATTATCTGCTCTAAAACAGAAGGCGGTGGAAAGGTCTGCCCTTGGCAGGCAAAAAAAAAATAAACCTATGAGTGCTCGGGAAAGCCGTCAGATCTTTCATCAAAATAGTGTCAGACCAAATTCAAACCTTGAATTAACTCCATCAATACGGACTAGTTATTAAATTAATAGGGTATTCATACAGGGTAGAAACAGTCCAAAACACTGGATCTATGGTTGTGCTGAATTCACACAGTTAATATTCTTTTTGCAACTTGATCCACGTTGTACAAGTGCACGGTCAAGCTGAACACCATGAACATCATAAGAAAGTTAGGACTACAGCTCATGCCAAAACAAAGTTGTTTTTGAACCGCTTCTAACTAACTGCATGTAATTTGACGAGGCAGTGGAAGCTCCTCAGTGTTGGTACACTGAAGAAAGAAAATAATTCCCTGTGATCTCGCTGAAGGAAATATTCGGGATGCTTTAAAGCAATGCCTGCTTTTTCTAGTCTTGGATTAGCTTTTGATCTTGACTAAGAGGGAGACTAAAACAGATTATATACTTTTACCCTGACCAACACTGAGGGCATTTCTTTAGTCTCCTGCTTTACTGTACATTTTACTTTAACATTCAGCGTTGTTTTGGTTGAAAGTCTGCCTGAATGTATGCAGTGACATCACCTGTTACATCACTGGTAGCTTAATCTAACTTCCCTGATGGAGACTGTTCATGTGATGGACCACCCATTTCAGACCCCGTTCCCACCCTCTTCCGCTATCTGGGTTTTATCATTTTCAAAATCCCTGTCGCTACGAGAAACAACAACAACTAACCTACACTGAAAATTACAAACGTGTTACTTTTTTCCCCCACACCTTCTATCAGTCTAGTCTTTGTGTGCATATGTGCTGCTTTGAGCTAAACATTGGAAACTAGAGTCCGACCGATTAATTGGCCAGCCGATAATATCGGATGATATAAGCATATCCAGTGACTCTCGATATCGGCTAATTTTATCACAGATGTGTCGATATCACTAGATTTATTCACCAGTCAAATAGCATTTCATTTGAGAATCATTGTATTACACTAGCAGTTCTCCTTCACCAGCAGAATGTGCAACCGAAGGTTGGGGATCGAACCCCCAACCTTCTGGTTGAGAGACGACCGACTCTACCACTGTGCCACAGTGAAAACACACTATGATAAGGTGCTGGCTTATCTTTCAACAACACAGCAGCCGTTATATCTTTTTTTTTTTATAGATTTTCTTTTCTCTCCAATACTGATATCGGTATCGCCTCAAAAAGTCCCACATCGGTCGGGCCCTGTTTGCAACATCTCTCATATCCTACTGAATGAACAAGTTCAGAAGGCATCAAATCCAATATTTGTTTCCCACCGTAAAGTGTACACTTTATGGTGAAAAGTGGTTATTTCTTTACTGTCTCACTAACAGCACAACTTATCATTCATCATCCAACTCTCCTACCACCAATATGAGTCTTATATCGATGTCTTCATTAAGAATTAAGCCCATTTTTTAACTTCCTTTATGTGACTGTTCAACAGTCAACTCCCTACATACACAAAGTCAGTGTTTCACGTTACCCTTAAGCACACATGTATAAAGTACCGCACAGTTAAAACAGGCAATACCACCAAAAGGGACACAAGTTGACACAGGTGTAATTTGTACCAATGGAAACATGGCAATTGGACCACTGATCGAATGATGGCCCCTAATTGGTCCCTTGACAAGATGATGGTCTCTGATTGGTTGGACTTTTTATAGTGGCACCTCATGTAAAAGGTTTGCTATTTGGTGTCATTAGGAAAGTGACACCAAATAGCAAACAGAGCTTTGAAAACACTTATTTTCTTTACTTTACTCTTTCACCTTTCACTCAAACTACAGAATCTGCTCTGCTCTGAAAACAAAGTTGTTTTACGTAAAGACCACAAATGCACTGAAATACCAGTAACATGCAAACAGACATTTTATTTTTTAATGAAAATGAACCACTTGCATTATCTCTTGCAACTGTCTTTTTGTATAAAATGACTGGTATAAGCATGTAGCACTTCTTTCCTCTTGTTGATTTATTTATCTGCAGTGTTAGCAGATTCGAGTATCAGTGACATCTCCTAATGCTTGGGAATCTTCTACTGTCAGCAGGCTACATTAACAGCTTATTAAAAGACAAAAGCCTTCTTCAAAATTTCAGAAGCCTGTCATGCTGCTGTGCTGACGGTTACTAAGAACAGCCAGTGCTCATCTCCAGTCAACACACCAAGAGGAAGCAGCGGAGAATCCCCCAATTTCCCAGGAATCGCAGTGTAGTGTAAAGACATGTTTGACTTCAAGGGTATGATAATTGGTGTTTCTGAATGTCAACTCTCATATTTGTCTAAGAATTTTTAAGATGATTATTTCATATTCATATGTTTTTTTATTCATGGTCTATTACTATCTGATAAGTTTGTCCTTTGTCACTTTAATATGTGTGGTAGAGATTAAGGAAACACACTATGATGAAGTGCTGGCTTATCTGTCAACAGCACAGCAGCCAGTATGTCGTCCTTCTAATATTCAATTCCAGCGCAGAATGGTTAGTTTTTGTTTTGACCAGAGAAGTAGGCAGCTCCCCCACACAGACCTTTCAAACCCCGACCCTCGGTTTGCCAGGCAAACAGCAAACCAACAGGTGTTGCAGCGCTGGAAGTGGGAAAGCAACCTTTTCAGATAAAACTGATTCTACCCGACCTAAAAAGCCTCTGCATTTTTCTAATAAGCTCATCCAGCAGAAGCGTGGTAAAACTAGTTTAAACATTGTAGATGCTTTTTAAAAATGGAGAGAGGTTAGTACACAGAAAGGTTTCAAGATGCAGAGCTGGCTAAACACTGAAGCTTCAGTGTCCGCGACATGGCAACCTGCGTGCACATCCACTCTAGGGAGGCTGAGGAAGAGAGAGGCAGCTCTCTCAAATGTTTTGAATTTGGACTGCAGTACCCATTTAAAACTCTAGGTGTCAGAGTTACATATTGCTCCTTTAAAGAGAACTGTTAAGCAGCATCAATTAATACTTTTCACAGTCCTCCAACTGGAAACTTAATTTTGCTCCCCTGTTCTGCATCAGAAGCACATAAACATGTTATGCGTTTATTTTAACAAACTATACAGCAGCTATAAGACAACTAAGTTACTTCAAATGTTCTCATAATATTCAAGGTGAAGACACATTACTGGCAGATACAGAGTGTCATTCATTATGACATCCACAGCACAAAGTCCTTGGACATTTGCATCAGACGACCTGCTTGCCTAACTGACCGGCTCTCTGACAGGCTCTACGGGCCGGTACTGTGGCTCGCGGTAGAACACCAGGGCTTGCTGGGTAATGGAGCAGTACAGAGGCTCAGCTGGGAGTTAAGAGGGAGAAATGGGCAATGCCATTTTACACACATCATGATTTGAGCTCCTGCAGCACAGCTAATTTAGAGGTAAGACACTCAAGTTTACTTTTTGTGTTTGATATTACCAACAAAAATAGCTACGACGACGATACATCACTGTAAACCACTTTCATTTCCATGAATATAATACAAATGTTTAGCAGAACAAACTCTGTTTATAGGGCCTCATCATCTATGTGGGGCGTTATGTTTGCACAAGTGTCTTTTTCCTCCTCGTCAGGCTGGTGTCTACATGATAGTTAAAGGTAATGAACATCCAGCGTTTCCCACACAGAGACTTAACCTGGGTGTCATCACATCCTATATCGCCGCTCGCTTTAGTATATTTGGCGAGCCATCTGAGCATTAAAGGTCCTGGGAGGTGCTTTTATTTTGTGTCAATTTTGGCGCCCCCTTGGACAAAGTTGTATAACTTATCTCTTTGCTGATACATGTTTCAGTAGTGATTTTTCTTTCTTAAAGAGTCTCATTTTGCTTTTCTGTTAACAATCAAATGCATCACTCATCAAGAGTCTTTGCAGTGAAGAACGTAAATAATGGCTGTTTCTGCAGCATGCTGTTATCAATTTATCTGACACCTACCCCCTGGCAGCGGTTTCAGACAATATAAAAAAACAACCAATCTTGTGTCTGATGGTCTCATTTGCTTTTGTAGGTCATAAAGAGACATCAATATTAATTTCAGTCCATTTCATAACCAATTAAAAAACTCATTGCAGGAGCTTCACAAACATCTATTTATTTTTTGAGAGATGATGCGATGTGCAATCAGCTGTTGCCTCCTCTGAATGCACTGATGGTGTGAAGACCTCCTCTGTTAGATTTAAGTTGATTAGTAAGTGCAGCTTGCAGCAACAAGAAACTGTAGGGTGAGTATAGGAATTAAAACTCAGGTTTGTTTTGAAGGTCATTTGAAGGCGATTTAAAGGTATAGTATGTAGAATTGTACGATAATGTTTACATTCAAATATCTCATTTAAAATAAAAATGGACTAAACCCATGTTATATATATTTTATTGCTGAGTACTTACATCACCTCAAATATTTCCAAAAGTTATCAAAGCCAGAGAAATCCGTAATTTTATAGGGTTAGGGTTAACAGGACGTGTCTGTCGCAGCAGCCGCAGAGAGAACTCCCATGATTCCTTGATAGCCTTGACGTCATCTTTTGCTATTGTTTTGATTGAGAGCCCCCTGGTAGCTGATTTCACATCCTGTGCGTTTAAGGGGTAGGGGCCTAAATAAAAGTCTTCTTAGGGCCTCAGATTGGCCAAAGCATTGTGATTAACTAGTTAATGCTGACAGCTCTACTTCAAATGATAAATTATAAAACCCCAAGTGATCTAATGTACTTCCATATACTAGGGATGTGCATCATCACACTTACTAGTTGGCACCAGAATTACTGGTTGGTTAAATTAATTATTATTTTGGCGTTATGCTCAAACTGCAACACAGCCACTCGCCACTAGCTGGGGCTGTATCTAAAGACTGGCTGTAGCTCTGGTTCCCTGGAATACTCTCCCCGCTCCACCCAAATGTAAACAAGCACAGTGAACAGATAGTAGCTAGTTGAAGCAGCGTTGTATGGCAGAATTTTGATCTAGAAAATAGAGATAAAGTTGTAAGCAGGCCGTGTCAAGTTAGACTGGCACATTGGTTGGAGAACTGTGTTGAAACATTTAGCACATTTAGCATGTGGATGTTAACCTGCAGGAGGACTGAAGGCTGGTGGTGATAACGTTAGCAACACTAGGCAAGCCATGCATGTTACATTGCTAACCCACAGACATTTTGAATAAATTGTGCTCAATTTTGAATGCTTTTAGTCAGCTAGGAACATCCCTATTATATACTTTATTTATGTAAAAAGATGGCAAATAACTGTGTAAAAGCAATATCAGAGATTTTTCTGCTTAAAAAACTACTTTAATTGATTACTCAATCAAAACAGCGAGTTTAATTGAATCAACTGATTAAGCTTTCCACTCTCATCAAGAACTACATAATGAGTTTTAAACATGAAGGCTGCTGGTTTACCTGATTATTAATCGTTGGACTTTTAGTACCTCACTGTTGATACAAAGCTCAGCTGAATGCCAGATGTATTGGAATACCCAAAGCATGAAAATATGTCAAAAGCAACAAGCAGACAGCACTGCAGGGCCAAGAGATGTTGAAAAGAGGAGAGAATCAGCCTTTTATTGTGTTCCAGACTTTAATATCTGACAGTCGGTCATTTATCATCATGGAGTGCTGATGGTGAGAGAAGGAGAAGGTGGAGAAAGCAGAGGCACAGAGTATCAATATGAATTTTTTATTTGATGGGTTTTATAGGAGATTGCATTTCAGTAAGGCTGCCGGTGTCAAGGTTCATGGAGGAAGGAGAGGAGAGAGAGAGCGAGGGGCCGAATCATAAAGGCCAGGAGAGTTATAATGGGATCCCTGCACATACAGCACACACACAGACGCTTGTGTTTGCAACATACGATATGCAATAATCCTCACTATGTATGCATCAAAAGACCAAAACGCAGCACTGCACAACTTTATCATTCTGCTTGATGCTAAAAAACTCCCTCATGCATTTTCTATCTGGTTTCTTTAAACCACTACACACCTTTTTTTACCACCACACTTATTTTTCTCTCTCACACACATACAGTATAAACACTTTTTTACTTGTGGTTTTTTTTTCCGTCACAAGCAAACTTCTAATGCTGGCTTCAGGTGTGGTCATAAATCATCAGAGTGAGTGGCTATGATTCTCCCAGCACAAGCAGAGCCCGGGTGGGGGTGGGTGCGGAGGGGGAGAGGGTAGACGGATGGAGGATATGGTGTGGGGCAGAAAAGGAGACTGCAGCTAAATGGCCGCGCTCGCTTCCCGTGTCCATCAATGCCAGAACGACTGACTGCTCAGCCTCTGGGTGCGACACAATGCGGACGGCTGACACCAGTGAACGAAAAACACAAAACGGTGTGAATAAACATCTCAACATGGACGCAGAAACACACAAACATGCATTCACAGTTACAAAGGTTGAACTATTTGATGCTGCAGGAGGAACAGGTCTGTCAAAGAAGAAAGGTGCAACCATCTTTTTTCTGTTAGTGTTTGATATAGTTTAGTGGTGTAAGTTTTTGTGAGCCTTTGTTGTGCAGGACCTGGGGGAGAAACTTTTTATAGCGCTATAGTTTGCACACTCTTTAATATTGACTGTATAAAACAGGTATGTATCTAAAATGTTAAATGGACTTGAGCTTGTAAAGCGCTTTTCTAGTCTTCTGACTACTCAAAGCCTTTAGGTCACACCCACAGTCCACATTCACACACTGATGGTAGAGGTCGCTATGTAAAGTGACCATCAGTATTAGCTAATCCCATTTAATACAAGTTTGACTATTGTCAAGTTCTGGGATCGTCATGCTCATACTTGATTTTTGCTCGAGGTTAGTGGCAGAAGTCTTCTTTAGAAATACTTGCAGCAGACTCCTACAGTATGTATCACGGAGACAGATAAGGGCAAAAGATCAGCAATGGTCGAAATGATTTAAATTAAGAAAAATTTGCAGCGACTTCAGAAACAATGCAAATTGAAAATACATGAAGAAGTCCAAAACCAATGCAACAATAGAAATGCCCAAACAATAACAAAAATGGTGTGCTGCAAAAAGCCTAAATACTGCATTAACCCATTTAGAACTGATGAGACGCAGGCGTGCTTCTACCTTTAAGACAATGAACATGAGTGCAAAGGAAATTTCTATTTACAGTTAAAGCCAATAGTTTTAAGCTTTCAAATGTTTTATTTTTATGTCTCTATCTGATACCGAGGCTGAGACATAAAGATTTTAGTAAACGTTGAAATTCTGTTCAGTTTTTCTGAAAACCCTCAGGTTTCGGGAGGTTGATTTCAAACGTTACTTAGGTTTTAGAGGGCGTTCTTTTAGGTGTTCTTAGGTCTAAATGGGTTAAGAGCAAACACACTGGAAATTCATGAACAATGCATATTTAACGATATACTCCTCCTCAGAGCGCCCCTTCAAGCCTGCTGAAGACCAGATTTGCAGCATTTAACTTTTGCAGCGTGTTCTGAATATCTGTGTTTTTCACTTTTCATTGGTTATAATTTTGAAGCGTGTTTTTCATTTGCAGTGCATTCTCAAAGTTGCAATAACTTTGCACTTTTGCATGTGTTTTTAAGTTCACAACATTTTTGACATTTTAATGTAAACCTTTTTCTACGTTGCCGATATTGCCTGTTGGCATCCAAACCTGTAGAATAAAAAAGGGATCATATCTGTACTGCTGAGAGCTCCTTCTTTTTAACTGTCCATTGTGGATCTGAAAATGTTACACAGTAGGAGTGCAATGCTTAATCTTTGGGGAACTTCCTAAACAGCTATCAACATGCTATAACTCAGAAAAATGGTGACTGAGAAATTGTAAATAAAAATGCACAGATTAGACTGACTCAGCTATACAGGTTCACTGTAAGACAAATTACAAAAAAAGATCAACTCTTGCAACATTCTTCTTGGACTGTTGTGAAAAATGTTTAGCTAACTGTACCCATCAAGCGCTTTTGCTTACTGCAGATATTTCATCTTTTTTCTGTGATTATTTACGACTAAACAAATGACAGCGATAAAAAATGACTTCCCCAGCTTTGTGGCGCTCCACAATGCACCAAAAAAGTTAGAATCGTTATAAAGAGACTTTCCCCCGCAATGGAAATCCTAAAAATCATTAAGTATTCACTTAAAAGCTTAACAGACTTTTTGTGATGTTATTTTCCAGTGAAAGAATTGCTTGTTTCCAGGAGGAATAGCTGAAAAAGGCGGAAAGTGGGGGAGGTATGATGTTGATCATAAAGCACAAGAAAAGAGAGGAGAAACAGATCGAAGAAGAATGAGAGTCCAAGATGAGGAATCGAAGATGAGGGGGAGGAGGAGAGGGAAGGAAGAAAGAGGAAAGGGAAAGAAAGTGGACAAAGACAAATGGCCAGGGGAAATGGCCAGTGCATGAGAGGCGGCCTTTGAGACAGCCCTCTCAGCAGCCCTAACACAGACTGATAGGCCCACCGGGCTGTGCTACCACTCCAATCCATCCCATTCCTGTCTGATTCTTCACATAAAAATCACATTTCAAGCCATATCAGGCCCACCTAAATCACCTGAATGTCGTATTTTCATGTTGGTTACTGGTTGGGAGTGGTTTCTTTTTTTACATAACCATTATCGAGATTCTGGGGGAAAGAATTTAAAAGATTTAAAGACTCATTTAAAAATCTGTCTTGCCTTGTGTTCATGTATTATGATATTAGTGTGATACAGAACTGTAAGGATCCATCACTGTTGAAATGAACGACTAAAACAAACGTCTTCCATTCTGAATGTGCAGTTTTATGACTTAGACAAAAGAGAAGCACAAAGAAAAACATTTCTCTGTTCGTCTTCTGCAGCTTGTCATTTAACACCGTCAACCCTTATCACTGTTTTTATTTACCCAGACAAATTCAGGCCATGTTTTTTTATCAAACATGGAAGCTGTTTGTGTTGGCAGTAAGGGATAAGATCTTCAAAACATCCAAAGCTCTTAAACTTTTACATTTTCATCTTCTTCAAATGTGGAACTAGTCCTTTTCAGACTGCTTTTTCCCCCTGAAAAAGTGCCGTAACTAAGCTCAGCCGTCATCATGTATTTGTACATTCAAATTGATTCGGCGGTGGCGTAATATTGGTGTATTACTATGTGAATTCACAATGCATTTCGGCATTGCAAAAGCATGGCGCAGCGGACACAGTCAAATGTATATACACACGCACACACGCACACACAGCGCTGATGTCTCTGCTGATACCGTCTCACCTCTGTAACGTCTCTGTTACTACCTCCAAAGACGGTACAGAGGGGGGATCACTTCGTCCCCCCATTACGCCTCCGCAGCATTCAGATTGAAGGCAAAACGTCACAGTGGCGTAAATATTGCAGCCGGAAACGGCAGTCTGAATTGGGCTACTAACTGAAGACACTTTCCCTTTAAAGCCTGAACAACATTGAGATGATGCAGCAAATTCACCATTAAGACTTAAAATTTGAGGAGGACAAAGTGGAATAGAAAGAGGAACTTTAAGAGGAATACTTGGATCATTGTTAACTGTCCATGTATGTGCTGAGATAAGTGAGTGTTTCCGTCGCTGTCCCAAAATCCCATTACTTTCCCCAATAAAGCTCGGACAGTCCACTGATTACCTCAAGGAAGAGAGGAGGAGTGGAAGAATCTTAATAGAAATGGGATCAGGGCTTTTTGTGTGTAGTCAGAGTCAGAGCGTTCCCCATTCCTCTCAGGTGATGTCTCCAGGCACTGACCAGGTAATGCACCGTAATGGAGAACACGTGCGGCTGCCGGTGGCCTAATGGAGAGGGGTCGTGGCTGAAAAGGGAGTGCCTGTCGTGCTGCTTGATTGAAACTGATGGGCCAAGGTAAGGGTGCCACAGAGTACAGCCACCCAACATGGCCCACCCTGTCACACTGAACAGACACACACACACACACGCGCCTAACTTGGAGTCCATTATTCAATTTGGCTCTTCTAATGACCAGTGAATTAGGCTGCCAGGAGCGATTTGGCTTCTGAGCCCTGCTGCTGGACGTACATGATTTTCCCATTTTGCATATTAAGAGGCAGCAATTCAGTCTCTGACATCCAATAAGTTTGTCCAATCAGTGGATTTAACTGGATGAGCTTGGACGAGGAGGGTATCTGAGAAAATGAGCACTTGAGACGAGTAAGCAACGCACACATGCATCGAGATTGAGAAGTACGAGGCAGCCTGTAGGATTGTAGAGCTCTACACGAAAGAGGGAGGCAACAGAAGCCCTCAGTGACAATTAGATGGATTTTCAAGGGGACGGGGTGTTCTATCTGACTTATACTTTCTTTTCTGTTTTTATGACATTGGTTGGAACAAGTGGGTAAAAAGAAGTTCTGCTTGCATAATTCTAACTTCAGTTCTTTTTTTCATCTGTGAAACAAGAGGAGGAAAAAAGTATTGACAGGTGAGAAATAAGTTCTGCCAGTATTGGCCAAGTAGACTCTTAGAACAAAGGAGTCTAACCTTTTTTTCAATATTTGTTAGCCCCTCTTCACAGACAAAAATAAAAAGGTCTGGCACTTTTATATAAGCTAAAATTAACAGCCCCCACTGTTCAGGTCAACAGTAAAGCCAATCTTGGCACCAGCTTATTAGCTATTTTTAATTTAGACAGTCAAATTAAATTGTCTCTGATTGAGAAAACAGACCCATTTTTTACCCACTACACTCAGATCTTCAGACTAGTTGCTTCTGGCTGTCCCGTGTGTGTGAGCTAAAGCTCATGTTCAACATGTTTGCCACATACTTCTACATGTCAATGCACTTTAGTTCTTGGCTTTTGTCTCAGCATGAGAGTTTCATTAATATTTCTAAATCCTTTTTCCTCTCAGGGTTGTAACATCTCCTCGTTATTCGTCATTTTACTTTAATAAATGATAAAAGTGTTTCAAATTATTACCTCAAAACTGAATCAGAGATACCCCCCTAGAAAACATATTTCCTCTACAGCCACAGTGATTCACGAGTATTTAAATATTACACATTCTAAAGCCACATGCTGCTGTTTCTTATCGTTTTGTTCTCTGTTCTGCCGTGCATACGGTGCTCAATCCAGCACTAAATCTGACAACAACAAAGCTACATCTGCATTTGTACAGAACTGTGTACAGCCTCCGTCCTCTAGAACTAACAAGACCACTGCACAACATCCTGGTCTTAATCATGATAAATATGTGCATTTAAAATTCTTCCAAAAATTGAAAAAAGGGCTGATCACGCCCTGCAAGTTTTTATTTTTTTTGCTACAACCTCCTGTCTTTAGATTTCCTGCTGATTCCCTAAAACTGTAGCTCGTCCTTCTCATTTCTTGAATTTAGCCAAAGAATGATACAGAAGATGGTTCAACCAACAGGTCAATGCAGAAGCGAATGAAACATGTTCTTAATAAAACTACACGAAAAAGGCATTAGAGCATCATTCTTATCTAATGTGCTTATTGTAAATCATGGACTGGCGAGTGTTGCTACAAATAATGCTAACCTAACAGAGGAGCTGTCAGCTTGTCCCTCATGAACACTTCTGATCTGAGCAGTTAAAAAACAAACTGTCCCCTCACTCTTTATAGATTCCTTTGGTCCAGGTATCCGGTTTAATAATACTAAAAATCCTCTACTTTTGCTTTCTTCCATCTTTTTCAAGGTTGTTGGGTGGCTGCCTCTCCTTCTTTCACTGTGAGCTGTAAAATCTATTTGACAGCTCTGATTTATGACACAGCATAGGCACCGAGCGCCTGGGGGGGGGGGGGTGGGAGAGAGCATGTTTGGAAGTGTCTAATGTGTGTGTGGGGTAGTGTGGGAGAGGGCCCGTCTCAGTGTGGACCACCGCTGCTGTGCTCAATGCTGAAGCACCTAAACAGGACTACACAGGTAGGAACTCCACCTGTGATAGCAAGCAGAGCCTTCAGCCAGCACGAGTACACAGAGCAGGTTACATAATACCAAAACAAAGAAGTAGATGCTGTCAGAAACAGACTAAAAACAATTAACTTGGTATTATGTAATGGTTTTATAACAGACTTCCTGGATATTTTCGTAGTTCAAACTGTTTACAAAAGGCTTAACAATCTTGTAGGAGAAAGTCATCGTATAATGTGGCTAATATCTTTAAGCCTTTGGTCTGCATGTATGAGAAATTTTTTAAATAAAGTTCGAAACTCTTAGGGTGCAACTTATGACTGTCTTAGGTATTAATTCATTTGCCAATTTTTTTTCCCTTAAGTGATCATACGAGGAGTTTATGGAACAGACTGAAACAATAACGATGTTTCTTTAAGAGCTATAAAAGCAAACCAGACCATAAGCAGCTACATTGATACTTCTGATCTAGTTACTTTTAAGAAGTACTTTAATCTCCACCAATGGCTTTCTTTTTTTTTTTGCGCCTACTACCTCGATTTCAGAGAACTTCTCATCGGCGCTTACTGTTGCTAGGTAACAAAAGTTGGCTTACGGCGCTTCCACTTCCCTCAGAAGTGACCGTAAGGTTTGTTTTAAATTTTAGTGGACAAAGGCCCTAAGAGGAGAAGCTGTATGCACATGTGGGGGGCAAACATTTATGCTAGCCAAAGGTTTCTCACAGGAACTTTAAATTGGTTCATAGTTTATAAGATAAACTGTCATAAAGTTGGAGAAGTGCTCATTGCAAGTTTATGTGAACCCAATGTGACAGATTTAAATTGCTTCTTTAGTCAGACCAGCCATCAACATCCAAAAGACTTGTCATTAAAAAAGGTATTAAGCAACAGATCCTAACATTTGAAGCTTCTGTGAGGAATTGTTGGTATGTGCAGATTATGTGGACCATTGTGAAAGCATATGTACCATGTATGCTTCTGTCCTGTACTTATGTAAGTAGCGTTTTCTCACAAAGATCTTTTCCTTCCCCTTTTTAATGGGTTAACATTGCACGCTGTGAATCACTTCGTTTGACACTAAACCGATGGGCAATGGTGAGAGGCATTAAATATATCTATAAAGAAATAGTCAATCTTATCACTTATGGTCTTTGTAGGTCATAAAAGCATCAGTATTGATTAACATTTATTTCATAACCAGTTAAAAAGTCCTTGCAGTAGATTTCAGACGCTGGAACCAGCGAATGTTTGACATTGAAAAATTACCAAAACCATTCATCAATTGTCAAAAAGGAAGGTGTTTTATCAATCAAGTGACATCATCGCAGCCGTAGACGGGTCTCTCCCTCTGCTTTCCTCTGTCAATCCAACACCCCGCCACACACACTCGTCTCCTCTGTCGTCCTGTTCTCCTCGCCTCGGTGCCCAGAGTGCTCACAGCTAACACTGTTTGTCACAACCAAGGCCAGGTTAGACGCACTGGGATCCTGCTCTGCAAGGGGGGGGGTGTGCTTAACTCCAACGTGTTTGTGTCTACATACGTGGGAGCGGAGTTCATGATTGCATCCAGGTAGATTTGTACAGGCCTGCGTCGGTGACAGTGTCATCTGGGAGCTGAATTTCACACATGGTGCTTTTGCCATTGTCAGGCGGAGTGGTGCGGTTGATGGACAGCAAGTAGAGAGAGGAAAGGTTGTGAACCTCCACCCTAATAGAAAGGTGGTGACAGCTGACAGAGGGAGCGAGAAAGTGTTCGTATACCTTAAGAAACAGATGTCAAAGGCGGGAGGGGAGCAGACAGATGTAAAGTCCAAGACTGAGTAGAATAAAAACAAATCTGTTCTCTGTACTGTTTGTGAAGGTTTTCCACATATTACATATTATAGTGGGAACATGTAATATTTATCACTTTGCTCACTGTTCGGTTTTATTGCCTTTAGGATATTAATCTCCACTTCTGACAGAACAATGTAAAACAGCCAAACATCACACATTGGATATCCTTTCAAATCTGCATTTTTAAAGAATCTATGCTAATGAAGTTTTATCTCCGTGGTGCTGAAGGGGAGCCGACACAAATCCTTGCACACTTCTCCAGCACCGTAAAGAGTCTCCTCTGCAAGCTAAACATATCTCTGCTTTCAGGCATTCTCGCTACAATGGTTTTTCCCCCTCTGTCAGTTTGTTACAGTCATTAGCAGCATGCTAATCAAGGCTAATTACATTGAGACAGGCAGACACAACTCATTTCTTATCGTGACAGAGTGCCGCTGCGTTTGTAGTGCCTGGAATAAATGTTGCCGCTCATAATCAACAGCTATTTGGTTGTTAGGTAAATTAATGTCACTGTGTTTTCTATTTGATTTCAATTGTGACTCTTATCAAATGTTAATTGTTTTGTTTTTTAAATTTTTCAGAGGCTGTAAATCCTTTTTTTGTTTATATGAAACAGCTTTGATTATTTTAAAGGGCAGTGACACAGCAAAAATGCATAAACTGTGTATGATAGTAAATATTATGGATTATTCCACATGGCTCTGACAATTTCTAGGTGGTGTAAGTGAATCAATCTATTCATATATGTATAAGTGGATAATGAAAGGAGAAAATGAAGGGAGGAAAGTGGGAATGGAAGAGGACTGTAAGGAAGGAAGGGAAACAGGGAGGACAGAAGGATGATGATGTGAGAGGGAGGAAGGATGTAAGGTTATCCATGAGGAGAAAATGTGAAAACAGTCTTATTGCTGGCAAAGCCTCTTCCTGGGCGATGGATTGTAAACGTGTGGCGGTGAATACTCGCCCCCACCCCCCTTTCTCCACCCTCAAGTTACAAAAGCTCATTTTGGAGATTTTGCTGGCATGGCAGAAAAGGGCCTCTGTTCCCCATTTTCCATATTTCATATACGGCCCATTGAAAGCATCGTCTGCGAGTGTCATGGGTTGGTACATTTATGAGGGATGCATCGGAGAACTTATCACTCGGAAGATATGCTTAAGTTGAGCATTTTGAAAGTCACTGTGTGCCGTATGGAAATTCACTTCTTTATTCTGTTCGTCTACATAGTTATGCCATCAATAAATACTACACCCTACGGTACACACAGCTAAAAGTTTGAATCACAGGCTGGAAAACAACCTTATAATAATAGTCATTTACATGGAGCCATGTATTATTATGAGGAGTTCACCAACAACTAAGGAGGGGACCAAAAAGCAATTTCACAAAATATCAGCATAAAAAAAGATAAGCCAACAGCAATCAAAAGGCAGCTGTTTTGACTTGTTAGGAGAATGAGTATCACAGATGTTACTAATAACGATGGCTCGGTTCTATCCAAGCCAAAGACGGTAGCTGTGTCCAAATTCAGGATAAGCATCCTTTGAAGGAGCCAGTCTACGAGGGACCAAGCGTAGACCACTCAGGCTTCACTGAAATCAGACAGTCTGGTCTACAGAGGATTTCCCGTTTCGGCGTCACCAGCTGATCCCACCCTTACTCCTTCGTTAGTAAGCCCCGCTCCTGTCACCTAGCAACCTCGACATGTGCACCAGAACTAGTGAACATAACCAACGTCGCATAACTTTACCTACCAACATAAAAGATAATTATAAGTGTCAGTCAAGTTTCATTTTTTTTTTATTATTATTGGTAGCTATTGAACTAAACTGAAACCAATCAAGTGTTTTACTCGACCTCTTCAGAGTCCGCCATCTCGTTTGAACTGGCGCTAAAATAAATCTCCGGATATGTTGGGCCGGGACAAATGCACCAGATGGATCCTTCATGGCCTCTTGGGAAAAAAAGGGCGCTTTTGTTGGCCTAATTAAAATGAGCCTCCAAAAGAGTGAGCCTTCAACGCGACAGTCTTGCGTGCGCGAAGGACTCCTTCGAAGGACTCAGCACCTGACTTAAGACACATCAGCTTGTGCGTACAGTAAAATCCAAAATGCCAAAAAATCTGAATTTATGTTGGCTGAAGAGGATTACACTTCTGTGTTATACTACAGAACAACTTCCATCATCCCATGATTTCAACCTTGACTTCATTAACTACAGAGGATCTAGTCATTTCACCCTGAAAATGACATCATGGAGCTGGGGGTCCTGTCAAACCATAATTGAATTTTAAAAAGGAATAGCCAACCTGGTTCTAAAAGTTTATAGAGGACGGTGCAGTCATACTACTGTGGTCTACTGTAGGTTATCAACACAGATTTATGATTAAGGATTTGAACGTCTGTGTTTCTAAAGAACTCTCAGTGTGTAAACACTTTGTTTGATTGACATCAACTTGACTCCAGAAGAGCTGCACCTGTTTTGGTGTGAAAATGAGACTCTTATGATTCTCATTAGTTTACTGAGTCTGTTCACATTCAAACTCCCAACACAGCTCCACTCCCCTCCAGCCTGGTCTGATTACTCCAAATAATGGAAAACACCTGCACTGACGGAAAGGGTCCCTATCGTCCCAATTTGGGGAAGAAACTTAACTCATAATTCAAGTTGTTGGTTAAAATTATATTTCAATTTTAAACAGAAGAAATGCTGATAAAAATAAATACTTTTTGCTCCTTCAGGAACTTCCTTTGAAATGTGCAACTGAGTTTCAAAGAAAAACTCGTGTATAAAACCACGTTTAAGGATTAGTGGTTCTCAAACAGCTGACTCTGGCTGACCCCTGAACGGATGTGTTAAAGTGTCCTTGTGGAGGACTAATTCACACTTAACGGACTTCACAGTCCAGTGACGTTTTGCTGACTCTGCCCTCACACACAAAGAGACAGAGAAAAGAGATTTTCTTGAGTCTGTGTCACATTATTCCACTGATGATTGTCTAAAGTATTTGACCTCATCCTCACAGCTAGCAGCCTTCACTGCTAACCCACTGGGCACTGAAGTACTAAGCAACTTATCAGGAGGCTTCCAGCGCACGGCATTAAAGCTGACTGCGAGAGCGAGCCGAGCAACATCAGCCCAAAGCCCCTCTTAGTCATCGCTTCTCTCAGTATGGTAAAAAAAAAAAAAAAGTGCCACTTTCATTCCCGTGGTGATAAGGGAGAGTGAAAAGGCCGGAAACAGACCTGTGTAATGCTGATGGACGTAGTCAGTCTGCGAGTGAGCCCGGCTCAAAATGCAGCGTCAGCACTGCTGGATTTACTTGGATGAATGGACTCGGCTCGAAGAGGAAGGCGGGGTGGTGGGGTGTGGGGGGCAGTGGGTGGTGGGTGTCAAAGCAAGTGGCTGAGACATGGCTAATACTGCCAGTGAGCTGAGGCCACCTAAGTAATTACTACCTTTGCTGTTAGGCTAATCCCCAGAGCAGAGCAGCAAACTCAGGGGAGAAAAGCTCAGAGCCTCTGTGGGGCTCCCGTCACCCGACTTCAATTACACCGAGACACGGACCTGCCCCGATCAGAGAGGGCGAGGGGGAGTGGGTAGGGGGGCAAAGAAGAGGTGGTCTTATTTAAATGTGTATGCTAAATAGAAAAAATCATTCTGACTCTGAAAACAAAAAAAAGAACCCTTCCTAGACGAGGTTGAAAGACGGTAAGTGAAAATGAAAAGTATGTGTACATATAGTAGTATGTAGTATTTATAGAGTACAGTATGTCTGATCTTAGAAGTTTTGCGTGTACACTTTTATCGAGCACATAAAGGAATGGAAATCCATGGCTGAATTATTTGCAAGGTCTCTTTATAGGATGCAATTTATATCAAAAATATTATATAATAAGAAATATTCAACATTTATACGACAAATCACAAACATCAAGAGATAGTTGCAACCAATAAATAACAAGAGGGATCAGCAATAACAGGGACCAAGCATAATGTCCAAATCTACTGCAAGATTCGGATGTAAGTGCAAATGGGAGACGTGTGTTTCTAAAATGAATACAACAGCTTGAAATGCATTCTCACCTTGCTATATGTAAACCAAACAAAACTAAAACCTTAGCTTCACAATTTGACTTGCTAGAAGTTGATTTTTAACACACTTCAGATTTTCTTCTGAACAAGCAAAGTCAAATGTTTGAAGCTTCTTTAACTATAACGCTCCCGAAGAGTCGGCATAAATGAAAAAGATCAGACTTCACAGTCTGTTGATGCCGTTTACAACTTCAAACTTGACCGACTAGTCAAACCAAAGGGTTCACTACAGTGAGTGCACATCCCTTCTCTCTGACAGGCAGGTTACATTATCAGCATTAGAAAGTCTGAAAAGAAGCCGTCTCAGCATCACTCTGTGTCTGAGCTGCTGCTGTGAGGGTTACCTTTGCGCTCGGAGCGTTTCTTGCGCCTCCTCTTGAACCTGCGTCGGATCAGGCAGAAGTAGGAGCCCAGATTCTGTGCGCCGTTGGTAAGAAGGGCCATGGCTCGGTCAGCACTTCTACTGCTTCAAAATCACCTACAAAGCTCTCTATCAGCACAAACTAAACGCCAGCTGCTGGGAACTAACTGTAGAATCACATGCACGTGGTCCACCTGTCCTTAACCTCGAACCACTTGCTGTCACGCTAATGATACTGAGAGTGCCCCACTCCAAACACCTGCAGCGTTTCCTTGTTTCTACTTTAGTCTTTCCCTTGTATCCGAAACCTCTCTCCCTCCCTCCCTGCCTTTCCTCCTCCTCCTATTGCCGTTTCCCTCGTCTGTTGACTCCATCTCTGCCCTATCAGTAGTCAGGGAGGAGCGGGCGATGGAGTAGAGTGTGAAAAAGAAGGAGGGGACTCGCAGAGGAGGGGGACTTGTGTTTTCATTTGGTTATGAATTAACGGAATGAGGAGAATCAAACTCCCTACCTGTCTAATCACTTCTCAAAGTTAAGAGGTCTTTGGAAAACACCGCACTGCTACCACCACAAAGGTAAACACAGATTTACTGCATTCAGCTCAAATATGTTTACACAAACATTCAGGTACGTAGAATAAAACAACATTCATCACTCTTTGATGACAACAAACTCATACCTGTGCAATGCTTAATTCAAATTTGACACTGCACCTTTTTACTTTTACTATTGTATTTGTTGTGCTTGTAGTTCTTGTGGAGTCTCTGAGAGCAAAACGATGAGAGGCAATTTTAAAAGTAACACTCTGCCCCCCTCTAGTGGTCATACTTTGTAATTACAACCATGCTGGTATCAACCCAGATCTCCCAGGCACCAGAGGGCCAACTATGACTTCAACCTATGTTGATTGTTGCTGATTAGTGGTTATTTAAAGCTTTTTTATATTTTGTGAACAACTAATCTACACTCGGCAGCAAAGATGGAAAGAAGCTAAACACAATAAGTAAAGAGTATAAAAGCACTCACCTTTGGCTCTGCTGTGATGTCTGACTTTGGAAACACCTGTAGAAGACAGAAAAAACAAAGATGCTGGAGCTTAGAAAACAACAGAGATGTTTTGGGTGACTGCGCTGTTTCCATCAATGACCTGGATTACTGTCAGTTAAAGTGTTGTAAGGACGCGGTGCAGCCAACTCTGTGGTAGTTACAGGGGGTAAGTAAAGGTAAAAAAAAAAAGAAGCAGATTTACGCTCCATTAGGAGTGATTGCAGCTTTCCACATCAGCTGGTCTTTTTCAGTCTCACACACAGGCTGAATTGTTTCTGTTCAGACACACATTGTTTGAAGAAGTGGAATTCAGGTCTTTCCACTTAGTGCGACAGCATCTACTAATTTCTATGGTTATCAGTTCATTTGTATAATTGATTCATTGCGAAATGAGCTGAAAGCTTCAGTGCTTCTCTTCAAGCACTGCATTTGGCAAACGAGGCCCTTGTTCAGGAATTTGACTGAAAATTGATCTTAAGTAGACCAACTTATGAAAATATACACATTATATTACAAACATGTGCTCTGTTTGGTGGGAAAAACAGGCTAAACTCAAATAAGAATTGTTGACATAAGCAAAACCATGTTGATACATCCTCCCCTACTTTATATATAATAATAGATATCATTGAAAAACATTCATCAATTTAATGCCCAGCTCCAGTACCCCCGCGACCCCGAACAGGAAAAAAGAGGTTAAGATAATGGATGGATGGATGGAATTAAATGGCCAATTATGTGGACACATACATGGAGTTTGAGTACAGCAATTTCAAGAGAAGCCTACCTGAAGACAGAACGAGAAAAAACTGCTAAAACAAGGACGACAAAGCTGGAACAAAACCCAGCTAAGATAAACTGTTGTTTATATTCAATGGTTGGAAAAGCTGTATATTAAGTGTTACTGTAAATAATCATCAATACAAATAGTGTCCCAAATAATCCATTCATACACATTCATACGCTGCCGACAAAGCAGCGGGAGTAATTTAGGGTTAAGTGTCTTGCCCAAGGACACATCGGACATGTGGCTGCAGGAGCTGGGGATTGAACCCCGACCTTCCTGTTGAGATGACCGACTCTACCAACTGAGCCACAGCCGCCCCACCTGTACAGGTTGATGCAGGGTTAGACTCTTCTCTATGATATCATTCACAGACACCAAATTTAATCCATGATAATGATTACTATGTAGTTAAGTAGTGTACTATATTGTTTGCTCATCTCAGCCCCGAGAGGAACAACATGTACATGTATTCTTTTTTTTACTATACAGGTACTGTAACTGGATGACGAGGGTAATATTAAAGTGTCTACATCCATACTGCTTAACGGTGTCCTTACATTGTCCTTTTTCACAGAGGGATCTCATTTTGGAAAGACACATGGAAATAACTTTTTAAAAACGTATACACACAAGACGAGCACAGGGTCTTGACTTTCATGCATCAAACACTTCATGTTCTTGACATGCAAATCAGTCACTAGCTTTTGTATAACCAAAACCAAGACATACCCGATACCAGAGTGCTCCGAGACCAAGATAACACCAAGACATTTAGGGATCAAGACCAAGTCAAGACCAACACCAAGGCAGGGAGAGACCGAGACAAAGACTAAGACCATAAATATCACTGAAAAATCATCATTTTATGAATTCAAGTTAATTGTTCTTTTAGAAAGAGGAATTTTCCTTCAAATCAAAGTCATCAAACGTGGAAAAAAGCTTTTCAGTGGTGGTCTTGATTTAAAATCCGGAGTCCGCCCAGTCAGAGACCGGGTAAAAATGCTTTAGGTTCCGAGATGAGACCGAGACCTTCAAAAAGTGGTCTTGAGACCAACACCGATTTTGAGTACTACAAAAACAAGTGCATGGACCTAAAACATTATCGACCATTGTGGACTCCTACTGCTCGGTTGATAAGCATTAAAAAATGTAAATAAAAGGTAAAGAGTTAGTGTCAGTAACAGTTACAGTAACTTGTTTTTGTCTTCATGGTATCTATTTGTTTCTCGTTCTACCCCTCTGGTTTGGTGATACTGTTTGAAAAAAGACAGCAAAGAAACGTTTTCATAAATAAAGTTAAGTTGTCCAAAAATATTAGCAACTATAGTTTGTGTTTTAAAGTTGGCATAGCCAAAGCATTAGGAGCTCACTATGCATTCCCAGAGTGTCCTCTACCAGTTTCAGTGTTTGGATTGTTTTTTAAGCTCTCCTCTTCACGGAGATTGTTTGGGAGATAAAATGTTTTCTTCATAAATGTGCAGTCTACACCTTTTTATCAGTATGTAATTAGCTTAGCTATATATCAGTTAAAACAAACCTGACTATTTTATGAACTTATGATTATTTTTTATTTATGATTGACTGAAGTCCTCCAATGGATCCTGACTTTGCGACATGGCTAGAAAAAGATGTCCAAAAGGCTCACAAAAGTACAGAAATAAAGTCATCGAAGGACGAGAAAGAACATCCTTAAAGCTTCCCAGCCTCTCTGGCCTCTTCAGTAAACCCATCCACTAAGGATACGGATGATGGTGAAGAAATAAGAGACAAGAAGGCAGAGCCAAACAGAGAAAACCTAAAAGAAGGCATTTAAGAAAGAGTACGTAAAGCAGGCTGGAGGCTGGAAAAACGAAGTCTGGGAGATGAAGTAGGATAAAAAGAAGGAAAGGTAAGATGAGGTGAGGAGTTATGTAAAAAGAAAAAATGTCCCTGTCTAAAACTGAAGATCTGTCCAGATGTAGATGTTGAATCTCTAACCCGCGGGGTCGTTTAAGGTCAACGAGGCTGGCTTCACTGCTGCCCAACATCTCCACTGCTCTGCATGCGATGTTCTTAAAAAGAAAGCTGAGGGTTTTTGGGTAGAGGTCGGCCAATTAGGCGGATGAAGTTAAACTGAGCAGAAAGAAAGGAAGAGACAGAAACGAACGAGAGGAACGGTTGACCACAGAGAACAAAAATAAAGGAGGAAGGCATCGTTGGAGCGAGAAAGAGCTGGCAAAAAGATCGGGGATAAGATCAGCGGGGCAGAGAAGTCAGCCCTGGAGAGGAGATGATGAATGTAAACAGACCCCAGACGCAGATTCATTCATGCTTCTGTGTACAAGCCAATGATAACTGAGCCTGGCCAAGTCTGCACCACAACTGCCTTGGCTGTCTGGCTGTGTTTTTGTTTTGCTTTGTTTCCTGAAAGGGAGACAAGTCAGTCCACTTCCTTTGGTATTATAATTTATAGGGACTAGCTGCAGACATGGGAGAGCAGCCTCACAGAGGAACATGTTGTTCCACAGGGAGAGATTTCACCCACTGTTCCCACTCTTTGTCTTGGCATTTTCAACACATGCTGAATGGACAAGAGGAAAGAAGCTGTTTCCAGACTCCAAATAACAACTCAACTCCTAGTGGCCTTTTGCAGCGCTCTGACAGAGACACACAGCCATTGACAAAAACAACCTCTTAAACTCTCTCACAGGCGTGCGATCCAGGCTACTGTGGTGAGAACCCATCTGTTGGTTCATACGGTGAAAAGTACTCACGATAAACCAAAAGCACATAGCTCTAAAAATAGAACGAGTGGGAAGAGATTTCTTTTTTTCAGCGTTCATCTGAAGTCGTTCATCTGAATTTAAAAGCCTGTTTCAGCGATGCAGAATTTGAGGAGCTCAGTTTTAGCGGATGAGCTATGATTAAATCATGACTCACCAAAGTGGCTTTGGAGATGGTACTGAAAACAAATATTGAAAAATAAAATAGATGACCCTGTAATAATGTAGTAAAAGCAAACCCCAGTGAGTGGAGTCACTTTTAAAAGAGGTCACACGTCAAAATCTGCAGCATCATTAGAGTGAAATGTTGACATTCTTACTAAAACAAAGAGGCAACGAGAGCTTTCAGCTGCACCAAAATGCGCTCATTATTATTTATAAGGATTCCTCATTAAAATTGGGAACCATGAACCAAAAAAAAGGATCCATCTAAGAAGCTCTTTTGATGAGGAAAAACAAAATAACAAGCCGACAGAGTGATGAACATCTGGGGAAAAAAAGGGGTCCAAAATCCCGCCTCCCTGAGTTTTTTTTTCCTCCTGCGACACGTTGAAGTAGTTACCTCCGCTTACTCCAGAGAGCCAGCCGAAAACTTGACAGAAGTTTGTCCTGAATACCTGAATATGACGGCAGATGAAAAATGTCCAACAAGAGCAGAGTTTTATTGCCTTGTGAGGAAGTCACGTTCCTGAAGCAACACTCGCTGAACCTAAATCTGTGCACAGAGTCTGACAAGAGAGAGATTTTGTGTGAGAGATTAGTAGAGCGGGAATGGGAGAGCCTTTGGGAGTAACTGTAGTACGTGTGAGATGCTCCTAAAAGGGTGTCATAGCTCGAGATCTCCGCAAAGGTCTTTGAAAGCTAGAGTAGCAGGCAGAGGGTGGATGGAGAGCGATACAGAGGCTTCAGTTAACTTGACATGAGTGGTTACAGCAAGAGAGAAGAGCACAAAAAGTAAAAAAAAAAAAGACAAAAAAAAAGTCCAAGAGAGGTCTATTATAAAAGAGAAGGGTTATAAAAAAGAGAGATAGAAAGCCAGTCAAATGCGTGTGATGAGTGAGGTGCGTGACTGTAAACCTCCACTCCCGGTCTTCAGCCAAAAACTAGGCCAATGGCCTGGTAACCACTAGCCAGACACACACATATACACACAAACACACGCACACAAAGAAAGAGTAGACGGGGTCCTGATAGCCATTTAACGCTCCCCCCTCCCTTTGACCTAGCTTTCTCCTCTCACAGAGTTACACTGGGACACAGGGAATTTAATTAACACATCACTTAATTACATCGGAGTGTGATTGTACTGTGATTGATTATGTGTGTGTGTGTGTGTGTGTGTGTGTGTGTGTGTGTGTGTGTGTTTAAAAAAAAATCAAGGGAGCAAGAAGCAGTATCAGCATGTATGTTTTATTTCTCCATGGAACCTAGTGGAGGTCTGGCTGTGTTTTTGTTTTACCGTGATTTGTCCAGCAGAGGGCAGCACTGCTACAAGATAGTGGAACATTATGCAGCATGTTTACATGGAGACGAGGATGAATCTGCTCGCATGAGTGAGACCAATTTTCAAGTATACCGCTGTAACTGCTGACATATGTTTTGCTGCTACATCCTTAACCTCAAGAAAAGGTCAAATCTGTAAATGTAAGGACAATGTCAGTGTCTTCTTTGAAAAGCTTTTGCAATCTTAAAGAGGCATTAACTGCAAATATGAGGATGCAGTGAACTCATGGACATGTAATATGAGTTAAAATTTGAAAAGCACAATAGTTTTTAAAATGCTGCTAGTGACAGTTTTGCATTAAGAGGTCCATCCAACAACTGCTTGATCGTGTCTGTCTGTCTGTCTGTCCTGAAAAGATGTCTAACAACAGGGTTTCAGTACGAGTTTTGAAGAAATGCTGTACCTTGCATGGTTTCTCTGAGGCATGTGTCTTTTTTTCCTGGTGGGGTTTTCTGTGTTTTTCCCTCTTGTGCTCCTCTGTATTCAGATCCATGTTCGGTGCACCGTTTCAAAGGAAGGAATCTGTCATGCTGAACTGAAATATCCTGAGCGGCCCGTGTTAGACTGCATATTTCAGTGCAGTAGGCATTTAGGTGACGGGTAGAATTCCCAATGCAAGGGATTAGAGGTGGATATAAATTCAGAGTCCTATTTGCGATAGTGCACAGCTTTAAGGATTTTGTGTTGTCGATACCATTTTGGTTGCTTAAAGTGTTAAGGATTGTGACATTGGTCTAGAAATGCAATCCTTTGTTAAAGATGCAAATGTCCAAATTGTAAAGTTTGATGTAACCTTGACAGAGATGCTTTACAACAGACAGTCAACCACAGAACTGTGACCAAGTTTTCAATTGTTGGTAAGTCACAAAATAAAGCACTGCACCATGACTGTGCGATGTATCTGGATTTTAAGTGGCCTTGGGGATAAAGTATGCATGTTGCCATGGAGCCTACAGTCTCCTTTGCCAAATTGTTAAACCACCTTGAATGGATATTGTTATTTAAGCTGAGAGGAAGATCCATACCCACCTCCCTCATAATCAATTGTCCTTGTGATGTGGTACATTAGACACATTTGTCCTAAAAGGTTAATGTGTTCTTTTTACACTTTATTCTGTCGTGTAACTTCCAACACAGGATGGGAAGGATTACTTTATGTACTTCTTTTATAAACATGTATGTTTTGATCAGGCCTTTACAGAAGGAACTTTTGAATTAGTAGACTTTTTTTTAAAGAAAATCATGATTGAGTTTCGTTTAACATCGTGTCCTCTCTCCTGGATTCAAGATGGCACCAATTACAAAGCTCCTCACTAATTGGCCCAAAGGCAGCAGGGAAAAGGGTACAAGAGGTGTGGGAAAACAGCAAACCAGTTGGTCTTTGGATGTCATTCCTCTGGAGAAGGCTGTGAGAGGAGGCTGTTTTGTTCAGTGGGTTATATACTTTGGAATTCTTTCTGTTTTTCTTTTGTGGACAGCCTGAATACGCTCTTTTCATCTGAGAAATCAAAATGCTGCATGCTTGTTCATCCTTTCCACTCGCACTACTTGCCATCCAGGAGTACAACACGTGTTTATTTATGTTTTTCTGTGACACTGTACAGTGTTATACAATTACAATGATTTACCATGGAAAACCTTTAGTATGTGGTGGCTTGAAATCAAACACATTGGCTTTAATGGGAAGCCAGTGTGGGTCTGTATCTTTGGCAAAGCAATAAAAACATCTCTGAATGTTACCTGGCAATACAAAAAAGGGGGTGGAATCTACAGGAGGCGGTGTGAACCATAATGTTTAATATGCCCTGCTGATAAAGCTTGTCACTGGCAGGTAGAGAAAAAAAAAAAAAAAAAAAAAGAAAAAAAAAAGCAGCTTGAGGCTCCATGTGTTTTACAACAGCCACATGGCTTCTAGTCTACAGCTCGACCAACCGTGAGAGTAGCAGCAACAAAAACTGCAGGAAATGGCAATTCCGATATTGGAAGAAAACAGTTAAAAATGAAAAAACGAAAAGACAACGACTGGAAATATGCAAGACTAATCTGCCAAAATGTGACTGCTGAGCCAAAGGCTATTTGCAGAATAGCACTAACTTTCAGTTTATTCTATTTGGTGTCACTAAGGAGCATAAATATTGTGTTGATGGAGAGACGGAGGAAAGTCGCCTTCTTGACGATTCCAGTCTACAGTGTTGGAAAATAAACATATTTCAAGTTCCGAAACACCATCCAAGAATTATCCGTAAACAAACCAGACCACCAAAGACTGATCATCCAGATTATTTACATCATTTACATGTAGCAGCTGTCACATTTTCCCTGTTAGTCGCTCCAAACAGGAGCCTGCTTCTGTGCTAAATAAAAGTGTCTGTAAATAGGAATGACTTAACTCTTCCTATGGGAGTTTCCTTTAGTTCCCAAGCCTACCATCAGCTCCCACAGCTGGGTGTGGTCCACCACTCAACCAGCCGCCTGCTCTCCGCCTGGAACTGATCCGCTACGCTGCTTGTGGCTTTAGGTTTCTGGCTGTGGCTTGACCACCAATGTGTGTGTGGTTGTGTGTGTGTACGTATATACTTTTGAGGATCATGAGTGGAACAATGACTGGCTCTGTTTTAGCTCCTCTGGCAAGATATACACCTGAAGGGCAAAGCCAACAAGTAAAAAGGCAGAGTGGTACGAGTGCAGCAAACTTTTAGTTTTGTCTAGGCTCATACTGCAGGTTTGAACGTCTTTTTATTGAGGGATTTCCTGGATTTAATAGGTCTAACCCATATTTCATAGCAATCAAAACCAACTGGGATGTCATTACGCACATGTCCACAGTTCCCCGTAGCGAAAAAAGTTTCAAACATCTCCACTTTCTCCTGCGCTTCTCTTGTTTCCTCGGAGATTTGACTAACAACCTTAAGCGCTCCCCTGAATACCAATCAAGCTGAGCTATTTTGATTTTGTTCCACAGTTGTCACGTCTCTCCTCATGTCAACCTGTCGTCTGCTGAGCTGCTGCGAGCAACATTTTGACAACAATCTCAAGAAAATCCTGTAAGATTTGCATGTCGTCATGGCAACACTGACAAAACCCAAGTTAGGAATTCACGTTCAGAGTGGCAGGTGACCTCCGTGCCTCTGGATGTTATGTCACGATGTGATCAATTTAGTGAAGAATAAACCTTCATGTCGTTTTTTAAAGGTCAAAGGTTCAGTGAAAAAACATAATTGTGTTACTCTCAGTCACTGTGAGCATTGCACACACTTGTGCCAGGGGACGTCAACACATATTACCAGACAGTGTAATTCAAAACAACTGGCAACAAGAAGGGTTTTCTTTCAAGGATGCTTGAGGACGTTTTAATAGTAACCGATGCAATGATAAACACAGTGGGGCTGGCAGCGTGCCTGCAAAGAGCCAGCCCCACACACAAAGACACACGCTGTAACAAACAAGTTATTTTCTCATTATCTACGACCGCATTGCTTTTTCTACTTCCTGTCATGCTAAAGCACGGTACATTTCTCCTCACCTTTAATAGCCCTCCCTCTCTTTATTATATGTTACAGCACTGATGTCAGCATATTTTGTCCTATGACGAATGAGACTACCTTCTCAGCCAATTTATCATTCTGTCCCGTCGGCGTGCCCTTGTGACGGCACAACCTTCCCATCCTGCGTTACAGAGAGGAAGAAACACCGCAGGTCATGGGGAGAGAAATGGATCTGGTCGCACAGCGGAAAAGTAGGGACAGAAAGGTATTTAATTAACAATGCGAGGACAGATTTACTGAGCTGGAGTGAGATAGAAGGACAAGAAAGGCTTGAAGAGACAGATAGGGCAGTATCATTTGTTAAAGAAATAAAACAAGATGCTAAACCATCTCTACAATATAATCTGCTTACTTTTCATGTCATCATGAGATGTTAAAATAGAAGCCTCTGGAAGCCAGCCCCGAAACTGTTGGAATGATTTTATAACACACACACACTCACGCACACACACACTAGCTCAAAATGTTTTACTGCACTGCAATGCAGTGTGACATTGAGGATAATGACTGCACTCTCACACACACACACACACACACACACACACACACACACACACACACACACACATGACTGCAGAAAAACACCTCTGAATACTCGCGGGAACATCAAGGTGAGCCGCCGTGGTCATGCACAGCCTTTAAAGGGACATTTTTGTCCTCACACACATGCTGGGCTTTGTGGAAAGTTTCTGAAGGAATTCGTAAGCTTTTATTTGCTGCTCAGGCCAAAAGTTTTACGGTAACATCTTTCTGACCTTTTTTTTTTTGACATTTCAGAACACAATGATCGTCTTCAAAATTAAACCAGCAAAGAAGCAAACAAGAAAAAGTCAGGCAGTATAAGACTTTAAAGAAACCTTTGGGTATAAACATGGTCTCACTCTCTTTCTATTAACCCTCTTAAAGGTAGGGTAGGTAATTTACTCCAGATACACTTTTTAAGATGTTGGTTGAAACTGTCTTAAGGTCCTGACAGAAATTAATAATTCATGTACTCTGAAAAAGAAACAAAGAAAATCCGTCATCTGTAGCAGTTGTAAACTCGTAAAAACTTTGACCAATGTCTGCACTCGGTACGAGTTTTATGAACCAATCATGCCTCCCTGTCTCCCTGCTCGTTCTCTACCCCATGCATGCACGAGCCCACACTCAGAGCATGAGCTGAAATCCGCTTCTGGACCAATGGCGCTAGCGCATGTAAGTGAGGGGCGTGGCTTTTGAGGTAGCACAGAGGGGAGGGGGTGGGTGAAGACGGAGCACGGAGCACGGAGGGAATGCTACTTTCAAAATCACGCTCGTTTTCGAAAATTACCAACCCTGCCTTTAATTAAGTGGTAGTTAATCTGGCTGAACAGTCTTCTTGTTAATATTATTTTATATGAGCAATGTCTTGGTTCTTAGTGTTTATATAATAAAACTACATTTCTAGTTTTTTTAATTTTATCCGCCGCACTCTACATTTTATTGAACTTGCTAGTTGAAATCCTGACATGTACTCATGCGATGCTTGAAAGAGGTTTTTTAATTTGGTGTTTTAATGATTTGGGTTTTATGTGCAGTCCTGTATGGATATCGACATCCTTTGTCACTTCTGTGTGTTTATGCTCTCGGTTCAAGGCAAATTCCCCGAGGGGCAATAAAGGTTTGATGCATTCATTCATTCCATGAGTTCAAAGTAGGGATGTGTGCTATTTGCAACAGACCATAAAACGCCAACCGTGCTAATCACCAACAGAATCATTAGTCAGTTAAACCTAATTAATATTAATGAATAATATTTGTATAAATTCAAGCCCAGGATGCTGATCAAATGTTGTGTGTAAGCTGTAACGCAGCCACCCACCACTAGCATGAAGCTATACTGCCCTAATGCTCTTCTACCTGGATGTAAACCAGCACAGTGGACAGATGGCATCTCGAAGCGGGAAGCGGTTTGGCAGTATTCTGATCTCAAAATCAGAGATGATGGAGTTAAATTTCAACAGTTTTTCCGACTGTCTTCTCAATTGACGGACACTTTTAAGTTCCTCTGTTTTGTCTTATTGTATATGTACCACTATAAAAGCTCGGTACTGGCCAGGCAATGTGACTCACAGTCTTTGTTCGTTTTTGCTGCAGTTAACTTAAAGGTTGTTTTTTTTCAAACTAATTTAGAAAATATGCCAAATTACAAGTTGCTATTTTCACACATCCCCGTGAATCTAAACTTACCAGGCTTTATTTTATAATTTTTTGTTGCCATTTCTATTGTGACAGTCATTTACCATTTGTTCAAACTGTTTCTGTTTTCTTGCCACATCAATTTGGAGAATGTAAAGAGCTTTGTCCTCACATTTTGTTTTAACATGAAACATTTTAAGTTTGGATATTCACAATGAAGAAAAAAATCAATGGTGTGATATCTAAACAAAGGCAGGGGGAATACAGTCACATTTTCACATCATGACTTTTACTTCACAATGAAAATAAATAATAAAAACTGCAAAGAATCAAACTAACGTGAGTAAAATGCATGAAGCAGAGCATGAAATGATGGGCAGATGGTTTAAAGGGAACATGTTCAACCACACCAGGAACCCTGCTGAATCCAAAAAGCCCTTTTCCAAATCTGGTTGCCAAGTTCAATGTCATTTACTGTTCTGCCTTTGACTGAGCAATTGGTAACCATTCTAGTCCAGCGCTGCAATTCTCTTGACTTCATGCAATACCCGATATGAAGCAGGACTTAAAAGTCCGGAGAAATCGTTGTATATTCCAAATATTAATGTGTAGAAAGAGCCACATTGTGCTGACACTTTGCTGCATCAGGAACGTTTTAGGTCATCCCAAAAATAAGCCATAAAAACCTTGTTTTCCTCCCTCACCTGCTCTGATGAGAGTTCACCAGCATCTCTGTGTGCAGGGTGCCTACGCAGGTGTACATCACAGTGAACATTAGTGAGCAGAGTGCAATGAGGGGGTGCCTACGCATGACTTTCCTCTCTGGCTCTCTCTATCTGGGTCAACCATCTGGGGAGTTGCCAAGTCTTTGGTAAAATGGGCAGCTGGCCATCACAGCTGGCCCGCCAACATATACCAACACAGGAAATCGTAGAGCCACCAGGTAACATCTGCATCGCCACCGCCCAAAGCAAGCACCCATCACCGCCACCTGAGTCCTTGTTATGTTCTTTGGAGCCTAGGAGTGAAAGGGAAGACAGAGTGTGTGTGCGTGTGTGTGTTTGCGTAAGGGCAAAATGCTTGAGATAAGTCTGCCTGTAATTATGGGGGAATGTGTGAATGTTTGTGTGTTTATGTATGTTTGCATAAAAGGGCATGTTCCCCGACACTGGGTTCATTCTCATCGAGCAGGAATGTGGAGTTCAGGCTAATCTGCCACTTTCAAGATGGAGAGTACATAAACCCAGCCTGCTCAGCCTCCAACCTCCTTCTCTTTGAGCCTTTCTGTCGCACAATGCTGGTTCAGCCTTCCCCACAGCCTTTCTATTCAGTGGTCCCAGATAGGATTACAGGAGTGGTACTGGAAAAGTAGGCCACAACATGTTTTTTTGTGTGTGTGGTGTACATTGTGAGTAGATGGGATGACGCAACATAAAATCTTTGTACCAAGTAAAGTAGGTCTTTATCAGTAGGATCTATTCCTGGAGGACCAGAAAATGCACCTGTGACACAAAAACGTGGATATACTGTATTGGTCCGTTTATTAAGACGACCCTGACGACGACGACCCACAAAGAATCATTGCCACAAACTGGAAGAATACCAACAATTTTAAATCATGGTTACAAACGTTTGAACCATTACTAGGTTTAGAAGAAATGTCAAACTCATTTCACACCCCCTCTTATGAAACCTGGACTCAGATTAATTTAAACATATATAAGAATATGACCTGTCCTGAATAAGAGAGAATAAACATCTACATTAACATTTGTTCCCCACTCTCTTTCTTGTCTGACGTCCTTCTCTCACCCATTGGCTCCAAGTTCATCGGAGTCATCTGTTTGGAATGTTTACAGACTAAGGCTATGTTATATAAGAATATCTAGAGTACATATGTATAAACTTGCTCTTTATTATGTATGAATGTGTGTATGCTGGCAAATGCTTGACTGTATATCAGCATTTTTCCAGGATATGACTAACTGGAACATACTTGACCATCTTTTTAGTTGTCTTTGCACAATAATGATACTTTATTTCAATGTTAATATCCCCTGAACATCAAATAATAACCATTTTTTAACTGTCTGGGTAAACGATGTAATTTGTTAACGTCCACCTTCCTGTGCTTATTTTTTAGCTCCCATTTATTGATAAAAAAATTCTGCCAGATGTGCAGCTCCTATAAGATTTTATCCATTCATTGTGCTTGTTAACATCCAGGCAGTAGAGCCAGAAGAGATAGCTGATTAGCTGAGGCTACAGCCAGTCTACGATAACAGCCCCTGCTAGTGGCGAGTAGCTGCATTACAGCTTGGACGTAATATTTCGAAAATGTGTGCTCAAACAGGCCATTTGGAGATTTGATATCACAAAGGGCAGTAGCCTCTCCCCCAGGTGGGTGACACTTCCACAGCTAGGTGTTTGTACTGCCTTCTCACCTTAAACAATAGGGGCATGGTGCAAGAAAGACCAAGCCACCCAATTACTTCCAAAAGGGGCGTGGTCAAGCACAGCTCATTTGAATTTCAAGCTACAGACACAGAAACAGCCTGAGGGGTTCATAGGGATGATCAAATACAAGATCAGAGTGGATTTTTGACAAGAAAATTCACAGATATGTTTCAGGGAGCTCTGAGACTTATTTAAAACTGGTTGAAAAGGAGTATAATATGTGACCTCTAAATTTAGATCAATACGGTAAATGTTTCATTCATGACCAAAACTTCTAATAGACCTTGAGACATTTTATAGCCTCTTTCATGGGCCTCACCGTGTTCTCTGACGTCTCAGTTTGTCTGTTCAATCAATTAAAAGGAGAATTTCCAGGTGAATCTGGTAAAATAAACTGGACAGCTCTGCCTAATATTCCAGTAACAGGCCAGGTGCAGGATAAACCAGTGGAAAAATGTGATTTAAACACTTGCAATCATTGCCTTTATAAGGTTATCTCTGACAAATTTCCTCAGAGAAATAGTTCCAAAGAACGGGGAAGTGAGGTCCAGTTCAAGGATGAATATTTGTCACAAGTGCTGCATTGAACTGCCAGCAGGTTTTCCTGGAAAAGGACACAGTTGCATGTGTGGCCCACCATTCATATTAAGAAAGCCTGCAGAGTTTTCCATCTTATAGTCTGGGGAATAAATGAAGTGAGAGCTGTGGCAGTACGGCAAAAATACCACGCGATTATAGAAGTGTGGTCCATTCACAACCTCACTCAGAACAACCACAGAGTAGGAGGCTTGTTTAACCCCCATCTGCTTCAGTAAATATGTCTAATACTGCTCATTTAGGCACTGGATAGTTCCTTTAAGATCACGGAGCAAAGCACACTGACAAAACCAAAAATGGCAGGGATTCAAGCTGGAGTATCTCTTTTTTACAAGAGGTTTTCAATAATCACACACCTGAAAGAATAGTCTTAGAAAGCAACTATAAGAAGTGACAGCCTCCCTGCACACTGTTGATGTTGGTGTTAATGTGCCTGGCCAGACAACCACAGAGGGGCAAGTGAGGCATGGGCAGATGTGCCTGTGGCGCTCACAGTCTCTGTGTCCCTCTGCCAGGACTCCCCCCCCCCTACTCATTCATTTTCAGCACTTTGTTTTCTCCTCTCTGTCTTCAAGTCTTCTCCTGTCTGCCTGCTACACGCCCACACAAACATGCGAGTGCTGCAAGTGTATGTCTTAAATTATTGAAGTGATGATGATAGGTTTTCGATGTAGTGAGTCCCTTTGAGTCAAAGGTAGTAACTTGAGTGGGTGCCAGATAACATTTGTGTTTTTGACAAGTTGTACTGTCAAACTCTTGTTATGGTCACGAGTGGGCACATCGCAGAGACTATTTCTTTCCCTTGAATAAATGACACTGAAATCCGATGACACCCCCCCCCACACACACACACACACACACACACACACACACACACACACCCCTTTTTCTATCTGCATTTGCCATATTACACTTCAGTTAGTGCCAAGCTGTGTTGAAAAATGAAGTCAATGTGGAAGTGCAAAATCCTGAAGTTTGTTGAAGGTCCGCTTGAGGCTGGCACTAAGAGCCCCGCAAGTCACATACACACCCCATTCAGAAAAGTTTTTACAGCAGAAATTAACATGTTTAGAGTGATTCGACTCGTAAAAAATAAATAAGCAACTAGGGATGTAACGATTCACTCAACTCACGATACGATTCACGATACTGGGTTCACGATACGATTCTCTCACGATTTATTTTGAGAGAATCGGGAGGTGATTGGAGCTTGTTGTGCTATTTGTGTAGTTCCATGTCTTGTTGCAATATATGCACACAGTTTTTGTCTCGTCTGTTATCTTCTCACCTCTTTCATCTTCTGTCTTGGGGAAGCAAAAATGCCTCCACTGCCATGATAACACCTGCTTATTACAACCAACAGCCTCTGCTCTACAGCTGCTGATGCTCACGATATTACTGCGATTCATTTTTCAGAGTACCGATTCGAACCTTGACACCTTTGAATCGATTTTTAACTGCCTCACGATTAATCTTTACATCCCTATAAGCAACTAAAGCTTCTGTATTGGTTCAATATTTAAGACATACTGTTGTACGAATGTTAGGACAAAGTTGACTGGTCAGTGGATTGTTTTGTAGTATATTTGTTTGTTATTTACAAGCCAAGTCAAATTAACGTATAAAGCATGTTTAAAAACAGCAGAAGCTAGCTGACTAAAGTGCTGTACAACGCACATTATGGACAAATGAGCAATACATAATTTAGAACCAAAGCAATTTTAAGGAATAAGGGACTAGAACAAATAACAATACAGAAGAAATATTTGTACAGATATTTGCACTATGCAGCATAATCTGATAAAAAATAGAGAATGATATGAAGAGTGAGTCCATATAAGTGAGTCTATCATGTTTGAGTGAAGTCCTGTATAATTGGATACATGAGAGATGAGCCTGTATGCAAAGGATGAAGTATGCAACCTTATTCAAAGCCAACATGAAGTGTATGTGTGAGTCAGTATAAATCAGAGGGGTTGGTTTAACATGTTTTTTTTGGGGTTACCATGTGGTCACAGCTGCCTCAGGCCTGCTCTCCTATAATGGACCAGTGACTTAAGCTGGTCTGACTTGCTCACTGACTGTTTGCTATCTGTCTACATGTCTGCTGAATCTTCTTTTTTTTCCCCCTCTGCTTTGTTTTTTTTTTGCAGACATTGTGACTGCATGCAGCCTTGGCCAAAAACACAAGAGGCGGCAGGAATTCTTTCAGGGAAGAAACGGCCTTCAAACAAGAATTTCTGCAGAATCACTAATGCTTTCTTCATTGATCACTGTCAGGACTTTCATGGGGAGTTATTTTATGTCAGCACTGTGCCATCCTTTCATCTAATGAGACAAATTATTCAAACTGAGAAGGTCCTCAAATCAAACATAATCGTACACCACTTCAACCTGTCACACGTTGTCTCTCTTCATCTCCTGCTCCGATGACAGTCGTTTATTAATAATTTTTTAAAAAGACCAAAAGGGTTCTCCGCCCTCATGTTTTGTTGTTGCATTTGTACTCGGAGAACAATTTGAAGCCTTTACACTGCGGAACTGCATCTGACATCTCCTTTCAGCAGGCACAAGCTAAGTTACATAAGGGTTACTATTTTAGCTTTGTAACCAACAGGCCTCTGATGGAAGGACCAAAGACTTTTCTCCCAGTGCTGCATCCCTAATGGCCAGAGCATTGTACACTTTAAAAAATACTGAGAGGCAATTAGCAAGCTTTGTATCCAAGCAGGCTTTTGCTTTATTTATTAAGTATATCCATATTAATCTTACCGGTGATGTGTTACCCGTTTTTATTCTTTATTTTGTTATTCAAGAATCTTGACAAGAGATAAGTGCAAAAAGTATACAGCCTGACTCTTTAATTAACAACTCTAAAGCATTGTTGTGTTCGCTGGGTCCTGGAGGACAAATGATTCATGGTGATACAAACATGCTGACCGAGGAGAGTTTCAATGTCACCAGCTCAGTGGGTCATCCAAGGTAAAGCAGAGCCAGAAATAGATGAGGATGAGGGGGCAGAAGAACAGTGAAGAGAACAGAAATAGCTCTATAGGAGTAAATGGAACTGTGAAAATGACTGCTTTGTTGTGAAGCTTAAAAAAGAAAGAAACATTTGGTTGCATTGTTCTTATCTAATTCTGTTTCCGAGGTAAAATGTTGTGATTGCTCGACCGTAATAATGCCAGATTTAAATGAGTCTGAATGGAAGCGAGACCAGACGGATCTGCCAGAGCAAATGAAACATGAGCTCGCTGATTCGTCTTGTTCCCAGGCTGAGGCTTTTCTGTTTTGTTCTTTTTAATTTAGTATCAGTTCCAGAGAATATTGCAAATTCTACATTACATGATTCATATTGGATGTGTGTGTGTATGGGTCAAAATTAGGAACAGAAAGAACACTTTGGTTACTGACGTTTGAAGCAAAAGCCTTGTTGTGAAAATGAACTGCTATAATATTTTCATTTTACTGTTTTCTTTAAATTCAACAAAAATCTACTAAGAACCAGATTCATCTTCTTCTTTAGTGGAACCTGTTGGATCTAAGCAGCAAAGGAATGTTTTGAAACCTGAAAATTGCACCTTTAAGCTACATTAGAGCTGTAACAGAGGAGTTGTCTTTTCTCAACAGTGTCTCTTGAGATTTGCCTCATTTGCTCTAAATTCTTTCGTCAGACATGGACGCTTCACTACTGACAGGAAACAGCACATTTGAACTTCACAGCAAAATGCAAACTGTCTCATTAGCACCGAAAGAGAGTTTCAGGATTCACCTATGCGCTGTCTTAAGCCTCCTTTTCTCTGCTTTAACACAAAGTCATCTGATACTTCAGATCAATGCCTGACTTGTCCTTATTGACACTTTAAGTATTAATAACAGGAAGATTAGGTCTTTCTCAGTTTCTATTGCAGACTTTACAAAAAATGGACAGCACAAGAGCCACTTCGAAGTGAAGCCAAAGGATTTAGAGCTCTCCCTGCTGACCGGCTGCAGTATAGGCCCGCCTCCTCCATGCTAACAGATCCAACATGTGACAAACTTTAAAATACAAATACACGTCAGGATTATTTTTCTCATTCATGGTTTCTGTTATCATAGGTAGTTATTAGCATGCTGATTTATATCAAAGTGTTTACTTTTCAGAGGTCTAGTTTGAATTAGGTATTTGATGCAACAACAAAAAAAGAGCAGATGTAACTTCATGACTGACAGCTCTGTTGACCAATGTGGCACTTGCAGCGTTCTTTACCTAGAGTGACCTAAAGTCATTGAACTTTCCATTACCGTGACAATTTGTTCAAATGTAAGCAACTGTTAAGCTGTGGATTGTACCGACCTGAGGGATCTTGGCTTTTTATCAGTAGTTAAATGTGTGCTTTGTATAGAGGAATAGGCGTGTCTTCAATTCCTTAGCGCCACCAGATAATTTTGGTTTCATTAACGTACAACAGAAGAGGATGAGATGTGTCGTCCACATGTATTTACAATCTTTGGTTTCTATACAGTAAAAGGAGTCTGTACAGTTTTCCAAATTCTTCTTGTCTCCTTTACCTCTTTCAGTTTTCAATGTGCGCTTGCTACTTTTTTTTTTACTATCTCCATGAAAGCAAGCTGGTGTATTCTAAATATCTACATTTTTCAGCGCTATTTGCATGCAAGTCACTGCCTGACAGACAATCAGTTAGAGCAACTTTGTCCATCATCTCTGTTCAAGCACATAATCACTTCACTTATGACGCTCTAATCAATTCAAACAGACAGTCTCTTGGCTTCGGTGCTTGTGGCTGTTTTTTTACTAGTACAACTGTGTGCGTGTGTGTGTGCGTGTGTTTTTTGATGACAAGTTGTTCGCGGCACATACCGGCAGCAGATGTTAGAGGTAATTTGGAGCCCAGAGAGAGACACTCTCTGGTGGGTTACAAAGCATTATGGGTAAAATTTGCTATCATTGAACTTGAGTGGACTTCAATGACACAACGTTCTGTTATCTGCATAAAAAGACACAGAAATCTACCTCCAAACCTCACACTCTGGGTCACATTTTGGTGATTAATTTTTACTGAGGGAAAAGAAAAACATTGCAGGCCCTTGTTCAGATAATCTTTTAAAAACAAACATGTACTTTTAAATGATTATTTTCAGTTGCATGTACACTTATTCATTCACTTTCACTGAAAATCTCACATTTATTCAAACTAAAACATGGTACACACTGGGGCGCCTGTGGAGCAGTGGTTTGTGCGCACCCCCCATGTATGGAGGCTGCAGCCCAGGTTTGAATCCGACATGTGGCTCCTTTCCCACATGTCATTCCCCACTCTGCCTCTCCCTGATTTTCGACTCTATCTGCTGTCATAGCTCTCCAATAGAGACATAACCTAACTAATGATCTAACAAAAAAAAAAGACAAAACACTACAAAATAATCAAGCGTATTTCTCCCTTTCAAACGTTCAATATTTACAATCTGATATTCTGTTGTGTGGGGGGAGCCCCGAGGACAGCCCTCTGTGGCCTGTCATGTGGAACAAAATGATAGCCAATGTGGAGGCAAGCTGACCGCAGAAGAAAGCACAATAACAGCAGCAATCATTTGTACTCACACCTCCAGCTCGCGCTACATTTACAACCAACGTTAACGCCATCCCCACAACTTCATCCATAGTTTTTATCCTTTTTTTCTTCATTACAAGTAGCCAAAAATCTTTCATTGCCACTTCATGCCTGTCGTCCACCATGTTTGTTTGCTCTAAAGTCGAGTTTGATTACTAGAGTTTATGCTAGATTAACAGTTTTGAAAATTGGGATTTATCGCCGTCCACACAGATTATAGATAAAAAGCAGCTAAACCAGCTAAATCATTATCTGTCATATATGTCGTCTCACATTTTCAACATCTAATAAGATTTGATATTGTGTAGTGTCGGTCAGGCCTAATGAGGAGGCTGCATTGTGTGTATAACACTATCTATGGCTTTTGATCCTCTGGCACCCGTGTGCTTAAACGCTAAAGAACATATTTATGTAACTAGTTTTCTAAAAGAAGATCGGGTCATGATCATGCTGCAAATACGACCCACAGAAAAAGAACCACTGAGGTAAAGAGGCTCAAAAATAATGTGTAGTGAAAATGCTGAACACTTGAATGAGGTGTGAATTTCTGCTTAAATGTCCTCAGGCCAGAAGAGTGGGCATGATACCCCGTTGTTATCTCCACACGCAAATGGCGCTTGTGATTTGAAAAGGTTCACAGAGAGGTGTGCGCAGCGGAGTTAAAATGAAATGACATAATGGGAGAAACTAACTATTAAAAGGTGGGCAGGGGCAGAAAACAGGCGCAGGCAAACAGACTGTTGGCAGCAGCGTTTTTGACATGAATAGACAATGAGGTCATGAGCTGCCAAGGCTGTTTTTTGTTGTTGTGGTTCTCGTTACAGCTCACCCAGGCCCTCTGACGGCACCCAACGGCAGAAGAGCTTAGCCCGACTGATTCATTTCTCATTCACCCAAGACGACACGACGGTATACTGTTCAGTCCACCCATACACAACGGGGCAATGCTCGGTCAAAATCACACCGGCACTGGTTAGGGAAAAACCAAGAAGAAACCGAAGAACCTTCCATGTGAGGGGTTAGCAGAGTCAAAGAGTGAGGATCAGCTCTGCCACTTTATGTATTACGATCATGTTTACGTCAACAACCAACCAACGGTGAATAATGCTATCTGACTGCTTAGACGTGCACTTAAACATGCCAGCAAATTTCTGTCATTTCCTGCATGCAACATTCAAGACGAGGCAATTTGTCATTCTATCACATCAATTTTTCATATATTGACTGAGCAGTCACAAATGGCATTCAGCAACAACACGACATGTAGGAATGTAAAGCGCATATGCTTTGAAATAAGAGAAAAGGGTAAGTGGAAAAGGAAAGCGGCAGGCCCTGGGAAACGGTTTCTTTATAAAGACAGACGCGTGTTTGACAACTCTTGCAGAAGAACTGGAGTTCCTTAAGAAAATGAGTTGTTCTTGAATACTTCCTTTGTCTCCTGTGTGGAGGTCGATCTGCTACCGGCATTGAAATCAGGAAAGATAAAGTGTTTTCATAGGAGCCTCTTTAGCCATCTGCAACATCAATATCAGGGCAGATCAAGGCCTCTTCTAATGAAACTGTGAGAGCTACATCAAGCCTCCTGACTCATCTGGTCCTCTGTTTATTGTAACCCACTTGGCTCGGGTTAAAGCTGCTTGTCAAATCTGCCCAATAGTGCTCTGTTTAAAGCCCTCTGAACATATTTGTAATGCGTCCAAACAATGAACAAAAACTCCAAAGTAAACTGCAAAGTGAGGAGATCTCCTGTGAGTAACACAGTGGTTGTTCTTTGACACTTAGTAGATGCAGCAGGCCCTCTAAAGTGCTGCTGCTGTTTGAAATGCTGTCCAAAACTTTACGCTCCAACACTTCCTGACTGACAGTCCTCTCCCCAATGGACACTACAGGAAACCACTACTGTAAAACTGGCTGTATTTTGGAAATTCAGAGTCTCTCAGCTGCGGTAAAGCTTGTGTGAATTGGAGCTTCATTAATTTGGCTTAACCAAACATACAAACTTCAAGAAGAGACACACAAGAAATTGGCATTGCTAAAAAAGTTAAATTTCTGCAATAGTCTGCAAGATTTTTCTCGTATCCTGATATTGACAAATGCCTCAAAGTGGATGTTGAAAGCTGTGAAAAATATTCATGACCACACACCTTCTGTTCATCATGAAAACAAACTGAAATTTCACACATCGTTATTTGGGGTTTGCAGTATTTGCTTTCCTGCAAATAGAAAAACCTGAACAAGCAACGCAGCCCACAACAAGCCAGCTCCTGCCAACATACACAAAGCTGATAATGAGTGATTCATCAGTGCTAATTTGCTGTGCTAATTTTGTCAGTGAACTTCACAGGCTTGAAGAAACCTCGCTATGGCAGAATGGGTAAACAGCATGAGGCTTAGCACCATCATGGTCACACTGTTAAGAAGAAATGTTGATGCCCAAGAACACTCTTATTGTTAGCACAGCCCCACTGATCACTGCAAGAAAAAGCAAAAAAATGACATGTTTAAAGTTGTAATCTTATTTGGGTGTAGAAAACACTGACTCGGTCTAAAGATTAGCAAAAAAAATAAAATTAAAAAAATGAACCTTGCTCCTAAAAACTTAACACATTGGTACCCATCTGTAGTCCAAGTACGACACTGACTATAGCGTTTTGATTAAGCCAAACAGTTTAGCTTTTTAAAAATATGTGTGTGCGTGTGTGTCAATGTGGTACAACATTACCACCTCTTTTGGATGTTATATAACTGATCACTTCTGTAAACTGTGACTACAAACTCCTGCCATGACGCACCCATGTTCAGTGTGCCCACTGCTGCAGGGAGTAAACAACGATTGCTATAAATGTAATTCACAGAATGGCTCTTATAAAACACACACACAAACAAACCCTGCTCAAACTCACTACACCGACTACTGGAACAACCACTTGTTATTTTAAAAGGACTTAAGGTGGATTAGTAGAACCTTTGACAGGATAAATATCTGTAATAAATGTGTGCTTTAAAATAAAATCAAGTTAGAAACATGATTCATGGAACACCATAAACAGCATATTTCATTACAAGCCTTAATGTTCTATTACACTCCCATATAAATATTACACCATGTTTCTTTGTTTTCAGTATTTCAATCAAAACCACTTGAGACAAATTGATACTCACCAACTCTTAGTTTGGTACAGCAAATATATTTCTATAGTTTCATTTGACTTTTTTTAAAGAGTATTGCCCATTTTTGGCAACGCACATGTCTAGCTTGCTTGTGTGGAACATTGAGTCACCTCAGCTTTGTAATCTAAGGACTAGGGTAATGCAAAGTGATTGGATTGTTAAATGTATGTTTCCACACTAGCAGTATTGCAATTGTCACTGTGTGTGAGAGACAGCAGGGACAGTGGATCATGTGGTTTGTGGTTCAACATCACCTACGGAGAACAATCTGTCATGGTGAGAGTCGGGGGTTTCCCCCTGCCAATAAAGTGTTTTCATCTTTTTTAATCATTATTTTTGAAATGTCTTAAAATTACAGTCTTAATAGCAAATAAAAATAATTCATACTGAGCACAGGAAAAATATCAAGGCACAAGTTATGGGAAATCTATGGAATCCGACCAAATGTTAAATTTACACACAATAAACACACACACACATTCAGGGGCAGCGACAGTGTTGCTTGTTTAGGTTTCACCAGTAGCTTATTGGTGAAAATATTAGGTGCTATGAGAAAACTTAAGATTTTGCTGTGAGAGTGGTATTATGGAAAGTTTTCTGGTAAATGGACTCGAGCTTGTATAGTGCCTTTCTAGTTCTCTGACTACTCAAAGCCCTTTTACACCACAGGTCACACCTACACTTTCACACCCATTCTCACACTGATGGCAGAGGCTGCTATGTAAAGTGACCATAAGAAGTAAGTACTCATATTCATACACATTCATACGCCGCTGACGAAGCAGCGGGAGCAATTTGGGGTTAAGTGTCTTGCCAAAGGACACATCAAACTTGTTGCTGTAGGAGCTGGGGATTGAACCCCCAACCTTCTGTTCAAGAGGCGACTGACCCTTCCAACTGAGCCCCAGCCGCCCATTTTGTAACTCCATGCATTTTCATTAACTTGTGATTCTGTAAAACTACATTTTACCATTGTCCCTTATCCTGTAATGGTCAAAGGCATATTCTTTATCATTTATTTTAAGTTAGCGCAAACACTGCTGGAATAACATGGAGAAGAATTCAGAACAGAACAGGTTTGGGTAAGACATCTTCCAAAGCATTGCTGCAACAAATTATATGTGTTAAACAAAGAGCCTGTACAGTATGTACTGGGCAAAGTGCCGTGATATGAGTTTTGTAATTAGTTTATTCAACGCTTTACGTTTTTGCTGTTCAATATTAAAGTTAGCTTGAATGCTAACTCCAAAGCTGCTGCAGCCAACAAAGTCCTCCCTGTTGTTATGGATGTTATTCAAGTACAACTTCAAGCACTGTACGTTTTTTGAAAGTACGAGTCGAAGCAACTTGTACAATTAACAACACTGTGACAAGCTTGATCAAATCGACCTTCAAGCTATAGAGTAGCGTTAAGTACATTACAAATATGGACCCATAGTACAATAATCAGAATTGCATTATTGGTAACAGACAGTGTATTGAATGTGTTATATCTGGGACTTTATTGAGAAAGTGCAAAGATATTTGGCACATCTGTGAAGCATCACAGTCCTATCACTGGGGTAATTGTAGAACCTGCGTCATCTATTTTAGCCGTCCTGTCCATCTCCCTGTTGTTCCATTCTGCTTGGCTACCCTCACTTACTGACTGAGGGGTTTGCTGTGGGGCAGTAGGGGGTGCTAAGCTTGTTGAAAACCTGGAGTGCACACGAGTAGCTCATGCATGCACAATGTCTGATATACACTCCATCACTATTAATATTTGAAAACCTGCAGTTCAATCTCTTATCGCTGCCTTTTTATCCCTCCTCTGCGTCTCTAAGAGCCGCTCCATACTATCCATCTTGTTTTATTGACTGCTCCTGCAGTGAGGCAAGGGGGGGAAACCCACTGATTCATTTAAGTGCAAAGCAGAAATCTCAGAATCGGTTATCAGCCATGCTTGCAAAATGCTTTCTAAGCCAAATTAGAACAGATTTATATTCTATGGCTGGTGGTAAACTATTAGCAACACTGCACTGCTCTCTACATGACTTGGGTCAGGGTTTAGTCGTGAAATAAGGGATATTTGGGAATAAGAAAAATGTCAATTTTCATCACCGTCCCATGACCTCCTCTCTTCAGATTAGAGGCGGATAGAAAGATACAAACAAGTTGCCCGCTGAGGGAGAATGAAACTGCTGCTGTTTGGCAGCAAAGGCGGGTTTGTAGCAAATGAAAAGTGACAACCAGCAAATCTTGATGACACTGTGTGTTAGATTTGCACGCAGATGGTGGCACATTGCGATGGAAATACTCATTCTCATCTCAAAACCGATCATCCACAAACTGCTACAAGGATGAGCATGTCATCAAACTTCAGTGGCAATCGCAAATCCATCACATCACCAAATAAAAGCAGACATTTGGTAAAACAGTGGAAATATCACCAAAAAAAACTGTGTCAACTCACACATGCAGGCTCCCAACAAAGCAATTAGTATGACTTATATGCATCGCAAGAAGATAAAATAAATTTAACTCATATTCCATTTGTATACTTCTGATCAAAATATACATCTGGAGAATTGTTATGTCTACTTTACATAGTTTACATCTGGATTTTAAATTATGCTTATGTTTATCCATTTTAATTTTTGCTTTGGGTTTTGTTTTTTTAATAGAAATTGCTATTATGCAGACGACACACATATTTACTTAGCAGCGTCACCTATAAATATCCCAAAGCAGCTTTCAAAAAATAAACAAGTTTGTAGACATCTTCAAAACTTGGCAGCAATCACAAGAGTCACATCAGTCCATCATGACATAAAAAAAAACCTTGAGGATGATCAGACTTTTTCTACAGTCTCTACAGTACAAAGACATTTTCATTTGGTCGCAGATGTGTTCCTGGGAAAGAAAAAAGTTGTATCACTGAGGACAAAAAAACCTCAGTGTGTTGTGTGCACTGAAGTGCTGGCACATGAAAGCATGAGGTCATCAAAAATGAGACGTTATTTAGAAACTAAACACTCCGCTTATAAAGGAGAACCTGATTTTTGAGTGTTTAAGTTGAATGAATGAATGTGCTGCAGATGTTGTAAAATCAATGAGTAATCAGGTTTAATAATCGAGATTCTCAGTATCAAACAAATTCATTGTGATTAGGATTTTTTGCCATTATCAAGCAGCCGTAACCTGTCGACTACTTTCAAAGGTGACTGTTGTACTGTTGTGATTGTGATGTTGACTTACTGTGATGTTGTGTTACGTCTAAGGTTCAAACTTAACCATTTTTAAAAACAGGTTTAAGTGGTTGCTTCTCAACAGAGTTTAACGGCCATTGCACACCGAGTTTTTTCCGTACGAAATTGATGCACGTTAACAAAGAAATACTATCTCATGTCATGTCAATCATGTTTGCACACTGACTCCAAAACTTTCGCTCGTTTTTTTTTCTTTTTCGTGTGTGTCTGTAGTTCCCCTACCATACTGCTAGCTGCTTTCTAGGATCGATTGCTTCACTGAAATTGGTGTTTTTCTTTCTAATGTATGGTTCCAGTATAGAGAGCAGCGTTTTTAAATACACCTGAAATACACCTTGGAGCAATCGGGATAATTCTGCAGCTCCTTATCAACAGGAAAAACTCTCCTTTATTGACAGGTAAAACTTTCCTCGCTCTTGTCTTATTTCCATGTGGATGGACCCCAGTGGGTTTTTTTTTAAGGAGTGAAAGAACCACAATTCAACTTCACAGCCTGATCACTCTGCGTGAGACAAACTGCGAATTGTCGCAATTATCTACAAATAATATATAATAATAATCAGTGTGCAAGGTGTCTGTGTGTAACGTTATGTTGTTTTTTTCGGATCACGGATCCAAAAAACGCATCCGTAAAAAACCCGACTCGGTGTGCAAAGGCCTTCAGTGTGATAGAACATGTATACCAGGCAGAGCCATCTCCATGTGTAGAGCTGTAATGAACGTTGACTTATTGAGTAGGTAGGCAGGAAAGGTTAATACGATTAACAAATGCAAATTAAAGACAGATTAGGCCAAACTGTTTGTGAGGAACTCTCCTCTATAGTTTAAAAAATACAATTTATCATCTTGAAGATGTGTATCCCAGCTGTCTCACTCTGATGTGTTTCAGCACTCTGTCTTTTCTGACGTTCACACTGATTCTCTGAGGATTTTAGTGATAATGAGTTAACAACCATTTCATCTGCATCTTCTCTTGTGTGGTTTAACACTGTTGTTAACACGCACACAAGCAAGAACATGAGAACGCATATGCCTAAACATAAATCCAGATCCATTCTTTCTTTATCTCACACACACACACACACACACACTCAGTCACAGACGGCGTATCTCTAGCGTGCTAATTATAGCTTTCCCATTAATCAGTGACAGCTGTAATTATACTAATTCCACAGTGTAATCTGATCAAGGTGAGGAAGATCAAATCACAGTCTCTCTGTCCTGCTAGGCTTTAGGGGGGGTTAGTAAAAGCGGCGACAGGTTGTAAGGAAAATTAGTTTGGACCAAAACAATCCGATTTGTCTGGGTAAGGTGGCTGATTAGTGGGTCAGAGTACACGGATGTGTTTAAATAAAGCTATCGCTAATGGTTGCAGGCCATTGTGGCTGCTGCATTACTTTTATTAATTTAGCAATGTTTGAATTTCTAGAATCTAATGCAACCAAAAAGGAATGTTAAAACACCCCAGGGATTATAATGTTAGCCATTAGTCATGTACTGTTGTTTTGCCGGGGCTTTGTGAGGATTTGTTGGGTTTTGAATTCACGGTCCACTTGGAGACCTGAGATTTTATTTGCTTTAACAAACCAGGAGTTCCCAGAGTTTAAGAAACAAATCAGCTACATTACAAGCACGTTTCAGTTATATTGCAGTGATAATTGTTTGTATGACGTGATTTCTCTTTGTATAAGTGGGTTATTTGTTCTTTTATGTCAGACTTTTTAAGGAGCTCTCTTGGCCGGGGTGTCCTTGTAAAAGAGGTTTAAGGTTTCAGGTGGACTAAAACTAAAAAAGAAAATAAATGTACGCGTATTTGAAGCCCCCCTGTGAAATAGTAAATAACATTTCTTTTAGAATGCCAAATGAAATATCTTTCCAACCTGATATCATTCTAAGAGATGGAGGCTTACAGGCTACATATCTCAGGTGAAAATTCAGCATCTTATCTAGTCGATGATTAATGTTAAAGCGAGACGTTTTATTGTCAAACAGTATGTTTCACCTTGAGAGGGGGAAAATAGCTTAGTGTAGTCTTACACAGTTGAAGTGCTATCTCAGGTAACAAGTTCGGCTGAGGTTGCTGGAGAGTTAACTAACTCAAATCAGAACTGTGATCCTGCATTCAGGACAACCATGCACCATGTAAAGCAGTGGTTTTCTTTTCAACAAGCGCTCTGCCGTTTTTGTGCGGCCGCTACGAGCACTCAAGATGAAAACCTTTCAACTTTTCAGAAAGGCCATGTTGATGTCACTGGCGCTCTTTTCTTTTTTTTAATGTATGATATTCCCTGTATTTTAGCCTCCTACGGATCGTGTCCTGTACCCGCATTCTCTTTGCTGGGGTAAAAAGCGATCTCACATATAAAACATGAAGTAAAAAGTAACGGAGACGTGTCGGTTATACAGCGGCGTTGTCAACACACTGTTGTCATAGAGACGGACGTGCAGCGCTTTTCTTCTCAGCGGACAACCGCTTCATGCAAACGCTCCCGAGCGCACAGCCAGCGCTTTTCTGCCCGGAAAAAACGCTAGGTGGATCTGAAAGTAAACAGCTCCTTCTGAAAAACTTAATGAAAATCTTCTTTCAAGCTCCAGTCTCCCGGTCCTGCAAGAATTTTAGTGACTTGTGTGTGCTTGTTTTGTGCTACAGATCTTCTCCAGCCTGGGCTGCAGCTGTGAGACAGCAGCCACTCTCAGTTCATTCTCAATGTCTATCTTTGATCTGTATTTTGTCTTGATTGATGCAACTGCCGAAAAACCTATCTCAAATAGGTATCACAAGACTGTAGTGCATTGTTTGGATTTTTTCTTCTTCTTCGTCTTTTCCCTCAAAACTTTTCTCGCCCCCCCTGTCATTGCGCCAGGGCCCACTTTGGGAACCACTGATGTAAAGTAACAATGCAAACAGAATTCTAGCAATGAACTGACCTGTTTTTATCATATGTAGTCACCCCCCCCCTGAAAAAAAAGCAAAGAAGTCAGGACAGGTCCATCACTAGTCTGCAAGCCAGTCCCTTTTCTTTCGTGGTAATGAAAAGCACGCCACTTCTGAGAAATCCAAAGCTCATCAGGCCTGCTGTGCCGGGTTACAGTTGTTCAGCTATGAGTGGACAGTTGCTGTTTGGAGGAGAGGTGTACTGTAGCAAAAGGTCATTCATTAAATAATACATTTTAAAAAGGTTGGTTTGAATGTGGGATTCGTTGAATAAATGAATGTTAGCCATTTTATACCAAGCCGCAAACTCTGGTGAAAAAACAAAGGAAGCAAATAAGAAAGTACAAAAAACTGCAGTTCTTTGAGTGTCCACTAGAGACTGTCTGCAAAAGCCAGGAAATCCCCATTAAGTCCTGTATCAAAACGTAAAACAAACTCGTAAAATAAAATTCAGTCTTAAAAGCTCATTTCTTTATTTGTAAAAAGTGCATGGGAGTGATTTTTTAATAACTCATCTGTGGGGCATGGGGTATAATTAAGGGTGTGGCTGCTCTGACTAGGCTCAGTACGCTTTGCTGCTGTTTTCCAGGAGGCTGAAGGCCCACCTCAGTACCATCTCTTTGCCTGTTTTTAGATTGAATAATCAAATGTTAGGTTGAGATAGAATTCCTAGTATTGCGACCAAGGCTTCAAAACAACTCTGCAGGAACCAATGGGTCACTATGTCCATGTTTAATCGGTCTACAGTATGTCTTACACGACTGTATAATCATATCATTCATATAATATACACAACATGTCAGTGCCATATAATAACACTTCATCATTTACTGAAGAAGTACACAGCTCTGATGTTTCTGTCAAGATACGTAAACACAACCTTCTCATAGTAGTCAAATAAAGTTTAATCACTGTTCCAGATGCACCACCACCCATCTGCACTTTGTTCAGTGTAAAACAGATGTCACTGAGACAGTAAGCAGAGCGACTGTGCTGTGTTGAATCTACACTATCTGTGATAGCAGCCTCTGCTGCGGCTTCGCCTCGGTGACTACATTGTTTTCACATCTGGTCACCGCTTCCACTTCCAGGTTCCAAAACAAATGTGGGCTTTGATACCAGATCCATCCGTCTCCTGACTGGTCACAGGCAGGGATGGAAACCAGTGTACGTGTCTGTTTTGGTTTGTATGACAGCAAGCGAGGGTTGAAAAGGAACGGAGAGATTAAGTGAGAAACAGGTCACCAGAGTGTGGGTGCGGAGTGTGAAAGAACGCAGGTACCCTCCAGATGGATTCTCCACATATAAATAAATGCTAATCAGTGTGATTCAGTGTGCTGTGAAGCACTCTGGCTACTGGACTGCAAAGAACATATGCTGCTGCAGCATCTGAAGAGAGAGAGAAGCCAAGTTCATCAACATAATTCAGCTAAATCATAATGCATGATTTATTTTAAGATATTTCAGAATGCTGGTGTGTATTTTTAAATTAGACTGCATGACTGTGCTCGACAGAAAAGAGGCCAAATCCACAGCTTTCCAAAAGAAACATAAGAGGGAAATGATTGATGAGAATCAGAATATTGATGTTTGAAGGAACTTTTGAGAAGTTGCCAATTCAAGGCAATCCAGTCCCTTTTTCAATAAGTAAAAATGACTTTCTTCCCTCATAAACCACCTTTTCCTCTACACCGACCATCTAAACTCTCAGGTTTGTTTTCCTAGATTTGTTCAAATCACATATCAACTCAATTTTACGTATGCACACTTCACAAACTGCACATAATAAGGGACTCAGCCTCAGCAGATTAAAAAAAATCTTAGTGCTTACAGTCCTGGGGACAATGTTGCAGAGATCATATATTTTATATGCAAGGTGAATAAAGGTCACCACAATAGCATGTTGTTTGTAATATGGGAGCCTTCAAAATACACAACCATTCCAGGAAGGTCAGGGCCCTTTAAAGTGGTGCAGACGGAGGTTTTGAAATCTATAAGACAGGAAGAAACCTGAGTCAAAAATACTACTGTATAAATAACAGGATGTAAGTTATTATAGTAGTTATAACTGCTTAGGTTACAGGAAAAAACAAAGCTCTTTACTTCTAAACTTGCCTAAAGAAACATTGTGTTTTGAAGTTTTTCTGCATTAAAATAATCAAACTATCATGCACATGTATTTTTTTTTCAATTATTTACAAAGAGAGGGCGTTATTTCAGAAAGATCTGCACTGAATGCTTTTTGTGCATTTTCCTGGTCGCTAAAAATGATCAATGTTCATCTTTGGGCAGAAACCCATTGGTCATTGTCACTTTTTACCAAGCTGTCCAATAGCAGTGAAGGAAGGGCGGGCCAAATATTGGGACTGCTACATCTTGCATGTAAAAATTTGGGACAACAACTACGCAGCTGAAATCATGATTGCTTGTGAGTATCCAACATACAGGAGGATGACTATGTACTCTACCTTTTGCTGAAATCCTAACTCCAACACATGTTCTTTAAAGCTCCTGTGAGGAGGTTAGAGCTGGTTAATAATTAATACTGGCGCCTCTTGATGACCTACAAAAGCAAGTAGGACCACGTCAAGATAGACCATTTTGATATAGTTATTTTGAATGCCTATGACTGCTGCCGCGGGGTAGGTGTCACATGAGAAGTTATCAGCACGCTACAGAAATAAACTTTCTTTATATTTTCCATGGCAACAAATTAAAAAATTAGCAGCGAGTCATTGGACTGACTGTTAAAGGGCAGCAAGATGAGATTTTATGTAAAAAAACCACGCTATGATACATTTAATGGACAAGATCAGAAGGCAATAAGAGGTACTGCTTTGACCAGAGGGGGCGCCAAAATCAAGAAAAAGTTCCTTTACTAACCAGACACGTGTAAAAACAAATCCAAAGGTGCCTTCAAGGGCTCGTAACTGGGTGTTTTTTAGAGAAGTTTACAGCTGGCTGCACTAATGTAGGTCTTCATTAGTACAGTTTGACAAAACATTAACAAATACATGACCCCTTTTAGTAAAGCAGGGGTTGAAAGGGTCATGCCCCTGTGCATTGGACATTACCTCCAAAAATCATTGACAGAAACTTGTCAAAATAATGATGAAGAAGAGAGCAATATCGTCTCCTCCTGAAAATGATTCTTATTCCTTTAATCATTTCCGGAGGCTAGAACGCAATCAATGATTCAGAAATGTTGGGGGCTTTTTTAATGGTCCTTCACTAATGTGGGGCAGAGCCCGAAAGCTTTGCTATCAAAATTTAAAACTGCACCACCATATTAATGTCCGGAGGGGTAGCCGCTGCATGAAATATATAAGCTGAGTATATCTTTGGTGCAGTATTTTAAAATGCCCTGATCTGAAAGGCTTGAACTGAAGTGAGAGAATAAGATTAGCTTCTTCTTTTTTTTTTGCATTACCCCTGGCTGCTGGGGAATAAGCTTAAAACCTCTGCCGTACATTTATAAATATGTTCCTATGACTTCAAGGCATGTTCCTGACTTGTCCAGCCACATAGCAGACTTCGCCTCAGTCTAATACACAGGCCTTTTGGAGACACCGTAACACACAACCCTGAATTAAGTCCCATCTGTGGGACCAAAGGTCATCCTTCCAGCAGTTCTGATTTCACTGTTGCACTGCTGTAGACGCAGAAAAACAACTGTGTGTTCATGACAGTGAAGAAATATCGTTGGCCTAGTTCCTAGCGGTACAACAAGATTGAATCATGGGAGGCAGCCCCCTTTGAAGCAGCAACAGGAGAAAAATGATTACATAAGGTTTGTTATTATTGCACTCAGTCTCATCCTCCATCACTCAGTGAGGACCTGACACTGTATCAGGTATCACTGTATCAATGTACGCTGTAACAATGACAACAGACAAATTGTACTCAGTGCTTTTACAATGGATTCATGCAGCTGTTGCTCTTGCAGCTGACACAAAATATTTCAGGGATCAGAGAGCCCTTTAGCAATTTTTGTCTAAATGTAAAAACGCCTGCCCTTTTCTTTAAACATGCGGTGCTCATGTTCCAATAAAAGCTACAAAAACAAATTAAAACACTACAAGCATTAGGAAGTCACTGAATTGTAAACAAAAATATGCAACTGCGGTGCCACAGGCAGCAACACAGTCACTGTGGCTCGATGAGTCTTGCCAACGCTGCGCTAAATATTCATTAAATTAATGGAGGTGAGGTGGAAGCAGGAGGGCAGAATGCCACGGGTTGTGTTTCGAACCGCAGAGGCTACAGGAATGTTGTTGCTATGAACACACAAATGTCAGCTCACACTGAATTTTCTGCATTACAACTAATGGAAATAAGCAGCTGCAGGTTCGGTTGGTGCAACTGCAGGCATATATAGGCCTGTTTGGCAGTTTTAAATGTAAGCAAACAAACATGTGGTTATTGCTGAATGTGAAATGTGTGTTTGGCGTGCATGTCTGAGGCTGATAAAGAAGCTTGTCACGCTGTATGCGGTTTAAAGAATGTCTACTTTATTAGAGGATGAAAGAATCAGGACAAGCTGATTTTTAATACCCTTTCTATACTTTTACACGAGGAAGAATAAATAAAGTCCTTAAAAGACAGCATGGTGCTGTCACCTGTGTGCCAACGAGCACAGCCCCCGTGTTGCAACCTGCGGTGATCAGAATCTTCTCAAGGCTGCCCTCCTTATTTACCTGACAGCTCCTTCCCTCTAGCAGCCAGCAGGAAAGTGGAGACTATTTAAGAGAAGTCCAAGCAGGGCGCTAAACGTCGCCTCTTGTCAGTAACAACACCAGTGTCTGAGCTTTCCCTGGCGCTCTACCAACAATAACTGCTCCGTGCCACTTAAAATACAGAAGAAGAAAAAGAATGTGACGGATTTAGAGTTGAACATCCACTAAATTGATGTTCATATTGTGGATAAAAAAAAAGGGACAGAAATGGTTAAAAAAGAAAAAAAAAAGTGGCCAAAATATCTTAACTCTATAGTTAACATTTTCATCCCTCTGACATCATTACAGTCATTGTTTTCAAAGCTCTTCTAGGGCCACAGATGATATTATACAACCATTTTCTCAGGCCGAGTAGTACTCTCAGTGATGAATAAAGTGATATTCATCTAGAGTGAATGAGTCACCACAACAGGGCCAGGACAAAGGAACATGGGTACATACTGCAATTCCTGTACGCCAATGTATTTTCAGGCCGTGCAATTAAGCATCCTTACACAACAGAGCACGGGTTTTGATATTCAATCTAAAAAGGGGTAAGTGGAGGAGACAGGCAAGGGGAGAGACAAAAAAGAGAAGGATGGAAGAAGAGTCCAGGATCCCCTGATATTTGAGACAGGCTAAATATAGCCACACTGGAGCAGAGATGTGAATCAACTGTACTCTTCCAAATCTCCAGACAGGAAAGATAAAAAAAATAAACCCTGCATATATTCACCTCTATGCAAAAGGTGAACACTAAGTGTGATGTGAGTTGGCATCAGGTGCCACGTATAGGTTACAACGCTGAGTTTGAAGTGTGCCTCGTACTGAATCTGAACCCTCCCCATTCCTGAATGATCCGTAATGTTACTCCTCGTTAGGCTATCAGTCACTGGAGCAACGTGATGGTTGAATAGAGTCATGGAGCTGGAACACTGAAACTTAAAGACATATTACTGAATTTGTTTTTCATGAGATATCAATGGCTTTCTGTCTTCATGAACATGTTCTGTTGATGTTGGAAAACAACAGGGAAATGGGTTGTCCTGCTGTCAAGTGGGCACAGTATGTCCACCAAGCATGCTGCCTTTTAGGGATTTTTGTCACTGATTTGCATTTCTCCCTTGTTCGATAACATTCACAGAAATCAACGTTGTTTTGCTCTTAATATTTGCAACTCAGTTGCATTGTGGATGTGCTCCAACTTAATGCGTCATATATCAAGAGTTCTGAACTTACCGTAGAACTTTGAGTAGTCAAGTGCAAAGATGGTTTTTCAGCTCTGTTATTTTCTGATCCTCTGCAGTCCACAAATGGCAAACACTGCACCTGCAGAAACAAAATAAAATACATCATTAATGTTTATATGATGTGGCACAAATACTCCAGTATTCAGGATTTAATCATACAGTATAAGCGCACATTTTGTTTACGTTAAGTATAAATACAAAGGCCTTGGTAAGTAAGTTAAACATGTACAATGTGAAACCTTCCCACTCTCTCCTTCTATCGCCTCGTATCACTCTGCTCTGTCGCTAAGCAGCGGCTCTCACTCCTTCGAAAAAAAAAGAAAAAGCACAGCTGATAGAAGTTAGCCTTCAGGGCTTCCTGGCAGCGGCTCTAACTCGTTCTCTCAGTCGGTATGTTTTGTGCTACAGAGTTAAACAAGAGACTGTCACTCTGTGAGCAGATAAGACATGCAGCACCCAGATGACCCTCCTTCGTACAGGCATTGTGATTGGCTGCTTAGGTTCAAGCTAAACCGGTTTTAAACAGAATGGATCCAATTTTTAAAAATTGAAATACAAGGAGGGGGCACTCGCAGACATGTTTTTTTAAGGAACTCATGAATTAAATATTGATAGTCACATGCAGTCAAAGAAGTTATTTCAACCACTTCATCATGAAATCATATTTCCTTGGCAGCTTTAAATACATACTACATGTACAAAAAAATAAAATACATATGATGTTGTTGGATTTCATTAAAAAATAAATGCCATCACAAATATTAAATCAATGATAGAAGTCTGGTTTAAGAGTGATCCTGCATAAAATCACTCTTCTTTAAACCGTGCTGCTGAAACTGCAACCTCAGTCACGCACAGGGTGTATGACTTCTTAAAAGGAGCTGACACGACTTTTTGAGGGGATGCCACACATGCAACCCGGAGCTGCAATGAAGAAAAACCAGGCTAATATCTCCACAGGCAGTTAGGATGTCACATATGACCACAACATAAGAAGAAACCTCTGGCTAGCACCCTCCTGATCCCTGCTCTTGGCAACATGACTCTCACCAGCACGACCACATCAATACTACAACACAGCAGCGCTAACAACAGAGCGGCAGTAAACGGCCAAGGCATCCAGAGAGGTGCCGGAAAAGGGGCAGATGCTGCCCCTTTGTCCAATCCCATTAGTGACATTGATCCCACTGGTACAGGCACAGGGACAGGGGGCCATCTTGACAACAAAAAATGGAGGTGACACTTGTAAGGTTTGGTATGAGCTCAACCTTAGTCGGAGGCTTCCAGATACATTAAATCAAGTCACTTGTCTCTCACTGCTCAATCTTTGACACACAGAGACATGTGGAGAAAAGAGCTAAAGACACAGGTTTAGGCATTACAAGAATATTATACGGTAAGTATCACATTTAAATACGATACAAACTCACAAACATAAACACAAGAGCATGTAGTGTTTTAACTTTACATATTCTGAAAATGAAAGCTCTTGTGAGGGGTTTTAAGCTGGTTATGAAATACTCTAAAGTAATTATTATTGCCGCCTCCTATGATCCGCAAATAAAACCATCAGCGTAAAGATTATTTCTATATAATTATTTGAATGCTTGATACCGCTGTGATGGGGTAAGGTGTAATATCAATTGATTAACAGCGTGCTGCAGAAACAGCCTTTGAATTATCCAGTGCAAAGATTTTCTGTGAGCGAAACATTTGACATTTTTAAAAAAGCAAGATTTTTTTGTTGCAAAATCCTATTTACACATGTAAATCATCAAAGTGAAAAAGGATACCACTTTGTCCACAGGGGGGCGCCAAAATCAACTCAAACCAAAACTTACTCACAGAAGCTTTAACAAGGTGTTCTCAGCTTACACAGACTAGACTATTTAAAAGAACAGGCTCAGCCAGTGGGATGTCACCCATTGGTTTGTGCTCTCCTGTTTTGAGACTCAAGTTTGGAATTGAAGTTGTTGCAATATTGGTTTTATGGATCCAACGTTGCATATATTTCAATGGAAGGTTTTGTAAATATTGCCACAATTCTTTCGAGATTATTGGTAGCAACTAGTCAATCATGCCACAGCCTCATACTACAACATACATACCTCATACTCTACTTTATCATCCGTTTGCTCTAAATGGGACTTTACAAAATGAAACATAATACTGGACTGAAGAACTCTTTAACAAGCAATTGATACGTCAAGCAACTGTTGCTTTTTGAGAGGCTTGTATTCAGTTGACATATTAATCAGGGAACTTAACACTCTTTCTTTTATACTCTTAACAGAACAAACTCCTTCTCAAAAGACTAAGCTTGTCCTTTTTAAAACAGGCTTGTGCAGTGAGTGTACTAGACCATATGGTATCTGCATTGACATATGGGCAACGTGGCTGGAGAAGACACAGTCTACCACACCCGCCAATGTCCTGTGGATATGTATGTGTGTGTGTTAGTGTGAGTCTCCATTATCTGTATTCAACACATCCACCAAGGTGTTTTGATGCCATTCTAAAGTACAAGGATATCTTACTCAGGAGTCACCTTCCACAAAGTTAGCCTCGATTTACATTTTTTTCCATGCAACATGTGCATGTTCATATTACTTAGCATGCATATATGGCTGTCTGTGTCAAAAACCAAGTGCAGAAAAGGTGACCAGATGCATTGTAGTCTTACACATTTTAGTACCAATGCACAACGCTCAGATAATATCAGGCGAGAGCTAAATGTCTAAACAGTGTGGGTCAGTTGTGCAGTTTCATGACTCGATACATTCTTATAAATCATATATTTAAACACCTCCCCTGCACTTTGCTGCATGCAGGGGCGTGTCCAGACTGCATAAGTTTGGGCACTGACTTATGCAGGGGTGGCCTGAAGTGCGCACAAACTCTTAATCTTTCTTTCTTCACCAATAAAAAAGAAGTTGTTTGTTCAATGTCAGAATTTACTTAAAAAATTGCCTGCAAAGTCCTGCATAGTCTTAATTGCAAAAATACATCAATTGGCAACGTTTTGGTCCCGACACATTGCCCCTTAGTTTATTGACAGAGTGCATTACTTACCTTTGCACCTGTCTTCAGAAATAGCTTTTTATTCACATTTTACAGTACAAACAAAAGAAAATATTCTACACTGATATGTTAAAAAAGACATAATATTTGACACAAGTCCCGCCTCTAACAGGGTAAATAGCCAATCACATTTTAGGCCAATCAGATTTCTAGGGGGGCCCTAACCACCACTGGAAACCCCTGTGGACACGCCCCTTGCTGCTGAATACAAACCTAGAATTCCCTCCTGCTCTTCATATTTACTATTATATACCCAAGCTATATCTGGCTCACAAGTATCAGGGCTGATGTAATGTTGATATAACAGATTTTTACATACTCTGTAAATCCAATAAACAGGGAAGTGACCTTGGGATGGTCTTGCTGCATTAACTTACCATACACAGCATTTGTTATTATAAACACTTTTCAGCTCTATTGCATGATGTAAGATGCATGCAGGACAAAGAATAACAAGGTAATGAACATAGAGCAGAGTATGAAAGAGCTTTGGATGTTTATGCTTATAAAGAGTTAGATTTGTTACATAAGTCAGCCGTGAGTTTCTATGACTCACCTTGCGTTTTTCTCTTTCTTGTATCATGTGATAAAAGTAATGCAACAAAAGAGGGGGACAGGCTACGCTAACACTTGTGCAGCCTTTCTCTCAGGGCGCTACAGCTAATTTAGCAGGAGTGAATAGATCAGTGTGACTTGAAGAACATTCACAGCCACGGCTTCTCTGCGCTGTGGGGGAATCTGTCTTGCCTCCTCCGCTAACTATCAAGAGCAGTAGAAAAAGGAGTGTGAGGGCTAGCAGTGACAGCGGAGGTTGAAGGTTGCTCGCTTTGGAGCTATGAGAATGTCTGGAGTGAAGCACAACTATGTAACAAAATGAAATCTCATTACAACGCTGAATCGAGAGAGACGCATTATTTTGCTAAAATGATGGGGTATATCTTGTACCACAGAGTTGACCCTTATACCTCCCCCCTAGCAGAAGGAAGAATCTGCATCATGTGCTTCATCCTGACAGTTGTTTGCAGCCTGATGCTAAGTCTGCTGCAAAATTCTCAGCAGCTGCAAATCTTGTTCAATCCAGCCCCTGATTCAGTGCTTTTTTTGCACAGACACTGCATTCTCCCTAACTACCTCTGCAGATCCACGTGAGCAGTCAAACACCGTGGCAGATGTCAATCGTGATGCTTCAAAGACAACAACTTGTAAGCAATTTGAGGTTAATGAAGCAGGAACAGAATGCTTAGGTTTGCTGATCCTTAAATGAGCCTCGCACATCATGTTGCTTCTGCATTTGTGAAACGTGAAGACTAAACTGTTTTCAAGCACAGACTGTTGTTAATGGAGCCTGCCTCGAGCTAATCCAAACTTTAAACAGTGCAATTAACCCCGCTTTACAGGGAGGGAGGAAAAGTTCACTCACATTTCTGACATGCAATATTTCCCAGAGGCAAAAACCCAAAACTGTGTTTAATGATATGCCTTTCTCTATCTTTCAGTTAGTTAATTGGAGATGCTTTTTCCACAAATAGGAAAACAAGACTGCAATTTGAGCTCACTAATAGGTTCATTAGGCCAAACATCCTTAAATCAACTGCATCCTTGTGTCAGGCTAGTGTAGAGCCTCTCTCCTCTCTATTTGTCTCTCTCATTTAAAGTTGCAGAAAAGTTTGAGGACCAAACTGATAAAAATGCAGCCAATGTTGAACAATTCTCTTGTGAATGTCTTTTTGACAGTGCAGCCGAGTGAAAGAAGACTTGGAGCATCTCAGTTTTCCCTGAAGTATTATCTTTACCTCATTTATATGCATACAGCAACGCTTATTTTATGAAGTTGTATAGCGGTTTTTTTAAGGCATGTTATCCATTTTACACAAACTATATCTGAGAAATGTAGACATCAAGAGTATTATTGGGAACTTGAAATTTTTTTTCAATTATTTGAGACCCCCCCCTTTTTAATTTATATTGTGAGTGACTTGCTCTGATCAGAATGCATTTTAGATAACATACTTAATGTAATACTTAGTCGGTAATGATGTTACCGACTGTAGCTTTGCCCAGACCTTCCACCAGATATGTGTGCATTGCGTTTCAGATCCACTCGGAACGGCTCCGTGTGCCCTCGTCCGGAGCTGCACCGCCGGACAGCTGGACTCCGGAGAACAAGGAGTTCCCACGTTAATCACAGAATCACGCGCTATACTGGGAGATTATACGATGTATGTGGTATAAAACCATATGCAACCCTCATAAACACAACAAACACACATATAATTATTGTTCCCTCCGTCAAAACAGAGTGGTTTATTGTTGTTACGGTGTCACTTCCTGTCCAGTTTGATCTGCTCTATAGTAAATTGATGCACCGTGCTACGTCATCCGGCAAAAATAGAAGTCTTGAGTATCTGCTGCAGAGGGCTCCAGACTGACGGAGCTGGGATGGAGCTGAGACGCAGCGCAGAGGAGCCTGTAGATGCACACACATAGAATAAAGTAATCAGCTCTGCTGCTGTGGCGAAGCGAAGACAGACCGAACACGCATCTGGTGGAATTTAGCATGAAGATGTTGCAGTTGCTCTCCTTTCAAATCTTGAACTGCTAAATTTGACATCCCCAGAAAATCAATAAACTGCAAACTACATCAAGACTGTCTCTGAGTTAGCGACCTTATTTTGAGTTTCTCTTTGCAGATTAAAGCCATATTTCTACAGGTGGAGCTGACAGGCCAGATGACGCTGTGATAGTTATAGATGACTGCAATAAACTTCAGAACGCTCAAGCATCATTATGCAGATGGTGCAACAGCTGATGGCTTTTTGAGCTGCCAAAAAAAGCTTAACTTCTAAAAACTGAAGTCAGGGATTAGGATGGAAGTCACATACTGTGGGGGGATGACTCATTCACACTTACTCAAAAAGCTGCTGCCAAGGTATCTTTTGGGGAATTAAGAACTAGTCAATCCGATGCAGCTCAGAGGCTAATAACAAAAAGCTCTAAAGTCGCTGTGTGAATGTGAGTTGTACGTACAGGCAGCGTTAAAAATAGGCACGCTCTGTCTGAAAAGCTTTTCTGGTAAATACAGTTTTTGAGTGGAATGTAAAGGTGTGTGATCAAAGCTTTGTTGTTAACCTCAAAATGTAATATAAACGCAATGCTGATGCAACACTTGTTTGTATCTGTCAAGTGAGTCATCAAGTATTACTCAGAAACAAAAAAGCACTAAACCATTGTTTTCTTTTGTTGTTGTAAGAATTACCTTCCTGAGAATAAAGTAAATGAGGGATATGAAACTTAACACTGTTTCTGTCTGCGCATTAGCAGAAATGCAGATATCAGTCCAGTACCTATCATATGTCTTTGTCCTCTGCAATGGTCTGCCCACATCTGTTCTTTTTCCCAACACATGTACTTTTCTTGGATGCTCAAAAAAATGGTTGACTCTTTTGACACCTCTGTTGACAGCTTTGTGCATCTTGCCAGAGCACAAGGCAGCAAAAGAAACATTTCAGCCCAACCCCCACACGGAGATACGGCAGGTTCAGTTTCAGCTGATCCTTGACTTAATGCACAAAGAAGCAACAACAGTATTTTTGGAAAAGTGGCAAAGATAAACCATTTAAGCATCACACATAAGAACCGAGCCATCATCCTCTTAACAAATGGTTCCTAACCACCTAGGGTCCTGGGCCACCTAAGGGAGGGGTGCCAAAGATCCCAGTGGGGGATGTCTGCTCTGAGGTTGTCAAAATTAGATTTGCAAATTTTAACTAAAACTATAATGACACACTTACTGGAGAGGTTATACGAAGGTCTTTGGTAAGTGTGGGTAGGCCGAGTCAGTTTGAATTTTATCATCGAAAACGATTAAAATTTATGTTGCTGTTTTTTTACAGCAATGTATCACTTTATTTTTGTTTGCGTCCTGGAGGGCTCTAAGTAAGTAAGTAAGTAAGTAAGTAAGTTTATATAGCACCTTTCAAGAGCAGACGTCACAAAGTGCTTCACAATCAAACAAAAACAGATAATACAAGCAATTACATAAAATCAAGTACAGACAGATCAAACAAAAGCAAGTCTGAACAGATGAGTCGTCAGCTGCTTTTTAAAAGTGTCCACAGAGGTCAAGGCTCTCAGTTCTGGGGGAAGACAGTTCCAGAGTTTAGGAGCCACAACCTCAAAGGCACAGTCTCCTTTGGTTTTTAGCCTTGTGCGAGGAACAACTAGCAGACCCTGGTCAGAGGACCTCAAGGACCTGCTGGTGTTATAAGGCCTCAGCAGCTCAGCAACATAAGCTGGAGCTTGACCATGCAAGGCTCTAAACACAATAATAAGAACTTTAAACTGGATTCTAAAACTGATGGGGAGCCAGTGTGAAGACTTAAGCATAGGTGTCACATGAGACCGTCTGGATGATCTCGTCAACAGCTTAGCAGCAGCATTCTGGACCACTTGTAGGCGGTTCACAGAAGTGACACTAAGACATGCAAACAGAGAATTACAATAATCAAGCCTTGATGAAACAAAAGCATGAACAATCATCTCAAGCTCAGCTCTGGACACAACAGGTCTGAGTTTCGCTATATTCCTTAGATCAGTGGTTCCCAACCTTTTCCAACTCAGGGCCCACTTTTAAGTCTCAAAAATGTTCGCGGCCCACCTCCGACCCTATAAATACGGAAGCCATGTAATGCGTTGTCTGTCTATGCATGTGTAATTTTTTTAAATGCACAAAAACTGTGCTGATAAGTTTAGTCTGTTTTAAAATGTCTTTGTTAGGGGTCTGGGGGTCTCCCCCAGAACATTTTTAATATCAGAAATGTCTTTCCTACATTCTGATCAATTTTTATGCACAATTTGAGGGTTTTCTGCTCCACTTTAAATGAATGATTTAGTATTGTGTCCTCTTTTGTGTCTTTAAATCTATTTTAGTGTTCAGGTACATTTTCACACAGTTATCATTCATTTAAAAACATGAGGACTTCAAACATAATACAGAATATGTTTATTCTGGGACACATGGTCAAAGTAAGAACATTTACTGTTAGAAGAGTTTTATTCATAGAGGGGGCGGGACATCGTTGATGGACAGACAGTCACCATGGTTACTCACTCACACCTGCCTGCTGCACACTGAACGAGAGGAGAGAGAGCTGCTGACTGACATCACTTATAAGTTATAGCAGTATGCATGGAAATCAATGTAAAGAAATAAATGATTGTACTAATTCAAACATTTTTTTAAACCAACGAGGTCCGGACCTCGCGGAGTCGCGGATATGATCGCCTCCCTCCGTTTCATAACATCGTTAAATTCTCGTTTCAGTTATCACAACAGGTGAGCTTCAGGTGGAGAGGCTTGTTAGTAACTTGTAAAAACCGAGAGAGAGCAGAATAACATCGGAAGCATCAGTTTAAACACCGGGGTTATATCTCCCATCACTGACTGTCTGAGCTCTTCTCTGTGTGACTCTCTGCAGACTGTGAACGTCTCTTGGGCTCGTTAAAACGGTTCGTTGTGTCGCCATCCGAAGTAGGCTACAAACCTTAACTTTGCAAACTCTTCAGATAAATGTTTCTCGAGCCCTGTCGGTTTGGACAAATCTCAAACAGTTGTATATAACCGGGATAGAGTTCTTTTAACGGACTAACTCTTAAGTTTCGTTTTCATGCTCAGCGCTGATCCCGCTCCTCTCCGGGGCAGACGGTGAGGGGGAGACGAGTCTGTGTAAGAGCATAAACAGCAGCAAAAAGGAATAAACACATTAGCCCGGTTCTACGATCTCTCTGCTTTGGCAGATCGTCAACACCTTCACGATCTAAGATCGCACACCACTATTCCCCCCCCCAAAAAAAATCATACTATTTTGGAAATGATTTGGCGGCCCACTTGCAATACCTTGGGCCGCGGCCCACAGGTTGGGAATCACTGAACTAGAGAGCGACCGATTTATCAGCCAGCTGATAAAATCAGCCGATATTACCTTATCAAGTGACGATCGGTATTGGCTAATTTTAATCGCAGATATGCGCATATATAACTAGAATTATTTACCAGTCAAATAGCATTTCATTTGAGAATCGTTGAATTACACTAGCTGTTCACTCTCTGGCTGTCACCAGCAGAGTGTGCTATGTGGATTACAACAAGCATCATCACACATTCAATTCAATTCAATTCAATTCAATTCAAAAAACTTTATTTATCCCCGGGGGGCAATTCAAGGTCACACAGAGCAGGAAATGAACGACAGTGCAGGTATGCTAAACATTTAACAAGAAATAAAGTGTCAATAAAAATAAACTAAAACAAAATACAGTGTCAACAATTTAAATACAAAATGTAAAATACAAAATTACAAGTTAAATATATAAAAAACGAGAGTGGAGGTATAAGTGGACCGTGATCGGACTAAAGATGTACATGCACAGTTACTTTCCAGTTGAGTTACCATCTTCTATTTGTTATTCTGTATATTTCCACAAGTGAATGATAACTGCATTTTAGGGATCAACACAATAAATGTGTGCATATATATCTATCTATCTCTACAAATCGAACAGAGATCTAAGAAAGATATCGGCCAATATATCGGTATCTGATTTTTTTACTCCTAAATATCGATATCGGCCCCAAGAATCCCACATCAGTCGGGCCCTACAATGAACATAACATAACACACTTCTACTTTTGGATCAATGTAGTTAATTTGAGACCATTGCATCTGTATTTGTATCCATATTTTAACACCCCTTTCTTTAATACAGTTACACTTTATTTTAGCATTTACCAACATCATTATTCTGAATTGACACACAGGGCCTCTGTACAGGGAAAGAAACAAAGGGAAGCTTTAAAATGTCAGGAAAAATAAGAGAAAGCACAAAAATGGTTTGTTAGTGGTGGACATAAAATGTAATCTGTCCAAACATCATCAGCAATGACATCAGTTGTTAAAGGTCTATTTATTGTCACAACTATAAAGACACCAGATGCTCTTTAAAGTATAAAGTTGTTAATACACCTCTCGATAGAGCGACCTTTGACATTACTTCAAAAGGCTAAATGTTAGTTGCTAGAGGAAAACAAAAGACTCTTCATAAATAAACTGTTACCCCATCAAGAGTAATTACGTCTGAGAGCCACTTTGCATGACTCGGTCTGACACGAGCTACACGTTCTGAACACGCACACACTCGCAGACGCACATCAGGCCGATCAACCCTTTGGCTCTAGTACACAGTATAGATTATGAGTCACAACCACTCATTAGCAGGGGACCAAACAGAGCAGCTGAATTAAAAGAGGTCATTCTTGGTTGACTGACTCCATCACATACATTGTGATCCCGAGGTGTCACCACAGGCAACAGAGTGACTGTATCTGTGCGTGTGTGCACATGTTTGTAACTGTTAACTATTAATGGCATTGACAAGAGACGTTTATTTTGCTTTCAGCCAAGGCCGTGAAATGCAAAAATATGTTGGGATCAGTAGTTGGATATGTGCTGTGTTTTTATCCCTGTGTTCATTCAGAGTCTGCAGACGCAGGGCTTTTATTTATTACAACCGTGACTACACTGTAGGCAACAAAGAGCTGATAGCAAGGCATGAACACACATTCACACAGTCATATAACTACTGAGATCTGTACTCTGGCATTGTCCAAGTTATTTGGAAGTAAAAGTAATTAAGTAAAGTAAAATTAAGTAAGTATAGCCTGCTAGGACAAGTTTACCACCAGTGTTTGGTAACAGCTTGTCCATCAGAAAGCAGGCCAACTCTGCATCCGTGGTTGAACCCTAACACAAGGTTTAACCCTCATTTTGGAACGAGCTTTATCGGCTTGGCATTTAGCCTCACTGTGATTAGCCTTTTTTTTCTCGGCTTTGCAGCTACGTCTGCGACGGTTTTATCTGTGTCCAATCGTTAAATTGTATATCCACTCCCAAACTCACCTGCACGCTGTCATTGGCTGGGGGGGGAACACCACACCAGCTCCCCACCCAGAAACGTCCCGTGTCAACTAAAACAAAACAAACGTGAAAATCCAGGTAGAGGACAGAGCCTCTGCAGACACAGTCACCACCACATGCATGTACAGAGGCCAATAAGTAAAGATTGAGCGGCATTACTATTGTATAAGCTGTGGCTCAGTTTTTAGAATCGGTCGTCTCTAACCCGGAAGGTTGGGGGTTCGAGCCCCAGCTCCTGCAGTCACATGTCTGATGTGTCCTTGTGCAAGACACTCCCGCTACTTCGTCTGCGGTGTATGAATGTGTATGAATTTTTACATGGCTACCACTGCCATCAGTGTGTGAATGGGTGTGAATGTGAAGGTGTGACCTGCGGTGTAAAAGCGCTTCGAGTAGTCAGAAGCCCAGAAAAGTGCTATACAAGCTCAAGTCCATTTACCATTTTATTTTTTTTAGCAAAAAGCTACTGGCTCTCTTTAAGTGTGGACCAAGGATGGACCTAGCATGTCTTTAAACAAAACCAACAGTTAAATGACCTTGCTTTCACTGTAAAACTTAAAGTAATGAAATTTGTTGTAAGTCAAAATGAACAAGTTCCTGATCAGCATGGTTTACACCTGACGAATAAAACAGATGGGTTCAGTTAGTCAACATCCTCTGTGGCCTGCAGGGTTTAACATTCACTCTTCCTGCAACAGTACCTCATGTAAACACAGACAAATGAGGTCCTGACCCGAAATCAAATATATAGCAGACCAATCAGTTCAAATCTGGGATCAGTCTATTAGAATGTCTCAGCTTCACCCTTAACCCCACAATCCACCAAATAAAGGCAACAAAAAGAATGAGCTTGAGGCAAAGTAAAGGGGAAGATTTTAATCAGTTGATCAGTTTGTTTGTCTAAACTTCAGAATCTGGAATGACTTCATGTATCTTAAAGTTGTGTTTTAAAGTTGTTCAAAGTCTGGCCATCCCTCCATTACAAAAAGAAACGCGTCAAATGTTGAAGGGCTCAAATCTCTTAAGAATTGAATTTTCTTTTCGACATTTTATTCAGTCACTCACAGTCATCACTTTTTCAAGACGGCAAAATACTCCAGAGTGAACATTACTTATGTCACTTTGACAAGCCATCAAACTTTACAGTGTGACAGAAGTGAACAGAGTGTCTAAATATTTTAAAGTGAGAGAGTCCTTTGTGCTGAACAGGTTAACTGGGCTCAGAAGAAAAGTGACAAAGATGTCACTCAGTGGGTGAAGAAAGGATCCCTTTTCAATGTGACAGTAAGAGCAGGATGTTGCATGAGTAGAGGTTTATCTTTAGAAGTTTCTATTTTTATTGGCAGATAGCCCCTTGAGATGAATCATGTCGTTTTCGAGGGGGTCCACCAGAAGTGAGGATACCGAGGTGTGCAATGATGACAAAAGAAATAAAGCATTCAAGCTGTAAAACTACTTAGATGTCACTTGTCCTTCCAATCATTTTGCAGTTTTTTCCATTTTCTTAATCATTAAAAGAAAACATCATTTTTTTTATCTGACAACTGCAGGAAATTCCAACTTTAAGAATCTGATTTATGTGCTCATTTTGTATGAAGGTGTGCGTACGTCCGGGTGGGATCATACTGTACCTTAAAAAACTTGTCTCCAAACAAAGTGCACTTAAATGACACAAGTTGCCTTCAAGACATTAAACTACATCTCTCCTGGAGTTAAGTTTAATGTCAATAGTGTTTCAAAGTTTGATGTGGCTGTCAAATGTCAAAAACGTCAGTTATGATTTCAATGTTTCCAAAGTTATAGGTCAGTAAAAATGTCTTTTCATACTGACTAAAAAACTAATTCCTCTTTCAATTTTTTATCGGAGCGTCACCGTACTGGAGAGATAGATAAAGCCTTGTTAGCTAGCTTTATCTACTTATAAGAGAGTCTACAGTCACTCTATTATCACACAACAGCTAAGGCACAGTAGTGCTTTAAGCTAAATGCTAAAAGTTCATCTTCCTCACAATGACAGCACTCTAATAGTATAATGAGTACCATGGTCACCATCTTGTTTGAAACTGTTTTCAAGTATCTGGCTTTACACAGAAGTATTTGGGATACTGAGATTCCGACCTCAGTTCATCCAGCTGCAGCCTTATGAAAGAAGTAGTAGACAAGGGAACCCCCAAAACTGGTACAATTCATCCTGAAGTGGACATGAATGAATCACATTTAATGGCTAAGCTACCACTGAGCTGAAACCTCCTTAGTTGACAAATGAAGCCAATGCAAACGTGCAATAGATTGCAGTTCCTCAAATGTTCGCTTGAGGCTGTCTGCAACAAAGACCCATTAACACAGATATTAAAATTCCCATTTTTACTTCAAAGAAAAAAAATGTCTAAAGCCCACTTCAAAAACTGTTTTGGTCTGAATATCTCACTTCTTTATTGCTACACACTGAAGGGGGCATGATTTTAGTTTGTTATAACTAAACCGTTTCGATGATATCAAGGCTATGAGTTATTCATAATTTGGGGGTCGCTGATCTGACTAACTGATGCACATTGTAGCTGTTAGCCAGGAGGCTAAAGTCCCTCCTCAGCTCCTCAGCTCCTCTTCTTTGTTGCTCTGTTGCTAATATGGTTGACCAAAACTTAGTTTGAGACTGCATTTCCACTATGGGGACAATGCCATTGTTAGGCATCGCAACTCCACTGCAGAAAACAACGGGTGATAGCACTGAGACTACGTCCATGTTTTATACAGTCTATGGCTAACACGCTATAATGGCTCTATGCATGGTTTGATACTGGATTAAAAAAACTGATCAGGGCTAATTATGTGACTGATTATTCTGATTATAAAACATTTGAGGTATTTCATTGACTGACTGACTGACGGGAATTGTTTGTTTTCCATATGAAAAACTGGGAGCTGTGTGACGATATAGGACACGGTGCCAAGTGAACATATGGAACCAGTAAGCGAGAAGGAGCAGGGAGCTGTGTTGTGGCCTTGCTTTGGTGACGCATGTCTGGGAGAGTGACTATTTTAAAACAGCCTTCATTTACAACCCAACCCCACCCTATTTTTTTCCTTTGCCAATTACACTGGGCACCAGTTAGTGACACTAGCTCTCTGTAATAGGGTCCCACACTCCATCAACAACAGACCCTTTGTCATGATTGTTATATAAATGCTTCAATATGACATAAAAAGACAGAAACGTTGGGCTAAAAATATATGTTGACGGTTTCTTCTGCAGGTGAGATTATAACCTGTGCGTGAAGGCCACCGATGAGGCATGCCCCAGGCGTGCTAAGGGCTAGTTATGAATAATGCAAAAGATTTACAAAAATAAACGTGAATGTGCTCTGTGGGGTAGAGGAGGGGGACGACCAGGAGGGTGGTGAAGCTGAAAAAAACAAAAACAAATGGGTGGAGCTGATTGGTTTGATGTAGATTTAATGAGAGATTTAAGCCTGCAGATATTTTCTGCGTGTGTCCACTCTCAGACTCTGCAGAACTCTCACCGAGATAATTCCCTTAAAGCGAGTGTAATGCAGCGGGTTTCCCTGAGCCATCAGTTTTTTTTCCCCCTCTCCTCTTTCTTCCTTTCTCATTCATTTCATCGGCTTCCTCCTAATCTTCCCTGGGCTGTCGACCTCGCAGAGACAGAGGACACACTCAACCATTCAGCCGTAGCTGCTCATTCACATGGGAGAGAAAGCTTTCCTTGTTCAATGTGCTTAAGTGTTAGCCACTGTCTATGTGTGTTTGTATGTGTGTGCTTACATTTTTAATAGTGTTATTTGTTGCATGATATTGGAGTTGCAAGCTGTTGAAAGAAGATTTTCTACATCTAATCCATAGTGGTACCAAATTATAATTCTGTTAGCGAGCGTTGTACTCCACTATGCTTTATTTTGATACACATGAATGGGAAGTCAAGTGATTCAGAGTGTTGATGATTCAAACGCTTAAAGGGGATTGTCACCCACTTTCAAAGTAAGACGTGTTTGCGACTAGGCCTCCAGCGACTGGCAGGCCCGACTGGAGCAGGTCACATGACATCTTACCTCGGACGGTTTTGTGTCATGCTCCATTTTCAATGTACAGTACGAGATCAAAGGAAGACATGAGGACAGAAGGTAGAACGACATCTCTTTCAACCCTATGAAAGCTGACCTTCCTCAGATTATAGTTTGCATAATCCTGTTTGAATAATTTAATAACACAGCTGAGTCTTCATATTTGTGCTATGGAAAGCTTAGACTTGGATTTTTGTCACCAGGTTGTACATACAGTATATCGATGACATCATTGTATATTTCCCATGTGTTGGAAAAGTGGTTGACAACAGTTTTCCAGCTGCTTGAGAATTGTGCCTGTATAGTCCGGTTTGATATGAATACTTAAAAAAAAAAACATAACAAGATGATTATTTAAAGACTTTCTTTTCATGTAATTATGTTTAATTTGCTGATGAAGTCAGTAAGTTACATGCAGGTTAAATACCAATCAGGCCACAGGACACCACTGTTCGCAATATCCTGTTTTAATCGATATAAAATAAAAGCAATTTTAGCTTGAGCAAAGCTGAAAAACTTAAGTAAACCTGGAGGCTGCACTGATTTTTGAAATATGAGGCATTTAAAGGTACTCCAAAAGCTTTCAACATAATAAGTAGGGATGTTCCTAGGAGACTAATTTGCAGAGTCAGTTAAATAGACATTTTAATTCAGACCAAAGATAAGAAAAAACTCAGAGAACAATCAACATTTTAGCACAATTTGTTTGGAATTGGCTGTCGGTAAACTATATCATTTGGTTTACTAAGTGTGGCTAACGTAAGCAGTGCTAGTGCCACCGGCCTTCAGTCCCCCTCGCAGGTTAACCTCCACATGTCTGTGTTAAATGTGGCTCTCCATTTTCTAGATCAAAATACTGTTAAATGACGCTGCTCATACGAGATGATATCTGTTACCTGTGCTTGTTTACATCCAGGTAGCAGAGCGTGGAGAGCAGGGCCATGAACCGGAGCAGCCAGTCTATGGCTAATTTGTCATGTGTGCTTAATTGAAAATAGTCTTCTTTTCTTTCTTCTATTTTATCAATCATATAATCATATATAAACATCTTTTTTGACATACATCACCTTTGAGAGACCAGTGCAGCAGTTTTCTTTAGGAAGGTTCTCTTTTTTTGACAGTTTTTAAATGGATTTATTTTTTTAAGATATTTTGTCTCAAGAGATCAGCTTTCATTTTCGCTTTGCAAGTATTTCACTGCTGTGCTGTTTGTGCACAGACAATCGGGCATTTCTGCCATCAACAAGACAGAGTGTATTTTTAGATTGTTTACCCCAAATGTTGCCTCCTTTAGTGTCTGAACTCTAAAATCTGTTAAACGGAGCCCCTTCTGTCTGAGTCCTGAGCTTTTAGTCTCTCCCTCACAGCCACAGTTTTTGTTTGTTGTCCTCGTTATATTTGAGGCACCATATGTGCACTCATTTTCATCCCTTGCCATAAAGTGGAGCTAAAAGCAGAGTCGATTTGGTGGCTGTTTGTGAAGCTAAAAAAAGCTTCACAAAACAAGTCAAAGACAGTGCTTTAAGTTATCCAGATGGAGGGGGGTTTGACTGTCGTTAGGTTGACTGAAAGTTAGAGTGAGACTGCGTTCCCAGCAGGGCGACGACCGCCAAAAGGGACTCCGAAGGCCCCTGCAGTAACAGATTGGACGCTAAGGCTTCGGCCATTAATATTACCTGTCTATGGACCAGATAGGGGATAGTGGAGCAGATATATGAGAAAAATCCAGATTTGAATTGTCAATCAACAATACTTCAGTGCCATTGGATGAATCTCTTTTCACTAAGGCTGTCAATCATTTGATAATTCCATACTTTTTGATACCACATGTTTTAAAGGGAGAATGTGCGACTTTTTGATCCAGTCGATGTCCCCCTTGAGCACCAGCGTGAAACCAAAACAAACTGCTGTTTGGCGCCACCTCCGCCACACTGAATCCTTCACTCTTCCCAAGCAACAAACCACCACTTGCGTTTGCACAAAGGAGTTATCGAATTGGAACGCATCATAATTAAGCACTGAGCGCTTAGAGTAAGCGGCAGACAAACTTGTCCTTGTCTCGAGCTGCATTGTTGTGTTAGCAGGCAAATGGTAGCGCTCTTTAGTTTGGTCGTAGCTTCACATTGCATGTTAATTTACACGGAATGATCATGATCTAAAAACGCTTATGTTCAAATAAGCAGCGAGTATTCTACTTTTCTCTAGACCCTCCTTTAAACAGCTGGTACAGTATATGCAAGGGAATGAGCGGGCCAGCCATCCCGTCGATGTAAACACGATGTAGATACGGCTTCACAGCCAGCGGAACTCACACGTCTCACTCACTGTAGACAGTCATGACTCAGAGAAACATTTACAGAGGATATACTGGATTTCTGCTGTATTTGTGTAAAATGTTGCGCATGCTTCCTTTAAAATAATAAATGTCTGATAATTTAATTATCAATATTAACAAAAAGCACCTACAGTAGGATTTAAAAAAGAGGTCTTGAGTTATTTATTTATTATCAGAAAAAGCTGCTGCGAGTGAGGGAGAGATCACTGCCTATTGCACAAATACGTTGGCCATGTTGAACGTTGTCAACATATTTGTGCAACTAAGAAAGTGTGCAGGAGTTTGCTTTCATTTTCTGGTCATTAAAATCAAGAAAACATCAAATAGTGGGTGCCTAAGACTTCTATTTTTGTTCCTGTAGGGTATTAATATCGTTCAATTTTTACTAGAATTGTAACAAAGTTTAAAAATCTGCTATTGTGACAACCCTACTTACACTTACTGCTACAGAGAAGCATTTAAAGGTAGAAATAAACACAGTTTCTTTTACTAAGTGGCAGTGAATGTACACTAGTGCGTATCAGGAGTTGCTGGAAAAGAGCATGCACATGCTGTAAGTGTGTTTATAACCCTTCTTCTATTATGGCCACAGGCTTTTGTAGATCCCAACATGCGATGATAAATGCATCATTCCTCTAAGTGCTTTCAAAGTCCAGTCACCCGTGTCTGAGATATCACTTGTGACACATGGAAAAACAATGGAGAACACCCTTGGGCGAGTTGCTGTAATTGTAAAAAAAAAAGAAAGAAAATAGGATGGTGTGGTGGGCGATAGCAATCAATTCCCTCGGGTTTAATTAGAACATGATCAATACGATAACATACCAAACTAAATAAAAATAATTGAACACTGTTGTTCCATTTCTTAAACACGATGACAGAAAGTTGCGTCATGGAAAAATGCTGCAGCGTGACAACAAACTTCAACTGGAGGGGAAAAAGATAAAAGTTGAAGACCAAAAAGAGAGGCAAGTGAAACCTCAAGTGGCCGAGCCCTTGGAGGAAGAACTCACCACTGCGGCACTGAGCGTTTCTTTATTTACATCCAGCAACCACACTGAAGGCAAGCTCTCCAGCTGTGGGCTTGTGACGCAGGAGCAACCCCTCAATAAGAATTACCATCAACAGCATTCAGTGCCTTGAGTGTAAACACAAACATGATGATCAAATCAATTAATATCAGTTATTGAAACGCACAGTACACCCTCAGCCAGGAGCCTATCACGTATAGAACGTTTGTACCTTGAAGCAACATTTGGGCTCGTAGCTACAGGAGAGGATGTTTAACATGCCCGTTTAGAGTATCAATACTCTGTAGCTATTTGCATTAGGGCTATGGGGAATCGTGAGCCAAGTCTATAGGCTGTGTCTGGGTAAATGAGACTCTCAGAGGACTATTTAAATGAAGCTGCACTCGACTGCCAATTGTTTCTTGCTGAGCCATTACAAAGTAGTAAAGTGAAAGAGGTATTCCAGAGACAGAATACCAAATTGAACTCTTTAAATGCACGCCTGAAAAACAAATGAATGGATTTATATTCAAGTTATTAAAAGGATAATACTTACAGAGTTCAATGATGTATATCCCAATATCAGAGTATTGAAGAACTTTTTTCACCCCCCACCCCATTTAGGAAATGCAACCCAATGACTGAGACATTTCTCTTGGGAATCCCTCACCCTTAATGTGTTTTGGGGGTCAATCCGTAACTGGGAAATAATGCCAAAGCAGTGGACATACATGAACCTTTTCAACTGAATTGTTTGCTCTCTCCACATTTTTTAGAACAGCCATCATCTGAGACTTTTATTTTGCAATATCCAGGCACTTTTGTGGTTTTTGGTCTTTCTAAACTGGAAGGGGTCGGACTTTCCGTCCAGGCATTCAAACAAGTGATGTGAGGAAATCAACCCTGTTCCTAATTTTTCCACATCAAAATAAAAGATATTCTGGCGGCTGTACTAGGTATTCTGTCTGTTTGATGAATCCAGTGGCCAGTGTGTTGCTCTTCATGCGCTCACATCAGCAGTTAATGTTGACAAAGTGTTTTATACTTCCACAAACTGTTTGATGTCTTTGTTATTTACATGATGACTATTGAGAAGTACCGAAGCTTCGAGAAAACTTCAGATCTCCAGTCTTATTTTTAACCAAAACATTGCCAAAGCATTTGTTCAATTGTGCAGGAATAAGACTGCTATTTTTGGTTAACAGAAGGAAGAAATGACCCAATATTGGGCGCCTAGATCTTGTATTTTTGTTGCTGTGGTATTTATATCGATTGATTTTACTAGAATAATATTGAAGTTTCAAAAAACTGATATAATGGCCAACAGGGTACCCAATATGTACTGGTACATTTGTAAAAAGAGGGAATGAAAACTTGAACAAATTGCAACTAAATGTGATTTTAAATTTTAGATTGACCGCTGCAGTGATATAGCATCTGTGATATAACATCTGGGAGTAGCAGGTGTGACATTTTCCGCTTTGTCGCTTCATCAGGCACACACAGGGGGACAGAGGGACAGAGGGACGGGCCAAAAGAGAGACAGCTTTGACAAAATTAGCCCTTCTCATCCTCAATATTTGAGCAAAACCTTTGTGACAAATAAAACTACTGCAAACAGAAATCTAAGAACTGTGTAGTTCATGATACACATCAAATAAAGCAACTCCACCGATTCTCCAAATTCTTTTAACCTTGCAGCTTCAAAGCTGCCTTACACTGAATTGTTTTGACTTTCTGCTGCATAAGGCAGGTCTGAAACTACTACAGGTCTGAAATTACTGACAATTCTAAATATATGCAGCTTCTTTGGACATTTTTTTCAAATTCTGTGACAGAAATAATCCCTCCTTTCGGGGACACAAACTAATTCAGTCCTTCATTAGCTCTTAATTAGCAGCACTGCATACAAATGAACTGTGCCGCAGCTCTGTCTATTTACATCTTCAGTCCGATAAATATACAAATGAGACGTAAAAATTAGGAGGCATGAAATATTGCGGCCATCTCGCAATTGCAGAATCAAGTGTCTTTTTTCTTGCTTGACAGGATCCTTATTTCACTGCAGAGGGAGCAGGATTCTTTCTTTTACGTCTCTTGCATAAGTTAGGAACTTGCACTGAAATAAAGCGGAGGCAGAAACAGATGTGAGGCAGCGATGCTTTATGAGGTCAAAGAGACAGATGGCATGTCAGTTTGTAATACAAGAGGAAGTTTATTGTAGTTTGGTCTATTTGATAAACTGGTTAGCAGTTGGTGCTGCATCAGACACCATAATAAAGAGTCAAAACTCAGTCTGAGTCTGAACAAACCAACAATGAACACACGACAAGAGTCAGTTTATGAATCTGCTCCTGTGCATAGAGAACACTTGCCTTAAAATCATCGTGCTTCTGAGTTTTATTTATATAACAGAATGCCACCAGACGATCCGTGGGTTCATTGTTAACAGCACTGCTAAAAGCTAATTCTGTGTAGCTTTAAAAGAGGATATTCAGCCTAGATACGAGTCATGTCGCAGTTCACAGCTAACTAAATCACTCAATGGTAATTTCAAAATTGAAGTTTCTATTAGAGGTGGGGCGGGGGAATCGATACAGGATACTATAACAATATTTTTCGTGGCGATGTATCGATTCATGGAGGTGAAGGTGTTGCACTAGTTATTTTGATCAAGTTGCATTGTTAAAAAGGACTGCAGTTGTCCAGTCGTACATATATGTTTGTGTTCAGTTAAGTTTGATTAGACTGAAATACTAACAGTTCAGATTGTGAGGTCCATGCAGCCTTTTACAGGGTTTTATTTTTATCAGTGTTGGTCAGTCTGTGGGCTCGACTCCCATAGCGTAGAAATGAAAAGACTGAAGTGAGATGAATAGACTGAGAGTTGTTTGCTTATTTGACAAAACAGTTCTTGATTCATTTAATTTTGTGGACATAATAAGCTGTTAAAAAAGTTAAATCGCAATATATTGTATCGCAGCTCTCAGCGTATCGCAAAATGTTTAAAATCGCAATAATATCGTATCGTAACGCAGGTATCGTGATAATATCGTATCGTGGGGCCTCTGGTGATTCCCGCCACTAGTTTCTATGCGAAAAAAGCCACTTGGTGTTTGAAACGTTTGCATGCAAGTGAGTGACATTAACCATTGCTTGCACTTACTGTTGCTGGTGACTGAATGAAGGTCTGACCTGGATTAGTAAAACAGACCTTCCGGACCTTATTTTCTGAGTTTGTTATCTCACGACAGCCTCCAGACATAGCTAAAGAGTACGTGTGAAAAAGAAACCAAATCAACTGAAAAATGCAGGAATGGTGAGAACACATCCACTAATACAGACAAGAGGTGAGAACAATAGATTTGAAAACAGTGTCTGGTTGCATAAAAGAGAGAAAAATCATAAACTTTTCTCAAGGCCACATATTTCATGCACTTCTAATGACCACAGATGCACAGCCACACCACTCTGATTCATTGTTTGGCATAAAAATAATCAATCATCAGGCCATAACCAGCTCTCTGATGACACGAGGACATAACTGTCACTAAATAATCAATCAAAAGCTTTTGTCTTAGAGTTTATGATGGCTCCGCTGAAAGGGTCATGTGTGACTGTGAGAGAGTGGGGGTGCATTCGTACAGAAATGCAGACACACTTGGGCGCACACACACACACACACACACACACACACTTACACACAGAGGCCTAGTTCATTGGCTGACTAACCACAATCCCATTTATCTCTGCCACAGAGCGATCAGACGTTGGCCCCATAAATCATAAAAGCTGTCATCGTTGTCTGAGCTCAAGTTAGCTACCCACAGATTGCAAGCGAGTGCAAGGAAAATTGATATTATAAGAGTCATTGAGCTGTGGGCACGCGTCAGAGCTCAGGAGGCATCACTGAGTTAAATATTTCATCTTCTGTGGTCTTTACACCAAAATGGCAGAGCTGTGAACAACATGCCAGAGGTCTAAAGTGCAAATAAAAAACTCTGTATTGACTGCTTGGAAAAATCAAGTATTATGGATCTGTAACTTCCAGCATTGCTAAAAATATCCGGGCACAAGCATTGCATTTTGAATTTAATATGAGAATTACTCAATGTGCCTCATTCATGCCAACAGACCAGAGGCCACATGTGACACACTTTCTCCATCAGTTTCTGTTTCCACAGTTTTAACAAAATAAAAAGTACTATTTAAACTTTGCAGCCTTGGCTTTTCATCGCCATTGTGACACAATAGCAGGAAAGAAAGCTTAACCTTTTGCTTTAGCAACTTTCTAAGCTTGTCCCTGGAGACGTCTGTGACCCGAGTGAATTTCATGTCTACATTTTGATGAATACTTTCTAAAAGTAGAGGATTTGTACATGGATTAAGGAGAGGGATTACAGGATTATTTGGGTGTTTCCTTATGAAAGACTGCATGAAGTGTGCATCCAGAAAAGAAGAAAACAAATCCGAGGACTGCACAAGCATAAATCAGATGTGGGTTTCCTTAATTCCCATCCTTTGATTTTCCCGCATTTCAATGAAAAGCAACTGTTTGAGAGAGAACATCCTTTGAAGTAAAGACCCCTCTGCAGTCTTAACATGTTTGTTTGTGTGTTCTCCCCATAATCTAGTGCAGTTACTAAAACTTTTATGGTGAATTCTCACCCATACACAAAACTCCTGACAATTCACCAATATTTTTGGGATGAGCAGCATGAAAGAACACATGTCAACATTTTAACCCTGACTTTTCCCCAATGGCAGTGTTGAACAATGAAGGCAATGCAAAGTGCAAAAAAACGCAGTCCTTGAGTGTCAACTTGAGGCTGGCTCTAACAGACCCGGAGGTCACATAAACGTATTTTTCCAAGCACATTTTCACATGAATTCGGGTTGAGCTGAAGTGTGAACACAGCAGATAATATTCAGGAAAATTCACGGTGGGCAGGCAAGAGCTGGTGATGACGTTTATATCATGCGACTAGTGAGCCACTGGTGCGATCGTCTGGCAGGTAATAAAGCAGCTTCATACTCTGCTCACCAGCATGTTCTTTTTTCATGTTTTCCTTCATACTGTGGCGAGCCCAATAGCAGGCAGCATTGATATTAAGGCAGAAACTGTCGTTACAGCATCGGCCTCAGCTTCACCTGCCATCTTGGAAATCTTAACATTGCTCCGCGGTAAGTCCTGCCTCCTGAGACCCCGCCTATAGGGGAAAACTTCACGCAGTGAGGGGCATATGTGAATAACAATTTTGGAAAATTTCAGGGGCCTGCTGTCCAAAATGATTCAAGAAGATGAGTGAATGTATGAAAACAGCTTAAGGGAGCTTTTGTGATGTACCTGCATAACAGACCGACTTTGACATCCATCTTCTCCAAGTGATGGTCACAAATCTGTTCTGAGCTTCACTCTGACATCAAAACAGCCAGATGAATAGATCCCCCCCCCTTTATTTCTCAGTGAAGGTAGTAGTGACAGCAGCTTTTGTCTGTCAGAAATGTCGCCTCAAATTAAAGGGTCAGGAATGAGACCAAAATTTAAATTGGCTAACTATGCATCTTAGAAGGAATTTAAGGAATAGTTTTTGACACTCAATCTTTATAACCATTCATCTGACAAAAATGTCCATTAGGAATCTGTGGGCGGGGTATTGTTAAGCACAATCTGTCCTCCAGAATTGCATCAAGTCACGATGTTGAACTATTAAAGCACATGAAGGAGATGGGAAGAGAAAGATGAGTAAGGCCTGCTGGAGGCACGGGTTACAACGCCATGCCCTTGACATGTACAGTGGAGTCATCCTCCATGTTAAAAAGGTCACTCTGACTCCTCAGCTGGTTCAAGTTGAGCGATGGAGACAAGGTCAAATAGACAACACACAGCTTCGGTTTAACGGTAGCTTAAACTACAACATAAACTTCTAGATCAAGTGTTTCAATTACAGCGTGCCGTTCTCAAGCAGACAGCGAAGCCCCGCAGGGTGATAAACCCACCTCCGAGTTCTTGTAGAATGAGTCAACACGAAATCTGATGAATGCCAAGGAATTCTCCAATAAAATCTAATTCAGTGGGTGGTGGAAGCGTGCGTTTGGGCTTGCCAGGCAGCTCCAATGATTCCCCCTAAAGAAAGACACAGAAATTTGAAGAAGGATTAACATTTAGAAAGAGAATGAGTGATACAATATTTGTAATACTGCGCCAAAATACAAGAAATGTTGGGCGACAGATGAGACATTTTCAAGGTTGCTGCGCATATCATTTGTAACAAACAGACTTTTACCTCACATGATCTCAATCTGCTACAACAGAGAGCCTTCGAAAGAAGCTTTAAATCTGAGCTCCTATAATGGCTCTTCTGTATGTACTTGTTTACATTCACTTTTTCTGATTTACTGTAGGAAAGTATGATTTTATAAAGTGCTTCGAAGGAACAAAACTTAATTGGGAGTCAAACTGAAATGTAGCAAAAGAATGATGGAAATTTAACAAACAGAGGGTTTTTACATGTCGACACAAACAACATGTCTCAAACAGGCCTATTAATATCCAAATACGTTGTGTAATACATTGGTTCCCGATCTGGGGTCCTGTGGCTCCAAAGAACTAAAGGGGGGGAGCGGTCTTTGTCCGCTCTAAGGTTGTCATAATTAGATTTGTTAACTAAAATCACGATAGGCCACTTACTGGATACTTTTATACAAAGGTCTTTTGGTAAGAACGAGTGTGTGTAGACATATTCTGTTGGGATTTTATCAATGAAAGCTTCTAAGATTGATGTTCATCTCTGTCAGCCAAGTTTCTTTTTTTTTCCGATTGGGTCCTTGGGGGTCCCAGCTTTTCTTAGATACAAGTAGGGTGGGGGCTCTGAGGAAAAAAAGGTTGGGAAACACTGGTGTAATGTGTTCTTTGGAGTAAATACTATTGGTACTACTAATGTAAAATGTAAAAGGATGATTGAACAGGAGCCCGTTGATGCCTTTCACAGATCTGAACTCAGATGTTTCAGACTTCTCAACGTTGTCACATCTGTCCTTCTTGAAGGGCAAGTCTAGCATTAAGCAGTGAAGACAAATAATAGACTTAGGTGTGTTTTGGATAAAGTGACAGAAAAATGGCCGCAAACCTCTGTTAAAGGAAGGTGACTTAAGTGAAAGTTTCCTCCCTACTGACTGTTTGGGATAATAAGAATCCTACCACAACAGAAAAACGTAGTTACTGAAGACAAAATGCTTTTTATCAGGCGACAGCAGATGAATTCTCAGTAACCTTCAATATTTTAACAAGAACTCTAAACTCTTTGTCAATCACATATCTTTCTACTTTCAACTCCAAATCCTTTTTTAAATATATCCTTACTAAGGCAGCAGCTAACGATAGTCGACCTGTCATTGATTATTTTAAACATGAATGGATTGCACTTAATGGCTCTTATTTAGCTGTCAGCTTTTAATCTAACATTATCTTTTCAATCAAAACAACACATTACAAAACTTAATTCAAGACATATTTTGGTCTTGACTGTAATCACAACTGAGTAGTATTGTGACTATGGTAATATGGGAAGACTTTGCTCCACTGTTTAGTCGTAGGAGATAAGAAGAAGCGAAAAAGTGTTCTAGAAGAAAGGTTTGAAGGTAAGGGACTGCAAATGTAAATGAGAGAAAAATCACTGCGTGGCTGTGACTTCAGACAGTTACGTTAAATGTCACTGTTGATGTTTAAAAGAGAACCGTCCATCCAGCATGCCTTCATAGCCATCATACATGCTCCCATGATTAGCAATGTCCACTTCAAAAATCAAGCAAGCAATCCTTTTCTTTGCAACATTGAGGTGGAAATGCTCCCAGACATTAGAAGTTTCAGAACACGAATCGTTTTGCCCCTAATTCTTAAATAGTCCAGTGTTTATGAGATGTACAGAATATCAAAATAATTTAAAGGTAACATAATTTGTAACATGAAATATAAGCAGTGAGGAGTAAAAGAGACTCTGTCAGGAACTTGACTTTCAATATGAGCAGCGGAAGAGCTGCATATCAGCTACAGATTAATTCCTAAATTCTGGAGGGATTACTTCAGCCCAGCAAACTCCAGACGTTTGAGCATGCAGGGATCTATAGGAGCTGAACAGGACAGTACGCTCCTCACATTTCTTACTCTTAAAGCTCTCTACAGCAAGATGCACAGTAGTGTGAGCATCAGAAATACAAGCCCTCTGAAAAGAAATGAGAAACAAGTCAAATCTTCTCAAATTAATGTTTTTTTCCTCGGCTGTATTTGACAACACTGCCCACGGCCAGCGTCTCTAATTATCAGTGTATATGAAGATATGAAATGCTGTTTGAAAGTGACTGACATTCACACCGGATTTTTCACAAAGTACTTTCAGTTAATAAAACTCGGAGGGATGACGCTGCAGCAACACCACTCTATAATCAAATTAAAAGTCCCTTGGAAATGTCATTTCCTCTTTTAGACTTCAAAAGGCGAGTGGCCTTCGATCATTAAAAGGCTGGTGCTCATAGTTTAATTAAATCAGAGGGTTTGAAGGAGCTTAGTCATAAACATATTTGAAAAGACCTTGTAAGTTAGTAAGAAATATTGTTGATGTTGAGGAGGCTGCTGTGGTCAGAGGCGTTTGTAACCGTGTTGTGTCTGTCTTCTCCCCAACCTGCTGCTGAGTTTAATCTGCTGCTATTTTTCATGAATTTGCAGGATTGTAATAAGAACCAAATTAAGTTTCGATCAAGTTTGACTTTCTAACACAGTTTTGGAAGTTCAATTAACACCCAAAGTTTAGACATGGAAGCCAATGGCTAAAGAGAACCAGATCTTTTTTAAACCAATATGTGTAACCCACAATTTCCACATACTGTATTCCGTGCACTCCGTGTTCAGTCAGCAGGCACCACGGCCCATTGCGTTCCTACAATAGTCAATGATTGTGTTTCGACAGCAAGCGCCGTGCCATCTCCAGAATGTGCAAGCAGCGTCACTCCGCTCTGCTCCATTTCAAATACGCACCAAGTCTATTTTTGATGGAGACCACTGCAAGCACGCGTCAAGCTGAACAGACCGACCCAGACAGGAAGTCAGACAAAGAAACACACAGAGCATTTTTGAGTTGCACAACTGATATTGAAGTTTGGTCAAATTTCAGCTAAATTGCTTTGTTGTTTGACGTGCAGTCAACAAGCGGTCACGATGGCCCATCAAAGCCCGATCTGTGGCTATTGACTGGGCTAATTAACTTCTGGCATGTTTGAAATTTTGGTCATACGACTGCACACACTTGCACAGTAAGAGCAGTGCCACTAGCGGATTACTAAGCTTGAGGGCTTATAATCCTGATTGTGCCTGCGCAAAAATGGCGGACAGCATCTTAAAGCACCATGGCAACAACAGGTCTGCCTAATTGATGTCTCTCACCTCCTATAGCGAAAAAAATCAACCAGACGAACATTGTCGTTGTCTATAGCTGTGGACCTCCAGCTGCAAGGGAATATGTGTAGTTATTTTCTTAACATTTGGTGATGACGCTATGTTTTCAGAAGGTTGTTTTAAAGAGGACATATTATCCACCTTTTCCATCTTTTCAAATAGTCCCCTGTGGTCTAAATGAAACATCTGTGCTGTGCTTTGGTCAAAATATAACATGAATCAAGCACCAGAGGAGGTTTGTGACCCTGTATAAACCAGCTCTCTCAGAACGCTCCGTTTTGGTGTGTGTGTCTCTTTAAATGCAATGAGACCCCCCTGAGTTTCACAGTAGACATCACTCCTCTGTAGCGAGACTAAAAATGGCAGACCTGCACAAAAGTTTTGCTCTAGGCTGGGGGGTGGAGTCAATGGGTGGAGAAAACAGGGCAGGGGAGGGTGTTTTTTTTACCAGAATCCAACTTGTGATGTCACAAGTTGAGAAAATTTGAAACAGAGCATTTTTCTCTGTGTTGTAAGACTTATGCAGACCACAAACAAAGGACTGGATGGATTTATTTCAAATTTTGTGAGTCGATAGACACTCAGGTTACCCAAACAAGTGTTCAAAAACCCTGTCAAAGTGGATTTTTCATAATATGCCCCCTTTAATAGCAGGTGTTTGGTGTTAAGGGTTTGAATTGAAAGGATGAAGCTGTAACAAATAACCTTGACACAAAGTGGCTTAACACCTCCTGCGATGTGTTATCAAAACACAATTGGTGTTTGTGCAAAAATACATCCTCTGCTCCTCTTGAAAAGAGACATCAGTGAAGTCTCACAGTTTGTTTTCAAGTAGAAAATGCGATCCACTGATCGTCTGTCTTCATCTACAATCAGTATAAAAATAATAATTTAAAAAAGTATGAAACAGGTTGTCAAAGCAAAGAAAGACAGAGACAATCATGTTAAATATTAAAGATGTTTTTTTGCACACTCTCCTCCCTTTTACAAGAGGAATCTTTATCAAAAGCCTCTTTTGACAATGAAAGGGGATTTCCCTTCGCTAGGGTTGTCACAAAAGTGACACCATGATTATCATTCGAGCAGCAGTGGTCCAGTGACTCATAGAGCTGAATAAAAGGGAGCGGCATTAGCAGGAGTTGGAGATGATCTTTTACAACTAATTTCCTGGTCAATTAAATGTAAATTTAAATTCCTCCTAGTCGAGTAGTCTTAAGTAAGAAAACACTCTGAAAACAGTCAACATGCAGCACAATTTATTTTACATGACTAAACACTGTCCAAACTGAGTTTGCATCAAGCCTATGTGTGAAACAGTTCATCACATTCTTCAAAAACAACATTGAAGGCCACTTTAAATGCTACCGAGGGTGTGCGGTTTCTGACGTAAATTACTTTGGAGGTAAACATTGTCAAATCCGTTTTACGTGGCCAACATTAGCACTGCTAGCAACGCCAGCCTTCGGTTAATCTTGCACGTTAACGTCCACATGCCTGGCTTATTGTTGCATCGCTGCAGTTGAGTGGTATAAACCAGTTTAACCTGACGCATCACTTGTACAACTTTAACCCCATTTAACTGGCATTGTGGGCCTACATTAATAAAAATTAGGGCTGTCAACGTTAACCACGATGCAAAAAGGTCATAAATTGATGCATTCATTATTTTTCTAATAGCATTAATGGTGTGTTATATTGTCCCTTTAGGGCCACCGTCGGTAGCCACCGCTGCATCGTCCTCTGTAATGGAAAAGACTGACAACACTGCTCCTTTAAATGCTCCTTAATTTACACTAAAAATCTCCCAGTTGACAGTTCAAAATGTCCACCTTGTGACATCAAACAAATCCCTTTTTCTCTGTTACAGTTTACTATTTTGAATTACTTTTCGATCCGCAACAAGTTCCTTTTTTCTGTGGTTAAGTTAATGTCATAACCTTCAATGTGCCAGAAGATCATTATTTTCCTTCAAAATAAAAGCGGGGTTTGTACCGTTACCTTTAGCTATTTTCATTGACTTTTCAATCTCCAACAAGTTCCTTTCTTCCATGGTTAAGTTAATGTTGTAACCTTCGTTGTCTTTGTTCTTTCAAAATAAAAGCAGGTTTGTATTGTTACCTTTTGGTTTTTCATTTTCTTTTCAATTTGCAACTACTTCCTTTTTTCCGTGGTTAAGTTAATGTTGTAACCTTCGTTGTCCTAGAAGTTCTTAATTTTCTTTCAAAATATAAGTGGGTTGGTATCCACATTTAAGTAAAGTTGCCCTAGCTTCAGACAGTAAAAAAAAAAAAATCAAAGCATAACAAAACTGTTTTAAGATGCACAATAATGGAATTTGAAACATGCAATAAAAAATGTGATTAATTCGGATTAGTTATTGAAATTAAGCGAGTAATCATGATTTTGACAGCCTGGTAGTTCCTTTTTGTCAGGAGTAAAATCATTCTCATTTAGCCTTTGCTATGAAATTGATATCAAAGTTTTTTCTATGAAAGATATTTTGGTTGTTTGCTTTTATGCTACTATTGTAAAGAAGTTTAAAATGATTATACTGTGCCAACTTTGTCTTTCACTGACATTTCCAAACAGATAAAAACTTCTGGGCAGCACCTCCAAACAGATTGCTCCAGCCTTAAACATTTGGGAAGTTCTGCAGCTATTATACTGTGCCAAGACAGACAAACAGTGGCTTTGAGCAAAACTCAACAACAAAGTGGTAAAAGGTTATAGCTGGTCTTTATTCTACAGATGGTGGTCTAGTTTCCTGAATCTGTTTTCACTAAGCAAGGCCAGAAGCTTCCCTAAATGTAACAAAAGGCACTACCATAACCCACTTTAGTTTACTACATGAATGCTCCCATTAAGTAAGTTGGCTTTGGTAGTGTTGACTGCTTCTATTCGTCTGGAGCCCTCAGGAATGCACCACATCTGACCTCAGAAAAAGCTTGTTTTGTAGCTTCTTTTTAACACTCAGATTAAAAAGCATCCAGGCCTAATTCAAAGCTATAAAGACTGCAGACTGAACATGTGCCTTTCGCTATCCACCTCCTAAAGGATGACGTAAAAGCAGGGAAGTATTCCATGTCTGCATTTTACACCAGTGTTAGAAAATTGAACAGAAAAGACACAGTGGCATCAATGGTTTTCTTACAGAATAACACTCAGAGTTGTGTTAGTCCCATTTGATTCAGTGATTCATTATTTTTTAGTGTTAGGGTTATGTTCTATTGAGAGCAACATCAAACTCCTATTCTTCAGTGTTGTGTTTTAATAAAAGGAAAATACATATTTATCCACCCAACTAATCTTCAAGTGTTACAAATTAAATCACTGCACATTTTTAATTTGAAGTCTTCTATGTTTTAACTAAAGTCTCACAGCTCTACTGCATAAACTACGCCTTCAATGTTGGAATGACTGAAGACATTTAAAAAAAAATTTTTTTAATCAGACACAGGGTAGAAAAATTAAATCAGTCAGGTAGAGGAGGAGAGTAGTCTGTTGGGCTACTCAGATGAAATTGTTGCCATGGAAAGGATGAGAGTGGGTGGTACTTAATGTGGCCCAGGACACGCATGCATACATACTACCAAACCAATGTGGATAAATGTATCCCAGACCACCTCGATATGCTGCCTGAGTGATCTGATCTCAATTCTTACTCTTACTCAATGTTCCCTGAGAGTGTTTATACCAGGGAAGTTCATAATCAACTAGACACAGATATTTAAATTCAGTGTCTACTCTAAAGGTAAGAAAACACTTAGTAAACAGTCAAACAATTTATTTAAAATTACCTGCAGGTAGACAATGTTATTTGGTTTACCTAGATTGGCTAGCACAGCCAGCCTTCAGTTCCCTGCAAGTTAACATCCACTTTTCTTGAGTAAATTGTGGTTACCCATTGTTCCGGTTGAAATGAAAAGTTTCAAGATCAAAATACTGCCTCCTACTCTCTGCTTCTATGAGATGCAATCCATTCACTTGTTAAGATCCAGGTAGTAGAGCGTGAGAGCAAGCCCATTAACCAAAGCTACAGCCCGTCTATGATTACTGCCCCGACTAGTGGCTGGGGGCTGAGTTAGCTGAATTGTAATTCTGGTGCTGACTAGCAAGGGTGATGACGTTTAACAGTTCAGTTCGATCAATGCTTACATCCCTAGTTAAAAGCTGTAGTAAAGGCTGTCCACTTGTGATCTGACCACCCAGGAAGGATGTTGGTAACTGTTGTAAACAGGATCTTAGTGACTGAACATCTCAGATGTAAAAATCTGAAAAAAACTGAATGAATTCTTGCTGATAAGAGTTTATATATATTTATAATAAAGCAGTTCCACACACACATATATATATATATATATATATATATATATATATATATATATATATATATATATATATATATATGTGTGTGTGTGTGGAAATGCCTTATTCAACTTTTTACCATCATTTTGTTTTTGAGTGGGAATATGTCTTTAAGGATAGTTAAACTCCTGGAAAAACTTTGAGAACAATAAACACTGAAGGAATCCCAACCTCTAGATGAGCTTAGTACCTACAAATAAAGCTGAGCTAACGTAAGTGGTTGCATTGCTTTAGGCCCTCGAAGCAACAGGGAAGAGACTCATTTTTTAACATGAAACTGCTTTATTTAGTGTTTGTACTGGTTTTAATCACCAGTTCTGCTTGTTTTGCTTTTATTTACACCCTGAGGTGTCTGCATTAGGTATAGTTCTTCATTAAAAATAAGAAAAGGTGTGCAGATATTTAATAGCTTTCAAGCTGACTCTACACACTGCAAACAAAAACCTCTTTCAAACTGCTCTGTTTTTTTCTAGTGATAGAAATGCTGGTATCCCTTCTACTATAGTAACTAATCCATGTGGCACACTGTATGTTCCCTTCACCGTATAGCTTGTGGGGAAGATTACACAATGCACAGAGTTCAAACTCTGGAGACACATACACGCTCTGGCACCGGGCATATGCATCAGCTGACCAGACTACCTGACAGGGAAGAAGAGTCTACATTGGAAAGGTCGAGCTAGAGGACGAGGAGACAGATCGGGGAGCATCACAAATAAAGGCAGCACAAGGACAACAAGAACAGAGACTGACGGCAAGACAGGGGAACAAGTTGAAGGGGGGGCGGGGGGGTGAATCAACAAAAACTGTGCTGTCAGCATCCCCGGGGCCAGTAGGGAGCTTTAAGTGAGTTGATGCCGGCCGCTGAGTCTCTCCTTCCTTCCTTCCATTTCTCCCTTTGTCTTCCTCACTCATCCATATGGCAGATTCCACCTCCTACCCCTCCCCCCTTTGCCCTGCTACGCACTCTTTTGAAATGGCCTCTCTCTCTATCTCCCACACACACACACAAACCCACGCTTGCTTGCACAAGCTTCCCACATCTCCCGAGCCATGACTTATTTACGGTTCGATTACGGCCAACCGCCCTGCAGGACGGACGCACTCCTACGCCTCCTCTCTGCCTCGTGCGCAGATGTTTTTTGAATAATTAGGGGAAAACCTGTTTTGTCCACTGGGGTCATAGAAACATCTGTGGTGGATGCAGAAAAAACTGCAGCACGACCACAGGGCTGGTATTGGAAAAGGTGAAGGGGAGGATGCAGTCTGATATTCATATATGACCAGTTGCAAACACAACTGTTCGTACAGCAGCATTTTTAGAGGTTGATACACAGAAATGCACTGTAAGAAAAGTACAAATGCAACAATAAAAAACCCTGTGCAAAAAAAAATAGGTTAAGAGCAGAGAACTCTGCAGCACACACACACACTTCCTCAGAACAAGGTAATAAAGTGTGCGCCAATGACTGAACAGATCCCCTGGGAGGCACAACACAGCACTATCCCTGCTATAGAGGTGAGTAATAGGACTGCTACATCTTCTTCCCAAAAAGAACGAGCGCTGCCTGCCTGCCTGCTGACGCATTCCAGCCGAGTATGCAACACACCGCTCTGCAGCCCGCAGCAGACTATAAGGATGCAAAACTCCTCTGTGGGATACAAACACCTCCTTCATACGGGCTGGGGAACATACGAACATACAGTAGCAGCCAGCCTGAATGTGACTGGCTTTGATGAATATTAACAGGCCATTTTACTACACAGACTGTGCGTGTACTGGAATGTGTGGTGTTAAACAACCAGACCATTTAAAACTATGTTTCATATAAACAGATGAACTAAGAAATTAGGTTGAGAATCTGTATGATTACAAATTGACGTCATGAGCAATGGTTTTATGTCACCAAAATTTCAAGAAACATCTGTGAAAGTCAAATTCAAATATCTGCAAAACTATCTGAATCATTTATTAATCATATTGGTTTATAGAAAGAGGAGTAACATTGGAAAGTATTTGGAAAATGTCCCAGGAGCCACAAGCTGTGTCCTCAAATGGCTTCTTTTCTGTTTCTAGTTCCAAAACCTGCATTTGTCAAATGACCAGGAAAAACAAGGCAGCTGTTGATCAGAAGCCGAAAAGTTGGCGTTTCAATCCCAAGCTCTTGTAGCATATGTCTAAGTGTCCTTGGGCGAAAAACTGAAGCCCAAGTTGCTCCTTAAAGCATAGACATAGGCTTGTGAATGTGATTAGTTCTCATGAGAAGTTGAGACTTTTAGCCTTTGCCAACAGTGTATGAAAGGGTAAATGTAACATAATGTAAAAAACGCTTTAAGTGGTCAAAAGAAGCGCTATATCAGTGGATTCAATTTACCATTTGTATTTTTTTCGTTTTGCATTTTTGGAGGATACTTAAATAGTACAAAAACTTGAGTGGTTGAAATAGTTTATAGTGGGGCTGCAACTTCTCTATTTCAGTCTTTTTTTTTCTGATACACACTAAACGAAAATTTTAACCCACCCGAGTCACTAGGAGACAGAACATGGTAAAACTTAATTGCGCTCGCGAGTCAGCACCACAGTTATTAGTTGGTTGAAGAAATTAGGGCCAGACCGATTCATCGGCCTGCCGATTTAATCGGCCGATTATAGCCTTTTTGAAAATAATCAACATCTGCCAAAAAGACGCCGATTACAACCGATTTTTTTTTTTTTTTTTTTTTTGAAATGTTATTGCGCTTAGTATCCAGCAGAGTGCGCTCCTACTCCATTCTACTTAGGAAAGGCTCTCAGTCTCACCCACCGCACTCATTTTTGGACACAACACCGGAGGGCATGTAGCTTGAATGTGCTGAGCTCATTGGATAAACCGAGCAGAGTTTCCCCACACGGTAAGTTTATAACTAGTTTGTGTAATGAACAATTGGTCCTTTTAAACGTGTAGGTCATGCTTAAAAAAAGGAAAAGTACACCTAACCCCCCACTACCCTTCAAATACAGTAAAGCTAACCTAGCCTTGCTAACTAACAACTTTAGCCGGAGTAAAAAAGAGGAGATTGAATTTTACCGTACAACATGAAAGCACGCTCGCTCAGGCAGCTGCGCGCTGACCTCACCAATGTACAAAATAGTTCTTCTTCCTGTACTGTCCTGTACTACTTTGTTAGAACTATGTTACCAATAAAAATAAGTTCCTACACTCATTTTTTTAAGATCTTTTTATTTAATTTTATTGACAATAAGATAAGGCTGTATTTGCACTCATTTTTGACTGTAAATGTATTCTAAAACACTCAAAGGTTCTGCATTCAATTCACATATTTGTCAAAAGTGTTTAAATTATATTTAAGGTATCAAAAAATACGTTTTATATGCTTTTTTTTTTTTTTAATAATCGGCCGATTAAATCGTTATCGTAATTTTTCTCTGAAAATAATCGGCATCGGTATCGGCACTCAAAAATCAATATCGGTCGGGCCCTAGAAGAAATTATTACATTTTTATAACCCCGCCCTCGATGAGCACACCAGTCAATTTCAGCCACCAACCACTTACTGGAGGTGTAGCTCTGGTTGATGAGCCTGCTCTCCTTGCTCTACTACCCAGATATAAACAAGCACAGTGAATGGATAGCATCTTGTAGGAGCAGCAGGGTTCTGAAGTATTTTATTCTTTAAAATTGAGATAGAAATGTATGAAGGCCGTAGTGTCAGGTTAAACTATCAACCGCAACAAAGCGTAACCACATTCGGCAAAGACACATGGATGTTAACCTGCAAGCCGGACCAAAGGCTGGTGGTGCTACAACTGCTAACGTTAGCCACACTCAGCAAACCAAATTACATTGTTTACTAGGGATGTAAAGATTAATCGTGAGGCAGTTAAAAATCGATTCAAAGGATTCAAGGTTCGAATCGGTACTCTGAAAAATGAATCGTAGTAATATCGTGAGCGTCAGCAGCTGTAGAGCAGAGGCGGTTGGTTGTAATGAGCAGGTGTTATCATGGCAGTGGAAGCATTTTTGCTTCCCAAGACAGAAGATGAAAGAGGTGAGAAGATAACAGACGAGACAAAAACTGTGTGCATATATTGCAACAAGACATGGAACTACACAAATAGCACAACCAACATGATGCAGCATTTAATCGACACCACAATGAGAAGCTCCAATCACCTCCCGATTCTCTCAAAATAAATCGTGAGAGAATCGTATCGTGAACCCAGTATCGTGAATCGTATCGTGAGTTGAGTGAATCGTTACATCCCTGTTTACCCACGGACAATTTGAAATAAACTGTGCTCCATTTTGAAACGCAGTGAACAATAATATGTAGCATTTATGCCACCATCAAAGTAGTTGTACTTCATTGACTGAGCTATAAATTGACAATGATGGCACATCAAATTGACTCTCTACAAATACGTTTGAATAACAGACGTAGTTATCTCTAATACTGTTCTACATGGGCTCTCTACTTTCTTTTCTACTTTCTCTCTCTTTGCATTACAGAAACATATTGACTGAAAAATGTGTTATAATCAAGGACATAATGACCCTTTGTATATGAGAGCTGATCAGACGGGGTCACATTGCTGTTAATGGGAAAAGGATGGCTGTCAAATCAAACAAAAAGCTTTGTGTTCGACAGGGGAGGGAACAAGTTGCAACAAAAGCTGCTCACAGCGCAGAAAAAAAAACAGAACTGCCCGAAAACAAGTCGCAAACATTCCTTTGCTTGGTCTTGACAGTCCTGTCGGGAGTGAGGATGTCTAATCCTGCCATATTTGATGCCTTAAACTCTTTTATTGTCCTTTTGTTTTTTTACCAATCCACTTGCTCAACTGAGGGATCAATTTCTAACAACCAATGCTCTGGCGCTGACCCCTCTTCTCATAATGCCTGTTTATTTTACTGTAGACACTGTAAGTCTTTTCAGACAATTGGATCTCAAAACTACCAAAAAATGTCATTAAAATGAAAGAGTACAGGGAGGCCGCCATCTGCCCTGCTAATCCCAAACAAACCAGAGTGTTACTGAAAGTGTTGCTCCCAGACTCTCAAATGCCCCTCGCTGTTACACTGCCATTTAAAGGCAGAAAAACACTTCTTGTGCATAGTGTGAGTGTCATTGTTCAGACCCTGCCTGCGAGACAGAACTCTTTCTTCAATGATGGTCTATGTAGGTCACAGGGGTGGGTTACCACTCAGCTTAATCATTTCACATTGAATGACAATCAACTTGGTAATGAAATCCAGTAAATTTAGATCTGCTGCTTTCTTTAAAGCTAGTTTGAGTAGCCTTATTTTGTGTTGGTTTTGGCGACCCCTCTGGTCAAAGCGGTACATCTTATCTCTTTGTTGATCGTGTCCTGTACATGATTAAGTGTTTCTTTGAGAGAAAAAAAGTTGAATCCTATCTTTTAACAGTCAAATGATTAGTCACTATAAATCTTTGTGGCAAATGTATGCAAATGCACTTTTGGTCGGAACTAGGGGTGTAAAGGTACACGTACTTGGACCGGACCATTTCGGTACAGGGCTTTCGGGTGCGGACCAGACCGGAGACTCTTTTGGTTGAAGGTTGCAGCGTAAGTTAATTTTATTTTATTTTATGTGGTGTTTTTTTTCAACGTTGAATTTGAAATGTAATTAAAAAGAAACCTGAGCAGGTGTACAAGTCTGAACTGTCAATGCTGCACTTCAGACAATGTGTAAAAGGAAAATTCTAAATGTTACTAAAAAAAAAAAAAGTTTTGCATCCGGTCCCTCTACTGTACCAAAAATGTACCGAACCGAAGCTCCAAAACTGAGAACTGTACCGAACCAATATTTGTGTGTACCGTTACACCCCTAGTTGGAACACTGTAAATTATTCGTCGTGTGACACCCACCCAATGGCAGCAGTACGAAGTCTTTCAATCTTGTCCCAGGGGTCTCGTTTGCTTTTGTAGCTCATATCAAGGTATCAGTATGTCTTTCAGTCGGTTTAACAATACCGTAAAAACACTTCACAGGAGCTTTAAAATGTAAGAGCAGTCTCAAATACCAGCCAGGTGAGAATTTCTCTCAACAGAATTGAGGAGTTGACAATACATAAAGTGATAATGTCCTATTTTCACAGACAAGTCAGTGCTAAAAGCTGACTTGGAGACTTGAAAATATGAATATGTGATGTGTTCTCATTATGAATTATTCATTACACAGCAGGGTGCCTGGCTGTACCAAGGACAAGGCACTTTGTTGAACGTCACTTAACACACAATGCAGGTACAGAATACGGATATCATACTGCTATTTCGTTATAGTACGTTTAAGCTCTCATGCTAGGTCATCCCTTACTGATGCTTTGTCGAACCCCTCTGACAACTCATTCACTCACACACGTAATCTCTGCTGGTGTCAAAGAGAAGCACATTATAGGGTCTAGTAAGGGTCTACCTGTCGTATTACACTGTCATGTGCTAACTGTTAGGGGTTCCTTGCTTATCTGTATAGACCCTTAAACACATGGACTGCACTCCTGAAAAATTACCAACATTGTCCAGGAGGGTGAAGTGCAAAAGGTCAAATATGTTCAAACCATCTTTAAATGGACTGTTTCCTTCCAGCCCTTTTTTAAAAAGTAGGGCTGTTCAATTAATCACAATTTCAGTGTTAGCATGATAGGAGTTATCTCAATAAACATCTCACAAAAGTCTGAATTTGTATGTCACCCATTGGATGGAGGCCTTAGTATAATGGCTTTCTTTCACAACATTCTGATACATTCAGATAGTTTAAGCTATCAGTGACAGTAGGCTGACCCATGGAGCTGTGTTTCCAGCAGCACGTGTACATAACTTTCATCAGTGCACTAGTAAGCCTGTGCATTTTGCTAGGCGGAGCAAACATAGCACGGAGGATGCTAACAACACAAAGGCTAAGCAGTTTGGATGTATTCACACTTGTAAGGCCAAAAACTTCTAGGACTTCAAAAAATATCTGCATAGCTCATGTTTCAAGGGGTGGTGGTATAACGAAGAGTTTAAACAACCAAAGAATGCAGACAAAACGAAACGAGGCAGTTCATTTTGTCTGCAGCATTGCAAAGATGAGAGAACCTTCCCAGTGACGGTTTAAAGGCAACAAAACATTTGACACCACCGTACAGTCTGTCATCATGTAAATAATTTCTAAAAGCGTTCTGCCTGGCTTCTTCAAGATTGTATGAGAAAGTTTATCAACAGAGTGAATTGATGTAAAAGCTGTAAAAGCTGTAAAAGCTTCAGCGCAGATACCACGAGCTATACCTTAACAGATACTTAATGAGTTTACTAAACTACATGACACATTTCTGAGAGACAATGCTAGCAACATAAAAAAGCCATGGACAACAAAGGAGCGCACAGCTTTGACTGCTGGGTCAGATTGTGGCAGTAATTTAGCCAGTTTGTATAGAGCTGGGACGATATGCTTTGGAGCGATTCGATTTTATCACAATTCTTGGTTGCCGATTCAATTCATATTGTGATTCTAATGTTTTGCGATACAAGTATTGTGATCTGATACTATCGATTATTGCAATTTTCTTTTAAAAACATACAATTGAAATTGAGGACGCACCACCGTCTTTTAAATCGGAGGTGTGGAACCGTTTTGGCTTTCCCAAGACAGAAAATGGAAGAGGTGAGAAGAGAACAGACAAGACAAAAACTGTGTGCAAATATTGCAAGAAGACGGGGAACTACACAAATAGCACAACCAACATGATGCAGCATTTAATCAACACCACAATGAGAAGCTCCAATCACCTCCCCTTGTTGAAAGAAAAAAAACATTAAAAGGCCAAACCACACTGACAAGTGGGTTTACAGCCTCTAAATGAATCTTTTTCAGTCATCATTTGTCTACAGTCTCATTTTGTAAAATAAATCCTGAGAGAATCGTATCGTGAACCCAGTACCGTGAATCGTATCGTGAGTTGAGTGAATCGTTACATACCTAATTGGATGCATTGTGAAAATGCACAAATGATTCCCAGTCTCCTAAGAGTGAGGAATTCTGGTTATTAATTTAACACTGGTATCTGATTGGATCTGTATCTGCAGCAGCAGATACCCATAGCCCAGCAAACAAATATTCTTAATCATTAGTGCAAACCTCCACTTCATGACATCATTAAAAAGTCTGCTGACTCCATGCTTCTAGCCTGTTGGATACAAGTTTAATTTAATATTCACTAATCCTCTCCAGGATACTAATATTTTCATTTAAGAAAAACAACAGCTTTGTGGAAAGGCACACAAAGGGCACACTTGCAGGCTTAATTATACAGGCTTTTGCAACTCAAGGTGTAAAATGTGGAAATGTACCGGTAAGCCTCTTACAGGAAAAAAAAGCCACTAATGAAAGTTCCACACCACGCAGTGCACATTTGAGTGTAAGTGTAAGATTTGGGAGATGGTGCTAAAATCTCACACCTGCCTCTAGTGGAGCTGAACATCCTAATTTAGGCACATCTTTCATCACCACCCGGTCTGTGCGAGAGAGAGAGAGTGTGCTGCCTGCAGAGAAAAATTCACAACCCTGGGAATAAAACATAGAATGTGCGTCTGAGGGTGTGTGTGTGCTTTTGTCCATGGAAAGATGTCTCTCAGGCATACTAACAGCTAAAAAACTGACGGGAGGAAATACCCAAAGTGACACTACAGAAGCCTCCTGACAACGATGAAACACGGAGGATTCATGTGACTCACAAATAAAACCAAGATTTGATTTAAGCTCGGAAGGAGAAGCAGTAACACGAGGAGAAGAAGAAATGAAGAGGACTATCAGTGGAAAAGAGGCACATTTGACTGCGAGTGGTGAACTTTGATGTGATCCTACTTGTGACACACTTGTCAGAGGAACAGTCCAAAGCCGAGAGCCCGAGCTGAAGTGACAACAAAGCGAGCGTTCACCCAAAACTACTCAACAGCAAGGCCTCACTGGGAGACTTGCAGTGTAATTAAAACTTTACGAAGACTTTACTTTTATTTTGAGGGAATGTTACAGGAGGGGAGTCGCACACGTTTTGCAAACGTGCAATGAGGGCGCTATAAATATACTGAGATGAACATTGTGAACACTTGGGGTACACAGTATATTTATGGCTTTGGTTTCGAATGCTGCTTCTACAAACATCTGCTCAGAACTAAGCAAATGTACAAGCACTGCACTTTCAAACACAGCAGATGTGAAAAGGAGGCGGAGGCAGAAGAAGACTACCAGCTCATGTTGACAGAGTCAAAACAAAAGTGACACAACTTATCCTGAAATTACAATTAGATTTCATTTCAAGGGAACATGTGTCATTGCAAAGATGAGTAAAGAGAATCTGTTTTGTCTTATGATCTTTATGGTTTCTCTGAATGTCAATAAAAAATCAAAGAAACCTAAAATGACAAATTTATGTAATTCTTTTAGTGGAATTGTGTTTTACTGTTCTTGCTTGATGTGGGGTGTCAGCTGTTCAACAGTTCAGGGTGTCCTTTGTCATACCCAATGCTTTTGTCTTCTCATTAAGGGGGAACTCACTGTCAGTGATTCAAATGCAAACCGTCTGGGGTTGTTTTCCAATATAAAATGGATATATAGCTGTAGAATCAGAGACCATTTCATTGGCTATGACCTTCAGCTTGAGGCACATAGGGACAGAAAACAGGGAACATCCACTGTGCCGCACATGGATTTTCCACTACTGAAAAAACAATACAGTCGTTATCTGTTGCAAATGCAGGCTGCATACAGGACATCAACTCTAAAAGTCGTCATAAGAATTCCCAGAATAAAATAAATCGCGTCACAAAAACACGCACGTTTTTTATTTTGTAGAACAGGGTGTTATTTTCTGGGTGTTCAAGGTAGGACAGATCCCACTAATGACTGCTCTTGACTGGTAGTGTGTGATTTAATGCTCGTAAAGCTGGAATGAAAACTTGAAAGCCTCCTTGGTGACCAATTATACACAGCACTCTATCAAAAGATTCCCATAAACCGAGTGTGTTTTGATGACTGGTTCTGAAAAACACATGGAGCTGCACCTCTCCTGCATCTGTACAGCAGTTTCTGTACGGCAGTTTTCTGTACAAACACTGACACAAATTGCCCAGGGGTAAAACAAATCCTGACCTGTTTTATAGAAACAAAAGGTTCAAATTAAAATGTTCCCACTGAGTGAGCAAAGTACACAAATATGCCCCCATGGGCCAGCAGCACCTGCTACGCTCTGCTCCCCAGCAAACACCCCACCACCCCATCCCCCCCCCCCCATCTCCGCCACACCAATTCACTGAAGCATGCGTAGATCCAAAGCAGCATCTCTATCAGTTCTCAGAACACCTGATCAGAGAAAACACAAACAGATCCACAACAAATCCACTTATCAGCGTGGCTTGAAGCTCATTTACTCTTACCTGAGGTGAATTTGTTAGCATGTCCCGCTTAACAGCTTACTGTCTACATTAGTAACAAGGACTGCTTCAAACACAGCACATTGTTCAATTACCTTTAGGCGTTAATATAAAGTGCCATTCTCCTCTACTACATCCACTGTGCAGTAATCCCTGAGTGTGGAGAGATTCGGATGTGTTAACTACGAGCTGTCCTTAATTGGATTCACACCACTGCAGTAGCCACAACCATGAGCTGAAATGAAGTTAAATATGCTTAACACATTTGTCAGTCGTCATCCTTTTAAGGTTCTTCTCTTTGTAACAGAGTGCTTGTACTTTTGTGGATTAATGTTAGGGCTCTGGAAATAATGTTACAGAGTACTTTCTAAACCTGCCCTTTATGTAAAGTGACCATAGACTGTAAAATGGACCAAGCCTTACCCCGAAATTCCACCAGATCCGTGTGCATTGCGTGTCCGCTCCGGTGCGTGACGGCTCCGTGCACCCCCGTCCTTCAACACCCACCGGCTGCGTGCTCCATCCGCAGCACGGAGACCACAGCCGGTCAGCTGGGGTGCCCAGACAAAGGAATTCCCGTGGTATTTTAAAGATTAACTGGCGACAGCGAGAGATAATACGATGTACATGGTATTAAACTCTATATAAACCTTATAGACACATAAACAAACACACATACGGTCGTTTTTCTGAACCGTCAAAACGGAGTCTTTTATTCTGAAAATAAACCGGATGTTTTAATGTTGTATGTGTCTGACTTCCCGTCCCGCTTGTGCTGAATTGATGCGTCGTGCTCCGGCATCCGACAAAAATAGAAGTCTTGCGTATCAGCTCCGGAGGGCTCCGGACTGCCGGAGCTGAGACGCAGCTCAGACGCAGCGCAGCAGACCCAATGGAAGCACACATTGAATAAAGTGAAATGTATCAGCTCCGCTGCCGGAACGGAGCAGAGACGGACCAAACACGCATCTGGTGGAATTTGGCTGTTAGTGATGTCACACATCTGTTACTGCAGGGGGCTTAGGAGTCCCATCGATGGTGGCAACCTGGTGCTGTCAACATACCTTTTAGTCAACCTAACAACAGGCTAAGAGCTGGAGCTGAGGCGGGATTTAAGCCTCTTGACAAACCATTACTTCGCCCCTGGCTGTCAATCAGGTCAGCTACGCACCTTATTGAGAATAATGCTTATCGTCTCTAAAATCAAAACAGTAAGGTTATCAAAAAATCCCCACCTGTATAGCGTGTGTGACGAACTACACGATTCTGCACTTCGGCACATGGGAGGTTGCCGCTTGGAAGTGACCTGAGAATTTTTTGTTGCGATTCAGAGCAATAGAAATAAGTTGATTGGTTGGTTGATCTTGTAACATTTGAATTGACTGACAGTTGTCTTTTCCCCTGTCAAAAATGATGGTAACATTTAGGGGATGGACAAAACATCAACACCGTAATATATCGTCTTTCCAACACGAGGTATAACGCTGGTGCCAAATTTCGATTTTGACTTCATAAAACACATTTTTACACTGCCAATTACAACATGTCAATACGTCATGAATTCTCATGAAGGCACTGTCAGATATGAGGGTTCATTGGCCAAAGAAAAGGAACACAGCAGGACCATGTCAGACAGTGGTGAAAAGAAGTTAAGAGTTAAAGCATATTAAGAAGTGAAAACACCAACAAATTGCAGTAAATAAAATCATGAATCCTGCACTTTCACTGAAGAATACAAAATGCCCCTTTAAAGGTAATCAGATATCATGATACATCATCATATGATTGGTATAATGGAGAATGATCGTGATCATAGGCCAGGTATCACGTATTGTGAGTTACCCTGTGATTCCCAAGTCTAGCCACAAGTAAGTAATGAGAAGCCTGCCGATGTTTCCAATTGTGGACCCATTATTTAAAAATAAAATAGACCTTTGAGCAGTATTTCTCTCAATCATTACTATAAACTGCAGAAGAAAATGCTGTACTAAGAGTGGTAGTAAGACAATGCTGCATCTTACAATCTAACATGAGTACGAAAATACTGGGACTTCCACCTACGGTAACCCCTGGAAGGTGTGTCTGAGATTTTGAACTTTTGTTTTGGCCAAAAGTAAAAGAAAACATATTTTATTGTAGCTTATAAAACTCAAAGATCCATTTTTGTGGTGCTCAATGGCCTTGAGAAAGTTTTTCTGGCAGAAACGGAGATAACAAAAAAAACACATAAATCCTTAGCTCATAAACATCAAACATGGGCTCTATGACAAAACAGGTTTACCTGTCGCTCTATTCTGAAACTTCATAGGTAATAGAAAGGCTGTCCTTTCTCGAGGTCATTAAGCCAGAAAGTTCTGTGGTTAATTGAGGACATCTATCTCGGACTGCTGAGGCTTGACTTCGCCTCACCTCTTGTCGCTCCTGCACAGATCAAAACAATCTGTCTGCTAAATCTGTGCGTCATTAACCCTTTCATAGAGGAGCGTTGGAGCAAGCTTCCCAGGACAGCACACTTAAAGGCACTCTATTTTTTCCTAATCTTGCTCCTTCTTTCCCTTCTATATATAGCCATATCACCAAGGGCTCAATGCACTGCTCCGGAGAATATGAAGGAATAGAAGGAAACAGAGAAGTTTGATGAATAAGACAAAAGACAGGCGGAGGAGAGGACCAGCACTTCATTCAGAAGTTTAAAGAACAATCGCTTGTTCATGTGAAGAGGATTTACTGTCTGACTTTACCTTCTGCAAAAGCATCAGGCCAAGGAGCAGAGAAGAGCTTATAAAAACAAGAAAAGAGTGTTTTCACAGATACTCCATGAGGCCTGCATTATTGATGGGCTTAGCTTAATCCGCTGTGAATACATGTACAGCCACATCATGACACAATCCATGTTTTTTGCATTGATACACACAGTGAACTGCTACGACGGGAACCTTTGTGTGGATGTCTGTGCCCATGCATACGTTTCATACGTGCAAAGGCGGCCTGAGACACTGTTCAAAGGCCCATAGAAGCTATACTGAGTGACATGGCAGCCCACTATAGCCATACCCTAGGGCAATGTGGCTTTTTCTTCAGTAAGCTACAGAGCCACTGAAAGTGCATGTAAAGGCTATGACAGGTGCACTTCTGTCATAAGTAAAAGTACATCTGGGAGAGACGGGGAGCAGGGATCGAGCAGGGATGTCCTCCCTCTGCTTCAAAAGGGATGTGTGTGTGCATAGCTGTCCAAGCTTTATAGTAAATCAATTATGAGGATGCAAAATGAAATACTTAAGGAATGCTAACAAGTCAGGCCTTATGGTATGTAAAGTAAATGGGCAAAATGGGTAACCATGACAGTTGTGGCAGATGGCTGTTCAGTCCCAAGGTGCTCAAAGCCTGTGCCCCCCAGCTCTGTGGAGTACTTCAGCGTGTCTTCAGCTTGATCCTGAGTCTTCAGATCCCCTGATGTGCTGTGGAAGACATCCTGTCTCATTCCTCATTCCTTGCTGAAGACGCCGCGCCCCAGCGACGCAAAGGACTACAGACCGGTGGGACTGACGTCCCACATCATGAAGACCCTGAAGAGACTCGTCCTGGGTCAGCTCAGACCAATGGTCAGGCCCGTCTTGGATCCTCTCCAGCTTTGAGTAGTCAGAAGACTAGAAAAGCACTATACAAGCTCAAGTCAATTTACCATTTCAATGGTAATGCCAAGTTCTGTGCTTGTGGTGGATTAATGTTAGGTCTCTGAAAATAATACAGAGTATGATCGAAACCTGCTGTGCTTGTGTTTGTAAACACAGCAGGTGAAAAGTGGTATAGATAATGGATGGATTGGTAGGGGTGGAACGGTGCACACATTTTTATGGCCCGGATCATGGATTTTTGTCACTGATTAAAACTTGAACTTCCTTCTGTTATAAAGCACTTTTTTTAAACTCAGTAACACTGTCTTTAATATATAAAGCTGCATAATTGCAATAACAGTATTACTTACCCCTCAACTAAATACATCAACATTACAGACAGGACAGTGGATAGAGTCAGAAAACAAGGGGAGTGAGAGAATGGGGAATGACATGCGGCAAAGGAGCCACAGGTCGAATTTGAACGCGGACTACATGCTTGAGAACTGTAGCCTCTGTACATGGGACGCAAACATTTACCACTAGGCCAACTGCGCCCCTTTGGCCTCAGTTATTTCTTAGTGGATGTATTCACATTCAGCTAAACTTACAAAGCTTTAGGGCTTACTGTGCACAAAACTAATAAGAGATGATGTGAAGGTTAAAAATATCAACTTGGGAAAATAAGTGCAGCAGTAATCAGAGACCTCGGTAAAACTAATTATGTTTTCATAAGTTCTGTGTGTCCCATGTGTGTTAAACTTATAACCACAAATGTTGTATAACATGTACTCATTGGTCTTTGCAACACTGTAAGTTTTTAGTCCCGCTACTAAAACTCAACATATCACAGAAGAGGGTAAGGCTATTCCAATTTTTTGGTTTACCCAAAAAATTAACACACCCACACGTGAGAGAGGGAGAGAGAGAGGAGTTCTGCTGACAGTACGTCCCTTCTGTAAATGCATCAATTGAGGTTCTACATCTCATTTTAAATCTGAAGCTTCTTATGATCATTGTGATATGTGTCATACGCATCATCATCAATAAGCGCAGATCCCCTGATGTGATAATTTTACTCCAAGTGCAACATTTCAAACACAAGCGCTTCAAATGTTATTTGAGCGTCTCTAACATACTGCTAATTATACCCCCCCCCCCCAACACACACACACAAACTCCACAGCCCAGGTACAAAGTCATTCTGTGGGAAACACTGCAGTGATATTGAAATATTGTCATTGATCGTCTTATGATTTACGTTAAATTCAACTATCATCTTCTAAAAAGGAGTCCCATGTAGGAGGTTTGTAAGCATAAAAATGGAAAGCAGAGTGTTTTGTTTGATAGAATACAAGTGTTTTATTAAAGCTAGCATTTACGCCATATTTTACCTGATCTCACATAGACCCAATTCAGTACCCTTGACCAGCGGTTCCCAACCTGCTCTCCTTGAAGCCCCCCTACTGGTATCTAAGAAAAGCTTTAACAGGACTAACATGAAATTAAGTGATACATTGCTTTACATCAGAATTTGCCTACACACTTGTTCTTTCCAAAAGACCGCTCTATACGTACATTTCCCAGTAATGTTTTAACATGATTTTATTGCAACAACCTCAGAGCAGACAAAGCCTTGAGCATAAACGCCCTACACCGATGCAATTAACCCCCACCTACTCGAGAGGAGCAGCCATTTGGCCAAATGGTTGTGGTTGGTGTGGCTAGCCAACAGTTATGAGTGCAACCATCATGCAGTATGAATTTTTAGCCAGACGTACCTCTAACCAATAAGGTTATGAAACATTTGACCCTTCTACAGTCCAAATACTTTGTAATTTGAAAGACCATTAAACAACATGAAACGATGAACATGTCAATGGATTTAATTGATTCAGCATTCAGCTATACAATTTCATTTGCATCATCTCAATGCGGTGCCTCCTTTAAACTGCTCTGCATTAGCATTCATTGTGAGACCGCAAAAATGAACAACATGGTAATGGAAAATCCGAAACATACCAAAACAAAAAAGCTCTCCCAAAAAGTACAGACAGTATTCAATGCAGCAGGAGCAGGGTTCTCAAATTAAAGCAACTGAAGCATCTGTAGACTAGCCTGAGTCGCAATTATGCAGATGAGTGGGCCAGGACCAAACGTAGTCCTGGTGATGGCATGGAGGTCGTGTCCTGCCCTTTGTGGTGCTAACTCGTGAGTGTTAGTGTGTGCGGCATTGACTGTTATGTCACATTCACGCTTGGTTGATAACCTTGTCTGGCATGTGCATTAGCCCTTTCTTTTGCTTTCACTGACAACTCATCTCTACAAAAATTCAAGAGAGGTTTCATAATGCCTTAAAAAGTTGCAATGCATCTTTTATATTATCACAGAGCTGGTTATGCACTCTCACAACAGTACATTCCCCATCATGTGCACTTTTACTTCAGACAATACATTTTCGTATTTCTTATTTTGTATTTCATACAGAGTTAGAATCTTATGAATAATGGCATAATAATGTGGCTTTCTGTATACCAGAAAATGGTGACAGGGTGATAGAAATGGCATTGATGTGACCCTCCTCAGGAAGGTACAGAATGTCTCACAAAAGTTTTAGCCATGCTGCTTTTTCTCAAAAACCTTTATTATCAAAAGTTAAAGCATCTTCCTCTTCAATGCAGTATTTTTAACACAAGGCTGCACAATCTGCTACAGAAAAATCATCTATACTTTTGATTCTGTCTCTACCGGTGAACATTTAGGGTCTGAAATGTGAAGCCCACTTGTACTAGCTTAGTAGTTTGGTGTGGCCCCACAGTGGAGTGATATATGAAAAAAGAGGTCTGATTCCCAAGAGATCCACGAATGCTGTGAGTGCAAAAGACCGCAAGGTGGAATGGATAATGCATCTGTGAATAAAGTGTTTTTTTTCTTTTGTTGGTCAGAAATGCAAAGTGCACTTAAAATGGCTTGCCTTGCAGGTTAAATGCAACTCACGGGAGGAAATACTTTAGCACACTTCGTACTAACAAATGGCACTACAGATATAAAATGCTACAAAATGCAACGGTTTCAGTTGATATTCGCTGGTTTTCCCTTTTTTTTTTCCCCCAACTGTGTATTAAAAATAAAACAGCCTCGTCATGGACTTGGTGCTTTTTGTTTTAAAACATGTTCAACTCCCCTCTTCTGAAAGGGGTTCAAGTCTTGTACAAAAAAATGTACACAAAAGTTTCGACAAATACATTTTACATCAATGGTGTCTTCTATTGGGGCACCGATAACTTTGCGGTTATGCCGTGCGGCCCATGTACAGAGGCTATTGTCCTCATTGCAGCGACCGTGAGTTCCGACCTTGGCCCTTTGCAACATGGCCTCCATTGTTTCCTTTTCCCAACATTTCCTGTCTCTCTCCAGCAGTCCCATCCAATAAAGGCAAAAAGGCCCAAAAAATGACTTTAAAAAATGTACCTAGTATTTTCTCCCATGACACATGGTAAACATTATCTTAAACTCCTGTGAGGAACTTTCGGTTTGCGTCAGTTTTGGCGCCCCCCTGTGGTCAAAGTGGTACTTCTTATCTCTTTGCTGATCCCATCTTTTGCATGTGTAAGAGATGTTTTTCCGAGAAAAATCTCATCCTGCTTTCCTTGAAGATTCAAACAAATCCCACATTGTGAATCTTTCCACAGAAAACGTAAGCAAAGTTTTCTTAGCAGCAAGCCTCGTCTGTCACCTACCCTGTGGCAGCAGTTTGAGACGATTAAAAAAATAACTATATAGATGTAGAAATAATTTATTTGTCCCTGATGTTTCTTTTTTATGTAGCTCATATAGAGGCCTCAGTATTAATCTTAGTCTTTTCCATGACTTGATAAAAAAGTTCTCACATGAGCTTTAAGGTGGTGTTACTATTAAGTGTTGAAATTTGACCTTACAATATTTGGTAACTTAAGTAAGTTGACAGAAATCATAGAAAAAATGTTTTGGCCAGTGCAAAACAACATTTAGTCCTATATCAATCTAAAGCTAAGGCTTCTACAGTGTGAACGGAGCACAAAGCCTTGCGGAAAGCCCTGTTCAAACCATCATTAAATCTGTGCAATACACCATGGATAAATTTATACCCTTGACCCTTTTGTTTCCATCGCTTCAGCAAACCAGTTGGTAATTCATATCAATAAGAGGCAGCCCGACGGCCTCACTGTCCATCATTTATGTAAAAACATCTTAATATACATTCTCCATACATTTTTTTAACAAATGTCACTCCATGTAAAATCCTCCAGTTAATGCCTCTCCAGCAGCCTTCTTGACACAAAACTAGAGCTCGTTGTTAGCAGCAGTAGCCTTGAGCTAACATCATCTATTACAGCATGTACACAATTAATTGATTGAAACTGCCACTCATGTACAACCAAGTCAACCACTGAAATTGGGAGGAAACAACAGCATTGCAGGATGATGTTTGACAGTCGCAGTGAGACGTGAAACAGCAAGGTCGTCGGGTAGCCTCATTATTTTGTGGCAAACATGTCAAACTAACATGAGCTGCTTGTTACACAGACTGTTTTAATATTCTGGCTTTCGAGGATAGTAAGGAAAGAAGAGCTTTACAAAGCCTCTCCATCACCCACACATCAACACGCATCACTGTCACTTCAGAAGTCACATCAAAGTGTGATCAAAGAATATAAATATAGAAAAATCACGGCTCAATGGCAAATTTATCGCTTCAGGCACAATCAACAAGTGCACAAGGCCCCACAACAACACATTTTATTTGTTCAATTTTCCAATCTTCAAATCTCAGTTGACCACATTATGATTAGTTCCAGAGTAATTGGTATTCTTTCATGCACATTTATGACTAAAGAAGTGATATCAATGTGGGGGGAGAGAAACTGGGTTTACTAAGAATTGAATATTCACAACTAAGTTAAATCCACGTTGGGAATGTGGATTCAACATTTGCTTAAATCTGTTGAGTGCACAGATATGTGATATATGATACATCTTAACAAAAATGGCTGATTTCATACTGACCTGTTCTATTAGCAGTTTCCCAAACAGACTGAGATGTACAGCTGTGGTTACCAGTTTCAGTGTTTGGGGACTAGGGATGTGACAAAACATCAATTCAGCAGTATACAGAAGTATATAATGCAGTGATGTCCTTTCATACTTTTATCAATTCACTAACAAATTCAGTGAATAAATATATTACTCCTGTGCTTGACCTTTTTATATTCTTCAGTTAATCACATATAGTGATGTTTCATTGACAGATGGTCCTATAGCGACTCACTTCACTGTCAATTAATTGCTAATTTAAATTTAAACTAGATGACAAGTCTAATATTAAGAAAACACCCAGAAAACAGTACAAATGGAGCCCAATTTATTTCACACTGGTGAACAATTTCAAATTGGTTTGCGGAGTGTGGCTAACGTGGGCAGTGCAAGCCCTGCCTTCCGTCTCCTTGCAGGTTGCGTACGCATTAGGGATGCTAATGATTAATTAAAAATGTATTAACCGACAAGCTGTTTCAATTTTAAACATAAACTGAGAAAAAGACATTCATTTTGTAGCTCAGTAATTATAAATGATTAATCGAAACTCGATCGTTCAGCTGTTCAACTATCAGTTAAGGAAAATGACTGAAATTTGCATCCCTAGTAAGCATTGCTCTGGTCGAGTCGGTATGTTTAACTTGACAAAACCTACATACAACTTTATTTCCATTTTCTAGAAGACAATACTACCAAAAACACAGCACTACAAGATGCCATCCATCCAATGTGCTGGTTTACATCCAAGTAGTAGGGCATCATTCCAGTATGGCAGAAGCTATAAACCAGAGCTACTTTATAGTCCTGGCTAGATGGTTGAACCAGTAGTTCAACTTTTCATCTTTAGTCGGGTAATTGCAAACTTCCCTAGTATCATTATATGATTGTCTTGCAATTTATCAATAATGATGTAGACTTGATGTATCATGATATAGTTAAACTGGACCATGTGTCACATATTGTATCGTGAGTTACCCTGTTATTTCCACCCAGTGTTGCCAGATGGAAAATACAGCAATATCGTTCTGCAGCTTTAAAATTACCGTGTTGTACTCGAAGCTGCCGTTCAATTGAAAAAGAAAAAAGAGGAAGGTCCTAAGTACCACACTGAACGGCAAAACTATGCCCTGCACACCACATTAATACAAACAAACAATGGAATAAACTATAAATGTGTAAATCGTTCTGTTTCCTTGTCTAGCTAAGCTAGTAGCATCTTAAGTTGATGTGACATGCGTTTTCCTACAGTCTGTCTGGCATAATGAGCCACTGGCACGAGCAGGGCATCAAGTAATGATTTGATTGGCAGGTAGAGCCTGGCAGCAGAGCGGAGGGTGTGTCAGTCATGCTGATGTGATTGCGTGCTCTCGAATCACATACAATGTTTGATTAAGGGGACATTGAAATGTCAAAATGATCGTACATTCGGCATTTTCTGCAATGATTAATCGTACAGAGGGCAAAATTATGGTACAAATACGATAGTTATCGTGCATCTGGCAACACCGTTCCCACCCCTACTTGGGGCTCTCTGTCTCCTGAACAAAAGACACCACGCATCTCTTTATACAGGGTCCTAGCAACGCTTTCCTTCCTTGTTATCTAAATCTATAAAGGAAATAAATACAACATAATTGGCATTGTGAACCCCCCCCCCCCCAAAGAAAAAAAAAAATACAATTGTAGCTGCTGTTCACCTAATAAGTGAGCGAGACGAAAACAGGATGTCTGGTGTGTTACAGGAAAAGTACACAGGACAAAGATGAAGAGTACGCAAGTGGTTATACTGATAAGGAGCTCAAGGGAAGTCACAGAGGCCCCTCTATGACCAAATGTGCACATTTCAAAAGGGCCGATAGACAAAAAATGTTCAGTGGTACTATAGAGGGATTCATGCTGTAATTAGAAGAGAACTGTTAATTGAGTTATAAACCCTGCAGACAGGCAGCTTGTTTTCATCCACATCCCTCTTTATGGAATTGCTCCTGATACTTCATGAAATCACTCTTCTGCTGAAAGAAGTCAAATTTAACCAACTCGGTACTACTTTGACTGGACTGACATTATTTTAACAGCACTAACATTACCCTACTATAGCAAACAAATACACTCAGGAAGGCATCCAGAGCACAGGCAGCCAGAGAAAATGTATCTTGATCCAACCTTTGTATTCAGATGTTTTGCTAGCTTACAATTACAGGTCAATCTAGCAGGTGCTCTTTCTGCCACATTTTTTGGAAGCCAAGCATGTTTGTAAAGTCCAATGTAAACCTAGTCTCCAAAATGTGAACCAAAACCCTGATTAGGCTCAAAACACAGATACCAGTGAGAATATTGACGCAAGTGCCCTTTCTCTCAAGGTCAGTTTTTGGGTCATCAATCATATTATTCATGCTGGCCTTTATTTTCTGGAGGTGAGTAAGATTGCTCTGTGTTACTCATTATGTTATTAATAGCTTGAACCAGCAGCTTCTCACTGTAACAGCTGACATTGAGCCCATGTGGTGTTTTTCAAATATGTATCCTGATCAGCACCCATCAGACTGCAAATCCTGAGGAAATGCATTGTCTTTTTATAGAGCCCTATCCCCATGATGGAGCAATGGTGTATCCATCAGGACTCAAACAACAATGCCCTGGGGTCAGGGCACATATGGATCAATGACGAAAGCTGCCATGTCCACATGGGGCTGTGCGAGGGCGATGTCTGTGCTGATGGCTGCCTCCGTTTATGCATTATGTGATCAGTAAAGCAGAGTAGGTTTCTCTTTTGTCTGACAGCCAACAAAAATGTACAAGCCCGAGTAGTAGCTGTTAGCAGCCTCTCTGCTGCTGCGTGGTCCTCTCACACAGAGCCAGCGCAGCATCTCGGCTGCATGTAGCTTTCCTGAGATGGCACAATGCTGCAGAGCTGAGTGAACTTTCTGGCCAAAGCAGTTTTCCCCTCTTTAAGCTTGTCACCTCAGCAAGTGGAGCAGCACTGCAGCACACTTATATGGAGTAAAGCCTAGCATAGCTGGCCTTTCAATTTATTCATTCATATTTGTTTGGCATGTGTTGTTAAGTGGGCTCTGACATTTTAAATCTTTAATTACTCCCTTTAACACAGCAAAACAGTAATACATGCTTTATTCTGGGCCACAGGAATAAGTTTAATCATTCCACCTAATTTCTCCATGTGACAACAAGTGTTTGTCAGCAAAAATCTTTCCCTGTATCACTTTCCTGCAAAGTTCTTTTGGAGGAAAATGTGTGTCTTCATCCCTTCTTTAGGCCAAATCTCACACCCCAAAAATAATCTGGAAGGGAAGTTCCCTTTGGGATTGGAGAACATTCAAGGGAAACACCTTCGGCTAAAAGCAAATGATGAAACTGTCACTCAACACTGATTTATTATTTCAGACCGTGTTCCTTCAGGCCAGTAGTAACTCCCAAAAAAATAAACACACTGGTCAGTCCCATCTCATTTATCTGGCTTATTTGGCTCTGTACAAAATCACGGAAACATCGACATTTTGGATGGAAGAGGTCAAATGTTAGCCCCAATGAGATGCTTTCAACCATTCACATTTAAAAACTCCCTCAGGCTTCAACTGTCCAAAGATCAAGCGTCCCCTCGTTAAAAATCCAAAGTTTACCCTTCGTGTATCCCATACCACTGAGGACAAAAAGTGAAACTAGACTATCTTACCAAAAGTTTTCAGAACAACCATCAAGACTTCTAACAAACGCTTACAGCCTTATCTTTGCTGCTGTAGTTATGGTTTCTTGAATTTCAAAAAGCACTGTTTGAATAAGAGAGTTTGTGTACCAGAAGGTTATTGCCATCTATCTATTGTTCTTGACCTTAATGAGATGAAAGTATGATGGAACGAGTATTTTTCCTGTTTTACGAAAGAACATCGAACGTCGCAGTGCCAAAACTGAGAGCATAACCAAATAATATTACAAAAACACATTTTATAACTAAATAAAGAGAGGTTAGTAGAGGTTTTCAAAGAGGATAACTCACATGAATGATTCCTCCGCAGGTTGAATGTGCTATCAAGCATCTGTAAATTATTGGTATAGGGACAATTCAGTGGTAGCTGGATATTTGTGGGGACATTTCCTCAAGTTCCCTTCCTAATTCTAAGCCTTTAGAATGGATGTAAGGAAAGAAACTCTACACTTCTTCTACTTTCCCATTTCGTCTCCTTTGGTAGTTTAGCAGCGCGTTTTATTGGACTGAAAAAGATGCAGCACCGCCACGAAATCGTCATATTGCCGCAATTGCAGTTACAAATGAAATTTGAAGGAGGTGGTCGCATCAGGAAAAACCCTTTATTACTCTTGATCTTAATAAGCTGAAAATGTTTATGTGATGAGTAAGTTTCCTTGTTTTAAGGCAAAGCATACTCAATGTCAAAGTGCTAAAATTGATGACATACCCAACTCTGTCTGTAAATATCATAACAAGGTTAAAAGAAGATTTATACTGTTACTTGATGATTTAAAATTGACTGGAGCTATCAGGTCTACTGTTTGAGTGTAACACTAGAGGCACAGCAGCTTTTACAAAACTACCACTGAGATCAAACTTATACCAACTTCTTCTGTCAGTGTTGTGGCTTATTTTGATTTTAGACTGAAAAAGTTTTTGCAGATATTGTGTCAGCCAAAAAAGTTTGATATCCTTTGAGCACAGGCAGGACTCTGCAGTGTGAGCTCTTATCTGTGAGTGAAAAACTAGAATGTGAGAATGTGAATTATTAATGGCGACGCACCTGTTAGAATGACTCGGAAACTTGACTGTGACCATCTGAATTGGAACCTGTTCTAAATCATTAAAGAAGCCAAGGGTAATTTTTGGGATGAGTTCTTTGAATGGTACTCGAAGAAACGTGGAATGAGGGAAGCAGAAAGGAAAATACAGTTTTGGGGTGATTTATGGTCCTGCATGCAGCCTCTCTTCTATGTGCCTTTCCTTTGCTGTCTGTGTTGGTGTTTTCCGAGGACAAGGCTGATCTCCTTCACTACCACACACACACACACACACACACACACACACACACACACACACACAGAAACATGCAGCGGACAGCGGAGCAGAGAGTCTGCACAGGAGAGAGTTAAAGACTGTACATGCAGTCAAATATGAAAGTTAAAAACCAGTGAGAGTAAATTATGAAAATGCCTCTTCAAGAGATCTAAACTTTACAAAACAAAGAGATAGTTCAACTCTTATTGTTCTGAAGATAAAGATTGAAAACCGGATCTTCTGAGTTAAGTGATTTATTATTTGAGTAATAGGAGTCTTACCTTCTAACTTCATGGCCAATTCTGTTTTTTTACACAACCTCACAGAAGGATTTCCAAAAGGCACGACTTCTGACAGAAAGGCTTTGCGCCAAAAAGCCCTGAAGACAAACCTCCCCCATAACCTCCATGGTAACGGTACACAATGCCAAACAGCCCACACAATGTAAAAATAATGTGCTAAAAAAACTTGCCAGAGTTTTGAAAAGGTAACGCTACCATACAGATATGACTCCAGGATTGGCACATTTAAATTAAGTAACTGTACTGGATTATTAACTGATAGTTACAAAGAATATTGGAAACACTTTGAGAATGAAAAAGGAGACGGATATATAGATGGTGTGTGATCATAATAACCAAAAGAGCTTTTCAAATTGATGATCGTTGGATTATGCATGTGGCTTTATTACAAGTGGAGTAAGTAATAAGAGGAGGAGGTCATCCTTGTCACACAACTATAACTGTTTGGAGAATTTCTGCAGGAAAGGCGCCACTTAAGGTGAAGCTGGTTGGCTTTATCTGAACAATGTGTGTGTGGGGAACAATGTAAAGCTTAATCATCATAAAAAAAGAGAGAAATGAGCACACAAAGTTAACATATAAACTGACTTTCCCTACATTGCAGAGTATCACAGGTTAGGATGCGATGTAGGATTCTGCCACTCTATTTTTATTATGCAGAAATTGTACTTCCTTACAGCAATTTCATATTTCATCTTTGATTTAATTTGTGTTTCCCTTGAGGTAAGTTCAGGAGTTGACTGACTTTCTATTAATTCAGTGGCTTCATTTAAGGCAGGCATTACCAAAATAGCTGTCACAATGCAGCAGCCTAAATCACCCTCTCCTAGAAACCTTGTGCTCTGTGTAAAACGTAGCCTACTTTATCCAGCCTCTCTGCTCGCAGTCTGATGGAGCTATTGCGACCCAATGTCTACAATACATACGAGAGCATTATCTGAACGCAGCAACGTACACCTGCATAGCTCACCTCACACTTTCATAATGCTGCAGCAGTTAGCATAGCCCAAATATTACTGCATGTCTGTGAACTGTACATGATGCGGTCTCCCGGGAAGACCTTCACAAGCACCACTGACAGGGCAAAGCTGAGGCAAGATGACAGCCATAAATCCCACCGCCGTGCTGCATAACGTTACACACAGCGTAATTTCACAACGCTCACAGAGCAAGAAGTGCATATTATGCTGAACCACAGATGCAATTTTGACTGCTGAATTCAAAGGTCTGATCTGTCCTGGAGGATTACCAGCCTAATATTACATAAACACAACCGGAACCCAAATCATATTAGCAACCCCGTTTGTTTCATCCTCCGCAGCCCCAAAATAACAAGCTAACAGCCTACTCACGGTTCGTGTTGTGACGGAAAGTTTGAATGTCCGGGTAGGTTGCAGTCTTTTCCGGCACTTCACTTCAAAACAGAGACGACTGTTTTCCTCCGTGTCGTCGCTTGCGGTGGAGAAAAACGAGCACAGGCTGTGAGTGGTTGTACGGTCGCATGTACTGCAGTGCTCGCAGACTGCTGTCGGCCTTCTTCTTCTACTCAATATTCTCACGCGACGCGGTCAAGGTGCGCGTTAGCGCCGCCCTGTGGTGTGGAGTTTACACTGTTCCTCGCCGTCGTCCCCTCGCAGGGTCAGTGTGTCAAGCAAAGGAAACGCCATTAACACTGACTTCCACAATGGAAATTCAGATGAAAGCGCCACAATAAGGATGTCTGAATTGGCTTTAAGGCTGTACCATTGGATTTTAATCATATCAACCCCCCTAACTCAGGGATGGCTGGTATAAATGGATCTTTTACAATTAAGATGAGAAAAGTATTCTCCATACATCTAACAAGAGATTGTTTTAAGGGTTAGGGTTAAATTTGGTTGAACCTTGAGGAGCAACCGAACCTAATAGTTAGCCTACAAGAATAACAAACATTAGCTCTAAATGGGCTTATTTTACAGCACAAGTACTGTAACCAAGCGGCAGCCTCTGGTTTTGAAATATGAAGCCAATGTGGAAGTGCAAAAAATAGCACTTCCTTGAGTGTCACCTTGAGGCTGGCTGCAAATGCCCGAGAAGTGATATATACACCCATATTAAAATGCCCATATTTACAGGCTTTCACATGTTTACAGCTTGGTACAGTTCACAGTCTTTTTGGTACACAGTGTATGGAGGGTGATTTTGTTTATAACTGTAGCGTAACATATTGGCAAAATAAAAAATATTGGCAAAAGGCCCTAAAAATAACTTCCAACTATCCTAAACTATGTCTTAACTGAATACATGATCTGTGTTCAACTATTGTTGAACTTGTTATAAAAGGCAATTTGTAATCTTTTCTGCCTTAATGGTCGACATTTATGAAGGGTATCTGCTGTTAAAAAGTTTGGCTATTTCTGCAGACATTTTTTTTCTTCTTCAAAATCACAAAGATATTAATTTTAATAGTTGAAAGGTTTATAAAATCTTAAATGGCTTTAAGAGGACATATTATCCCCCTTTCCCACCTTTTCAAATAGTCCCCTGTGGTCTAAATGAAACATCTGTGCTGTGCTTTGGTCAAAATATAACATGAATCAAGCACCAGAGGAGGTTTGTGAACCTGTATAAAGCAGCTCTCTCAGAGCGCTCCGCTTTGGTGTGTGTGTCTCTTTAAATGCAATGAGCCCCACCTGAGTTTTCCCGGTAGACATCACTCCTCTGTAGCAAGAATAAAAATGGCAGACCTGCGTAAAAGTTTTGCTCTAGGCTGGGGGTGGAGTCCACTGGTGGAGAAAACAGGGGAGGAGAGGGTATTTTTTACCACAATCCAACTTGTGATGTCACAAGTTGAGAAAATTTGAAACTGAGCACTTTTCTCTGAGTTGTAAGACTTATGCAGACCACAAAAAAAGGACTGGATGGGTTTATTTCACATTTTGTGGGTCGGTAGACACTCAGGTTACCCAAATATATGTTCAAAAATGATGGATTTTTCATAATATTTCCCCTTTAATACGCTGATATTAGCTGTTTTTCTCTAAGAGCACTAAAAGAACCATTAGTACATTCATTTTATTCTTGCACTCATACCAAACAAATGATGAGTAAATCTCCACAATATTTTGCTTATCAATTATTTCACTTTGTATTACAATGGAGAAATATGTTCTTCATTTTTACCAAACATGCCAATAATTTTAGTTTGCAATTCTCTCTGATTACATTTATCTATTTATTTAACTAAATTTAACATTCAAAATCCAATATTTTAAGCATGACAAAATACAATTTCAGAGCTGACGGTCCACACCAAACTTCTATACTAGGCTTTTACTACTGCCGGTAAGAGCATGAAGGCTGTCAGCTTTGCATTTAATTCTTTGAACTTTTATTTTATTATTTCTTTCTGTTTTTCCCAAATATTAGTCCAGTATGTAAATCAGAAAACACACTCAACCTCAGTAACTTATATAGGTGCTTAATACTCAACCAAAGAAATGTGAAAAGTATTTGTTGAACAGCAAACCAAAATTTAAATATCCACTTTTTTATTTACTACCACAGATGTATTAGACAAAGTCCGTCTTCAGAGGCTTCAGACAAATGAATTCAGACTCAAACTATCAGTCCCAATGGTTTGTTTGTTATATTGACTTTATACTGAATGCAAAATGTGGATTTTTAATTTAAAATTTTTGCAGTGAAGATAGATAAGTGTAGATCTTCATGTCTTTAGTAAAGACAACAAGTCCAGATGCATTTAATCACACATTTGAATTCAATGAAATGGAAGCATTCTGTTACGATTTTCTGAAATCTCTTTATAGAATTTAAAATATACAGTCTTTTTAAATACAGCTACACAACGACTATGTGTATGAAAGCAGACATACTTGATAAGAAACCAAAAGAAAAAAAAACAGCATTTGAGTTCAGCCTCTGCTGCATTTGTGCTTTTTCTTCTTCCCTTCAATAACAACCATTGATTCAAAAAAACGTGTAGTTCAAACAATGAATATGATTTAAGCCACAATGACGCTTGCAATATGCTCTTCTTACATATGTCTTACAAACAACGTTTTGAATTGTATTTTTAAGACCATACGTAAAAATGATTTTCTGCAACCTGCAGCATAAGAAAAGGCAATACAAAAAATGCTGTCATCCATCCAAATCTGCCAAATCAAACTTCTGTGGCATCATTATTTGATTTTAATGTTAAGAAAACGCAGAACTCTGTGTTGAATCTTTTTCAGTTTAAAACCATAAATTAAAGGATTCATAAGTGGAGGTATGACAAGAAACTCTATAGCGATATAGTTTTGAACAGATTGAGGTAAATCCTTTGACCCGTATCGAATATACATATTATCAGACAGTATCGTCACAAGGAAAGTGAGCAGGGAGGTTACATGTGGCACACATGTCTGCATGAACTTTGCCCTGTTTTCTGCAGAATTCACACATGTTTTGATGAGATACATGTAGGACCACACTATGAAAACACCGTGAAGAACGTAAAATATTATCGTCATGTAAGCCACAATGTTGTTAAGAGTAGTTTCAGCTGGGTAACATGCAAGGGAGACAATAATCCAATTCACACAAAACAGCCTGGCAATACTGTGACTGCATAGCTTCAATCTAGAAGTTAGAAAGATGTTTGTTGATATGATGCAAAAAGGTGTAATCACAGAGAAACACACTAACTTTACCAGTCTCTGCTTTGACATGAGGGAGTGATACTGCAACGGTCGACATATAGCCAAGTATCTGTCGTACGCCATCACTGCAAGAATAGAGAGATCACTGCAGGCAGAGGAGTATATCACTAGAGCCTGAATGAGACATCCAGAGTATGAGATAACATGAACTGGAGACAGCAGATCCCAGAGAAACTTAGGATAGAAACCAGATGACCCATAAAGGCCATTTATACAGAATGTGCACAACAGAATATACATCGGTTCATGCAGGTTTTTATCTATGATGATGGTCACAATGAGAATAGAATTGACCACCAATATCATACAGTAACAAAGCAAAGTGAGAAAGAAAATAGTCAACCGGTAGTTCTTTGTCTCACTTAAACCTGAAAGAAAAAACATTGAAGATACATTATCCATCCTGGCAGGAGAATTATGTTCTATTTTTCCCCCTTTGAGGCATAACTCCGTCCCTTATTGTCTCAGTGCTCTCTCCTCTGTTCTTCTCTTCTCGTTGGTATTAATATTTTTTGTGACCACATAAACACACAGGCTGGAAACTGACCAATCATTAGAGGTTTCATGGTTATCACCTAGTAACAAACTGTAAACAATAAAACTCACATGATTGAATGATCGTGATCGAATGCACACAAAAATCCCTCTGCAAGCACAATGATTTTTGGTTTAAATTCAAGCCAATTCATACAATTTTCATACTTCTTGTTGATAATAAGGGTTATAATCTATAATCATTTCTAAAGATAACCTTTAACACTGGAGTTTTTTTCCGTCCAGTGTTCCTGCTTTGTCTCTTTTCATGGATAACAGGATTTCTTAAAAGCTGAATCAATGCAAGTATAGAAAGAAAAGAAGAAAATGACAGAAGTAGTAACATGTTACAGAGGCAGGTCAAAAAAGATCTACAGATTGATCTCTATGGCATATTCTGGCCATGATGTACATGTCTCAACCATAGAGTGTATAAGAAGACGGATCATGCAACACCTCTGTAAAGGTGAAGCCAAAAGATTTAGAGCTCCCAGTACTGACTGGATGCAATGTAGGTCATAAACCCTGCCTTCTTAATGTGACCAGATGGGAAATGGTTCCAACTTTAAAACCAAAATATACATTTTGTTGTATATTGAGCTGCATTACAGCCTATAGCATTCTAAACCGCAAACAAATAATTACAGGGATTTCTTTATCTTTCTGGACATGATGTGATGGCTGGGTTCATACATCCGAGTGGCATCGGCTGGAGAAAGGGATCATCACTGGATGTACGATTGCACCCTGAAGGATGCTGCATCCATCAAGGCCACAAATCGGGAGCTGGAGGCGTGGCTGACAGCAGTGGACAAATCGGGTCTGCCTGGTAAATTCAAGGCCTGGATTTACCAGCACAGTGTTCTCCCCCGGATTCTGTGGCCTCTGCTAGTGTACGAGTTCCCATTAACAACAGTAAAGGGCTTCGAGATGAGGATCAGCCGTTACCTCCGTAGATGGCTGGGCCTGCCACGAAGCCTGAGTAGCATCGCTCTGTATGGGCAGAAGAACAAACTTAAGCTCCCCATCAGTAGCCTGAAAGAGGAGTTTATGGTTACCCGTGCAAGAGAGGTGCTGCAGTACAGGGAATCCAGTGACCCGGAAGTATCCCAGGCTGGCATCATAGTCAGGACCAGTGTTGGGCAAGTTACTTTAAAAAAGTAATTAGTTACAGTTACTAGTTACTTCTCCCAAAAAGTAACTTAAGTAGTTACTGAGTAACAAATCATAAAAGTAACTAGTTACTTTGGAAAGTAACTATTGCGTTACTTTCAAGTAAATGTTTTAATGCTCAAATGTGTCAAAGAATTTGGACCCCACCTCCACCCCTCTTTAACAGAACTTAAAATACATGTTCAATTATTTATAATAAATCTGAATATTATAATGAAATGGACACTTATCAATAATGAACAGAAACAGTGTACACAAAGTGAGACTAGCCTCCAATCACATGTCATGTATTATTGTAGATATTATAATTACTATGTTTATATAGTGGATCCGTAAAAAGTATTGTTGTTCATCAAATTATATTTACTGTATGTTGATAGTACACAAAGTTATTGACTTTAAATCTTGCTAGAAAACGTTAGCTTTCTGGTTCAAAACTGAGCCAATCTAGTTTGTCTCTTTCTCCCACTCTTTATTATATTTTTTCCATATTTCCCCCACTTATTCCTGGGCATCGTCACTCTGTCGCTCTGTCAGGTGTAGTTGTGCGTGTGTGTGTGTGTGTGTGTGTGTGTGTGTGTGTGTGTGTGTGTGTGTGTGTGTGTGTGTGTGTGTGTAATTATGTAATTCTGATGAAGCACTTGAAGAGGTTTGGATAGTAAACATACTTTCTTTAGAAAGCAAAGTAGTAAGTAGTGTGTGTGTGTGTGTGTGTGTGTGTGTGTGTGTCGGATCGGGCGCGCGTGGTAACCAAGGAAACGGGGTTGTAGACACTAGACAGATCCTGGAAAAGGACAAACTATACCGCGTTCGTGTTTCGCTTTATTGTGGAGAGCTGGGAGAGAATCAGTAGGAGATCATACAGGGAGCAAAGCAAGCCCAAAGAAGCAATTACACTTTATAAGCGGACTTGGCAACGCTGCTCGCCATTCCTGTTTCTCGTTGACTCACTTGTGTCGTTCTGTGTCCGAATATGCATGCTTTCGAATTTGAGTAAACAACACCCGCCCAACTCTACCTCTGATTGGCTCACCATGAAATTTTTCTCTACCTCAGCCAATCATTTATGCGATTGTCTCGTGTCCGCACTCACCAAAGAGGAAGAACAGTAAGAAATATCTTTGCCGCTCGGCTTTGAGATCTAAAAGTGGTCTGTCAAAGTAACGCGCTGCATTTTTTGGCAGTAACGGTAACGGCGTTATAATGATGGGAAGAGTAATCAATTAGATTACTCGTTACTGAAAAAACTAACGCCGTTAGTAACGCCGTTATTTATAACGCCGTTATTCCCATCACTGGTCAGGACTGGGAGGACGTGGAGGAAGCAGTCGAGCAGGCGGAGTCACGCTTGTGTCACAGTGTGTTGGTCGGCCCAGTGGCATCTGGACGAGCTGGGCTTGGTAGCGTTCCAACCACGCGCTACGACAAAGCCCTATGCAAAGACAGACGCAGACTGGTCCAAGAGGAGGTGAGAGCTGGGGTGGAGGAACTGCGTGCTAGCCAGATGGTGGGGCTGCGACAGCAAGGTGCATGGACGAATTGGGAACAAGCAGTGGACTGCAAGATCTCCTGGTCCGAGCTTTGGCAAGCTGAGACTCACCGGTTCAAGTTCCTGATTGCATCCGTCTATGACGTCTTACCCAGCCCTTCCAACCTCTTCTGCTGGGACAAGGTTGACACACTATCATGTCCTTTGTTTCTCAGAAGAGGAACACTAGAACATATCCTCAGCTGTTGCCCAAAAGCCCTGGGAGAAGGACGCTACACTTGGCGCTACGACCAGGTGCTGAAGGCGATAGCAGCATAGTATCTTATTCTGCTGTTTACTCTTGTTTGGTGTTCTTTAGTGGATTGGATGATTGAAGTCTGAAGAAACAAGACATATTGGCAATTTAACAATTTAATAATTTAACAAACAGGGGCCTCAGTAGCGTGTGGAAGAACCATACACAGCCACAACAGCCTGGCACCTCCTCCTCATGCTGGTCACCAACCTGGTCACACACTGCTGTGGGATGACATCCTATTCTTCAACCAGCATTTGTCGCAAGTCAGCCAATGTGGTTGTGTTTGTCACTCTGGCATGAACAGCACGCCCAAGCTGATCCCACAAGCGTTCAATGGGGTTGAGGTCAGGACTGCAGGCAGGCCATTCCATCCTCTCCACTCCCATATTCTGGAGGTAGTCTCTGATAAACCCCGCTCTGTGGGGGCGAGCGTTGTCATCTTGGAGGATAGAGTTCAGTCCCAGACTGTGGAGATATGGGCTTGCCACTGGTTGCAGAATCTCATCTCAATATCTGTCTGCATTGAGATTGCCTCCAATGATGACAAGCCTTGTTTTTCTAGTGAGGGAGATGCCGCCCCACACCATCACACTGCCTCCACCAAAAGCTGTTACCTTATCGGTGCAGCAATCAGCATAGCGTTCTCTGCGTCTTCTCCACACTTTTACCCTATGATCCAACTGCCATAGGCAGAATCTGGACTCATCGCTGAACATAACGTTCCTCCACATGTTTAGGTTCCAGTGCACGTGTTGCCAACACCAGTGCAAACGGGCCTGACGGTGAAAGGCAGTCATGGCAGGCTCCTGGCTGTAGAAGACTGCCTATGGTTCCTAAGTGCTGACAGGGTTAGGAAACAGTCTTCTTGGGTGTCGTATTTTTGGGTCGCCCACTTCGCAGTCTGTCTCTGACATCCCCCGTTATATGGAACTTGGCCTTCAGTTTGGAGATGGTACTAGGGCTCACTCCAAATAATGCTGCAACTTGGTTGTGCGGAACACTAGCTTCAAGTAGCCCTGTGGCACGGGCCCTATCAAGATCAGTCAAACGTGGCATGCTTGGAGCAGACACCAACTGACCACTGTAGCAGGGCCCATGCTCACAGGTGCTGCCAATCAGACACCTGATTTTCAGCACCTGGGGTATCAGAAGCTCAAAACAAGAGTCAATAGCAAAAGCAGAACAAGCTGTTTGGCATTGACAGAGAAGATTAGGCAGGTTTTTCATGGGCGCAACCCACATACTCAGCTCTGCTGCTTATCCCACAAATGCTTGTTCCTTAAAAATGTGGCACAATTTAAAAGGGAAATAACAGGCTTTCCAACGGTATAAGATTTATTGCAAAGAAGCATTGTTACAACAAAGAGATAATCTACCAAACACAAATTTCCTTACTTTTTGTGCGATATTTAGCTTAACTAAAACAGATAAATAATTGATTTGTTCAGCAAGTTACCTCTGCGTCTTTTTTATATTTTTCCTCCTCTTCTTCTTTTTCGTCCCTGGGCTCCCGTGGGCTTTGTATTTTTTTTTACATTACTGTCGTTTATAAACGTGATATTAATCGGTACAATCATTGTCACGCACTTCTAATAAGTCTCCTGCCCTCCTCCCCCACAATGAACAGGTAACGAGCTGCGGTGTTGTGATGCGCCGGGTCAAGCAGGAGGCAAGAAAATAGGGCCTTTTTAAATATGTAATGTAGTTGTGTTTTTGTGACTTCTTTAGTAAAATTACTTAATAATAGCATGAAAATATTAGATAAATAATATGTAGTGATAGTTAAACGCATTTTTCCTTTTATTTACTCTTCTTATCTTCAACTTTTATGAAAGGCTGGCGCCCCTAGCATTTACCTATACTGCCTATGCCACGGGCCGGCCCTGGAGAGGACAAACGGTGTCTAACGCAAGAGTCATTGATCTTAACATACGTTAAATTCATGTTTTGGTTAGCAGAAGTGACTTGGTTTTTGCCTGATGAAGGTCTATTATACCGCAATGTTGCCATTAAAAGAGCAATGTGTAAGAAATCTAGTAAATTATTTTATAAAATTTCTCTTTACATGGAGAAGGCTTATTACTGTGCCCCACGTCACCACCATCTGATCTCTATCGTGCAGACTCTGGCTCCAGATGAGCAAGTGTCTGCTTTATCAGGGGAGTATTGTGGCTTCACTTTTGTACAACAGGAGCAGGTGGAGAGGTGTTGTCCTACTATACAGTCAAGGGCCTTCATTTTGTTATCAAGACACCCCAATAATCAGACATTGTCCACCAAGAGACCTTGCAACAAACGAAAAACACAGATGTATTCTCAACCCTTTTAAAATATTTGTTTATAAAGCCTTTAAAATTAGGCATACTTCAAATAACCGGTTACCAAAATTATGAAATCAAATCAGAGCGCAAGATAGGTTGATCTGTTTTGTCTTATAAATGTCACAATTTCATTATGGCAATGAGATCAACAGAGGGACATCAAAATGATAAAAAAAAAAGAAAATCTGCTTATTGTAGATCCAGTTTGCCAGCAGGGGGTGCTATTCATCAGTCTTTGAACACAGTCATGTGAAGAAGTGAGGTTGAAAATGTTAGTTCACCATCTATTAAGTTTCATTTATCATTTCAGAGGCTTACATGTACCAACAAGTTCAACTCTGTAAGTGTTGGGAGGACTATTATTATTTTGTCTCTCTTACTGTAAAACCCACTGAACCTTTTTCTGTATGTTATAAAGACTTAATAAAGAAATGTTGTTCTGAAGAAACTTCACAGAAAAGTTCACTACATTTTAAAGAGGTGTTTATATTTTTAATTCAATAATGTACATTTGAAAAGTTATATATATATGTTTGTAAAATTAGCTACAGACCCTTGACCATGTTTTAAAAATGATATAAAGAAAGTTAAAGAGCATAAGGTAGCTATGTTATCACTGCCTTATACAGTATCTTTCCCTCATTCTAGTGTTCAAGTACAGTAGTAGTGTATTGACTTTAGCAAAATCCATATCTTGACTAGTAACATTTTTGAAATTGGGTGAGTTACATAAACCTGAAACTAAATGAAGTGTAGATCTTAATATCTTTAGTAAAGACAACGAGTCAAGATGCATTTAAACACACATCTGCTACCATTTTCTGACATCTCTTTATAGAAATTTAAAATATACAGTCTTTATAAATACAGCTATACGATGACTATGTGTATGAAAGCAGACATACTTGATAAGAAACTTTATAAAGCAGCATTCGAGTTCAGCCTCTGCTGCATTTGTGCTTTTTCTTCTTCCCTTCAATAACAGCATTGATAAAAAGAGTATAACTTAAACAATGAATTGATTTAAGCCACAATAATACTTAAAATATGCCTGTCTTACATATATCTTACATGCTTGTTTGATGTTTTTCAGAACAACAGGTAAAAATGATTTCCTGCAACCTAAAGCATGAAAAAAGACAATTACAAAAATGCTGTCATCCATCCAAGTGTGCCAAATGAAACTTCTGTGGCATCATTATTTGATTTTAATGTTATGAAAACGCAGAACTCTTTGTCGAATCTTTTTCAGTTTAAAACCATAAATTAAAGGATTCATAAGTGGAGGTATGACAAGAAACTCTATAGCGATATAGTTTTGAACGGATTGAGGTAAATCCTTTGAACCGTATCGAATATACATAATATCAAGCAGTATCGTCACAAGGAAAGTGATCAGGGAGGTAATATGTGGCACACATGTCTGCATGAACTTTGCCCTGTTTTCTGCAGAATTCACACATGTTTTGATGAGATACATGTAGGACCACACTATAAAAACACCGTGAAGAACGTAAAATATTATCGTCATGTAACCCACAATGTTGTTAAGAGTAGTTTCAGCTGGGTAACATGCAAGGGAGACAATAATCCAATTCACACAAAACAGCCTGGCAATACTGTGACTGCATAGCTTTAATCTAGAAGTTAGAAAGATGTTCGTTGACATGAAGCAAAAAGGTGTAATCACAGAGAAACACACTAACTTTACCAGTCTCTGCTTTGACATGAGGGAGTGATACTGCAACGGTCGACATATAGCCAAGTATCTGTCGTACGCCATCACTGCAAGAATAGAGAGATCACTGCAGGCAAAGGAGTACATCACTAGAGCCTGAATGAGACATCCAGAGTATGAGATAACATGAACTGGAGACAGCAGATCCCAGAGAAACTTAGGATAGAAACCAGATGACCCATAAAGGCCATTTATACAGAATGTGCACAACAGAATATACATTGGTTCATGCAGGGTTTTATCTATGATGATGGTCACAATGAGAATAGAATTGACCACCAATATCATACAGTAACAAAGTAAAGTGAGAAAGAAAATAGTCAACCGGTAGTTCTTTGTCTCACTTAAACCTGAAAGAAAAAACATTGAAGATACATTATCCATCCTGGCAGGAGAATTATGTTCTATTTTTCCCCCTTTGAGGCATAACTCCGTTCCTTATTGTCTCAGTGCTCTCTCCTCTGTTCTTCTCTTCTCGCTGGTATTAATATTTTGTGTGACCACATAAACACACAGGCTGGAAATTGACCAATCATTAGAGGTTTCATGGTTATCACCTAGTAACAAACTGTAAACAATAAAACTCACATGATTGAATGATCGTGATCGAATGCAAACAGAAAATACTCCTGCAAGCACAATGATTTTTGGTTTAAATTCAAGCCAATTCATACAATTTTCATACTTCTTGTTGATAATAATGGCAATATTCTATAATAAATTCTGACTAAAGATAATTAACAATTTTTTTCCGTCCAGTGCTCCTGCTGTGTCTCTTTCCATGTGTACACAGTCTTAAAAGCTGAAACTGCAAGTATGAGTTAAAGGGATACTTCACCCATTTGCATTAAGCTTTGTATCAGTAGTAAACTTGTTGTTTTATTGAATGGTCTTGCATCCAGCCCTCATTTCCCCCTAAAATGAGAAAAATCTGTAATTTCTTTTCTGAGAAGCAGCCTCCAATGACTCAAAAATCGTCATATTACGTCATTGGCGGCTGTTGTGGTTAGCAGGGGTGAAACTACATTGCTAGTTCCTCATGTTTTCAACCACTAAAGCTACAGACCTATCACAGATCAGTGGGCGGGACCTCACTCCCAAAAACGAAACTTAACATCCGCCATATTGCTTAGTTGGAAGCTGTGCTAACAGGCTCTGTGGAGAAAGCTAATAACCGAGATAGGCAAAAAAAGTATGTTTCAACTTCAAACTGATGTGGATGAAAGGGATTTTGAAGGTTTTGTGCTCGAATCGGATGTTCGTGGCTCTTTCTACGAGCCGCCCGCAATATTGCTGCCAGGTGCCTTCTGCAGACAGACAGCGGCTGAACAGGGAGCCGGCTCGAACTGGGTGTCTCTATGGATAAAGCTGAAGGACAGAGAATGGCAAAAAAAGTATGTTTCAACTTCAAACTGATATGGATGAAGGGGATTTTGAAGGTCTTGTGTTCGAATCAGATGTTTGTGGCTCTTTCTACGAGCCGCAATATAGCGACGAGCTGGCTGCTGGTGCCGACAGGCAGGCTAGCTAGCCTAGCTGGCTAGGTCCGCGGCTGTGACAAGGAAGAAGGAGCCAGGGCAGATTTGTGTTGTCGGTGCTGTGACTGTTTGCCTATGGACACAGACAAGAGTCTGTTTTCTGCCAGGAATTTCCAAGATGCCAATTCCTTCCGAAAGAAATCTTGGATTCAGTTGAGGAAACTGCCGTATTATTGTAGTAAATGTCCGCGAGTAATGCTGCATTCAGGTGCTGCTCGGGTGGTCCAAGTTTCTTAGAGAAATCTTATTGTCAAAAGTTATATTTGAGCAAAAAGTTGATGTGCAATACGTGCATGAATAAAAAGTATGTTAACAAAACACAAAACCGACTTGAGCACGTGTTTCATGTGCATTTTACAACTCGGAATCTCATTTTTCCGATACCACGTGAATGCACCTCTCCTTCAGCGGGAGTGTCCTGCGGTGCTGTGCATTCTGGGAGTTGTTGTCTCTCACCCACATAAGCCAAAAATACACTTTCTGCCTTTTCTCGGTCAAGAAGGCACCAACTTCAAAATTTATTTCACATTTCTACGACATATATGACCCAATTTCACTACAGATTCATGTTTCAATGGGTGAAGTATCCCTTTAAGTGTCAGTGTATGTATTGACATAAATTTTGTTCTCAAATGCCAAAAGGAAAACAGAAGATCCATTATGCATTTACTGCAAAAGGCATATGCACGTGTAAGATGTTTGGGAAGGAAGCATCAGGAAGCAGGCCTGATGGAGCAGATGTGATGTAGCCAAGTTTAAACCTCATGGGCCAGACTGTGACCAGCTGTTCTTTTCTTTTACTCAGGCACTTTAGCAATAAGGAAGCTACATTTTTCTTTCTTGCATTTTAGCCGCAGATAAGAAATGACAGAAGTAGTAACATGTAACAGAGGCAGGTGTACCATGTTAAAAAAAAGATCACCAGATTGATCTATATGGCATATTCTGGCCATGCTGTACATGTCTCAACCATAGAGTGTATAAGAAGATGGATAATGCAACACCTCTACCAGGTGAAGCCAAAAGATTTAGAGGTGAATAAATGAGAAATGATTTAAAAAACCTGGTTTCTATCATGCTTGCTGGTTATTATTACACTGATTTGTGTTGAAGTCCTTTTTTTTAAATGAGTGATTTGATGTTATATAAAGGTGTAAAATGTTACGATTGGCAGGTCTGTTGACAAATGTGGAAATTGCAGCATTGTGTGCAGCAGATTAGCAGAGTAGAGGACAAACGGTGAGAGGAAATGTAAAGAAGACTAACACAAGAGTCATTGAACTTAACATACGTTAAATTCATGTTTTGGTTAGCAGAAGTGACTTGGTTTTTGCCTGATGAAGGTCTAGTATACTGAAATGTTGCCATTAAAAGAGCAATATGTAAGAAATCTACTAAATTATATTATAAAATGTCCTTACTATATCATAAGACATTAAGAACCCAACAATGCTTTCTTTTCTGTCTTATCTGTCAATAACGCAGTAGCCAGTATGTCCTCCTTCTATGTTTCGATTGTGGTCTAGAATGGTTTTTGTTTTGATGCGAGAAGAGAGGCAGTTTTAAGGCACCCTCCCATGGCTTATTTGGACGCCCTCCAGTTTGCCAGGCAAACAGCAAACCAACAGGTGTTGCAGCGATGTAAGCGGACAAGCAAACTAGTTCAGATATAACTGATTCTACCCAGCCTAAAAAGCCTCTGCATCATTTTTCTAACAAGCTCCATGAGCAGAAATTTGAATTTTGAATTTGAAGTACAGTAACCATTTTGAACACTAGGCATCAGAGTCCTATCTTGGATTTTCTTCCAAGAATCGCCACCTCATTGTGCTGGAGGGGTCTGCATGTCCTGGTGAACCCGGGAGCTGTGTTGTTGAGGGCATTAGCCCCTGGTAGGGTCTCCCAAGGCAAAGTGGTCCTGGGGAGGGACCAGACTGAGAGTGTGTGGGGGGGGGGGGGGGGGGGGGGGGCACCACCCGCAGTGAGAGGCATGGGGGTTGGGTACATGTCAAGCTTGGTGTCAGGCGTAGGCAGATGCCTGGGTATTCTAATCCCAGGCAGCGCAGGCTGGTCATTGGGACGTGGAACTTCACCTCACTGGCGGGGAAGGAGCCGGAGCTGAAGCGGGAGGTGGTGCGCTACCAACTTGACATAATTGGGCACACCTCAACACACAGCACCGGTTCTGGAACTAAACTCCTGGAGAGGGGCTGGACTCTCTCCTTCTCTGGAGTTGCCCAGGGTGAGAATTGCCCGGCGGGTTTGGGATACTCACAAGCCCCCGGCTGAGCACCGCTGTGTTGGAGTTTTCCCCGGTGAACGAGAGGGTCACCTCTTTGTGACTCCAGGTTGCGGAGAGGAAGGCTCTGACTGTTGTGTGTGCATATGCACCCAATAGCAGTTTGGAGTACACAGCCTTCTTGGAGTCTCTGGGTGAGGTCCTGGAAGGGGATCCGCCTGGGGACTCTAAAGTTCTACTGGGGAACCTCAACGCTCACGTGGGCAATGATGGTGACACCCGGGGGGGGGGGGGGGGTGATAGGGAGGAACGCCCTGTCCGATCTGAACCCGAGTGGTGTTTTGTTTTTGGACTTATGTGCTAGTCATGGATTTGCCATGTTCGAGCATAGGGATGTTCATGAGTGTACTTGGTACCAGAACAGCCTAGTTTCATCAGATCTGTGGCCGTATGTTTTGGACACTCGAGTGAAGAAAGGATCAGAGCTGTCAACTGATCACCAATTGGTGGTGAGTTGGATGCGATGGTGGGGAAGGCTGCCGGACATACCTGTTAAACCCAAACGTGTAGTGCGGGTGAACTGGGAACATCTGGCGGAGGCCCCTGTCCGTCGGGTCTTCAACTCTAACCTCCGGAAGAACTGTTCTTGCATATTGGGGGAGGTTGGTGATATGGAGTCTGAGTGGTCCATGTTCAAAGCCTCCATTGTGGAAGCGGCTGCTAGGAATTACGGTCAGAAGACCATCGGTGCCTGTCGTGGTGGCAACCTAAAAACCCGCTGGTGGACACCAGTGGTGAAGGAAGCCGTCAGCCTGAGGAAGGAGTCATTTCTGGCTTGGTTAGCCCAGGGATCTCTGGAAGAAGCTGACAGGTATCAGGTGGCTCAGAGGGCTGGGCTCCAGTGGTTGGGGAAGCAAAAAAACGAGTGTGGGAGGAGTTCAGGGAGGCTTTGGAGAAGGACTTTCAGTTGGCTTCAAGGAAGTTGTGGCAAACCATCAGATGGCTCAGGAAGGGAAAAAATGCTTGCCACAGGCTGTTATCATCAGGGGGGGAAAACTGATGACGTGGACTGGGGACATCGTTGGGAGGGGGAAGGAATACTTTGAGGAACTCCTGAGCCCAGACAACACGTCCTCGGAAGAGGAGGCAGATTCTGGAGATCAGGGGGAAACCTTACCACTAACCTTGGCAGAGGTCACTGAGGCAGTTGGAGAGCTCCTCAGTGGCAAGGTGCAAGGTGTGGATGAGATTTGCCCCGAGATGCTAAAGACTCTAGATATTGTTGGGCTGTCTTGGCTGACACGCCTCTTCAATGTCACATGGAAGTCTGGGACAGTACCTGTGGATTGGCAGACCGGTGTGGTGGTTCCCATTTTTAAAGAAGGGGGACCAGAGGGTGTGTTCCTATTATAGGGGTGTCACACTTCTCAGCCTGCCAGGTAAAGTTTAGTGTGTTGGAAAGGAGGCCTCGACCGATTGTCTAACCTCGGATACAAGAAGAAAAATTTGGATTCCGTCCTGGCCGTGGGACAGTGGACCAGAACGTTACCCTCGCAGGGCTTCTGGGGGGGTGGGGGGGCATGGGAATTTGCTCATCCAATCTACATGTGTTTTGTAGACTTTGAAAAGGCTTATGACCGTGCCCCTTGGGGAGTCATGTGGGGGGTGCTGCGGGAATATGAGGCCCCAGGGCTGTTGCTAGGAGCCATCTGGTCTCTGTATGACCAAAGTGGGAGCTGTGTTCGCATCCTCTGCACAAAATCAGACACCTTCCCGGTACGTGTTGGCCCTCGCCAGGGTTGCCCCTTGTCACCGATTTTGTTGGTGTTTCCATGGACAGGATGTCAAGGCGCAACCGGGGGGAGGAGGGTTTCCAGTTTGGAGGCCTCAAAATCCCATCTCTGCTTTTTGCAGAAGATGTGGTTTTGTTGGCTTCCTCATGCTTTGACCTCCAGCATGCATTGGGGCAGTTTTCAGCTGAGTGCGAAGCGGTTGGGATGAGGGTCAGCCCCTTCAAGACTGAGGCCATGGTTCTCTGCTGGAAAACAGTGGATTGATCTCTCCAGGTGGGGAGTGAGTCCTTGCCCCAAGTGAAGGAGTTTAAGTACCTCAGGTCTTGTTCACAAGTGAAGGTAGGGTGGACCGTGAGATAGACAGACAGATTGGCTCAGCGTCGGCAGTAATGCAGGCGTTGTGCCAGATCGTTGTGGTGAAGAAGGAGCTAAACCTGAAGGGAAAGCTCTTGATTTACTGGTCGATCTTCGTTGCGACCCTCACCTATGGTCATGAGCTATGGGAAGTTACCCAAAGTATAAGATTGCGGATACAAGCGGCCGAAATGAGTGTCCTCCAGAGGGTGGTTGGGCTGAGACTTAGAGATAAGGTGAGGAGCTGAGACATTCGGGGGGGAGGTTGGAGTAGAGCCGCTGCTCCTTCGCATGAAAAGGAGTCAGTAGAGGTGGTTGGGCATCTGATTAGGATGCATCCTGGATGCCTCCCTTTGGAGGTTTTCTGGGCACGCCCAACTGGAAGGAGACCCCAGGCAGACCCAGAGTTCGCTGGAGGGATTACGTATCCCGTCTGGCCAGGGAACACATTGGAATCCCTCAGGAGGAGCTGGAAAACGTTGCTGGGGAGAAGGAAGTCTCGGTTGACTTACTGCGCTTGCTGCCACCGTGACCCGACTTCGGATAAGCAGAAGAAGATGGATGGATGGATGAAGAGACTGTGGAATGAACGGGTTGAACCCGGGGTGCCCACTTAGAGGACTATAGCCTCCGAGGATGGAGCTAAAAACACAAATATTTATTTATTTAATAGTATTCTTAACCCTTTTAAAATATTTGTATATGTAGAGCAGTGGTTCTCAAACTATGGTACGCGTACCACTGGTGGTACGCAAAGGAACCTCCACAATATAAAAAAAAAAATTTCAGCAGAAAACAACACTGTTTTTTTTTGTGGTACTCTTATCTTATCTGTCTTGTGTCTGTTAGGTTTGTATTTATATCAAATGTGTTTTCCCCTCTAAATTAATGTAGTTTTTGCAACAAACAACTTCAATCTGCTTAATTTATCCACACACGCGCACAGACACAAACACCAGGAGTACACCTCGCGTTTTGAAAAGTTCCACTTGATATTCCGTTATTTATAGGAGTCCAGCACAGCATCAGCAGCAAGCAGCTGTACATTAACATTTTTAAAATGAAGCATGAGAAGCTTCAGTTTTGATGCATTTACAAGAGTGTACAGACAGTGGACCTTATCGCTCCCTCTCTCTCTCTCTCTCTCTCTCTCTCTCTCTTTCTCTGAAGCTGATGTGATTCTATTCTATTTTGCTGCGTCTTATCTCTCCACAGGAGTCGAGAGGTACATTTTCTTTTAAAGGGAGTTTTGCTATGTAGAACGTAGAGCCTTATTATAGAGGCTCTGGTTGCACCGGAGCCTGCACGGAGCGCGCGCCTGCACTCTCTCGCGCTCGCGCTCTCTCTCTTTCTCCTCCGCTCTCTCTCTCTCTCTCTCTCTCTCTCTCTCTCTCTCTCTATCGTGCACGCAGCAATTTTGTAAATAAATGAAAAATTTAATAAGAACAGGTCGGAAATATATTTGGCAGCCATAAATTTACTTGGGCGGCCTGCCCAGGTATCGTCTATGTGTGGGAAACACTGGAGACTACATTTTTTCAAACAGGTTGTTGGAATTTAGTTGTCATTTTTTATTGATTTGGGCAAATGTCAGAGTTGTGCGGAGTTTAATTGCCAGTTCTAGCGCTAGCCCTTAGTAGGCCTACAGCGTGGCTACCAACAGTCAATAATAAATAATATTCTTTTTATAAATACATTTGCCTCCTGCGCGAAATGTGTGTAGAAATAGGCCTACACTGTATTTTAACGTCTACCATAATGGTGGTACTTGGAGAGCCAAATATTTTCGGAGGTGGTACGCAGTTTAAAAAGTTTGAGAACCACTGATGTAGAGCCTTTAAAATTAGGCATACTTCAAATAACCTGTAAACCTTGTTGCTATATGGTGTGGTCGAAAGATCAGGGTTACCAAAATTATGAAATCAAATCAGAGCGCAAGATAGGTTGATGTGTTTTGTCTTATAAATGTCACAATTTCATTATGGCAATGAGATCAATAGAGGGACATCAAAATGTTTAAAACATATAAATAGATGTAAAATTAAAAAAAAAAAAAATAATCAAAATTAAAATGATCAAGTATTGCAGGGTACTTCTTGTGATTTATGTGTTGCAAATTTCCAAAAGCCTCAGTGAAGCTATTTCAATAAATAATATTCAATATAACATTAAATTCTGTCTGCATTTTGCATTGTCTATTACAGCATGGTTGACAAAGGTAATGATGCAGAAATGATTTGCAAAGTTGAACACTGTTCATCTCTGGCTAAATGTTCTCCTGATGAATAATAATGATAAAATAAAAGCCTACAAGTAGTATAATGTGAATTCATTATATTGGACTCTTCTATGCTTTACTTGAAAATATATTTGTAAGTAGACTTTAAATGAGCTACAGACCATTGTCCATGTTTTACAAATTAAAAAAGAAAGATAAAAAGCATAAGGTAGCTACAGTTGCAAGAAAAAGTATGTGAACCCTTTGGAATTACCTGGATTTCTGCATAAATTGGTCATAAAATGTGTTCTGATCTTCATCGAAGGCACAACAATAGACAAACACAGTCTGCTTTAACTAATACCACACAAAAAATTATATGTTTACATGTTTTTATTGAACACAACATGTAAACATTCACAGTGCAGGGTGGAAAAAGTATGTGAACCCTTGGATTTAATAACTGGTTGACCCTCCTTTGGCAGCAATAACCTCAACCAAACGTTTCCTGTAGTTGCAGATCAGACCTGCACAACGGTCAGGAGGAATTTTGGACCATTCCTCTTTACAAAACTTTTTCAGTTCAACAATATTCTCGGGATGTCTGGTGTGAATCGCTCTCTTGAGGTCATGCCACAGCATCTCAATCGGGTTGAGGTCAGGACTCTGACTGGGCCACTCCAGAAGGCGTATTTTCTTCTGTTGAAGCCATTCTGTTGTTGATTTACTTCTGTGCTTTGGGTCGTTGTCCTGTTGCATCACCCATCTTCTGTTGAGCTTCAATTGGTGGAAAGATGGCCTTAAGTTTTCCTGCAAAATGTCTTGATAAACTTGGGAATTCATTTTTCCGTCGATGATAGCGATCTGTCCAGGCCCTGAGGCAGCAAAGCAGCCCCAAACCATGATGCCCCCTCCACCATACTTAACAGTTGGGATGAGGTTTTGATGTTGATGTGCTGTGCCTTTTTTTCTCCACACAGTGTTGTGTGTTCCTTCCAAACAACTCAACTTTGGTTTCATCTGTCCACAGGATGTTTTGCCAGTAGTGCTGTGGAACATCCAGGTGCTCTTTTGCAAACTTCAAACGTGCAGCAATGTTTTTTTTGGACAGCAGTGGCTTCCTCCGTGGTGTCCTCCCATGAACACCATTCTTGTTAAGTGTTTTACGTATCGTAGATTCGTCAACAGAGATGTTAGCATGTGCCAGAGATTTTTGTAAGTCTTTAGCTGACACTCTAGGATTCTTCTTCACCTCATTGAGCATTCTGCTCTGTGCTCTTGCAGTCATCTTTACAGGACGGCCACTTCTAGGGAGAGTAGCAACAGTGCTGAACTTTCTCCATTTATAGACAATTTGTCTTACCGTGGACTGATGAACATCAAGGCTTTTAGAAATACTTTTGTAACCCTTTCCAGCTTTATGCAAGTCAACAATTCTTAATCGAAGGTCTTCTGAGAGCTCTTTTGTGCGAGGCATGGTTCACATCAGGCAATGCTTCTTGAGAATAGCAAACTCAAAACTGGTGTGTGTTTTTTATAGGGCAGGGCAGCTTTAACCAACACCTCCAATCTCATCTCATTGATTGGACTCCAGGTTGACTGACTTCTGACTCCAATTAGCTCTTGGAGAAGTCATTAGCATAGGGGTTCACATACTTTTTCCACCCTGCACTGTGAATGTTTACATGTTGTGTTCAATAAAAACATGAAAACATATAATTTTTTGTGTGGTATTAGTTAAAGCAGACTGTGTTTGTCTATTGTTGTGACTTAGATGAAGATCAGAACACATTTTATGACCAATTTATGCAGAAATCCAGGTAATTCCAAAGGGTTCACATACTTTTTCTTGCAACTGTATATGCTATCACTGCCTTATACAGTATCTTTCCCTCATTCTAATGTTCACGTACAGTAGTAGTGTATCGACTTTAGCAAAATCCATATTATGTACATATATCTTGACTAGTAACATTTTTAAAATTAAGTGAGCTACATTTTTTATTTTATTTTTTATTTAACCTTTATTTAACCAGGAAGGAAAACTCATGGAGATTAAAAATCTCTTTTTCAAGAGCGTCCTGGACAAGACAGGCAGCAGCACAAATAACAGAGTTTCAGACAACGAGCAGCCAAACATACTTCAAAAATACATCCTTAGGCATTAAAAGACACAAATAACAAATCTGGACAGCAAATATTTGTCAGGGTCATCCACAAACATATCAGGGAGAACATCTACAGCCAGATGTGTCTGCCTCCAAGTCATTTAACTTCCTCTTAAAAGCGTCCAACGAGAGAAGTTCGCTAAAGAACTTACATAAACTGGAATCTTTAGTAAAGACAGCAAGTCCAGATGCATTTAAACACACATTTGAATTCAATGAAATCGAAGCATTCTGTTACTTTCTTCTGACATCTCTTTATAGAATTTTAAAATATACAGTCTTTATAAATACAGCTACACAATGACTATGTGTACGAAAGCAGACATATGATAAGAAACTTAAAAAATAAAAAACAGCATTTGAGTTCAGCCTCTGCTGCATTTGTGCTTTTTCTTCTTCCCTTCAATAACAACCATTGATTAAAAAACACGTGTAATTCAAACAATGAATATAATTTAAGCCACAATAACGCTTGCAATATGCTCTTCTTACATATATCTTACATACAAGGTTGTTTGATGTTTTTCAGAACAATATCTTTTATGTAAAAAAAGATTTTCTGCAACCTAAAGCATTAAAAGGAACACTTAAAAAAATGCTGTCATCCTTTCAAATCTGCCAAATGAAACTTCTGTGGCATCATTATTTGATTTTAATGTTAAGAAAACGCAGAACTCTGTGTTGAATCTTTTTCAGTTTAAAACCATAAATTAAAGGATTCATAAGTGGAGGTATGACAAGAAACTCTATAGCGACAAAGTTTTGGATGGTTTGAGGTACATCCTTTGAACCGTATCGAATATACATAATATCAAGCAGTATCGTCACAAGGAAAGTGATCAGGGAGGTAATATGTGGCACACATGTCTGCATGAACTTTGCCCTGTTTTCTGCAGAATTCACACATGTTTTGATGAGATACATGTAGGACCACACTATAAAAACACCGTGAACAACGTAAAATATTATCGTCATGTAAGCCACAATGTTGTTAAGAGTAGTTTCATCTGGGTAGCATGCAAGGGAGACAATAATCCAATTCACACAAAACAGCCTGGCAATATGATGACTGCATAGCTTTAATCTAGAAGTTATAAAGATGTTTGTTGATATGATACAAAAAGGTGTAATCACAGAGAAACACACTAACTTTACCAGTCTCTGCTTTGACATGAGGGAGTGATACTGCAACGGTCGACATATAGCCAAGTATCTGTCGTACGCCATCACTGCAAGAATAGAGAGATCACTGCAGGCAAAGGAGTACATCACTAGAGCCTGAATGAGACATCCAGAGTATGAGATAACATGAACTGGAGACAGCAGATCCCAGAGAAACTTAGGATAGAAACCAGATGACCCATAAAGGCCGTTTATACAGAATGTGCACAACAGAATATACATCGGTTCATGCAGGTTTTTATCTATGATGATGGTCACAATGAGAATAGAATTGACCACCAATATCATACAGTAACAAAGTAAAGTGAGAATGAAAATAATCAAGCGGTAGTTCTTTGTCTCACTTAAACCTGAAAGAAAAAACATTGAAGATACATTATCCATCCTGGCAGGAGAATTATGTTCTATTTTTCCCCCTTTGAGGCATAACTCCGTTCCTTATTGTCTCAGTGCTCTCTCCTCTGTTCTTCTCTTCTCGCTGGTATTAATATTTTGTCCGACCACATAAACACACAGGCTGGAAATTGACCAATCATTAGAGGTTTCAAGGTTATCACCTAGTAACAAACTGTAAACAATAAAACTCACATGATTGAATGATCGTGATTGTATACAAAAAATACATATATGTCCCTGCAAGCACAATGGTTTTTGGTTTAAATTCAAGCCAACTCATACCATTTTCATACTTCTTGTTGATAATAATGGCAATATTCTATAATCATTTCTAACTAAAGATAATTACTGTAACAATGGATTTTTTTCTGTCCAGTGTTCCTGCTGTGTCTCTTTCCATGTGTACACACAGTCTTAAAAGCTGAAGCTGCAAGTATGAGTTAAGTGTCAGTGTTATGCACGTGTAAGATGTTTGGATCTCTCTTTGCAATGGCCCACTACTAAATTGAGTGTGTAATTTAGCACCATCATAGAGTTTGTCTGAGGTTGGAGTGTACAACAACTGAATAAACAAGGAAGAATCAGGAAGCAGGCCTGATGGAGCAGATGTGATGTAGCCAAGTTTAAACCTCATGGGCCAGACTGTGACCAGCTGTTCTTTTCTTTTACTCAGGCACTTTAGCAATAAGGAAGCTACATTTTTCTTTTGTTCATTTTAGCCGCAGATAAGAAATGACAGAAGTAGTAACATGTAACAGATGCAGGTATGCCATGTTAGAAAAAGATCACCAGATCGATCTATACTGCATGGCATATTCTGGCCATGCTGTACATGTCTCAACCATAGAGAGTATACGAAGATGGATAATGCAACATCTCTGCCAAGGTGAAGCCAAAAGATTTAGAGCTCCCCCTAATGACTGGCTGCAGTATAGGTCATAAACAGGGTGCGAAATATCCGGTGGCAATGGGGGGGCCCCCCTTCAGGGCTTAAAGTAAAAAAAAAATTGTGAGCCTGAACTTTTTTTGGGGGGGGGATGGGCGCACTTTAATAGTGTTCACCAACAGGTTAGGGGGGGTCTGGGGATCTCCCCAGAAAATTTTGGACACGTAACATTCATTTTCCTGCATTCTGATCAGTTTTTATGCACCAATTTGTGCCTTTTCACTCGCACTTGCCTGTACACGCACTGAGCGCTGATACAGTAGGCTACGCTGCACGGAGATAATTGCAAACGATCTGGACGGCCGCACTGAGTGTCTCCGGTGGCTCCGTGCACGACAACAGCACTCCTGTTTTAAAAAGTTCCAATCCCGGACCCGCGTGTGGGGAGATTTCTTATCAAGATGCAGCAAACCCAAGAGAGCGCCTAATCACATGTCCAGCAAGCAGCTGCACAAAACGGGGAAATACATCGTTTGTAGTTGTGTGCTTTGCATTCAAAGACCTAACAGCGGACATCGCTCTCTTTTTCTCTCTCTCTCTCTGGTCCACTGCAGAGTATAAAGTCAATTGCAGGTGATTTTTTTTTCCAGAGACCCCCAAACTTTTGCTTTTGAGGCTTTCAGGGGGTTTCAAGTGTAAATCAAGGGGTCTCAGACCCCCCGAGACCCCCTGTATTTCGCACCCTGGTGCTATTCATCAGTCTTTGAACACAGTCATGTGAAGAAGTGAGGTTGAAAATGTTAGTTCACCATCTATTAAGTTTCATTTATCATTTCAGAGGCTTACATGTACCAACAAGTTCAACTCTGTAAGTGTTGGGAGGACTATTATTATTTTGTCTCTCTTACTGTAAAACCCACTGAACCTTTTTCTGTATGTTATAAAGACTTAATAACGATGTTGCGAAAAAGAAATGTTGTTCTTAAGAAACTTCACAGAAAACTTCACTACATTTTAAAGAGTTTATATTTTTAATTCAATAATGTACTTTGAAAAGTTATATATATATGTTTGTAAAATTAGCTACAGACCCTTGACCATGTTTTAAAAATGATATAAAGAAAGTTAAAGAGCATAAGGTAGCTATGTTATCACTGCCTTATACAATATCTTTCCCTCATTCTAGTGTTCAAGTACAGTAGTAGTGTATTGACTTTAGCAAAATCCATATCTTGACTAGTAACATTTTTGAAATTGGGTGAGTTACATAAACCTGAAACCAAATGAAGTGTAGATCTTAATATCTTTAGTAAAGACAACAAGTAAAGATGCATTTAAACACACATCTGCTACCATTTTCTGACATCTCTTTATAGAAATTTAAAATATACAGTCTTTATAAATACAGCTATACAATGACTATGTGTATGAAAGCAGACATACTTGATAAGAAACTTTATAAAGCAGCATTCGAGTTCAGCCTCTGCTGCATGTGTGCTTTTTCTTCTTCCCTTCAATAACAACCATTGATAAAAAACAGTATAATTCAAACAATGAATATAATTTAAGCCACAATAACGCTTGCAATACGCTCTTCTTACATATATCTTACAAACAACGTTTGGTTAGATGTTTTTCAGAACAATATCTTTGATGTAAAAATGATTTTCTGCAACCTAAAGCATGAAAAAAGACAATTACAAAAATGCTGTCATTCATCCAAATCTGCCAAATGAAACTTCTGTGGCATCATTATTTGATTTTAATGTTAAGAAAACACAGAACTCTTTGTCGAATCTTTTTCAGTTTAAAACCATAAATTAAAGGATTCATAAGTGGAGGTATGACAAGAAACTCTATAGCGATATAGTTTTGAACAGATTGAGGTAAATCCTTTGAACCGTATCGGATGTACATCATATCAGACAGTATCGTCACAATGAAAGTGATAAGGGAGGTTATATGTGGCACACATGTCTGCATGAACTTTGCCCTGTTTTCTGCAGAATTCACACATGTTTTGATGAGATACATGTAGGACCACACTATAAAAACACCGTGAAGTACGTAAATAATTATTGATGCATAAGCCACAATGTTGTTAAGAGTAGTTTCAGCTGGGTAACATGCAAGGGCGACAATAATCCAATTCATACAAAACAGCCTGGCAATATGGTGACTGCAAAGCTTTAATCTAGAAGTTAGAAAGATGTTCGTTGATATGATACAAAAAGGTGTAATCACAGAGAAACACACTAACTTTACCAGTCTCTGCTTTGACATGAGGGAGTGATACTGCAACGGTCGACATATAGCCAAGTATCTGTCGTACGCCATCACTGCAAGAATAGAGAGATCACTGCTGGCAGAGGAGTATATCACTAGAGCCTGAATGAGACATCCAGAGTATGAGATAACATGAACTGGAGACAGCAGATCCCACAGAAACTTAGGATAGAAACCAGATGACCCATAAAGGCCATTTATACAGAATGTGCACAACAGAATATACATTGGTTCATGCAGGGTTTTATCTATGATGATGGTCACAATGACAATAGAATTGACCACCAATATCATACAGTAACAAAGTAAAGTGAGAAAGAAAATAATCAAGCGGTAGTTCCTTGTCTCACTTAAACCTGAAAGAAATAACATTGAAGATACATTATCCATCCTGGCAGGAGAATTATGTTCTATTTTTCCCCCTTTGATGGTTAACTCCGTCCTTTATTGTCTGTGTTCTCTTCTCGCTGGTATTAATATTTTGTCCGACCACATAAACACACAGGCTGGAAATTGACCAATCATTAGAGGTTTCGTGGTTATCACCTAGTAACAAACTGTAAACAGTAAAAATGTTCCAATAATTGAGCTATGATCTTCAAGGTGACGCAATCTACATTTGAAATTATTCATATTATTTTTAGTACGAACAGCTGTTTCCAAAAAGTTTTGAAGTTCAACAAAGTATTGGTATATTTCAACTGATGTCATTTTGCAAAATGGGCATATTTTGCAAAACGGGCATATTCAGCAGGGTATTTTTTTGACAACAATGAAACTGGTGGATAGAGAGAATTGAAATCAGCTTCCATTCAAAATATTCAGACTTCCATTCAATATATCAAAAGTTTCATTCAATACATTCAGACTTTCGTTCAATATATTCAACATTTCATTCAATATATTCAAAGTTTCATTTATTATATTCAGACTTTCATTCAATATATTCAACATTTCATTCAATATATTCAAAGTTTCATTTTATATATTCAGACTTTCATTCAATATATTCACCATCGGTGCCTGTCGTGGCGGCAACTGATGTTAAGAACAGTGAATAAACAAACTAATGTCTGTACATTTAAATCAAAATAGGTACAGAAATTCCACCACAGTGGCAGTAACCTAAGAACCCGTTGGTGGACACCAGTGGTGAAGGAAGCCGTCAGGCTGAAGAAGGGGGCCTTTCAGGCTTGGTTAGCCCAGGGGTCTCTGGAAGCAGCTGACAGGTATCAGGTGTCACAGAGGGCTGTGGCTCCAGTGGTTGCGGAAGCAAAAAACTGAGTGTGGGAGGAGTTCGGGGAGGCTTTGGAGAAGGACTTTCGTTTGGCATCAAGGAAGTTGTGGCAAACCGTCCGACGGCCAAAAGGGCGGAGGGGTGTGGCTCCAGTGGTTGCGGAAGCAAAAAAACAAAAAAAGTGTGGGAGGAGTTTGGGGAGGCTTTAGAGAAGGACTTTCCGTTGTGACAGTCCGAAGTGACGAAGGAATAAGATTGCGGATACAAGCGGCCAAAATGAGTGTCTTCCGGAGGATGGCTGGGCTGAGACGTAGAGATTAGGTGAAGAGCTGAGACATTCGGGGGAAGCTTGGAGTAGAGCTGCTGCTCCTTTGCATCAAAAGGAGTCAGTATAGGTGGTTCGGGCATCTGAATATGATGCATCCTGGACGCCTCCCTTTGGAGGTTTTCAGGGCCCAACTGGGAGGAGACCCAGAGTTCGCTGGAGGGATTACGTATCCCGTCACCTTGGAATCCCTCAGTAGGAGCTTGAAAACGTTGCTGGGGAGAAAGAAGTCTGGGTTGACTTACTGCACTTGCTGCTACAGCGATCCGACCTCGGATAAGTGGAAAAGGATGGATGGAGACTGACCGGCTTTGAAGGCAAGGCAGGGCAAGGCAAGTTTATTTATATAGCACATTTCAACAACAAGGCAATTCAAAGTGCTTCACACAAGACATCAAAAGCATCATGACAGAGGAAAGAAAAGAAACATTAAAATAGAAAATTTAAAAATCACTGAAATTATAAAATGTCAAAATACATGTATGTTCGGATTGTAGCAATCTTCAATTACCCCCTAATTGGTATCCAGTTTATTGCTTTTTTCTAAGCAATCTTCAATTACCCTGCAATTGGTATCCATTTTATTTCTTTTTTTCTCAGCAATCTTCAATTACCCTGAAATTGGTATCCATTGTATTGCTTTTTTCTTAGCAATCTTCAATTACCCCGTAATTGGTATCCATTTTATTTCTTTTTTCTTGGCAATCTTCAATTACCCCAAAATTGGTATCTAGTTTATTGCCTTTAAAAAAAAAATGAAATTAATTGAAATAAATTAAATAAAAATATAAAAAGAGTTAAGAGTAAAATTAAAAAATCACTGATATAAAATTCATAAATCATTTATCTTCAAATAAATATCATTAAAATGAAAATAATTGAAATAAATAAAGTCAAAATATAAAAAGAGTTAAAAGTTACAGTGCAGAGTTAAAGTTTAAAATCTTATTAAAATTCAATTCTTCAACCTTGATTTAAAAGAGCTGAGAGTTTCAGCTGACCTGCAATTTTCTGGGAGTTTGTTCCAGATATAAGGAGCATAGAAACTGAAAGCTGCTTCTCCGTGTTTGGTCCTGGCTCTGGGGACAGAGAGCAGACCTGTACCAGACGACCTGAGCGGTCTGGATGGTTCGTAATTAATCAGAAGGTCACTAATGTATTTTGGCCCTAAGCCATTCCACGCTTTATAAACCAGCAGCAGTATTTTAAAATCTATTCTCTGACAGACTGGGAGCCAATGTAAAGACCTCAGAACTGGAGTGATGTGATCCATTTCCTTGGTCTTGGTGAGGACTCTACCAGCAGCATTATGTTTCAGTTGCAGTTGTCTGACTGATGTTTTAGGCAGACCTGTAGAGACACTGTTACAGTAATCAAGACGTGACATAAGTCCTTTGATTCATAATATATTCTTCAGGTGATAGTAGGCTGACTTTGTAATTGTCTTAATGTGGCTTTTAAAATTTAGTTCTGAGTCCATCACTACACCCAGATTTCTTGCCTGGTCTGTGGTTTTCAATTTAACTGACTGAAGCTGCGTGCTGACTCTTAGTCGCTCCTCCTTTGCTCCAAAAACAACGACCTCGGATTTGTCTTTGTTTAGCTGGAGAAAATTTTTGCACATCCACTCCCTGATTTGTTCTATGCATTTACCCAGTGCGAGGACCCACGCCTCTGACACCCCAATAATCAGACATTGTCCACCAAGATACTTTAAAACAAACAAAAAACACATTTGTGTTTTTAAAATCAGATAATTTAGAGCACTTTTAAAAATTAGGCATACTTAACATTTGTCAGTGTTGCTATACAGTGTAGTCGAATAATCAGCTTGGGTCGTCAAAAATATTACATGAGATCAGATAGGTTGACCTGCTTTGTCTTGTAAATATAACAATTTCATTATAGCAATGAGATCAATAGAAGGACATCAAAATGATTAAACAATATGTTGCCAGCTCATTGTAGATCCAGTTTGCCAGCAGGGGGTGCTATTCATCAGTCTATGAACTCAGTTGTGTGAAGAAATGAGGTTGAAAATGTTAGTTCATCCTCTATAAAGTTCCATTTATCATTTCAGAGTCTTATGCCTGCAATTGTTTGGCTCACATGTACCAACAAGTTCAAGTCTGTAAGTGTTGGGAGGACTTAAAGGTACAGTATGTAGAATTGTATGCTAATGTTTGCATTAAAATATCTAACTTAAATTAAAAATGGACTAAACTCATGTTATATATATTTTTTATTTGAGTACTTACATCACCGCAAATATTTCCAAAAGTTATCAAAGCCAGAGAAATCCGTAATTTTATAGTTGTCAAGGAAACACCAGATGTTACGTCAAAGACCGCTGCATAAGCTAGCGCTAGCTGCTATTGAGAGCTGCCGTTCTGTTGCTGTATGTGCTGCTGTGATAAAAACATCATGTAAATTATACTTACATTAGCGGTTATGTCGTGCACCCCATGTACAGAGGCTAGAGTCCTCATCGCAGCTGCTGTGGGTTCAAAGCCGTCCTCGGCCCTTTGCTGCATGTCATGCCCTGCACTCTTCTCCCAACAAATCCTATCTCTCTTCAGCTGTCATATTAAATAAAGGCAAAAAGACCCAAAAAATAACTTTAAAAAATGAAGTAAACATTTCAGGTAAGGAAACTTTGGTGAATGACAGAATCTTCTTGAAACCACATGAGCGGGGTTGGTGAATAAGCTGTCTTTAACATATTTTTTTATGTTATTCTATAAAGCAGCTGACTGTTTGTCTGCTATATGTAGCGATGCCTTCATTATTTTGTTATGAAGAGGAAAAAACAAGGAGATGATGTGAAGGTTGAAGACACACTGAGTGCCATCCCAAAGAAATGGTTAATAGATCTTTCTTTAATCTGCTGTTTTATTCAATTTGTTAGATAACACAGATGTTCACACATTGATTAGGTCATAAATAAGTCAATATCATTCTGAAAACTTCAATTTTTGATAGACTAAAGACATATGCGCTCCTGAAATCTGAAATCTTCAGGAGTTGGTTGTTAACACATGTCCCTCACAGTGTGACTCTTACCCTGTCGCACAGGAGGATGTCTCAGGAGGCAAGACATGAATTATTAAGAACAACACAGAAGATACGCATGAAGGAACAGTGTCCGACCATGATGGCAGTTTTTTGCTTTAATATCAATGCTATCAATGCGTGTACAGTAGGGTGACATATTTATATTGTCAACAAAAGACAGCAGTGAAGAACATGCAGTACTTGCAGACAGAAAACCTGAGGATATAAACCCTCCTGTTTGTGCACTGAGACATTTTCCTGAAGATTTCCTGCTATGTTTTTACATCAGTTCACCCAGACATCACGCGAAAAGGAAGTTTTCAGGAATTTTGTAGTCTGAAATCAGCATACAGTATGTCTGTCTTTGAAATAAAATAACATCTTATACATTATTATGACTGCAGTGCTCAGTGCATGGATGGATTGATACATACCTGTTAGTGCTTCAGTGTTATTATGAATTTCAAAACTCATCTATCCATCTATTATCTGTACTAATTTTCCAAAATGGTATTGAGAAGGGCTGGAGCCAATCCCTGTAATGATGCGGGGTAGTGGGATGCAATTGCGGACCCCGGGTATCTTTAAGTTATCCCAGAGGGATAACCACTAAAATCGCAAGCGATTGAATAGAAGGGGAGAAAAATAACCAGCAATATTTACAATCTAAATAAATAGGCTTCCCTTTCTAATTAGCCCTGAGATAAGGTGAAACTAAATCAAAGCTGCCGAGCAGCTGATTAAAATAAACTAGATTAAAGGGAAGAACAAAGAAACTCACTAGAGCTGAGAGGCCACCAGGCCGTTTTTTATAAAGAAACTAAAAAGGCTGGGTCAACATTCCCAGTCCCAACAAACTATACTTCTAGAGCTGCGGGAAATATCAAGCCAGGCAAGTGGTGCTTGTGAAGAATCACACACTTCTAAATGACCCAAGAAACACAGAGATAACCACTCACTATCTCTGAAGGTGAGACAATGGCCCTTTCGGAATAGCCACAGTTCAGTATGCAGTGCGGACTTTTCAGTAGGGAGTTTCAGTAGACTGAACTCTCGTGGTCATTCAGTAGGCATTTTTTGTGTCCACCTCAGTATACTGAACATTTCAGTATGGATACTAACTTCCGGGTTTTATGCAGTATGGATTGGATGCATGCTTTCAGGAAATGAATTGAATTTTACCACCCACAATGCTGTGCGAAATTAACCATAAAACGTCACTTCACGTGCGCCTCCAAATCAAAACAAACGAGCATGGATTAATTTAATACATTTTTAATCTAGAATTAAAGTACCTTCTAAAATCGCTCCTTTTAATTAACAACAAAAATGTAACAAATGTCTGCATTATTATAAAACCTTTCCCCCTCTATTTAAATAATGATTTCCATATATTTATGTATGCGTCTTTATTGCTTTATTTGACTATATATTCTGTATATAGTCTTTTGTACTTTCCTATATGTACTGTATGTTATTATTTAATCTGTTTTGTACTTGATTTACATTGTGATTTTGTTTTTGTTTACCTGAATGTATATGTGAATTACTCTTCTTTTTTTTTAAACGAGGGTGGAGGCGGCCAATTCGGGTAATGACGCCACTTCCACACTGAATGAATCAAACGAAGTAGGCACAAATATCTGCCTACTGTGCGTGCCTACTGAAAAGTAGGTACTAAAAGTATACAGCACAGATAGTAGGTACTGTCTACTGTCTACTGACAGATTGTGTAGGCACTTTGCAATTCGGATGCACCTAATGAGTCAGCACAGAGTGCTGCAACTCAAGGGAATATAAAAGTTTAACACACCTGCATCCAATTTTTCTATGGAAACACATTTCAAATGCTTTTGCTTTAGGAATAAAAACATGGACAACAAGACACATGTTTAATACTTTATTTACAACTGTTCACCTTCTCTACCAATCCTGTAACTGGCATACAAAGTCCAACAATACAGAATGATGAAGGGGGAAAAAGGAACACCCAGACAGATTGATATTTAGATAAAATTACACTTAAAGCTAGGGTTGGTAATTTTCGAAAACTAGCATGATTTTGAAAGTAGCATTCTCTCCGTGCTCCATCTTCACCCACCCCGTCCCCTCTGTGCTCACTCAAAAGCTGCACCCCTCACTTACATGCACAAGCGCCATTGGTCCAGAAGCGGATTTCAGCTCATGCTTTGAGTGTGGGCTCTTGCATGCATGGGGTAGAGAACGAGCAGGGAGACAGGGAGGCATGATTGGTTTATAAAACTCGAACCGAGTGCAGACATTGGTTGAAGTTTTTACGTGTTTACAAGTGCTACAGATGACGGATTTTCTTTGTTTCTTTTTCAGAGCACATGAGTTATTAATTTCTGTCAGGACCTAAAGACAGTTTCAACTAAATTCTTAAAAAGTGTATCTGGAGGAAATTATCTACCCTGCCTTTAAATAAATAATCCCATTAAAGCATAGAAACAAAATATAAATATATGAATGATTGTAAGATAATATAAGAATACTTTAAAACATCTCAATCGCATTATTTTGAAAAGGAACTTTTTTTTCTTTTTGTTTAAATTAAAAAGTTCATTATTGTAAAGTTTTTATAAAAGTAGTTTTATTCAAAGCAGTTTCTTCTGAGCGACTTTGTTTCTTAATACATAAACATTTGATGTTGGGAATAGTTAGACACTAAAAACAGTGTGTTTGTATGTATTATTATTTTTTAATCGATAAAAAGAAATCACTTACATGTAGAAAATGATAAAAAATCTAATTCCATTAAAAAATATAACACAATCTTAATGCAAGTGTGAACCTCTTATTTTGAAAGTCATTGCTCCAACCAGGTGTAGAGATGCAAGGTCAGAGTTATGATGATAAAACTGAAACAGCTCACGTGTATCATGTTACTCTAATGTCTCAGGTTTATTCTATTTTTTTGAGTCAGGTAACGAGCATGATAACATTCTTAAAATAACTTTCCTTATTTCTGGTAGCTTCAGGCCATAGACGAGAGGATTCACAAGGGGAGGAATGAAAACAAACTCAAGTGATAAAAAAACAGCCAGAAACGGATTCAGCTCCTCTACATTCATTCTACTGAGGGCAATATCACAAAACACAGTGATGGAATAGTTGACAAACGTGACAATGTGTGGCAGACAGCTCTGTATGACTTTGCTCTTGAACTCTGAGGAGCGTTTCCGACAGAGGAGGACAATTCGTAAATATGTGTACAAGACAAAAGCCAGAGGCAGAAAGACGGTGCTGGTTGCCACAAGCAAACCAACGAGGTTATTAAGCACTGTGGAGACACACGACAGTTTCGCAATAGACCAGACTGCACAAAACACCTTTTGTATCTTATTTCCACACAATGGAAGTCTAGAAGCCATATAAACACAGGCAAAAACAGCCAAGGCAGGAAAGATCCATGCCAAGAAAATCAGTATGGAGACCACCTTTGAGGTTATTTTAGTGTGGTAATGTAAAGGTTGACAAACAGCAACATAGCGGTCATATGCCATAATGCCTAAAAGGGTGAGCTCATAGGAAGCATAAGTGTAAATGACATATACCTGAGTGAAACAAGCTGGTCGTGAGATCAGATGACTGTCAGACAAAAGGTCACTCAGAAATCGGAAGAAGAAGCCAGCGGAGCCGTACAGAGAGTTAAGAGACAGACACATGATGAAAATATACATGGGCTCATGTAGAGTCTTCTCAAGGGTTATTACGACAACAATGACAAGATTTGCTGAGATGATGAAAGCACACAACAGCAAACACAAGACGAATGTTGGGTAGCGGTAGTTGCCTATGTTCACAAACATGGTAAGGTTAAAGTAAGGGGGATTAGTATTGTTTTCCATCTAAAATGTACACAGTAACAGATAGTTTGAGGAATAACAAGGAAAATAAACCATTACAACGCAGCTGAAACTCATAGACTAGAGGAGTGACAGATTAAGTATATGAAGGAACACAACAGAGAGCAGAGATTCACTAAGTGATCAAAGATACACGAGCATAAAGAGTAAGACAGAATAAGACAGCAATAAGTAAAAACCATCCAATGAAATCAGAATCTCAGTTACTGTTAAGAAGGGTTCAGGTTGAGAGGCTATCACCATGGGGCATCTGGTCAAAATGCATATGTCCAATAAGGAGACTTGAGTGAAAGATGAACAGGTTTATTCTTATAAGGATCAATAATGAGCAACAGAAAACACACATAGGATGTGTGAACATCAGTGCTGAAAGACAAAGAAAATAATATTAGAACAATAAACAAGTCAAATTAGATTTACTTTCTGAATGAAATAAGGATAAATAAAGTACTTAAGATAAATAAGAGGGGACTAGATAATAACTAAACACATATGTAAAAAACACCTTACCAGTGCTGCCGCCCCATGTGAAGATACAAACGTGAGTGCAATGGAGTGCTGTCTTAAATAAGGAGTGATCAGGTGAATTCTATCCAATTAATTAGTGACAGAGTGCAAATCGCAACCAATCAAGGGGGAGGGGAGAAAGGGAGAAACCAGGAAGTGTACTAAAGGAGGTGCGGTAGGAAAAGAGAGGAAGTGAAAGTAAACAAAATAGTGATCTTTACTACACCCGCCCCTTATTTCTAGTGAGAAATTAAAAAAAAGGAAGATCAACTAAGGACAGTTCAGGACGGCGGCCAGGAGGCCGACCCAACACAAGATCAGTTCAGGTGGGCGGCCGGGTGGAAGACTGTAAGGCCAGGACAGTTCAGGAGGACGGCCAAAAGGCCGACCCAACACAAACATCAACATCAAGGTGGGCAGCCGGGAGGAAGGCTGTAAGGCCAGGTAACTTCAGGAGGGCGTCCAGGAGGGCGGCCAGAAGGCCGACCAAACACAAATAGCAGTTCAGGAGGGCGGCCATGTAGCCGACCAGACAAAGACTTGGAACCAGTAGGAGGCCGGGCCTCCCACGGAAACACAGTAGTGGGCAGAGTCAGCAGGGTCTTTGATGAGGGCATAGGAGTCAGCAGGAACTTTGACAAGGACGTAGGAGTCAGCAGGACCTCTGACGTGGACGTAGGAGTCAGAAGGACCTCTGACGAGGACGTAGGAGTCAGCAGGACCTCTGAGGAGGGCTTAGAAGTCAGCAGGACCTTTGACGAGGGTGCAGGAGCCAGCAGGGTCTCTGACGAGGACGTAGGAGTCAGCAGGACCTCTGAAGAGGGCGCAGGAGCCAGCAGGGTCTCTGAGGAGGACGTAGGAGTCAACAGGACCTCTGAGGAGGGCTTAGGAGTCAGCAGGACGTCTGACAAGGACGTAGGAGTCAGCAGGACCTCTGACAAGGACGTAGGAGTCAGCAGGACCTCTGACACAGGCGTAGGAGCCAGCAGGGCCTTTTAGGAAGGCGCAGGAGTCAGCAGGACCTCATACGAGGGTGTAGGAGTCAGCAGGACCTCTGAGGATGGCTCAGGAGTCTGCGGAGTGGGTAGGGCCTCCCAAGGAAACATTGGAGTGGGCAGGACCTCCAACCGGGAAACGGGAGTGGGCAGGACCTCCGACCAGGAAACAGGAATTGGCGGGGCCTCCCACGGAGACACAAGAGTGGGCAGGAGCTCCAACTAGGAAACGGGAGTGGGCAGGACCCCCCATGGAGACACAGGAGTGGGCGGAGCCTTCCATAGAGACACTGTATATGGTTTCAATGATTTATTTTTGAAAGTTGTATGATTAATAACTCTATGGATTAAATCCATTACTGCCAGAATGAGATGCATCGGGAGGTAAATGGAGAACCTGACTCAATCTCATTGTTAAACATACATTACAATTTACGGCCTGGACTACATTTCAGTTTTACAGTCCTACCTTCTCTGACTTTGTCTGAAATCCCTTGATGTGAGATGGCTAAGCAGAAAGGGCTTAGTAGTTTCTACTGAAATAATTAATGCTGTCATTTTTTCTTAGGTGTCATTCTCATTTTTCCAGGCAGTGAGTGAAAGGTTTGCTGCAATAGCCAGATGTGACATGTCAATTATTGGTACATACCAAATAACAACCCTCTGCCCTCTTTGAACGCATCCATTGTGTGACAAATGGTCGTTAAGAAATAGGATAAAGCTTCAGGGACAATTTCCAACCATGATCATTTTCAATGTCCTGCACAATTGGTGTAAAGTTTGAGTGGGGAGACTTTTCCAAATGTAAAAAAAGTTGCACTTCAGAGCAACATCTTAAGCCCATTTTACATTGCCTTGAAAAACACAGGACTGCAACCCCCCCTTATGCCCTGCAGTCAATGTTTCAAAGGCAGAATAGAGGCTTGAAGTTATTCCGCTGCTGGGCCGTGATCTGAGGTAGTACAGAGGGGAAATGGTGCCACTGTTACAGCTGTGTGTGTGCACGGGGTGCAGGTTTGTCTAGCAGGTAGGTCTCATTCCCTGCGCTGTAGTCCTCGAAGAAGGCCTAAATAAATAGGCTTCCCTTTCTAATTAGCCCTGAGATAAGGTGAAACTAAATCAAAGCTGCCGAGCAGCTGATTAAAATAAACTAGATTAAAGGGAAGAACAAAGAAACTCACTAGAGCTGAGAGGCCACCAGGCCGTTTTTTATAAAGAAACTAAAAAGGCTGGGTCAACATTCCCAGTCCCAACAAACTATACTTCTAGAGCTGCGGGAAATATCAAGCCAGGCAAGTGGTGCTTGTGAAGAATCACACACTTCTAAAAGACCCAAGAAACACAGAGATAACCACTCACTATCTCTGAAGGTTAGACAATGGCCCTTTCGGAATAGCCACAGTTCAGTATGCAGTGCGGACTTTTCAGTAGGGAGTTTCAGTAGACTGAACTCTCGTGGTCATTCAGTAGGCATTTTTTGTGTCCACCTCAGTATACTGAACATTTCAGTATGGATACTAACTTCCGGGTTTTATGCAGTATGGATTGGATGCATGCTTTCAGGAAATGAATTGAATTTTACCACCCACAATGCTGTGCGAAATTAACCATAAAACGTCACTTCACGTGCGCCTCCAAATCAAAACAAACGAGCATGGATTAATTTAATACATTTTTAATCTAGAATTAAAGTACCTTCTAAAATCGCTCCTTTTAATTAACAACAAAAATGTAACAAATGTCTGCATTATTATAAAACCTTTCCCCCTCTATTTAAATAATGATTTCCATATATTTATGTATGCGTCTTTATTGCTTTATTTGACTATATATTCTGTATATAGTCTTTTGTACTTTCCTATATGTACTGTATGTTATTATTTAATCTGTTTTGTACTTGATTTACATTGTGATTTTGTTTTTGTTTACCTGAATGTATATGTGAATTACTCTTCTTTTTTTTTAAACGAGGGTGGAGGCGGCCAATTCGGGTAATGACGCCACTTCCACACTGAATGAATCAAACGAAGTAGGCACAAATATCTGCCTACTGTGCGTGCCTACTGAAAAGTAGGTACTAAAAGTATACAGCACAGATAGTAGGTACTGTCTACTGTCTACTGACAGATTGTGTAGGCACTTTGCAATTCGGATGCACCTAATGAGTCAGCACAGAGTGCTGCAACTCAAGGGAATATATAAGTTTAACACACCTGCATCCAATTTTTCTATGGAAACACATTTCAAATGCTTTTGCTTTAGGAATAAAAACATGGACAACAAGACACATGTTTAATACTTTATTTACAACTGTTCACCTTCTCTACCAATCCTGTAACTGGCATACAAAGTCCAACAATACAGAATGATGAAGGGGGAAAAAGGAACACCCAGACAGATTGATATTTAGATAAAATTACACTTAAAGCTAGGGTTGGTAATTTTCGAAAACTAGCATGATTTTGAAAGTAGCATTCTCTCCATGCTCCATCTTCACCCACCCCGTCCCCTCTGTGCTCACTCAAAAGCCGCGCCCCCTCACTTACATGCACTAGCGCCATTGGTCCAGAAGCGGATTTCAGCTCATGCTTTGAGTGTGGGCTCTTGCATGCATGGGGTAGAGAACGAGCAGGGAGACAGGGACGCATGATTGGTTTATAAAACTCGAACCGAGTGCAGACATTGGTTGAAGTTTTTACGTGTTTACAAGTGCTACAGATGACGGATTTTCTTTGTTTCTTTTTCAGAGCACATGAGTTATTAATTTCTGTCAGGACCTAAAGACAGTTTCAACTAAATTCTTAAAAAGTGTATCTGGAGGAAATTATCTACCCTGCCTTTAAATAAATAATCCCATTAAAGCATAGAAACAAAATATAAATATATGAATGATTGTAAGATAATATAAGAATACTTTAAAACATCTCAATCGCATTATTTTGAAAAGGAACTTTTTTTTCTTTTTGTTTAAATTAAAAAGTTCATTATTGTAAAGTTTTTATAAAAGTAGTTTTATTCAAAGCAGTTTCTTCTGAGCGACTTTGTTTCTTAATACATAAACATATGATGTTGGGAATAGTTAGACACTAAAAACAGTGTGTTTGTATGTATTATTATTTTTTAATCGATAAAAAGAAATCACTTACATGTAGAAAATGATAAAAAATCTAATTCCATTAAAAAATATAACAAAATCTTAATGCAAGTGTGAACCTCTTATTTTGAAAGTCATTGCTCCAACCAGGTGTAGAGATGCAAGGTCAGAGTTATGATGATAAAACTGAAACAGCTCACGTGTATCATGTTACTCTAATGTCTCAGGTTTATTCTATTTTTTTGAGTCAGGTAACGAGCATGATAACATTCTTAAAATAACTTTCCTTATTTCTGGTAGCTTCAGGCCATAGACGAGAGGATTCACAAGGGGAGGAATGAAAACAAACTCAAGTGATAAAAAAACAGCCAGAAACGGATTCAGCTCCTCTAGATTCGTTCTACTGAGGGCAATATCACAAAACACAGTGATGGAATAGTTGACAAACGTGACAATGTGTGGCAGACAGCTCTGTATGACTTTGCTCTTGAACTCTGAGGAGCGTTTCTGACAGAGGAGGAAAATTCGTACATATGTGTACAAGACAAAAGCCAGAGGCAGAAAGACGGTGCTGGTCGTCACAAGCATACCAACGAGGTTATTAAGCACTGTGGAGACACACGACAGTTTCACAATAGACCAGTTTGCACAAAACACCTTTTGTATCTTATTTCCACACAATGGAAGTCTAGAAGCCATATAAACACAGGCAAAAACAGCCAAGGCAGGATAGATCCATGCCAAGAAAATCAGTATGGAGACCACCTTTGAGGTTATTTTGGTGTGGTAATGTAAAGGTTGACAAACAGCAACATAGCGGTCATATGCCATAATGCCTAAAAGGGTGAGCTCATAGGAAGCATAAGTGTAAATGACATATACCTGAGTGAAACAAGCTGGTCGTGAGATCAGATGACTGTCAGACAAAAGGTCACTCAGAAATTGGAAGAAGAAGCCAGCGGAGCCGTACAGAGAGTTAAGAGACAGACACATGATGAAAATATACATGGGCTCATGTAGAGTCTTCTCAAGGGTTATTACGACAACAATGACAAGATTTGCTGAGATGATGAAAGCACACAACAGCAAACACAAGACGAATGTTGGGTAGCGGTAGTTGCCTATGTTCACAAACATGGTAAGGTTAAAGTAAGGGGGATTAGTATTGTTTTCCATCTAAAATGTACACATTAACAGAGATAGTTTGAGGAATGACAAGTTTTAACGCTGGAGTCTGTAAACCATTACAATGCAGCTGAAACTCATAGACTAGAGGAGTGACAGATTAAGTATATGAAGGAACACAACAGAGAGCAGAGATTCACTAAGTGCTAAAAGAGACACAAGCATAAAGAGTAATACAGAATAAGACAGCAATAAGTAAAAACCATCCAATGAAATCAGAATCTCAGTTACTGTTAAAAAGGGTTCAGGTTGAGAGGCTATCACCATGGGGCATCTGGTCAAAATGCATATGTCCAATAAGGATACTTGAGTGAAAGATCAACAGGTTTATTCTTATAAGGATCAATAATGAGCAACAGAAAACACACATAGGATGTTTGAACATCAGTGCTGAAAGACAAAGAAAATAATATTAGAACAATAAACAAGTCAAATTACATTTACTTTCTGAATGAAATAAGGATAAATAAAGTACTTAAGATAAATGAGAGGGGACTAGATAATAACTAAACACAGAAGTAAAAAACACCTTACCAGTGCTGCCGCCCCATGTGAAGATACAAACGTGAGTGCAATGGAGTGCTGTCTTAAATAAGGATTGATCAGGTGAATTCTATCCAACTAATTAGTGACAGAGTGCAAATCGCAACCATTCATGGGGGAGGGGAGAAAGGGAGAAACCAGGAAGTGTACTAAAGGAGGTGCGGTAGGAAAAGAGAGGAAGTGAAAGTAAACAAAATAGTGATCTTTACTACACCCGCCCCTTATTTCTAGTGAGAAATTTAAAAAAAGGAAGATCAACTAAGGACAGTTCAGGACGGCGGCCAGGAGGCCGACCCAACACAAGATCAGTTCAGGTGGGCGGCCGGGAGGAAGGCTGTAAGGCCAGGACAGTTCAGGAGGACGGCCATAAGGCCGACCCAACACAAACATCAATTCAGGTGGGCGGCCGGGAGGAAGGCCGTAAGGCCAGGTAACTTCAGGAGGGTGGCCAGAAGGCCGACCAAACACAAATAGCAGTTCAGGAGGGCGGCCATGTGGCCGACCAGACAAAGACTTGGAACCAGTAGGAGGCCGGGCCTCCCACGGAAACACAGTAGTGGGCAGAGTCAGCAGGGTCTTTGATGAGGGCATAGGAGTCAGCAGGAACTTTGACAAGGACGTAGGAGTCAGCAGGACCTCTGACCAGGACGTAGGAGTCAGAAGGAGCTCTGACCAGGACGTAGGAGTCAGCAGGACCTCTGAGGAGGGCTTAGAAGTCAGCAGGACCTTTGACGAGGGTGCAGGTGCCAGCATGGTCTCTGACGAGGACGTAGGAGTCAGCAGGACCTCTGAGGAGGGCTTAGGAGTCAGCAGGACCTATGACAAGGACGTAGGAGTCAGCAGGACCTCTGACACAGGTGTAGGAGTCAGCAGGACCTCTGAGGATGGCTCAGGAGTCTGCGGAGTGGGCAGGGCCTCCCAAGGAAAAATTGGAGTGGGCGGGGCCTCCGACGAGGAAACAGGAGTTGGTGAGGCCTCCCACTGAGACACGAGAGTGGGCAGGACCTCCGACCAGGAAACAGGAATTGGCGGGGCCTCCCACGGAGACACGAGAGTGGGCAGGAGCTCCAACCAGGAAACAGGACTTGGCAGGACCCCCCATGGAGACACAGGAGTGGGCGGAGCCTTCCATAGAGACACTGTATATGGTTTCAATGATTTATTTTTGAAAGTTGTATGATTAATAACTCTATGGATTAAATCCATTACTGCCAGAATGAGATGCATTGGGAGGTAAATGGAGAACCTGACTCAATCTCATTGTTAAACATACATTACAATTTACGGCCTGGACTACATTTCAGTTTTACAGTCTGACTTTGTCTGAAATCCCTTGATGTGAGATGGCTAAGCAGAAAGGGCTTAGTAGTTTCTACTGAAATAATTAATGCTGTCATTTTTTCTTAGGTGTCATTCTCATTTTTCCAGGCAGTGAGTGAAAGGTTTGCTGCAATAGCCAGATGTGACATGTCAATTATTGGTACATACCAAATAACAACCCTCTGCCCTCTTTGAACGCATCCATTGTGTGACAAATGGTCGTTAAGAAATAGGATAAAGCTTCAGGGACAATTTCCAACCATGATCATTTTCAATGTCCTGCACAATTGGTGTAAAGTTTGAGTGGGGAGACTTTTCCAAATGTAAAAAAAGTTGCACTTCAGAGCAACATCTTAAGCCCATTTTACATTGCCTTGAAAAACACAGGACTGCAACCCCCCCTTATGCCCTGCAGTCAATGTTTCAAAGGCAGAATAGAGGCTTGAAGTTATTCCGCTGGGCCGTGATCTGAGGTAGTACAGAGGGGAAATGGTGCCACTGTTACAGCTGTGTGTGTGCACGGGGTGCAGGTTTGTCTAGCAGGTAGGTCTCATTCCCTGCGCTGTAGTCCTCGAAGAAGGCCGCTCAGGTTTGACTCCAAGCTACAGCTACTTTACCGCATGTCATACCCAAATCTCTTCTCCCTCTCTGTTCACTATCCTGTCCTCGAGATGAAGGCACAAAAAGCCCCCCTCAAAAAAATTGGGTGTGTACGATACGATACAATACGATACAATACGATACGATATGATACTATACGATTCCCACTTTCACTGGGTTGGTGACTTTTTACAGCAGCAAATGTATTTATATTTGGCTGAAAATCAATACCCTGTAATTCTCTACAAGTAAAATGTCGCTCAATCCAATATTGTTACTCGTGTTACATCAAGATGTTATTTTTCTCTACAAAAACAGAGCTTTGTGTCACAGAGAAATACCTTCATTACACAGACAACACTTGAATATCTCAAGTCTTATCTTATAATACCTTGCAGTCAAACTCACAGTCTTCCTTATTGCCCACTATCTGCCAAGGCATCCCTTGTGTATCTTCACTAGGTGTTGAAAAAACAGAACTTGGGTTAAAAGAGTCACTGCATACAGACTTGAAATAAGTTTTTCTTGAAATAATAAAATATTAAAAGACATTCGTTGTGAAAGATACGGGTTTAGCTCAGTGCCTCTGATGCAATATTTGATGATGTTCAGACTAATGAGAGCCCATGGGACGGGAAGCTGTATACTGTACTTTCTGAAGGATAATAATGTCGAATCATTAAGTTGGATATGGTCAACAGGTCATTATCTCCACTATCCCTGGAGTGCAATTAGACACACTTTGCCACCCTGGAGGAGCACCATGGGTACCAAACCAAAACAAAGATGTTTTTCAGTCTACGAAATGGTCAAGAGAAAACAAACACCCAGCAGTAGGTGCAGTCAGTGTTTAACAAAGACAGAGGGAAGACTGACCCGCTGACCCTGCACATACAGTACAGACTTTTATTACTGAGCCCTATAGGGGTTTTTTTTCCATTCAAAGTGACCTTCATTTCTAGGACATTACTGTGACCAGTTTCATCTGAATCAAGCTGGATGATAGCCCAGATTTGAAATAAACCATGGCACCATACAGTATATGGGGATGATTAGCTGTTTGAAAGAGTAATCCCATTTCAGGTTTCCTCCAGTGTTTTGTAAGCATGGCATGTCACCACGCGGTGATTGATCTCCTTCCAGGCCATCATTTTTTTGCCCTCCTGTCCTGAGTGGTGTTCAGTACTTCATTTCATTATCATTGGCTGTAAAAAATAAACTTAAAGCTCCTGTGTGGAGTTTTTAGCTGGTTATGAAACAGACTGAAATTATTAAAGATGCCTCTTCATGACTTGCAAAAGACAATCAACAACAAGATTTTCTATTTCTGTGATGTCATTTTTACTGCCTGAAGCTGCTGTCATGAGGTAGGTGGCAAATGAGATATTTTATAGTACCCTGAAAAAAATGTGCCTTTTAGTTCACATTTTTTACACAAAATCGACACAAAGGATACATTTTTGAATATCACAAGCTAACATTACCTACCTGCCTTTAGTAGCCAGGGGGTAGTTAGAGAGATACTTCCTTTGTAAAACTGAGGGATAATGTCAAGGACAATAGAAAAAAAAGGTTAAAGGCCCTAAACAGACTATAGCCCCGTTTCGACCGGAGGAACTATCCCCCAGAACTATGGTCTTTTTGAGGAACTACGTGCGTTTCCACCAGATCTACCAGGGTAGAAATGTAGTTCTGGGGTGGAAGTTTACCCCTAAAAAAGACCCTGCTAGGGGTTATGTACTTTCTGAAGGTCCAGGGACTTTTGACAATAGGGCATGCAGCCCCTGCAGAGCTGAATAGCTCTGATTGGTCAGTCACAGCAGGGTGTTAGATCACCCACTGTGTTTGAAAGACTGCAGCTGAGAGCCCATTGTTTTTACTCTACCTTTATTTTAATCAAAGTTTGACTGTTACAATTATGAAAAGGTCCAAACACATTAGATTAGACTAAGTATGACTTTAAGAACAAATTAACTGAACTAAAAATAAAAATGAATAGAAAAGCAAACAACAGAAGAGTCAGAGGTTTAATCTGGATTTAAAACCTTTATAGTTTTTTCAATCTCTTAAACTTGTTTAGTTTTTATTGAAGTGTATTTTAAGTTATTCACTCATGCATGGAGATAAAACAACTTGGTTTGACTTCTACAGAAATAATCTAACTTTATGTTTGTATAAAATAACGAGGGACTTTTTCTTTTTTTATTCTCCATTAAAAAAACATCTTTAAATAAAATAAATTCTGACTTGGGTGACTACAAATATTTTTCAGAAATACAATTTCAAAATGATCCTACACAGATCTTGTGTATTCACAATAAAAAAATCAGATGTTCTAAAGTTTAAATGTCAAAATCATAAAAAATACTTTACCCTAATATTAACTTTAAGAAATTCATTGCAGGGGTTAAAATCATTTCTCTTCCTAAAAGGTGTGTCTTGGTGAAATGAGGGGATTGAGGTATCCAGTGTTCATTCTTCTAACATTTTGATTAGAGTCCTCTTTCCTTTAATGACACTAAACACAGCACTCATCTTCTTTCCATTGTTAATCAATGAAGTCATTTGCAAAGAAATACAGCCTGATTTGCATAAACTGCCCAGAACTTCAGGCAGCGTTGGAAACGCAGACAACCATTGGCCACAGGAACCTTTTAGTTCCTTGAAGAGAAGTCCCTGAACCTTTTAGTTCTGGGGGCCTTTGGTCGAAACGGGGCTTATAACTCGCCTGTCATTATCCAACTTCAGAAAGTTCAGTACTAGTGTTCTTTGACATCAATTTTGGTAGTCTCTCTGGTTTTCCCAATACAACACTAGTCAAATGGTCAGGTTTGTTGGATTTAAGCTAACAAAGACAAGATGGTTCAGAAAACACCTTGGGATAGTTTGGTGTTTGTTTGTTTACTTCTGGTTTCCACACAGGAATTAAACCGGTCATTCTACTAAAATCTCAAAGCTGCTTCTCTGAGCATCAAATATTGACATGTGTAAGTTTAGATCACATTCAGTTGTGACCTCAGTGTGTCTCATGCAGCTCCCCACCCTATCCTAAAGCTCTTTAGAGCTTTGGCCAACTGACACTTGACAGAAATAGACTGAAGGCAGGACAATGAGATTTCAGTGCAGATTATTTCCTAAAAAACTAAACCCAGAGATAAAACAAGATTAGTATCTGCATAAATCATCCTTACCTATCCTTCCACCTTCGATCCCCTCAATTCCCAATTAAATAAATACAATCAAAAGTCTAAAAAAAGCAAATCTGTCAACTTTTTTTGCTTTGTTTATTTTACAGTTCCTGCATGACCATTATTTACAACCATGTATCAGTATGAGGTTTCTTTTCAGCCATCATACAAAATACAATAATTTAAAACAATATAGACTGTTCAAACAAATTCCACAGTCATGTATTAAGTAGTGACTTAAAAGGCATAGACAGAAGCAAACTTCTTATAAAAGCCTATCTTAACAATCTAAGATTTAAAAAACATTAAATATTAAATATGTGTACAGCACCTTATAACAAGACAAAAACTGTTATTAAGAACAAATTCAAATAGAGAAAAGCTGGAAGAAGCACCTGAATCTGTATGTGGGGGTCACTATAAAGTGATTGAGGAAGTATACTCTTGTATCTGCAATGCTACAACATGTGACTCATGAAGTAACTGAAGTCTATTCTGTGTTATGATCGACAAAGAACTTAAATATTATGTTGTGTTTTCTGGTCAGACAACTTATTGGTGTACCTGCAGAACCACAGTTTCTAAGATTTGTTTCATTTGTTCAAACATTAAGCCATTGCTATGCTAATACGGTAAAATACACTCAGCTGAAGTCTCTGCCCATGAAAGGGTTAAGCCAGAGAACCCGCCTTTGTTACATATTGTCAACTAATCTGCAGCTGAGTTGTAAGGACTCCTGCCGTGAGAGACAGCTCTCAACCAGAAAGAAAATCTGTCTTGATTGCATTTGGTTGCTTTTTTAAAAAGTTGTATGTTTGTTAGGGGATATTTGACTGCTGCTTGATGTACCCTATAACTCTTAAACTGAAAAACTAGACCTGTGGAAGAAGGTCTAGGGTCATATGCAGGCAGGAGTGCAGAGCTCGAGAATGTTCAGACAGAAAACTGCGTTTACAATGGAAACAGCAAGAAGATAAGAAGATAAAATACAACTAAAGAGGCTAAAAAACAAACAACAAAGGAAAACAAGAAAGGACACTATTTTCATTTCCAGAGCAGAAGTCAGGGAAGTCCAATTCAGAGAGACAGAAGAGAAAGAAAAGATTTACGGATTAACATCACCATGACGTACCGACTGTTCGAGGGGAAGGAGCATGCGTCCATCTACCAACAGTATCGCTTTACTCCTCCAGAAGAGATGAAGGACATTATTCTTCAGTACCTAGATAGAAAGGTAAGCCATGACCAAACATGTATACTGTTTTCACAGTGATTACAGGGCTTTTACATTCTACCTACTCAGTGAACTAAAGTTGACAAGGCCAAACATTTACATTTTGAGTAGTATTCATGTGTGCTGACATCCTCAGAAGGGACAGCCACATGTGCTGGCTGTGGATCTTGGATGTGGGACAGGTCAGAATTCCCGGCTGCTGGCACCACATTTCCAGGAAGTGGTGGGCATTGACATCAGTGAGTGTCAGCTGGAGGAGGCCAGATGTGTACCAGGACACTCAAACATTACATACAGGTAGGAGTGTACTGTATGAGTTTGTCTGCACGTCAAAGCAATGCTTTAAAATGATATTGATGATGAAATGATAAAGTGACCTGTGACCTGTTTGTTGAACCTGCAGGAAGGGGACGGCAGAGGAGCTTCCTTTTCCTGATGGCTCTGTGGACCTGCTGACAGCAGCGTCAGCAGCTCATTGGTTTGATCGGTCGAGGTTTCTGGCTGAAGCGAGTCGAGTTTTAAAACCTAAAGGTTGCGTGGCTCTGCTGGGCTTCAGTGACACCATCACCAGACTTCACTTCCAGGACTGTGGAGACAGACTCAGTCATATCTATGAGGAGGTGGGTGCAGACTTTCAAATGTATGGGAGTGATGTTAAACCTTGACACAGAGTCACTAATCTGACTAACTACCAGAAGTTGACAAGATGCCATTACTGCGGTGGCGTCTCCCTACAACATCTGTGGATTTGAATGCAAGTTGTCCCGAGATGTTAACAATTTTCTTTCCCCATACCTATGTACCTTAATCTGACAACGATGTAAAGGACATCGGGAAGGACCTGTGGAGCTCTCACCTAATCTGACAGTCATTACAAACTTTACATCAGAAAAAAAAAGTGCACAATACACAAGCGTTTACTCAATGAGGAGTCCCCCAGTATGACACCACATACTTTAGATTCACTGGCTCAGCAGAGGAGAAAGGATATTCTTCAGACGAGGATCAAGAACATCATAACAATCAGTAATCTTGCCCTCTGTGAGTGGGATGTAGATATTTGTTCATCACCTGGGGATTTATGAAATGATCTTGTACATAAGGTTCCTCCACCAGTATCATTATCAGGTAAAGAGCGGCATGTTCATTTCATTTCAAACCTTTATTTATTCTCGAAAGGACATTGAGGTTTCCCTCATGTCCAATGCCGTCGAATATGAATATGTGCTCAGTCCAATGTCCATTAAATATTTTTTTAAATATTCCACATTGCAACCAGACTTCGATGGTTAAATGCAGCTGTTAATTGACTAAGCTAACTAGCTAGAATAATGTAATATTACACAGCACTTCATCACTAATACCATATGAGGTGGATTATTGTGTTTTTTTATTTCATTTCTCTATAATGTAATCAGGCTGTTGTTGTAACTGATGCCTGATAGACTTCTAAAAATCAGAATAATGTTAAGATTAAGGTACCTTCAACAACAGCCGTCCAACATTTTTAATCCAACTATCTACACTGCTGTCACAGTCAGCATACAGCTGCGGATGTAGAGTTGCCACTGCAGAGTTGGCAGCTGCATTACAGTATAACTATTGACTAAGCATTGGGACCCAGGACATTTTTCAACATTTTTGGGAAAGAAGCGTTATTTTCTTTCAATTTGCATCATGTAGAGCAGGAGTCAGGACAAGGTTAGCTTAGCCTAGCATAAAGACTGAAGGCAGGAGAAAAGACTAATGCTGCATTCATTTGCTCCTCTGATGGTCCCAGTGTCCGAGTTGGGAAGTTATTCCCCCGACTTCAGTGTGTTCACGTGATTTGAGTTTGGAAAGTATGAATGTTGTAACAACGACAAAAACCAGCGTGGATGCTACAAAGAAGATCTTTGGAATGTCGATGTTACAAGAAATGTTGATGTGCAATACATGAATTAATAAAAAGTATCTTATGGGAAAGCATCATTTAGTTACTATGCAACAAACAGCTGGAATAAACTTCCTGAAGATTTAAGACTTTCCCCAACTCTGACCACTTTTAAAACAAGACTCAAAACTTTTATGTTCACCTTAGCCTTCTGCTAAATTTTACCCACATTGCACTTTTAACTTCTGCCTTTAATTAAACAATTTTAATAAGATTTTAATCTTCTGCACTGTAACTTTTAATTCTTTTTATATTTATAATTTTATTTGAATTGTTTTTACTAGAACATATTTTCAGATTTAATAATTTCAGTGATTTTTAAATTTTCTATTTTAATACATTCCTTGGCATTTACTGTATCTGAAGTAAGATTTAAGCCTTAATCTTACGGAAATCCTAAGTACTGGATTGTCCGGTTTGGCGTACAACCATAAAAATACGCATCCTGCAAAGACGTTTACAGGATTCAGGGAAAATCTCACGTGAGTCTTTCAAACACAAGTATGGGGTCTGAAAGTAGTAAAAGTGCCAAGGAATGTATTGATATAAATTATGATTGTTTGGATGAGTCAAGAGTCTTTGTTTTTAGACAAACATACATTTGGGACTGAACTTGGCATTTTGAAGTAAGATTTAAGCCTTAATCTTACGGAAATCCTAAGTACTGGATTGTCTGGGTTGGCGTACAACCATAAAAATACGCATCCTGCAAAGACGTTTACAGGATTCAGGGAAAATCTCACGTGAGTCTTTCAAACACAAGTACGGGGTCTGAAAGTAGTAAAAATGCCAAGGAATGTCCTCCAAAATTTCCAAAATTTCTATTGTTAATATGTTTTTATTCTCTGTTTTTTAATTTGTCTTTTAATTCTTCCAATTTATTTCACTTTATTGTATGACCTGTTATGATGTGAAGCACTTTGAGTCTGCCTTGTGTATGAAAAGCGCTATACAAATAAACTTGCCTTGCCTTGCCTTGCCTTAACATTAATAAAACATATTTCCTCCCCAAATGTTATGCCGAGGTCAAGTTGGCAAGTCGAGCACCTAATTCTTTCCCAAGCAATTATTTTTTTCCGTTGTGTCCGACACCACATGAATGCATGGTTTGTTTGGCCCTGTTGAAATTTAAAAGACTCACATTTACACCTGTCATACATTAACAGAAATATAAAACCTTTTTCCCCCCTTGGTGAATCCCAGGCACTTGTTGTCATACGGTTGTCAGATTAACTACTAGCATATCTGTATTGAGAACTGTGTTCCAAATGTTTGCCCACTAACCCATGGAAACAAATACATGCAATATAAGTACAATACATAATTAACTAGTATTACATAACTGTACATTAACTTTTAGGTGAAGCAGGCTCTGTTGCCATACACTACCAATCCAGTGGCTGCATGTGAGGGAAAGCTGGAAGAGCTCTACTCAGCCATCCCTTTTCCTGACAAAGAGAGGTAAGAATAAAATGTCTATTGACACAGACCGTTCTTATCAAGCAGCTTGAACAGTGGCCCAGTGTGTCAAAATATAAAGCTGTACCCTTGTACTGTCCTTACAGTCTGTTTAAGCAAAATTCAGGATTCAAAGATTCAATGATCCAAAGTCTTTATTGTGATTGTGCAAAACAACAAAAGAGTGAAGCATCTCCCTCAGCTGCAGAATAGATCAAAACTGATTTAAGCAACAGGATAAATAAGAAAAATAAGTAAATCGCACTATAATGGAGTAAAGAAAAAGAATAAATGGATATAAAAATAACAGACACACATTAACACACAGTGCAAAGTACAGTGGTTGTAATAGTTCTATCTGTAGCTTTATTACCAGAGATCTGTAGCTGATATAGTTTATCGTCCTGTAGTGCAAAAGTCTGCTTTTCCATGCACCAGCATATTGTTTTAATGCACTGTCAAAGTTAGGTATTTTTGTACGAGAGTGCAAAGGTCTGCTTTGGTTTGCATAACTTGGTGGTGTGAGGTAACATGAGGTAGCACAATCTGGTGTAAGTAACATCATTCTTGTAAATATGTATGTGTTGAAGTTGCATAGTTACATAATTCAGTTAAGTAACTAAGGTACATTAATACTAACTTAAACCCAAACTATGACCTTCTTTATAAAACTGACACAGTTTGATTCCAAGACATTACAAAAAATAGGACCATTTCAGAAATTAACCAGATTTATATTATTGTTGCACATCAACAACAATTCTCAAGCTTTATTTTGAAAGCCTATTTGGTCATTTCTTGTATATAACCACTTTATTGCTTGATTTTTAAAATCTAACAGATGGAGATTTATTAATGCCAACTTTTCTGTGAAGTCCTGCATGTACAACACTGACCTTGACTTTGGAGCTATGTGGCCATATTAGATTGGAAAAGTTTGTCTGCAATATTTCAGAGAAAACACAAAAACACAGTTTTGATACTTTGCTCCCACCTTGCCCTTTATCAGTGAAAGCCAGACAAAAAGGGGCTGAAATCTGGATCTCGCCTTGTTCATAAATATATTACTGTGTCACTGTATTATTTTCTTAGTTATACTTTCTAACTTGTTGATATCGTGAATCAACAGGATTGAGTGTATTCGAGTGAATATGCCACTCTCCTTGAGGAACCTGCTGGGTTTCATTGAGTCCTTCTCCATGTTCCAAGCTTACAAGAAGAAAGATCCTCAGAGGGCTCGAGACCTGCTGCTCAACGCTCAGAAGAGGTTATCTATCCACACACATTTTTCTTCAGTTGTTTCATTTCACAAATTCACTTCTTAGTCACTCTGAGTAACCAATCACTGCTCTGACTTACAGGTTTCTGGAGGAGATGGGAGTTACGTCTCCTGACACTGAAATAGGGCTGGAGCTCGGGTATTTCTGTGTCTTGGCATCAAAACCACAATAATCAAGTAATGAGAGTGAATCTCAGAGATATTGTAATTTACAGTATGATGTCTTGTGTAATGCAAGGAGAGTCAGTCAACTTATAATTTGCTGCAATTGTAATACTTCACACACTTATTTTTGTCATAAGCAATCATTTTTGGACTACTTTGTTGTCTGTCAATAGAACCTGTACTCATAACTCTTTTTAAGGCCTGACCGATATGAGATTTTTGGGGCCGATGTCGATATAAGGGAGAGAAAAAATTTGATACCGATGTTTTGGCCGATATGTTTCTTAGATCTATGTTTGATCTGTAGAATTAGATAGATATAGATATAAACATGTATTGCGTTAATCACTCAAATGCAGTAATCAAACACTTGTGGAAAAGATATATAAGGAAGACGAGATGGTAACTCAAATGGAAAGAAATTGCGCATGTACGTTCATCACCGCTTGACACTCTGGGGAGTGATGATGCTTGTTGTAATCATATAGCACACTCTAGCAGTGAAAGAGAACTGCTAGTTAAATATAACTCAAATAAAATGCTATTTGAGTGTTAAATAAATCCAGTAATATTGTCATGCAATAAAATTACAGAATGTACATTACCACTACAGATAGTCACTGGATATGTTAATATCGGCCGATATTATCGGCTGGGCGATTAGTCGGTTGTGCTCTTCTTTTTATTGAACTCATTCTACTCTATCTACTCTATTTTCTTTGTCATAAAGAGTATGTTTTATTTCTCACTGATTCTACCTCTCAAATATCCAGCTGATTCCCTGCAGACTTTAATGCACACTGCGAGGTTATATAACTGGAAAAATAAATTTGACCAGGCCTTAGACTGTGTTTTCACAGAAGGGGAGCTCAGATGCTTTGGTTTGTATGAGAAGTGTTTTTGAGAGAAAGATCTTCGTGGCGGTGGCACAGCTGGTGACCCATATACTTGTTTTAACTGCTTCAGTGCCCCTCCTTTATTCTCTTCTCGTTCTCAGAAGGTCAAATCAAGCTTTGACCTGCTGACAGGTCATATTAAACCCGTTAGATGCATTTTAAATGGAGCTGAAGTAACTTTAGATCAGCGTACAGATTTTCATAAAAAAGTTAAAGGGACACAAATATGTAGTTTTTTTAAGTAATTATTTCACAACAATCTGCATTTTTAATCTTTGTAATAAAGTAAGGAGAAAAATAATGTGCATTGAATCAATTCATAGTTTTCACATGACTTCACACACACATTAATGGAACCACCCCCAAGGTGCAAAAAAGGCTTCCTACTGCCAATATTATTATTTTAAAAAATAATGAACATTAACTTTCTCCAACATGCATATCTAAGTGAATGGGGATGTCTCATGATTTTTTAATTTTCTGTGATATAAGTTTGGCAATGTTAGCTGGTTTATATTCATCTATGTTGGTACAAGGTCTCCCTGTCACTATCACTGCATTCAGTAAAATGGTAAATGGACTTGAGCCCATATGGCACTTTTTTAGTCTTTTAACGACTCAAAGCGCTTTTACATCGCAGATCACACCTTCACACAGAGATGGCAGAGGTTCCTACTGTATATAAAGTGTCCATCTGCATTAATTAATCCATTCATACACAATCATACACCGCAGATGAAACAGCGGGAGCAACTTGGGGTTCAGTGTCTTGCCCAAGGACACATCGGACAAGGGCTGCAGGAGCTAGGGATAGATGTCTCTCCCATGTGGAATTTCCAGCTCCTCTCTCCATTTTGTCTTTTTATACCATTTATGTTTGTCGTGATGATGTATATATTGCATGCATGGTTTGTCCTGGTGGATATACCAATGAATTATCTTCTTTGTCCTATTTTCAAAATGTGTCTATGTTTTAAAGACAACCCACAATGATGCAAATACAAAATCAATAGTGTCCCTCAAATCAATTTAGCCAAAGACATGAGTCTGTTTCTTTAATGAAGTTGGAATAGAAAGCAGATATTTGTGTGGAAATGAAGAAGAATCAGACAAACGCTGTCAGAAAAATAAACTCTGAAGTAAAACCTATAAAGCAACAATGTGTTTGTAGTTCTTTACTCCCTGCTGGGCTTGTACCTTACCCAAATCACCTTCTCAGTGTTTCTATTCCTTTTGACAAACACACATACCAACAAATGACCCATAAACTGAACCTTTACACAGACTTTAAGCTGGACCTTTGTTCCTTTTAACATAAGCATTAGGATTACTTTCAAACATAGCATGTTTTTCTATAATGTGCAGAAAAGAAGGTCAAAACGTTTTCTGTATTGTATATAAAAAAGGGTTTGTCCCTTTAAAGGCCCTCATTGTCAAACATACCACGTAGCAGTGGAAGTAGTGGGACCTCCCGTTTCCCAGGCACCCCACTCTTTCCCCCCTTTGTGAGGGGATATGTGTGTGTGCTGATGCAGAAAGCAGGCAGAAAGGAAAACAGTCTAGCTGACGTGGAAGGTTGCTAATTTTGTCCAGAAAAAAAGGTATAACTATATAGCTTACTTTATGTTAGATCAGCTACTCAGAGAGGAATCACGTAGCTATGACTTACCGCCTGTTTGAAGGCAAAGAGCATGCTTCTTCCTACTGGAAATACAGGATCTCTCCATCGGATCATCTCATACAACAGGTGCTTGCCTTCCTGGAAAAACAGGTAGGTACAGTTTGAATACTGATAGTGGCTTCTGCATATTTAATTCAAAAATGAACCATTTATGAGGCTCAATGTGAATGACTACTCACTGTAAAGCAATGCCATCTGTGAAATATTTTGTCAGAAAGGGGGTCCCTATGAGTTGGCTGTGGATGTGGGTTGTGGCTCAGGACAGGGCACGGTGCTGCTGGCTAAACACTTTGCCTCCGTGGTGGGGACTGACGTTAGTCCTGCCCAGATAGAAATGGCTTTGCAGCATGCCAAGGAACCAAATGTTACATATCGGTAAGCTGACCAATACTTTTTCCTTTTGCTTTAACTCTAACTCCATGAGCTTCGCTGGTTTAAAAGAGGGTTTGTGAGATCAATCAAGTAGGCTATAGCAAAATGCACGACAACAAACATCACATAATCCGTTCAGTCCTTTAAGTCTAGTAAGCCACTTAGTTAAATATGGGCCAATAGGAACAATGTGACCTTTGTCTAGTGAAAGTCCCACACTCAAAGCATGAGCTGAGGTCTGCTTCTGGACCAATGGCGCTTGTGCATGTAAGTGAGGGGCGTGGCTTTTGAGGGAGCACAGAGGGGAGGGGGTGGGTGCAGACGGAGCACTGAGGGAATGCTACTTTCAAAATCATGCTAGTTTTCGAAAATGACCAACCCTGCCTTTAAGTCATTATCTAGAATATTACAATGAATGCAGTAACTTGTAAAATAATTTAAGAACTTTCCACGTTTGAGTCACTATTTAAAATGGTAAAATTCCCTAAACTTGATGCTGTCTGCAGCTGGCTCCTTGATGGACATCATGCAGATTGTATGCTCATGTTTGAGTTGAAAAAAGCTTGATGCTCAAACTTCTGCTTTGCTGTTCCTCTGAATCACCAGGATTTTGACTTTGCTGTTGCTTCTGTTTCATGTTTAGACATTGTGTGGCAGAGGAGCTTCCATTTGCTGACAGCTCAGTGGATTTGATGACAGCCATGTCTGCCTTCCACTGGTTTGACCGACCACGCTTTCTCAAGGAGGCCCACAGAGTACTGAAGCCCCATGGCTGCTTGGCGCTGCTTAACTACACAATTGACATGGAGCTCAGCTACCCTGACTGCTGCTCACAGACACTCAACGATATCTGCAAAGAGGTGATGACAAAAATGTTCACCTGAAAGAGGTTATAATGAATGTGTGCTCTCAGCCACAGGTGCAAAAATAGATGGTTATACATGTATATTGTCAACAGGGGCAATTTAAGGTTTAGAAATGTAGGGGTGCTCAGCTCCTAAAGAGATGGTGACATGTAGTTCTCAAGTGTTTAGTGCTCCTGCTAAAACACTGAATTCACTGAACAGCAAGAGTATTAATAATAGTGAGTAACATGCCTTTTACATTAAAATGAAATATGACATATGCTGATTTGGATTGCATTTTGCATATCATCGTCATTGTCATGTTGCTAGCATCATTAGGATTTTCCCTAAATGTTTACCCGCCTTCCACAGATCAGTGGTTCCAGTGAAAGTAAAGTCTGCTTACATTATCACAGTACCAAGACACAACTTTGAGATACACATTTGTTATTTATTTTAATGTATATCTTTTTTTGTATTCCTGAGGGGATTTGCTGGTTAACACTGGTTATTGAGAGACATGCTGCTCACACACATGCACAAACACGACCTATCGACATGCATTAAAGGAGAGATGTCAGGGTGGGGCTGCTTCATAGGGAGCGCTCCTTAGATGTTGAGGAAACATTGGCAGTATTTAGGAAGTGAACTGGGACTTCTCCAGCAACCAGACCCACTTCCATACTTCTGCACCAGGACTTTAACCAGCGACGGTTCCCAACCCAAGTCCCAAGACTGAGCTACTGCTGCCCCATTCCCCACTTTAGTATTTGGTCTTTATTCAAATTGAAAAACAGGATATTTACAAAAATCTTGTGAGATTACAAATATGTCGGGGCACTTTCCGTTGCAATTTCAGGGGTTCTTACAATACATCTAAAAGGTGCTTCAGCACCCCTAAAAAAAGGTCTAAAATCGCCTTTCACTGTCAATATGGTTTCCTATACTTAGCAACCACAGGGTTTTCAGAGGGCGGTAGGTCTTGGATTTAATTTTGGCAACAGACAACATAACCACAAGTTCATCTATCAAAAGTAATTGCATATACTGTAAAACCAGTACATGAATACTTCCCGTCTTGGCTCACTGTATTAGAGAATCATTTAGGAGACTAGTTTGCAGGAAAGCAGATCAATACATGAAGAATGAATGTATGTCAGATTTCCTTCTATTTAAACATTAGCTTTTAATGATTCCCCTCGTCTAAAGTTGTGGTAGAAAGTAAAAGACCTGATTTAAATGGTTCTGTTCTAATTCAGTGTCACAAATTCGCAGAAAGTGGGTGAGTATTGAGCAGTGAAATAACTTCAAGTATTTCAATAAATGATAGTTGCAGATGATCATTTTAGAGTGGAAGAACAAGAGGTGGGCAGGCGGAGAGTGGATGAACTTATGATCCAGATATATTCTCTTTTGCACAAGAGATACAAGCTGGCCTTCACATAGCACCACAGAATGAACAATCTGGCAGGGAATGACTGAGGAACTGGAGTATATATGCACTTCAGGCTAATGACTTGATGAGAGACAGGTGAGCTGGCTGAAGCAATCAGGAGGTAGAGCAGGTGTGGCGAGGATGAGGATAGCCACACCCAGAGACAAACAGAGAGAGACAACAAGAAACACAACGGAGGGGAAAAACACTTTAAAAACACAAAAGAGGGGAGAAACTGTAGAAATATGAGGAACAAAGGGCACACTTGTGGCCTATAGGCTCAGGCCTTGACAGTGGGGGAGCCATCATGAACTGAACAAGCACCCTGAGAATCTATTTGGAATTCAATCATCATTAGTACTATTACTAGCACCTGTGATTTTCCAAAATGTGGAAAAAGGTGCACCACTGATCTACATTTCCATCGCAAGTTAGAAATTAGGTTTTAGTTAGGCAGGGAGATTGTTTTAAAAAATCATGCATATACATTTTTAAAGTATTTATTAAAAAATAACAAATGAAAAAAGTTCTTTTACACAACTGAAAATCATTCTTGAAGACATGTGTATTTTACTTTTTCCTCTACTTGGGTTTTATACAAGAGTAAAAGCATCAACGATGTTGCCATGTCACTGCTACAGAAGCTTAAATTGATATTTGTCTAGTTCTGGAAGTGTAGGGGATATAATGTTTGTCAGCATTCAGGCACCATACTATAGTGGGCTTTAGCAAAAACAATCAGTGGATAAGAAATAAAAAAAAATGTTCAACAGCACCATCTAGTGAATCATTAGTGGTAAAGCACGTCATAACTGAGAGACAGTTATCTAAATTGAACTCACTGAGGCTGCACATGTAAATATGGATGACAAGTTCATGTCAGTGACTTCCAATTGTTAAAGAATGCATTTAAAGGTAAACTCCCGCACACTCTCTAACTTGCAAACAAACATTTATCGGCCACGTTTCGGCACTACACCTTCATCAGGCAAAAAGTCAACAACAGTTTACCTTTACAGTAAGTGTTTGTTTGACACTTTGCGCTCTTACACACCTGTCTTATGAAATGGATGCGCAAAGGTTTTTTCTATTTTGAAAGGATGCATTTAAAACATATTCACTTACTCTGGAGAGATTATACTATACCACATACCAAAAGATTTGTCTGAAGCGAAGACATCTGACAGTGAAATGCTTGATTAATGCTCTGTCATTGCAAATCAAAATAGCTAGATAATAAACACTCTTGTAACTTCCTGTTTCTTGTTTTTTTATCAGTTTTATGAAGCCCTGAAACCTTACCGCAGTCCTCACCTTGGAGTCAGCTCTATTGAGTTATACAGAGAGGCCTATAACTCAATCCCTTACCCTGACAAGGAGTGGTGAGTGACAGCTTGTGTTGTGCCAGACATCTCCTGATCAATAGGTCACACATCTGCAGACATTCATAACCTGCTGCTATCACCCACCAACCATTTTTAATTCCAGATGTTCTGTTGTTTCTTTTAAGGCATTTGAGTATGCTTATTATTTGTATGTGTAGACGATACAGACAGTGTGTGTACTGTACTCTGTGTTTCTTCCTATGAATGTATAACAGGAAGGAGTGTGTGTGGGTGAAAAGGCCCATACCTCTCTCCAGCTACATGGGGCTGGTAGAGTCGTTCTCCAGCTATCAGCGTCTGCTGAGAGAAGACCCACAGAAAGCCACCGAGCTCTCCAGGGACATCTGTCAGAAGTAAAACCCTTCACACATATATATCTATATAGATATAGATACTGTAGATAGCAGTGCAAACCTACAAGTTTGATGATTTGTATTTTAAGCTAAATCATACAAAAACATGAATGTTTATGTATGTTTTGGCAACATGCAAGTCAACTTGATGAGTCTAAAAATAACTTAATCTACCAACTTTTGAAATGCTATAGCAAAACATTAACGTGCTACCAATATGTTAATGATATATAGTGAAGGTTATGATGCTTTACGATAAAATGTGTATATTTTTACTTTAACTTTCTTCGGCTCCAGCACACTGATGGCATAGGGGTTAGGTCATGCCACATGTACATGCACGACGCGGGTTCAAGTCCGACCTGCGGCTCCATTCCCTAATTTCTCTCCTGATTTTCCTACTCTTTCCTAATCTAATCTAAATAAAGGCAAAAAGCCAGATAGTAAATCTTCAAAAAAAATGTGAAAAGTTTCTCTGGATGCTTCAACTGATCTATTAGACATGTTTAAAGCAGAGTAGGGCTTTCTTTTTGCACAACTTCACCAACTACCAAGGTGCATGGAGAGTGAAAGGCTTGAAGCTCCAGCAACACTTTTAGTACGAAGATCAACTTTATTAACTTTGTTAGATGGACTCATTTTGGCTTGTGGCCTTCATCAGGGTCATCAAGAAACCCATTATACACATCATTTAAATAGGGTAGATGAAATCGAGACAAAAAGGCATAAATAACACTAATATCTACATCCAATAAACGTGGAAAAGATGTCTAAGGGCCCCCCTCTGACTGACCAAGTGACCGTATAATACTGTTTTTTCTGTTCCTCTCCTCAGGTTGATGTCGGTGATGAGGGTGAGCTCTGAGGACACAGAGGTGGTGTTGGCTGTGAAGTATTTCTACCTTCTGGCCCGCAAACCACAGGAAGCCTGACTCCTGCTAGTACTCACAGTTTAAAAAAAAAGTCACAAACATAGTTACAGACACAGTAGCTTGTGCTACCTGAAAGTATTTCAAGATTGTTGTCATTGTTTGTTTGTATTTAAACTAAATAACAAGACAAAGTAGTGCTTTGGATGTTTGTTACCATACTGATGTATAAGCTTGAACCCTGTTTTGCCACTAAATACCAATTTCGAAAAAAAGAAAAAACAACTCTGAGATTATGAAAAGTACTGTTATTTACTTTTCTTTTGAGAGGGAGAGGTAGACAGAGAGAGAGAGAGAGAGAGAGAGAGAGAGAGAGAGAGAGAGAGAGAGAGAGAGAGAGAGCTGAGAATATGGACCATGGTCATGTCTGTATGGAGCTGCTTGTGCCAGACATCACTACTATGAATACAAACATTGGTGGGTAACAGCTCCAGTTTAAACTGCCTGCGCCTGACATTTTGTTTTTTTTGCATTAATAAAGCATACCCGTCAAAAAAGTGACCATGCTCTGTGTTTAGCAAAGCCAGGGTATATGTTTGAGCTCTGCTGTCTGGCTGCTGAGCCCAGATATCAATACAAACATTCAAGTGACATCATGATTTTCTAACAATTGGCAAAAAAGCTGTCCAAAAATATCAGACTATTTCCAATAGTTTTCACCTAAAGGTGGTTGGTGAAATTGTCAAAATGATGGACTGATACTCATCTTTATGATAATAACATATTTACCTTTTAATATCTACCATTCCTCTGCCTCTCTTCTTAATGTGCTGACACTGTGCAGATCTATGGTTGCATCCTTTTAGTGTTAGATTCATCCAAAAGCTTTGTTGTACATGATCTGCCATGTGTAGCTAATCAATGTGCTTTTTTTTAAGCACATTGAGTTTACGTTTGTATCATGTGCTATACAAATAAAATTGAATTGAATTGAATTTGAGCAAACCATAGTGGTTAAATAGTGACTTAACCTGTGGATTGTGAAGTGTAGTCATTCGAACCACTAGAGGGAGACATTTAATGGGAAGTGAATATGTTTTCGACTGTAAGATCTTTGACAACATCCAACACTTTTCACCCACCTTTCCACAGCAGAAACATCCCAGAGGAGCTTATTTGGCCTCTTTTGAGTCTCAGTCTGTATTGAAGACATTTGTTTCTAACACATTTAGTGTTGGCAATGCTGAATGGTAGAGCCTTCAGCATTGGTTACCACTGAAACTGACTTGAGGCCTCTGAGCAACACAGGGGGGCTTTATGTTGGAATGTTTGTAATATGTTATACACCTGTAGCACAGAGCCAGAGAGTATTCAGTCTTCATCTTTTTTTAGCCCTGAGCTATTTCAGTTTCTTACTTTGACTCTCTGCTGTAAGGCCATCGTAGTCATATTACAAATCCTACTGTAAGTGTGAAGTATTTTCCTCTGGGAAATAGAGAGTATCACTGATGATCAGGTACCAGTCCCCTTATAGTGATACATTTTCCACTACAATCCCTCATTTGTGACATTTTTTACAACTCCAATTCTTACTGGTCTGTTGTGGAAAAAAATAATCAAATGAATTTAATGCCAGTACAATTGACCTACCCTCTCTTGTGCATCATCCGTCACTTCATTTCATGCCAGAAAGTATGAGGTATAGCTGTTGCGTTCGGCAAATAAAATGCTGCATTAAAAAGTCTTGACAAGAAAACAATCAAATGCATTTATTGTTGACTGGAGCTGTTCCAATGTTAAGAGATAAGATTAGATACGATATACTTTATTGTCCTCTCAGGGGAAATGTTCCTTGGTCTCTGTCCAGCTTCAATTTACAAGCAATACAGAATATGGAACAATATCTCTGATGTACGTCGCACTCTCTGATGTACGTCGCTCTGGATAAAAGCGTCTGCTAAGTGAATTGTAGAATTGTAGAATTGTAGAATTCTACAGAATATAAAAAAATCAGCAACTGCAGTCAGTTTGCAGCAGACAAGGGAAAAATGAACAATTTCATACACTCGTCCACACATACATATTTACACACATGTTATGGCAGTATTTTACAGATGAGTATTTCAGGAATGTTGAGCAGGTAAACCCACAAGTTCCACATATTGAATTGTCCTTCTGTCAACATATTGCACTTTCCTTCTGTAGTCTTGGTAATCAATCCTTCCTTCGTACGATGAATTGGCTATTTCTACTATTATGTTTCCAACAGATTGCTTATATACCTGAGCAGAATGCATTTTACGATAGGTTGGGTAAAATGGGTCAAATTAATGTTTACTTATTATAAAAATGTGTCTCTCTTGAATTCAAGAGAAACTGTTTTATTTTTGTAATTTATCACACAGTGATGGTCTAAGATGTGACTATCATCTGAATCATCATGATAGTCATAAATTCCTCGGTTCCGAGTTTGCTTTTATGCATGCTTTTCGAAAAGGGGATAAAATCTTCATGGCACATAACAAGTTAGCTGTGTGGTTGTTGTTCCAACATTTCCTGTGAAAACACAGCACCATCTGGCAAATCTGAGTCTGTCCATCCATCTGTTGTTGCAGCTGTATGAGCTCAAAGCTCCATCCAGATCTCTTAAGGATGTTGTGCTATTGCTTGAAGGCTATTGATAGAAACCACCCCCTCTTTACATGAATCTCAGATTTCCAGGCTTGTTATTGGTATTCCTCTTTTTTAAGAAATTTATTTTTTAATCTGAAAAGATATTTCAAACTGTAATTCAGAGGATCAATGTCTGATACGCTGGAATATAAAAAGTTAAAAAGGGAATAATTCAAGAGTTAAACTAAACCCTTAGACTGCACCAAAGGTATATAAAACTATTAAAAGCAGTTCATTTTGAATAAACAAAAATGTTTGCATACTCATTTGTTTGAGTCAGGAGAAGCTCCTTCCTCCTCCTCCCATATTCAAATCAAGGAGGGTTTTAATGACCAACAAAGGCTGTAGTGCTGAAGACAATTTCCAAGTGCTAAGTGTGTGTGACAGAAGAATGACTGAAGAATGTCGATAGTAACCCTTTCACTCTTCATGGCGTTGAAACACTGCAGAGTGAGTTGGAACGACTTCAGACAAAGTTGGCTGTTCTGAGAAGCAGTGAGCATGCCTGGTGTGTCTGCTGTACAGATGTTTTCCTCTCCTCTTTGAAAGAGCTGTAACACAACTCAAGGACTTACTGCACATTAACCAAAAGCCTTCCTGACTGCTGTGAACATGATCACATAGGAGAAATTAAATAAAGCGGTATACTACGGTTCAGCACAACATTTCATCCCCACCTTGTGTACTGCACCAACTCTTTTCTTCTTCATCTGTATACTGTAAATGCCAACTTATTCTGTAAAGACATCATACAGTTTGAAGTTACACACTTTCCTGCACGTTATGAGTCCCAACTAGGAAAATTACACCAAAGTAAAAGACACTTTAAGGGAAAATATTCAGATTGTTTTTATGATTCTGCTTCTAATAATAGATCAGGTCACTTATTTAACTGCAGTCCTATTATATAAGTTCTGATTGGCTGCCTCTTTATGACATCATAAATGTGTGCTTGAAAGATGTTTACCTGAAGCATAAAAATAAAAGACTTATCACAACCAGTTAACTTGAGTTTGATTTAAATTGTAGTCACTACATTATTTAACATAGTTCATCACAAAGACAAGATTTCTTCTCACACACACACACACACACACACACACACACACACACACACACACACACACACACACACACACACACACACACACACACACACACACACACACACACACACACACACACACACACACACACACACACACACACACACACACACACACACACACACACCCATATTTATATCAGAAGCAGTACAAAGCTCCTGTCATTTTCTAAACAGCCCATGGTTACAGCTACACAGCCACAGACTACAAACATGAAGTACAGGACAGGATTTGTATCATCATGACATGTGCATTAGTCATGCTGTTGCAGAGGAGCATTTTCTCTTAAACTGAGTAGACTCTACACTCACATCTGGGTTATGTAGTCAGGCTGGGATAGCAAAGCCCCCTGGTGTAACATTTTGTTTTTTACGTGACTAAGATCAGAGCCACTGGGGCAACAGTCACTGCTGCTGCAGTTACAGTGCTAATCTGATGTGAATTGACAGCCAGATGTCAGTCTGATGTACAAAGAAACTGGTGGTATGATAATAATTACTGAAACTCAGTTGAGCTAACATATCAAATCTTTTGGTCAAGACTTTGATATCTCAAAAGAAAGACAGGCTATAGATGTATGTTGGCCAACAGATGAATTAGGCTATACTGACTTTTTTTTTTCAAAGATATTTTTGGGCCTTTTTGCCTTTATCAGCTAGGACAGCTGAAGAGAGACAGGGCATGTTGGGAGGAGAGAGTGGGGGGGATGACATGCAGCAAGGGGCCAAGGTCGGATACGAACCCACGTCCATTGCGGTGGGGTCTGTGGCCTCTTGTGCAAAGGGTGTATGACATAACTGCTAGGCTATCTGGCGCCCCGTGCTATACTGACTTTTGTGATCCCCCTAAAACTCAAAACTTGTTCAACCCTTTTCTGACCAAATACCTAAATTAAATAACTAGCATCTGTTTGTATGGTAACATACTAAACTTCTAACTTGACTTGAATTATATCAACAGCATGTAAACCTCAGCATTGCATCTTTTTCAAGCCCGGCGCAGTTTTGGCCGATGGCTGTTTCGTCATGAGCCTGGGATTTGCCGAAGATTTCTACCAGTTAAAAGGCAGTTTTTTTCTTGCCACTGTAACTTTTGCTGCTTTTCTAAAGTGCTCATGATGGATTAAGTTGGGTCTTTGTAATGTAGCAAAGAGTAAGGTCTTTTACCTGCTTTTTGTAACATAACAATGCGTATGGTCTTTTTACCTGCTCTTTTATAATATTAAATAACAAAGAGTAAGGTCTTTTACCTGCTGTCAAGATAACACTTGTTATGAATTGGCGCTATACAAATAAAGATTGATTGATTGATTAATTGATTGTCAGCATGTTGGCATGCAAATGTTAGCATTTTAAGCACTGCAAAGCACTGCTAAGTGTGATTGAATAGAACAGTTACTTTAGCTGGAGTTAGACATGTTTACAGCCTGGTACAAAAAATAATCTATATAGATTAGGCAAAGAATTATGCATACATTTCCATAAATAGGGATGCATTTCAGCTCTTTGTCAGGATGCTTAAGGTCTCAGAGTCTTAAGCAAAGTCTTGTATTTTAAATGGTTCTAAAGATAACCTTGCCAGATTTTCCTGTGGTGATCTGCTTGGAGGTATATTGGGTCCGCCACAATGTCAAATCATAAATACTTAACTGTAAATATTAATTGGCGTCTTTCGAACCACAGGAACTTCTTCATAGTTCTAGGAACTGTTGGAATTCTCCTAATTTTTATATATATTTTGCACCACAGGAACAATTAACTATTTTTCATTTTCCAGAATTAATTAGAAGAAATCAGAAAAAAAAGTTCCCATGTTGTGTAGTTCTCAGAGAATTCACTAGTGGATAGTTTCTCTTCAAAAAGTCCCAGAACTGTTTGGTCCAGAAGCACCTAATGCTGTTTAATATTTACGATCCGATCTCTTGGAGTCACTGATAAGACAAAAATACATGACCTGTTCTGTCAGTGTAATGAACTGAGAGACTGAATCTGAGTCTTGAGGTGAAGATGAAAGTGAGGGGATCAGTTAATTGCCCCAGAGACCTCTTATAAACTGGATTGTACGCAACAGGCACAGCAGCAGGAGACACATGCTAATATATTTTATCAGGCATGCAGACAGCAGATGTATTTGACTCAAGGTCAATATTCTCTAAATCACCGTTGGGCTTCAGACATCAAAGCTGAACAAAGCCTTCTTTTTTTAAATATTTAATTTGTCAAGAGCTGTCCAAAAAGATAAACACATGTCTGACATCCCCAAGGTGCATCCTCTGTCATTTAATTGCCCCCCCTTTGGAAAGAAAAGCATGACAAACTTTTATAACCTCCTTAAAGCTGCAAGACCCAGAAGTGACAGAAGTATTTTATATCAAAGTGAAAGCCTTCATCTTCAGCTGTGGATTTCCTCTTTTATGTGTCATTTGAGGAGAGGGTGGGAACGTTGATATGCTTGTATCTGCAGAATACTATTTTCAGAGAATTCTCCTTTCTCTCTGGAATTCTTGATCCCATCTGGATTTCTGTACCTCTCTTTATTGTACTTTTCTTTATCTTTCTTCCCCTGAAAAGACATGTTTTGTTTTTAAAATATCACTCTGCTAAAGGTGTTTTTTTAATACAGTTGAGCAAAAATATTAAAGTTACCACTCCTTTCCTATCAGTAAATTCAGAGGTATGTTTTGTGCTTGGTTCACATCATAACAAAAGAAAAAAAAGCCCTGTGTTCAGAGCTCCATGTGAAGAGGAGTGAGTTAGCATCACATTGTTGTGATGGGGCAAATCAACAGCAGAAAGCCTGAAGGCCAGCACCTGTCTAAACAGATGTAGATAAAATAAAATACAATCATCTGCTCCAAGATTAATAAACTGATTTATTTTTTAAACCTTCATCTGACCAGGCAGGTCAGACAACAACATGCTCTTGTTTACAGAGACAGACCCCATGCCTCATGGGTCCTCATCAACTGGCCAAGTGAATCACAGTTTTTGTCCTATACTTTGTCCCAAAACATTAGGGTGAATTTGGTTTGCTCCAGGAAGATAATGAGCTGTCCTGTCAAACAGTCAGCATCAGTTTCCCAGAGTTTGTAAGAGAGGCAGATAGTAGGTTTCATCATGTGAATGCATCTGCCTGAGGATTGTATAGAAGATAAGAGATTTAATATTTTATTATTGACATTTATTATGAAGATGTTATCTAAACCCCTGTCAGCATTAAAACAGCGGGTCCGAGGTTTAAGGATTAGGGATTGGGATTAGGATAGCCATATATCTTTATAAAAATTCTAAATAATGTTGCTGTGTGCGTTGTGCAATAGCGTCATGGTGTCCATGTATGCTTTTTATATTTCCTTACCTTTGTTATTTTATCTCTCATGCTGTGTTTTTGCAGATCTCGTGCAATATGGGTTATGTGCAATATATGTTGTATTGTTCTGTATTGGCATGTGCCTTTTTGTTTATGTGTGGATGTGGTTTTTCTATTGTTTCTATTTATTGATTCGAGTGGAAGCAGCTGAATGTCTGGCAGCACTTTGAGTCAAAGACACATTTCCCCAAGGGGACAATAAAGTGTATCGTATCGTATCATTTATACTTCTAATTAATTCTGGAATATATTTTTCTCTTTTCAAATCTGAATGACTAATATGAGGAAACTTTTTTTTAACATCTGTGAGTTACTAAAATATTTGGAAATGTTTTTAGTAGGGCCGTCAGCATTAACTAGTTAATAGTGATTAATCAAGGTCTGAAACGAGTGCATTAATTTTATTTAATCGTGATTTATCCCATGCTATTTTGTCCCAGAGCACCATGCAAAGCTTCAGTAGTGTCTCCCTGTTGTCACAGTGATGGAAAAGATCGACTGGGCTGCATCTTTGATGTCACATTTCACTTAAAAAAACTCCTAGACAGCTCAGTTGTCGAATTGTAACGATTTTCTTTTTTTCATGGTTAAGTTAATGTCTTAATCTTCAATCTACCAGAAGGTCTTTACTTTAAAAAATAAATAAAAGCAGGACTGGATTAAAACTGCAAGCAAAGACTACTCTCAGTTTAAGACGGTACAAACATTCAAAATAAAAGCCTTTTTATATCTAAATGTATAATAATGGAATTTCAAACATGCGATAAAAAATGCCATTATTTGCGATTAATCGAGATTACAAATTGTAATCGTTTGACAGCCCTAGTTCTTGGTATAGTTATAACATGTATATAATGTATTATAATTTCTCAATTTGCCAGTAACATTTTTAAATGTTATCTCGGAACTGTTTATCCGTTGCAGTGTCGACACGGACAACAATAACGACCGGCACTCACTGCGCTTCCGTTGCCCATGACACCGGAACGAAGTTCTGACAGCTGATTCTTCAATCAGTTTATATCCACTCTGAGACCCGAAATAATCATTTTAGAGGTTATTTACAGTCGGACTTACCTCAGATAACCTCCGGCTCGAGTTGCAGACGGCACAGAGGAGGACAGCTGATTATGGTGTAGCACGGAGCGCTAGCTCTGACACGGCAGGTAAAAACAACGTCCACATAACACACAGGCTAACACTGGCTAGCATGGACACTTTCCTAACAACTTTATCGTGCGTCTTTAATTGACGAAAAATTGTATATATCTTCGCATACTCATGCACGATATATAGTCCTGAGCTAAGAGGGAATTGAAGCTTGGACATAGTCTTTAGCTAGCTGTGTTAAGCAGTGAGAGCGGTTTGTTATTACGGTTAGTTAACGAGTTAAAGGTAACTGCATTGACGAGGCAGTTTCTGAACTTTTTAATTATTGTGCATTGGCTTTAATTCCTCGTCTTGTTCCTCTTGCTTTCTGTCCCACATAAAGTCCTGGTTTGTAGGAAACAGTTGATTATAACATCATGTTAGCTGGACTTTTCTTGACCTGTCATTTACAGGGATCATTTCAAAACAAAACACATACCCACTTGCTGAACATGGCCACCTACTCTGTATGCTAACAATTAGTGTTTTCAGTGTATGTGTTTGCTTTGATGACTAAAGACCTGTGTCTGTGTGGTAGACCCAGTCATTTCTGGCGTGATACACCAACAACAGAAGAACATCAAACGTTTCTTCACTGTTATGCTGTATAACACTGTATGTACCCCCACTTTTTGACTATCATCCAGGTGTCAGGGTGCAGTGACTGACAGCTAAGGCAGGTGGGTGAGCAGCAACTTCAGTGACACACATTTTAAGGGATCACTGATACCTGATACCCCTCACTCCCTGCTACTGCTGCCCCCAAATGGGCTCCCCGAGTGCTCAGACTGGACACAAAGTGCAGAGAAGCCAGTGAACTGATCCCTTAGTGAGGTTTAAAGACCTCTGTCTGCACCGTCACTAAAAATATACAGCAGTAAAGGTGTAATATTGGACTTTTGCAGAGAACTAGGGGTAATACAGCATTCTGAGAACAGCAGGAGGGATTTGTGAGACCAGCAAGACTGAAATGTACAACATAAAGTAAATGACGTAAGCACTTTATCAAGATGGTTGTTAAGCTTTATAAATGTCGCTACCAGGCAAGGTTATTGTAGGTGAATTTCAAAGTTGTTTTAGTTGTAATTTATTGAATTGGAAGGGTTTTACATGCTCTTTCCTATAACTACATGTATCTCAATCCAAAGAGCACCTTAAACACCTACTACCTTTGGGACCTGGAAGTGCTCTTTTCTACATTAATATAACATATTAATACACATTCATTGTTATACATTCATACTTAAATGCTGGAATATGTCTGATCAAATGCCAATAATAGAAATGCCAAATTGTCAACAGTTGAAGCAGCAAAATGAACAAGACAAATGTAGGAAGTAAGGGAGCAACAGCAAAGGCAGAAACAACCTAGAGTGGATTGCTCTTGCATGACACAAATAACTACCTGATGATGTGTTTGTGAAGAGTGAATGCTTTTATCTCTGAGTTTAATAAAGTCACGCTGTAGCACTTCCTGCAGCAACATCATTAGTAAGAAAGCTGGCAGGAGCATTGATGTTGAGTACTCGTTTGTCTTCCTGTTACTTTGCTCTGTCTGTTGAACATGATTTATCTCTGCCAAAATGTGCCTCACCATTTTGAGGATAGTTGCTCCTCTCTGTAGGCTGTCTTACAGTAATGTGTTTTTAAACTATTCGTTATGAACTTGTGAGTGTCCTGTTGCATACAACGGTCCCATACAAAACGATAATCATAACACATTTTGTATGGTTTTGGCAGCTTCCACTAGTAATTAATGAACTCATTAACTCTAATTTGTAGGAAATCAAGCCTTAATTGTTCATGAATTTTAATGGCATATAGCTGAGAGTTTACTCCTTTTGGTTTTACTTGGCTTTAAAGGAGGAATATGTAACTCTGAAAGCTAGCATTTAAAATGGGTTCTGCATTCCAAATTCAAATCATTGGGGAGAGCTGTGTCCCCCTGCCCCCCTCTTCCCTAGAGAAGATGTGCACGCAGGTTGCCAAGTCGCGGTGGTTGCCAAGCTTCAGTGTTTAGCCAGCTATGCATCAGTTTCTGGGTTCTAGCCTCTCCATTTTTCTAATGTATCTCCAATATTTACTCTCGTGGAGCTTACTAGAAACATGCAGAGGCTTTTTACGTCAGATAGAGTAAGTTATATCTGAACCAGTTTGCTTGCCCGCCGGGCCGCCTCCATTGCTGCAACACCTGCTGGTTTGCTGTGATAACTGGTCTCATATCTGGCAAACCCAAGGGGCGTTCGTGTTCAAAAGGGCCGTGTAGGGGTGCATTAAAACCACCTACATTCTCTGTTCAAAAACAAAAACAGACCATTCCGTACAGGAATCGAATCTTAGAAGGGGGACATACTCAGTAGATATCTTACGTATTGGACCTTTAAAGCAACAATATGTAGGAATTTGGTTTGGTGCGCTTTCGCAGCAACTGAAGGCCTCGTAAAACAGTTGTGAGAAGCCAAACAAGACACAGAAATATTTCCTTGGGCTGATGTGTCCTTGGGCAAGACACTTAGCCCAGAATTGCTCCTGTTGATCGTCAGTGGCGTATGAGTGTCTATGAATGGGAGTGTGGGTTCGTATTGACAGATGTGTTCAGTTTCATGTGCATGTTCCCTTAATGCTCTCTCTAATTGATGATGACATTGGTTTAACATTCTTTATGACCTGTGTGATTGACAGGCATTTAAGCAGCAGTGCAGTGCAGCGTGGGGCAGACCGAGGTAGACCACAGCAGCGGAGCCATGCTTACGTTGGCCAGTAAGCTGAAGAGGGATGATGGAGGAAAGACGGGCCGTGCCTCAGGAGCCTCAGACTCCACCCACAGGGTCTCTATCAGGGACCGCCTCCTTACCAAAGGTAACTGCGTTATGGTCCACTTCATCGTCCTGTATTTTTTATATAAAGCAAAAAACTAAAGCAGCTCAATATTTGAAGAATGACAGAGTCAGTTGTCTCTCTTTTCCTCTAATCTGTTCATCTCCTATTCCCCCATGGATGTTTTTCCTCTGCCATCAGTGTGTGAACGTGAATCGGTGAATGTGACATGCAGTGTAAAAAACGCTTTAAGTAGAAAGAAGACTAGAAAAGCGCTATACAAGCTCAAGTCCCTGTACCAATTACCAAATATGATTAGGGACCTGACATTTGTTTCATGTTGGATTTGGAGAAGAGTACTTGTTCTAATCACAAGCAGTTGTTGGCTAAACAGTAACAACATGCTATAGCTCAGAGGGATCAGTAAAGTAGCTGACTTTATTCTCTGACCTCCATGTGGAGGTGGAGAAGTTATACCTTATAATTACACTCTGCACGTCTCAAATGATACTATGCATGACAAGCAAAAAAGATCTTAACATGACTCATCACAACAAAAATGTAAACTGCCCAGAGAGACAACCCCCCTTCCCCCTTCTTGCTTATTTTTGTAACGTGTTGAAAAGCTGGCACAAACAAGTACTGAAAAGTGTGTCAGTATGAGTAAGCAAAACAGACAGGTGCTTTAAAAAAAAACCGGACCACACTTCACCCAGCAGCAATGCAAGCTAAACAACTTTCTACATTTCAGTGTCATCTTATTGGTTCTCTTCTTTCCTCTCTCTCTCTCTTTTTGTTTCTCACTTTTTAACTCCATGATAGAACATTAAAGCTTCATTGCACAAGACAATTTATTTTACAGCTAGCATTTTTAGAAATTGTGTTTCTATGCAGAGGGATTTTCCTTATTGATCAGGTGGCATTTCAGTGCCTGCAGTGTCTGCGGGTTGAGTTACATATTTCTAGCTTTACACTTGTCTTTGTTTCTTAATTCATTTTTCTTTCTCGTCTCAACAGAAGTTGCAGAACTTGAAGCCAATCTCCCTTGTAAGTATTCTGTACACTCCCTTACACCCTGTTCTCATTCAGTTAGTGAAGCCCGGCTCTCTGACTTCAAGACTCTTTTGCATTGCTCCCCATATTTGCATCAGTTCGGCACCACACCATTTTCCAAGTTTGACAGCTAAATAATTGACTTAATATGCCATACGTTCTTGTACTGTCCTTCTGGATGATACATTTAATCTATTTAGGATGCAGAGGAGGTTTTATTTGAAGAATGACTTAATGTATTTTCTGGCTTTGAAGAAAAAATGACAACATATCTATATTTGGTAACAAAAGATGTATTAGAGAAAAGTCAGAGTGTGAGCTGAGGCAGGAGGCATAAAGGCTATACTGCATTCATCAGTACTTTAAACTACAAATACTTTGCAGTGTACATTGCAAGTCCTCAGCCAGAGATGATTATAATCTTCTTTTCTCATAGTAGGTTAGTACATCAGATATGTTTGGAAACCTATTTACAGTAAAACAGGCTTTATATTGTTTGCTGTCTCACCCAGCTCCACCATATAAATGTTGCTTTGTTAAGCTGGGAATGAACCGTAATCCTGATCCTGTCTCCAAACAAATGCTCTGTGAGCCTGGGATTAGTGTCATGCTTGTTTTACTTCTCACAGTTGGATTTATTTTGTTCAAACAGACTGTACTTCCACCTTAAACTTGATTTCTGGTTTCATACTAAGAATTTACACAGCAGTATATCAAAACTTCATTAGGCAGTAATCTGATAATTGTTATGCATGAGGGCTGAGGTAAATTATGTTCGCTTTGGCATAAAATCAACAAGTCTGTTTCTTTCTGTGTGTGGTCTGACGTGATTGTCCTCACAGCTGAGAACCACGAAACACAAAAGGAACCAAACATGTAGGGCCCTGTGTCCAGCTAGGCAGAAAAACACTGGCTGTGCGCTCAGGAGCGTTTGCATGAAGCGTTCGTGCGCTGAGAATAAAAGCGCTGCACGTCCATCCTGTCTCTATGACGACAGTCTGTGGACAACGGCAGCTGTATTACAGACACTGCTCCGTTGCTTTTTACTGTAAGTTTTATAGTTGAGATCGTTTTTTTCCTGATCAGAAGAACAATGGCGGTACAAGAGACAATCTGTAGGAGAAGTTGAAAGATTTTCAACTTGAGTGCTTGGAGCGGCCACACTAAAAAAGGCGGAGCCCTTTCTGTTGCTGCAAACGCTCTCTCCTCATTGAAAACAATTGAAAAAAGTCGCTAGTGCTCAGAAAAAAACCCGATAGGTGGACATGGGGCCTAGCTCACAGTGTTGACTGGAATGTCAGCTAAATATATTTGAATCATGCATATAAATACACAATAACACATCTCAAAAATGATATTATCATAGTAAGAAACCATTGGTGAATTTAACACAAGCTCATTGGAAGATTGGCTCAAGATTTTTGGGCACATTCTGATATAACTTAATAGAATTGCCTAGTCGAAGCTGTAGGTGATTAATAAGGACGCTGCACCTTTAAAGAAACCATCGAGTTCATTCGCTCTGTGCCTCATTACCAGCAACAAAGATGGAATATGGTCTTGTGTAAAGTGTCAATTTTCATGAGGCTTCGGCCCTATTCTTTATGGAAACCTGGCTCTTTGCCGTGCGTCTGGACTCACTGAATGACACTAATGGATTTCTACCATTAAGAGCAGGCAGGAACTCAGGAAAAGAGGAGGAAGGGATCTGTTTGTATATAATCAGACTGAGCAGTGGTGTTCTCGGGACACTGTGGAGAAAAAAGGAAGGAAAGGAAAAAGGAACCCAATGGACGGGCCACTTCAACAGAAGGGGCATTCACAAGTCGTTTGAGCAGATATCTGGCATTCATCAATGGTCTCTGACATTTTCCCTTCCTAATGACACAACTTCACCTTAGTGTGTATAACTGCCAATTTTTGACTTTAGCTATCAAAGTTTGAGGTTCTTCTTACTCTGAGGTGTATGTGATAAAAGGTTCTTCCAAGGAAAAGCTGAACAACGTGCCTCATCAGGCATTTCAGACTGTATCTTGCGATCGTTATGCAAATGACAAAATCTCACTAACATTCTCACACTCATGAACAGGTGGGGAAACAGGTGATTTAGAGCAAGGTACAATGAAGAAGTATAAGTAAAGCTAAGGCATGTTGTTCACAAAAATCAAATTAGTAAAATGATTAATCTGGTGAGGCTTTGTTCCTTCAAGCTTTACCAAACTGAGATTGTCAACTAATATTTTAATATGGAGGTATTTGATGTGTCTGATGGCTCTTTGGGTATGTAATGCTCTGCAGATCTTGTTTATGCTCCCAACATTGTTGCATTTGAGTCAAACCTTTCCCTGAGTTTTTCTACAGTAAGTGCAGTACATGTCCTTGAACACTAGGGGGAAACGTGGGGCCACAGGGAGTCCTGAGGTTCAAATCATTCAGTCAACAGGGACAGTGTGCACATACTGAGGCCTCAGAAGTGGTTGTTAAAAATAAAATAGTCATTTGTTTCGAATGCACTTATTTAGCATATAATGTCTGTGGTGACATCTTTTGACTATAATTACTAATCATTGTCCCTCAATTTGTTCTTGTTCAGGTACATGCAAAGCCAATTTCCCAGATGAGGACAAGCTGCATCATTTTCATCTGGCAGTGTCTCCTGGTAAGAGAGGACTATCCTTGTTATTTTCTGTTCTTACACTAATAACTGCTTTAATGATGAAACACATAAAAAATGTCTTAACCCGTGTCATTTAGCTTCCAGCGTTTCAGTGCTAGCAATGAATACACTTTCTATGGATTGCGGCTCTTTTGTAAAGGGTCTTTAGATAACATTTGTAATGAATTGGTGCTATACAGACACATATTGATTGATTGACAAAAAACAGTGAAGGAAAACTTAAGACCAAAAAAGCTTCGTATAAGTGATCGAGGTTTCTGATCATTTATATTAATGTTTTTTTGGACTTACGTTTTCCTTCACTTTTTTTTGAAGTTGTCCCTCCCATAAGCACTGGAGGTCTGAGGGATCGTAGAAGCGCTCCTGTTGTCTCATGATTGATTGTTTGATTGAACTTATTTGAAAGTCACACGAGGCAAATATCTCAAAATGTGTCAGATAGCCTTTCATCTCATTATATTAAGGCTTTTCTAATAAAACAAAAAGACCCCCCCCCCCCCCACATGGTCGATATCAGTCAGCTCAAAGCCAACTTTACTTTGTCTGTTTTTGGAATCTCTCAAACTTTTCGAGCTGAGTCATTTTACCCGGGGTGATTCAGAAGCTACAGTATGGCAGGCTTTTAGCTTTACAACAGATGATGATGGAATTCGATGCATCAATTTAAAATCTGTACATTTCTGATTCAGTGAAAGCTCTGATGCCAAATTAGAGAAACCTGGATACAAAAAGTCAGCAAAATGTCATCATTTCATGTCGTTCAATAGAAAGTGAGAGCAGATCAATTTTTCATTATTGTTATTTATTTTGAATTTTACAGGGACAGTGCATACTGATCAATTTCAAGCCTCCAGTTCTGATATTTCTCTCTGTTCTATCACACTTACAGAGAAATGCGGTGTTTGTATGAGTGGATGCTTCTGTTGAGGAGAATGTTGTGTGTGATGGAGTGGGGGATTGCAGTTTCAAGTGATTCTAGTTTGTGTGTCTTACAGTGTTCCTCTAAAAACGGCACTCCGGTCTTCGCTGCATTTCACATTCATTCTTCCAAACGTCCAATTTACCTGCTCAGCAGTGTTTCCAGCTAAGTAGGCTACCTGTTGAATATTGTGCAACCGGAATACACTGGTGTGTGGAATTAGCAGAGTCTCTGGGGGCTCTTTTACCTCTCATTTCCTTTTCTGTCAGTCACACAGAAACGCATGCACACACTCTCCCTCCGTCAACAAGCCCCAAAGTCTACTGCTCAGTCCTGTCTTTTATAGAATGTGGAAATCTACCCTTTAACCTCCAGTTTGAAGATACAAGACATGGAGAACCAAAGCCAGAGGCAGAAAGAAAGTGGAAAACAAAGTAGCTTTGTGTTTTTGTTTGAGTGTATCGGTAGAAGGAGGGGGACAAAGAAACACACTGGTAATTAAGAAAAGGGAAAAAGTAGAAATGTGTTTGTGTGAGGAACATAAAATCACACTGGTGCCTGTTGACAGTGAAACATTGACAGAATATTTTCATACACTTCTTAGATTCATCACATTCAAATTCAGCCAAAAAAGAATAATTGAATGGAATTATCTACTATATTCCTAAAGATGATTTCAGTGAAGTATTTCTGTCTCTGTGTGTCAGCCCTAGAAGTGGGAACCTGTCCAGGGTTTAATGTTAGGGGTATTTATAGATTATCAGAAGCACTCTATCATTTTGGATGCCACAGAAACTAACAAATACAAATGTCGGTCCAACTCTTCTGATTGCATAAAAAGGGAAGACGTTTTTGTATTTGGAAGTAGAGCCCGACCGATTAATCGACCGGCAGATAAGATCAAGTGACGATCGGTATCGGCTACTTTGTCGGAGATATGCGTCGATATTGCTAGATTTATTCACCAGTCAAACAGCATTTCATTTCATTGTATTAAACTAGCAGTTCTCTTTCACCATTAGAGTGTGCTATGTGGATTACAACAAGCATCATCACTCTCTAAAGTGTCAAGCAGTAATGCACGTACATATGTGTTTACTTTCCTGTTGAATACCCCTGCATTTTATATTTTCTACAAGTGTTTGAAGACTGCATTTGAGGGATCAACACAATAAATGTGTATATCTATATTCATCTATCTCTACAGATCAGAGATAGATCTAGATCTCTTAGAAGTATGCTTAGAATAAAAACAATCACATTTCTTACAGTATCACTATGTTGCAGTTTTTTGTATCACAACCTGTGATCATGATACAAACCATGGTGCAAGATTGTTGCTGATACCCTTTCTGAAAAGATAACTAATGAGAATATTTTTCTTTGTCTGAATATCTCTTTAAAGTGTGGGACAGCAGGAGAAATTTCTCAGACTATTATGAACTGGATCATATGTTAGCTGTTAGAAAGTGATGAACTAAGATGAAGTCCATTTATTTATTTAAGTTTTGTTTATATGTGTGTATTGTGCCTTGTGTTAGGGGGGCAGTGTTAGTATTGGTTATATTTGACCAGATTCTTAATAGAGATGAACGGATTGGGAAAATCATGGCCGATACAGATGTTTGAAATAACAACTTAGCTGATTGCCGATTTCAATACTGATGTTTGTTTCATGACTTCTTTTGGTGTAAACAGTTTCTCTCATGTTTGACGTGAAAACAAGTCAGAGTTTGTTCAACAGGTGACTTCGTCTGCCTTATAAATAAAAAACTCTTCTCTGAATCAGTAGTTAGGCGTACTACTGTAGATGTCGGCATGAAATTGATTTTGTACGACAAATAAACATCGGTTAATGCCACGTTATTTGCTGATGTGCCGATGTCTGTCAACATGGCCAACATCGGCCCATACCGCTGTTGAACCTTTGCATCAGTGCTAACGCTGTTGAACCAATGCTTCACTGACTAACGCTGTTGGATCGATGCTTCACTGCTAACGCTGTTGAAGCGATGCATCTCTGCATCCCTAACTTTCAGTTTATTCCACATGTGGGATGGATCATGTAAATGATCAGGCACGACAACAAAATATGAATGAATTCATTCAACAGTAAAGTAATTTTTTTCACAAGTTTGCTACCACTGTTTTGTTTGGAATTTAATTATTATAATTTTCTTTCCTTGAAGTTCTAATATGAAACACTGAAAGTTTGCTGTACTTTTTCGATTGCAACTTTTCTTTGTTGGAGTAGCAGGTTAGCTGGTTTTTTTCTTTAATTTATTTTGGCACATTCCTTTGAGTGAAGGTGGCAGTAAAAGCTGCGTTGTAGAGTCATCTCTTGTGAATGTATCACCACAGAGTTGTTAGAAGTTGCTGCATGTCAACTTTAATTATGATTTATTCATGTTTTACAAGTGATGAGTTTTTATTTTCTAGCTGTTCTGGGCATTATGTGCGAGTGTGTGTAAGTGGGATCTACTACAATTAAATGCAAGTGTCTGTGTGTAGGTCTGTGATTCATCCATCTCCCTGCCACCCGAGAAGGCAGTGTAACTCCAGCTAAGTTTCCACAAAGGCCTTTGTAAGCAAAATCTGCAGTGAAAAAGCAAAGATCAGCAATTAGAGACAAGCTTTGGTGTTGTGTTCTCTAAGAGGTGTTGAAAAGGAGATTGAATTTTCAGGTAAAGACTCGCTCAATTATTAAAAACCCTCCGTCTCTCCTGTGGAACACACACACACACACACACACGCACACACACACACACACACACACACACACACACACATGTACATGTACGCACACACAAACCAGACACACGTGTCCTTCTCCTCTTTTCACTTCCTCCTACTTGTTCATTTCTCTTTCTGCTTCATTCTTTGTTTAATCACTCTCACTCTGAACTGTTCCTTTTACTGCTGCTGCTGGGCTGAGGATTTATTTGCACCATTCTCACAACTTGTCAAGTTTCAAGTCAAGTTTTTTTCTTTAGCACATTTCACTAACATGGCATTGCAAAGTGCTGCACACAAGACTTCATCAAAAGCATCACGACAAAGGGGAAAAGAAAAGTTAAAAGAAGACGATTAAAAATCATTAAAACAATGTTAAACAATCACAGAGAAGATTAAATATGAAATACGTAAAAAGATAAGATCCAAAAGCATCAAAGAAATATGGCATTAAGCAAAATTAAGAAATTAAATCTCAATTTTGTCTCAAATCTTAAATGTTTTATCTTCAATCTCAAATCTGGAATAGAACAGTGTTAACTGCTGTGCACGCCTGTCAGAGTTAGTGCTGTGAAGTCTCTGACCACAGAGTCCTATCGGACACAGATTCACCTGCTGGTCTCGCCTAATCACAATGGATTCTGTTGAACAATCCACCCCAGAATGTCTTCTCAAGTATTTAGGCTCACAGTTTGTTCTGTCTGAGTCGAGTCACAGCTCACAGGCGGGCTCAGGCTCCTAGATACTCCCCAAAGAGGCAACTTACACAACAGCCCAACTCACCAGTGCAAATTACAATGCCTAGGATTTGTTTAATAATTCATTAACACAAAAAATAATTGAAACAAGTCATTAAAATAAGCAAAATTGGTTGAAATATGACATGAAGCAAAATAAATAAATAGCCTATTTACTCAGACTCAACTTATGGGAACGCAGGAGTAAGAAACATGTTTTTAAGAGCTTCCAGATGTAGAGAGCCTCAGGTTCTCTGGTAGTTTGTTCCACTTGTGATCAGTACATGCTTTGTACATGCAAAAAACCTAGCATACAGATTAACTGGTCTTTATAACAGGAGAATGCGCGGTTGGGTTAAAGATGTAATGCAGCGAGCCAGTGTAAAATGTATTTGCAGTCTTTCAATCAAATTTACAGTCATTGACTTCACTCGAGACCAAACTTGATAAATTGAGGGTGAAGCGATACATTTGAGCGGACCTTTTATTGCACGTGAGATATCATTCCACTGGGATTGTTAATCCTGAATGATGAAGCTCTTTGTAAGTTCTTTCCTGAATATGAGTTTTATACATCAATCATTAATCCAATAGCGTATAATGGATTTATCACTGCTGATGATGTTAAGATGTACAGTACATGTCATGTTCAGTATAGCTACACCGTGTGTAACGGCCGCGTGTTTTCTTAACAGGAGGATACAGAACTCTAAATGCATGATTGTGTGTGTATTTTCATTTGATAGTTCCTGATCAGCATCTAGCAGTGCATCCAGTAGTGTAGACGCGCGCGCGTGTGTGTGTCTGTGTGTGAAAGATCGAATGTTGACATGTAGTGTAAATCTCTTTGAGTGGTTGGAAGACTACACCTGTGAAACATGGTCAAGTACAGCATGTATCCATTTGCAAACACGTGTTTAAAGTCGCTCTTTACATCCATTCGGGGTGACACGTATACACGGTGTGCACGTATACGCGGTGTGCATGTATATGCGGTGAAAAGAGGCTCATGCACATAAAACAAAATCTGTTCTTCTCAGCTTTATTAATCTTACAAAATGAATTGTTTGTTAACTCAAGGTTTAATCATGCATCTTGCTGCAGGCTTTCTAACACAGTCATCAAAGCACTGTGCTACTCTGGAGCACATCTAACACTTTAAGTTGTCAAAATACAGCAGCAGATGAAAATACTAATGGGCCTGTAAGTAAGCATGTGAGCATAAAATGCTGTCAAACAATCTTATCTTATACAAAGCTAGCATTCAATGTGACTATCTGTGAACTTATTTTAATGTTGTGTACCTCCCTTTATTCTCCGGCCTTCTACCTGGAGGAAGTTAACCAAGAAAAAAACAAAAAGCCTCTGCACCATCTTCAGGGAATAAATATTAAAGCATTGTAAGTGAGACAAAAGTACCACAATGGTTTGTTTGTGATGGAGGATGCTAATTAGTAGGTATACTATGTTCCCTCTGTCCTCAAATCTGCGCCTTAAAGTTATGATTTGTATTTTCCAAAGAGAATTGGAGTAAATCTCTTACATATAGCACACACAACAGCTTTAGTTTGCACAGCAGGGAAGGTGTTTGTGGAAAAAGTAAAAACTTGCAAACACAGCACGCCTCAGGATGAAGCTTGTCTTAGTTCTCTCATATCCCGACCATTTTAAGGTAAAATCATCTGGACTTGTTTTTAGGAGGATTTAGAGCTCAATGCTAACACGAGTGTAGAGCTTACACCTTCCTTTTTCTTCTTTGAGTTTTTTTTTTTCTGTTTATTTCCTTATTTTGTTAGTTTCTCAAGTGAGTGTTCAGCAGTTACCGTTTTCTTTCCGATGAAGACTTTTACTTGATGCAGTTGAGGTCTTTATGTGTGCAGCTTCAAAACACACTGCTTCACATATTAAGTCAGGAATAGAACAAAATAAAAGCTGTCAAACATTTAAGATTACAGAAAAACATTTCTATCCTTTTTTGTGCTGAGACTTTTCTGATATCCTTAATTCATGCTCAGTGGTTTCATTTAGACCTGAGCTAATGAAACTTTTTGTACCCACAGATGAAGATTAAAGAAGCAACGATAATCATACAAAAATCAAAAATGTTCAGTATAAAATGTGTTTTCACTCATCTTAAAGATACAATATAGAAGGTTTATTTTAAGGCTTTTTGTGCCTTTATTTATATACAGGACAGTGGATAGTCGGTAATCAGGGAGAGAGAGGGAGAGTGGGGAATGACATGCGGGAAAGGAGCCACAGGTCGGATTCGAACCTGGGCCGCCCACTTGGAGGAACACAGCCGCTGTACATGGGCTGTGCATTAACAACTAGGCTACCAGCGCCCCAATATGTATAATTTATACACTGACATTTCTAAATTAATAAAAATTTGACTAAACCTATGTTATATATTTTTGTTGAGTACTTACAATACCTCAAATATTTCCAACAATTCAAAGCCAGAGAAATCCCTAATGTTATAGTTGTAACAGGACGTGTCTGGTCGCAGCAGCCGCCATGACAGACATGACATGTTCATCGTTGTCATGGAAACACCACATGATATGTCAAAGACGGCTACATAAGGTGCTGTACTGTTGCTGAATGTGCCGCTGTGTTAAAACGTTATGTACATTATACTTGGATACACCGTCGGTAAACGTTCTCAACGTAACATAAACACACTCCCATGATTCACCGTCAGCCTCGACCCTCTCCTTTGTTATTGTTTTGATCGAGAGCCCCCTAGTGGTGGAATTTACCCAATGTGCTGATATTATTAAGGCCTACTGGTGATACTCATGTTCATTATATCTGAAGTGCACTTTTCCATTGCTTTATTGGAGATCTTAAGTGGTGCAATATCCATCCCAGAGAAGAAGGCAGCCTGCTTTATTTCTTTCAAATTTGATGTGCTAAAGTGATTCTGGTACTCAGATCACCAAAGAAACAAATGAACACACACACACGCACACAAGACTTTGTCGATGTCCGTCTTTTTCCAGTTCAGATGAGATGTTTTTTTAGTCTCTTTTTGTTCCCATGCGGCAGCTTTGGGCTGTGACCCCATAGCCCAGGACCCCTGTGTCTCTGAGGAATGGGGACAACAGCAACACCCTGGGGTGAACACATTCTCACATGTGATTGTTGGATCGGATTATAATAAAATTAACGAGGAAAAATGAGACACAAATAACATTGTCCCTGTGCTTCAGATGTGTCCTTATTCTGCTTGATTTGCATAAGTATAACATACTGGTGTGAATATACTGCTGCAGAAAACAAATTTGGAGCTTGCCAAAAAAACTATTTTACTGGCTGTATTTTAGGGTCAGTAAGGGGTCGTAGTATGCACTAGGGCCCGACCGATACAGGACTTTTGGGGCCGATACTGATATCGATATAAGGAAGAAAAAAAATCTAATACCGATAAAATGGCCGATATCTTTCTTTGATTTATGTTTGATCTGTAGAGATCGATAGATCTAGATATAGACATGTATTGCTTTAAGCCCTTCAATGCAGTTATCAAACACTTGAAAAGATTTATAACCAAGACAAGAACGTCACTCAACTGGAAAGTATCTGCGCATGTACATGCATCACCGCTTGACACTCTGGAGAGTGATAATGCTTGTTTTAATCCATTAAGCCCCCTCTGCTGGTGAAAGAGAACTGTTAGTGTAATACAGTGAACCTCAGATGAAAGGCTATTTGACTGGTGAATAAATCTAGTAATATCAGCACATATCTGCGATAAAATGAGCCGATATGGTTAGTCCCTTGATGCGCTAATATCGGCCGATATTATCGGCTGGCTGATTTATCGGTCAAGCTCTAGTATGTACATGTATATTTATTGCAAATACTTAATAGTGTTAAGTTTTTATTTCATGGAATATTAACCCCTCACAGAGAAACTAGTACCATGTTTTACAGAAAGATTATATTCTCCATAGTACCTGTAAGACTGACCATTTACTGTATATTAAGTTCTATTGATATGTCACTGTAGCACCCTGGATAACTTTGTGTTTTACACATAAGCTCAGAGGAAGTGAAGGTCAGTGTTTTTAGAATATATTCTCAGTGTTGAGCGTGTGCTCTGTCTGATACTTTACTGAAATTTCACACGTCTTTGCTGATCGTTTATTCACGTCTCTGGAGCCGAGTCAACGGCATTTACATTTTGGCTCGCTGAATTTCACAGCCTAATGCTCGGGTTAAATACCCAAAGCATTTTGGTTTTCCTTTGTTGAGCCAGTGCAATAGCTTGGTGCTTCTCCTAAAGTTTTCACAAAAGATAAACACGATGAAAAAGATGAAAAGCTTAAAGCAATTGTGAGAGGTGCTCTGGCTAGAAAACGGCATGCTTTTTCATTGTTGGTGGATGTCCAAGAAGAGGCTGTATCGTCAACTTAAGTTCAGCTCTGAACAGTAGTGTGTGTGCATGCCATTGATTCATGGTAAAGTACAACAGTTTGTGTTTACTGTACGGTTGTATCTTGTGTACTATTTATAGTATTGGTTAGTTGGCTGAGCTGCGATGGTCCTGGTGACTGATAGTGAATTTCAACAGATAAACACTGCATGTTATCAAACCCTTTAGCTAATGAACAATGCAGACATTATGAAAGTGATGTTATCAAATATAGTTTTCTCTTACAATCCCTCTGACACTTTACATGTTCATGTTCATGATGACACAACGCAGCCAATAGAGAGTTTTGAGTCGTTAAACTCATTCCAGATTCTCTGTCTAATGATTAGTTTAAACAGAGCACTAATTATCATAATTGAAAGTATGCCAGGGACAAGACTGGTAAGAATCTAAATCATACCAGTGGCTGTGCTCCCATGGTATTAAATACACATTTCACCCAAGCTTTTCCCTCCTGTCTCCAATCTATATGTAAGGGGATACATCTGGGTTAAGAACAAAAAGAAAAGAAAAGGCAATACAGCAGATCCTTATAGGACTCTTTCTGGTGTGCATATTTTTCAGAAAAGTCATGTCTCCATATTCTTCTTGAATGCCTGTCAGAGCTTATTCCGGGCTCATGAATACCCGTCTCGCTCTGCCTACTCTGCCTCACTTTTCCATCCTATAGGAGAAATCACACATTGAAATTCATGAATTCAATGTAGATTATATGTGATTTTAGCACACACTGACATGTGATTATTTAATCTGATTCATTTGCTGAAAATGAGAACAGTCCAGGAAGCAGTTTAAATACAATATGTGATCATGTTGAATCCTTTGGCAGTAATTATTAAATATGCGTAGGAATATGATTTTCAGTGATTTCCTGTTAACAGGTGTGCTCTGCTACTGTGCTCCTCCACGCTTGTATTTTACGAGATCTTTATTTAAAAGTGAAATTCTGCAACAATACAATTAAAAAAATCAATTCTTCCCCCACAGTTAGCAAAACACTGATTCAGACAGAACTACACTTTAATATCCTCACTTATACATTTTTAGACCTTCAATTTTTTAACTAATGAAAGCATCTTTCTGGCATTTGAAATTATTAACGCAGAAGGTTTGGAGGTTACAGTAGGTGTTAGATTGTGTGTGTGTGTGTGTGTGTGTGTGTGTGTGTGTGTGTGTGTGTGTGTGTGTGTGTGTGTGTGTGTGTGTGTGTGTGTGTGTGTGTGTGTGTGTGTGTGTGTGTGTGTGTGTGTGTGTGTGTGTGTGTGTGTGTGTGTGTGTGTGTGTGTGTGTGTGTGTGTGTGTGTGTGTGTGTGTGTGTGTGTGTGTCCAGTATCTTGTGACATTACAGACTGATCGTTCCAGTTCACTGTAGACTCATGAATAATTTATGACCTCTTTATGCGGCTGTTAGTCAGTAGATTTCTTTCCATTTGTTTTTTTTTCTCCATTTGTATTTTTTCTCCATTTGTGTTTTCACATATTATAGTCTGGACATGTTTTTTTCATTTTTCTCTTCTCACACTCAGTCAAGCTGTTGCTCTCTCTCCCTCTCTTGCTCTCTCTCGCTCTGTCTCTTCTCATATATTTTACAGGGGAGACTGTTTGTGTGTGGTCTAATTAAATTCTACCTCTGTCTGTGTCTTTGTCAAAGGGATCGGGATCAGTGCGGTTTAGAAGGCCCTTTTGTGAGAACCTTATCTCAGATTGCTCAGTTACTGTGTGAGCACACAAAGACGAAGGGAGAGGGAGAGAGAGATACTTGTCTTATGTCATTTTTGAATGTGTGCGTAAAAAACATCATTGTCTTTGAAACACAATGTGTTTGTATTTTTTTATGTAATCAGGAAAGACACCCGTTGAGATTAAAAATCCTGGCCAAGACAAGCAGCAGCACACTTTAGAGTTTCAAACAAACACCGAGCAGCCAAACATTCAAATACAAAAAAAGATGCATTATTAGACATTAAAAAACACAAATAACAAATGTAAACAGCAAATCAAGATCATCCACAAACACATAGGGAAGAACATCTACAACCAGATTTGCCGTCTCCAGTCCTTTAACATCCTCTTGAAAGCATCCGCCAATAATATAGCATCATGCTTTCATTGATAAAACTCTGGTCACTTTCATAAATGTTATTGCATTATTAAGAAGTTGTCACTTACACATTTGACCCTCCATATATGTAAATGTGATCCTACAAACTATTCTGCAGAGTTGATTTTGGTATTGGTCCATACAAGACTGCTGAGCAATGAAATTTCAGACAAAATATGCAAATCTGGATTCTGGGTGCTCAGTCAATGCAGCAGAGAGAGTTAAATGATGACTTTGCTTTTTACAAAGTTCTTTCTTTTCCTCTTTATCTCTCGTTCTCACTTTTCTTGATGTCAGTAAAAAAGTGTCAGTCCACCTGAGTGAGCTGTAACACGAGCTCCACGGGGATTGAAATGTGGAGGCCAGAACCATCCATCCATCCATTATGTATATAGCTTGTCCCGTTCGGGGTAGCGCTGGTGCTGGAGCTGATCCCAGCTGTCAATAGGCGAGAGGCAGGTTACACCCTGGACTGGTCTCCAGTCAATCACTGGGCCGACATGCAAACAACAACACTCACATCCACATCTATGGATGATTGAGGGTCACTAATTAACCTAATAGGCATGTCCTTAGACTGGGGGGGGAGGGGGGGCCTGAGTACTTGGAGGGAACCCACACGTGCAATGGGAGAACATGCAAACTCCTCACAGAAGGCTCCTGTCTGACCGGGGATTTGAACCATGTAGGAACACACGGTGGTGCCAACCACTGCACCACCGTGCAAGCTCAAGGCCAGAATCATCAAGATCATAAGAATATTATGAAAAATGTTGGCCCAATTAATTTATAATAACTATGTGTTTATTTGAAATTGTATTGATTGTATTCATTTTATATTCTGAGGTAATTCAAACAGAAAACAAAGTTAAGGGTACACAATTTCCCTGGAACCCAATCAAATAAGGACCTGTGGGTCCCGGGTGTCAGTGTATTGAAAACCTGTCACATCGCTGAATGTTAAACCAACTAATTGATGACAGATTCCATATCCTAAACAAGCCTTTTAATTGGCCTTTAAAGGCTACAGAGATGAAGAGAGAAGGAGAGAAAGAGGGAAGGACTTATATACGTTGGGCAGCTTATGTTATGACCTAACAAATGCCACTGCAATTGACTTCAGGTATTTCAATGCTGATTGTTTTTTTCCGCTGACGTATGTAAAGCCTTTTCTTTCTTCCTTTCTCTGAGTTTACAGCTTGTGTTATTTCTGACCTTATGTCTGAATCTGGTCTGAAAGGTTACACTTTGAGCAGTCACTCTCTTTAAACAAGCTCCAAGATTCAGCTTCAGTTCTTCAAAAGGTGCTTCCATTTAGTCTCCTGTCTTGGCTGAGGTGGTTTACCTGTGCCGATGAGGGATGTAACATTACACTCAGCTAATAATACAATAAGTATGTTCATATTTCATACAGCTTCCTTCTGGATTTCACCAATAAAATGAAAGCTCCCCCAGCCCCCAAAAAGGAACCCCATATTGGACTCCCAGGGAGCTTTAGCAACTCACCCTTGACCTTCATCTATTTTTAACAGCAAATGCATTTTATGTGACCCTAGCTACTCTAAGTCTTATAGCAACACCTGGGGCTTAGTTTGGTTTTAATCTTTCATGGAAGAAGAAATGACCATTGCCCATGCACCTTCTGACCTGTCCTCATTGCAGGCAGCACTTGAGGACTCTTTGCTTGGTATTTATGGATGTGTGTTGGGACATGACATTCATGTGAAAATCTCCTGATCTACTGCTTTCAGTATTTTTCAGTTGAAATTGGGTTATGCAGGATCAGAATCAGAATCAGAATCAGAATCAGAATTGTGTTTATTGCCAATACACACTACATGATAACCAGGCTGATTCTGGGCCCCATTCTCTCCTTCCAAAGATCTAAAATAAAGTCACTTTTTTTATGGTTCCACAGGCTTAAATACATTTTTTGATCTGCTGTGATCGAAAGGACGTCTGGGTGCCCTGATTTAAAATTATTCATTTTAAACATGTTCAATGCAACCTTCAATACCTTCTGATATTTGTTAAACAAAGTGTGCATTATTTGTATTGGTTTGGAACACACTGACTCCAAAATGTATTCTAAAACAAGCATTATAAAACATAAAGGAAAGTAGGCTCACATCTGTGCCTGAGCTGAATTTACAACACAAAAGTAATAAACATAACTGTGCTGTAATTAAATGGAAAAAAAATCAAGGTACATGTTGGTAATATCTTGTTTTAATTTTTGGTTGGAAATAGTCATTCATTCATCAATCCAAGGTTGCAACACTTCTGCGTGGTGTCGGCTCGTGTGATTGCGTAGGTGTCGTCGTCTTGTTTTTATATTTAAATACTGACTCACAGAGCTCACACACAACATGACTTCTATGGACTTCTTCTGTTCCACTTTTACATCAGAATCCAAAATGTGTCGAAACATCAGCTTTAAACGCTGTAGGCGCTCACTTCCAGTGACTACCCATCGCCGTGGCCATTTTGTTGAAAAAACAACAGACGTTGTTAAATCAAGTGGGGCCTCTGTAGAACACAAATCACAGTACTGCAGCACCCACAGCGCCCCCCACAGGAGTCGGAATTCATTACAACGGAAATAATCAATTTCAGGATTTTCTGAATCGATAGTAAATTCGGAAAATAATACATTGAAATGCATGGATGAATCGATATTTTCACACATCCTTAGTCATCTGTGGGGTCTCTCACATTTTCAAAATCTGTACAGAGGTTAAAAATCATTGGCCAGAATCAGAATCAGAATCCTTTTATTGTCATTGCAGGCCAGGCATTAGTGATGCGTTTTTAGGTTAAAGTCTTTGTGTTGAAGTTGATGGCTCTAATGTTTTTATTAAATGCCCCGTACATGATTCTAAACTATCAACAGAAGTGCACTGTATGTTGACTTTGAGGGCCTTCTTTACAGGAAGTACAAATTGGTGATTGTCATAAAACATTTATTCTTGTAAACTGATTTTTAAAACCATTGTCTTCTTCTTCCAGATGAGGGTTACTACCAAAGTGGAAGGTTTCAGTTTGAAATCGACGTCCCCGAAGCCTATAACATGGTGGTAAGTGATCCAGTTTTCTATCAATTGTTTTTGTCAAAGGAGTCAGTTTATATGTTTGTTTGTTGTGTTTATGTGTTTGACCCAAGAGGCAACCTCCGGTCTTGAAAAATGAAGACAATGCGGAAGTGCAAAATCCTGCAGTTCGTCGAGTGTCCTCTTGAGGCTGTCTCCAGGAACACCGGAAGTCAAATACACACAACAGGCGAAAAAGCCTGTAAACATGTTTACAGCCTGGTACAAAAAACGAAATAGGTCTGATTAGTTATTGTCATCACTGGCACCCACTGTACGGGGGTGATTTTTTTTTTTAACGGCACTGTTTAGATTTTATGAACGATACGTGTTATCCATAGTTACGTAGGCGCGTAGCTGACATGATTGACAGGTGGACGCGGTTCGTCAACAGGCTTAAAACCCGCCTAAGCTCCAGCTCTCAGCCTGTCGTTAGGTTGACTTAAAGTTAGGGGGAGACAGGATTTCCAGCATGGAGGCTGCTGCCCCCTGCAGTAACAGATGGCTGACGTCACTCAGGCTTCGTCCATTAATATTTACAGTCTATGGTCTCACCACCTTCCTGTCAGCTTTAGATGGGAGCTTCCTATTCTGGCCTGTGAACTATCCTCCCTTCCTGGTTTGCTATCAGAATTTGTTTTAATCTGTTCACCCTGGTTCTTTGTGTATGAATAAGCTAGAACAAAGACGTGGTGCCTTCAGATTATTAACTGCTGCTACCAACGAAAACGGTGACATTTTCATCAATTCAAATTCATAAATGAAAGTCAAGGTGCTCTGTTCGAATCTTGCAAATGTTTTTTTTTTTTTGTGTGTCCTCTGGGTTAAAAATGCACTGCATTATTCTTTCACCTCTTTGTCTGTTCCTCCATCCATTCTCGCTCCACAGGCTTTATCTCAGCGTGCCAGCATGTGTTTGCCTGTGTGAATGTGCGTCTTTTGTTTGTGCCTGTATTTATCTTTGCACATGTATGTATGCTTTGCGTCTTCGTCTATTGTCTGAGTCTTTTATTACACGTTTAAGCAAACAAACACTGTTCCCTCTACATGCAGCAATCTGTTGCAGTTTATGGTGCCTGCTTGAGAATGATAAATGATGGAATGGAAAAGCAGTGTGACGTTTCGGAAGGGTTTCTCTTATCTCTATTTTAGCTCAGATAAAGTCAAGTTAAACGCATAATGGGGTTAAATTGCACAAGTGAGGGGGGAATGATACTCCTGACTCCAATTGCAATCATAGAAAGTAATTATTACAGGAGGTGCTTCTTATTTTCATGCCTTTTAGCCTGCACACCCAATTAATAGACCAAAAGCTGTCTACAACCTGGTAGCATCTCATAGTTGTTCACATTGCAACAGTCTATTCTGAACAGCCTTTCATTGATTTCTCTTCATACACATATGCTTCATGGTGGGACTGAGGAGTAAATGGGTTTCTGTCTGTGAAGTTCACTGCCAAAAAATACATTTGGATTGTGCACTTACACATTACAACCAATGCTAAGAGCTGACAGCCTCCCTCAAAAGGTGTCCAATATAATAGACCTCTATTGATAAAAGACCAACTGTGGAAAAGTAACACCTCTGGAGAGATTTGAAATGTGTGGCTCCAGGACAAAAATGGCTGTAAACAAAAGTATGCTAACTTCTGTCGATAAATCCCTCATGTCCCTGAACTATAAGCAATATTAAACAATATCTAAAGACAATGGAATATCAAACTGTAGAGGCAGAAGCACACTTAAGATATGTGCAGCTGTTAAATCTCCCTAATGAGAAGATGAACAATCCAATGCTAAGCTGCCGTCTGCACGTTCCTTGCTATTGTATCTGGCTGACAAAAACTAAATAAATTCACGTTGGATTATTTCCTCCAGACAGCCTGATGGACACTTAATCACAAAATATCAGCTAATGTGCAACTACGCCTACTCACGTCTCTTTCAGGTTAACTGGAGCTGACCTCCTTCGCTTCAAAGATAAGCGGGTTTATCAGCTTATCTGGAACTTCAAATAGGCCTATTTGCATTTTAATGTATTGCTATTGACTGGCATTTGGTTCATTTGATAATGATTATTATTCCTCACCTGACTGCCTGTGTAACCCAAGCTTTATGGTTCCATTTCTATTAACAGAAAGAACAGCAATAGCGACATTACTTGTAAGACCTTGTTGTGGTCTTGAGGTGGTCTCAAATGTGATGTTTAGGATTCTCCAGATGCAGTTATCATCGACCTGCCATGTGTGAAATGTTTGCATAGTATACAAAACATATTAACAACCAGGTTTCTCTACTTTTCATGCAAAAATTAATATCTGGAATTATATGATCAAAACAAGAATGAAACCTGCCTTTGAAAAAAGGAAGATGCACAAAATCACATGATGAGCAGGCTTTAATATAGTACAGGTTTTAATAGACCACAGGTAGACCACCAGGTGAGTCGGTCGTCTCTCAACAGGAAGGTTGGGGGTTCGATCCCCAGCTCCTTCAGGCATATGTGATGTGTCCTTAGGAAGGACTCTTAACCCCAAGTTGTTCCCACTGCTTGGTCGGGGGTGTGTGAATGTGTATGAATGGATTAGTTAATAGTGATGCTCACTTTACATAACAGCCACGGCCATCAGTGTGAATGGGTAGGTGTGTCGAACTTACACATGTCCCAACATATTTAATGACAAGAGCCAGTCATGTCTATTTGTCCTCACTTGTTATGAAAAGTACTTTTTTATTGTGATTGTATCGTATAGAACATGTAAGCGGACTGTGAACAGGTGCATCTGAAACTGAGTAAATGAAGAAAGCCTGCATGTTTACACAGACTAGACTAAACAAGTCTAAGGCACAGTGGGACACAGATTATAACAGACACAGTCCATGTTGACCAAACACAGCAAATAAACCATCTGTCAACGTTGGAGTTTTGAGGACTGTTTTAATCATGGCTGAAGAGTCATAACATAAACACAAGAGATGGCAAAACACACTACACAAGAGTTCAATGATGTATGTATTTATCTGTTTATTTATATGGAGGTCCAGCAGTGACACTGCTGTAATGGTTGCGAATTCCACTCACTTCTCAGACTTCTTTCTGCTTAAAAAATGGATTTTGTTTATTTCAAGTTTGTTGACAGCTTTAAAGTATCATAGAATAAGTGTTTCTCTGTCCACGCTCTGACCTCTCCCTCTCCTGTGAATTTGCAGCCTCCTAAAGTGAGATGTCTGACCAGAATATGGCATCCTAACATCACAGAGAATGGAGAGATCTGTTTGAGGTAATGTGGTCCACACCTTCTTCATTGTCTCACTGATGAAAAACCTCCCGTCGTTAGCTCATCTGTTCCCTTCATTCCTAGTGCAGTATTGTTCTTCCTGCTTACAGAGTAAATAGAATAAATGACCCCTTTACACTAGAAATCTGTTCTCATGTATTTCTCTCTTCAGTTCATTGGGAAATAACACGTATTGACAATTTTTGGCCTTTTTTTTTTTTTTTTTCATACAGCTTATTGCGGGAACACTCTATTGACGGCACAGGCTGGGCCCCCACCAGAACATTAAAGGTATATTAATTGCTTTTTAATTTTTTTTAAAAACAGAATTTGCTTCTAAAGCGTACAGTATGTTGCACCTTTTTTTATAAATCAGTTCTTTTAGAGCAAGTTTTTCTTTATCTGTTCTTTAAGTGTGGACGATGGCTTCACTCTTATGGGACAGTTTTAAACCACTCTATATTGCAACAATCTTTTGTTTCTCTTCGAGGGTCCAACTTGTTCTTACAGCATCTCCGACCATTCTGCAGCAGAACTGACAAATGCAGCGTTTCATATGTTTAAATCTTACAAAATTATTTTACAGTTTTTCCACATCTAGTTTTTATATTCCATATAAAACAACGTAATACAAAAACTCTTCATGGAATAACCAAAAAAAAAGCATATAATTCCCCCACTCACGTTGCACCCCTGCTCAGATGTTTGTTATTTATGATAATCAGAAGTCGTCCAGGGAGAAATATGGATTGTTTTGTATCACTACTCACTACCTCGTATGTTTACTGGCTTTGTAGCAGGTCATAAAATACATTGGAAACACTCGTTTTTTAATAAACCCATGTCTCTATAGAACTTTTAAATCAATCGTCAATCTTAATTTGCACCAATTCTTAACAAATGTTCTCTCGAGACGCTTTACAAAGAGCAGGTAGAAGACCGTACTCTTTGTTATGTTACAAAAGAAAAATGGGATAGGGGGAGATAGGATAAGATGCAGGCAGGATTTCTCCTTTGTATTCCTCGTGTTCCTGTTGTCCACACTTCCTTGCCGCTGAGGTGGAGGTCAAAGCAGGTTGCGCGGTGGTTGTGGGGACGACACAGTCCGATGGTTGTGGCTGGGAGTCGGGGACGTCGGGTGGTAGTACTGCCCAATCACCTCGCTGTTTTAAAGCTACTTCTGCAGTGACAGAAACTTGTAAACCTAAATTAGGATATCTGTAATCTCTTAACAATGCATTATTCTCAAATCTTTGAGAAGATGAATGCAACTGTTAAAATGGATACTGCAAAGCCTCAGTCTTTACAGACTGGGTAATTTAGAGCACAAAAGACCTGAGGATGACACTCCTTGACATAACACCCTCTTAATATTCCACCTGTTTCTTTACCCACATACACTGACAAAACGAGGGTTCAAGCAGGACTGTGGAGTGCTGTTGAAAACACTGAAATCCTCTCAGGACACAATGAATAATCCTTCGCAGAGCTGTGTTAGATAAACTTTACAACAAAGGCCTTTTCAGCCGCTCATAAAAGAGCGCCTTGACTACTTAAGCTTTACTCTTCACTCAGAAGAGCACCATTTGAGAGTGGTTAAGAATAAGCCTGTAAGGAATAAAAGCAAGGACGCCCTCTACTATCCATATTGAAGATTTGACTAAAAATGATGCTCAAAAGAAATTTCGTGGAACTAAATATATTTGAAGGGTGAATCTCTGCTTCTGGAAAGTTTGCCTTAAACTCTAATGTCAAGTTGTCCCGTGCTTATTCACGATTGCCCCCTCCCTCCCCATTCCCCCATAGAGTGCCACAGGAATGAGTCCTAAAACCCGGAAGTGAGTTAGCATTTTAGCGCCATGGGTTCCTAACTCTAAAAGTCAATGGGGATTTTGAATGGGTTTGTGGTTAGACGCCTGAAATAAGGTCTGTGGTTAACACAAGCTTAAGAGATGTTGGGCGTTTTGTTAGACGAGATAAACTACGTTAAATAAGACCCCAACTTGTGAATTTTAAAGTTTTTACGCATACTAAAAACGGCGGTTGCTAACAAGTGGCTAAATGAGACTACAGTGGTTGTCGGGGACATTAAACGTCATCACGCCGGGAACTCTCTCACTAGTCCGCCTTACAGCCTCTAGTCATGTTTTTCAGTGCTCTTGCAAATATTAGGTTAATAAACAACTTATTAAGCTACGGTTTTGCTAGCTTGTCAAAACCGCTAATTAGATCGATAAAGCATAACGGTAGTGACGTCAAAATCAACCGACCGTGGTGTAGTTCGCTTGTAGCATAACGTTAGCTTTTTACTTTTCTCAGCTGGAATAACGCTTCAAACTTCATAAAAGTGGTGTTCATTTGTAAAGATTATCCTGCTGAACAAAACGCCCATGCATCAGAAACGTGTGTTAGCCACAGAGCTTATTTTCTGCAATGATCCAAAATCCAATGCAAAAATCCCATAGGCGAATTCTCGTTAGAACCCATGGCGATGCTACTTCGGGGTTGGCCTACAAAAATACGTCATCACTTTTGTTCTCTATTGGCCTGTACTCACACTGCTCCAGGACTAACCAGGCCTGAGCAAGGTTACCTCTTGTAGCCTACATAACGTCACAATAAAACACATGCATGGCTTATGTGGTCATGAAGTGTGCTTAGTTTAGAAGACAGACGGACTCAAACATTTAAAAAGGGATGTAGGGCTGGGAATCTTTGGGTGGCTCACGATTCAATTTCGATTCTTGGGGTCACGATTCGATTCAGAATCTATTTTTCGATTCAAAACGGTTCTGGATTCATGATTCAAAGTCTATTTTTGAATGAGTACATACTTCAGGATCTACTCCAGTCATCTGTAAGACTGGCTGAATTTCTTGCTGCTCCACTTGGCATTCTACGGAGTTAACAAGCTAGCCTTAGCACTTAGCACGGTGTGACTGATTAGCCAAATAAGGAAGGAGCTATTTAAATTATCAGACGATAAGAATCTCGATTTTTACATAAATTGATTTTTTGCCCCACCTCTAGACGTGTGGTCCTGTCCGCCTCCGCATTTCAGGGAACAACACAGAGAACAAGACAGCTACTCACTGACTTTGTGGCTTATTTTGAGTCATTGTAGTCAGATACATAACCCGGATTTCTCAATAATGGATGGCTATCCACTTTTCATGCCCATGCCGAAGCACACCTCTTCCAACCGTGCCAGGGCCAAGTAACCTGGCAACAATAAGTGCTGATGAGAAGCGCTCTGAAAAGCATATAGTGAGCGCTGCTACCACAAAAAACGCGGTCTGTGGACACAGGCCCTTAAACAGTTGCACTGGAATGCACTTGTAATTAAAACAAAAATTGTAAATGCCTACATATTTGCAGATAGTTGCCTTAGAGTTGGAGGTATAGGATTTTTTTTAAGAGGTACTGAATGGCTTTCCTTCCTAAGTGCCAATTTTACACGTTCAAAGGGCCATCCACTGAATTCTCTGAATAAACTCTTCAGTTTTCTGCAGAGACTCCTCTTGAGGTTATTGTCAGGATGTGTCTTATTCTTAAGAGTTCTCCTACTTTTATAAGTTTGTTTAAAGCAGGACCACCCCTCCTCGTTTGTCTCATTCTACTGTTGTTTAGCACACAAGCCTACTTGTTCGTCATCTTCCTCTGTTTTCAGACCAACCATGTCCTGCTGTTCTTACTCATACAAATTAAAGTACATATTCTGCATAATGGAAAACTGTCAAACGAGATAGTGTTTGATATATTGGAATGTCATCGTAACCCACATCACTGAACACATTATGTTTCACTCTGCATGATTTCATTTTCTTCATGCATGAAGAAGAAATGTCATTGCAGAGAAAAAAACAAATAGTTATGAAGCACCATTGTGATTGCATTCTGTCTGTTTTGATCCAAAATGCTTCCATTCAGCAGCCCATCTGAAATAGCATCTGAACCAACTCGGCCTTTTGAACCCACTCAGCCACCGTATTGAGCCGACAAAAATATTATAATTCCCTCCTGTCTTTTGTTGAGACACAAACAAAAATAAAGCAAAGATACAGATTTTAAAGGTATAATATGCAACTTTCAGAGCACATGTCCAGGACATGTCGCACTTCAGCACCAGTCTCTCAAACCAAAACAAAGCTGTCCCTTCAGAGCAGCGCTTCCCCTCCTCCCCCACCCCTAACCTAGTGTTCCGACCGAGTTTCTAAGACTGATCTCCATTTAGCTTTACAGCTCAAAGTTGATTCAGTACTTGTTTCTTTGTAGTATTTTCTCTGTTTTTTAAAGTTTGTTGGTTCTCCTTGAATTGTACTCTTGTTGCAATCAAACTCCGCCATGATGCTCCTGAGTGGGCGTGGTCGTCTGTCCGCCATGTTGTGGATTGGACAGGGAGGGGTTCACATGAATGAAACATGTTTGAGCCTCTGAGTGAAACATAAACAAGCTGAAGGAAGTGCCTTCCTGTCCCGTATGAACACAGAGCCAAAAACAACAAACCCAGAGGGAGTTTGAATTTACTTTCTTTTAGAAAGTCATTACTCACTGATTTATTTAAGTAGGATGTATATGTGATATCTGCTAAATGTAGCATATTATACTTTTAAAGGTAGTGTTTAGAATACAGAGTTAAATGCAGAGTAGCTTATGTAGTTTCTATCAGTCAAAGTCAGTAAAAGTAAGACAGAATTCTCAAATTTAAAGTTTCCTTTTTTTATCTTTGCTACGTAAAATAATGGAGTTAATATTTGCAAAGTAACATGTTAGTTTAAATCACATTACATCATCAGTGAACAAATACTCACAAAAGCAAGTATCCCATGTTTTCTAATGTTTGATTTTATGCAACAGTTATGTTACTGTCAGAATGAACAGAAAAATAATCTGGATAAAAACCTGAACTGAACTTCTAGTTATTGCTGTGATCACAGCACACACTTGAGGGGGGTGAATGTTTATGTAAAGATAAACTCTAGTGAACTTTGATTTATACATTTTGTTTGACATTAGACAAAAAGACATGTCACATTATGAATGGTTGTGAGATTGCTTTAATCACTGTGTAATTGGTAAGATGAACGATCACAACAGACATGAAGAGAAGAAACAAATGACAGCTAAAGGTTCATTTAGACCAAAGGAGAAGCTCATGTTCACCTCAAGCAATTTGTTTTAAGTTTGTCAACAGAACATTTGTCATTTCAGCGTGACACACACAACTAGAGCCCGACCGACTAATTGGCCAACGGATAATATTGGCTGATATTAGCTTATCCAGTCACTATCGGTATCAGCTAATCATATCGCAGATGTGCGTCAGATTTATTCACCAGTCAAATAGCATTGCATTTGAATTGTATTCCACTAGCAGTTCTCTTTTTGGCTGTCCCCATTAGAGTGTGCTGTATGTATTACAAAAAGCATTATCACTCTCCAGAGTGTCAAGCGGTGTGCAGTTACTTCACAGTTGAGTGACCATCTTGTCTTCATTATATATCTTTTTCACAAATGTTTGATAACTGCATAGGAACGATATCTGCAATAACTGTATGTATCTATATCTATCTCTACAGATCAAACATTGATCTAAGAAAGATACCCGCCGGTATATCGGTGTCAGATTTTTTCTCCCCACTATCGACCTCAAATATCCCATATTGCTCGGGCCCTGCACACAACCAACGAATATTTACCTGGTTACACCAGAAAACAAACACCAAACTAGCTCGCTTAAATATCACCCCCTTCTATGGGAACTGTGTCTGAATAACTGCTGTGATTTTCATTCATTGCAATAAAAGAGAGAAAAAGGATGCTGAGAAAAAAAAGGTTTACACAAATATTCAGTGTATGCAAAGAACCACCTGTTTTGTATCATAGCAAAACACTTCAAGGTGTGGATCTCCACTCTTAAGGATGTGACAGTGGATTGTTGTGATAGGCATAAAGATGCCTTATTATCACCTGTTTCACGAGATGTCGAGGGAGAAGGAGGGGGTGTGCATAAAGAGACACACACATAGCCTTTTACTTTATTTACTTCTTCCTCATTACTTTATTTAGAGACTTTCTTTATGCATACACATTCTAAAATAATCTTTTCCCTTCACTGCATCCTGCTTTTCTTTCTGTTAGATTGATTTGTCTTACTCTGACCCTCCAGATTATCAAGTACAGTTGTCAACGTGAAACAGTGGGCTAAACATAAAACATCCCCAAATATTCTCATGTACTTAAATTTAACAGCATTTTCAAAGTTTTCTTATGAAAATTGTGAACTTTATGTTTCTAATTCCATTTTTCAATCGATATCTTGCTCTTAAAAAACAAGCCCCCCTCGTGTTTTATAATGCAGTAAGTCTCAGTTGTTGTTTTAAATCCTTTGAATACTTTCCCCTGAGCCTTGATTCTAAGAAGGCACGGCGCAGAAAGCAGCTTTGCATACTGATTGGGTGCTTATCTTTATGCATTTTTTTGCGTTTTTGAAGCAATAATAACCAATGAGCACACAAGTCAGGCTTAAGGACGACTCCAGTTGGTATTGTAGGTTTCATGTAATTGGTATGAATTGATTTATTCTATGTTTTACTGCAAAGATACATGTATTTAGGCTTCAGTATCTGTTTACTGCAAAGTTGAGATGAAAGCATCGCTAGCATTGGGAGGCTTACAGCTTAGGGATTGGAGGAGCCTGCTGCCTTGCGATACTCTGCCGGAAACTATGTTTTATGTGTGTCAGTGAGTGTCACGGTGAGTGCACAAAATATATGTGAGAAAAGGTAAGTGCAAAAGCTGTGAGTCAGAAAGGATTGTGTTAGTGTTGGAGTGGGTGACGATGTCCCTCTTTGCTGGTCACCACTTGTCTCCTCTGCAGCCCACACACACATGCCCACACACTCTGTCACGTAAAATACCGTCGCAACAATGACTTCTATTCAACACACATTTCATTTGTAAAAACAGGTTACAAAAGTACAGTTCTGACTTCCTCTTTATTATTGTTCAATTGATGTTATATATACACATGCAAACTGCATTCAGACTTTATGATGGTTAAACTATTTTAACTTCTGGCTGTTGCTAGGTGTGTGACCATAAGGAAAGGGAAATCAAAATCAGAAATACTTTAAGCCCAGGGGAAATTTGGCCGTTACAGTTGCTCTTAAACACAACATAGCAGTAGGAAATATAGTCATATATATATATATATATATATATATATATATAGAATAAAAAATACAATGGAAATGATAGAATAATAACTGATGTACATGCAAAGGAAGTGAATATATGAACAATATCTACAAATATAAATCTACAATATGTGCTGTGTTGAACAGGCTAGGTATTGCACGCTGTATGTTTAAGGCTCAGTGAAGACAGTGTTTTCCAGATTAGTATCAGTATTGCACAAGTGTCTGGACAAATTGTTGACCCGACAGATTGCACAGTTAAAGGATCAATATGTAATTCTGACACGTAGCGTTTAAATGAGGTACTGCAGTCCAAATTCAATACATTGGGAGGGAGTCAATGTGCATGCAGGTTGCTGTGTCGCTTTCTAACCTCTCTCCATTTTTCAAAAAGCATCCCCGATATTTATCTTAGTTTTACCACGTTTGTTTCTGGTCGTGGAGATTATTAGAAAAATGCAGAGGCTTTTAGGTCGGGTAGAATCAGTTATATCTAAAACCAGTTTGCTTGCCCATTTCCATCACTGCAACACCTGTTGGTTTGCTGTTTGCCTGGCAAACTGAGGGGCGAAGGGCAAAACGGCCGTGTTTGGGTGCAGCCTTCTTCTCTGGTCAAAACAAATACAGACCTTTCTGCACCGGAATTGAAACTTGGGAGGACATCCTGTCTGCTGCGTTGCTGTCAGAGAAGCCAGCACTTCAACATAGCATGTTTCCTTAATATCTGATGATATTGTAAGGTTATATTACATATTGGACCTTTAAACAGATTGCATAGTTAAAGTGAAAATGATAAAGAGAGATGATTTAAATGTTGTGTAAGTATCCACATGTTTCCAGCAGAAGCCAGTTTTATCGCGTATGGAATGATTAAGAAACTTTTCAAAGAAGTGTTGAAAATGATGCATTGTTCACAACCCTAAATGACCAAAATAAGTATATAACAACCACACATAACTACAAACTAAATCCAGTGTTGAAAAGTTTCTGTTTGCTGTTTATGCACACCTTCCTCCCACGATGCAATGCACAAAGGAGAGAGTGGTGCAGGTCACAGCTGATTTTTCTATTTGAATAAATGTGTTGTTGGTTGTGAAACAGTTCCAGAACATCTTTCAAACTAAGAAAAAAACAAACATTTAGATTACTTTTGTGGCAGTGACTTTTTAGAGTTCTAGTTTGACTCACATGCACTGTGGTATCATTTTCTTATGATTATATGGAAACTGTCCCTTGCTGCTGGACATTTTACTATTACTATTATGACTAATGTGTAAAACATTAGGTGTATGGATCAAACTACTGGACTTGAACCGGTGACCCTCCGGTCAATCCAAGCGGCAACCTCCGGCCTTGAAAAAATGAAGACAATGCAGAAGTGCATTGCAGTTTGTCGAGTGTCCTCTTGAGGCTGGCTCCAGGAGCACTGGAAGTCACATAACAGGCAAAAAAGCCTGATGGGTGACGTCACTCAGGCTTAGTCAATTAATACTTACAGGGTCAAACTTTGTTTTTTGGATTAGTCTGTACACAGGCCTGAAAGACATTAAAAGATCAGCCTGGAATTCTTTCTAAGATTATTTCCATTTAATTTCTTAATCGCACAGTTGACAAAACAGACATTTTGCCAGTTGCTGCTTATCTTAAATACTCAAGGTTCAAAGCTTCCTTCCATTATGTAAATGATTTCAGAACAAGTGTTTGGAATGAGTGAAATATAATTGAATAGAAGCCAAGAAAGCATTACCTTGAAATTGTCAATCAGTGGACCAGCAGTGGTCGTACGCAGCAGCTCCCAGCTCCTGTTCTGAGTTATCTCTTCTATAACTTATTCATGTTGCTGCTGGAATTTTACTTTAAGTATAACGTGAGGGATAATGAAGGTCGTCAGCTGCGGTGATAAAAGGCAATTAGGATATAGCATTGTTTTTCCATTCACATACTGTAGCTGCCAGGCAACTGTATAGTAGTGTTGTAGTACTCAACATTGGTCTTGGTCTCAAGACCACTTTTTGAAGGTCTCTTTCTCATCTTGGAATTGAAAGCATTTGTACTCGGTCTTGTCTCGGTCTCGGACTGGGTGGACTGGGGATTTTAAATCAAGACCAGTCAAGACCACCATTGAGAGGCTATTTTTACACGTCATTACTGTGATTAGAAGGAAAACACCTCTTCTCATTCATAATTTGATTTTTATCCCGCGGTTACAGCCACAACATATAAGCTCAAGTCCATTTACAACCTTCCCGGTGTTTGGTCTAACTGACAGGCTGCACCCAAGATGATTTTTCAGTGATATTTATGGTTGTAGTCTTGACTCAGTCTCGCCCTGACTCGGTCTCGGAGCAGTCTGGTCTCGGGTATGTCTTGGTCTCGGTTAGTATGGCCTTTAATACAACACTACTGTATTGTCCAACCTAAGTTTATCCACCCTGACTTCATTCTTTCTGAGAAATAGGACCCCGCCGATATGGGATTTTTGGGGCAGATACCGAAATATACATTTATTGTGTTAATCCCTCAAATGCAGTTATCAATCACTTGTGGAAAAGATATATAATGAAGACAAGATGTTCACTCAACTGGAAAGTAACTAAGCATGTACTTGCATCACCGCTTGACACTCTGGCGGGTGATAATGCTTGTTGTAATCCATATAACACTCAGCTGGTTGAAAGAGAACTGCTAGTTTAATACAATAAAAAATGAAATGGAAATAAAAGATTGTGTTATATTGGTGCATATCTGCAATAAAATTAGCCAATACCAATAGTCTCTGTATATGGTAATATCGGCCAATATTATCAGCTGGCCGATTAATCGGTCGGGCTCTTCTGAGAACCCAGAGGAAATTTACCGTCTTTGTCTCTATCCTTCTAAATTAGCTTCAGCTGAATAATGTCGGTAACATGTAGCACCCCTTTCATACCATATATGTGTTGGTGTTTCAAATAATAAAAGGCTGTGAATCAGTGCCATACCTGAGGAGTTAAAGATTTATCTTTGCAGCTTTCTACAGCCACTTAATAGAAACGTTTTCATCATCTACAAATACAAAGGAGGAGTCAAAGATGGGGATTAGGGTATAAAATAGTTATTGGAGCCTCTCTCCGGTGTATAATATCTGCATCATAACAGTGTGTTTCTTTTCTTGCTTTTTGATCGTAACAGGATTTTATAACTCTCGGCTCTTCTCTTGCACAATCTCTGAATGCCTTGTTTCTATATTTAAACTGTTTTTACAAGTTGACATGCTGATGTATCATTTTTTTCCCCATTTGTTCTCTCTAGGATGTTGTCTGGGGATTGAACTCCTTGTTTACCGTAAGTTTGGCTTGTTTTAACTTTGCTTTCTGATGTTATCATTTTATCATCAACCACACGTACATGAATATTTTATAGTTTGTGAACATTTAAAGATGTCGTGTTGAACTTGGATCTGTGCTCACATTTTCCTCAAATCTGTCAGTAAATAAGGAAAAGTATGACCAGACATTTAACTTCCTGAACAGAAATAAGTCATCTGAATCACATTTAACTGTAATGGGATTCAACTACTGAGCAACAAAACAATCCTATTGTGTTTTTTAAAGATCATTCCTGTTACACTTATGTCATTAGTTCAACTTTAAAAAGAAGCAAACAAGATCCACACACCAAGAAGCTCCAGTTTAGAGGATTTATTGAGAAGTGATGTTTCGAGCCAACATGCTCCTCCTCAAGACTACTGTGAAGAACAATGACATTAAAAAAAGACATGCACATCCCTGAAGCCTGGCACACACTAAAAGATGATTTAAATCTTAAATGATTTTGAAAATGTGGGAGAGCCCGCAACTGACGACAAATCATGACAGATTTAACAGTTCAGTTCGTATAGAGTGTGGTGTGCAAATATTGAACACGTTTAATATTTACAATTTCAAATCGGGGTGCCCCGATCGTCTTCTGAGCAGAACAGGGAGGTTAAAATCACTCTTAACACTCCTCACACCACAGGAACATCTGGCAAGATAATCTTCGGATCCATCAGATAATCCGGCCTTTGCTGACTTTGGTCCACAGGGGGGGAGTCGGGTCCAAAACCGGCCCAATTATCTTGTAGTAATGTTTCCGCTTTAGAGTGTGCTGGATCAAAATAGAAAAAAAAAGAAAGTAAAATGAAGCAAATAAGATCGGCAAACCATTTTTGATTCATGATTAGTTCAACATTGACAAACACTATTTTTATCTTTAATCAAAGCTGCCTTTAGACTGCAACTACTGACTGACTGAGGAGAAATAATCCTTCTCAGTTTGAAGAACAAAATAAGATGATGATGATGAAGAAAAACAAGAAAATATTGAATGACACAAAGCTCAAAGTAAACAGAGTTAAAAAGAATTACATTCAGAAGAAAATCTTTAGACACTATAAAGGAGGTTATTCTAAAAAATGTAAATAGATGAAAATAAAACAGTCATTATTTTATTAATGTTTATACAGTAACATTTGGAGGTTAGTATGGACATATATTCGAATCATTTTGATGCTAATGTTAGCAGCCTATTCAGCTTTATTTAGTTTCTTAGATGATCATTTAGTTTAGCCCAAAATATGCACAATCAGCTAATCCAAGCTTGCATAAATGCGTCATCGATTTCATTTTTAGAAACTTCCCCGGGTCAGAACTGTGTTTATGATGATAATGGAGATGGTAATCTGCACTGATGTGTGGTCCTGCCCTGAATCTTACCTCTTAATCAGGAAACAGCCTCTCAGGCCATCCTCCTTTGTTTTATCTCTCTAATAACACTTTTCTTCTTGTTGTGCACAGCATCTCCAAGGCAGCGGCATAATTAGGGCTTTGTGTTTGCTTTAGTTGAAGAATCTGGGGTGACATTGCAGACAGCAAATAATGCTGAACAGGGCAATATCTACCTCAGCAGTTTTTTTTTTATTGGAAAACAAAATTTGAGCCACAGAAAACAGAATTATTGAACCCTGAAAAGTTCTGTAACGCAATAAACAAGCATTTGAGATCCGGCCAAAATCAATCACATTGTCTCACTTTCCTTTTCTCTCAGTACCTTTAGCTTTTTTGTCTTCATATTCTCTCTTTGCCTCTTCTCCAGGACCTTTTGAACTTTGATGACCCGTTGAATATCGATGCTGCAGAACATCATCTGAGAGACAAGGTGAGACTTAACTGAGTGAAAGAGAACGAGTGACACATTCACTGGGATTATAACTCCACTTTGATCTCCTTGAGGTTCAGACATAGTTTAAAGCAACAACATGCCACTTTCAAAAAGCTGGATTTAATAGTATAATTAGTTTCAACAGGGAGAATGGCATCACTCTCATGTCCACAGCAGGGCCTGATTACCTATTTAGTGTACTATCTAGCTTTGTCAGCGTGCTAAGGTCATCTTACGAGAAGTGTGTACGGCTTTACGGCACTTTAGTTCACACAGCGGCCTCCAGCTTAAAAGCAGCCAAGCTTGTCTGGGTACTGTAAAGTGCTGTCCCATTAGAAAAAAATAATAATAATGTTTTTTTTTAATTTGGAACAAAATGTATAATATGACACGAAATGTTTAAACACATTGGAAATGTCAGGCAAGGTCATGTTACACTGAGAGCGCCCTCTGCTGGATGGCCTGATGCGCTGATAGACTGTACATTTTGAATTTGAAAGGTTTATTACAGTTCGAATGTGAACTTTCTCCCCCAGGTTCGATGAAAGTTTGAACTTTGAATACAAAATGACAACCCTAGTACTGTTTGATACAATAGGTAATAATGGCTAAGAGGAAGAGGGCGGTGTCAGATGAAGCTAAGAAGAGAAAAGAGAGTGACCATCAAGAAGCAGATTGTACATCCCTGCAGATATTATTCATTACAGATTCCAATGTAACGTTGGGCTGTCATCATGTTGGGTGTCAGCGTTGTCTCATGTTTAGCAGCTTTACCGGGTACAGAAAGTTATGAAACCCAAGTACAAAACAGTAACTTTCTTCATTGACATGCTGATGATTCACTTGAGTAGTCCCCCACAGTGTCTGAGATTTGCTTTGAGACTCCATAATCAAATTCATACCCTGGCTCCTGTTGATAGTCTGCATAGAAAATGTATTTGGAAAAGATTTCCTGCAGCAGCAGAAACTATATATTTTTTTTTTTCTACTGCAGCTTTCAGTGACTACTTGCTTCTGTAGGTGGGATTACGTGATAATCAGTTAAGAGTGCTTTAATCTGGTATGGTGGGCTGAAGACGAAGAGCACACTGCTGCTTTTCTGAGCAGAGAACAGCTATTATGTTATGTTCAAGGGCTGCATATGGAACAGGTGCATATAGTGTTTCTAAAATGAAATAAAGAGCACTTCAACTATTTTAATTCTCTGCCTCTGCAGTAGACAGCAGGACACACAATTTGTAAGTCAAATCAGCAGCCTAAACTACAACTATGAATTCCCTCAAACCTCCATGCTCCCACCTTGGTCGTGTTTACAAGGTGTGTGTGTGTGTGTGTGTGTGTGCGTGCGTGCGTGTGTATTTATGTCTACAAATCTACATTCAGGGCTGAGTTTGTGAATGTGTTTTTGCAAACTTTAACTGCATTTTCTTCTTTACCAAGGCCTTTCCGTTCAGCCTTTTTTGCACTCACAATGACACAGGGTTGAGCTTGAAGACACGTGGGAGCTGTTGAATGCCAGCCTTCCTCTGAGCAAAACAAATATTCAAGCTGTTTCTAAAAGATTTGCACCCTTGCTAATTGATTACTGATGCGTTATTCCTTCTATCTCTCCACAGTTTTTTCTACTTTTTCTATCTAATGTCTCATCTCTCTTTTTTTTTTTTTTTTTTTTTCACAAGTGAATCAGATGGTGTCAAAGAATGTTAAAAAAACTGACATTCTCAGTGTGTTGCTTTTTGTAATTGCTTTCCCGGATTGTCAACTGAGCTAATGCAACTCTGCAGGGAGGCTGCTGACCAGCAGACATAGCTGTTAGTTTGGCATGAGTTGAGATGAGCTGAAAGCATTTTAAAGTACAACATTTGACCTTTGGCATTTTGCAAATACGCATTCCCATGATGCATTGGGGTGTGCCCAGCGGTGTGTGATAATGGCTGCCATGTGACCCCATTAGATGTGAACGATTTTTTCTGTGAGGGGAGAGAATGAAAAAGAGTATGTGAGAATAGATTGCTGGTTTGTGGCAGAGATTTTGATTGTTTAGATGAGTTGACATTCGTGTAGGATGAGGTCGTCAATTGGGAGCGTGTGGTGAAGTAAACACAAAGATGTCCTTGTCTCTTGGTGTCGGAAATACACATTAATGTGTTAGCAAGGAAAAGAGTCTCAAGAGTTTCTCTGAAGCCATAAGGAACAGCAAAGCAGTTTTCACACAGGCACTTCTGAAAATGTCACACATCCTCTCCCTGAAATATGTGTTGCTTGTTCACATATGTCCCTCACAGCCGTAGACTTTCCCTGCTGCATGGGGGAGGGGGGAGGGGAGGCAAGCCATGATGTTAAAAGGATGTGCAAAGATGGCTGACGAACAGATGCTGATGACAGTTTTTGGCCTTTATATTAATGCTAGGTGTAAAAATGGTAAATGGACATGAGCTTGTAGAGCGCTTTTCTAGTCCGCTGACCACTCAAAGCGCTTTTACACCGCATGTCACACCTACCCATTCACACACTGATGGCAGTGGTTGCTATGTAGTGAGACCATCAGAAGTAACTAATCCCATCCATACGCATTCATACACCGCCAAAGAAGCAGCGGGAGCAATTTGGGGTTAAGTGTCTTGCCCAATGACAAATCAGACATGTTGCTGCAGGAGCTAGGGATCAAAAACCCTCGACTTTCCGGTTGAGACAACCGACTCTACAACTGAGCCACAGGTGTAATTAAACATTTTCACAGTATGGACAAAGGAGTCAGAAGAACACACTGGCAAGCAGAAAACATAAAAAAGCAGTATCATTACGTGCATGCACTAGTCACAGGATATAAACTTCATCCCTTCACTCACTCTGTAATATTCCTTTATATTTCCAGCTGCGTCCACACATTGGCTCACTCAAGAAATGTTACAATCGGGGCTGGCAGCTTTGTGTTTACACATGCAGCTCACTCCTAAAATTTCAGGACATTTTCAGGAGTTTTGTACATGCGTGAAAAAGGTCTTAAAGGGATACTTCACTCATTGAAACATTAATCTGTATTGAAATTGGGTCATATATGTAGTAGAAATGTGAAATTAATTTTGAAGTTGGTGCCTTCTTGACTGAGAAAAGGCAGAAAGTGTCTTTTTGGCTCATGTAGATGAAAGACAACAACTCCCAGAATGCACAGCGCCGCAGGCCACTCCCACTGAAGCTGCGGTGCTCTATTTACAGTCTGTCTACAACACATACGGCTGTTTCCTCTACTGATTCCAAGATTTCAGAAGGAATTGGCATCTTAGAAATTCCTGGCAGCAAACGGACTCTATGTCTGTGTCCATAGGCAAACAGTGAGAGCACCGACACCACCAGTCCGCCCCGGCTCGAGCCGGCCCGGGTCCTTGTTCTCACCGCCGCCGACAGGCAGGTCACCCACTGATCTGTAATAGGTCTGTAGCTTCAGTGGGTCGAAAACATGAGGAACTAGCAATGTAGTTTTACCCCCTCTACCCAAAGCAGCCTCCGGTGACGCAAAATGATGATTTTGCGTCATCGGAGGCTCCTTTTCAGACAAGAAATACGGAGCTTTCCCGTCTCAGGGGAAAATGAGGGCGGGATGCACGACCATTAAAAAATACTACCAGGTTTCTAATGACACAAAGTTTAATGCAAATGGGTGAAGTATCCCTTTAAGTGATTGAGCTTTGGGTACACTCACACATCGACACAAACTCACACAAAGCACAAAAACCACACACATACACAAAAATGCATGTAATGACTTTGCAGCTGATACTTCCTGCATGCACCTATTCTGTCTCATCTCAGTTTACTGCTTGCTATAGAGTGAATTATTCAGTGTCATTTATGTTGGGAGCAGTGAACGATAAAGTGATTTCAGGCACAGCGCAGGTCTTCTGGGGTCCCTGCCTCTTTGTTGGCCCAGAGCCTTGTAATAATTGGTTTGCAGGGTCCAGCCATAATTGGATTTGCAGAAAATTAGGATTGTTGAAAAAGTTTGTTGCAACTAAATTCGTCTGACTTTTTTTAGCTGTGCAGATTTTTTTTTTTACATGATGTCACTACTTAAGTTGATTTCCTGCAGTAAGTAATATAAAACACAAAACATTCGTCCAGTTATTCAATATGTTGTTCACCAAAATATGAAACCTAAATCTGCTTAATATTCAATATAATCCATGCCTACGATTTACCAGAAGTTAAAAAATGTTAAGAAGGAGGCAGCGCAAAGGTACAACACATACATTATACGATTGGCATGTGCTGTGAAAAAACATTTTCTTTATTATTTTTTTCGTGTTATCTCACTGATCTGTTTTGGTTCTCTTGGGCCAAAACAAATGAAAACACAAAGCCATCCATCCATGACCCACTCCCACTGAGTCCCGGCCTGCTGCAATCAACTTCCGCGGCGAGTGGGAGGAGATGTGGGAGTGTGTGTCTCAGCACACGTGTATGCTTGAGTACGTGGATGTGTGTGTGCGCTGAGGTTTGTGAAGTGGAACTCCTCTTGTGGCTGCTCTCTGAATACATTTGCTGTTTGAAGTGGTTGAAAGGGAGCATCCTCATGGGCAAATTCTTGTGCGTGTTTGACTGTATAGCATGTGTGTGTAGGTAAATGGTGACTGTTAAATTGTGTGTGTGTGTATGCACAGACACGTGTGTAATAAAAGCTTAAAAGGAATAAACTAAGCTAACTAATATGCAGATTCAGTATTATCTGTGCTTACATGTGCATGAACTGTGGTGTAGTACAGAGTTTGGATACCTCCTATTCATCTTACAATACATTGCAGCAGCCATTGCTGACAGGTGTAAGTGGGAGTGCATCCTCTGGCTTATATCCAGACATTGTTTCAAAGCACCCTCTGTTTTATGTGGGACTCCGTCAATTGTTCTTAGTCTGAAGTTTTACGAAGACTACAAACAAATACTGAGCTTTGACATTCTCACTCCCTGTGCCATGTCTGAAATTCTTGGAAGATACTTTTTTGTTATGTGTAACATAGGCAGGTGCGGACCCGTGGGTGTCTTAAAGTTATCCCAGAAGGATAACCACAAAAATCCCAAGCTTCCTGAAGTAATTAATGCATCAACATGATGAACTAAACCACTGTCTCAAAACTGAATTTTCCAGGAGACCCAGAAAACACAAAAGGCAAAGGCTGCCAGGGAGGCTTTAACAGTTAACACAAAAGCCTGGAAGAGCATCAAAACTACCCAGCACCCCAAGTTATACTCAGAGAGACTGGCAAGTGTTTGTGTTTATAGACACACAGACAATAAGATAACACACAGGGAGAACCTCTCACTACCTCTGAAGGTGAGATAATGAGTCAGTACAGAGCGCTGCAGACCCAGAGTTTATATAAACTCCCCACACCTGGGCTTAATCAAAGCCAATCAGTCACACACACACCTGACTGCAGTGAGTTGATTCTGTCACCAATCTCACAGAGTAGAAAGAGTGCCCTCACACTTAACTACAAGTAGTAGGATTCTTTTTATTAAACAGTGTTGTGTGGAGATTATAAACCCGATGTAGTGAAATCAAACGCGACCTTATTACCAATTATGGCTTTAAATAAATATTGTGGAATCAGTATCATTACAGTTCTCTTGGTATTATAATTAAAAATACCAATTGTTTTCAAAACCTAATTAGTCAAATTATATACAGGGCCTCTTGTTTTTTATGAAATTAACTGTAATGGTGTAGTCTGGTAATATTTTGCATTGAAGCGTCTAAATACACACTGCACATGTTTGTGAAGAGGAAAAAGGGACGATATATCCCTGGAATGTTTTAGAAACCCGTAAATAAATCCTTATTTACAGTCCCTAAGACATATCTTCCATTTTATTTCAAAATATAATATATTAAGTCTTACAAAAAGTAAAGGGAAATGGTGTGATCCAAAGTGCAAAGGCTCTTACCCTTGCACACACCACCCAGCAGCTAGTATCATTATTTAAATGTCACAAGTTTTTTGAAATGGTAAAAAGGATGAACTAGCAGGAAGTAAAAGGGTTAAAAAAATCTGCAGTGCGAAAAAAGGGCATCAGCATTTTCAGATACAATTTAAAAAAGGTGCCAGTGTATCTCCCACAAACTGGTAGATTGTCTGCAGTGTACTGTAGTGTGATATTGACTACTACTTCAGCACACAGAGTGACAAGATGTGACCTTGGAGGGTTTGTGAGTGGTTAAGCTCCAAAGTTTATGCATCAAGTGTCCCCACTTTGCATTCTCAATCCTCTACTTCTACATTAAGTGCTTCGCATCAATCTGAGAGACAACTTCTCTTCCATTCTTGGTCTTACAAGCTCAGGTACCTCAAGTGGCTTAGCCCCATCGATCAATACCCTATCAAGTGAAGAAGACACACACACACACACGCACACGCACACGCACACGCACACACACACACACACACACACACACACACACACACACACACACACACACACACACACACACACACACACACACACACCGTTTTTACTGCAACCTGACCCGGCCTCTGTCCTTGTTAGTTGCTGTCTGCCCTGACTATTGATCGCAGTGGCCCTGTAGGTCTCATTGCAGCTCTGAAGGAGAAAAAGAAGAGACATAATGGTTCATCTTGAGTAATAAAATCTGCTTTAAAAAGAGAAATTAGCAGTGTTTACTGCCCCAATATTGCCTTATCTGTCTTACACTTTTGATTTTCATTTGTCACAGTTTGAACCCTGATAAAATTCTCCATTTAATCATGTATCTTTGAAGCAGATTTTAAGTAGGGATTAAAGGATACCTTCCGATACAAATAAAAATGGGTACGAATAAGGGACAATTCAAATTGATGATACAAAAAAACACATCGCAATACCATTTTAAACCAGCAGAGGCCAGTGTTTGCTCTTGGCTTCTCTTACCGATGTCAGAAGCTAAAAGAAGATAGATAGATAGATAGATAGATAGATAGATAGATAGATAGATAGATAGATAGATAGATAGATAGATAGATAGATAGATACTTTATTGATCCCGAGGGAAATTCAAGGCATCCAGTAGCAGTATACAAACATGCAAGACACATAGCAATTGTTACATAAACACCCCCTGTCCCCCCTCCCATACATATATTACCCGACAACAAAGATTTAAGGAGCCCCTATATATAAGAATAAAGAATTAAAATTAAAATTAAACCTGTGCAATTGTAAATAGACCTATACAACTTATATAATGAAATGTACAAAACCTGTGCAGGAATAGAAATATATGTGCAATTTAAAAGAAACCTATAAACAGTTAAAGAGCATCTGTAATTAGACCTTTACATAGGAGATGAAGAGTGTTGACCTTCTGAAGGTATGTGTTGTTGTACAGTAGTGTTTAAGATGGAGGTAGTGCAGGAAGTGTGAAAACAGATATTAAACAGTCAGTGCAGACATTAAAGGTGCAAAAAATAAAGTGATTGTCAAATGTGAAAAGCAAAGATTTGTGAAAGCAGACATTAAACAGTCATTAAACAGTCAGTGCAAACATTAAAGTGATTGTCAAATAAGCATTAAAGTTTCCAACTAGAGGCTGACTCTTAGGACAGCAGTACAGATGAAAAAATGAGTCCAGGAGTCACTGAGTGCTTTATCCCTGCCGTGACAGTGAGATGTTGTACAGTTTTATGGCCAGGGGGACAAAAGAGTTCTTAAGTCTGTCCGTGGAGCACGCTTGTGACAGCAGTCTGCCACTGAACATGCTCCTCTGCCTGGTGAAGGTGCAGTGCAGAGGGTGGTGGGTGTTGTCCATGATGGAGAGCATTTTGTCCAAATAGAGAAGAAGAAGAAGAAGAAGAAGAAGAAGAAGAAGAAGAAGAGAGGCATACAGACATGGCAGTAAGGAATTTAAAACTTAGAGGTCGAGAAAGCATCTTTTTTTCAGAGCAGGGTTGTAGAAGCAAGATGAGCAGACGAGGAACACTGTTCAAATAATGCAAGAGACTGATGAGTACAGAAATAGCACAACAACGTGATGCAGCATGTTGAAAAACGGAGACAGAAAAATCACATCAGATTAGTGTCGATGTTTTGTTGTAGCAGTGTACGCCAAGTTCGTACTGAGGACAGTCTGTCACTTTTGGAGTATGTCAACAGCAGCTCAACCATTACACATGGTGTTGATGGTGTTGATGGTGTTGATGGTGTTGACGTAACCGCCAGGTGAATTTAAGTGATCTGTTGCAAGATATTCTTTTCCATCTTTGTTGAGTTATTGCACTTTATGAGTCGTGTCTTGCTGTTGATGAGCCAATACTCTGAATATACAAAGATTTGAATCATCTCTTGAGGAGGTGGAAGGCAATTCAAACAAATTAATTTCCTAGAAGAAGCAGGCCTCATGGTATTGTTTATGCAAATTTTGAATGAGAGCAATGCAAAGTAAGGAGGCAAAGGCGAGGCACATCTGAACTTGTTGTCTCATCACAGCCTTCTCTCATTCTGTCTCTAAAACCCCTCCAAGAGAGATATTTGTGCCTCATGTTGCAGACCAGCTCTGGTATTATTTGGATGTAATCATACTACATTTAATGATTGTCCTAATAAGGACAAATTTAAAACTCTGCTGCTCGCTTACAAAACGGGAAAAAAACGTCTCTTCCTTACCTAAACTCTCTCATCCAGGTCTACACTCCCTCCCACCCACTAGGCTCTGCAAATGAAAGGCGTCTGATCCAACATTCACAACAGGGCCCTAAGTCTCTAACTAGACTCTTCTCCTCTGTCGCCCCCCAGTGGTGGAACGAACTTCCAAACTCCAGTTGATCTGCAGAGTCCCTTTGCACCTTTAAGAAAAAGCTAAAGACCCAGCTCCTTTATGAACACCTACACACTTATTGATATTATTGATGATGATGATGGTTTTGTTTGATAATGACGATTTAAGGATGGTTTTGATGCTAATTAGAACTCTGAAGAACAGCTCTCGGTGTTGTGCTTTGCCTCTGTGCACCTTTAAGATCTGACTTAAAGCTGTTTGCTTGCGCTTATCGATGTTGTTATCTCTTTTCTAGATCCTTGCTTGTGTTGTACTTACTCTCGGACGTACGTCGCTTTGGATAAACGCATCTGCTAAATGAATTGTAGAATTGTAGAATAAGGACTTTAAGCTGGTAGATTACACAGGTTGTCCCTGAGTGCTGTATTATTTATGGAGAGTTCTGTGGATGCTTTATTGCAAGTTGACACCAACATAACTTTTGCATCTTAATGCGACGCCACAAGGACTTCACAAACATCAATTTTTGTCCAACTGTGGATTTATTTCTATATTTTTTATAAATATGACCAGATTTTTAAACGCTGCTGTGTAGCTGCAGGTTTGACGAGACAAAGAAAATCACGCTCCTGGTGAGAGCTGATTAAAGAGCGCTGCATTCAAACAAAATACTTCTTTTTACACATTCTCGCAGAGCTGTAGACGTGTTTTTTAGTTTGGTGGAGTGTAGCCGCTGTGAAACAATCGTATAACAGCTTATTTCCTTCTTTTACCGCTTTATTTACATTACTGTAGTCACGCTCATTACTTATTTATTTATTTGTATTGCCATGACAACCGCTGCTCTCTCTTACTTGCTCGCAGCTGTTTTAGGATCAAGGAGCCAAACATCGGTAACTACAGACACAGGTTGTCATGATTACAGGGATTTAAGGCAGACTTTTTGTTTATTGTTAATATCAATATTATTGGATTGGGGTCAGGAAAATCCATATAGTATCATGAAAACAAGTATTTGCTGTATTGATTTTTAGTTAGTGCTGGAAAGCCAAGAAACCTCGGAGGTCACTTAGATGAGCAGTTTGAAATACATTTTACTGGACCACATCCAGTCATGAAAGGGCTTTGACATTTTCTCTTAACTTACAAAATTCTCAAAGAAATTCTGTCAGTCCCATGTGTGAAAACACCTGGGACTGTTCTCACTGTGTTCCCCAGGCCGCCCCACCTCTGAATCCCCTGTCATCTCTCTCTTCTCTATTCCCCTTTGTCCTCCTCTTTTCACACATTCTCCTCCTCTCCTTCATCTTTTCCTTCACATTCTCTTACCTCTATATATCCTTTGGCTTTCCAGTGCTTTGTTTTCAACTTTTAGAAGATTTTAAAGTAACCGTTTGTACCCACAGGGTTTCATTTGCATCCCCGTCCCTCTGGTACGTATTTTGTATACCTACAGATCGCTGGAGGAGAGGAGATTTAATTGCCTTCCACCGTTAAAATAGAGCCAAGAACTGTAAGCAGCAGCCTAACAGTGTTTTTAATCGACTGCAGAGTTAACTTTCAGTCTGGGAACTAATAAATTGCAGAGTAATTTGCAGTCTCAGCCGGTTTTCTGCTTTAAGAGAGGAAGAGAGAAGTAAGAAAGGAAAAAGTACAACGTCAATTAAAGTCAGTCTTTTCAAAAATGGTATTAATAAGGCTGTTACATCCATTGTTCCAAGCTTTGAGTGATGCCTTAAATAGATTTTGTATTCAAAATAGCCTTTCGCCCAGGAAGAACTGTGTTTGACCTAAGATGTGTTTGACAACTTAATTGGGCCCATTTAAAATACAAATGTTCAAATCAATATTCTGTGCTCTCTGACAGTCCTGTTTGCACTTTATCCTTCAAGTCAATGTCATGTGTGAGTGGGGGGAGGGGTGTTCATTACATGGACCATGTTTCTGCACCATTATTCTATCTTTTCTTTCAATTATGTAAAGTAGGGATGACCATATAGGGATATTCTACCTCTTCACACATTTACAGGCCGTGTTGTGTAAGTCGATACTTCATTTGAGCTTATTGCCTGTGTTCCACTGGGACATGGATCGTATTTTAAAAGTCAACCAGTTCATTAATAATAGATGCTAGTGATGTGATTATCCACTGCAAACCATTTCAAGTTAAGCGTTTGTTGCCTTTGAGGGTTTCAATATCAAAAGTGTTTGACAATATTTGAATTTAACTCCGCTGTCTTGCACATTGCTTATCGCTCGGATTTCACGCCTGGCCTCTGAGCTCCAAGTTTAAAAAGATTATTGAATTATTTGAACCACTGACCTTTCAAACTGAATCAAATCAGATTATTAGAAGCTCAAACATGAAGAGAGCATCTGTGAGCCCCCAGTGGTTGAATGTTATTTAAAGCGCTGTTTGGGCATTTTCTTCTCTCTTAATTTGAGGAGCTTTGCCTTTTCACTCAAAACGCCACAGCACTGACATGAGCCAGAATAACCTGAGGGCTCCGAGATACCCACACAGTCCATGTTAGCAAAACCCACCCTCGTTGCACTAAGTGTAGACCCCTTGTGCCATTAAAATTGGTCCAGGAGGGAGACATCCCTCAGCAGCAATTGGCCAATCCATCATCTCTCTGTGGACAGATACTCACACTGCTGTCATCACTGCTCAAGTTTTTGTCGCTGGCAGCTTTTTCAGCATTCCTGTCTGTCATCTGTGTTTCCACACACGCGCACACACAAACACCATGCCCCTGTTTCCCAGCTCTCTCCATCCCCTCTGACTCATGTTTTTTCTCACGTCCTCCGTCTCTGGCTCATGCACAGAAGCCCCAGAAATGTGCGCATGACTTACACATTGGGGCTGTAGCGTAAATCAGTTTGCTGACGTCAGTGTGGGACACTTGATGTCGTACTGTGGAGCACGGGAACAGGACGGCATTTGATGGCCTAGACCCTGGTGGTGATGGATGGATGTTAGGATTAACAAGTCAAGTACAGGAGGGAGCTAAAAGGGGGTGGTCGGCTTTGGGAGAACTGGTTGAAACTGGGTTTATTCTAGTCCAGTGACGTGGGCTGCGATGTGGGTAGCAAGTAAACAATTAAATATTAATGAGTGAGGCCAACCAGCTGAGGTACATTTTGTCTGGAGTGACTTTACTGTAACCTTTGAAAATGACTTTTTCAGATCAAGTTTGAACAAGTTAACATTGTCACCTTCTTTTTAGAGCCAAAACACATCCCACATTTAGGAGCTAATTTAACTGCCTTTGCATTTTTTGCTTAACTGCTGCAGCTCAGATAAACAGTCTGTAGCCTTTAACCACATCCGTGTTATTCTGTTGGCTGTAGGCAAGCTGCCACTGCGATCAATAGTCAGCTGAAAAGGATTTAGACACGAACAAAGTAGGTTATTTAAAATCATGATTTTTAAGAGGGACATACCGGGATTGAATTGATGGAAAGCGCCAAAAAAAGAGGAGGTAGAGTTCAAGCAGAGCATGACACGGCAAGAGGCAGCCAGAAGGGTCGGGACGAGGGAGCAACCAAGAGGAGGTTATAGGCTGGCTGGCTGGATGGATGGATGGTGGGGGAGGATGGAAAGAAGCCAAACTCATCCAGGAGGGTATGATCCAGAAGACATGAAGCATGGAAAATGGAGCAGAGGGTACATGCGCCTAATAGGAATCTGACCAAGTAAAGCCTGCTGGTACAATGGACATGAGCTAAAGGCTAACATTTGGTTCTACACTTAATCACTAGAAGAGCTATATTTACAAACAGGTTAAACACAAAGGAACACACGGACGATGAGACGTTACATTTAAAGCGGAGAGAAACATTTAAAAAATCAACAACAACTAATTATAAGGGGGATCGGGGTGGGGGGGAGCTCGCAGAATCAAGCACATTTATTTGTATTTTAATAAGTTATTATTAGTGATCTGCAAAAATCAAAATGTGTTATTTAACCAAATCTCTACTGAAATAATGTTGCCTACTTAAACTTTAAGTTTGCTTTTTAGTGTTTTAGTGTTGCTAGGAAGTGAAAATATGTCTGAGCTCTTCAAAGGATGATGAGGTTGCCCTGTCATGCTATAGGAAGGGCTTTTGCTGGCATGGTTTGGATCCATCGCTTGTTTATTTTATTTGAAAGAATGATGTTTATCTCTCCAGTAGAGTTTCATTGACCTTTATAAGCTACCCGAGAAGTATTGATGCTGTTATGGTGGCATGTGATAGTCCAACACCTCATTTTGTGTGCCGTTTATTTGTCATCCATTTGTATTAAAACCTTAATTTAAGCCAGTCAAGCTTTAGTACTTTAATGTTAGTGTAACTGTTAGGGATGTAAAGATTAATCGTGATGCAGTTAAAAATCAATTCAAAGGTGTTAAGATTCACATTGGTACTCTGAAAAACGAATCGCAGTAATATCCTGAGCGTTAGCAGCGGTTGGTTGTAACAAGCAGGCGTTGTCATGGCAGCTGCCAAGCCAAACCACACTAACAAGCGGGTTTGTAGCCCCGCTCGCCCAAACGAGTGTAAAAGCCAAAGAGCTTACGAGGCGCATTGGTGTTTTCATGAAAAATTTAAAGGAATCTTTTTCAGTCATCTCATCGTTTTTCTTCAGTCTCATTTTGTAAAATAAATCGTGAACCCAGTATTGTGAATCGTATCGTATCGTGAGTTGAGTGAATTGTTACATCCCTAATAACTGTTATAGGGTCATTCTACTGAGCGGTAACTTATAAGCAGTACAGTTTTCTAGTTATTGAGGACTGGGATAGATTTAGGGGAGACATTACTAAGAACTGAATTGGCTGGAAGGTCAACGATTAAATATATTACAGTGTACTGTATATATTTGGGTTACCTGTAATGGTGCTTTTAATTTGTCTTTTTTACATGGTGGATTGTCAAATTTGAATTTGTTTACATTCAACTATTTGCCTTCTTTAAATACAATGTGTCTCCCCACCCCAACCTTACACTCATACTCTCTCTTTATCTTTCTGTTTCCAATCCAGGAGGATTTTCGGAATAAGGTTCAAGATTACATCAAGCACTACGCCAGATGATAGAAGCATTGGCTTCCTACTTCAGCCTGCACCAACCAACCAAACTGCTCTACCTTGCCTCTGCTTACCTTGGCCAACTCCCTCACATGTGTGAATCCACAGCTGACTCTGACTCTTACCACTCCCCTCCTCTTGACACAGCTCTGTCCATGACCTGCTGTTCACCCGATTGCAATAAACTCCACATTGCAGGAACAAAATTAAAAAAAAAGAAAAGAAAAAAATGATGCATTCGAGGAAGGGCTTGCATACAAAAGAAAAAATGTGCTTTAATTATACTAATCAATGAGTGTTACAATGACCACAATGTCTGTCCATTGTGAAGAGAACACTGAATGACGCCGCCTCGCTGGGATGTCCCTGACATGGACGGAAACGAGCCATGGCAACGAACGGCGAGGAAAGAGATGTGATGATTCAGAGGCGGGGGAAAAAAAAGATGAAGGAAATGACATTCAACTGTGTGAAAATGAGATGAATCAAGAGAAGGAATATCTATTGCTATCAGTTCTCTGTTCCAGTGCCTGCCATGTTTGTGTCGCAAAAGAGAAAATGCATGCGAGTTCACAAAGAAAAACACACACACAGAGACACCTACACACACGATGTCGCACCCTGTAGTAAAAGGTGAATACACCTACACGGGCTGCTGAGCACTTGCCTATCAGTCAAACACACACACTGACGACAGAGAGCCTACAGCCCCACAAGACAGCATGTGAATGACCACATTGTCCCGTTCTGTGTTCATTCTCCTTGCATGTGCAAACACACACACACACACACACACACACACACAACTCTCATACAAACATTCTGTGTGTTTTCATCTCCAGTGGGATAACGTAAGACTACTAAAACCACAGCCAAAAGTATTGTAGTGTGTTCAGTTTCACCTCTGAGCACATGTTCCTCCTCTGCTGCCATCTGTCTCTCTCTGTCACAAAAAAGATGCCTCTATTGTTTCAATGAAAATCGAGGTTTATTTGACTTATGGTGCGTTCATAAAGTAGTACGAAAATGGAACATTCTCACTCTGCATGAAGCAATGACTATGACTTTAAATGACTCATTAAGATTTAATTTTACAACCAAAATAAAACTGTGCTTTTCTTTTTTGTGAATTCTCCCCCAGATTTACAGTAATGTGCAAAATGTTACAGAACATGTGAAATTTAATCCACTACAATAACGGCCATTACAATAAAAGTGCAGACAATGTGAACCCATAGAGAACTATCACCTGCATCTGGATCCCCCTTTTGGCTTAATGGTGCCTATCATGCGTTTTATCTCTTTGTTAAAATGTCCCACCTGCAACTTTTATGTTCTGGTTCAGTGTTGTTTCCAGTCCCTTCAGGCAGGAAAAAGCTCCAAACCCCAGTGTTTGATATCTGCCCAGCACTAAACAGCAGGCAGACTGTTGGAGAAGAACTGGTAAACATGGTGCTTATTTTTTGCCGCTTTAGAGCCAGATATTTTCTTTGCGAGTAGGAGGTAGACCAAAAACAGTGCAAGTAGGTAATGAACATGGGTGATGCATTCAAAAGGTAGACAGACTGTCACATCTCGCTTATAATAAACAGCTTGCAAAGAAGTTCACCACATAAACTCTGCCCCATTTTGGCCGAAGAATTAGAAAAAAAAAAGCTATAATAAACAAATCCACCCATCCATTTGTCGCTGCCTTCTCAGTGTCTCCTGCAGAAAGTCGAAAACATTAGACAGCTGCTGATGAAGGAACCTTAATCAGACAATTTCAAAATGATTTTGATGTCACGTATTAGATATCATTCAACAGCCTGAATACATGAAAAAATATAAAAATACTCAAACATGCGCTGTTTGTGATGGAGAGCTGTGTAATATAACCCTATTCTATGATACTAGTTAGGTTAATCAGTTACCAGCTGCATTTAATCATCAGACTATTTTCATTGGGAAATGTGTTTTTAAAGGTATTAATTAGTGCTATTTTCTTTTCTTTTTTTCGCTGATGCAGCTGGTCTGTAAAGATTACAAGCAGCTCTGACCTAATTATGCTCGCTAATAGAGGGGCGTCTATATGAGATCATTTTATTTACTGCCTGGTTATAAACACCTAAATACCATCTTCCATCAGATCACTCTGAGACGGATAAATTACTAATAAATATAATATTCTTGTGTAGTGTAAGTTTGTTCTGACTGTTAAAGCAGCTGAGAACTCGACAGGTTCTTCCTGTTGTCTTTTACATTGTTCTAAAAAGGAAAATTTTCCCAGGATTTGTCTATAGTGTGATTAGGATCATCCTATGAGGCCAATTATCAGCAAAGGTCTGTTAACAAACATCATTCTCAATTTAGGATGAGGTATAGAAAGACCTACAAGTCCTACACTCTTCACACAACATGGATTTAAGTTTAACCTAATAGTCATTGTTTCATTGCAATTCATTTTTAATTTAATAATGAAAACCATTTTACTGTCTTCAGACTTTATGAGCGCATTATACGCCCCTCTCATCTTAGTTGTTTCGGCAGCTAAGCTAACGTACAGAGCATTTTTTTCTGATAAACAGTACTCCATTCTCTCTTTCTCTTTGTGTGTCAGGACTGTTTTCTCTGTATGGATGTGCTCTGAAATGTCAAACGCAGAGGTTTCTAAAGACACTTAGATAGCAAGGTAACTTGCTAGCAAGCCAGCTAGTGGGTAATATGCTAGTAAGTTAGTTAGCTAGCTAACACATGCATTGTTTTCTGTCATTTAAAGGAACTCTTTCTTTTCATCAGGTTGTAAAGTTGTAGTGTTATGGTGTCAGGCAGGCTGGCCGGCCTGCTGTAGGCTAACCAAGGCTAGCTCTTAGTCTATTTGGCATGCATGCCAGTGGGTTAGCATGTTGGCTAGCCAGAGAACAGAGGTGCTGCTATTCAAATGCTAAAATGACTTGAGTAGAGGTTGAGGAGCACTTAACCTTGTCTTACCAACTTAGCCGAGCAGATAACATCAAACTGTCTTTGTGAACCTCTGCTGTCTTTGTGAACATTGGCCATAAAATGTACATTCATTTTGTCTATGTGTGTTATAGAGAGAGAAAGCGAGCGTGTCCATCCGTTAGCCTCTGAGGGTGTGGTGAGTGTGTGTATGTTTTGCTCTGCCCTGGGTAGCATTGTGCCTCCAGTTTGAGTCGTGTCTCTGAACATCATGACTGGTCTCACTCCATTCAGCTTTATGTTCACAAGTCTGCATGAGGCAAAGTCTTTGTGATCTGCCAGTGGTGCATTTTACTAAGGATGTCAGAAATGTAGTTTTACGTTGGAGGTGTGTGTGCGTGTAAAAGTTGAAATTTTGTGCTTGTTGAGTGTGTGTATGCGTGAGCGCAGTTACAGTATGACTTGTTGAAATGATGTGACTTGTTAGCATGCTCTGGTTCCCTTTTACCCCTCTTTTTTGTTATTCTGGCCCAGGGGTAAACAGCTCAAATTATTATTGTTTTCAAAGAGAAAGTAAGCAGAACACCAGAAGATACTCACTTCTGCCAGAATAAAGGACCTGACAATATTTCAGATACCAGGATGATTGAAAGAATATGTGAATATTGGTGGCAATGCAAACATGGTTTATTCCAATAAAGCTTGAAGGCTAAAGTAACTGCCTGTTAATATGAAGCCATCCTGTGTGTTTGCTCTGACAGCTGACTGCTATGGTAGCAGTTGTGTCCTGGATATGGTAGCCCAATACTTTGTACTGAATCTTAGCCTTACTTACACTCAGACACAGCTTCCCGTTGGACACGTTGCCATATGTCCTTTGTTTTGGCAGTTAGCAGTGGTTTTTTCCCAGGATGGGATTGGGAAATGTCTCTGCTTGGGCTAACTCCATCTTTGGGCCAGAGGAGAAGATTAACAGCCTGTTCTTCAAATCCTCAACCTTTTCTTTCTCAGATTGTATATTCATTTTTTTAAGATATATTAAAGAGAATATAAATAAAAAGTATGAGTCTTGTTTCATTAATTGTATACTTGTTTCACCAACGTATAGTTGTAATAACTGATTGTAAATAGGCCTGTTGCAGTAATTATATACATCACGGTATGATGCCTGCATGTCTTAGTGGAGAAAAAAGGAAGTCACACATGGTAGTGTCCACTCCCCAGTCCAGGAGGCAGTAATGCTTGTAACTGCTAACAACAAAAGAAGAAGCAGATGCAACAAAACCCAGAGAAGAAGGGAAATATACGGTATGCAAGATGACACAGCTGAGCTACAGTACAAGACCCGTCGTCGTGTGGGGAAACTTTGGGTTCACAGTACAGTATGGCATTGGAAATGTGTCCAACAATGAAAATTGGACGGGATCCCCCAAAGGTGCCAATCACTGGAGCTAGGCAAAAGAAAACAAGTGTCCCATCCAGTGTTAACATATGTCAGTCCGTGGTCCTTTACAGGCATGAACAAGCCGTGATCAAGCACGATTAACTGCTGTACATGCTGTACTAACAGACTTCATTAATCAGAGATATACTTTAACAGTCACTATACACATTTCTAACACAATATTTTGAATTTCAATACTTTGTACTCAAATGTCGAGATTTGGACCTGAATTGATCCATAACACTACTTAATATTCATTTACAGAGGTGTACAGCTGAAAAAAGTGACTAATTGAGAACCACTGTTCTAAATAACACAAGATGGAACTGTAAATTATTCTCCTGTCAGTTCTAAATGGTAAATGCACTTGAGCTTGTTTAGCACTTTTCTAGTCTTCTGACTACTCAAACCGCTTTTGAACCGCATGTCACACCTACATTCACACCCATTCACACACTGATGGCAGAAGCTGCTACTGTATGTAAAGTGACAATCAGAAGTAACTAATCCCATTCATACACATTTAAGCCTACGGAAGCTTGAACTATTTATATATATATATATATATATATATATATATATATATAAACCATCAGGACGAAAATGGTAAATGTAGAATTAACACAAAGATGGCAGGGCGATGGGATTTAATTTTTTAAATGAGCAGAGAAGGTGCTGACACAGATATAAATATGGTCATAACACAGGGGTCAAAACTGTGGGAACGTTTTTTTTCCACAGGGGTGAACTTTATGCTGCCATGGGTTTGTAGCAGCTCACTCAGAGACAATCTTCACTACCTCTGCTTGCAAACAGAGCAGGCCCTGAGCTCCCCTGGGGTCTGAAGCTAAATTCTGCCATTTGTCGCTGCAGCACATTCCCACCTGACACCCAAGGGCTCCCACTACATCCTCCTCCTCTAGAACATTTTGCTCCATCTGATAGTCTAAGAGGAAGTGGACCCTGACTTAGGTTTAGACAAACAACATTGTATACAAACATCTTACAGAATCCTACATTTAGTAAATATTAACATGGACATAACTGCGAAATATAGAAGAAAACGTTGTCTATATTTAATACTTTTGATAACATGGCTCTGCTAAGGGCATTCTTAGTCATGATGTGGAGCAGAGAGCTTGAATAGTCTGTTAGCAGTTCCAGTCACAGTGTAACCATGGTCTTGTTTAAATGCAACAATAACTGCAAAACATATGAAATCTACATCAGCCTCAGCTCTATGTTGGGTTTAGTGGTAATAATTTAGCATGCTTAAATACTAACCTGCACGGAAAACATTATAATTTCTATGACATCAGGATGTTTATGTAGAATGTGAGCTTAAGCGGGGTACACACTACAAAATAATCGGGCCGATTTTGGGCCCGATTCCCCCCTTACGACCAAAGTCAGCAAAGGCCCGACTATCTGTAGATCTAAAGATTATCTTGCCAGATTCTCCTGTGGTGTAGGGTGTGTTAAGAGTGATTTTAACCTCCCCGATCTGCTCAGAAGACGATCGGGGCCGCCCTGATTTGAAATCGTAAATATTAACCGTGTTCAATATTTACGATCGGAAAATCCTGTTGTGTGGGGAGAACACCGAGGACAGCCGAGCACAGACTCTATGAATTGTCACGTGGAACAGAACAATTGCAGTTAGATAATACACCTGCAGACCTGCACAGTGACAGACCTGAAGCCTGCACAGTGACAGACCTGAAGCCTGCACAGTGACAGACCTGAAGCCTGCACAGTGACAGACCTGCAGCCTGCACAGTGACAGACCTGAAGCCTGCACAGTGACAGACCTGCAGACCTGCAGCCTGCACAGTGACAGACCTGAAGCCTGCACAGTGACAGACCTGAAGCCTGCACAGTGACAGACCTGCAGCCTGCACAGTGACAGACCTGAAGCCTGCACAGTGACAGACCTGCAGCCTGCACAGTGACAAACCGAGTATTGAGGTGTTTTAAGCCAGCAGTGTGGTCTATGTGCTTGTATGCTTGAATGCACACAATGTTGCACTCCATCTGACAACTGACAGCAATTCACACATTGATGGCTTAGGAACACACACACACAAAAACACCAACATCTGCCATTCATCCACACACACACTGTTATTACGGCAAGTTTTGGAGGAAGCACTATCGTAGTTATACTGGCCCTGTGGCTATACTACGTTATGATTGGTACGTGTGTGTGTGTGTGTGTGTGTGTGTGTGTGTGTGTGTGTGTGTGTGTGTGTGTGTTTTTACAGTGACAGCTGACAGCCACAGCCAGGTAATGAGACGGTTCAGTGTTAGAAATCATATTTCTAAAGCTTTTGAATACTCTGGTCACAATAACACACCTGCAGAGCAATAATACATTCTTAATCAAGCCCTCTTTAACTCTCCTCGATTAACTTAAAGTACATATTTCCACTTTTATCAAAAGCCCCGGGGAGGAGGTGTTGTGAAAATAATGAGCAGCAACAGAAATCGTATCCCTGCAGACATCCTGTTGGCAGCACACCTGCCAGGGATATTAAGCAGGAGGTTAATGGGTGTAAGTGACGGGTCATTTGTCACACAAATTGGCTGCCTAGGAGCTGATGTAGATCAGTAGAAAAGGATGAAGTTGAACTCTGAATTTAAATATGTCCTGTTTCTTTTTCTGTTGGCGTGCAAATTTAAAGTACAGCAGCTTGAAAACTAAAGAAACGTGCTTTGAAGGAGGAGGAACCAGAAGAAAGACCTCTTTTAATAATACAAGTAACTAGAAGAATGAAGAAGAGAGAAAGTTAAGGATGATTTTTTTTAATGAAATCATTAATTGACCAACATATCTTAAGCTACAGATTTGTTTAATATGTAAAGTGTTGCTCTTACTGACCGTTCTTAAACCCTTTTACCTGGATGACAAGCCGTCTCTTTTTTTATCTTATGACTCATCTCCTGAGTCATCTCCCTGTATAATCTCACGGGGCATTAAAGGGAAGCAATTCATGATGGAAATTCCTATTTTTGGAATCTCTCTTGTGTGTCAGTATCGTTATGTTTTTTTCATGCATCATCTTGAGCAACAGTCCCAACAGTTTAATGTTTTTATTTTCTACTGGTATTTTGTATCCACTCTGTTGTGCTGAACCTGCTGAACCTGCACTGGATTTCAAATTGATTGTGACCAATATTTGCACAATTAGATTTTTCTGTTTTTATGACACTATGCAGGTCTGCCCTTAGAAACATCTGGACCCCTGAAAGGTGAAAAGATGACAAGTGAAAGGACTCTACCCTTATCTGATTCCTTCATTTCAACACATTCCCTTACATTGTTAACATGCTCCCTCCTTCATAGACACATACCTGTACATGTCAGACTCATTTTGTGATACTGGTTGTATAGCCACAGGTTCACAAACACAGAACTACCTCTCCCAGTGTTTCATTATCCCATAAGTCATTTTTAAGCCTTTTGTGGCGACCCATTTTTTGCACATGTAAGACAAGGTTTGACCTCCAAAAGTATAGCACAAAGGTTGAGGTCATCTTTGGCCCTCCGTGGATGCAATGTAGGGACCACTCACACTAGTCATCCGTGCCGTGCCCAAGTACCATTGACCCCAGAAGTCCAGTTTGTTTGATTACTTTGAGTGCCCGCATGGTACACTTTCTTGGCCCGGATACAGTTGGAAAAGGTTGGCTTCTGCACTGTACAGTTGTTCATGCACGAGCACATGCACAGGTACGCAAAGATCCACAATCATTCAACAGCAGCAAAGGGTTCAAGTTGGTCTGATGCAAAGGTTGAGAGTTAACTCGAAGTTTGGGTAGACATGAATATTTAAAGTCAGCTGGATAAATCCAAGAACACGGAGGTCTTTGGGAAAATCCAATCTAGTCTAACAATGTGATGACGCTTGTACAAGAGGTAATAATGCTTAAGCAATGTCAGGCAATGTAATGTTTTCACTTTTTCTGTCCTTTTAATATGATACGATACACTTTATTGTTCCCTTGGGGAAATTTGCCTTGGACTCAAAGTGCTGCCAAACATCCAGCTGCTTCCACTCAAATCAATAAACAAGAACAATAGAGAAACCATCCACACAAACAAAAAAGGCACATAGCGATACAGAACAACACAACATATATTGCACATAACCCATATTGCACAACAAGAACAGAACACAAGATAATGCCTTGCTGCATAACCAATCGTCCTTCCTGACAAATGTTGGAGTTTGAGTCCAGTCTCCCCCCACCCTCCCCATTGGGGGACTGGGGAGGGGTAGGACAATTGGCATGGTAGATGGCAAATGGATGTAGTGTGAGTGCACCCTGATACATTTTAAAATCATCAACTAAATTACTTATTTTAGGAGAGGGGTTAACATTTTAATACAGACTACATATAAGTATTTTTACCAAAAAAAAGTCTGTGTTTCAAGTGTATTTTATTTGTTGAATCATTTCAGTGGCATTTCCCAGCGATGTATCTAAATTAAATCGTGTTGTTCAGTTGTTCTAAAAAAAACAACAATAGATTGGATGACATATTTTCAATCTAATATGAAATGAGTTAATAACCAATGCAGCTACATCACAACATGCTGCACTTTTTGGGGTTATAGGACTGACTCCTTTTCAGATAAGTTATGAACACAACAATGATGAAACATCACTTGTTCAAGTTGATAAGGGTTCATTTATGCGTCCAGCAGTTATCATCCATCTTGGTTTGTCTTTCTGTCCACTTTTAAATGCTTCAACTCTTTTATGACCATCTCCTGAGGGAGATATATGTCTCTTTATCTGCTTCCCAGGGGAGACCATTTTTAAATCGATATCACGTTGTAGCTTCCTTCCTCATGGGTGAGGACGTGGCAGAAGGAGAGTAGTCTGCAGAGGGAGAGGTCAGAGTGCAGTGCAGGAATGCTACATGCAGCTAATTGGCTGGACATGTCTTGTATAGCCCAATCTGAACCACTTTAGTTATTGCTCAGGGCTGTGCACACACACTTGATGATTTTTTTGCACACACACAAAATGGTTAACTGGTCTGTGAGGAGCTATACACTCACATCTGCAAATTTTACTCAAGCCAACTCCAGTGACATTAAACCCACTGCAGCCTAGTGTGTGTAAAAATCTACATCTTTACATAAAGCACTAAAGCCTGTGTGTGTTTCTCAACTGAAATTGAAAGTAGTGCCCAAGTGGGACTTCTGATATCTTATTAATGTCTTCTATTCCTGTCATGACATGTCTGACGGCACAAACAACACAAACCAGTGTCGCACTGAAGCTAATCAAAGAAGTAATCTGTGTTTGTCATCATCATCATCATCCAGTCTGGTTTAATCGTCTGTGATTCAGCGAGGTGCAGAGTGACACTTCACATCCAGAGCGATTCCCTTTTTTGTTTGAAGTGCACCACAAATTGGAGAGCAGTCTCAGGAGGATCATTATCTACCTGTACTTACCCTCAAACTTCAGCTGACAGATCACAGATCAGGTAATTAGGACAGCCCGACTCTTCATTATGCCTGCTTTTTTCTTTCCTTTCTCTCTTATGGTCTTCCATTCATACATTTATACAAGATCTTCCACTCTATGCTTCAGTGTCTTTTCTAATTTGCCACCATTAAACAATAACTGGCTTTAGTGAAAGATCTAACACTTAAATGTGCAAGAAAAGTTTATTTAAAGCACCTTTCACAGGCGCCAGTAGCAGAGTGCTTCACAGTCAAATTTAAGATGATATGTAAAATTGAAAAATACTACAAACCCTGCATACAAAGTTTTAAATGAAACGCAAAATAATAAATTGCATCTTTTATTAGAAAATCTATTGTTCCAAATCATACAAAGAGATCCAGGTGTTTTGTGAAAAGATAAACCGCAGAAGGGAAGAGGAATCGTTGATTATTAGCTTTACCAGCAGTAGATACACAGTAAGAGATGGATTACACGTCAGAGGATCCTTTATTCACTATGTGTGGAAGCCTAGAGTGTGTGTGTTCGTTGTCTGTCCCTATGTTTGTTGTGGCAACCTCATGGGCATTTTGCACCAGCTGTTTAATTCCCCCTTCCCATTGCTCAGCTGTATACAGACTTTGTCTCATCCTCCACACTGCTGGATCTCTTGCTAAATCTCATGCCTGCAGCATTTAGCTCACCTATTTGTAACCAAAAAAATGTGTAACCCCATGCAGCGTGAACTAAAGGCGGAACATTTTAGAGGGACAAACGAGCCTCTGGTCAGACACTGGAGGGGCTGTACCTCAGTTCCCATCAGTGGATGATGTTAAAGTGGCTGAATGCAGTTTCAGAATGGGTTTGGGATTGAGGTCTTGCAGGCTAAGCGAACTGGGAAACGTGGCTTTGAAAATGTTTTCTACCATGGTGATGATGATACCAGCTAACCAGCTGCAACCAGCAATCACCTTTATTCTCTACAGAGAAGGTGATTGGCTGCAATCTACCATCTCTCCACGACCTGTACACCTCCAGGACCCTGAGGCGTGAAGGTAAGATTGTGGCCGACCCCTCTCACCCTCTCAACATCACAGTAATGTGAAGGCTGAAACTGTTTTTATGCGTTACATTAACGCTCACTGGACTTTTTAAAGATTTATTTTTGGGCTTTTTGTGCCTTTATTGGAGAGACAGGACAGTGGATAGAGATGGAAACCAGGGAGAGAGAGAGTGGGGATTGACATGCGGGAAAGGAGCCACAGGTTGGATTCGAACCTGGATTTTTATATTTGACATTTTTAAATTCTATTTTATATATTTGTAACTGCTTCTTATATTTTATTATTTAAGTCTTGCTAGTTCTGTTTTATCTCCTTTGTTAAATGTTTTGCACCAATACACCAAGTCAAATTCCTTGTATGTGTAAATGTACTTGGCAATAAAACCCGATTCTGATTCTGATTCTGATCTTTTGTTTACCTTTTTGTTGATTTTTTTTCAGACAAAAGAGCTCTTCAACATTTCCCCAAGCCTGTCTTACCTATTTTTCTACCTATGTCACAAGCCAAACAATTGCTAGCTTTTAACTTTCTGTAAAAGTGTTGGATTTTTCTCATTCAGACAAAACAGACTTACATAAATGTTCTTAATGGCTTTATGTGGTGGTATTTCAGTAGGAGAAGCGTAATAAGTAAAAGATAATGTATTACTAATATATCTATGCACACCCACACCAGCTTAATGCACACATGAACCACCTGATGGGTGCAGAACAACATTACACACATCCAGCAGCTTTATGTACATGACATAATCATTTCACAACAGGGTAGAGAAATGCTTCAATCCAAAGCTGTCAGATTATAAAGATTTTTATGGATAACACAGAATCCAATAAGCTATTATTATGTGCCATTAGTGGGAAGTGGGAACACATTTCTTTCCTCGCAGATGACACATCAAGCATCAACTCTGCAGCACATTATTGATTCAGCAGTGTATGGTTCAGAAAATAAATTGTATACAGCCAGGTGTGACAGAAGAAAAGTGTGAGTCACACTCAAAAAGTTTCCAGGTGCATGTCAGAAAATGGAGCTTTGACTTTGAAGCATCTGAAAGTATATGACGTACAACACAAACTGGTGGTGATTTAACTGCAAAGAACTCCTTTATACAATAGTGCATATTACATACTACTAATTTGCTTAAGGTCATTCATGTTACTCAATAAAGCCCTTGAAGAATATATAAAGTGTGAAGAAATTATATTTTCTACTTCCTGATATGAACAGCTGTATACTTACACTGCACCTAGAAGCTGAGCTAACGTTACAGCAGCAGATGGGCTGGCTGCCCCTCCTGAGGAACCCTGTCCACAAAGGCCAGACAAACACTGAATTTTGTTGTGAAACTTATTTACTTATTTAGATTTTTTGGGGGGCTTTTTATGCCTTTATTAGATACACAGGACAGTAGAGATAGTCCGGAATTGGGTAAAGAGAGAAAGAAGGGAATGACATGCGGGAAAGGAGCTGCAGGTCTGACTCTTACCCGGGCGGCCCGCTCTGAGGACTACAGCCTCCATAAATTGGGTGCAGGGACCAACAACCAGGTAACCTGTGCTCCTTATTCCCGGTTTATTGGTTTTATTTACCTTAACTGTAAATTGCAAAAAATACAGCCTTAAAATGAGAGTCAATTTTGCTGGCTTCAAAGGTATAATATGTGACTTTCGATCAGGTAACCAGTAGTATCACACTGCCTCCCTTCCTCCCCCAACCCTTCCCTTAGTTTTCCGACTGAGTGCAGCTGTGTGTAGGACTGATCTGCAATCTGATGAGCAACCCAAGATAATTTCAAACTAATTTTAGACTAAACAAAGTATTTTCTTGGTTTGTAAAGTCAGATGATTCTCCTGCAATTGTACTTTTGCGATGACACTCTAAAAACAGCGTACTTTAGTGGGCGGGGTCATCTCTCCTCACCCCCTTGGTGGCAGGCCTTACGATTGGACAGGGAGATGTTCAAATGAAAAAACAACTTTTGAAACATGTTGGCGCCTCTGAGTGACAGGTAAACAAGCTGAAGGAAGCACCGTCCTGTCAATGTGAACACAGAGCAAAAGAACAACAAGCCTACAGTTTCTTTTTTCAAATGCTATATTTCGTCAGAATATATTTGATATCTGCTATATCTAGATTTTAAATGTAGCATATTATATCTTTAAATTCATCACAATGTTTCGACCAGAGGTTAAAAAATGATCTAGGCTACCGAAGAAGACCTCTGGCCGAAACTTTGTGATGAATTTAAACTTTTTGTGGCATTTGAGGAATTGCGCGGGCCTAACTTCTTCCTCAGTCTGCTGATTTTTGCACTACCCTGCACCTACATGATGTGCGTATAACTACATCCTTTTTCGCATAGTATTGCTTTAGTTTTCAACTTTCAAACAGTACCTGCTAGCAGCAGGCATTAAACAATTGCTGTGTAGGCTACTGTGTTCACAGAAGAAGAAATAAGTAGATTTATGGTCAGTGCACTGAATGATGAATTTAGTCTCTGATACCACAATTAAGGATACATTAAAGGCCTTTCCAATACTTGTAATAGTATGTTTACTCTAAAAAAGTAACATCAGACTCAGCGCTCTGTGTTTTTTGAGCACGTGTAGAAACAACAACATCAGAACAGTTTCTATATCAGTCATTCAGTCTAGTTTCTAAAATCAAACATTTTATCCCACATACTCTCACAAGAGTATGCCAGTGCTTTTAGCAGTACAGTACTAATTGGTGAATGAATCATACTCATCAAACTTTGATAAGGTGTGTCAAAAAGACCACCAGTATAAAAACAGGAAGGAAACTTTTATTTCAAACTTTCATTTTCTGATTTTGTTTTTTTATAGATGCATTCTTATTTCTTTTAACACGTGCCTACATGTTACATACATGGACACGTGCACACCGTGACGACCCTGAGGTTGTCATGCTTGGTGTGTGTGTGTGTGTGTGTGTTTTGTTCGCTGATCTTGTGTTATCATGTGGCCAATACAAAAAGGAGCCAATCCTGGACGAGCCCTCATTTGTTATAAATTGGCTCGGGGAAGTGGGGCCTGTACTACAAAGCAGGATTTTCAGGATTTCTTCTTTGAAAGTGGTTCACTTCTCACCAGGGTAGATCGCCATGGTAACTTATGCTGAACACCTAACCCGCTCCGCAGCAGGTTATGTTCAGGGTTAGAGATCAGTTTGTAGACAGAAATGCCTTTTAAAAAATCACAAGTCTTGATCGTGGAGCTCTGAGAGCTGATCCTGAGCTGGGAAAAGGGTCAGAGACTGGTAAACACTGTCTATCCCCTATGATTTTACATATGAATAAAGGTTTTTATTGATGCTTTACTGACATCATCCTACATCACAGACAAAAAAAAACACCAGAGCCTCGTAGTTGTTGTACACATCGTAGCAATATATCTGTGCAACATATTAATGAAAGGGAATAACAGGAGATGTCAGAGTCAGATGTAGTTTAGTTTAGTTTTTAGTTTTTTAGTTTATTGTTTCGTGGACAGTCCCCTTTTACAATAAAAGGAGCAGCTTTAGCCTTTGCAGCTAATTTCCAGCTGTAGTCCCCGGCCAGTTGTAAATCGGCAACCTAAAATGCATATTTAAAAATTAAAATAAAATAAATTACATTACATTTGCAGTTACAAAAAGGCTTAAGCAAAAGAAAGAAAGACATACATACATACATCAATACATACAACATGCCACACACAATTGGAGCAAACACAAATTGAACAAAGACATCAAAGTAGTGCATGCAACAAAGACAACACAGGGGAGGCATGGGAGAAGAACAATCACAGAGGCCACATTTAAAGTACATACAAGACATAACATGGAGGCAGGCAGCAGAGATGGAGCGGCAGCAGCAATGAACATGTCACATCGAACACACATCACATCTGACAGAGATTAATGTGTGCAGTTATAGTTGTCGGACAGCCATGTTTTAAAGTGTTTTGTAAAGGTGGAGTATCTATGTATATCTTTGATAGTGGTGAATTCCAGTGTTGTATTGCTCTAACAGAAAATGATAGTTGATGTATCGTATACTAATGATGGACAGTGATATCATGGCGTTTATTTATGCATTTACACTCTGCGATGTCTTTTTCTGTCAGTTCTTTCAGCATTTTGAAAATGCAGCTTTGTTAATTGTAGTCTGTATCTTATGTTAAAGTTCTTCAAGTCTTTCTCACACTGTAGTTTGCTCGTAGAATATGACGATCTGTTGGCAGCAAGATCATGTCTATAACTGGTCATATAAAGTAGCCTCCTGCTAACACCGCCTCGTTCATGTGCATGCGCTCACAGAAACTTTGGGTGGATTTATTGAGTTGATAACCAGCTTCTTGTGACTAATTAGATTTAATTTATAAGGGTTAGGGAACTTGCTATGATTACAGGCCTCTGGTGCCTTCACTGGCCTGTCACATGTTGTGATTGAGAGAGTGCCTAGGATTTTTTAGCCTCCTTAAGTACAAGTGAGCCAGTCTGCCAGGTTTACTGCATCCGCATGATGACCCTTGGCTTTACTCAACCTATACAGGCCACATGGAAACTCAAGATCAGCAAAGAAATCAAACCTACCAAGCGTGACAACCTCAGGGTCACGCTTGGTAGGTCAACACCTTCACCATTTCATCCTCTAAAGAATTGAGAGAAAGAGGACGCACATTTCGCTTCTTTTCACTGATGGCTGAGAAGCTTTCTGAAGATATATAGTAAGAGTTTGTGTGTTATGTCTTATATATTTTCTTCTATGTGTATGCGTGTTTCCAGGTGTTTCTATGTGAACACAATCAATGGGAAGGCATATACCGTCTCACACGTGCCCATGTATGTTTTCCGCAGTATGTGTCTGACAGTAAACGCCTCTCAGTTTCCTTTGTTCTGCATAAAAAAAAGGCGCCCACATGCTCGTTCCAGCCGTGGGAGGCAGCTCATTGTGCAGGGAGATTAGCTTGGCAGGGTGCACGCATAATGCAGTTAGTCATGCCAACTTTACAGAAGCAGAAACAATGACTACATCACAGTAATTAAATAAAGCTTCATCTCCTTTCTTATTGGTTTGTTGAATCAGAACAATGTTAACATGAGCGTGCATTTCTGACATGATCATTTAACGGCAGTGCCAGAGTCAGAGCACTTAAGTGATGGGTGTGAAGCCGTGATAATTGGCCGATAACAAGTTAAAAAAATATTACACATTATCATCCGAGTGCAAATCAAAGAGCCGCACGCGGCGACAGAAATGAAACCATGAGGATGTTAATACATAGGAAATAGTGGACACTAAATGGAAACTCACATATACATTCAACATGTACTTCTGCTGGAATTGTGCCACATTATGCAAATCACACACATTATGTACTCGCACTACATTATGCACACATAAAACAGCATAATGAGAGCGAAACAGCATTGCATACATCCTGACGCATTATGTACAGTACATCGATTTTTCTCATTACTTGTTAGTTAAAAAAACAGTCAGCTGTTATTTTTTATATTAAGAGAAACTGAACTGAAGCCCTTCAGAGTTTAACCAAAATTAGGAATCTGGTAAATTATTTTGCAAGATAGCCAAAACACACAGATACAACTTTTTTTTTTTAATTTTAAGGTTTATGTTTTGGACCTTTATGCCATTTCATTTGAGAGATAGGACAATGGATAGGGTCAGAAAACAGGGAGAGAGAGAGAGGGGACTGACATGCGGCAAAGAATCCACAGGTCGGACTTGAACCTGGCCCCCCGCTTGGAGGACTGTAGCCTCTGTAGATGGGGCGCATGCACTAACCACTACACTACCAGTACAGTACACAGATAAAACTTGAGATCATTTTTTAATTTGAGATGGTTTTGCATCTGTGTCACTGAGATTAATTTCTATAGGATTTACTTATAAAAAAGATTTGTCATTATTCTGCACATTTCTTTCAAATCCAAGACGCCTGAGTTTATTTCGCCTTCAGCAGTACCAGACACCAACGACGGCATGGGTACATTTCTGAGGTTTCATAAGCTGTTTGCTCTCTAATTAGTATCAAAATGCAAAGTAGTCTCATTTGGCTCCTTCCAGTAGCCTCCTACTGTACTCATTAACCTTTGCTGAGTATTCTGCCATCAGTGGAGATAATGTTTTGAGTGTGTGAGAGACCAAATGAGACAATGAAGTCATTACAGGAGTCTTTGATCATAATTTATGTTTCCTAAATGAGCACTTGAGGTTTGATTGCAAGGTTCACTTTCTAAGTGAAGAATAGGATGTAAATGAACACAGCTGCCACAGTACGGTAGTCACTTTCCATTTTTCTTTTGATGTTTTTAACATTTTTATTAATTAATCTTTGTGGATGCAAAGCACAAACTGGATTTTTGATGCTGAAACAGCAGATTTGTTTTAAACCAACAGGGTAAAGTTTACACAATTTTTTAATTCACCAAATGACACTGACGACTCTTTGAAATCTATCATCCATCCATCTGGTTATCCGGGGCCAGGTCACAGTTTCAAAAATTGATATCTATCATGTCGAATGTATTTTCTTTCTTGATCTAACATTTTGCACGTGATTGCAATGCATATTAAGCTAGCCAACCAGCATTGAGTGTTTCTTAATCTTTACTGTAGCATTGCTACATTTATTTTTACTACTTACTGACCTCCTTATTTTAACCTGTCCTGTTTTATAAAATCAGAGGCATGACTTTTTATTGCATCCTATCATAATCATCAATGTGCATATGCAGCTCTTTGAACACGAGACTGAGACATTGTGCCCCTGGTGGTCAAAAAAGTCCACTTAGGGTCCTGATATTTCCATTACATAAATGTTTATAAGTGTGAAAAAAAGTCTGATATTACTATCAGATTTTAATTTATCTTTTAAGTAAATTTCTAAAATTATTTTGAAGAAATTTGTTCCAAGTAAAATGTTTAAAATTGAAAAATAACCCTGTCAGGACCCTCTGGTAGACAAAACCAGATGAGTAATATTTGTTATCATACTGCCTTAACATGTTCTCCAACACCAAAATATCTGCATCCAGCTTATTTTGCCTAATATGTTGGGGGCGCCAAAAGAGAAATACACAGATACATAAAATCTAGCTTTACAAAATGTCAACCTATTCTTCTGTTCTTAATGGTTACAATACGTTTCTACTGTTTTTTTCTATTCTTACTTCCACCCAATGAGCGGTAAGAGTAAGTTCATATTTTTCTGTTCAACCTCTCACATTTTGCCATGACCTCTGCAAGCAGATCATTATGATGTTGACCTTTAACCTCCCATTAAACCATACAACTGAACAGTATTTACACAGGTACAGCTGTTACAAAGCACACAGTGAGATTACTTCAGTAAATTGATGACATCACTGTTGGGTTCAACTACCTAATACTCCTTGTTTTTCAGGGTTATTCACAACATGTCAAATAAGTTAATTAAACCCTTAAACTCTCATTTCAACTACTCCCCCCACCCCCCCCCCCTCTCTCTCTCTCTCTCTCTCTCTCTCTCTCTCTCTCTCTCTCCTTTTAGTCAGGCTGCACCGGGCTGCTTAATGCAGAGCGTGAGACTGCTCTGATGAAACTGCTTAATGCGACTGAGAAGATAAATAAGCGCTGCATGGGGCGCAGATGCATCAAATCCAACCATTCACATTATGTGCTTGTCAATTTATCTTTTGAAAGATTTCCATATCGTGCGCTATTCTGAGACGGAAATGAGAAAATAATAGAAGCACAAAACAATTCATCCAACTGATCTGAAACCACGACTTATCGAGTGAAAGGAGGACTTTCTTTTTCTCCCATTACTGCACCTCCAGAAAAGTCAGACCAGTTCATCTACTCTGGGCAGTTCTTGTTAAGGTCCAATCTCCTGTACTGCCTGTTGGCAGATTGAAATGTAGCTCGAGGTTCCGCTGGGAAATTGTGAACTAGACAGAAATACTCCTGAGCCACTTGGGAACAGAAAGGATGGAATTCTGACTCACATACGGAGGACTGAAAATAACATGTATTAGCATTAACAGCAGACATCTGTTGGAAACATTATGGTGCCTCTTATTAACCTGTGGGGACTCGAGAGGAGGAGAGTGGGAGGACGTTCTGACGTCGGGTACTCAGACATGAATTCTTTTAAATCTCCAACATCACAGCTGGTTACTGGATGAACTGTGGCAGCAGGAAACAAGTACGTGAAATGTTATCTTAAACTCAATATCGTGTTTTATTGTCATCATTGAGGAACTTTTTATGTATAGTTGGTTTGTAGAAAAGTACAATGACATGTCAAAGATGATGACATATCAAAAGCAATACAATGAAACACAAAAGATAAAGCCAAATGCAAACACAATGACAAGAACTTAGTACTCAGTTGTGATTGATTAACACTTTGATTATGGGCTATCTGAGACAAAAGTGGACAATAGTAACAGAAATACATTTCAAACTTGGGTCAACAATCAACTGTTCATACTGTTTATTGCACTGTGAGTCTGTTGCAAAATTCTGTGTTGAAAATTTCGGACCAAATTCCAAACAACGTGTATTTTTCTGATATGAAACGACCATCTTTTCAAGACTACATTTACGAAGAAGACTTCTTTTTATAAAGACAACTATTTTATTTGATCATAATGATGATACAAACACATTGAACAGTGCTCCTTTCACAATCTTCATCAGCAGTATGTTTCATAAGACGCCCCAAAAACACATAACCTGTTTAAAAAAGTTTCACTTATGATCCCGTTGCACCATATTCCATGCATTAAGGAAAGACTTAACCGCTCTCTCTCTCTCTCTGATTACCTACACCTACAGAGCATGTGTCTGCAGGATAGAGTGTGGATCCAGATTGTTTGAGAGGCAATAAGGTGCAGCTAGTTCTTTAAAGGTCCTGACTTGAACATGATGGCGTATCAGTCAGGATACAGAATACAGGATGAGGAGACGTATTCTCTTAAACTGCCTTGTGGTCCAGCAGACTTTATTTACTGACATCCAGTTTAGTTTTAATACATTATATAAAGTGTTCCATCATTGACTCATCACTTAAAACACTGTTGGACTGGAAGGATGTTGTAACAAAGGCATAAAACAGATTACAAGACCGTGAATTTGTAATCTGCCGCTCTCATCTCCAAACACATGCACGCTAGCAAACTGTTCATGAGATGCTTACATCATCAACATGCAGGAGGAGCATGAGCAATTAACAGGAACGCCACAGAATGTGTCTGAGCCTTTTATACACAGATTGTCCACTAGTTTATCGATCTTAGATGCCAATTTTATACCACCAAAATGATGCATTGACAACCAATATCTTCACCATAACTCCACTTCAGCTGTCTGGTAACCCGACTTACTTTTGGGCCACTTCGCTCAGGACAATTACAGTACATGTACCGTGTCTACAGTTATCTGCATGCAGTTAAATTGCTCTGCTCGGAAAGGAAAGAAGCCATGCATGCATGTGGGTGTCCTCCTATCAGGTAGTGTCATCTAATCTCCTAAACCACAGTAAACACTTTCACTGGGTCAGTCTCACGCTCTGAGGCAGCTGCTTTTTTCTCCGCAGGGACACAGATCCCCTTGACTGCGGATCATTACACATAAGGCAGCAGTAAACACAAACCAAAGTGCCATTCATGTCCTCCTAAGGAACAGCATCAGAGTAGGCATAATTACACTGTCATGTGTAGCTGTGTATTTAGTTTTAGAGAATTTGTAATTTGTAATTTGTAATACTTTGCAATTAAGAAACTTAATAAGTAACAAGCTATTTTTCACTTATTACTAGTGTTGTAGTACTCGAGATTGGTCTTGGTCTCGAGACCACTTTTTGATGGTCTCGGTCTCGTCTCGGAATTTAAAGCATTATTACTCGATCTCAGACTGGGCGGACTCTGGATTTTAAATCAAGACCGGTCAAGAACACCACTGATAGGCTATTTTTCCACGTCCACGTGGGTAAATGCCCCTTTCTAAAAGAACAAATATCTTCAATTTATTTGTTGTCAGATTTTTTTTCCTAGTTATGGCTTCAAGTGCAACCTTCCTGGTGTTAGCCTACTGTCTAAAAGAGTGACATGCCCCCTGCATAATGATTTTTTATTGATATTTATGGTCTTGGTCTTGCCTAGGTCTCGCCCTGCCTCGGTCTCGGAGCACTCTGGTCTAGGGGATGTCTTGGTCTCGGTTTGTGTGGTCTTGACTGCAACACTACTTATTACATGGAAGTAAGGCCTAATTTTTTACTTGTAATATCTTAAAATAAGAATGAATGTCACGTAAATGAGATATTTTGACTAGAATTAGACAAATGTACAAGTTAGTTTGCCCTTCATAGAAGAAACGTTGGAAAGGGCACGCTTAAATCTGAGCTTTTGGAGCCTTTACATATATTTACTTATTTTTACATGTGTTTCATTTGTAATCTTGATCAGGTTTAATATCTGGCAGTTAAGCATGATTCATTTAACAGATAACAAGACAGTTTTGGTCTTAAAGGTATAATTGTTGAAATAGTTTTCAGCCTTGAGAGCTTACTTCAATCTGTGGAAGAATCAAAGAAACACAGGGAACACTGACAGCATGTCATTGAATAAAGTTTCAGTGTGACACACCTTTACAGTACTGTACTGTATATGGTGTATTGTGTTGGCACTTGATTTTTATCAAGAACTTACCTTGCAGTCTTCTTAAGATGCAAATGAAAACTTTACTATTGAGTGTCAAAGGTCCCTTCTGATGATAATTAACATGTAATGAAAGTCTGTTAACACTGTGCAGGTATTAGCAGAGTTCTCCTGATGAGGATGACCATACATTATCATTACAGTTCACCTTTTCAGAGCAGCTTAGAGATAAGGGATGATGAAGTGGCTGCACACAAGTTGAGGTATGATCAGAACTTTATTGAGCTGAAAAAGATCATCAAGTTCAGGCTAAAAAAAACCAATACATTCATATGATAACTTATTCCATGCTAGGGTAGACAATTTCATTTAGAAGTATTGTTGTTGATTGTATTGGATATATTTTTTTATATCCTGTAATGCATCAACTATTCAAATGCTCTGAAGAAAAGAAAATTGACTGGTAAAGGCTGTAATCAGCCTATCCAGACATTTCAAAAAACCCAGAATCAAATGATTGTCTCTACACGTCTATATACACCGACTGGGGGTGCTGTGTCAAGGTCAATTTAAAGGTCAAATTAATTTAAAGAGCGTGTAAATGCAAAATGGGTGTTTGCCAACTGAGGACAAATGTCATTTTAAGAACATGTCAGTCTGTGACACATTTTGATTTGACATAACTGATTTCATTAATGCACTAAACATCACATCACAGGGTATTATCTAAGGCCAGTCTTCAAACAGGATCCAATGGACATGCACTAATGGAGAGATGTTCCAGTGAGGGGGCTGCACATGACAGAGTGCCCGAGCAGTTGGAGGTTTGGTGCAGTGCTCAGGAAGTGAACTGGCACCTCTCCGGCCACCAGACCAATTTCCAGGCTTGGTCCGCACTGGCGACCCTCCGGTTCCCAACCCAAGTCCCTACAGACTGAGCCACCCCAACAAACAAGGGTCACCATTGTAACAGAATGGCACCTTGAGTAGCAGGAAGGACTTGGTATAGTATTTATGGTTTAACATTGAGTAAACACTCTCACTATTGTGCTTCAAAGACAAGATGCTTTTCTAGCAAAGAGTTTGGTCTAATAGGGAACACCAATTTTTCCTCAATGTGGTTTCCTTCCTAACAAGACAACTGAATATGGTAAGCAATGACAATCCTACATTCTCCAACATTTTCAGTCATGGATTTATTCTTTAGCGTTAGTGTGGCAGTGCACGTTTGTGTGTTTGTTGGAGTATCTTTGGAGGAGGACTGAAGGAAATGGATACTTGTTTTGTCTTTCAACATCCAGCTCACTCATGCCAGTTTCTCCAAAGTGTTCTTCACCAGCGTTAAGCCTTATTTTCTTCACTTTTTTTGATAACATTTTTTTTTTCCGTCCGTATATTGAAATGTTTTGAATATTTATTGTATTTGTATGTTCTGTGTGATTTCAGTTTTAATGTATTCAGCTAAATAATATTAGACCCACACACAGCCCTACAGTAGATATCACTTTAAATAATTAAGATAATTTACAGACACAAGTTTAGTCTGATTTCTCATTTTTCAAAATCTTATACCACACTCTGTAATCACATTTAATATTAAGATCTAATGTATCTGAACAACATAACAAGATTTTGGATTTTTTTGCATCTTTGACCCTGATCTTTCACACTAACACCGTCCCTGGTTGTTATATTTAACAGTTGGTGCTTAATTTCTATGGTTACAGTATCTGCTTCATGTGGCTGCAGCATCCTGATCTCCTCAGGTTACCTTTCTCCGACATAAATAATTCACCAGGGAGACTCAAATCTTTAATAAGATGAGAAGGCGTGGGTGGGAAAGGTTAGGGCCGAAAGCTAACCCTCTTACAAACAATCTCTTTTATTAGATATTGTGCTTGTTATTCCGACTTTTTATGAACCTACAATTTTTTGCCAATGAACAATTGTGAAAATCAAGAAATAACATCAAATAAACTGTGCAGGCATAGTTATTATTGCACACAGAACTGTGAATGCAGCCCAAAACTTTTCTACCCAAAGTTTCCAAACACAGTAGCCTCGGACATTCTTACATTTCAATTTGTTGTGGATACTTTCATTCAAAACTTTTAATTTTGTTCATGTTAGAAATGATCACTATGCTGGTTGTCAAGCAAACATCTATAAGCTGTAGTTATCTGAAGCACAAGTCATTAAAAAGTGTGTTATTAAAATAAAAAGAGAAGGTATATTTTAAATGATTCCAGTCAGGTTGTTAGACATGAAGTTTGGGTTTGCTAGATGGACACGAAGATTCAAACATTGGTCATCTTACTGCTTTCAAAATCAAAAGCATTGTGGGCAAGCTCTGAGGGTTTAACTTACCAATGAAAGCCACATTGTTTCAACAAACCGCCATCATATCCAGGAGGAAACTTGTTACTGCAAGTGCAAGAATCTCCTGTTACACTGAGAGGGATTTGGCCCAACAGGAAGTTTCACAGACATTAGGAACTTAGTATTACATTACACTGCAAATGAATATTACTAAAATAAATAGGTGCTAAAAATGTATAGACTTTTAAACAAATGAAACCCGTAAAGAGCCATGATAGAAATGGTGCAAAAAGAATGTCGTTGAAGTGCAACAGACTTTACTATTGTTTGAAGGACCTGCACAATCTAATTTCAGTTTGATTCGTCTCCTTGTGTGAAAACGCCCAAAATAAACAAATGATAGAAATTGGTTTACATCCTGCTTTTATGATTGTAAAAAAGACCATTTCTGTATCAGCCACTTTAGTGCTGTGAAGAGGTCTAATGCAATTTAGAGCACCTTTGTATCAATGTGAAATCCACCTGAAGTCTTTCCTCGTGTTTACTTGTACTGGATCCCTCAACAGTTTTATTCTGCAATGTTCTTGGTATGCTGAAATCTCAGTGTTTTTCTTATTTTGCACAGACATGACATATTTTTGTCAATAACATCCTTTCATTTTTTAACTTGGGTTACTTTCTGGGCTTTGACCAGGGTAAGGTTGAGTGGATCAATCAATGATTATTTAATAAAATAGCCATGAGAATCTTCAATTGAAGAATGTGAAGACTAGTATCTCCGTAATATTAATTAGAGATGCAACTTGATCCACCATGAGCAAGCAATTGGCACAAGCATCAAGGAAAATCATCCTTTTAACAGGCAGAAACCTCAAGCAGAAACTGACTCATTGCTTGACAGCCATTGGTTGAAAACAGGATAAGACATTGTATTATCTGTACCTTGGTATCCAACGGTAACCATGGTGAATGTGGAGGGAAAAGGGTGTACACAGCTGTTTCTTCTATTTATAACTGTATGTCCAAGGACTAACATGTTTACATCTTTTGCTGGGTGTTAACCGCTCTTGAATGCACATGACTGCCTCTGTAGGGGGGAAGGGGGGAACATTAATGTTCCATGCACCATGTTGTTTAAGGTTACATGGTACTTTTCTTAAACTAACATTTACAAACCGGCTGGTAAAATAGAGTTCCTCTACCCTTTATAAGGCCAACCCTGTGGCAGAGCAGCAGTCATGAGATCTAGACTGAAGTGAGACTGAAGTTATGAGCTGAGTTTGACAGCTGAGACTGCGCCTCAAACTGTAAAAGAACAAACATTCAAGTCCTAAACGTTAAGATCCTGGAACAATAAAAAATTAATAGGGACAGCGTAAGGCAGGTGTTGCATAACCACACATCTTGAATATTTAATCTTTGGGGCTGTGCACTTGTGGGCAGTGAGGTAAAACACAACAAATACTGACTTTGACTCGTTCTAAATGGACTGATTGTAGTCAAATTGATCCATAGCTAGACTTCAGACTTTATCTGACCGTGACATTTTAGCAGGACGTGTTTTTAATGACTAAACTTGACTTGGATTTGTTTCAGATTGCTTGAATATTGCTTGAGTTCGACTTGTGTTGATTGACTAGATATTTGAACAGCTTTGTTCTGTCTGTCCACAGGCTTTCCTGTTTCCCATTCCAGCTGTTTCTTTGTGTCCTTACTTTTTTCTAATCCCTTCTATTCTGCATACAGTATGTCATTCTGTCCCACCACTCACCTCCATTCTATCTGTTCATTTCATCCTCAGTCAAAACACATGCCATCCAATAGCTCATCATCTCACCAGTACATCAACCCAAGACTTTCTACCACTCACAGCCTGATTGTTGCTGTCACCATTTTGGTAGCTACTCTCCAGCTCTTTGATATTCTCTTTTTAGTTTGCTTGTGTTTTTCTTATTTACTTACATCTGTATGTTTCTGGTGCTTTAGTATCCCAGACAGCATGCCATCCTGCCACTTTAAGGGATACTTCACCCATTTTCATTAAGCTTTGTATCATTAGAAACCTGGTATTTTTGTATGGTCGTACATCCCGCCCTCATTTTCCCCTGAGACGGGAAAGCTCCTTATTTCTTGTCTGAAAAGGAGCCTCCAATGACGCAAAAATCGTCATTTTGCGTCATCGGAGGCTGTTTAGGTTAGCAGGGGTGAAACTACATCGCTAGTTCCTCATGTTTTCGACCACTGAAGCTAAAGACCTATTACAGATTAGTGGGCGGGACCTCACTCCCAGAATCGAAACTTAACGTCCGCCATATTGCTTGGAAGCTATGCTAACATACTTTAAAGAGAAAGCTGATAAGAACCGAGAATGGCGAAAAAAGTATGTTTCAACTTCAAACTGATATGGATGAAGGGGATTTTTATGGTCTTGAGCTCGAATCAGATGTTCCTGGCTATCTCTACGAGCCGCAATATAGCGGCGAGCTGGCTTCTGCAGACAGTCGGCGGCTGTGACAAAGGGAGCCTGAGCTGGGCTCGAGCTGGGTGTCTCTTTGGAGAAAGCTGGTGGTCCGCGGCTGTGAGATAAGGAGCCGGGGCAGACTGGTGGTGTCGGTGCCGTCACTGTTTGCCTATGGACACAGACATAGAGTCCGTTTTCTTCAGCAGCTGTAAATTTGTCTTGTTAAGTTATATACCTTATTGAGAGTGCTGAGGCCTTTACTCTGATGTGCACCGAGAGCAAAACAAAAACTCATTACTTAAATTATTTACTCTATCTCTGCCCATAAAACTCTAAATATTCCCCTATATGTCTTCACGTGAAAAAGGAAATTGATAAGACTTAATAAACTAATACTTTACCAGGACACAAAGTAATGTAACAGGAGGTGTTTGTTTTCTTCACTCTTGACTTCGTAAAGTACTTCAGACTTATGCAATTGACACAGGGGTTTCAACCCAGCGCATTCACAAAGACTTGATGGTGTGCAGTAAGCCATGCATTCATTAAAGCAGGATTCATCATTCACATTAGACTCATAAGGTCCAAAAACTGAGCCATCTCTTTCTCCTGAGAAACATAAGCTCCATCCTCAGTGCAGCAGACACGTTAATCAGACATTTTATTCATCTTTACTTCATGATCACAGATGAATAATAAAATGCAACCATTTAAAGTCACTCCAACAGAAAGTTAGACATTTAGAAGCAAACATTACCCTCTGTTTTTTTCTCAGAGAGCTTTTGGCACAAAGTATAAAATAAGATCAAGTGTGGGTGTGTTTAAAAGTGTGTTTTGCTGACAGGCAGGTTACAGGTCAATAATTCTATAAAGGAAAAGAGAGCATTCAAAAATATCAATGAGGAAACAGGTCACACAGCGCACTCTACCACACTTGAAGATCCTGAATCGATAAAATCCTAAGGTCTAGGATACACAGTGTGCTTCAGGCTATGGTTATGCTCAACAGAGAAGTGTGTTTGCTAACCCATTGCTTGATATTTTTCTCTATAGTTAGACTCCACAGTTGTCTCTTATTCATTCTTGAAACCATTTTTAAAAAAAACCCTCAATTGGATGTACTAAATGTGGTAACTGTTGGGATAATATCTTTAAATATGGTGAAAAAAACATGGATAACAGAGATCGTTGAGAAAAATCATAAAGAATGTAAGAAATTTTGGTTAATAAATTCTCTGTTGTCATCTAACCACCTCCTGTACATACAAGTCTTCAATGTTCTCACTTTCAACCACGTCCACCTGTATGTCTACTGGCATTTCTTCATCAGTCTCCTTGGTGATAGAGGATAGACATCACAAAACGCATACAACACACAGCCCGTCCAAACTGGCACCTAAACCCCTGCAAAGACACCCTCCTCTCTGTGTCGTGCCGCCTTTCACCTGAACCTACTGTACATCTTTCATCTGTGGCATCATTATCTCCTTCATTTTTTCCTGCTGGTTCAGTGTGCATTGTGCTATAGAATCATCTCTCTGTACCCCCTTCAGAAGAAGACTGACTTGCAGATAGTTTTGCAGATACATGACGACATAAGACCAGGTTGGTTCATACAAGCTGAGGAAAGAAAATGTAACAAATTCACATTCTACTTGCTCTAGAAGAAGAAGCCGTATGCATGACTCAGATAATATATTTAAATATAATACATAACAATATAATAACTTTGTTAGAAATAGTCATTTTTGCATCCATGGAGCAATTACTTCAGTGGACGATGGTATGTTGCCTTGACGGGGTTACAAAGACAATCTTACAGATTAAATTGACATTGTACATATTGCGTATACACAGTATGTACCATAGACTGTATAAACAATGGACAAATGTTGACAAATCAGGCTCCTGTACGGCTATTTACCACATTAGCAGAGTAGAGGAGAAATGGCAAGAGGAACTATAATGAAAACAAGAGTCAGCGAAACTTTCATATACGTGAGTGTTTGCTTCAAACCGACGCGTTGTCCACACTTATACAGTCTATGGTCTGTATAAACACATTAAATCTTATATACCTGGCTTCCCTAACAGAGGTTGCAGTAATTGTCTTGTTGAATCTGAGCCATGGTGTAAAATAGTTCTTTTTTTTTGGACATTCCAGCACAGCATTTCATTCCTGTGTAGCTGTTGACTGTTGTAGGTAGCAGTAATTTCCCTGGTTTCCAAAAATAGTTGTGCAGTTCTTGTAAGTGGTGGCATGATCACCACAATGGAAATTCTTTGAAGCAGTTTTTTCTCAAAGTTATTGTTTTATATTTACAATCTCTTCCACCAGCCAGTATTCTGGTCCACAACTGATTTGGGTACACAGTTCAGCCCATTTAAGCTCTGTAAACCAAAGAATTGATTGAACCTATGACAGACTGTTGGTACAGTATATCGATAGAAAAGAGCTGCATATTAGTGTCAGTGCACTCAAGAATCACTGGAGTAGAGTCTGCTCTTAAGTCGATCTCGTTCCAGGTGTGAATCTGTAGTCTTTTTATCCTTCCCCCTTCTACTACACAATCCCCTCGCTGCGTTTGCTCCTCCACACCACCAGCGCTGTCATTAGGAGTGTGACGAGGATGGGCACAACAATGAACGGTCCCAGAATTCGGTTGGGTGGATCTCTAAGAAGCCGTCCAGACATCGAGCAGTCGTGGAAGTACTGCTTGTGGACTCGAATAAAAAACTCGTCCACGAGCCTGTTGGGCCAGTAGCACCCCATCTTATCCGCCACCAGGAACGTGCAGTTCGTCAGCTCGCCGTAGAGTCTGCATGTTAGGGACACAAAAGAAAAGAGTGGGACGTTAAAGAGTGGAGAAAATAATTTACTGACTGTTTGCCAACTCCCATTTCCCTTAGTTACAGTCGTGCCTTTCAATCCATTCTTTATACAATGACATAGATGCTGCTACAAGGTAAGCGTGGAAAAAACACTCAGAAAACAGTCAGAATTGAGTACAGTTCATCTGAAATTGTCTGCTGTTAGACAATGTGGAATAGTGGAACCTATTTCACTCGTTCCAGTGATTGGCTGGTACTTAAGGTCCCCCGGGCACATTCAGATTTGGGAAAGACTGCGTTTTCATTCGATGCTCCTGATTCCTGGAATGTCATCCAACTAATTTTAAAAATTAGGACTCTGCCCTCACATGCAGCCTTTAAGGCCATAGTAATGGACCATTGTTCATCAATTTGTAACTGTTTTTAACTGTGTTGCTGGCTTTTTTTTTTTTTTTACTGTTTTCTTTTGTTTGTTTGTTTGTTTGTTTTTTAGCTGTATCTCCTCTTCTATGCTGTGAGCTCGACGTCACTGTAAATGAGGTAAACCTCAATGTCTTTCGAGTTAAAATAAAGGTTTTGAATGGAATGTACGATTGCAGAGTGTGGCTAACGTTAGCAATGCTAGCACTGCTAGCCTTCGTCCTCCTTGCATGTTAACGTCCAAATTCCAGTTCCAAATGTAGTTACACATCGCTGCAGTTGACATGCCAGTTTTAACACGACAAAGCATTTGTATCTCCATTTTCTAGACCAAACACTGCCACACCGTGCTGCTCCTGCGCGATGCTTACTGTCTGTTTGATGTACAGACCAAGTGTGTGTGTGTGTATGTGTTGCTTCTCTATGGTGAGTCAATCATTGAGGCTCACATCGCCATAATAGAGGTAATGACCCATGATTATGACTAGGCACACAGAGGACACTGCAACTGCAAATTAAGGTCAGATGATTCACAACACCTATAGTGTATAGGGTCCAGGCAGCAATTAACACATAGCGAGACCACACACACTTTCCAGTCGTGACATTCAATTAACACAGTCCATTGTCAGGCTGCACCCCTACTCATTTCCAGTTCATAAAGCTTTTTTATGATATGGTTTATTGTCTTTAGAGATTTCAGCTTTAAGGAAATCATTATATACTGAACTGTTATTTGTACAGGAGTTGCTTTTGTGTTGACAGCAACAACAAAAAAATACTGACTGAGAATATGTCAATTATAAGCATGACTATGTGAAAACCGCCATTTTTACCACCTGGTACAAAACAAAAGTTTTGGTCTCAATAGCTCATTAAAGAGTATAATTAGGGGTGAAGCTTCATTGACTGACAGGTGGGAGAGTTGTAGCTGTTTGCCAATCCGAAGCTTAAGGCCTCTTTGCCTGTTTCTAGATTGAAAGTTAGGCTGCCGTAGCATTTAAAATATGGCAGTCACCATCGTTTTGCTTTAAAATGCCTCTGCAGAGACCAATTGGTGACAGCACTCATACTATGTCCTAGTTTTATACAGTCTATAAAAAGAAAAACAATACATCATGTTTACATATAAAACTATTCCAATTAAACTACTGGCAAAGAATTTAGCATTAGCAGAGTTTGTTTTCTGTAAACTATTTATGCCCCAGTGTTCACTCTCCTTTAAACTGCATGTATTTTAGTCTCAACAATTCCTGAAGGCAATGTTTTTAGTAGTTAAATGCTCAACTCTGTTTACCAGCTTGTCGCAGACTTTGATTACCTGCCGTTCAGTGCTGGGCCGGTGGCATACAATGGATTTATCAGAGCTTGCTTGCTGTTGCTAGAAATTAGGTTAATGAGTAGTGAGAATGGATAAAAAAAAGTAAAAGTTGCAAACTGTAAAACCAAAAACTACACTGTAATGCTCTGTTGACCTGAGGGGAACTGTAGACTGATGATTCTCTATGGGTGTCTCACTTCAAATGACTGGTTTCCCATCACATGTAATCAACTGACCTTGTGTTATTACAAAAGCATAAATTAGTGCAGCTTTAGTATTCAAACATTGTCTCGAGTGAAATTTCTGCTCTACTTGTCGTCCCTTATCTGCACAGTTTGGTTAATATTTTAACAGCTTTTGATGCAGCACCACGGCAGCGGCTCTCTCTTTGTGAAAGTTTTGTAGATGCAAACAGCTCAGAGCTGCTTGGCATGGGACCAGCACTGCAGAGCGCTGTGGTTTCTGCGGGTGGCAAGTTCACTTTGTCTGGGTGTGTGCCTCCCTTCTCTGCTTTTTCCTTGAAGTTCTACAAATTAGTCATGGTGAGAGAAAAAGAATTCAGGTCCCACTGTCGGTCTAATGAGCACTGAGGACACTGGTGATGCCTATGAGTCATTCAGTCCAGGCAAAGGACGTGTACACAAGGTAGATAGATTAAGGTACTAGCTCACCTCATGTACCTCCAGTTAATGTCAAATGGAACCTGACAGTGTGAAGCTTCCAGGAGATAGCGTGACCATGTCTGAGTTTTACTTTATGTTTTGAAAGTATAGTAAGCCAAGCCACCAGTTATATTATACTTGCACAAGAAAAATGTAGAAAGCTAGGCTAACATTGTACTAATTGTGATAGCTTAAACAATATAAATGTCATGCAAATTATTTTGACTTACCACCATTTTGGCTTTGTACAGTAGAGGCTTGCATTTTGTTACAGCCTTCCCTCTGAGCTAACTTAGAGCTGCAAAAGTAAAGACAATGTAAACTTTTTTCTTTTCTCCCGTTACCTAATTTTCCCTACTTCCTCACTTACATATTCACTGCATTGTTTATTTGTTGTAATTTGTATAATCGTTTTCACTTATTGCCAATAGCTAGCTAGCGGTTTACAAAGCACCAGCTTTGAGGTAAATGCATGTTGGGAGTAATCCAAGACTAAGTCTGCAGTGTGCGCTCAACGGCTTGTCCTGCAAATCCTGCGATAGTTCCCCAATATCAAACCTAGAATTTCATGATACAACTTGAAGCCTCTATTAAGGCCAGGGAAGTTGTCTGCATAGGCTCTATTCTCCAAGCACTACCTCCCCTGGCAGCTCTGCAGCGTTCTGCCCCCGAAAGGACAACTGGCCAATAAGAAGAAAGTGGGCACTTCGGGAGCGGGGCCTTAAAGAGACAGCAGCTGAAATAAATAGTTTCAGGTAGGGGCTGAAACTGGGCCTTAATAATTTTAAAGAAGGAGTTATTTTGAGCTGCAAACTTACTCTATAGGTGTCACAGACTCACAACATGAAAGGTGAAAATGAGTATAATATTGGATCTATAAAAAGGTATTAGATTCAGAAAACAGCAACGCTTTACCCACTCTACTCAGAAATGTTGTTAAAGTAGCAACTTGTACTGCTGCTATAACCCAAACCTACGTTTGTTTCTAATTCTCTATTTTCCCTTGGCCTTTGTGATGTGATAAAGACATCCACTGTCTCTATGTGGCAAAACAATGTGTGCGTTTGTTTTTCAGACAGCAGGAACTTGCATGCATTATGCATAAATGGCCCTTATGAAGAAAGAAATACAGACTTGGCAAGCAGGGGCAAGACAGGGACACCTAAATGAGGCAGTCAGGAGGAGTGTGTAAAATTTAACTTCCATTTCTGTCACTCATGCTGGCTTCTTGAGCTGTTCTCCCTTCCACCATTAAGTGCCATGACCAGCAGAATTACCATAGATAGTCTGCTTTAATTGCATATTAAAAGGAGTACAACTTGAGGATTAGAAGTGTCAGAAGTTTTTGTCCTGAGACATAGAGCCGACACAGAGCCGCTTTTAAAGTCACTCTTTCAAAGGCTTTAAATGTAACACTGGTTTAATGAGCTCAGGAAAAGAGACCCCATTTTTAAAGGTTTATTTTGGGCTTTTTGGGCCATTATTGAGAGATAGGACAGAAGATCGAGTCAGAGATTGGGGAGAGAGAGAGAGAGGGAAGTGACATGTGGAAAAGGAGCCACAGGAGGGATACAAACCCGGGCCGCCCGCTTTGAGGACTATAGCCACACATTAACCACAAGGCTACCCCCCGGAATAGAGACCCCATTATACAGAATGTTTCATCTGTTATTTTTGGGCAACAGCTGGCTGCTTTAGGTGCAATGATATTTAAGATGTTTCAAACAGTCACATTATAAGTTTATTTTGTTTTTTTGTATTGTTGTAAAGATAGGACAGTGGATAGAGTTGGAAATCAGGGAGAGAGATTGGGGAATGACATGCGGGAAAGGAGCCACAGGTCGGATTTGAACCCGGGTCACCAGCTTGGAGGACTATAACCTCCATACATGCGGGGTTCATGCACTAACCGCTAGGCTACCGGCACCCCACATTATACGTTTTAATCAACAAAACTAGAAAGGAAAGAATCATTTGGACAACTTTAAGTAAGAAGCACGCAGAAAACTTGACTCAAGTGGGAGAAAATATCTGACACTATTTCATCACTGTGCTCATCAGAGGTAACCCAGAGAACCAGACACTCTCAAGCATTTTCACACTGGATGCTTATGTTTGCACAAATAATCTTGAAATAATTAATTCTTGGTCTAGTCTGCTGTCAAGCACCACTGCTTAAATTGTCAATTCTGGATTTTTCCATTTCAGTTTAAATCTCGAGTCTGAGAAGATGAGGTTTACATAAATGACTCATCGCCTTTCAGCAGACGCGGAATAGCTTCATGCGTGATTCACTTGTCTAAACAGTAATGTAGTTTATTCCTGCTTCACTTTTAATCTTATATACACATGGTAGGCATTTCTGTGTAAAGGCCCAAAATAGGGAAGAAGGATCAGAAAGAAAACAGGTCATATTTTGTTTTCCCATGAGAGAGAAGGTGTATTCACTCTTTTTCTCCATGTTTAAACTGTCAAACCAAATAGTAACATTGAAAGTGTATTATTTGTTAGATATGCCTGTACGTCAAACAAGAGTCCAGGGGCCGTATTCACGAAGCCTCCTAAGTACTAAGAGCTGCTCCTAGTGACAAAATTCTTAGAATCAGGACATTTTCTAAGAATTTCCCCTCAAAGTTCAGACTAGATCTTTGTAAAGATGAAAGTTATTCACAGAGTGTCTTAGCCCTTAAAAGAGCTCCTATGGTGTAAAACTGTTAGGAGTAGTGATGAGGACTTCTAACAGGCTTAAGAGTTTCTTAAGCTGAAGAGAAAATAGAGAAATGTTCTTTAAACACTACATGAAGAATATTTTTGACTCATAGTTGGGCTGAACAGACAAAAATTATTTGTGCAGACATTTCAATCCATCTCTGACTTTTTTTCAGTGCAAAGTGAGACATGCATGTTGAGTTTCTCTACATGTGGTTACCTCCACAGGTGCACCCAATCACTAATTAAGGCTCTTTACCTGCTGATGTAACAATCAGCATGTGAAGAAGCTGCTGCACAAGTGGGCATGTTATTTCAAACATCTTGTATAGGCTATATACTTATAAAGTGCGTCTTACATATTATCACACAGATGCTAATTTCAAAGTGTTCATAATTACACAATGTCTTCTATGTTTGACTTTATCTCCATTTTTTTTTATTAATCAATCACAGCTTCTGAAAGAATGTGTCATACCACGCCTCCTCACTAAGATAAAGGTTTCTGTCTCTTTCTTGCTCAGAGTTGCTCTGAGAATGTTCCTAAATCACTCCTAGGCTAAGACTTCTTTCTAGGAATTTTTAAGCAGAGTTAGGAGCTCTCTGAGAGGATTCTCAGAATGTTTGTGAATGCGGGCCCAGCACTGATGTGTTTGGGTGGAGGATGTTTTAATAGTGATCTAAGAAAGCTGTACGCTTTAGTTCTGCTTATAAATGCCTCTGATTAAATTGTGGTTCAGTTTCATCACTTCGCCATGCGAGTTGACAGATTAAACACAACAGCAAAAGCATGTATGGTCAAGTGTGTGCGTGACTGTGTGCCCACTCTCACATCAAGTGTTTTTGGATTTTGTTTTTTTTTAAGTGTGTGGGAGATGAAGTACGCTAGTTGTGTGAAATGATGTTTATACCATCTTTCAGCATATACAAAGTCAAACTTCAGAGAGGATTTCTGGCTGGTGTGTCATGCATTTAAATATTATATTTAACATTGAAACTTTGTGTTTTTACGTGTGATACCAGAAATTTTACTTGAAATCCCCCCATCATGTGTGGACAGATGGAAAAGCAGGGAATGTGACACAGAAGAGGCCTCAGAGATATGCATGACAGATGGAGAGTCAGAGAGTTGCAGCTTAATTGACTGTTTTTGTGGGGGGGGTTTTAACTACCCCCGATGTAAAGGATGACTGACAGAATCAGGCAGAGCATGCTGTTTTTAAATAGTTTAATCTGTTGACTGAGGAGCACAGTGTGAATAAATAAATAAAATCTGTATAATGAATTAATTAAACCAACACAGAGCAAGCTTAAGTGACAGAAATGACTCAGACTGTTCCTTTTTTCCACTGAAGGACAGCCACAGAGTCAGGTGGTGTGAGGTGGTGTGAGGTGGAGAGGTGCGGGAGGTGGACGGATGGGGTTACTTGTTACTTAAGACACAGTTACCTATCTTTCATTGGACGTGTTTCTTTTTGTACAAATCCAGATGCAGTTTAAGATGTTTAAACATGTTGGATATACAGTATGATTTTAAAACTTGAGCAAATTATGAAAAAAATGGTTGTAGACTTTCTTACCCTGCTTCTCATTTTTCTTCAATACTGTCTCCTCGCTCCTCGGTCAAACTAGACCGGCCATGTTAAAGGAGTCACAGAGACTAAATACTGTTAGGGTCTATTATACAGTGCACATGTGTGAAGACACAAACAATGTTACAATGTTACAATTCACTTAGCAGACGCTTTTATCCAAAGCGACGTACATCAGAGAGTAAGTACAACACTAATCCATTCATACACCGCCACCGAAGCAGCGGGAGCAATGCAGGGTTAAGTGTCTTGCCCAAGGACACATCGGACATGTTGCTCAGCTGGGGATCGAACCCTCGACCTTCTGGTTGAGAGTCGACGACTCTACCAACTGAGCCACAGCCGCCCACAAACAGCTGTTAAAGCACACTGACAGCTGAGAGGTGATCAGCTACGCGTTACATGTCGTCGGAAAGGACGTCTCATGTCCCTTAAAACACTTTTCCTTGCTCCCTTTCTGCTTCGCTTCGTTTCATGCATCTCTACATGCATCTCTGGTGGGAGGGACTAAGTCGCAAGTGGAGGAGGCAAGTGAGGGATGCATGGATGCAATTAAGGGAACGAAGACGTAGCCTCACTGTACAGCTCCACTGCTTCAGGCGAGGACACTAGGGATCGCGCTGGAGCACTCAACTTGCAGCTTGAAGTGAGTATGCCAACTGAAAAGTGGGCTTGTTCCGATTTTCTCCTGGACCTCTCCAGCCACATTTTGTTTCCCCTCTTTTTCACACTAGGTTACGCAATAGGTGACGTAGCCCTAATGAATGCACCTGATTGGATAAAGGCGCGGATATTCCGGGCAGTCCCTGGACTCATTTGCATAGAATAGAGCTCTGGTCTATTCTTGTCCAGCGAGTGCACTGGAGACCCTCTCGAAATTGCTGCAACGATCTCAATATGCACTGCGTGACTGCCTCCCCGGGTCTCCATAGAAAATGAATAGAAAGCGTTGAGACGCTATCCGTCGTCAGGGAGCTGTACGGTCAGTCTCATTAAAGCTTAAGCTAAAGGGGAGGAGCGATGTAGCTGACTGAAACCCTTCACATTGTTGAAATAATGTTCTTAAAATGGACTAATATCATATGCAGTCACCTACCTTCCTCTACTGCCTTTCAATAAGTCATATTATTCTGTAAGTTCAAAACAACCAGTTGTCATTTAGGAACCCACTTCAAGTCTCGCATTGTTGTTCTGTTTGCTATTGACCTCCTGACAACCTCTGAGTCATACTATATTTAAGAGCAGTTTATATTTAGCAGTGTTAAACCTCTCTGTGGGATCAGCATCTGAGTGGCAAACATCTCTGGGGTCGTGCTGTGCTGTTAGGCCGTTAACCCAGCGTGAAAAAATGCAGCTCTCTCATTTGAATAAGGCTAGTGTGTGTTTACCCTACCAATGTAGCACCCTGTTTTTTGGTAACATGCAGCTGTTTTCAGTTTAAAACAGCCACTTAGTCACTGTAAGAGTAATGTGACAAGAGACTTGTGGCTCATCTTAAGCTCTGACTCAAAATAAAAACACTTACATACAATCTTTTTTATATAGAAGGGGGGACAGTTACGAGTACAATGTAAGCAAAAATACAAAGATTTAACAAAACTGCATCATTGTTTTTTAAATATAGGCTCACAGACTTAGCGGAAACGTGCATCAAAGTCAGTGAGTGTGTGAGGGTGGACATCGAGATTGGGCCTAAAAAAACCTGCCTCAGCTTTAGCTCTCAGCCTGCCATACGCTTGACTGAAAGTTAGTATGCCAGCATGGCAAAGGCATGGATGGGACTCCAAAGTCCCCCTGCAGTAACAGATGGCTGATGTCACTCATGCTTTGTCCTGGTTAATAGACTTCAATAGTGCACAAACATCACATATATAAAAATGTCTTCCTGCAGCCGTATATGGAAAAGCAATGTCCAAATATACACTGTTTTTTTCTAGAATTTCAACAAAAACAAAAAGGTAAATTATGGCCTACAGCCACAATATGTGATTTTCAGACCAAAACATTGCGCTCTTTGGACACACCTCCTTAATCTCTCAGCTCCTCCCTTCCCTCCCTTCTGCTGCTGGGCTGCTTGTCACCAATGAAATTCCGTTGTATTCCACACAATGAAAAATATCTCATCTTCCTTTTTAACCAGCATGTTTCTGTGAGACCGAGAGCAGCAGACAAGTGCTGAATAACATCTGAAAACAAGGTAATACAAATTTCAATTTCAAGTGATGGTTTGCATTTCATAGTTGATTCAATTGTTAAAAGTTAGTCCTTTTTAGGCCAAAGAAAATCTTTGGTTTGGAAAGTCTGTTGGGTCTCTCTTGTAAGGACATTAATCGTTATGCCTCTATCAACAACTTCCCTGAGTGGGACACACCGATTTGATCAACACTGATAATGTCATTAAATTGTCCTTCATCGCTGCAGAGAGGATCTGATGAGACAAGAAACAGTGGGATCCCCAAGAGACAAATGGGCCATGTCGCATCATAAAAATGCAGCAGAAGCTAAGAAGCTAATCAGACCATCATTTGAATATGCACAGTAAGCCTTCACAGTCTTTATTTGTCTTATGCATTTTGTTTTGTTTGTGATGTTACTACTCCTCTTAGCAGAGGCGCTGCTTGTCAACAGGCAAGGCAGGCAACCACTTGGGGCCCCAGGCCAGAAGGGGGGCCCCCCAGGTCTGACAGAGTTTAAACCACAGCAGTGGCTCAAAATGTGCAACGTTTTCAATGACAGTAGGAAACCCCCCTAAAGGTGGCCCCATCTGACAGCACTCACACTGGTTGCACTGTCAAGCGTTGCATGCATTATTGCTGTGAAAACCAGAGTTTGTCATGAAAGTCGACGGAGGAAAAGGAAGGGTTTTACTGTCTATGTTTTAAATATAATGCTAATGTATTAAATCTGTAAAAACTTCACATTTTGCTATTTTCTGTTGGTGTCAGATCATTGATGAAATAACCGTAACGAATGCTGGTTGGAGGTGCCCACTGTGAATTTTTGCCGAGGGCCCCAACAGGCTCTAGAATCGCCACTGCCTCTTAGCACCTGTGAAAAAGACATTTTCTTAAGATGTATCATACCTTTGATGTGAATGGATGGACTATAAAAGTTGACTTGAAACCTACAGAGATATTTCTATCAAAGATGAAGATTGTATTGTCATGCATATGTAAACCTGTCCCGGTGTCACTGTTGATTTTTACTCTATATGCTGATTATGTTGGATCACATTAAAGCTGAATCTTATTGACGTATTTTGTGCTTCATTATTTGCCTACACTGTTGGGAAAGTGTTTGTCACGACAGCTTGGGGAGATCACGTCAGAGCTGAGCGGGAGAGATTCCTGTCTTCTGTCATAGAGCAAAGAAATCCCCCAAAATAAAAAAAATAGAATAAAACAGACCGACAGTCGCTACAGAGCACATCAGACAATATGCTCTTTTTTCTTTCTTCTCCTAACCTCCCACATCTATTTCCCTCAGGGGGAGATTGCACATCTGAGAATGTTCACAAGTTTTTGGCTTTTTCCTTTATAAGAGGAAAAATGTGTAAGATGTTTTTTTCAAACTGAGCCACATTTTTTTGTTGTTGCCCCCCAAAGTACACACAAACACACTTTTTTATCCTCTGTTCATATTTGTTTTCCCTTTTCTTCTCTCTCGGCGTTTCTGTTTTAAATCAGAAACACAGCATTGTGAACAGACGGAGCTCAGACAGTGTGTGCCAACATTGTTTTTTTGTTTTGACATGCACATGCTTGTGTGAATAATGGCATGGTGTGGGTTTGTGTTAGAGCCTTATGTAAACCAGAGTACAAATTTGCATCTGTGATTCTGTGTATACAGCTCTATACTGTATGTGTGTAATGTAAATGTTTGTTCTGTCTGTACTGAAACGTCCCTGCTGGAACCTGACACAAACCAACTCAGATGCTGCAGCCTGATGTTTCACACCATTAAGCAATGCATTCACAAAGGCCGACCTTTCCTGAAAGCACCGGGACTGAAGACACAGAAATGGTCTTTAAATTAACAAGGACCCCTACCCAGTGAAAAAGGCTGAAGCTACTTACAATTAAACTCTGCATCCTTAAAGTTGAAATAACGAGTGGGCTAAAAAGGTTCATACTGTATATCTTTTTGCCATGCGGGTAAATGAAAAAACACTGTCCTTCTAATTTTGTCATGCTATTAAATGGATCCACAGTTAGTAGTTAAATGTACAATATGCATAAATGCAATTTATTGTAATAAACATTTTTTTGCGACCAAGAAAATACAAAAAGAGCTGTTGATAGCGAATGTAAACAGTGCTTTTGCTGCTGTCATTCATTATCTGGATTCATGAAAGTTTCTGTCTTTGTGTCATTTCAAGATATTACATTTTGTTATGTTTGTGTTTAAATTGAGGCGGCAGAGTTCAGTCTGTAGGGACTTGGGTTGGGAGGGTCGCTGGTTCAAGTCCTGGTGCGGACTTAACCTGGAAGCTGGTCTGGTAGCAGGAGAGGTGCCAGTTCACTTTCTTAGCACTGCCAAGGTGCAAAGATTTTTATTTTGATATAACATTTATGAAGTCTTTTAAATTTTGTTGCTGGTCAGGAAAACATATAGGAGTCAAGTCAAGTAAAAAGGTCCACTTCTGGGCATTTATTTCTTAGTATATTTCTTTAGTGTATATTTCTTAGTAAAAACAGTTTGTAGAGAAGAACATGGAGTGCCTCTATGAAATTATTGGTGCTTTTAAACATCTTTTTTTTTACTGCATGTTTAACTGTTATAGTTGGAGTAATTGTCAATATTTCCCTTTTTCTCCATTAGTCATATTTGACAACATATCTCTCATGATAAGGTTAAGTGGGACACAATTGTGTACCTGGGGTGTCTTAAAGTTATTTCAGAGGGATTACTAATACAATTGTCAGAGATTAAAGGGGAAGGGGAAAAAGGAACACAAAAGTTACAAGCCAAAGTTACAAGCCCCCTTTCCTAAATACTGCTAAGATAAAGAAAAACTAAACTACTGCTGCTGAGCAGCTAACTAGAAACTAGACTTTGTAGGAGACTCAGGAAACACGCTGCAGCTGAGACACAATGGCCACCAGGCCTGTGTTTAAGAAGAAGCAAAGAAGGCTGGGTCAGAAATACCCAGCACCAACCAACTACACTATAGAGCAGCTGGAAATGGTAAACAAATCATAGTAAAAATGTTTAAGTGGTGCTTAAGCAGACTCTCACTCTCCTCAAAGACACAAGACCACACAGAGAGAACCTCTCACTATCTCTGATGGCGAGATAATGAGTCAGCACAGAGGGATACAACCCAAGGATATATATATAAGCTTACCACACCTGGTCCCAATTGGAGCCAATTAGTCACACACACCTGACACTGCACTGAGACGAGTATCTCCCCACACTCAGTGAGTGATCAGTGTGATCTCCTTCATTGTATTGTTCCAAAAAAAAATACTAAAAAGAACCTATATACAGTAAATGAGTGGTGCACTATGGAGGGGAAAGAAAAGTCCTCAGGAAAAAAACTCAAACCAATTTCCTGCTTGAGCTGAAACTCGGCTGAATCAATCAGTCGTCAAAGTGAACGTTTGCAGTAGTAATGTAAAGGTTGAGAACAAGGAGATGGCTCATTTAGATCAGGGAAACACTTCCTGTTTTGCATTCCTCTAAGGGCTGCAGCATATTTACTCAGTTTTAAACCAAACCCTTTTAAATCGGTAAAAGCTAAGCCTAAAGGTGGAGGAAGGGTATAAAGAATTGTGTATGCTGTCTACACTACGGCAACATAGGAAGAGAGGAAAGGAGAATGTTTGTTCCCATCAAGCAGAAGAAGCATGGCGATTTGATGATTGAAAGAAAACGGGATAAATATTCTCCCTTCCACCAATCATTTCCAATGAGGCAATTCAAAAACTGAATGGAGAAATAGTCTACATTGTATACTGTGTTCTGTATTTCCACACAGGGTAATAGCACAGCTCTGAGTATACTACACTAAAAGTTTCCTCATGTTGTGATTGGACTGAAACTTGCTTGATTAGCTGCTTCCCATTCTTCCATGAGTCAGTGTTGGTTTCCAGCTATGCCAAATTAGACTTTTTCAGAAAAACAAACATCCTCATCAACGCAGATATTCAATATGACTATAATTCATAACAACTGCAGCTGCATGCTATCCTGCAATGCTAAAATGTATCCAGTCATTAGTATTGTAAACACAACAGCAATCCCTTTGGAATCATCAACTAATCAACCATTTAATGACCGAGGGCTATAGAAAGTGAACTTCAATCAGCTTTCCACACAACTGAGCTCACTGGATTATTTTGGTCTGGGTTTGAATGTGACCCGATGTGAGGTCACTAACAAAAGGGTTTTTAAATTATTACAGACGACTTGCAGACACGCATGAGTGAGCGACCAAAATATCCTCCCCAACAATCACATCGAGGATAAACCTTGGAAAACCAAGAAACTGCGCTATTTTTAAACCGTGAGCCTATGAAAAAATGATATGAAATACAGAGAGGAGGGCAAAGGGAACAAATTAGACCTTAATTAGGATTAATTAGAAATACAATATGGCTCGTTGGATTTATTGGGCAAAGCATTCTGCTGTGTTGTGATCCTGCATTATGTCAGCCCTGCTAGTATGAGCTGCATGAGCTCACAGCCTATAGGGTGGTGTGCATTGGCAGACAGATTGAATATAGCAAAGGCATATTTAATAGACCCCATCATATGAGGTCCCCCCCCCCACACACACACACACACACACAAACACAGAGACACAGAGGATTATCCTAACTGGTTGATGTTAACGTTTTCAGAAATAGATTGAGAGCAGCTAGACTTCTTTATCAAAGATTATCAGCTCCATTTTTCTCTGACTAAAAGTGTGAAAGTCTCCATAAAACCATTGTTAGCCTTATCATGCTTAACTTGACAAGGTCTGGGGGCTAGAGTCACATTCGTAGACATAAGCATGAAAACTTGACAGCTCTAAGAACTGACTGAGCATGGCTGGATTGATGGAGCTATGATCGATTAAGAGAACCCGGCCAGGATCAAAGGGGCTTTGGAACGTGTCAAAACTGAAGTCGAAGTGAAAATGCATGTTGGTTTCTGATTCTTCTACAGATCAACTTCATAAAAGACATGTTCTGTGTTCTATGGCAACAATAATCCCCAAAGGATTCAACTTTTCATGACACCCCCTCCTGCCTGTCCACATCAGAACAAAGCTGTTTTTTTTTCCTTAACAGAAATAAATTCTCCACAACACAAAGAGAAATACAGACTTTGAACTGCCACCCATATTAGCTTTAATGTCCTTCTCTTATCTCAAAGAAAGGCCATATTTCTTGTTTTACATCATCATGGCTTACTGAACGAGCTGGTTAACATGCAAATAAGCTCTGTCCAAATGCTGAAGGCTTCAGTTATCAGCAAAGTTTGGTGTCATCGTGCCTTGATGCTTTTTATTGCACAGCTGTCAATCAAACACACCATACCATACCCACCCACAAATAGGCTGAGAAGATAAAGGAGAATTCCATCTATTCATCTTGAAAGGCCACTTATTTAAAAAAACATTATTTATACTTTGACATGATTAAAAGTGGAAATGCTTTGTTTGATGTTCTATACCATCAGTGTTTCCCAAACATAGACGATACCTGGGCGGGCTGCCCAAGTATATTTATGGCCGCTCAAGTATATTTCCTACCTGTTTTTATTTAATTTTTCATTTAATCATAAAACTGCTGCGTGCACGAGAGAGCAAGAGCGAGAATGAGAGAGCGAGGGGGGGAAAGAGCGCGAGAGAGTGCAGACGCACACGAGGACATCACGGCTTTTGCTGATATGCTACTTGGCCTGTGCCTGTCAGGTAGTCGTCAGCTGTCAGGAACCAGAGTAAGGCGTTTACATGCATGCCACACGGCTCCACACAGCAACTCCACCACCAAGGTCATTCTGTGGGAAACACTGCAATATAATATAAAGTAATCATTATTTGGGTAAACGATTAGGAATAAGTAGTACACTGGATTGAAGAGCAAACCTTTTCCCTAACTCTTTCATCGCTGCAGAAAGATCACAGCAGAGTCAAACACGTTTAACAATTTTACCCATCAGCTTAAAGCGATTCAGTTGTTCTTTCTGGTTCTGAAATGCAGTCGGCACTGAGTAGCCTAATTAGACATGACAGCTGAAGACTAAAAGCTTTATCTTCTCTATTTTATTCTCCCGCAGTTTTAACAGTAATTTTTACCTATTAGTTTGTTTGGGTATATTTCTGTTTATTGCAGTCAGCTCTTTCTCTTTGACTGTCTGAAAACAGCATACTTTCATAGTATACATACTAAAAATGTCACATTGAGTATGCACCATGTCCTGTAATCATAGTCAACAGTTTTGTGTGTGCGAGAAATGCCGGGATGTAAACTAGATTATCCAGAATTTTTAAGTACATTACTTGAGCAAAATGGTCATTCTAAACTGTCGAAAAATGCATTACTGCTGTCAGACTAACCAATGGCAAAGCACGCTAGCTAACAAGCAGCAATACAGTTCAAATGGACTGTAGTGTAAAATGTTTAGTATGTTGTCAGATAATAGTAAAATTCCCAAGTAGCTGTATTAGTAATAAACCGAAGTATGTCGTTGTTGTTGAATTCTTTTTACGGTCTGAGGGTCATGCTAGCTTAACGCTAGCTCATCCAATGCTCAGCTCAGACTGGATACATGACGCGTATTTAAGTATGTTGTTTACAGCATACTAAAGGTCATATTAGTAGACGGTATAGTTTGAGTATGTTGTAGGCAGTATGTTAGTATGTGGTTTCAGACGTAGTCTCTGTTTCTTCCCTAACACAACCAGTCAGTGCAGATGGCAGTCCACATATAGAGTCTGCTTCTGCTCAAGAGTTGTGCTTGTTAAAAAGAAGTGACTCCTTGGTTCTGTCCCCCAGTGCTTTATAAGTATCATCAAATCCTGCTCTTTGTGTAAAGGTTGCTGAGTTCACTTTAGCTCAGTTTTGGTTGGATTTCAATCCAAACTTTTAATAAAAAAAAAAAATAGTGTATAGATTCCCTTTTGCCACAAAGAAGCTTGTACAAGGCAGCAGCTTCAGGCTATAGGAGGAAGATAAATCTCAGCACATCCTTCTGAGGTAGTCACGTGTAAAGAAAAACAAAACATACACATAAGCACTGCGTCTGTGTTTTCATCATTCTTTACAAGTACTGCTACACGATCATTTTAAATGCGCTTAAATTCCCAAGATAGCAGCAAATAATTATGTCAATCTTGCAGGAACCTTTTGACTTTATGTTCACTTTTGGTCAGACCTGACTATCATAATGAGCTGTCAATGGAATGCTGCACCTTTCATTCATGTTATCAGCCTGCATACTTACAGATGTTTAACCACAGAAGCTCTAAGCTAGATGTAGTAGTAGAAAACTTGCCCTCTGGACAACACAACACCCATGTGCAAAGAGCACAAAGGGGACTACAGTTTTGGTTGAAATCGAACAAGGTATCTCCCTCAGTAGGTTAGGCTCTACCAGCACAAGTTACTATTTAATTTGAGGGATCAGATGTCCGATGCTTGTTCGGGATCTTCCAGGGGTGCATTTTTCACATTGGCTTCAATTTTCAACACTTGAGGTAGCTGCTGAGGTCAACCTTACCATTTTGGTTGAACAACACATTAGACTGTCGACTATCACAATGTTTTTGAGTTACTTTCCAAGTAGTTACCCAACACCTCTCCTTCCTCATCACAAGTGTGTTGCTTTGTTTCTGTTGACAAGTGTCAGATGAGTGATAAAAATGCAGACCCTGAGTGCTTTTATTTCTAAAGCAAAATGTGGGAAATTATTCAAAATTGAACCAAGATGATGATATGTTACTATTCCTGTCTAGAGCTCAACGTCTGCATTTCCATCTGCCTTCCATCTGCATTCTATCTTCTAGGTATCTTGTACCTACAGTACCTGAGTGCTTGCTGAACGATATGATCAATTGGAACAACAGTGTCTCCAAATTATCAAGCAACCAAAGCCGCCATCAAATTCATGCACACAGCTGGTTTATAAGCCATTAGAGTCATTTACGAGGCCCCATTCACTTCCTCTTTTCAGTGACAGTTGAAAGAATATTGAAATCGATGTGTATTTCTAGCTCTCGTTCCTTCTACAGTTCTGCATGTTGTGAATGTTACTGTCTTTATGTGCTTTAGACGTCATTGAAGTTTTCTATTCTACCTTTCTCCAATGATTGCTGATAATGTTTTTTCTGATCTCTGTGAAGGTAAAAAGGCTGCTGAGGTTTTCTGAAACTTTTCAGACGCAGTCAGGTTGCTGCGCTTTATGTTGCTCTGTCACCTCCAGGGCAGCAGAGTTGCTGGAAGTAATTATCCTGACAGCATATCTTATTTACACATTAAATGGTAAACATTGTCAGCATGAATTGGCATTCATTGGTTGTATGATGATACTGAAGCTTATGACTTTGAGTCACGCATATTGCATGCAAATTGTTTGCTCTGGTAAGCAGCAGAGTACTTTCACTTTAGCTGGACTGAGATCACTAAATGCATTTGTTGTGGTGTTGTTAGATTTATATAGCGCCTTTCATGAAACCCAAGGATGCTTTACAAAAAGTAAATTCCATTCCATGACTTTTTAGCACCATCAGTGGTCACAGACCTGGCTGTTGTGCATGCATAAGTTTGTGTGTGTAATTTGGTGTTAATTCTGGTGAACTTCAATGGATACTGATTATGCAACAAAGGCGTCTGTGGCATCTTGATATAGCTTTCCATTCAAGGGGGAGAGACTACTTAAGCTTAACCTTTAAAAAAAAGGTTATATATTGATTTGATCTTGTTTTGTTCTTTTCCTGCTTAAAAGGGGCTATATGTAACTTTCAAAAATACTGCGTTTGTAGCGATACCGCATGGCCGTCAGGCGAAATGCACCAGTAACCTGTTGCTCTTACGTACACAAACGAGCATCAACATCGCCCCTGAAACACTGGATATATACAGACATAATGTTTACAGAAGAGGTAAGTGGTCATACACATGTGAGAGTCTGTGAAGGAGTCTGTGTGTCTCATTCTCCATCCTACATACAAACGACAGTCTCGGCAGGCACTGCCTGAGACCGGGAGTGTGTGATGAGTTTGTCCGCCTGTGAGAGCTCCTAGGACGGATATAAGTGTGGTGAAGGCGGCCTCTGGCTGTGCAGGTGAAGACCGGGAGTGTGTGATGAGTTTGTAGTTTGTACTGTTGATTTCTGAAAGCGGAGCAGACTGAGGAGGACGTTGAGAACGCAAATAAAATGACACTGCCTGGAGCTTTCTACGGAGAAATCGGACCCGGGCAAGTTGTATACAGGCAACACAGATAGACAGTGAACATCTACTTTTTCACATCAGCTAAATGTTCGCTTATTAGTGGGCGATAAAAAACGATTTATACATGTAAAAAGTTACATAAATATGTAACTTGTAGCTATATATAAATCATTATGCCATGCGGTATCGCTACAAACACAGTATTTTTGAAAGTTACATAAAGCCCCTTTAATCTCTTTTCTGTTCGAAGGTTTGAGACAAAATACTGCATTGTTTACAGATCAAATTGCTGTCTACAAACAATAGGCCAAACTCAGTGTTTTGGGAAACGTAACAAAGCAACTTCGGAATTCTTCTATGATTCAGAAAGCAACGTCTCTATAATTGAATTTGTCAGGGACCTAGAACAAAAACACTTCAATCTCAAGCAATAAGAGGAAATGCTTTAAACTCACAACAAGAATGAGTCTTTTTGTGGATAGAAACAAACAATGCACATTACAGAAGATGAAGACTTCTAAAAAAAAAAAATCCCTACAGATGATAAAATATGCTACAGAAATGAGAGTCTAAGAATGTCGAAGAATACAGTAATATGTCTTTTCAAATTATGGCATGTGGTATTATTTCTATTAATGGCAATGTGGGAAAATAAATGAAACATGTTTATAGAGTATTATGCTTTTCACAGTTTTAAGTGAAGAAATAGAAGATCTCTTGCAGCTGACCCTGCAGCGGGGTTCACTGTCTCAGAGTACATTTAAACAACACTTTTAAAAGACAAGGAGCGGTTTACTTACTAATTTATACACCAGATGGACATCTTATTAAAAATGGAGCTATAAAACCTCATGTTACTTTTTCTAAATATAGAGCAATGATATCCTCTACCAGCTTTTCTGAGCCTAATTGGTTTAAAGGCTGTTTAGCTCGCTGTGTGAGACCAACATGATCAACAGTTATTGTAATACAAAAACCTAATTGCTGTCCTGAATGTCCTAGCTGAGTGTTTCTAATATCCCTGAAGCTAAAGAGGCTATTATGTTTCAGTGTATGTATGGCTCCACCTTCCTAAATTATTAGTTCTGGCAATCATCTTAAGCGGTAATACCATTTTACTCACCGAGATATTTGCTAAGATCTTCAGGCAGAGCACGGAAATAATGCTTTTATCACAGGCTATCTGTATTGTATATTATATCATGCTGTGACATCACTTTGCATTACAGCAGAGTAGATACACACTGACAATGTCTTATTATATCATTACAGGTGAGCAATGAGGCTGTTCAACGACCAGCGAACACTTTGTGCTTTACTCTGAAATGATCAGCTCATTCCAACATCCAAACCTCTTGCATATGAACTATTTTGGTATTGGTAATGTTTCTGTTTGTTGACAAGGGATCTATTATCCCCGAAAATTCCTCACTTCTATTTGCTTTCTTTGAGGGCTCTAAATTGGCTACAAATAACACTCTTGACAAAAGTGACTCTTGCTGAACTATACCTGTGTGCATGTAAGAAATAATAACAACATTTCTGACTTCTCTTTTATAGTTTCACCTCCAAATAAGGTCATTTGATAAGTTATGAATCTGTTTGTCTCATTTATTTCAGAATTTGTGATAGTAAAATCATAACTTTTTTTATAGTAAAATTCTGTTTTGACAAATAAATACGATGGTCAAAACCAAGCATGAAATATAACTAAACCATGATGAAATATAACTAAACCATGTTAGGCTTTAACAAATCAGAGTGGGATTTTCTGGCACAACTTCACCAACTAACAAGGTGCATGAAGAGTGAAAGGCTTGAAGAGGTCAAAAAGATCCAGCCACACTTGTAGTATGACGATAAACTTTATTTTCATGCGTCTGTCTAATTTGTTAATAAAGTCGATCTTCATACTTGGAGCTTTTTGAACTCTTCAAGGCTTTAATATATCTAAATATTTAAACCTTCCTATCATTTGTTTACCAAGACAAGCTAAATTAATTTCAAATTCATTATTGAAGAGTATAGTAAAGTTGGAGAAAAAAAGAACATGTAACCTGGGTGTATAAGACAGTGTCATCTGCATACATAACAATTTCAACATTGTACGCGCAAATAAATAATTGAGGACCAAACATAGAGCCTTGTGGAACTCTTATAGTTCAGGCTCCTGCAAGATAATGGCAACGCGTGTCCTCAGCCAAACACAAAGAGGGTCTGCCGGGAATGATTTTATTCACTTAAGAGTAACATTAGATAATTCACATTAATGCTACTAAGTGCAAAGTTCTGAGTGAATGACCATTAAAGGCCTTAAGTAGTTCAGGAAACTTGGCACCATTACCCAAATGAACCTCGCGGCTTGTTTTGTTCCAAACCTACTGTTGACATATTTGGCTAAAGCCCCAAACTCTCTGAAAGGGTTTCAAGAGCATCGGCTGGTTCCTCTCATTAGAGCAGAGGCAGTACTGCTCACCCCATTCTAAAGAAAAAATTGCTTAATTGGGTTCCCTCTCCAAGACTGCTCCAAATGCAGTATTAAATTAAACCCAAATATTAATTGGGATTTTATTGCTTTAATACAAAACAGCTTGATGGATAATTGCTGATTTACTGTCAAACAGGGACCAGTATTGATATATTTAGTTAATTATACATAACGACAACAATAACTGGCATTCAAACAGAGTAATTGTGGAAATCTGTGGCATCAGATAAATTTTACGGAAAATGCCAGGATAATATTAGTACATGAACAAAAGATAGCATTCAGGTTTGTTCTCTGTCTCTGCATATCCCTTTCATCTCTCTCTGTTCTTTCCACTCACTGTCTTTCTCTTTTGTCTCTCACCCAGTATCTAATCAGCTATTGGAAGTTGACCAAAATATTGGAATGATTGTACAGACAGGATAGAAATTCACACATCTATTGCTGTTTTCCTGAATAAATACATCTTTTTTTGGTCTCAACTTTTAGGTTGTATACTTACTCGGATCAAACCGGCTGAATCTCTATAATATAGCTCTGGAAAAATAAAGAGACAGACACCAGGATGTGGCTTCCATGCATGGGCATTTAGGCTGGGCTGTTTTTCAGTTCAATCGCGCTAAGTTAGTCGTGCAGTGTACAGGGATCTATGACAGATGATTACGGCCTGATCTGCTGCTCCCGATCAGAAGGTTGATTTTCTGGCCTGTTTGATATTTATTTCAATGACTGCATTCACTCCGCACAGTGAGAGCAGAACCAAGAGCTGTTTCCTCATCTTCAGGGCTTTCTTTCCTGATTGCAACTTCGCACACTGTCAGGCAACATTTAAAAGCACTATGGCAACAGCAGCCTGTTTATATGTCTTCCTACTCCTAAGACCAGAGATATGAGCAATGGAAACATTGGCAGGAAAAAGCTGCGGACCTCCAGCTGCCAGGGAATACTTTTTGCAATCTAGGTTGCTGGTTGAGCAGTGGTGATGTTGAGTTTGTGTGCAAGAGAGTGAGAGGGTAATTGACTGTGTTAATATACAAGACGTGTATGAGACAACTAAATTACACAGAGATCTAACTTCCACCCAACTCACTCGACTGTGTCCTCCCAGCTGCACCAGTGTATCTGGTCCAGCTCCTGCATGTCCAGTTTGAATTTAGCCAGACAGAACTCCTCGATGGCATATTCGTAGTGGGGTCCACAGCTCAGTACTGACACACACTGAGACACTGCTGAAAGAAGGGACAGGAAAGAGAAGTGTAGATTAGTAACACATTTGTTTCTGTTTTCATTATGTGTATGTATGAGCTTGGTGTTTGTGTTGCCCTCTATGGTCTAGTCAAAGGCTATGATGGGGTGAAAGAACAGGAAAGCACTTAAATTTGAAAGCAGCTATGACCTTAAATGTTGCTGTCTCTTATTGTAAAAAGACATTTCCCCATCTGTGGGACATGACACTGAAACACTATCTGCTACCACAATGTGAGGGTAACATTGCCTAACATGATCCTATAAACAAAATTCCCTTAGCAAAACAAACAACAAGTTATTTGCCAATGTATGGGGAATGATATTATAGAATTTAGGCTATTCATTTAAAGATACAATATGTAAATTCCGCCGCCAGGGGGTCTCAATCAATACTACAATAACAAAAGATGACGTCAAGGCTAGCGGGGAATCATGGGAGTTCTCTCTGCTTCTCTAATATTACTACTACTACTAATATTTGAGGTTATGTAAGTACTCAAAAAGAAAAAACAACAACTTTGGTTTTGTCAATTTTTTATGAATTCAGATACTTTAATGTAAACTTGTCATAAAATTCAACATATTGTACCTTTAATGCATACTTTTCCCTGGATCTCTAACTGCTTTTTAATACATTAACAAAATGTGGATGTTACTTTTTTTTATCTGACAAAGTGAATGTAATACCTGAAAATCTAAAATCCTGTTACATGACTGCCATGAAGAGGAGCTAAATAATTTACAGCATACAATGCAGTCAGTTTAATATCAGCCTTACATCTACTGTAATTACATCAATCTTAGAGATGCTTGACTTCAACTGCTAGAATGTACATCATCGGTTGGTCCATTACCTTTACTAGTGTTAGTAACAGAATGATTGTCATACTTTGTTGTTTCTGCTAATACCACACGTTTACCATTATTCATTGTAGTTGCACCATTGCTGTATAATACAACAAAACTTAGGTCTAGACTGTTTGTGTCTTGAGATAACATTTGTTATGGTGCTATACACATAATGTATACAGATAAAAATGGATTGATTGATTGATTGATTGATTGAGCTTCAGAGGGTTGTATAACTGCTTCTTTTAAATGACAGAGAACATTATGGAAACTGCAGGAAGAACACAACAATGAACAGAGTTTGTGAGGAGCTCAGTCAAACTCTGAATTGTCACAACAATCACAGACAACACAGCCACCTTCACATCAGACTAAACTTTAAGACCTTCTCTAAATCATAGTAAATAGACTATTATTTTAATCAGGGAGTCTCACTTAGTCAAAATACTAAATATGAAATCAAAATAAAAAGCATAATCATGGTTCACCTGCAGCCATATGTGAAAAACCTTCCAACAGCTTTCTCCCAAAACACACATTTTTACAATGACATCTTCTTCAATAAAAAAACACAAATGGTGAAAGTAAATTAAATAGATTAAATTACAACATATAAAGCATTTTTAAGATTCCTCACTATTTCTCTTTCTCCTCCCCCCTCTGTTTGTATTTACAATATGCTGTTTCTCATTAAGATACTCATTGTTTGGTTACATCTCTATTCATTCTTTTTGATCATCTCAAACTTCTCTATCTCTGTTTCTATTTGGATATTTTTAGCTCATTCAGAAACATTAACATTGCACACATTACACAAGAATGTAATGTGTGCAACATTGTGTGTGTCAATGTTTAAGCATGTGTATTACAGTGCAGAATGGAGGATGTGGGCTCAGTTGGTGTAGAGTTGGTCGTCTCTCAACCGGAAGTTCGGGGGTTTGATACCCAGCTCCTGCAGCCACATGTAAGATGTGTCCCTGGGAAAGACAGTTAAACCCAAGTTGCTCCTGCTACTTTGTTGGCGGTGTGTGAATGTGTATGAATGAATAAGCAACACATGGATGCTTTATATAGCAGCCCCATAGCAGTGTTTGAATGTGTATGAACGTGCAAGTGTGACCTTCTGAAGTTAGGTAAAAGCTCTTTGAGTAGTCAGAAGAGAAACATTGCGCTATACAAGCTCCAGTTACCATTAACCAAATCAATGTCTCTATTTTTTACTATGGTGGAAAAAAACTGTAGAAAATGAAGGTTAAAAAAACCTAAATCATTTATTTACATTCCTACAAGAGATCAGAGTCATGCCGTGAGCAGAACGGATGAAAAGGTTTATCTGCAGAGCTCTGATATCAAGGCCGTGTGTTCTTAAAAAACCAAGTGACAGAAGCCGAGGGAGAGGCTGTTTATTTGACTGCAGATTCAATTTCATGTCAAGAATTTCTGTCTGACTTCGTGTTGTCCAACTTAAATGTCATAACAGGTTGTTTTCGATTGACTTCAAACACTCAATATGGTATTATCTGATCTTTGGCGCCTTTCACCAGGATGACCGGACAGCTCTGCATATTGTAACAATGAAACCATTCCACATGAGTTGGTGAACTGAACTTGGCTAATTTTAGATCCGTTGCTTGCATGCTGGCTGTCCGAAAGCCGGAGGAACACAAGGCAATAGTTACACAACAGCAACAGTCCATGCACCGTATAATCAAGGCATCAATGTGTAGAAAAACACTGAAGAGTGACTGAAGATTGTATTCACTGATGTGGCTATGTGCTCACAAGGTTAATGCTTATTTTACTTGAAATCCATTATGACAAATCAACAATTAAAAATGGCCATTTTTTAGAAGTTGTCTTCTTTATACAGGTTAATTATAGGGCTTTTTATACCATATTTAGAGATGGGACTGTAGATAGAGCCTGAAATCGGGGAGAGAAAGGGCCGAATGACATGTGGATAGACTCGTTTCATCTTTTTTTTTTTCTCTCTGCTAGACATCCTCCTTGTTGCCAGTTTCTGATCAACCAAATATTATGATCCTTGATTGCCGCCCTATCAGCAACACTGAGCATTATATTACCAACAGCAAGCACGTAATGTCAGATAGGTCACGGACGGTCAGACACAGTCAATTAGGGGGCCCCCTAGTGGCGGCAGGGCTCTAAGCAGCCGCTTAATTCACGTATAGGGAGGGCCAGCTCTTGACATGTGGGAAAGAAGCCACAGGTGGGATTCACACCTGGGCTGCCCACTTGGAGAACTAGCCACATGGGGCGCACGCACCAACCAATAGGCTACCGGCGCCCCCCCTCTATTTGGAAGTTGAATTTCTTATACATTAATCCCGAATGACGAAAATTGACGTATTGTGCATTTCTTTAAAGATGAACAATCTGCAGATATAAAGAAAAGTCTTTTTACTGGAAGTTTCCTTATTGAGTGGAGAGCAGTGTTTTAAATCCTTATTATTTACTCTGACTTCTCCAGTAGTCTTATCTGACTGTTTTTAATAAATACGGGCTGCCAGAGCAACACATGGGAGGATAGAAGCATCAGCGCCAGAGGCTTTCCATGAGGTTGTCTTCAAACCCAAACATAACAGTTCAGTACGTTTAGAGCAGGAGATATTTGTGGACCCTGATAGTGTAAAGACTGCACACTTCTCTTACTGAAGTTAGATGGAAAAATAGTATCTTATCTTATCTTTCCTCCTGTAACTTTACAAAAGGTTATAATGACGTATTCCAAACCATCGGTGATGGATTGTTCTTTTACCCCTACACATGACTCATCTTGTCCCATAGCTTAAACATTTCTCTTCTTGTCAAATCAATACCAGACCGGAGGAAAGGTCATGATTTTCCCATTTTTTCCTTTTTATCGATCAGCAGCTGAAACTAAAAAGAATGCAGTGCAGACACCTTTTAACCTGATGTTAACTCTTGGGCCATGTGCTGTCTGAGATGTGTCCCTAAACCTTATCCTCAATGAAGCCTGTCTTTAAGAAATTCAAGATGGTAAATCATGAAGGTAAATGGACTAAGATAAGGATTTCTCAACACTCAAAGCTCTTTTACACTAAGTCACATTCACACACTGATGGCAGAGGATGCTGCATTAAGAGCTTTGACTTTCTCTAACTTCACATAACAGAAATACAAGTTCTAAGAGATTTAATATTAGAGTTGTATTTGATCAAATGCTCATGAACGTGTTACAAGTAAGACCCCTCCTCTCACACTGACTTCGGAGATTAACTACTACTTGACATATTCCTGGAATCATTTCACATAACGGATATCTTACAGATTTGTTTTAATTCTTACATTACACTCTTTGAAGAATATGACGTCATAGGTATATATGTTTCTAATTTGTCACATTAAACCCTCTGTCCAATTGGTGAATCTCTTGTTTCCAACAGCCTGTCACAGGGCCTGACTTCTTTCAACAGGTTTTCTTTTGTGTTCTGGAGTTAAGACCAAGGAGACACTTTTGAGTTCGTCACACTGGGTTAACTGAACTTGACTTAACCTGACTTGGCCCATGAGCATAAAACTACTTCAGTAAACACAAACAGGCTCTTAGTCAATTTGTCTGGTTACATTATTATACAAGAACAAGTATTTGTAAGCAGACAAGGGATGACCTTTGACCTGGCAGTTGAATCTTCCTCTTTGCTTTCTTTGGGGCTTCCCCCCAGAATGCACTGCTGTCTCTATCAAGCAGCTAGCTGCAGGGAGTTCTGTGTACTTCACGAGTGTTTGTGTGTTGTCTACGTTCATTTGAGTGTGTGTTTGAAAGTAAGAGAGAGAGAGAGAGAGAGAGAGAGAGAGAGAGAGAGAGAGAGAGAGAGAGAGAGAGAGAGAGAGAGAGAGAATTTGACTTTCAGTTTATTTATGTGCCTCATCATCATCATCATCATCCAAAAGCCAAAAAAAATCAGGAAGAAAACTATAAGGCAAGGCAGGGAGTTGCATAGAAGTATCTCGTTTCTGAGACAATTTCTCTGTATGGACTCTTTTCATTTGTTTATTATGGCAGGAAAAAACAATATGTCAGAGGAAAGATGAAGAAAAGAAGCAGCTTCTATGTGTTTGTATTTACTGTGTGCAGTGAGATCTGTGTGTTTGTGTGCAGAAACCAGCTTAGAGCTAAGCAGATGTGACCCCAGACACCTTCCAGCCAACACTCAAATCTTACAAAAACTCCCATACTGAATGCCCCAAGACTTAACTTTCCATACTCAAATATAAGGGACATTTATGCTCATTCATTTCAACATATCTTAAAATCTTAATAACTTTTGAGGTGTTACTTATTGAGATTCTCAGAAATAAAAGTAATAGATTTTAGAAAGTGAAGTTGTTGAATCAATAGTGATTATAGAGACAATGATGAAACTTCCTGTTAAAGTCAGACGAAATGAAGGTCTGAATAAAGACGACTCGGTACAATTGAATGACACTTCACAGCGTATACTTTTGACTCTGTTGTATTGAACTTTTTTGCATTCTTGAACACTGACTCTCCATCAATGAATACTTATGGAATCATGTCAAAGTAGGGCTGTACAATAACTCGATTTTATTAATAAATTGGTTTTGTAGAAAACTGAAATAAAATTTAAAAAATTTAATTGATATTTTCTCTTGAACTTACTCCATCACTCCCCTTTAGTCACGTAGTTCACATCCTCCCCCCAAGTTTAATTACGACAGAGCGGCCGATACCTGGGGCAAACCCTGTCACAAGTATTTTGCTGAAGTGGCTCTGCTTCATCTGTGCTTTTGCTGTACCCTAACTAAATAGTGCACTTTTTTAAAGATATGTTTTGGGGCATTTTGCCTTTATTAGAGATGACAGCTGAAGAGAGACAAGAAATGTTGGGAGGAGTAAGTGAGGGATGACATGCAAAGGGCCGAGGTCTGATTTGAACCTGCAGCCGCTGCGAAGAGGACAATAGCCTCCATACATGGGGCGCGCAACATAACAGATAAGATACCCGGCACCCCCAAAGTGCATTTTTAAACTGAATTTGAAAGGTTAACCCTTAAAGAGAAATTCTGGTTACTTTATTAATCCTCAAAAGGAAATTCAGTTTGCTTTGGCTTTAATTTGATCAAAACACTTGTTTAAAGTCATTTCTACGTCATGTACATTTTTAAATTGAAGAAATAATTTATTGATTTGAAAAATTAAAATCATAAATTGAGTCTAGTGTAGAAATAATCTGAGATTCTAATTTTAGCTCATGGCTCAGTTCCTTTCAAGAAATAATTATACACATTTGTACCGAGATTTTTATTCTCCTCTCATGACGGCTGAGGTACTCCTTGAGCTTGGACAATTTGTTTTGCAGCTTGGTCTATAAGGAATTAAATCACAAAGAATGCAAAATTGAAACTTAACATAAAGCACAGAATTTCAGATCAAAATCATCACAATTTACTAAACTAATCCGCATCAGTTTACTCATTAAAAACAGTTTTTTTAAACAAGTTTTGAATAATTTTAACGTTAATTTCTTCATCAGTTATGGAACTTACAGACACAGCTGGGAATACTTACAAATAGTTTTTTATTCCTCTGAGTCTGAGTAGATTTAATCCAGACATAACCAACAGCAATGAAAAAAAAGCATGAATATAAATGTATCTGTTAACTGCCTCGTGCAATGCATTTCAGTTAAGAGTTGTTTTTCTCGTGAAAAAGTGTTTCTTTGCAGCACTGCTCAGGAACACGCACAGCAGCAGAAGTTGGTAGCATAAACAAGCTCTAAGAGAAAAATTCTACTTTCATATCTCTGCTTGATGAAGCAGATTGGGGGCGTTTCAAAAAAGTTTTTAGTCCGGGCTTCTGCAGTAGGCCGTTAAGTCCTTTATGACAGGAATCAAGTACAATAGGACTAAAGGTTTACAAAAGAGGATTGTGAAATATTTTACATTTCTATATCAACTGTCGCTCCTAAGCCCTTTCCAATCTTCAGTTTTTAATTTACCTGCTGAATATATCACACAGCTTCTGTGCAAGGAACTCCAACACCTCTAATAAGATCAAAAATGTGATATAATTAAACTGAGGCTTCCGCAAAAAGCTTGAATTAGCTAAATATATATAACAGCAGCATGCACACAGTAAAGTGTTTATCAGATAATAAGCACTTCTTACTTCAAATTTCCACCAACTGTAACACACTCCTTAGGCTTAGGTTTACAGTTCCACTGTAATTCCTTAACAACACAATCACTCAAATCCTCCTTCAGATTTCTCTGGTCTCTGTCAGAGCCCGAGCTCCTGTGCCAGCAGCTGGTGAGTCCGAGGGGACAGCTCACAATCAGCAATAAAGGTCAGAGGGATTCATTTGAAGCATTGAGGTGTAAAAGGGAGACTTGATTTAAAGTTAAAGCCTGCAAGGTTAGGGGGTGACAGCAGAATAGCAGAGGTGTCTGTCAATTGATAGCTTCAAGCGTTCCATTAGTTCATGCAGGAGAAGGAAGTCATGCTGTATTCAGTTAAGCCTGCTGATTGAATAATTGTACCTCACAATCACAGCCCATTGACTCAACATAGCAGTTTAAAACCAACTTCCTTTTCTCTCATCCCTGCTACTGTACACTGTTAAGCATTGCATTTGCACTGGGTTTGCATCCTGCTCCCTCTAACACCACAGAATGCTGCTCGGCTAACCAAGGGAGCATCTGTAGAGCGGAGCTATCAGGGCCAAGCATGCAATTGGCTATAAATTGTTTAATCTATGATGAGTGCTTTTGAACAAAATCTGACTTTCAAAATGTTACAAATATTTTTTATACTTCACTTCAATGTTTTATTTGGCCCAGCAAAGGACTTCTGTCATCTACGTCCTCTATGAGCTCTGGCTAGAATTTTTTTTTTTTGACAGGAGGACTCAGCCAACTACATTGCAGTAAAAGGACAAAAAAGTCCTTAAGTAAACTCTCACAAATGGTAAATGGTCTTGAGCTTATGTAGTCTTCTGACTACTCAAAGCACTTTTACACCGCATTGCACACCTACCCATTCACACCCATTCACACACTGATGGCAGTGGTTGCTATGTAGTGAGACCATTTATACGCCGCAGCGGGAGAAATTTGAAGTTAAGTCTCTTGCCCAAGGACACATCTGACATGTTGCTGCAGGGGCTGGGAATCGAACCCTCGACCTTCCGGTTGAGAGACGACGACTCTACCAACTGATTGTTTAACACCTAGAGTAGGACCCGAACCCAATAGTTACAACAAAAACCTGCCATATGTTGACCAATGACACAACTGCAGCATTAAAGGCAGTATAGATGCTAAGAAACTCAAATAGCATCTCTTAACTTAAAGGAGCAATATGTAAGATATCCACTGAATGAAATCATAAAATCGGCCCGGAATGGTCTGTATTTGTTTTTGACCAGAAGTTGGCGTTTTTAAGGCACCCCCGACACAGCAGTTTTGGATGCCCCTCGGTTTGGCAAACAGCAAACCAATCGGTGTTGCAGCGATGGAAGCGGGCAAGAGAGCTGATTCAGATATAACTAATTCTACCCCATCTAAAAAGCCTGCATTTTTCCAAAAAGCTCCCCGACCAGAAATTTGAACTGACGTGACTCTAGGGAGTAAGGAGCTCTCTCTAATGTTTTGAATTGGACATTGTTACAGAAGCTTACGAAGCTTAAACGGTCAGCTGGTGATAAACTTGCTAGTTAATTAGCTTAAGCACTTGTTATGCTAGCGTAGTTGCAAGCATACTGCAAGAAATGTGCTACCCTGAAACTTCCTGATTCACATGTACCCTATTATAATACATTATTTACCCGCAAAATTAAAGAAATTGTGAAACTTTTGGCTTGTTTTCAACCTATTTGGTGTCTGACATATTTCTTGCTCTGTTTTCATTGTCAGGATTTTGCCCAGATATTTGACATACATGTACAGTGTCATCATAATAGATAGAACTTATGGCCACAGCTTTGAAATATGACCTACATGTATGTAGTTAAGAAATCTAAAATAAAATCAACCTCTAGTAGTAAATGCTCTTAATATTGACAAAACTGCACCATTAATAATAAAAGCTGTGTGTGTTTGTTGTGTAGCAGCTGCTGGCATCAGACACACAGAGGACAGACAGTCTCAGAGCAGTGGCAGTCTGTTCAGTCATCGACGATCCAACCCCCTGAAACTGTTCACACGTTGCAGCCTATGACTACTTCCAGTTTGCAAGTGCCAAACCGGCATGAGGAAGGCAGATGTTTTCTGTCAAAGGCTACAACTAATTAGGCAGCCAGATCTGATATTCCAATGAACCTCCATCCTACTCTGCTGCTGTTCTCTCTCACACTGTCATCATTTTCTCACTGATGTCTCACAGAGGAAGAAATCTTCATCTTTGGCCCCAGAAAAGAATTATTTTGGACCATCACCATCTTGTCACATAATCTAACATCAAAACACCCACTTCTTTCACTTTTAAACTCATTTTTTTTAGTAATGAATCATCTAAATTCAGGGTGTATATGAAAAAAGAGAGTTGTGTTTTTCTCTTCCCACCTCTTTGACAGCTCAATTCAGCTTCTGTCAAGTTACACAGGTCTTATGCATATTTTAAAAACCCACACATTTCACTTCCTCAAGTACAAACTTGGTCTATTTGATGTTCACACTCAGAAAGTTTGAGAAAATCTTTCCAGCACTTTGGGTGATTTCACTTTTCACTTGGTGCGGCAGAAAAGCAGATGGTGTTCTCATTTTATGCATTGAAACCGTTAAATTCTTTGTGAACAGCTACTGCCTATTTAAGCAATTTACAATCATTTTATACGAGCATTACAGTTGAGGAACTCGTTCTTCCCTGTTTTCCTTGTTGTACCCAGTGTACTGCATGTCTTGAAGCCCCTCGTTCATGTGGAGCAGCCTCTTCTTTGCAGATGAGACAGCATGCAGGCAAACTCAAGGGAAAAAAAATCTGTATCAGTCCTCCTCTTTTGGTTCTGTCTCTGCTTCAGATAAGATTTTTTTAATGATTTTAAAAATTACATTTTGGTGTCCGGTATAGAGCAGTATATCAGAGTGCTATGGGGCGTGCAGCAGAATAATTTACTGTATATAATTTCCCAGATAGTAAGTGAATTGTAGATAGGCAGTACTGAACAAATATTTAGTGTGATATAAAGATTATTTTGTCCTGCATGTTTCATGTATTTTTTTAATATTTGCCAAATGCTGCTTCTTATTTCTCCTGCATGTTTCACGTTTTTTATCCCAGTGACTACTTACCTACTTGCTCAAATACTGTCATGTTATTTCAATGTGTAGTTTTAGCATTTTTTTTTTTTGCATGTTTCATCTTAAGGTGTTGCTTGCACCCTAATTACTGTATTTTCTCCCTACCCTTTTCTTGTTTTATTGTGTGCTTTTTAGGGAGCTTATTCTCAAACCTGGCCAGGGGCTACAGATGGAAACAAGCATGTTTGCTAACTGACATATTTACAGGAATATTTATTAATATGCACTGTTCCTGTAAAATAAAAAGAGACAGCAAAAAATGATTCTCTTATTTTGCAGCCTTACAACCTTAGTAGTATATATATATTATTATATGTTTCTAGAATAAAAACTATGGGGAAAAAACATACAATTTAAAGAAAAGGTTAGTCAGCTGTAACAGTGAAACCTTAAAAAGTTGATGTCTCTTGAAATTGTGGCCCCAATCTGTCTTCAAACCTTTATTTGGAGACGTCTGCTGGAACATCATTCAAAAAGGTTGATTTGAACGTAGCCTATACATTAAAGGCAGGGTTGGTAATTTTCCAAAACTAGCATGATTTTGAAAATAGTATTCCCTCAGTGCTCCGTCTGCACCCACCCCCTCCCCCCTGTGCTCCCTCAAAAGCCACGCCCCTCACTTACATGCACGAGCGCCATTGGTCCAGAAGCGGACCTCAGCTCATTGTTAGCATTGTGTAGAAACTACGTCGTCTCATGTCTCATTAAGCGGTATAAACTCTGTCATCGATGATGCGCTTTGGGTGTGGGCTAGTGCATGCATGGGGTAGAGAACGAGCAGGGAGTCAGGGAGGCGTGATTGGTTCATCATATTGGTACCTCGTGGCAGACATTGATCAAAGTTTTTACAGGCTTACAACTGCTACAGATGATGGATTTTCTTCGTTCCTTTTTCAGAGCACATGAATTTTTAATTTTTGTCAGGACCTAAAGACAATTTCAACCAAAATCTTAAAAAGTGGATCTGGAGAAAATTACCAACCCTGCCTTTAATGAAGTATGGTACCAAAGTTATTTTTCTAATTGCATTTGTCGTTGTACTCATACTAAAATGATTGAAACTCAAATCCATTGTAAAATGTTATATAATAAAAAACTACTAAAAGTTCATTTCTGTTTCCATCCTCGTTAAAAGACACCAATGTATCCAATTCACTTGTGAACATAACGCTTATTACCTCAGCACTTTATCATTGACCTTGTTTGATCTCTCTTGTTTTTTCTCTGATAGGGACAAGATATTCTCTCATGTAATATTTTGTTCTTTTTCTTTTGTTCTTTCAAAGTGTTCCCTCTGGTCTCTCAGTTCAGCAGAGCGACATAAATCAGCCGAATGTGATGTACCGTTGTATCTCTATGGAAAATGGGGATTCTTCAATTGTGGCATGTTCGCTCAGAATGATTGTCCTCTTAAGAAGCCTCTCTTTTTCCCCCTCCACTACTCCTTGCTAAAATTCCTTGCAATCTGCCTGCAGTTCAAGCTATCTAAAGAGAAGCATTTTGCAGACTTGCACATCCAAAAATCTGAACATGTGCTTAAAGAAAGTGTCTGAAAGTTTTGGTCTTTGTGACTAAAGTGTGGAAAACAAAGACTCCACGACTGTGTCTCCCTTACAAAGAGTTTATTTCTTTGGCTTCAAATTAGAAGTGACACATAACAAAGACATGATTGTAATAGCATTGACACTACATATATCATTGAGTGGGGCATATTTTAAATGTAAATGTAACTAATATGGATTCTAAATGAGGCCTTTATAGGCTTCTGGATAATGCAGACTCAATATAAATATACAAGTCCTTTTACTTTGGATATTAGTAGCCGAACCACAATTTATAAAGTCTCAGGGCCTGTGTCCACTAAAAGCATAATTCTTCTTTTTGCGCTAGAAGCAATCTCAATTGCAGAGCACTTCTATGCTTTAACAGCATCTTATGTTGCTAAAGTTGTCACACTGCACTTACGCTTCCCTTCCCTTGAACATTAACTCTGTTTTAAATTGATCTGTATGCTTAATAATTGTTTAATTGTAGGAAATTTTATCAAGACAAAAATATGGGAACAAATTTGTCCTGGCATTAGCACAAGCTGTCAACCTTGAAATTATATGCTCAAAAGTGAAAAACAAACAAAGGAATCTGGGTGCTCAGGCCTTCACTCTTACATGTAACTATGTTTTTGGCAAAGTTGATATGGGAAGTCCGGCCCCTTCTTGAATTGATTGGTCAGTAAGGGGGAGTTGGCATTGATAAGCCTGGCAGTGTTCCAAAAGTTGAACTATTTTCAACTGGGAGTCCTGAAATTGCAGCGACAAAAACCAGTTGTTGTTGAAGGCTCTCTCTCGCTGAAAACGGTGAGAGCTGAAAATGCTGAACTGCATTGGCACTGTATAGAGAATAAGCACAGTGACTGACCACCTTCACCTGTAGAGGATTCCACATATCAGTGACAGACCTGATGTGAACACGGCTCCGACAATAACACAGCGAGCGTGACTCGAGCTTCTCACTCATTGTAGCCAGTCTTGACTCAGAGAGGATATACTTGATTTCTGCTGTATTTATCTGTAAGATGTCGCACATTCTTCCTTCAAAGGGACAAATTCACATTATTATTATTTTTAGTCTAGCAAGCTGCTCAGGTCTGCTGAATTAGCAAACAGGAATGCCAGTAGCTACTGTCATTGCATCGTATTACAGTTTTACCTCTAGCATTGTCACTCAAACTCACTACCACACACACACTAACACACGCATTAATTATTTCCTTCAGCTGTGCTGTCTGTAGTCCTAATCAGACAGACGGAGACCCAGGGGGTTGGATTTCACTTAGAACTAACAACATCCCTGAAAGTATTCACATAATTAAAAAGAGAGAGAGATGGAGGAAAGATGTACCTCACAGAAAGCTGAAATGAACACTTTATCCCCTTGATGGCTCAGTGCTTTTCTAACTTTATTGCAACCAAAACACACACACACACACACACACACACACACACGCATGCGCACGCACACACGCACGCACGACACACACACACACACACACACACACACCAGGCCTCTATCTCTTACACAGCGACTTGAGACAGCTGTGAAGCTTAACAAGCCACTCTGCCCCCCAGGTACTCTTAGTGTTGTTATTAAAGCTCTAGACACACATCACTGCTATGTGTCACTGCCTCTTGAAGGTGGCAGCACAACTAAGATACTGAATCTGAATACAGCCTGGAGTTACCTGGTTGGGCTCAGGATGTGAGGAGACCATATGTAAACAGAAGCTACTAAAAAGTGGGTGGAATATGTTTCTAATGACCATAGCAGACATTTGCAGTTTTTCAAGCTTTGCCTTTTATTTTGGGGTAAATAAATGGTTGATGTTTAGCCTACAGAGGCTTAATGACCTCAAACCTCTGTTTTTTCACACTAATCATACCTTGTTCTAAATAAGCAGCGAGAATTTAACCATGGCAAACTGCTTCCTGTAATGTGCTACCCAGTTGTGTAACTCCTCTGTGAATGTGCCCACTGATAGCGAGGTTTAAATTACATGTGAGAAAGGGGACTGGCTTCAGAGGTAACATTTAGCACGTGCCTGACATAATGGGATCTCTTTACAACAACTTTGTGATGGTGTCTTATCATATAACTGTATTTCAAGAAATGGCGAGACAAAGTTTTTGAATTTACTTTATATAAATATTTGAAACCAAAATTGAAATTAAACTTTTTCAAAATGTAGGTATTTATTGAGGACCTATTCTGTTTACAGGCGGCCGTAGAGATGAACGTGGCTTAATTATAATGATGTTATAAAATTAGATGGAATAGGGTATAGTCATTTGCAACCTTATATTTTTAGAAGAAGAAGAAGAAGAAGAAGAAGAAGAAGAAGAAGAAGCAGAAGGTATACTTTATTAATCCCGCAAGGGGAAATAAAATTTTACAGTTAGTGAGACATGCTTCACACAAATAGGCTGAAACACACACACATGCACAAACAGGATCCTATGGACATGCAGTAATGGAGAGATGTTAGAGAGACGGGGCTGCCCACAGCAAGCGCTCCTGAGCTGGTGGAGGGGTTGATGCCTTGCTCAAGGGCAACTTGGAATTGCTCAGGAAGTGAACTGGCACTTCTCCAGCTACCAAACCAATTCCCAAATTTGGTCGGCACTTGGACTTGAACCCTCAGGTTTCCAACCCCAGTCCCTACGGACTGAGCTACCGCGTTTCATTAAAAACGAGTCCTGACATGTCAACCAGTGACTTTTAGAGCTACTTGTGGATTTTTGTAGGACTTTACCATAATTACTGACATTGTAGCTGTAAATCTATCGTTTTCATGGTTGTCCCTATCCTTCTTTCTGCATCTCCCTCTATTCATTTTTCAAGCGCAGCACAGTTTCTGCAGATGGCTGTTCATCATGAGTCTGTTTCTGCTCGAGGTTTCTGCCTCTTTAAGGAAGTTTTTCCTTGTCACTGTAACTTTGCTAAATGTTGGATTATTGTTGGGTCTTTGTAGATAATATAACAATTAGTAAGACCTTTAACCTGTGTTTTGCAAAGTGTATTGAGATAACATCTGTTATGAATTGGAGCTATACAAATAAAGATGGATTCACTGATTATAACAGAGTTAGACGAGATGGTTTTTTCCCTGGTTTCAGTCTTTCAGGCTGACGTGAAATTAATTATTTTCTTGGAAACTTTGTTGTGAAAGTCTCACTGTAATGTTGAATTACAAAGCTGAGCAACTTAACATATTCCCTTTGAGTGAACAGTCCCAGTATGAACTAGTTTGTCTTTGGCCTTATTCATCTCTATGTTGTGTATCTTATACTGAGACCAGACAGGAGTAGGGCTGGAATTATCTTCTAAAATAAAAAATAAACAGCAAATATTGTGACACATTTCTTAATTTTTTGTCTCATTCTCGATGTTTTCGAGTAAGTAAATTGATATGAAACAAAGGAACAGTCAGGAGAAACAAAGGAGAAATAAACAGACCTAGAATCCCTCGAATAATAACGCAATGTGTTGATTATCATCCCACCTAATGTGATTAAACCCCTCCCTGTGGCCAGATTTATATGGAGTAATAGATCACTGCGGTGGGGATATGACTGCATGGAAAATATCAATGAAGAGGCTTCAGTCTGTAGGCTCAGAGCTCTGCATCAATGGTTTGAAAAGTGCTAAAACTAAATTAAGTTTATTTCCAATAATTAATTTACCTATCCCCCTTAATCTTTCCTTACTTGAATTAATCCACGCTGCTGACTTATCAAGCAATATTTTATGCCCTGTTAAAGATCAGGCCATAAGGCACAATGATCAATGATTGCATAGTTCCCCTTATTTCAATATGATCTGTAATAAATGAGATTTTTATCACAGAGATTAGGCTCTTGGGACTTTAAGCTATCCAAATGCAAAGCCACTTTGATTGCATTTATAATGGATTTTGTATTTAATAGAATGGAAAGCAAGAGTGAGAGAGAGAGCAAGAGAGAGAGAGAGAGAGAGAGAGAGAGAGAGAGAGAGAGAGAGAGAGAGAGAGAGAGAGAGAGAGGCTGCTGCAGTGTAATTGCTTTGACAAATCTCTCTGTACAGCGGGATCTCCCTGTAGACGTGTAAAGATCTGAACTGATAAAAATATGGATTCAGTCATTAGGGTTTCCTGCAGTTATGACAGATAAGAACGAGCAGGAGAAGCAGTTGAAGGATTAGCAGCAAAGTGCCTTATTGGAACCTTTCCCGCCCTGGGTGTCGCCTGTAAGGCTGCATGTCTGGGTATAAAGCAGCCTGAAACAAAATACCTGCACAACATCCTCAGGGCTCTAAAGAAATCCTTCATTTTGTTCATGGGTATGGATACAACTTAGATCTGATTCAGAACTCTGTATTTAAGATAAATGAGTGTCTCTGTTGGCCTGATTACAAATGTGATAACATGTCCGCCATCTATGGTAACCAGTCCAGCAGTCAATTACAGGCTGTTTGGCAACTACCGATGAAAACAAAACAAAACAAACTGAGAGACGAGTGACCTTCTTTTCTTTTTGCAGTTATAACAACAGCTCAGCTGGCTATTAACAACTATCCATATCACAGAAAGATAGACCTGTAGAGGCCAAGTCCATAGACTGCTCACTGATGTAGCTACACTTAAAAGAGAGAAGCTCACATAGGTCTACCTCTTAAGAGACAGATGCACTTACACCTTTACAACATCAGACTTAAAGTGGATTTCAGTCAGTTACTAGAGCCTCTTCTGACATCTGACAGCTATCTGATACACCCAAGACATTTAATCAAGCCACTGTAAATGTGGTCTTTGACATTGAGACTTCAACTGCATACTTTGCACTCTGTGAATCTAAAGTTCACTTTTCTTGATTCATAATACGCCCAGCCCCATTGGCTTTCTTGTCCCCCTGCAACCCAAAAATAGTTTTAATGTTTTTAAGCTGAGAAGAGCGCTTGGCAGTAGAGTCACTGAGTCTGTCAAAAATAGCCCCAAATCCATGACTTGCTCTTTACACTTGGGATCAGTTCATTTATTTAGAGCAAACCTAAATCTGTTTTCCTTAGAAACTACAAAACTCTGTCAAAGACGTGTAAATAGACACTCAGTGTCCATGCCATCTCAGTAATAAATGAAAGTCAATGAAAGCATGCAGACACACAGGTTTGTAACACTAATTAGTCAAATAATGACTGAAACCAACCTGTTTATGTACCTTTAACAGACAGCTAACATTAATTACTCAATGCAAAAGACACACCTCTCTGCAAACCAAGACTGCCCTGACACACACACACACACACACACACACACACACACACACACACACACTACACATCCCTGTCCACGCACACGCACAAAAACGCACTGTACACTGTGACATTTACTGAAGAGGTGGCGTTTGTGTGTGTGCCTTCAACATCTATCATTGTCAAGTTGAGTCCCATCCGCATCAGCAGCTTATCATTATAGTGAGCGTTGCTTTCAGCACTGATAGAGGTCTGCCCTGACGGGGTCTCTCTGGTAACAGCATACAATTAACGTATAAAAAGACACAACAATAGGATGAGCTGTAACACCACTGCTGTGTGTTATCTACACCTACACCTGCACCTACACGCACACACACACACACGCACACGCACGCACGCACGCACGCACGCACGCACGCACGCACGCACGCACGCACGCACGCACGCACGCACGCACGCACGCACGCACGCACGCACGCACGCACACACACACACACACACACACACACACACACACACACACACACACACACACACACACACACACACACACACACACACACACACACACACACACACACACACACACACACACACACACACACACACACACACACACACACACACACACACACACACACACACCAGATGAAAGATAACAGGAAGTCTAACAAGCTGTGAGGCATATGTTGTACAAACTGTGTATTTCAATTCTGCTAATCTTATTTTAGCAGCAATTCTCCTCCTGTCTGTAACAGGACTCATTAACAAGGCAGAGACCACCACAAACACACCTGCACTAACACGCCACACAATGATCACTGCAGTAACCATACAAGTGAAGCATCCTTATCTTACATCATATTAACATCAATCTTTGCATTAACATTTTGCACTACTCTTCACACTTTAAACATCTGCACACCCCTCAATCTTTGAGTTGCACACTACATCCTCTTCTTTTTATATGTGGTAATGGTCTTTTCATTTTGTCCCTAGCTCTTACTTTTTATATAAAGGAGTAAGGACGTTGCAGTATGAGATTATATTTCTCCTTAACATTTATACATGAAAAGGTTCACAGTGGTATTCCTGCACGCCTGGAAAGATTTTAGACCGTCATGTTCCGTTCAGCTGTGACCATCACAACTACCATCATTAGAACACCAGATATGTGAATATGTTTTTGAATAATGGGCTTGGACAATCTTTCAAAGATCTGGTTTTGGACTGTGATGGCCGTACATTTTGCCTGTGAAGGCTGGAGATTGATCCACCAAACTCCTGATAGGAGGACAGGCCGCTCTACCTCTGAGCCATAGATGATAACAGGATCAAAATAGATCAGATGGATATGCCAACCTTGTTATTTTTTTAAATCTTAATAAAGTCCTTTTGTTCAGATTTGATAGAGTAATGACTCCATGCAAGAGTATACATTTGGATGCAAGTGGATTTGTAGGGTTATAAAAAAAGCCCACATACAGTAAGGTGAATGCACCAGCCGCTGCTGCTGCTTTAAATGTGTTGATAAGAAGAAAAACAGCCGGGAAGTCTAAAAGGCTCCCTGTTGTTTTAAGCACATGTGCCCCTTTCACCTTACTTTCTTTATTGACCTGAAATGGCTTCAGTTTTAAGAATGAAACCCAGTCAGTTTTCAGTTGGAAAAAACAGATGCATCCTGAGAAAGTGACAGAAGTTTAAAGCATGTACAGACTGAGCAAACACAGCTGGTCATACTGAATGGGTGAACTAGGACACATGCAGGATAATGGAAGATCTTCTAAGAGGTCATATTTGAGCAGACATAAAAGTGATTTTATAAACAGCTAATGTCTGAGAGCAACAAAAGACTCATGAGTGTTTCTGCCTGCTGACTGTGACAGCTTCAAGGGATTATAAACGTTTTAATTAGACACCTGCCCCTAGTTACTGATGGAGGTAACTTAATCAGTTCATGTTGATTAGACATATTAGACTTCAGTCACAACAAGAGCCTGATTATATAACGGAGAAAGAACTCAACCATCCGCCACATATCTGTAATGACGTGATGTGAAATTTAACGTTATCCGACTACCTTGTTAGCTTTATAAATTAACTGCATGTAATCAGCTGGCGATGAGTAACAAAATGTCATCTACAGGTCACTCAGAGTGAGCCTGAATCAATGTAATAACAACTGATCAGTAAGATAATCATTTTAATATCCTTGATCCACCTCTAAAGACGAACCAAGTCCTCTGCATGGCCAGTAAATCGATAGAAGAGTGTCCAGTTTCACACAGGGGACTCTTCATGAAGTAAAGGCTTGAGTATTGTGCATTTTGCAGTTAAAACTTTCTCATAACTGTTAGAGCCGCTGAGAACTCAGGAGGTTCTTCCAGATACATCTAACATCTTTAAATCTTACCAAATGTGAAGTTACGTAAAATGTTAAAACTAGAAATCTTTCACTTTGAAATTAAAACACGCAGATGTTGTGGGGAGACGCCACTGCAGTAACAGGAGCTGGTTTGTGTGCACATGTGTGCATGTCAATGGTAGCGAGTGTGAGAAGTTGACAACAAACAGGACAAGACAAAGATTCAAAAACAGCCAAAAAATAACAATAGATACTGGGCTTAAAATACAAGTACACATCTAGTTTGATTGGCTGTTATGAGCAGTCACACACAGGCAGAGTGTGTGTCAGAGCATGCTTGATTTGGGGCGAGTAGAGGGCTGGTCGGGCCAGGTGAGGAGAAAGGCTACAGCGCTGTCAGGTAAATTTAGAGGGAGAGAGACAAAAAAAGAAATGAGCTTCCTGGCCAACCACTGTCAGGGTGTTGTCAGAGGATTTTGGTTTCTACTCAAAATGACTAAAAGCTGCCAAGGATATTTTGGTGTTTATTAGCCATGTTGTTGTTGTTTTTTCTTGAATCTTACCTGCTCTTTCAGTTGTAGGGTTTTGTTGGTGAGAATAAGTTTAGCAGAAGGAATCAATCTTTTTTCAAACACACGCAAACACATTCATTCTTCTAATTAATGTGAATGTAACCCAAATAACAGCAAGTTTACAAGATAAGATTCACAAAAAAACACTCCCCTTGAGCAGCATGTGTGATCAATGCTTTAGAAAGTATAAAAATGTCTTGCTGCACTCTTTATGTGTCCTGAATGTGTGTGCGTGTGTGTGTGTGTGTGTGTGTGCGTGTGTGTGCGTGTGTTTGTAAAGCACCTTACACACATGATGTTCTGATTATTTCTAGACAAAATTAGGACCTCCAGATCATGACATTTTCCAGACATGCCCTTTAAACATGTCCCACACATTGATTGTCCATGTCCAACTCACTCACAAAACTTAAAATACTCGGTTTGGTTTGGGTGTGGGGGGGGGGGTCTGGGTAGCTGGTGGAAGAGAAGGAGTCTTCATTAATGGTCATGGTTTATGGATTACTGTAATATTAATACAACAAAGATGTTTTTGTATGAAAGAGTAGAATACAAAATATGCTGGAGACTGAGGCAAGTCTAAAGAGTCCAAAGCACATCAGCTAACCCTCATTTTGTGTCGGCTGTGGGTCTGAACTTCGCAACTGTATCAATGTTACTGTAGGCTGACAGCTGAACTAACGTGCTCTACATGACAAAAACAGATGGTACTCTAAGGAGCTCCAAAGTTTTTTCTTGGGAGAAGTAAAAGGTCAAACTGTAAGTCCTGCGAGATTAATGATGCTAAACACAGTAAAGCAAAGCCTCAGTGAACCGGTTCATACCATAAATCAAACAAAAAACAGACCATTGACCGGTTCATAGTCCTTTTTTTTTACAGATCTAGGGCTCAGCAGATTGATTCCCTCAGGTTGGTTACTAACACGGATCAGTTTATCTTTACACCCCTATTTGTAACTGTATTCCAGATTTTAAAGTACCTAAAGTTATGCATAACCACAGCAATTGGTGCACGCTGTGCACATTTCTGGTGATGTGTGTCGATTCAAAATAAAAAATAACAAGAGCCAGGGATCAAAACAGTCATAAACATCCCAGAGGTTAATAAGCATACCTCAGTTACTTTTCTTCCTTTGCAGTACTGCAGCCCGCAGCCTGCTGCTCTGCTGCAGTCTGTATCAGTGTTGGTTTAGGGATTAGAGAGTTAGACTGGCTGATGGAAAGCAGCCATGTTCAGTTCATGGGCTGATTAGAAATGTTTTGGGTGAGAGTGAGTTTTGGGGGGCTGATGTTTGTCTGAGTCATATCACAGCACTGCCTGGAGCTGCCAAAACCAAACCACTGTACCCAAACACTGCAGTGGAGGACTTGTTAAGTGGCCCACAGTATGAGAGAAATTAAAGAGCTGCTGCTGCTGCTGTGTTTGTACTTTATTTTTACCTTGATTTGCCAATGCCTACTGTTTTAAAATGTATTTCTCACAATCCATCTGATTGTTAGTGCTCATAAAACACAGTGTGATCCCAGCACCCACTACACCAAATTGGTTTTTAATCTTTTTTTTTTGCCAGAAGGGTAAAAATATGGTATAATAAAGCATATAACAAATTGAGTCAATACTCAATTCTAAATCTGGGTATCACCTCCCTGCGGTCATCTAACGTCCCATTCTCTATTCAACTTGTTTCTGCAGGCGGCAGCACAAATGGTCGATATAAATCATGATGTGGTTCTAAAGTTTTCAGGTATTCGTCAAACCCTCCAGCATCTGAAGCAAAACAGAGTTACATCACGTCAAACATGTATTATTTCCATCAAAGAATTACATGGAAAAGCTTATTTGCTTGAAGTTGTCCATAATCAGGCATCAGACTCCAAAAACACTTAATTGTGCTACATTAGATATTGGAATAAACTTGTCGAATATTGTGTTTTGACCTTTTGATTTATTGTAGTGTAACCTCCCTGCTGTGAGCTTTAGCTGCCTACAGAGGCAGTAAACCATACTAGTCGACGTGAGAGAGGCACAGAAACTTCTCAGCTGCATTCTCTCTTCTCCTGTTTCTGCCCTAAAACCAAATAGAGGCATCAATCCTCTGCTTCTTGTTGTTTTGTCCATGTAACTGTGAACACATCAGTGACCCAGACAAGAGGAAAGAGGTTGTGTGGGGTCAAATTCCAACATGATTTGGGTGAAATTTCAGTCTCTAAGCATCAAAGGATGTTAGTTTTTACATTTTGATGTTGTATACATTTAACACAAGCCAGAGATTTACTATCTAAATGTTCACATTTTAGTCTCTTATTTAGTAACTATTTAAATATTTACTAAAATCCCAATATGTAAAATGAAAAGCACTACAACGTTGTTCTCCCTCTTTTTTTGTAATCCCATCAGAGAAGAAATCCTAAGCCAGTTGTGCGACCATGCCAGCAGCATTTGCGAGCCAGCAAAAGGTCACAGTGGTTGCCACAAGCAGCTGAGATCTCTGTCTTTTCCTCTGCACAATTTGTTAAGCCACATTTTCAGCCAAGAAAGGACAAACGGATGAGAGGGACAAAGAAATGACTTGTGTGTCTGCAAGGTATTAACAATAATTTGGACGAAGAAATAATACTGGCATATTTGCAAATGCACTACTTTAGCAAAATAGAAGAAGAACAAGGGGAGACGGTGAAACTGATGAAACTGGTGAAATTTGAGAGTATTAAGGTATTAGCATGGGTCATTTCATTGAACATTGTGAGATAAAAAAGAAAAAGAGGTTAACTTGAACATGATGCTATGGCTCCTGCGTGCTCGCAAAGTGCAGGACTCGTCTGCATAATGCATAATAGCTCAAGTAAGTGGCTGTCATACTCATTGCAATAACTCAACCCTGCTCTCTATGCTATTTCCCAGTGCAACTAAATTTCATATTCAACATATGATGTTGCTCCTGCTTTCCTATTCTGAGTGTGTATTTGGCTTTTCAACCCTTGCTCTGGACATCGTTAACTTCAAAATGTCATCAGATGTTCAAATGAAACCTGAAATCTGTTCATACAAAGTGTCCAGTTGCAGACTAATGCAATGGTTGATTAAATTATTTGAAGTTCTGTTTGCAGGAACTTACTGTCAGGGGATCATTCAAGAAATCAAGATGAATTGTAATATTATTGGTTGATTCTGTTCAGATACAGTGGTGTTTTTCATTCCTCCATCTGTGAGATCGTGTTTGATTTTCTAAGCATTGCTGGCAAACACGACCACGACCTTAGATGCCGGAAATGAAACTACAAAGACTCTCACTTATAGAACCGTTAGCTGTGATAACCGCATCTAAAGGTATACAACAGGTTGAATGCACCTATCTTTAGAATATCAGGAAGGTATTTATATGTGTATCATACTGTTATCAAATAAGGAGGGGAAGAAAATAGATGTGTTTATTTCCAAGGTCAATGGAGAGCATCACTGGAGAAAAATGGTGATTTATGCACTTTACGAGCTTCCATAGTAATTATGTCAGCATTGAAACAGCAAGATGCTTGTAAATAAACTGCCTACTTGTAAGATGCACAATGAAAAAAGGAAGACTATGAATCTGACTCTGTGTCAACAGATATTCCTCGCCATAAATTTCTCATACAGTCAGTCAGACACAAATATAAGCTTATAATTCCAGTATAGGTCCAAGCCTTGCCTTTTGCTTTGGGCTTCCATTAAGCTTTTAAAGTAGGTTAGATTCAGTTTGAGTTTTCATATGCTTTGCTTTAGTCATTCTCCATGTTCAGAGTGGCCATCAACATATGCTTGTATCTGTTTTAATTGTAAGAGATTGGGGACAAAAAAACACTAAATAGCTACTGTGAGGCTTCAAAAGTCCAACCTAGGGTGCATGTGCACGCAGTGAGTGAGAGCTCAGTGTCCTTGTGCTCGTGTCTCTTTAATGTGTTTTAATTCATTTTCTTCTCTCTAACGTGCTGTCTCATGCTACATTTGTTTTGTAATTGTGTGTCATAATTAGAGTCAGCCTCTCGCTGGCTGAAAAACACAAATCTACCAACAGGGACAAACAAAGAGACCTGAACCTTCACCAGAAATGGAATTTGTTATGGAAAAGCAATGAGTAGGCACCAATTTACTTTAACAAAGGGCAAAAAGTCCAACAAAAAAAATCCACCAGGAGAAACAAGTAGCCACGAGGAAAACATATCGTAGCCCACGGGAAGAAGATTGTATGAACTGACAAAGAGGGGAAGGAACACTGATAATAAATAGACACAGGGGTAATGAGCCACAGGTGAGACTAGTGACACAGGTGAAGACAATCAGGGCAATCTAAACTGGAGGGAAACACACAGAGGCAGAAAGAAGCACTTGACATGATACACAGGGGAAAAAACTAAACACTGAAAACTAAACTTTTTCAACAGAAAAATACACAAGAAACAGAGAAACACAAACAACAAAATAAAACAGGAAATCACAACTAAGAAACAACAATAAGGAATAAACAAACTAAACAAGAATTAATCATGACAATCCTTTTAGAATAACTTTCACTTTGTCAAATTTGAGCATGGAAACACCGTTTAAGAGAAGGTCTTGAGGGTAAATTTAAACTAAAATGACAGTAAGAAAGCGAGATAAGCCTCACATGAGAACAAAAGTAAAGATTGGAGCGACTTAAGCTGTCTGAATATTAAAATGGGCAGCAGACCACCCTTCAGTGTGTGATTTATAGCTGGAGAAGTGAAGTGACTTTATTCACGGCATTATTTGCTTGAATTTGACTGCTGGACTGTTTGGACAGTATGTGTTTATTTACCACAAACAGCAGATGACTGACTGCACAGACTCTAGCTGCAAGCGAGGAAGCACCATATGCATTGACTGTGTGTGTGGGAGGGAGTCTGGCAGCTCACACTCTGAGTGATCTCTACAAGATCTTTATAGAATATTCATTCAGTCCCCTTTTCCAGAACGTTTATAAGGCAGAGCTATAAAAGCTAAAAATAATTCTTCATGGGTCTTAATACAATCCACTCAGACTTGTCTTTAGCTCGTTTACCTGGAGCCATCAGAGAAGATCCCCTGGAGGCAGAAGAATCTTCAAACCCCACACATCTGCTCCATGTTAAATTTGTTGTGTTCATCTAATATTGTGTTTGATGCATATATAAAGGGCACCATGCATTGCTTTTGCTTCTGGAGGTAATGTAAGTATTGTATTGTCAGCCCACATTGTCGAGCTTATTCAGGCCTATTACAACAGTTTGATAACAAATAATTAATCCATTTAATCTCTTGAATAAGAAAACAGAATGTTTTTGCAAGGTTTAAACAAATGGAGCTCAGCGTAAGTTCAAGCATGAAGGCTCAAACAGTAATTACATTTTCTTCATTCAAATTAGCCACTCCCTCTCTACAACTTCCTCCGTCTCCCTACTCCGGTGATCTGCTGGTTATGGGCGTCTTTAAGCAGATTTTGCCACAACCTCTCTCAACCAATCATCCATCTGTCAAATGTTTAAATCTCTTCTCTCTCTTCCGCAGTCAGTTTGTCATTTCAGTGTGATCCCTGTGACCCTCCTCCGCCCCGGTCACCTCCATTCCAGCTCAGCAGAGTTCAGATACAGACTCAGAAACCCACTCCTCCTCACACCCTGCATTCTTCTATCACCTGCACCACCAGTGTCTAGACTTCAGAGGGAGGTTATCCTATCCTGCTGTTGGCCTCGCTACCCCTTTGAGTGCATGAAGTCATCATGACGGTTCTAATCGCAAAAGACATCGCGTATTTATCTTTTCCTAAACTGTTAGATATTCAATAGGAAACTTTAGCCAATCAAGTTCAAGGTCACTTAACTTTCATTCTTCCTGCAATCTCCAGCTGTCCATTAAAACATTCAAGAACACCTCTGTCTCTTAAAAAAAGGACATTAAGTATAAAACACAAAGCAGCATGACTTTACATAAGCTTGTTTGTTTGTTGGTTAAGAAGTCAAGCCTCACCACACCACACTACATGAACATATATAACCAACAATTTAATACCAAATGAATAGAGTATGTGCTCAAACCAGATTCAAGAAGACAAGTGTGTGCATAGGAGCTGCCTTTTGTTATGATGGAACATTTATCACGCGTGTTTGCACTCAGCCACTCAATTGTACACTAGAGATTTTCTTTGTACATGCGGTTACACAATGCAACAGTTCATTTGAGTGTCTGCTTCCACTTGGGTGTTGGCAATGACTTTTTATGATCTGTTTAAATTTTTATTGGAAAAACGTACACAAGTTTTCAATGGGTCTTCATGTTTACGGGCTAATGGGAAGAGCAAGGTAGAAACACAGCCCAGACTGGGAGCTTGAGTCAAAAAGGGATCCCACATTGTTAATAATGTATAAAGTTAAATGGCACTATAATGCACTTGAGTCAAAGCTTCCACCACTTAGCATATGGTTATAGTTTCAGTCAACATACTGCTACTCTCTGAGGTGCACAGAAACACAGAGACGCGTGAATATTTCTTACATTTCAAGAGGTTTTGAATAGCTGCTATTACAGTAAGTTACAATTTAGCAAAAGGGCATGATACATGCTTCTAAGTGTTTATTTAAAGTAAACAGTATATAGCAACACATTCTCAGCCCTGACTTGTCAAATATAGAAGCTTGTCCTTAAGCATTATATATAGCATTATACAGTCAGTTTGGCATTTGCAGTAATTGGGTCAAGTTAGCAATTCGAAATGTGCAATTGCAAGACTTATAATATATGATATTTATCATATAAGGCAGTAAACCTTTTTTAGAGATTATTTATCTAGATATAGGACAATGGATAGAGTAAGGAAATCTGGGAGATAGGGTGGGGAACGACATACGGGAAAGAAGCCACAAGCCGGATCCGACACAGGCCACCTGTCCAGAGAACAACAGCCTCCGCACGCGGGGCGCGGCTCAACCGCTGGGCCACATGCGCCATGAGGCAGTAAACTTAAACACACAGTATGTAAATTCCTCCACTAGGGAGCTCTCAATCAAAACAATAAGAAAAGAGGACGTCGAGGCTGGCAGGGAGTGATTCTCTCTGCTGCTCCACCCCCACCAAAGGATGAAAACAAACTCCTACTGTAGTTAACCGTAGTCAAGCCGAACAGGCGCAACAGACCATATGTGCAGAATATGTCTACTGACGAGCTAATGTATCCTAGTATAATTCAGATTACGTTTTTATTACAGCAGCACATACAGCAACAGTACAGCAGCTCAACGTTGGGGTACCCACTTATTTTCCTTGCATTGCATAAAATGATAATGTTAGTTAAATTGGTCTGCGTTTATTTTTGTTTTCACACAGTAACCAAACACAGCTCTTCAATTTGTTTGACCCATAAATGTACCTTTGTGTCATGTTCTTCAAACCATATGTAAAAGTCATCTAGAAATGATTCCACAGTGGTACCTACAGTTTATATTTAAATGCTTTAGACCAGGATACAAGTTGCCATATTTATTTGGCAATTTGGGTGTGAAAATGGGCTGCATATGAAACTTGATCGGCGCCAGAACCAAATAATAAGTGTTCTCATTTTTCCCTTTAGTTAAGGACATTCAATTCTGAACCACTACTTCCTTAGATAGAGCTGTAGGAACACATACACATACTTTGGATGTTGATGCTTGACATCAGCTTAGCATTGGGTGTCTTGCTCAGGGGCACAGCTATGATATGGGAGAGCATGCGTGAATCACATAACACTTCCCGTGACTGGATTCACACATATAAGGAATGGGAGTGTATGCTCTACTTTCTTAGTGTGTTGCATATGTGACACTGCCTCCTATTGTCTGAGATTGGGTGCCAAGTTTGACAGCATATGAAAATGTGTGTGCATGTGTGTTTGTGGCGTGATATGGTGCTTCCAACACCAAGGTGCTGAAATTTGTGTTGGCTCTGTGGCGCCTGGATAATTGCTAATGGCTACTCTACCATACACACGTCTCACACACACACACAGAATTATACATGCACAAGCACGCACAGAATAATACACATGAATTTGCACACATGCTTCACTTACTAGCAGTGCCTCGACGCAGCTCATTAGCTGCTGAGGCGTGACAGTGAAAACTGGGTTAGTGCTCTGAAAGTGCACACACATTTAACACACAAGCATAAACAAACTCACACACAACTCAAACAGTACACACCAGTCATGACCAGCTATAAAACATGGGAAGAGGAGAGGCTTGAAAACAATGAAGAAGAGCTAGGGGCCGATTCCACTTTTTTTTAATAGCTAATTAGAAATATGAGAGAAGGTGAGACAAAAGGAGAGAGAAATAGAGATGAAAGAGAGACAGACAAGGAACTGTACCTTTCATGACATTAAGTGATTTAAATTTAGCCACAGCTCATATTTCCACAAGATCAGTTTGACAGAGAGAGGTGGAAGGAGAGGATAAGTGCTTTCATTCATCTCATAATTTCCATATGAGCTCAATATTACACAGGCAGTGTAGCCAGAGCAGTAAAAGGCTTGTGATGGGAATGCTGTTACCTGAGGTCAAAGTGATATATGAGGCAGGGCCGTCACAGACATATGAGCCGTTAAATCCGGTGATTAGTGTGGAGCGGTGAGCTATTTGTCCAGATTTACCAACGTCTACAGCGGGGAGATGAAGCTCCTCTCATGGTATAAAGAGGGATGCAGTGAGTTAACAGACTAAGGCTCAGATCTGTCATGGTTTAACACTAACACAATAAAAATGTACTTGATTTGACTTGATCTGCCGTTCTGATTGGTGTGACAGAGCCCAATGAGACTCAATGACACCTACAGTACTCAGTGTAAAATCAACATTTTCCGAACACTAGATGATCCGAAAAGAATTTTTCTGCATCTTACGAGTATCTGAGTTTAAAGTCCATGACCGGCAAATTAACATCAATTACTCTTTCTAATTTAAAAGTCAATGTATAAAAAACACTTACTTTCATTTGCTCCAATTTAGGATTTTCTGCACTGCCTCACTCAATTTGACACTAAATCCCCTTCCAGTAAATCGGTAAGTTGTGCATCACAAGCAGCGTAGAGGAAAAATTAAATAAAACGCTGATGGCAGTAAATCCAGCGGGGTCTCAGTGTGTAACTCAAGTTGTAAATAGATTTTTTTTTCTGAGATATTCATAGAAAACCTACATATAGATTGGTAGCTATTATATTGACTAAAGAGAGAGGCTTTCCACTTAAGATAGGCCATAATGGTATTATTATTATTCTTCAAAACAGACAAAACCAGAGCAAGATCGACTGAGCATGCTCTTTCCAGCTTCCTCCTGGACATGCATTTTAAACTGAGAGCCACCTTTCTTATGTACTTAGTTTATCCACTACAATACAGCATACAGAAATTGTAATCTACAACACACCAATTTAAATGTCCTCAATACCGCAGAATTTCCAATAAATGCAGCATGCTTGTGTATTTACAGAATATTATCTAGCCACTTAGCTTCTCCGTCTATAAAGTCTATATAAATATTTTTATAACTGTAATTTGAGGATTGATAGTGGATCAATTTACCTCCCTTGCAGCTGCATGCCCCTGCACACCACTGAAGTTGCAGTTAACACAACATTATTTTGCCAGGATGGGGAATGTATTCAGATAAAGCCAATATATCGGAGAAAATATGATCCTAGAAACAAAACAGTGGCATACCCACGCCTAAGACAGGACAGGAAGAACCACAACTACTTAAAGCACGTATACTGTATAAGTCCAGAGAAGGTGTCAGAGAAGGTGTCAGTCTTTGACTCTCTCTCTCTAATCAATCAGATACATTACATTACATACATATTGGAGTGGATGCAGCTGAATGTTTGGCAGCACTGAGTACAAGACAAATTTCCCCAAGGGGACCATAAAGTGTATCGTGTCGTATCGTATACAGGAGAGGATCTTCGGATATAATACACGATGTAATTGTTCTCTCAGACTTAAAGCTCATGTGAGGAGTTTTTTGTTGGTTTTGAAACGGACTGAAATAAATACTGATGCTTCTTTATGACATACAAAAGTAAAATCAGAGGATCAGCAAGAAGATTGACGATTTCTATATTGTTATTTATATGCCTGTAAATGCCACTGCCAGGTAACATGCTGCCAAACGGCCTTGTTTTTTTTGTCTTTTTAAATACTATTGCCACTGTAAATATTCACTGTTTTGACCAGTACAAGACAGCAGGATGAGAATTTTTTTAAACCAGAAAACATTTCTTACACATGTACAGGACAAGATCAGCACCGAGACAAAAGGTACCACTTTGTCCACAGGGGGCACAAAAATCAGCACAAACCTGCACAAGTTCCTCACAGCAGCTTTAAATCAAAGACAAGTCATAGAGATGTATTTAGATTCATCCTAAGCACTGCTGTGATATTTCATGCACCACAATGTAAATAACCTGAGGTGACAATAACCTTCTACATTTACCAACAAAATAGGATTGGCGTTTTCCCCCAAAAAAGATTTTTTCCAAAACACTAGATGTTACTGGGAAGTTGACCGTGGATCTTTTTGGTTAAAAGATTAAGTAATTACTTACAATTAGTGTGTCATCATCAAAGTGGACATTTGTGCCAAGACATGACAACCTACAACATCATGCTTTTTGCTGCAGCTCGAGCTACTGTGAAGGCAGATATACCACAATGTTGTATTTTTGTTTCATGGTTCACAGCAGATAAACATATTATTACTGATAGTTGCTTTTAAGTAATGTAATACATATGTATATCCTCAATAAACCTGCAGGATGTCTTTTAATTATTAGGGACTTACTCATTTTAAACTTGCCTCTAATATGCTCTCTCAGCTACTTTCCTAAAGGGGTAAGATCTATCTCTGTGCAATTTTTTTCCCAGCAGGTTGTGGAACTCAAACTGCTGATCCTGCAGCTGATCCAGAATCTGTCCTGCTGTCCTGTACTGTAGCCCAGAAGCCAGAAACTGCTTGGGCTGAGGAACTGAGCGGTCAGCAGCGCAAGACTGTGGTTAGAAGAGACAGCTCCCTACGACAGGATGTCCCCATGCCTCAGTCACTCCTCCCTCGGGCCATTGCTATAAATATCAATGTGTTACTATTTGAACAGTCTGGTTAGATAAATGTTTGTAGAAATCCCTTTCAGGCTTTGTGGTGTGACACTGTGTCACGAGTTCTTGGTGTTGCGGGCTTGACCTGCACACGACCACTCTGACGTGTAATCCTGAGCTTTTTATAAAGCAGATATGCCACATAGAGCGAAAGTCTTTGAAAAGAAGAATCCAGTCTGATGCACTGGTTAAGTGACCCATTGTGACAGGCTCACTATGTCACTGTTATGTAAGGTTAAATGTAATGTGAGAGAACAGAGGCCAAGATGAATGGACTGTAAAATCTGCTCTGCAGTTCACAATGAGAGGGCTGATAACTCGGATTTAGAGGATGAGGGGATGTAGTGTTGATAGATTATGGTTCTGGTCTCGTAAAATTTTTATAATCTTGATCTTATAAAAGAAAAGGTAACAAGAGATACACACATATATTTCTGTATGGAGAGATAGAATGGACTAATTCCCTTAAGAGCACAGACAAGGCATGTCTATAAGCTATGAACATATTGCATATTGCAGTCAGCATTTATACACTAGTGCTGGATGAATGGAGTATACAGCTACCAATTAATAAAGTAATTGTAATTTTATACCGAAAAAAACAACTTTAAGAGATTATCATGTTATTTGTGTTTTCTGAAAATGTTAGAAATTTAAGACTCATGTCTTTTTGAACACTTGGGATTAAAGCTATAAAAAGCTAAATTATTTCATTATAATTCAAGTTAAAATAAATTGTGAACATTGCATGTCACTAAAGTGTTCCTTTGGATAAACTTGTGTCTGTGAGTGCCTTTGTATCTTCTTCTTTGAAAAAAATCTGCCACTCTGAATCACACAACCAATCAGGGTTAGGTTAGCTTGTACATAGCCAATCACAGCAATTCTGTACAAACTATCATCATCCAGCTTCTATGTGATCTATCTCTCTCTCTCTCTCTCTCTCTCTATAAAGTGACATAGATAAAGTATCCAAAAATTTAATCCGGTTTTATTTGCGGATGATACAAAGATTTTTCGTTTGTGTGTTTTCGTTCTTTAAAGGTACAGTATGTAGAATTGCATGCTAATGTTTACATTAAAATATCTAACTTAAATTAAAAATGGACTAAACCCATGTTATATATATTTTTTAGTTGAGTACTTACATCACCTCAAATATTTCCAAAAGTTATCAAAGCCAGAGAAATCCGTAATTTTATAGTTGTAACGGTCCGTGTCTTGTAGGCGGCCGTCATGATGAGCCGCCACGATAGACAGGAAATGTTGATCGTTGTCAAGGAAACACCGGATGTTACGTCAAAGACAGCGGCATAAGCTAGCGCTAGCTGCTACTGAAAGCTGCCGTTCTGTTGCTGTATGTGCTGCTGTGATAAAAAAACGTCATGTAAATTATACTTGAATACATCGTCAGTACACATATTGTCTTTCTCAGGTCGATTTTGCCCGTTCGTATTGATTTGTTCGTTTTTACTCCCATAATACATCGCAAGCCTCGACATCATCTTTTGTTATTGTTTTGATTGAGAGCCCCCTAGCGGCGGATTTTACATACTGTATGTTTAACTAAAAAGGAGACAATATGGACTTATTGAATTTACTTTTTATATCGATTTTATAATCTTTTGACTACTCGCGCTTTTTACACCGCAGGTCACACTTACACATTCACACACTGATGGCAGAGGCTGCTACGTAAAGTGTCAATCAGTATTAACTAATCCATTCATACACATTCACACGCCACTGACAAAGCACCGGGACCAATTTAGGATTCAGTGTCATGCCCATGGACACATCGACATGTGGTTCCAAAGGTATAAAAAAATTAACCTTAACTTTACCTTAACCATACCATAGTTAAAGTGCTGTCATAAATTATGAATAAAAATTTGGCCCATGAACATTAACGGTTTCCATAAATTGATTCATATTAACACTCTCTGGGGAGGTGGATACAATAATTGAGTTAAGTGCATTGTGGACATACACAAACACATGTTATTGCTTGTTTGTTAATTCCTGTAGCCTGTCTGACAAGGTTAATTCTGGGTATCCATACACTTAACCAAAAATGATCAATCTATTATGAAGAGTTGCTTACAATCTGTGTGACTGTAAAAATTCCTCTCTCCTCAACTGTAGAGCAGCACAAAACAGTTCAACAATCATGGCGGGCCTTTAGACCAACTTATCCTCTCAACACAGAATGAAATAAGATCTGTAAAGCGAGGTCTGAAATAATTTTGAAGTCAGTGAGCACATATTGATTTTTTTTGTGCAGTAAACTGCTTTTGCAGCAGCAAACAAAAGCTGAATACAAAGCAGATTCAAAAGGTTGCAATACTGAAAACCCTCACATCAGAGCGTCTGCACGACCTAGGGTCATTATTTGTATTTTCTGTGTTCTGTTGGCTCTGCTAGCAGAAAACATCTCACTGAACTATGCAACAGTAATGTTATTTGTCACTCTTTTGATATTTGTGTTTATCTTCCTTGTAAGAAGACTCTCGGTGGAAGAGGTGGGAGAGAAAACTGATGAAAAAGAAACTCTATAGGGAGAGGAAGTGTGTAACAGGGTAATTTAATATTACACATGAAAAACAGCTCCATCAAATGGGGGCATGGCTACTTTTGTTAGCTTCCTCCTCATCCTTTCATCCCAAGCTTACCATTTATCTAATTAGCCAAAGTCCAGTGGGCGGGGCTGTCAGTCAGCACGCACACAAACACATTCAAGGAAAAACACACATGTGAAAACACACTATACAAAACAGAGGCAGACATATATCAGCACTATTAAAACTTTGACTTTCCAGCCCCTCCTACTCCATTTATCTCCCTCTGTCTTGTTAGACTGCTTCTTACTTTCATTGTCCCCTCTCTCTCTCCATCTGCGGATTTATGGACGTTCTAAAAATCGTTCCCCAGAGTCCTTCACACCAGAAACACATGAAATACTGTGAAAGTCCTGTGCTTCTAAGCAGTCCATGCATCTGTGTTCTCTGGAGAGAGGAGAGCTTTATGGAGGGAAAAAACCTGACAAAAATTAACACTTGTGTCTCTGGGGGTAACATCACAGAATCCTGCAATGTCTCTGTAGCAGTAGGGGGTCAACTCATCTCTCAGAGTTCACATTGTTGCCTTAAAAACAAGATTCATGCCTGCTGGTGATGCAGGATGTCAGCCAACAAACTACAACATCTGACTGGCAAAGTAGTGTTTTGATGAACACTCAGGCTTCTCAACTCTGGCGTAAAAAACACATATCTGTTCAAGGAGTCATAAAGAGGCCTGTATCTTGTCTTCTGTCCTTCAATCTATTTCCATTTATGGGAAACACATTGAAAATACAAAAACATAACTCAAAGGATAGCTTATTTCTTTTTATCTCCATACACTACTGGCTTGGCAGAGGTCTGTTGAAAATGTCATTGCTTGTAATCTGTCCTACTGTGTTTAATGGTTAAGAACTTCCTTCTTAGGACAAAATGTACCAGGGGGTAGATGTAAGTCTTTGTTAGGGCAAAACTGCATTCTTAAAGCAGCTCTACTTAAAAAGTCTATCTATCTAAGGTGTTGCTTAGAAAAATCCATTGGCATAGTTTTAGCCATGGTTGACAGCTGATTTCAGAGAAAAATCTCAAGCACAGTCAGAGACGACTTTAGAAAAGTAGTTGCATTAAATAGCCAGATATTTCCCTTCTGCATTGGAGGAGACTAGTATGTAGCCAAAAGGAAATTGAATTTTGACTGACATCAATCAATTGGACACAAGCAGAACTCTTTATGAATGTTCCCTTTATACTCAATGTCCCACTAAGATACTGTTAGCTTTCGTCCATGTGTTTACAGCTTCTTGCATTGCTTATATGTGTCTTCAGAAAGCAGAGTTTAAATCAGGTTAGCAACTTCCCAATCTTGCAATCCATCAACTATCATCGATGGCGATACAGCCTCTGGAAGCAACAGCCAATTCTGGAGGCTTCTGGTGTAGCCAGCAGTTCATGTTACAGGACTTCCAGCCAAGACTTTCCTCTCCTTTACCATTGTTCACAGTCTGACTAGCAATTTGAGAAGTAAGACTGGAGTTGGTAGCAGGAAACAAATTGGATTATTAGCTGCACTTGTATGCAATGATCTGTTTAGAACATCCTTAGATGACTGCAAATGGTTTCCAGGATTGCATAATGGCAGCAGCTTTGATTTTTTTATGAGAGATTTGTATCTTTCTATATCACATCTCTAGTTTTAACAAAAAAAAATCTAAATTTTCTTGAGATTTAGTGAGTACTCTGAGAGATTTGTCTTAATTTATGAAGGCTTATTGCACAGCCATGATACTATCAATGGGGATTACTCAATAACCAGTATGTACTGAATGTAGGATGTCTGTTGTTTTAGTACAGATGGACTTGTAACAATCTAAAACTCTCTATTTAATCAGCTGGATTTCTTAAAGCTAGATTGATTCTGAATCAAGCCATCCTATTACATTTAATTAACTTGAGCTTTTCTTTTCAGACTTTTATTCATTCCACAAGAGAAATTGATTTAAAGCTTGACAAACACCAAAACTTATTAAATACAAAATAACAGGCCACAAACTCCACCAGACATTTAGAGCCCACTCTACGAACCTCTGTGATTGTTTACGTACGGGACACTCAGTCATTCCAGTCACACTGTCACATTTGCCATATGTTTTCCCCGGAGACGGAGCTCAAAGTTTTTCCCTTTTGTCATGTTACTACAGTCTAGTGGCTCGCTTGTGTGTGTGTGTGTGTGTGTGTGTGTGTGTGAAATATTTCAAAAGAATTCAAATTGAATCCTGAGCTGTCAGATGAAAGACGATCACGTCAGGGAAAGAGGATTAAAGTGTCCCTCTGCGCCAATCCTATCATATCTATACAGGACAGAGTGAAGACTCCTTATCATTCATCAATTCTTCACTTTGTAGCCAAAATATAACCAGAGAAAATTACAAATCAACTTGTGTCATGGCTTTAATGATTTTGATGATTTCACAGGCAGAGGTTATTAATCAAATCTAGGCTCTATTGATCAAAGTATGCTCCCAGGCATTGTAAATGCATGTAAGACTGACAGAATGAAGTGTCCTCGACTGATAAACGAACAGCTGGAGTGGGGATTATTATTTAGGGATCTTGGGAAATAAATCACTTCTGAAAAAGTGATTTTACAGAGCAAAACTTTGCAACACCGCTGTCTGTGAATGAGGTGAAAAAGTAAAACCGCAACCTGGGGCTGCTGCCATGAGTAATAACTTTCTCTTTCTGTAAATATAGAACGCCTACATGAAGCCTTTCAAAATGGAAACAAAGGGCAAAGAGCAGAGGAAGCTTGCCTGAACACCTTTGTCAGAAAGCGTCACAGTGTGCGTGTACAGCACTTTTTTTCCAGTCCTACTCCACCATGACAAATGTTCAGTTCATGGGTAAGGGGATGAGATTCATGTTTCAGTTCAGCAAAGGGTAAAGCATTTAGTGGTTAGCGTCAGTGTTAGAGGTTAAGAAATGAACCCAAGTCAACTGAATGTCTTCATGAGTCTAAAATTACAAGTGCTGTAGATATATGTGCATGCAGCAATACAAAAAAAAGAAAAGTAAAAATAAGATGGTTGTGGATAAAGGAAGACTTTATCAGCTCAATGGCCTTAACATGCATTTTGTAGATGTTTGAATGCATAATAAAGAAAATAACATTTGTAAAATTTTAGAAAAAAACATGTCCAGTGCTTAAAGGAAGAATGTGCGACTTTTTGATCCAGTAGATGTCGCCCTTGAGCACCAGCATGAAACTAAAACAAACTGCTGTTTGGCGCCGCCTCCGCTATTCTGAAGCCTCCGCTCTCCTCCAGCAATACACCTCCAACCCCTCTCCACTCTCGTTAGCATAAAGGAGTTATCAATTAGAAAGCACCTTAATAAAGCATCTTTAAGCGCAAGCGTTGGAGAAAATTGTTCTTGGATCGAGCTGCAATTGCCTGTGGCCTGCATTGTTGTGTTAGCAGGCTAATGTTAGCACACTTCGGTTAACTCATAGCTTCATATTGCACATCAGTTGACACTGAATGACTGTGATCTAAACACACTTAGCCTATGTGACATCCAAATGAGAAGTTAGTAGGCTATGTTATTCTTCTCTAGTCCTCGACTGTATTTATGTGTAAAATGTTGCACATTCGGCCTCTAAGCAAACTCACATTTCGCTTTAAATAGTTGTGATAACCTGTGAGGCTTGTCAGTGTTGTCTGACCCATCTCACATCCTCCACTCTGAGTATGAGCTCTTACCATCTGGCAGACAATACAGAGTCCCCTAACACAATCAACATTTGAAACAGTGTTTCTTAAGGCTGTATGGGTTGCGCAACTGCATCACGTTGTTCTTATCACTTTTCTCTTATGTTGTTGTGTTTTTATGCAGATCTTGTGCAATATGGTTAACATAGGATGGTATGGGATGGCTTTTTACACCACAGGTCACACCTATCCATTCATACAAATTCACACACGGCTGACAGACGGGGGCAATTTGGAGTTCAGTGTCTTGCCCAAGGACACTTCAACATCTGACTGCAGGAGCTGGGGAACAAACAGCCAGTCTTCCACTGAGCCACAGCTGCCCTGATAAATATGATATACCACTTTGTTTTTACTTGATCACCTGAAAATGAATCTTTTTAAAGTAGAATAAAGGGGCAAATATATTTATATATAGACAGAAGAAAATGGTAACACTAACTGTCTATACACTGGCTAGTTTAATGTAACCAAGCTATGGGATTCTGAAGAAAGATTCCTGATATTTGAACACAACAGCGTTAACAAATACTCCTTCCTTCAGTGCTCCTACAGAGACTTGTGTATGCACATTGCCAGGGATGTAATTCTAATAACTGGGCAATATGGCAGAATCTGAAGAAGTCTGGAGCACCTTAGGGTAAATTATCCACAGTAAAGGGAGGCATAGCATGTCATAGCAAAGAAAGGCAGCACAGCAACACTAATGTTACTATCCTGTCAAGCAGAAACACATAACCTCTGCTTCAGTCTGCAGGCTGTCAGCTCTTGGAGTTTTCTCCACAGCTGAGTAGCCTCACTGACATTTGAGGGACTCTTCCCCATTTCCTGACTACAATCCCTCTTTTATTATGTTTTTTCTCCTCTGATCTTCTCCTCTTTGCTGATCTTAGGCAATCTCTCCTTCTCAATAACTGAAACATGTTAGCATGTTCCCAATATTCTGTCCCTCTCTCCCCCATGATCATATTTTTTTGGTTTCTCTTTTGGGCTGTGCACAAACATTTCATTTTGTTTCGGCAGAAACAGAACGGACAGTTCATAAACCAGGAGGAGATACTCACTGAATTTGATTAGAATTGCAAAATGCACGTTTGAGTATGACGCAATAGAGCTGCATTGGACTAATATGCAGTTTTGCTCTCTTGCATGCGCAATCATTGAAACACTTTGGGAAATAAAACAAAGGTGTAATTACTTGGTTTAACCCACTACATGAAACAAAACACACCTTATGACCTAGTTAAACAATAAATACATTTCCCTTTATTAGCAAGATTTAACTGTCCTTACAAGAAATCTGTTCTCCTTCTAGCTGGAATACTCCCTCAAAATATAAACCACAACCTTTCATATTAAACAAATGCAACAAATAATCATTTAAACTAGGGCAGTCAGTGTTAACGCCTTAATTGCGATGCGATAACAGAATTTTTTAAAATCACTATTGCGTGCTATTTTGTCCCTTTAGGTGCACCATAGGTAAGCCAAGACAGAGTCTCCCTGTACCACACAGAGATGAAAAAGAACAACACCACTGTGCTCTTGAATTTCTCATTTCACTTGTAAAAACTCACAAACAGTCAATTGACAGGTCGAAAGTTATATGCACCTTCTGACATCAACTGTTTCACTTTTTGATCCGAGGCAACAAAAAGTCTGTGCATAAGTTAATGTTGTAACCTTCGATCTACCAGAAGTTCCTTATTTTATTTTAAATTAAAAGTATTCTTGCTAAGTACCCTTAGCTCAATCAAAATAAAAGCATATCAAAACATGTTTATGAATGCAAAATAATGGAATTTCAAACATTTAAAAATTGTGATAGATTATTGGAATTTAGCGATTAATCGTGATTTAAAAAATGTATTGTTTTTAGCAGCCCGAGCTTGAACAGAAGCAAATGCTGATATACTTACAATACTTAACACAAATGTAAAAGAACAATGATAATATATCTTTGTCATGTGTCAATGCATTTGTTGTGGGAGGGGGGTCTGCATTAGTATATTACAATAAATAAGTGAACACATCACATTTCTGAGCACGCAACGCTCTGCACTGATCTGACCGTCTGCAGTTTCTTGTTCTAGCCGTACTCTTCATTCAAGAACTAAAAGGTGCCTCCACAGACACATGCAGTATACACATGCAGTTTTCACATCACGGCATACTACATATCACAGTTATGATGAGCACAATGATCTCAGTCATCAGTGAGCCACACTGTTCAAAGTCTGAATCACCAATAAAAGAACGCAGTGTCTGGTTAATGTGCTCTGTGCACATGTGTGTGCTGCTTACACTCAGACAAAGATTGTTTCATTGAAGGAATGAAGCAGCACTCTGCATAATTTTCCTATTTAGATAAATGACATAATATTGAGTTCAAATCTAGACAACACTAAAATGTGTGCTCGGAATGAAGCAAATTTGACATAATGGCTTAAATCTGTAACTGCAACTCCTCGATTTCCTCCATAGATTTTAAAAGATAATTGTCAATAGAGGTGGGAAAAATGTTGTTTTATGTAAAAATCGAGATGTGGCTCTTGCAAAATCTGCATACTGGTTTTATCATTCATTTCTCATGCAGAGTTGTGTTCACTGCCCCATGCATGTTCATATTCAAGCACTCATATTTTCCTGTAGTCATCAGCGGTCACATCTTTCAATAGCACTGCTCCTCTCCCTCATCAGTAACCTATCACAATGCAGCTTTCTTTCTCCTCCTCCAGTTCATTCATGCCATTGATACGTCCAACCCTTCACTTCCCCCATCTTTTCCTTTTCTTAAATTCATTTCATTGTCTCTCCTGATTAAAGTAGCACATACTTCAATTATTTAGTCCCTACATTTTTTAAATGTATTAACTGCAGAATTCAAAACAACTGCACTTATTAAGCTCACAGCTGTCTGATAAATTAACATACACTCTCACTGTTTGTTAAGAGTTTGGCAGCTGTGTAAAAAAAGCTGTTACTCCAAATCTTTGTCTTGATTATTCATTAGAAAAATGGCAAATAGTTAAAGCACTGATATCAAATCTTAAATATTCACTAAGTAGGTAGTTTGTTCAATAGACGAGTGGACTTCACCTTAAATTTGACTTTTCATCCACTATCATTAAATACATTAAACAACAGCAAACGGACATCAGGAAGTTTCTTAAAATCTATTTCATGTTGATTTAATTTGTTTTTATGTGTAAACAAGGAATTAGGCCCGATTAAAAATCAAGAAGCATCTGCTTAATGTTTTTTTTCCATTATACATCTTTTTACTATGTATGACAATAGAACGAGGCAGAGGAGCGGAAAGATGGATGCAAAATGTTTTAATCACCAGACAAACAGGACTCTTAAGTCAGAACAAAAATGTGATGAGCTTTAGCCTCAACTTATTTCATCCCATTCCATGTCCACCTGAGTAAACCTGCCCTAACTTTAGAGCAGAACACCTTTTAGAGATGCAGTTATGTCATTTTATCAAATGTGTGTATTGTTCTTCTTTTTTTTTTTTTAACTTGTGTATTAAACAACTTTGGCAGCAAGCTAAATGAATAAATCAAAACAACTGAGCTTCGTTCTGGCAGAATTCTGACCTGTGAGAAACCTGAAATCATTACAATATGAAATGACTTTAAAGGTTTGTAATGCAGTGACTTTGCAGAGTGTTATTTAATAACTTCAGTCTTTCTAAATTAGATTGTCCTGAAACATGACGTTTTTCTTCAGTAGCCTACAGAGGAAAACAAATCAACTCAAACTGAAGACAAAGAAGAATAACTGAGATACAATTCCAAACAAAAAGGCTGCATAATGATGCAAAAAGTCTCACAGCTCTCAGCAGCACAAATCTCTGTCTGGGTACTAGAAATGAAGAACTTAAGACTTCATCTTTCTCTTGATACCAGAGATCTTAGTGAAAATCAAAAACTTGTGCCAACAGGTCTCCTTCACACTTTGTAATGACTGAAGCCACTTCCATCTTGAACCTCTTTACTCGCTTCCCGGATGCACTACAAAGCGCCACTTAATACAAAGATGAATTTGTTTACTTTATAGCAGGTTTAAAAAAAGAACCAACAAGTATCCTGTCATTTATTAGATATAATACCATAACAACAGCAACAGGTTAGGCAACTGATGGAATGATAAAAAGAGAGATATTGTATTTTATGGTCTACATGAAAAATACTACTTGTGAAAGTTATGTTTCTGTAATACCCACTACAAACACAGAACCCTTGTAACAAATATGCAGCTTTTGGTTGTAGTTATTAAACATTCCAACGAAATTCTCCTCAGGTTGAAAAGTAAAATGTTACTAATTTAGGGGCTCCTCTCTCTTTACTTCTGATTATAAAGAAGAGAGAGAATATAAATCGTTTGCACATCAGCTTAAAAAAACGAATAAATGAACACTACCTTACCCACTTTTTAAACAGATTAGTATGAGGAATCTACTCAGTCACAAATGCCGCTTTAGTTTGACAAGAATTAAAAAAACAGAGGTCACACTCTAAATTAATTACTTAAAAAACTGTATCTTCATTATACGCACATCAGTAATGTCACAGGGTGAGACACTCACCTACAATGAACCACAGGAGCGTCTGTTTCTGCAGAGCTGCTCCGGTCTGTGATCCCATCCTGCCGCTCTAAAAAAAGACCCACTGACTGAAGTTTGGGAGGGAAAGCGAAGAGAGACTAGCAAAATCTCCAAGAGTAAAGAGCAGGTAACATCACAAGTCACAGATGGGGAAGAAATCCATGTAAAGTGTCTCTTCGGTCATTCAGCCTCAACAGAAGCCTCTGCATGTACAACCTTGCGCAAACTGCTCGGGGGAGGAGAGGGGCCAAGCCTCGTCCTTGTTCCTGCTGAATCTGAACTCCCCCGAGTCCTCCTGTCACCGATCCTCTATCATCCACACATGAATCATATCCACTAGTAAAGTTGTAGCTCTGTTTCTCTCTCCCTCTCTCTCTCACCCGCTGTCCCGAGATACCCCGAAAAAATCCGGAGCGCGCGCGAAGTGTGCAGCGTTGGAAACTGTATTGTTCTGTGCGCAACGGGACGCAGCAGCCAGCCCGGGACCGGTGGATCTGAGAGACTGTGTCAGGGTTCACTGGCTCTCTCGGTGAGGACACGGCTGTGGGTGAGCGGAGGGGACACAGAGATGACCCAAACACAACGATTACAGAGCAGGCAGGGGAAGTGATGGTGAATTGGATGAAGGGGGAGGAACTGGGCTGCTAATGGTACTTTTCCATTGGTTAACCGGATACATACCAGCGGCCAAACGGCGCATGGCAAACAAGTTTTAATAAAGTGGCTGAATAAAAGAAAAACAACAGTAATCCAACGCAGCCTTAACTAATTCCATTAAACTGTTGTGACGCCATCTGAACTAGATGAAGAAGAATTATTAAATTAACCCCCTACTGGGATGATGAATGCAAGTCTATTTTCTCCTCTCTATTATAAGGGTTAGGGACATTCTTGATGGACCTTTTTTTTGTGTTTGCACAGATTAAAACGTTCTTTGTGGTGTAGACTGCATGAGTCATTAACATATACCTCATAACAAAGGAAAACTGTTTAAATGCTCACCCAAAAATATGTGAGGTGACGTAATTTCCTAAATCCACATGGTATTTAAAGGCGAATATGCATCATAATAACTCTAGAAGTAGTTTCCACCTGTAGTGAGGCTCGACAGACAGGTGGATCAGTGGATCGTAGTGCTGGTTCAGCGTTTGACTAATGCAGAGTTGCCCGACATCTCCCCCTAGCGGCCAACTGAAGCCTTACACCTCATTAACTGTAAATGATGGATGCTGCACGTCTCTGAGCAGTCTATGAGGACCAATTCATTTTATTTCTCCTTCAGCGGTTAATTTACTTTATGCTGACTGTTCAATTTCTTCGCCTCCTTTACTTTTTTTGTGATAAAGAAAAGAAATAGAACTCAAAATTGTAAAGCAAACCACAAATTATTAACAAATGTTTCATTTATTTTACAATTTTTACTGAAATGTACCCAAAAGATTGGAAAACTTTGGGACCTCATCGATCCATGTATTTAAAATAAAGTTTTGAGTTAAAAGTTGTTTTTAAAGGGGTAAAATAAATTACCTATATTACTTCCTGTTGTTATAAATCATCACACTCATCTGTATGGACCTATATGTTTAATTTGAGAATGTGTCTCCATTGTTTCTTGCTGTAACTGGTTGTAAATATACAGTAGGTGTTTGTGGGGCTGTTTTGAAGACTATAAAAAGTGTCTGTTTCGCTGCAGTTCAAACCCGGTGTAAAGAGGACTATTTATGAAAAGCCTAAAGATGACTCATCTATGTGGGTTTGTACAAATCGTTGTTATAGCTCAACCTTGTTGTTTGATGTTGTTCTCTGCCAAATACCTTTATGTTGCTTAATGATGTTACATCAGATCAACAGAAAAGGCTGAAAAAAGAACTCTTTACCTCAGCCTTTCACCTCATCTTCTACCAGCAACAGATAGTTGGGACTTCAGCATTTCCTGTTGAATAACAGAAAGCAAGATTACACAAAGAGCAAATAACGACCAGTTCTTAGCCAGGCAAGTGTTTAAAATGTGAAAAGTAGCCATTGTAATAAACTGAAATCTGTCTGTGCCACAAAAAAGTTTTGAAAAAAATCAAAGAAAGATGATACCACAACACAAATCTGTTATTTGATTTATATATCCAGGTTGGATAACTCTGCAAAATGAAACTAAGGTGGATATCATTATGACTGTGTTCTCCTTATATGGCAAGTGATGTGTGAGGATGTAGGAAAAACAGAGGACAGAAATGTTTAACTGAATGTTGATCATGTCAATCAAGGCCGCCCATTTTTCTCTTCTTTTCTCCCTTTTAGCATGAAGGGGAAAAAGGGGCAAAGCTTTCTGGGGCCCAGCTACATGGAGGGGCCCAGAGAGGTCAGAACATGGCCCTTCATCCATTTAAACAATGATGACCAAATGTATTTTATACTTAAGTAATCACGCTGGAGAGTAATACTAATGTTTCTGATCCAATGTGCACATGTTGATATTAAATCACATCTGAGGAGGGCCCATAAACTGTGGGCGGGCCAGCATCAATACCTGGATTTTTTTTTTTTTTAAGAATTTGAAAAAACTTAAACAATACCTGCAAAAAAACAGGCACAATTATCACTCTCATAGAGGTTCTCAACATGCATCACTCATCCTCAATCAATACTTTTTAGAACACAAAGGGACTCTGGAGAACTCTCAAGATGAGCAAATCGTTTGAACTAGTACCCTTATGCAGTCACTGAGTATCTCTTCAGCAAGTAGACAGTCATACCATATTTAAAAAAATGTTATGGAGGGAACACCTTCAGTAAGAGAATTGTTTTAATAAGCCAATGAAGGTAAGAGGTGGCATGCAGAATGAACGTGGCAGAGATGAAAAAGTCTCATCATCTCTGTCGAACGACAGGCAGCCCACAAGAGATTCTAGTTTGAAAATCTCTTTCTTACCGCAAACCAAAAGGTGTTTGAAGCAGAATGAAAAGGCATAGAAGAAGAGCGTGACAGAAAAACCACCATGAAGCATCTCTTTGTAGAAAAGGAAATACAATGATTCAGTGGAGATAAAAAAAAAAAAAGTAAATGCAGCAAAGTGATTACAGATGTAAAATCAAGGTTGGTCTGATGTTGAAGAACAAGCACAACAAGGAAGACAAGTTGAAGACTGCTTTGTTGTCAGGATTAAGATTTTCTTAAAGATTTTTTGGGCTCTTTGTGCCTTTATTGTAGAGACAGGAGACATAGAGGTGGAAAATGTTGAGAGAGAGTGGTGGGGAATGACATGTGAGAAAGTAGCCACAGGTTGCCGTCTTCGAGGACTACAGCCCCCGTACATGGGGCTTGCAAACTAAGCATTCGGCCACTGGCGCCCCGAGATGAAGAAATATTAACACTTATTCTCCAAATGATTGAACTACTTTGATGCACACATTTTCCATATAATTATTTTTTTATGATTAAAGGAAAAACTAAAAAACTAAAATTCCAGCCGACCACACTGAAACTGCGAAAACATTTTTTGACATACATTTAACACACTTCTGTCTACCAACAGAGGTCAGTGCAGCATGTTTCTTGTTTCAAGTATAATCTAATATAATCACTTTCATATATTAATTTCATATTGTGAATTATAGGGGGGCAATAGTTCACTCTGTAATGACTTGGGTTGAGAAACAGAGGGTTGTTGGTTCAAGTCCAGGAACTCGCCAGCTGGGGAGGTGCCAGTTCACTTCCTGAGTGCTGCCAGGGTTCCCTTGAGAAAGGCGCTGAACCCCCAACAACTTGGGGTGCCAGTACCTGTGCAGCCCCCTCACTCTGACATCTCTCCATTAGTGCATGTCTAAAGGCCATGCTGCATGTCTCACAAAAAGAGAGCGAAACATTTCCCTCGGGATTAATAAAGTTACCATCCCATTTAGGTTTGAATAAGTTATAATGTTCCTATTCATCATTTGTGACTTAAATGATGTTTGATCCATTACATAATTCATATGGTTCCAATAAAGCAGTAGCTGTAATTTGTTCAGAAACGAGTACCTGCCTATGTACTTGCAAGAGGAAGTATCTGTAAAGCAGCATGGAGTTTGTTAAATATTAACAAATGCTTAGTATCACTAAGGAAGGTCTGTTAGATTTGTTTTATCACCTTCACTTAAAATGACAATATGTAGATACAAAATGTCATTACATCAATACTATAGGTCTAACTCTGCCCTAACGTGTCAGGCAACAAACAGCCTGCTGGCAGTTAAACCCCATAGCTACCCTGCCTGTCTGTCTGACCGTCTCCAAGGCAACCAAGTGTAAACCAACAGCAGGAGGCGTGCAGGGCTAACCAGAAGAAAGGAGAGGGAAACACTAGAGTGGAGAGTCTGTTAGGATTGATCAAAGAGTTGACTGTCAAATGTCCACAAAACAAATGAAAAGACCTACAGCCGGACAAATCCATCCAGGAATGTGAAGAGCAGGAGCTACGTGATGAAATGACGCCACTAAAGTGAGTACAGAATAGTTTTAAATTCAACTTTTGATAGCAAGTTCGTCTTCAGATCTGCTCATTGTTGCCTTTCGATGTAGAATCGTTGTGATCACATCTATCTTAAGGTAGTTTATGTATTTATCGATATTGCTTTAAAATATAAATCAGCAGCAAATTAGTTTTCTCCACTGTTTATCAAACATTAACCCCTTACAGAGTTTACATAAGTACACGCACGCACGCACGCGCGCGCATGCGCGCGCGCACACACACACACACACACACACACACACACACACACACACACACACACACACACACACACACACACACACACACACACACACACACACACACACACACACACACACACACACACACACACACACACACACACACACACACACACACACACACACACACACACACACACACACACACACACACACACACACACACACACACACACACACACACACACACACACACACAGTCAGTGCTGGAGACAATCTCATTGAAGTAACTCATGGTGATTCACCAGCAGTAATAATGTGAGAAAATGACTCCTCCTTGCCCTCTCTATGGGGACCAATAGATCATTAGAGACCTACAACACAAGGCTGACATCAGAGTAATGATCACACAAAGATACAAACACTGAGCTGAAACATCCTCATTGGATATATCTGTGCAGGGTTTCTGTTCTTTTTTTTAAATTTGCATTTGTTTTTGTCCGAGTCTCATCTAACCTACTCAGACACTACATTTCTGCCTGACTGCACCTCAAACAGATCTGACTGGCAAATTGGCAACTATGGAGATAATTGAAAGGAGAGAGAAAAGGACTTTGGATGGGATGCTGAATAGAGAGCAGGGGGACGGAAATGAAGAATTCCAGGTTGGGAGACTTGGACATGAGGAAGGGTCTCACTCCGAAGATGAAAAAGAGGAAGGATCCATTTCACTTATTGATGCCTGCCGTAAAGGAATGGTTCAGGTACGATATATATATGTGTGTTTGTGGCCAAGAGTTTGGCATGGGGGTGGTGATTGTTGTGTATAATAGGTCTAAAGGCCTTATCTCTCAGCCGTAATGGTCCTTAGCAGATCTAATGTCAGTCCATTGTTTACTGGGAAATTCCTGCATGTTTGTCAGAGATTTTGGGGCGAGAGGGGGGAACATATTCTCCTGTGTGACAGGTTGTATTTTTCCTGTCATTAACAATAACATGTGGTTGTCTGCATGTGGGATTTACATGGCCTAAATCTCCCTCACTGTGTAACTCTTCCTCAGGGAGCTGTGTTCAAAACAAACATATGACTTACCGCTAACACAGGCGAGACACTCCCCCTGTGATCCCCTGTAGAGTGAGCTAATGTCTCTCCCAAACACTGAAATAGAAAAAAAATAAAATAATTTATACTGTACATGAAGAGATTTTACACATTTTGCACAACGTCAAATCACGTCTACATGTCAAAGAAGCCTACAGTATAATTTTATTTATGTACCTGATGATGTTAACAGGATATACTGCGCCTGCTGAAAGCCGGGGCTGATATGACCCTGTGTGACTCCACACAGCAGACAGCGCTGCACGTGAGCCCTCCTGAGCTCCAGGGGAAAGTTTTGGGCTGGATGTCAAGGCCTCATCTGCCTCCGCAGGAACAGCTGCTGCAGGCTGCCTGGCAGGGAGACCTCCTCTACCTACAGTACCTGCTGGTGAGACTCTAACCCTAGCCCGCACAAATACAAATTTAGCCATTAAGGATGTCTCTGCTGAGCGAAGCAAGTTTTCCTGTTGCAAAGACACAAGTTTGCATTTTCTTGATATGTTATGTGAATAGTTCCGATTTGAGACTGTTGGCGTAACTGTCAGTCGAGGATTGTCAGGAACATTGTTTCTCTGAGGCGTCCCACTGACAAAAGCAGCAGGGTTTTAAAACTCATAATGATCTTACAAAATGTGACACCTCTCATTGATCCCTGACTGAAGAAAAAAGAATTATTTTGTGATATATTCAAGTTGTATTTGGCAAAGTTAAACATTAAAACACAAGCCTGAGTCTTTTTCTCAGGTCAGAGCAACAAACAGGCTAGAGACAAGTGTAATGTAAGACGGGACATCAGGTGCCTTATATTCTAACAACAGGCATTATCTAATGCGGTAGCCAATGTTTTGATTTTATTTTTTAAAGGTTTGTCTTTTGGCTTTCATTTTATATTAGAGATAGGACAGTGAATAGTCAGAAATCAGAGAGAGAGTGGGGAATGACATGTGGGACAGGAGCCACCGGTAACTTACCACTAGGCTATTGGCGCACCCAAAGCCAATGTTTTTCAGATATTTACTGTAAGACATCTATTGAATTAATCCAATTTCCAAAATGAAAGAAAGATTAAGAGGCTATTGTACAATTTCCTCGATCACTGGGGTATTGAATGTGACAGGTTTTGTTTTTTAACGTACTTGTTTTCTGTTTAGTTTTGTTGATGCTTGTCTTACTGATGGGGGGCATGACTGAGATAGAAGTGAACTGTCATGCACACCAATCATGATTAAGCAGCATTCATTTCTACTTCAACTACAAAGCAATCCAATCCCTAATTATACATTAACTTAAACCCTAGATTAGTTTTTTTGTGTACAAAAATGTCATAAAGAAGTTAAACTTTTAAACACCTTCATTTCAACAGACCACTAAGAGCTAGAAACCCACGTTTCATATACAAGTGTTCTGTGTGTGCATGACTCACTTTCAGAAGGACAGGTTGGATGTGAATGCTCCAAACGGCGACGGTGTGACACCTGTGATGCTCGCTGTTCGGGACATTGACCTCTTTGAGGGCATAGCGATGATGTTGCCATGGGAACACAGACCTGTTGAAGTGGTCAAAGAACTGCTGGGACACTCTGTGTAAGAAAAACACACATTCATGCATGCTGATATAAAGAATATTGTTCAAAAGAATCAACTGAACACAAACTTTCCGTCACAGTTTTACCTCCAGCAGCTGTTACTGTTCTTTTATTCTGTTTCTGCAAGAGAGGTTTGTATCTTGAGTTGAACCCTTTGATGCTTCATAAAGACTTAAAGTTGCTTTAGCATCATTTAACTTCTAACTGACATGTGTACATACATTTTTAAACATCTGAATTCCTGGAGGTGGACGCCTTTTTTTTTTTTTTTTTACATGATCTGTTTGTATCTTATCTTTGCATTCAGAGTTCTGCGAGTACGAGACCAAAGCGGCCGTTGCGCTCTGGACTATGCTGCTGAGATCCACAGCCCTCTGAAGGATGAGATCATTCATGTGATGGTTGAAGTCTTGAGACACACAGGTAAACATTTACACTCAACAATCAAGAACTTCTTCAGTCATTTTTCCAGTGTACACTGGATCAAACTACTCTATCTAATGTAAATGGGGTCACTTGAAATAAACTGGGAAAAAACAAAGATTTCCCTACTGTCACTACTGACTGCAGTGGCCAGTGTTTCAGTGAGAGAGCTGCAATTGAACTGACTGTGTCATATCTTCTAGAATCTATAGGACAAAGTTGGCAGCTTGCTTGTGGGTATACAGCGGTACTTTTAGCAGCTACTGAAGCAAATACTTCCATAAGGAGTTGGTTGAGACCAAAACAGGGCTTAATTAAAGAAGAGGTAATACATCTATCAGGAAGTATACATTTATACAAATGTTTCTCTGTGTCTGTTTGATTTTGAAGTATGTGGCTATTGTTTGCTAGCAAGTTTCCCATTTATACTCAGCAAAGAATGAGGACAACCTGTTGACATTGAAGCATACACGGCAAACAAATCAATTGATGCCACTTAAATAGAATTTTTGATTCCAACATTGCAAGTTATCTGCTCTGGGGAGGTAAGGATTGTCCAGGAATAGGCCCACTCTTTCAGGATTATTAGGATTATTAATTATTATATATGGTGTCCATATTGAAAGCTGAGATAAACTCTGAATTAGAATTACCCCTTCACATTTGCCTACAGGCATGGGCGGGTTACAGATGACGCAATAAGCAGCATCCCCCATCTAACTCTTACGCACATTATAGACCCTGTTTCTCATTCATTTAAAAACTGTTTCGGTATTACACAACAACTAAATAGGTTGTCATTGGATACTGCAGGCAGCAAATAGGCTTGTTTTATATCTCTGTCTTCCTATTACATGAAAATAACAAATATTGAAGCTAAGTGAGCCCTCATGCTTGATCACTTACTCATGTAGGCTTCACTCTGATTACTAGTTCACTGATAAGTCAAATGTTAAACTAGGTGTTTAATGTAGGGCTATAGATGTAGAATATATGCTCACATGTAACACATCCTCCTTTTCATGGCCATGTGTGAGCACACACATACATGCATACACACGAGCAGCAAACCAAGTTCATTCATAATTCTGTTTTTCAGAGTAAAACCTCTGCAGTGGCACTCAAAGCTGCACTTATGTGGGAGGTGATAAGAAAGGCTCAGTTGTGTATGTGCAAACACGCTGCCAAGAGCCTTCAAGAGCCTGTGTGAGTCACAGTTTGTATCAAGGTTGCCAATTCAGAAACAATGTCACACATGGATGGGGAAAAGATGAAAAACAAACAGAAAATGGTAACCAATGGTGTTTTTGTTATTTTTTGGCCTGTTCAAAACACTTCTACTTCCTCACCTTGTGTAAACACAGGGGGAATGCACATGGTCCCCACCCATTGGCCCTGTGTGGTTGCAACTGGGAGGAAAAAAGTTGCAGTGTTCCTTATTTATTCTGCGGTATAGATCATTAAGGGTTAGAACTGTTAACTGATTTTCCACAGATGGTTCCCCAATGTCATCCCTAGCAATTGATACATACCAATGCCAGGATTTGGAATCAGAGTTTGGAGACTTGGACATAGAGTTGGACCTTGAGAGCCTTCATCCTGATCAGTCGACAGCTGTCTCCACCATACAGACACCAAGCCAGCACCAAAACAGCCTTCAATACAATCAAACAGGGGTAAGTGATAAAAAGCAACACACTAATGAAGGAAATGCTGTAAAATGTCACTTCTATATCAAGATGTCAAAGCTGTTATTTTGATCATGGCTCTTGGAGAGAGGAGTCTTGTATTTGGTAATTGATTGAATGGTATAAACAACATTTATGTAAAGAAAAAAACAACAAGACAGAGAAAAAACAGTTTCAGGAGCCATGATCAACAGACATATACGTAGGCAGGCTGGCAGTGGAAGCAGCAATTGGCTGTTAAGATGTTTCTGTGTGTGTGTGTGTGTGTGCGTGCGTGCGTGCGTGTGTGTGTGTGTGTGTGCGTGTGTGTGGAGGAGGGGTGCTCTGGGAAGGTGACACTTAGCTGCCAGACTGCTGTATTATTGGTGTCCTCATAGATGGAGGAGACAAGCAGGCAGCTGGTTAGCCTGCAGACAGGAGCAGGTGGTTTACGTGAAAAAGCTACCGTGTGCGTAACTAAGAGGCACAATGACACGGTCTTCTACATAAAGATATAGACGGTGTTTCAAGATTATGTTGATTTAAATTAAAACCACGGAGAGATATATATCTCAATCTAAGGCTTATTTTTTTTAATTGGTGCCTTTAACATGATCTTTTCTTTTGTTTTAAATTGCTGCATTCTTTTGTGGTTCAGAGGCAGTGCTGTGTTTGTATCATTTATCCCTGCTCTGAAGTCCATACAAGCTTTTATCAAGTATTTACCAATACAAAGAGAACGCAGGAAAGGGACATTTTCAATACAAGCATAAATAAGGGCATGATTTACTCCCTCTGGAAAATAATTTTGTTATTTTCTAGTTTCTTAGTACTGAAGTTGCTTGTTGGTTCTGAGGTCCCTGTTTGCTAACAGACTGGGAAAGATCATAAATGAAATGTGGACTTGTGTGTCTTTCAGGAAGTGCTGGACTCTCCAGGGCACCCGCCTCTATCTGACCACCATAAAAGCCTCAGTCAAGGTAAGGACTGTTAAGAGGACTCCTGGAGTTTTAGTGGTTTGAATGTGTAAAGATGTGAACTGTTGATGATTGAAAGAGTTTTTCCTCTATACAATTGTTGGAGACGGACAAAATGGTATCTTTAATCAATGTGGATAACATGGCAGAGAAAACACATCAAGGTGGAAAGGTTCTCTTATGTCAACTAAGAGCTCCAAACACACCACTTTTTCCCATTTTGACCTTTTTCACAGAAAAGGAAATAACCTTGTGAGCTCCGAAATAGGCCATCACATAGGCCAAATCACCTCCTAAAGGGAGGGGAGTGAGGGAGGTGTGTTTGGGTGGGAGGGGTCTCAAACACACACAATACCACCTCTCAGCTGAGAAACCTGCCTGGGTAGAACCTCAGTTCACAACAGCATAGTTGAGACGCAGAGTGAATGGAGATGTGTAAAATATAGAGAGCAGGAAGAGCACAGAGGGAAAGATAAATAACCAGGGAGAGGAGGTACCTGATTCAATCGTAACACAAGGTCTAATTATGGGAGAAGAGTGGATTAACAGGTATTGCATGCTCTTTTCATATTTCTTTAATTAGGAATATTAATATGAATATCATTGTATTGTATGTGTTGTGTATTATCATATTCTAATTGATAAAAGTTTAACCTAAACGTACTTTGTCATGGCAACTTTGAGTGTTATGATGTGGATTTATAATCTACAACTTTACCAAATGTATAGCCTGAAACAGCAGTTATATCAACTTCAACATCCCCAGAATAATATTTGATTTTATCATGTCTCACCTAAAAACTGCTTCAAAAAGACCTAACAGTTAAGAAAATAAAATGTGAAATTAAATTAAAAATTGATTTTCAAAAACACATTTGTTAACTCTTAGTAGGACAAGAAATAATGTACATGTTGTTCGTAATTTGAGTGTGACTCGAGATGGTTTTAGGATCGGTAACTGTGTGTGTGTGTGTGTGTGTGTGTCTTGAGCAGATAAGGGAATCCCCCACTGTTTCGAAAACACCATGGAAACGCTGAGTGACATCAGGCAAGTCTACCAGGACACAGGGAGGGGTAGCAGGTGGACACGCACGCGAACACGCACACCCACACACACACGCAATGGTATTCGCTATAAAGAAGCAATAAATGACAAGCTGATGACACTAAGCTGTTTGACAGTGCAGACTTGCGGACACATCAACATCTGTTCATACGTAACCCCAAACAGTTGTGTACACACAAACATTTAGTGTGCGTACAGTACACACTGCATCCCCCCACTCACTCATAGCCTCTAGTATAAACAGCATACCCTACCATCGCTAGTCAACAACAGCCCTTTACTTTTACATCAACAGTACATCAGTGTCGTATCTGGTTTCACTCCTGTCCTGTATGCAAGCACCTGTCACTGTGTCCAGAGGACAACCTGTTCTGCCCAAACAGGTTAGAAACACAGAGACAGGGGGAGAGAGGGTTTTGGTGAATCAGCTCATTGTCTGGTACGTGGAGCTCTCACCACTGAATCGAGTCCAAGCTCTCCAAGGAGAATAAAGGTCTTTGAGCAGGTCTCTTATTTCATTGCATCAGCTCCCAGAAACAGAAATGGGATGATAATAAGGACTTTGGCATTATTAATTTCAGCACAAGATAACAAATCCCATCAACATTTGAAACTATTCTGATTTTGTAAATGTGAACTGTGTGAGGCAAAACTTAACATTATGTGTTCTCTCCTTTGTGTTCGACAGAGGAGGTTTGTCTTTGCCAAGCCTCAGAGACAACAGGAGACGCTGTAGCCACCTGGATCCCGCTCCCTCATCTGGTTTGCTGAGTACAAGGACTTCCTGCCTGCCTGTACCACCTAGACACAAGTAAGTACTATTACATGTCTGAAAATCAACTATTTAATATTTATTAAGAAAGGCGGGGCGATAGCAGAGTGCCAGTAATTAAGCCTGTTTGAAACTGTCAAACATAAAGAGTAAAGTTGTAAAAAGAATTCCAGCCTTTGTCTGTCAGGGTGATTTAAGCTGCACTTTATGGACCTAAGTCCAGATTTAAGGCAAAAAAATTCAGGGTTTGGTTACAAATTAACTCCCTTTGCTCACTTTTTCCCAACCCCCACATCACTATCCCCTAGCAAGGGAAAAGTAATGATTGATCAAATACAATTACTGAACTTTAGATATCTGAAAAACCATGTTAAAACAGCTGTTTCATATACATTTATTCGAGTAAAAATCAAACCTTCTTTATGTGTTGATGTTTTTTTTCAATACATTCGATGGATTTAAACAAACTCCAGGCCTCTAATTTTGATTTGTTCCTCACAGGCAGAGACCATCACCATCCTCCCCTGTCCGGCTGTCCGTGGCTGAGCCCAGCCAGTTCAGCCAATCAGCTCCCAGCATCATGGAACCCCTTCTGTGTTCAAACACCATGATTCAAGCCAGAGCACACATCCAGACACGTAAATAACTAAAGATGATACATTTCTGAATCAGTACATCAGCCTAAAATCAATTACAAATTCACTAACAACAACCATGTCAATATAGGGATGACTTTATATTTTACTTGCAATAAAGGGATGAAGGGATGGGGGTAGGGGTCAAGGAATGTAGGATGAAGGGAGGGTTAGGATCAATGTATGTGGGATAAGGGGGTAACGGTAAGGGTTGAGGTAGTTAGGGTAAGGGTTGAGGTAAATGGGATGAAGTATGAGGGTAGGGGTAGTATTAAGGGATGTAGGATGAAGGAATGAGGCTAAGTTGAGGGATGAATGATGCAGGTATGAAGCGAGGAGTCAAGGAATGACGGGATGTAGGTAAGGGTCGAGGGATAAATGTAGGGGTGAAGGATGTAGGGATGAGTGTAGGGGCAAGGGATGAAGGGAGGGGGTAAGGGTAAGGGTTGAGGGATAACGTTAGGAGTTGAGGGATCTGCGATAAGGGTAGGGGTTGATTGATATTAGATGAAATATTTAAGGTAAGGGTAGAGGGATGTGGAATGAGAGGATGATGGCAGGGGTGGAGTGGTTTGGGTAAGGGTCAAGGGATGAAATATGAACAAAGGAATCAGGGTTGTGTCAATGGATTTGGGGGAGAGATGGCAAACGTATGTCAGTTGGTCAGGTGGGGAAGATGGAACCGACAGGTTGGGTGAGCCGTCATTTAAAGCTTTGACATACAGAGCCCCTTTTGGTTCCACTTTTAATCAATGGAGGAAAGAGACACAAGGAAGAAGGGGGGTTATTTGGGGGGAAGGATGCGAAAGCAGAAACAGATAGAGATGTGGATATACTCTATGAATGGCACAGAAATGGGATGTTTATGAGACATGGTCTTTGTTCCAGAACCTTTTATTACAAACTTAATTTATTGTTAACACAGAGTAGGGGTTTTACTTCCTTTTCATCATGATGTAGATATTTTAAACCAAAGTTGCTTTGTAAGTGTTTTAGTTTGAACATGTTATCTGCCTGCATGTTGTTTTAAAATCTTCTTTTTTTCCTGTCTGCAGGACTTGGTACTCAAAAAACTTTACAAAAGGTACATTTCAATCAAAAGTATATTAGCTTTTTATTTTGTAGTTTGTCTCCTTCAGCAATCAAAAACACTTTATAACTGTACATATCTGTCTCTGTAGTTCTCACAAAGCATCTTGCCAACTCTGCATCCAAGAACACCCAAACTGTTGGCACCGCTAGGGAGCAGGCGCAGGGATGTTACAACTCTGTCAGGACTGAAGAACCATGTTCCCCTGAAACCCATCAGCCAAAGTCCACTTTGCTCTAGGACCCATCTGAGGAGAGAGAGACTGTCCCGGGGATTTACCAAGGGGGGAAGCGAAGAGAGCGGTTCCAGCAGCAGTATTAGCAGCCAGAGCTCCATCGACCTGGAAGATGAGGAAGTGGAAGACAAAAATGACTTGAATGAACGAGCTTCAGTAGAGAGCCATCTGAAGTTTTTGGGAGACAGATTGCTGCAGCATTCGAACAATGTGAGCTCCTGTGACGCTGATTTGGTGGGGAAGACAAGGCAGCGTTTTAAAGTTCGGCAAACATCAAGTGATATTCCACCAATCCACAGATCAGCGCCTGACCTGGATGGAGAGGCTGTCAATCAAACAAGTGATCTTCTTGGCACCAGGAAAGATATAAACTGTTACTGGGACAGGGACGCTAACCATATGAACTGTACAACCGAGTCTATCGAAGGTCAGACCTTTAAAAAATTTAACTATGGACAACAAGGAGACATTACGAATGCTACTAAAGATTCTGTGATCATCCATGGGACAACATATAACAATGAAAGTACGATGGTTTCGGACTCACAAGTGAATAACAGAAATTACCTGCACATTAAACAAACAGAAAGGACATTGCAAGATTTGCACTACGAAGAAACCCTGGTAGATAACCCAATCCCTTGTAGGGAGGATGTAAAGTTGGACCTAAAGACAACTGAAGATAAAACTCAGCAATTTAATCCAGCTGGAAACGTAGATGCCAAGAGAAAAGAGTGGATGTTAACAGCCTTAAAACATGTCCAGAACAAAGAGAGAACAGTTATGAACTGTGAAGTAGAGGCAAATATTCAAATAAACCCCCAGTCCTTCAAAATGCTAGGACAAGAAAACAGGATCAAGCCCAATCAGATAAAGACCAAAGGGAATCTCAAGAATTCATCACTATCCACACATGCAATAGTTAAAACAGGACAAAGCCATGAGCCGATAATCAGCAGGGAGAGAGTTGCAAAAGTAAAATCCAAGCTTAAGTGCATGAAAAGCCCTCACTGTAAAACTGTCACTCCATCACCACGAAATAAGGTCACTTATCATGCACACAGCAAAAGAGAAACTCTTGATAAGAATAATAACAGAGCTCAAAATCTACCAGAAAGGGATTCAAAGAGCGCCAGACAGCTGAAGAGACCCAATGGAGAGGGATCATCAAGGTCTAAATCTGCTGTTGATTTTCTCACCTACAAAGACATGTTTCAGCAGATACAGAGTGGAGGCAAAGGACCAGCCATTTATGAGATGTTTGCCAGTCCAGTCTATGAGAACCTCAGAGTTTCCAGTTCCTGTGAGAAAGTTAAGGACAGATCAGTGCAGTCTGCACCGACTCGAAAGACGAATAAAGTTAAACAAAGACCTTTCAAACAAGCACAGACTAAGTCGAGAAGAAGTCTGCCAGAAGGTACCATGGTTTCAGCTAAAAGCAAACCCAAAGTCGCGACACCAAGGGTGAAACGTCACCTGACACCTGTATCAAGGAAGGGCACAAACAAAATTGACATATTGAATGGGTACTCAGAGACTGGGCTACTTTCCTCTAAGGAAGTTGACAGTTGTCATGATACTTCTCAAGCAAAGGTTAAGTTATCTACCATAGAGGAGGATCTTTCACGATACGGGTCTGATACATTGAAATCCAATGAGAAGAAAACACCAGCAACTTCATCTCGTGCTGGAGAACAAAGCTTTATGGAAGAGAAAAATGTGACATCTTTGAAAGGAAACTCAAACCGATCGGTCTCTGAGTCATCTCACAGCCTCCAACAACCCAAGATCAACACTTGGACACCCTCTAGCAGCGATAGCAAAACCATCATGTCTCCAGTTTACCAGAAGTTTCTGGATGAGGTTGGGGATGGGCCACTTACAGATGACCTACTGCAATGTCTCGCCGAGGAGCTTATCTCATTGGATGAGAGGGATGTATCCATAGATTCATGTCCTGAGAGTGTGGAACCAAGGAAAGAGGAGTCCGATAGAGAAGATGATCCTGTATGCTGTACATTTTCTAAGGTAAAAGTTGAAACTGACATAACATTCTCTTTTAATAAAACACTGTTATGGTAATTGACATGGTAGAAAAGGTCGTTTTTCAAGCCATGAAGAAGGGTGTCAAGAATGCACTTGTAACAAGGATCAGGGCCTTGAAACTTGAAACTCAATTCCCTTATTTCCCATATATTAAATTGAAAATCATCAGGAAATCAATACAGCAATAATAATTCATCAAAAATGAACTTATCTAACACCCTTAATCCTATAAAACATATATCGGTTATACTTGTTGACTTTATACTTTGTATTTCATCAGTTTGATTCAGTTCTGCCTGGCTCTGGGTTGGTTTTAGATGACACCATTACATGGACAAAGGGTGAAGTACTTGGGAGAGGAGCCTATGGTACAGTAAGTATGCAAATGTAGAGTAAGAAAGTAAAGCTAGTATGACCTATTAAGACAAGACACAAAGTAATGCCACAAATACTCAAACATCATACAAACTACAGTAGACATTACTTTTCAACTTACCCTAGTAATCACTTTTGCTTTCTTACCAGGTGTACTGTGGCCTGACCAGCCAGGGCAGGCTGGTCGCTGTGAAGCAGGTGAGCCTGGACGCCTCCGACCCTGATGCTGCAAAGAGAGAGTACAGTCGTCTCCAAGGGGAAGTGGATCTGCTTAAAACCCTTCAACACAGCAACATTGTGGGCTTCCTTGGGACCTCACTCCATCAGCATGTAGTTTCCATCTTCATGGAATACATCCCAGGAGGATCTATTGCTAGCATCCTTCACAGGTTAAGTGGATTCAAAAAATAGCTTGACAAGTTACGTAGAACGACTTTAAAACCATGTAGCTTTAGGAATGTTTCCTTTGTAACCAAATAAGCAAATGGTTTTACTGACCTTGTTTCACTGTCTTCAGGTTTGGTCCCCTGCCAGAACGTGTCCTGGCTCTATACACCCATCAGATCTTGGAAGGTGTGACCTACCTCCATCTAAACAGGGTGATTCATCGTGACTTGAAGGGAAACAACGTAATGCTGATGCCAACCGGTGTCATCAAGCTCATAGACTTTGGCTGTGCACGTCGTCTCAGCTGTGTGAACCACACTGCCAGCAACAGTGGAGATCTGCTCAAGTCTGTCCACGGGACACCATACTGGATGGCACCAGAGGTCCGTAGAGTTCATTTGGGTGGTCTTAACAACTGTAATATGTACTTAATTTGCCAACAGATCTTGATTTTGCTGTTTTGAACCTTGTTTGACTCAGCATGTTTTCTACTCCTTAGGTTATCAATGAGACAGGATATGGCAGAAAGTCGGATATATGGAGTGTCGGTTGTACAGTGTTTGAGATGGCCACAGGGAAACCACCACTAGCTCACATGGACAAAATGGCTGCCTTGTTCTACATAGGGGCTCAAAGAGGGTTGATGCCATCCTTACCAGATGGGTTTTCAGATAATGCAAAGGATTTTGTCAAAACCTGTTTGACAAGGTGAGACCTGTTGTCCTTTCTGGCCAGTGCACTTTTATCCTGTGAATCCCTGACCAATCAATCAATTGTACTTGTCAAATGCAACTATATAAGATTAAATGACTGAAATGAATTAATGAAAATAATACTATACAGGAGTTTGAAATGTGTCAAAGAAGATTCAATACAGTGCATATTCTGAATCTACAGACATGTTTTGTTATACTTTCCCTTATTCACATTTGATTTCTCTCAATTCCAGTGACCCAAAATCACGGCCATCTGCAGAGCAGCTGCTTAAGCATCCGTTCATACCGCAAAATGGGACTGGAGTGAAATCTTGGGAAACACAGAAAAAGAACTGCTGCGGGCACGCAGAGGGACTCTGTGGAAAATAAGTTTGTTTAAGGGGATATGATTTCACTGAGATTGGTTTCTGAAAACATTACCTATCCCTGGCACCAGCGCTGTGTTTGGAAAAATCTGACTCAAGCAATCTAAAAAAATGTAACTGTAGAAACAGGAATTTTTTCAAAAGGCCCCGACACACCAATCAGACGGCAAAGAACTAGTGGCGATGAAGGCAGCCTGTGGCGTCGGCATACGACACCTTTTGTCTTGGCCAAAAAAGTTGCACTAGAACACACCGCAAAGACTACAGCCAACGGCCAACCACCGCGTACGTTCTGCACATGTGTGAGAGGCAATAACTCTGCATGACAGCAGGCAGCGGTAGTCTGTAATCGCCATTCCAAAAAGGTGAAACCAGAAGAGGACGAGGAAGAATGCGGATAAATAAACCGTTGTGATACGAGAAGACTATTTTGGCGTTGTCGGCCCCTGGTCTTTTATTAGTGGAACAAGCACAGAAGAGGCGCTTCCGTTTTTCTTCTTGTGCACTCACTCTCCTGTTTCACTTAGCTGAACAGCCAATCAGAGAGATTGCTCTCACCAACCGCACCGGAGACTGCCGATTTAACATGTGGAATCGGCCAAAAAAAGGCCAATCGGACACACGGCAAAAACTAGGGCGACGACCGCTCACAGACGGCCGACGGTCTCCTTGGTGTGTCAGGGTCTAAGATGAGTTTGAGAGGGAACTACATGAGAAGCACTTTTATATATTGGACTTATTACACTAATAGAACCTATAAGATTTGAAAAGATTACATGCTAGACTTTTACTGACTTCTTTTAGATCAGTGGTTCTCAACTGCTGGGTCGGGAGTCGGGACCCAAAAAAGTTGATCAGAGCTGATTTCAGTCACTCGTGTGCCTGGAAAGAAATTGTGTCAAAAAGACATGAAGCACTTTTTAATCATGTTTGTTTTGTTCTGCCACACATTTTCTACACAATTTTTCATTAAATAAATCTGATTGGTTGAAAATATAAGAAATGTGGGTCGCAATTGTTCCATGAAGGAGTTGGTGCTGGGTCCTGAGGCTTGACCAGTTGAGAACCACTGTTATAAAGCTCTTATACATGTGCCAATCTTATATACCTTAATTTAAAACTGTGTTGCAACTGAAGATCTCTTTGCTATGTTTTATGTTTAGGTTACATAACCTACATTTGTTAGTGCTAATGATGCCTTGACTGATAAAATGTTACAGGGTCTGTATGTAAAGTAGTGCATAAGAGACTTGCCATTAATCACATTTTCATTAGCGCCATCTACCGTCACAGCATGTCCTATTATGTGCACTAAAACACAAATCAGCAAGTCTACTCTACTCTTCTATTAAGGTCTGTTACTGAAATAATAAAGTGACAGAAACTTACAGGGTTTACTGCGTCAGGGAGGAGGCAACTTTGTAGTTTATTTGTAATGTTGAAATGAAAAGAGCATGTATAAAAGGGCTTATGCTCAGTTTTTCACATCTGCATTTGTCCTGGTAATCTTTTGAGGAGAAAACAATCAATCCAGATCCAGGATTAAGCTTTTGTCACACTCTGAAATAAATAAGTTAATTTCAGGGGGGATATAGAGTTTAATGCAGGATATCGATGTAGAGACGTTTCTGGACAGTTCTGTAACAGTAAATTTCTAAATATAAATACCATTGGATCAGGACATCTGTAGGAAAACCTATTAGCAACACAAATTGCAGAGACTTGAGGTTTCCAAATAGCATCAGGTCATATTGCATACAACCAATGAGTCACTGCATTGTTTTTTTTTCTGACATGTTTACTGTAAATGGCTGATTTAATAAAACAAGTGTCCTCTTTATAAGCTGACATCTAAAGGCTACAGATTCATGTTATGAAATTACATCTGATGCACTTCAAAGTCAAAGGGGTTATGTAAACTTTAATAGCACACTACTAATATCTTTGTTTTTTTATTTTGAGGCACAACCTTTGGCATCCAGCTTAAGGTCTACTTAGAGGTCCAAAAAACATCATTTTTGGTACAAGCTGCATTGCTGTGATAAATTGGTGTTGGATGTGCCGGTGTTACTGAGGGCAACAACAGATCTTTCCTGTGGTGGAAAAGCACATTACAGCACCCTCTACAGGTAGGCTGTGAGAAGCACAATCACTGGAATGCTGCAATCATTCAACCGATGATGCCCAGTCCTTTGATCAACAAAATAAAGGTTTTTATAGGTATTATAGTTATCTTGTTATACTTACAAGCAGCTCAAAACCTGAGTAGTCATGGTATAGAATCTTTTTTTTAAACATACAAAAACGTATGCACATTTATCTTAACTTTCTGTAAACAGCAAGTACGCAATCTCCTTTCAAATCCCTTTGATGATTGAAACATGCAAATCATACGCACATCACTTTAGTATAAAAAGAAATCAACACAAGAAAGTAATTGAGGAGATGAAACTTTACACCTAAAAAAAAATTGCATCCATCAACAGTACTAAATGGAATGCCAGCAAAAAATAACTTGAAACTCATCTCCATCTGGCCCCCGGCGTCCTCCATACAACCGTAATAATGATTCAATTAAATTATTTGTTTAAAAAAAATAGAATGAAACAAGTGCACCTTTTATGCCTTTGTAGTACGTACTAATACTTTTTTCCCATATGCAGATATGAAATGTAGTTAGGGACTCGGGTTGAGCGTGAAAACCCTCAAACCCGTCCTTGCACATTCCTAGACTCACTTGAGGAGGAAGGAGAACCGAGCAGCAATTCAACACACTAAACAAAAAGACAGGACTGAGCATCGCAACCCAGAGATCTGAAAGTCAAGGAAGCATAATCTTTCATCTTTGTCTCTCAAAAATTGAGAAGTCCAACAACACTTTTTTTTGCAGATACATTTTTCTGCCTTTCAGTAAAGGGTTTATAATCACATTGAGTTTTTTAGGGCACTTAACAGGGAGGTGAGCATAGTCTTCAGAGAGAACTCTGGGTAGTTTGCCATTTCCATGAGCTGGCCATGGCTGAAGAGTGGTGGAATCAGTGTCTCTGCTCTCCCACTTCATGTGGCGATTCAGTAGGAGGCGGGTACTGCTGAGAGGTCCGCAGCCCACCTGGGTGTGACAGGAGGGGGGAGGAGGAGGAGAAACAAGAATAAGGAGGAGGAAGAGGGGGAAGGGGGGTTAGCCATAGAGCTGCAAGCCAGACGAGACACACTGCAGTACAGGAGAGGAGCAAGGAGGAGGAAAGGGGAGAGAAAAAGTTGTAGTACCTGCAGCACCAGTGCCACCCTTGGAGATTTTGCTCACTTTGGAGCAGGAAGTGACGAATGAGGAGGAAGGGTGATGGTTGTGGCTGGCATCGGGGTGTGCCCTCCTTCGTGATGAGGATGAAGGTAAAGAGGTGGATCCAGGAGCAAGCGCCGTTCCTTCCATTCCCACCAACCCTGGAGGACCACGAAGCAGGCTTCCCCCGCCACCTGGACCCTCTGGGCCTCCCCGTCCATTTCCGCTGTGCGTGAGTGGATGACTGTGCTTATGGTGGCGATGGAGGTTGTAATCAGCTCCTTTATGTTGTTTCTCCTTACTCACCAGAGGGCTGGAATGTTTACTCTTGTTGTTGTTTGCCCCCATTCCTTCATCTGAAGAGCTGTGCCGCTCCGATGATGAAACTTTTATCTTCATCTTAAGCTCATCTTTGCTTGCTTGTCTACTTTTATCCAGCTGGGAGCTACCGCCAGGAACAGCCAGACGGAGTTTTAGTGAGCCCTTATCCCGTTTTTCACTGTGATGACGTCTGTCTTGCCCTGACGTAGAGGAAGAAGGGACTTTCATTTTGATTGGGGAGGCAATGGGAAAGCTACCACCGCCCATGGATGTTTGGTGGGGCTGTGAGTGTTTTCTATGGTCTACTTGGCTTGTAGTAGATGGTGCATAGTTAGAAGACGAGGAAGACAAAATATCCCCCCTCAAATCACAGTCCATAGCTCCTCCGTGCTGTTCCTGACTGCGCTTCTGCCCAGAAACAACCAGCTCTGCGGCATGTTTCTCTCTATATTTGTCCAGAGATAGCTTCTGAGCTGGTGAACGTTGTGGTGGAGGAGCTAGTGGAGGGTACGCAGACTGAGGTGGTGGCTGTTGCTTGCCCACACTGCTCCCACCAACACCCTTTTGTTCCTGTTTGACAGGGTTGAATTCTGTTTTCTCAGTCCTGTACAGTGGCGGATGCTGAAGCAAAGAAGAGGTGGGCTCTTGGATAGAGATACTAAGGGGTTCTTGTTTTAAACAGGTGGAGGGGTACCCTGCCTGGGACTGATTGCTCAAGGGCCAATCACTGTGGCTAGCTGGATTGTATGTACCACCCAAAGTGTCCAAAGACAAAGGTGCATCTCCAGATTGGCCAGGCATGGACACTGTGAAGATGGAGCCTGCTTTAGAAAAACTTGGGTTGGTGGCGGAGCAGGCATCACTTTGATCATGGAGCATGGAAGGCCCAGCAAAGGAGTTGTCCGACAACTGGGAGCTTTCAGTCTTGGGCTTCTTGGCAGCTTGTGTTGCCTGGAAGGTAGAAGAAGACTTGTTATGTCCCCCTAAACTTAGGAAGTATTTACAGTTTCTATACTACATATATTTAAATCATGTTCAGAAATTTGTTTCGCCACTTGAACTTTCTGCTGCTATTTTGCTGTTAAATTTGGATTTATTGACGTACAACAACACAATCATGTCTTTCCAAATCATGGCATGAAGTACCAACATTTCCTACCCTCCAGTTGCGTATCCTTTTTAATCGGCTCGGCGTCTTCTCCAGAATCTGCAGAAATTCATGGGTCAAATCTGGAAGCAAAAGACACGGATGATGTCATCAAACTCAAATTTAACAGCAAAATTCACCTGATAGAACTACCACTTCACTTATTTAGCGTTTTAAACTATGTGAACTGAAGGACACTCCCCCCAAGCAAACATGTTTCTATACACATTTAGAAGACTTGATGTAATAAAATTAATATAAATTTAAAACTCACCATCCAGCAGCTCGAGTGTGACAGACTTGTCCACGTACTCCCACCAGTGTTTTCCATCAGTGGAAACTGGGATCTCCCAGTTGGACCACTTACACGCCAAGTGAATGCAAACGCAGGCAATCACCGTGGGCTTGTACTGGAGGCAGAAGGTAGTGAGGTGTAGACTGCGTCGTGTGCGAGGGTATTTGGAAGTGATTTGTGTGTAATGTGTGCAAGAGAGAGTGAAATGGATTTTTTTGAGGGGAGACAGTAGGTATGCGAGTGAGTGGATTCCGGGCAGGTGGAGTCACCATTGGTCCAACATTTGGAGAGAGAGAGAGAGAGAGAGAGAGAGAGAGAGAGAGAGAGAGAGAGAGAAAACAAAAAAAGACAAGGAACAGACAGATTTAATTTACTGCACATGCCGATTGCAAATGACTAGCTATTAGGTTTCTCTTGATGCATTTAAGTAACACAAAACCTCACAATACAGGTGACAACTTTCATAACTTTGAATTCAAATGCAAGGACACAATTGCAAACTTGCTTTAAGTACATATCAAATAGCACTATGTGACAATGATTTATTTTCCATAGCCCTTTGGGTTTTTTTTAAAACAGTGAATTAAGTGGGAGGCCACATGTAATAGAGAAGTGTAGTCTGTCCATTGTGAATAACTGAGACCTGATTTGGCACTACAACACAGTTAAAAGGAATGAATGTGGCCATCTAAGTACATAAGGCTTTGATGGACACACAAAGCTGAAAGATTTTGTAAAATCACCACTCAGGGCTTTGGTTCTTTGCTAATGGAAAAAGGTTCATCAATGACTAAATTCACTGTAAATGAATAAATGAGTTTTAAAGGACGAATCATGGCTGCTCACAAGTTCACAACTATTCAGACAATTATTAACCCATGACTAGATTTTGTCTTTAAAATACATTTAAGAAAAACTTCAGTAAAGAAACCTAGTCCATGATGTAACTAGTTTCAATTTCACTTTAGAAAAAAGCCCTGCCTCAGCATGAAGCTGAATATTAAAAAAAGAAGCCAGCTATTACATTGCATCACTGCGTTTAAAAACATATTCAGGAAGAGCTGGACGATAGCCTTTTACCGTAAGCAAGTACAATGTCTGGAGTCTGACGGGTCAGATTACAGAAGCCTGATGTAAAACAAATCGCTTGGATGACAACATAAATCTAAAAATGTCTTTGAATTATTTCGGACTATTCCTGACTTTTTTTGAATAAAGGCGTAATCAGGTGAAAGAGTTATTTTTGTGAACTGTCACTGGCCATTGTTCTCCATCTAAACAAGTGCCAGCCCACAGAAATATTTCACTGTTCACAGCCATCACCCAGACATTGTCAACTGATTTGAAAAAGTGGAAAAATTTGAATTACAACACATCAATTCCTTTCCAACATTTTGTTCCATAGACAAACCCTTTAAGGACCCAGTTGTTTATACTGAAAGACATGTCAGGAAAATAATTTTGTCCTTTGAGGCTGAATCAATTTCTCTCCAAATGTATTTTTTGATCACTTTGAGAAATATCCAAATAGTATGTATTACACATTCTGCAAATCCTTAACGGGTCAGGAAAAAGTTTTTCTGGTCACATCTTTGGAAAGAGCTTAAAATATGAAAGAAGAGCTAGAAAAATGTTTGCATTTTAAGGCAGGTAAGTTTTACAAAAGGTGGAAAAATATTTGAACAAATGGATATGAAAATAAATTTAAAAGTGAATTTGCGGTACTTACCGGAAAGACCTCTACGAGAAATGTTTACATCTGTGAAATCTTTAGCTGCTATTCAGGCTACCAAAGTGTCTTTCTTTTAGAATTATGCACTTTTTCGCAACCGAACAAACATGTGGGTTTCAAGCGCACCACTACACTTCACATCTTGCATTCAACCCATCGGTGCCAACACGTGGACCCTTGTACAATACACCGCACTGCGACTGGGGCCGGTAATGCTACGAGCCAACCTGTACCGCTCCCTGTGAACGAGGGAGGGTTTCGGAGGGGAGAAGGCAAGCATCCCAACAACCACCAGCGCAAGTAGGGCCCGTTGGACACTGAAAGGGCACCCTGCATTACAGGAAGCTATGGTGTGCAGTCAAAGTGCAACAAAGGAGGGGCAGGATAACAACCTGTTGGTAGCCATGAAATAGGAAGTCTGTGCCAGATCCTTGCTTGCTGTGGGAGACAGGAAGAGAGACAAAACATAAAAAGAAGAGGATTACTTTTTCTGAAAGGCCAATGCATCTTTCATCAGAAGTCAGGAACTGCACTTTTATCCTTTGTCGATTTTCAATGCACTGTTTAAGACAAGGTCAAGAATGAAAGCAACTCTTGGCAAAAAAAAGTTGCTTCAATTTGAAACTTTTAGCAAGAATGCCTTATCCAACAATTGCACTGTAATTGCACATGTGTTTTTTATATACATTTTTTGCAATATCATATATCTGTTATAGCAGTTTAACATAGCTAATTACATGACAGAGAGAGCATTAGTGTTTTATTACGGTTTATGCAATTAACATCACAATTACAATATCCATCACACATCACTATTTGTTCCATTAAAGTGGCTAAGCTGTAAACGAACGTCATTTTAACGAACTACAATTCAGAGCCGATGAATGCAGTTTATGTGCTACATCATCAAAAGAGAAAGGTGTGTTGTGGTCACTAAACTAGGAAATGAGCAACGTTTTCACCCCCCTCTCCACCCATATTTGAGGTGGGACAAACATGAGCAGAGGGCACAAAGAGCAAAGAAGGAAGCCTCTACCTCGCACTAGCTGGGAACATTTCACCACATCAGTGTGTGGGTGATCAATAGTAATTTCAAAGCCTGGAACAAAATACATGACAGGTGAGTTCAACACAGACACAGTTGGTAGGTGACATGTCATTTTAAGATTATGCAAACAAATGTGGTGCTACATTTCAGGCTATGATTTAGGAGTTGAGTAGATGTCTTGTGCATATTTAATGTATAAATTGATGGTAAAATCATCTGTAGTCATCAAATCGGCCCTGAGCATCTTCACTTGGATATTCTTTGGACTTGAATGTAATACATAAGCGAGCACAAATTGAATGGGGATACAATTTGTCAAACAATTATCATCAAAAAACATTTAAAGCCTTATTGTTTCCATGATTTATGACTAATGGGTGAGAATGACATGTCACCTTTACATGATGTATTGAAAGAAATTACATGACAAGATACCCGTACAGCAGCTGATAAAAACTTTTCAATCAACAAGCTGTGATGAGTATATTCAACAGACAATAGTTCTATTCTCTCACTGATAATTACAAGTAAAAGATAATGATTATAAGCAAAAGGCTATCTCTCTCTCTAAAGCCATCCACTCCAGTCACCACTACTTACCCAGGGTCTGCAGCACTATGGATTCAAGTATCACCAGCTCTTGAGCTTGCTGGAGGTATGCCTGAAGTTTGATAGACAGTCATTACAACACAATTGTAATGAGTCTATTAATCTATACCCCTACCAACTGATATTTAAAGGCCAAAAACGCCTATCAAAGAAGCTCATTTTTACCAATTATGAAGGCTTTGTTCGGTGTGGTGTTTGACACACAACAACGGCAGGCCAGGTCAAATAAATTAAGGCCCTTTGATGTGTACAAGGGAATTTGGCCCCAACCACATAAACATAGGGGAACTGTGACCATTGAGAGAACTGGAAAGTCAGGTATAAATGGAACAAAACATGTTCGACCACACAATACGAAGAGCCTCATGAACTTACATTGCTTTTGGTGTCTAGTGGCGGCTCTTGGGGATTCAGGCAAGCATGTGCTACTTTGATCACATGTTCCAGTTTCCGAGGTTGTTCCTCCACTTTTGCGGCCAAGAACAAGGTTGTTGGAGATATTATCTGTTCAAAAGCACAATGACAATTACATGCATACCCATACTAACTTACTAAGTGTAATTTCTGTAGCAGGTTAGCCTACATGCAAAAGTATGTTTCAGGTCAATAGCAGTGTTGTGTTTCTGAATACTTACATTCCTGTGGAATTTGGTGAAAGAATGTTGCATATAAAATCTATGCATGTAAACAATGGCGGTATTTATTGTTAATTGCGAGCTGGATGGGAGGTCAAGGGAAATATAACATTTGATTTAGTATTTACAGTATATTAGAGTGCCAATGACATACAAGCAATACACAATGCATTGAGCTAGGGATGCACACTGGGCAATATGGTAGCCATAGACAAAGGTTTAAAGTTATTTTGGTGAAAGCAAACCAGAAGAAAGAAAGTCAAAAGTTCAGCCAATGACACTAAATGGTAAGCTAAGTGAATCATGTTGGCTGTGTTAGCATTTTGCTTTGATCTGAATAGAACTAAGAACATGCGTATTAACAACTTTGAGTATAACAATGAGGAATGCTTTTACTTGATAAACCATGCTCTATTCGGCCCCGGACAAAATAAATTGCACCTTAATAGACAAATGGCTAGCAGCAGCTGCAAACGCAACTCGCGGCCCTTTTGGCGTGCAGCGTAAGCTACCTACTAGCATGCTACATTAGCCTACAGGGAAACACAGACCTATTTAGTGTTCAGATACATATGCTCGTGGTGAAACAACATTCAAACCTAAAATCTAATAAACATGTACAATGAAAAGTCCGGAATTCTGCTATCTAACCTCAGCGCAAAGTGTGAAAGTAGCTGGCGCAGAAAGGGCCCAGTCCACGATAAGCGCCATGTCTACTTCAAATCTGGTCGAGGGATAAGTTTGTTTACAAAGGATACACGTTGAGTCGTTGACCCATATCTTGAACCAGATTCGCAGCTTGTTGTCGATAGGAAAGTTCCCGGTCTGGTTCTACTCCACATCGGCGGGACGGCGTGCTTTCGAGCTGCTCCCGGGTGAAAAACCATTTCGACGAAGATCCCCGGCACGCCGCCATTGCTCTCCAACATTCACTTGGGCATCGAGAAAGCGGACGTGACGTCGTGTCGCACCGGAAAACACGACTTCTTCGATGGTGACAAGCAGCGATTGGGTGATGTGTTGTGTTGCATAAATCACATTTGTAAAATAATTTAATAAAGCCTGTTACCGCTTTACAAGAGATACCAAATATTAATTGAACTTAAAAACGTGATATTAATTTAAAAAGTTTTAAAACAAAAATAGGTTTTGTTAAGGGAATTAAATCACTATAGCCTACAATATTGAATAGCTGTTCACTACATCCCAAAAAATTATAGCCGAGTAATAATAGCTTTCTGTAACTCTGTCTAGACTTAGATGCACTGTAACTTTTACGCTTATAATATAACATTTTTTAATATTTTTTATTTATTTATTATTTTACCACTGCCGAGAAAAACGAGGACAAAACAGGTTGACAGGGGCCGAATCACCCCACACACACACACACACACACACACACACACACACACACATACATCTGCCTTCATACGTGCTTTGTGCCTGTGACTCAACAACACTGAAGACTCGTTATTGTTCTAATGTCGAAAAAACCCAGCAGTCAAGACAGGAGAGGGAAGCTGAAGTCCCGAGAGGCCGATATTTTTTGCAAAAATTCAAATTATGATTCTTATCCAACTAGACAGGCAAACTACCTACATGTTCTGCATTGTCACACCACCAGGGGGCAGTATTATATTACACACAGATGTGTTTCAATTTACATCTCTTTAATCAGCTCACCTTCCCTGTGTGTCTATAAAAGAAGTTTAATAGATTTATCAAGTGCTCACTCGGTTAATTAGGAATTAGATTCTAGGCTTCTGCAGCATATATGGTGACCAGGTCTCCCGCTTTGTGCAGGACTGCACAGCATTTTCATCACTTGTCCCCCGCCCTGCAAATTGAGACGATGTCCCACATTGGATTGGCTCTAGTATTCCTAAGTGACAGTCGCCTTTCTAAAACATAGCTTTTTATCCAATGGCTGTGTAAGAAGCAAGAGAAGGCAATCACCATGGCCTGAATCAGACGTCAATCAATCAGCACACACGGGGACGGGGGTCGACAGATTGCCAACTTGTCACCTTCCTCATTGCCCCACTGCCACAAAACAAAGACCCAAGCTACCAGGATGCTCTTTTTAACCTTTTTTTTTTAGGTGTCCTTGGGTCTAAATGGGTTAAGGAGTAATTAGTAATAATAATAATAATTTGCTCGGCTTATCACTTGTGCCCAAGCCCGTTTAGAGAGGACATGGATGAGTTCGGAGGGGATGCACTCCGGTCCCTGCAGTGTGTCTGAAATCTTAAATTAATCTGGAAAGATGATTGTCTAACTCACTGGCTGTATGTCAATGAAGGCCTTGCGAATCTCCAGGCTGCTGGAACGGAAAACTTTTCTCCCGACTTTGTAAGGCGCAGTTGGGAGCAACACTGGCAGCATCTGTAGCACAATGTCACCTTGTTTGTCAGTAAAATTCAAATATATGTCAAATGTCTTTCAAATGCAACAGAGAACATATTAGTAACCAACTTAAACTCATAACTTTATGGAGGGTCGCTTTAAGAAAATGTGTTGCCAGTGTATCCAATAGAGATACATTCAATTACAATTGGCCAAATAAAGTTTGGGCCAGAAAGCTCTAGAATGCTTCAACTCAAAAACGAGCGCATAAAGAATCAAAAAACAATTGCTAAAATGTGAATACCTGCTGAGATCATACCTGCTGGGTGCAATATAGAGAATTCCTGAGATATCTAAGTACAGGTAAAGACAAAGATGCAAAAAGTGTGAGACACAAACAGCAATCAATTGAGTCAAACTTATTCTTTGAGATGTAAACTCACCATGCCTGGAGTGTCTGCTAAAGGCGCAAACTCTGACATTATCGTTTGGATTGGCTTCATCCCATTTGCTTGGATCCACTGCGCCCTATGGATGGCGGTCTCCCGTATGAGTTGGCCAACCTTGCATTGTGGCCAGATGTTGTTTCAGCCACTCACTCAATTCAATGGCCCGCTCTGCAGTCATAGTTGGTTCTGTAATGAACAGAAACATTAATCAATTCTAACAAGCAGTGATAGATTAAGACAAATCCACATTTAATGAGTAGAGTTTAAGTATGAAGAGTTTGGTTTGACAGTGTATCCAACCCTACTCAAACCAGGTGCAACAAATAACATGTCCACAAAGAATAGAACAATTCTGGTACACTATATTTAGCATGCTAGCTTAGTAGAAATGGTCATAGCCGAATCAAAGACTGTTTATCGACCCCAGTATGCAGAAAAATATAATAAGGCTAAGTTACAACATTTCAGAAAAGGCGAAAATAGCACATTTATAACTTACTTCATGCAAATATTAAGTGGGCATCTTTGTAAAGGAGAGACTCAGGTAGGCTAGCCATTGCATTCAGATAACTTGAGGTGAGATATCACTTTTGAAAATGTTCAGTTTTTCCCTCGCTAAAACAACCTTGACTTTAGAGCGTTATTAACCCCTCTTCCCGACATGATAGCATGTCATGTTTGGTACCAATGGATGCAGTAGATCATGTAGTTTCATTAGATTCTCAGCTGTACCCACACCCCCTGTCATCCCCCTCACCCTCCCCTGGCCCATACATAGCGCCAGTTGGACACTGGGAGTATCTGAGAGGGGAGGGGGTCAAAAAGGGTTGTGTGGGGGAGTTGAAGAAAGTGTAGAAAGCTTAGCTTCACTTTTGCCAAACATGTTGTAGAGATCAGGAGTCATAGTGTCAGGTGTGAAGGTTGCTATGATCTTTACTTATTACATGGTTGCCATGTCCAAAGAAGCATTTAGTTAATTAAGTATTACTCAGGGTTGTCTGACTAAATGGATGCCACTAATATTAAATGGTTAATAAATGAATGGCTAATGGCCATCTGAAGCTGGTTGGGTTGGTTTTTGATGAAGAGAATGATGCATGTTCAACAACAACAGCTTATAATCGTATCATGAACTAGCTGAAGACTCGAAAACAAAGAGGAAGAATCTACAGGGATTAATCTAAAAACACTGTTATCATAACAAATAAAGGTTTTTAACACTCTGTGAAATCAGCCATGTATAGGTGCACTGATGAATTAATATGCTGCTAAAGAAATAAATAAAAAAACAAAGGAGACCAGTAAGCAGCTGAGGGGGGAGGGGAAGGAAGGGGTGTTACTAATACACAAACAATTTAAAGTACCAGAAAAAGACTAAGTGAGTCCTAATACATGTATGAATACAGAAGGATTCATACATGTATATAGGACAAGTGGTCCAACATGCTTGTTGGGCCTGTGCAGTGGAGGAATAATCTCATCAACTGAGCTGCCAAAAGAGCAACCAAACAGAAATACTGTGGAGTGCAATGGCTGGATAAACTAGAGGGTTAAAGTCCAGGACACATTCTTTAAAAATATAAAATGTCCTTTTTGTGAACATACTGCATGCAAATGACATACTTTATAAGGGCAGCTGTAGCATGTTTCACAGTAAATATAAAGAGTGCAAGATCTGTGACACACAGACAGACTCCGCAGGTCAAAGCCGTGTAAGCAAGCAGCTTGTCACTAGTACACCTGAAGCATTAAAGAAATTTACCTTGAAAAATCTGACATGGAGTCGTTGTGGTCAAAGAAATGTGGAACACGTTTTATTTTGAAATACAAAATCTCAGGATGCAAAATGTTAAATATTTGCTCATAGCTAATGCTAACAATTTCAAATCATTTTGGCTGATGCTGCTGATACTGATAAATGCTATATTTTTGCACCTAATTGCAGAGCCCATAAAGTGTCTGTTGTGTTAGAATCAATGAATGTATTACGCATTACTTACTTTTGTACATCTTGTGTTATGATGATGGGCAACAGGCAGATGCAGACATCAAATACAATGCTTTAAAAGCTGACTAACCACAAGCAAAATAAGACAAAATATTTCAAAACGTGAACATTGCAACATTTTAAGAGTGCAAAGTGCAACTCTCCAGTTTGTGAACTGAATAGCATGAGATCATCTTTCATAATAGCCAACAACTTGTGTCTTTTGAGCATCATTTTGTTTGCCTGTCATAATCAGCCCAGTTTAGGTTGATGCCAATGTTTAATCTTGAAATCTTTAAAGGCCGAAACTGAAGACCTGCATTTCAAATACCATGAGTTTAAATATTGTCTGTATTGTAATCCAATGAGTATAAAGATTTTCAACAACTTACACTCAAAGAATGGTTTGTAATTATGAGGGGCTGATTCACAGATGAATCCACTCATCACTGACACTGACTACGTTTACATGTGCACAATTTCTTCAATCTGATTGAAATCATTCCGATTGGGGATTCCAGTTTCCCTGTTTACATGGACGCTAAATAAAATGATCAGATTATGCTGTGCATGTTCATGCATCGGCATTAAATCAGAAAAAAACCATTGTGACATGCGCAGACTGGTCCCACCTGTCTTATCTGCCGGAAACATCAGAAGAAGAAGCTGACATTTCAGCCTGTGTTTGTAAACAATCATCACTAATGACCTGTAAAAACTTGAAACGACTCTGCTTTGTTTGACACCCTGAAAATGGGAGATTTATTTCCTCATAGTTTAAAAAGAATGTAAACTTTGTAATATACACACCTTTCAGACATTTGAACCATTTCTAGCAGCATTGTTTGACTTTTTAACTTGCTTTAGTTCATGTTCTAAAAGTGATCTTATTGGTTATTGAATGAAACATTCTACTGGCATTAATGATAAACTGTAAACATACAATAAATGTGAATGAGATGCTGCCACTTGTCACATGACTTTGAAAAGAGGCTGTATTAGTTCTTCTCAGTTCTGAGTTCACTTTTATTCACTGCATTATCATTTGTCTCACCTGATGTTAAAAATTTAGTTTTTTTTAGGCAGACGTAGCGGAATCAATGTTAATGCTAGTGCAACAACATTGATATCATATGAATGAACAGTTTACAATGAATCTGTTGACAGAGATGTTACTGTAGCTCGCTGGGAAAGACGCTAACTATCGCTCCAAAGTGGACTCTTTTTTTACCTCGATGTAATATTTTTTATAAAATAAGGTCGTATGCAATCGTATCTATGAAAGAGATTAATAAGATACATTTATACATAAAACACAAATATGACCCAAACGAGACAGGTGGGAGAGAGTATTCCTCATAGAGGTCCCCGATCAAGAGTGGAGACTTTCAAATGGCACGGCAATCATTCATGAAGTTCTGCGCTCTGATCATAGACTATAAACATTAGGCTCTGATGGAGAGGTATATGGAAACACGTCACTTTACTGGGGCAGACATGCGCAGTCAGGACCATTTTATCCCAGTTAGGCAGACACAATCAGATCGAGCATGTACATGGATCCTGATCCGAACAACGATCGGCATAAACCACCCCTCTCGATCGGAATGACATTTCTTTCCGAATGAGCCTGATCGGATCAGTCTGTTCTGAGCATTTTTATTCTGATCAGGCTTTTCATTCCGATTATTTGTGTCCATGTAAACGCAGCCAGTGAGACATGCATGTTGTGTTTCTCTACATGTGGTTACCACCACAGGTGCATCCATTCACTGATGAAGGCCCTGCTGATGTAACGATCAGCATGTGAAGAAGCTGCTGCACGTGATGGGCATGTGATTTCAAACATCTTGTAGGCTATATACTTTTAGAGAGCGTCTTACAAATTATCACACAGATGCTAATTTCAAAGTGTTCATACTTACACAATGTCTAACTAGATTTCATGTTTGACTTTTTTTCTCAATTTTTTTTAGATTAACCAATCACAGCTTCTGAAAAAAAGTGTCATATCAGCAACGGGGTCAACCACACCTCCTCACTAAGATAAAAGTTTCTGTCTCTTGCTCAGAGTTGCTCTGAACATGTTCCTAAATCACTCTTAAGCAAAGACTCCTTGCTAGACATTTTTAAGCTAAGTTAGGAGCTCTCTGAGAGGATTCTCAGAATGTTTGTGAATACGGGCCCAGGATTTTTGGGAGACACCTAGGGGCTAATTTTTTTCTTAAAGGTCCATAGAGGTCAAATCAATCATCAAAACATCTTAGCCAGAGAATGGTCACAGAATTGAGGTTTTGGACCCAACTATTATTAATGTCAAAGCGAGCTAAAGTCTTCAGTGAAGAGAACGTTTTTAATGTCTTTCAAAAATAGGGGGGGGTTGATGGACTAGCGGTTATGTCGCGGCCCATGTAAGGAGGCTGTGTTCCTCCAAGTGCCCGGCTGGGGCTCAAGTCCGACCTGTGGCTCCTTTCCCGCATGTCATTCCCATCTCCCTCTCAAATGAATGTCCTACTCTATCCACTGTCCTATCAAAAAAAAGGCATAAAAGCCCCACAATACGTTTTTTAAAGTTGTCTTCAATTTCTCGTAGGGATGTCAGCGAGCGTTGTGAAGCCACCTGGATGAAGGTGAAACAGCCAACATGGCCGACGACGTCTGAGAAGATTCAGAGCAGAGAGAAAATCTCCATCCAGCTGATTGTCACTTTATCTGGTCAAATGAAATAAAATCAATAAATAAATGTATTAAATTGATCAAACTGTCTCATGACTTTATCTGAGCTTGTCGTTGCTTTTTTACCAGTAATGGATTCAATGTAAAATGTGTCACTTTGACAGTAAAAAAACACAGAGATTTATCAGCAGGTAGTTACTTTAATAAATAATAATAATAGTTACTTTACATCCATAAAAAGACGACTAGAAGCTGCTTGATATAATATTCTTACCAAAGTACGAGTGGTGAGCGACAGCTGTGTGAAAATGGTCTTCTTGTATCATAAAAATGGTTTATATATCCGGATTCTTCTCCGTCCTCGTCCTCTTCCGGTTTCCCCTTTTTGGAATGACGATCACAGACTACCGCCGCCAAGTGCAACTTTTTGGCCAAGACAAAGTCGTCGTGAGGCGACGTCACAGTCGGCCTTCGTTGCAACTGATAATCGATAATCGGGCCAATTTCAGGTCTGATTACTCCTTCCAGACAATCGCAGGTCGTGTTTTTTGTCTCTGTCAATTAAGTCTTGATGAAGACTCAGTTGAGTTAAAATAACTAAGCTCAGCCGTCATCACGTCTTTGCACATTCAAGTTGATTCTGCGACGGCGTGATATTGGTTTCCCAGTCTGTTAATTCACATTGTGTTTTGGCATTGCAGAAGCACGGCACAGAGTGAGCTCCACATAAACACACAGACATGTACACACACACAGCGCTGCGCTCCCTCACTGGCTCCACATATACCGTCTCGCCTCTGTAACGCCTCTGTTACTACCACGTAAGTAACTTTGTTCTCATTTTCTCTTGTTTCTTTTCAGATGACCACCTAAGGTAAAGAGAGCCTTAAGCAGCTGATGCCAATAATAAAAGCTAGGACTCCCCCAAACCCCTATCAGCTACCCCACAAACACAAGTTCCTGAAGGTCATGGGTTGCTTCGGGAACAGAGACACGGGCAATCTTGTAGCTATAAAGACCCCCTTATCCCCTGACAAATGCTTCATAGAGGAGGTAAGACATTTGGTAGATTTTGAAGTTCACAACATAAAATAGAGATTTGACAGTTTTATAGCTGGTGCATCATATTTAATAAGTTAGATTTAGTGATCACAAGGGCAAACAAATGTTACCTTATACACCTGGACTTTGCTTATAAAGCCCTTTTCTAGTCTTCTGACCACTCAAAGCACAATGTCCCCGACAGAAATAAAGAATAACTTTCATACCCATTCACATGCCCATGTTGCAAATTCATATTTATTTTTCCTGACTTTTACACAAAGATTATAACTTTGGTGAACATCTTGTCGTTTTTCTCCAGGTGGCCATGCTTAAAAGGTTGATGAGGCTAAAACTTGATGAGCACAGCATCGTCAAGTTCCATGAATGTTTTAGTGTAAAGCAAGGTGAGGCGCTGGTCTTTGAAAGTCTCAAAGTGACCTTATATGACTATATGAAACAGAACTCCAGACCTATGACGTTAACTAAGACAAGGTCTATAATCAAACAGGTGTGAATTCAGCAGCTTCAGATAGAAAGCACAAGTAACCGTCTGTTAAACCTTGATACAGTATCTAACGTGTTTGTGTTGTTCTTGTAGATGGCCACAGCTCTTCAAGCACTGAAGGACAGCGGGGTGATTCACACTGACATCAAACCAGACAATGTAATGTTAGTGGACCACAAACTTCCCTTAAGAGTTAAACTTATAGACTTTGGCTTGGCCATAGATAAATCTACAGCCATGCAGGGCATGGTGCTACAAACAGATGACTTTAGGTAAGATCCAAGATCATGCTGATTATGGGCCAGCATACTTTTTCATTTGTTCCCAATGAGGAAAAATCCATTGTTTGCCAAATTCATGTTTTTATTTTCACTCCTTGGAATATGACAGTGTTACTGATTCTATCAAACGCTTTTCTTTAACACTCAGGGCTCCCGAGATAATTTTGGGCCTGCCATTTTCCGAGGCCATCGACATGTGGTCATTGGGCTGCATGTTATTTACCATGGTCTTATGTGACTACCTGTTTAAGGAATGTTTTATGTTTTATCTCCAGCTGCAGATTATGATTGAACTCCTGGGTCAGCCTCCAGACGAGCTTCTGAACCAAGCAAGGTGGACACATGCCTTTTTTATTAAGACAAAGTCCAACAGCTGGAGGATCAAGGTACCACAAGTTGTTTCTTTTTTTTTTTCTTTAGACTCATGTTGTACTTTAAGGTGTGCATAAAAATTATGTTTATGGACTGCTGTTGGTTAGTTAGATTAAGGAAGAGAAACATTCATATGAACACACTGAACCTCCTTTCAGACGCATGAGGAGTACTGGAAAGGCAACCCTCCACAAGCCCCCGAGAGACAAGAGTTTTCATCTCTGGATGATCTCAAAAAGGTAAAGTGGGAAGCTTCTTGCACTGTCACTGTCAGTTTTCTGTCTTTATGGATGACCAGGATGATGGCTTGACTGATGGTGGACTTGATCCTTGTTTTTCACAACTAGAGTTCAATGGATTACAAAGACGAGGCTGCAGAATACGAGCAGTGCATCGAGTTAATGAAGGCCATGCTGACGATGGATCAGAACAAGAGGATCACTCCCGATGAAGTCCTCCAGCACCCCTTCATCACCCAGTAAGTACTTTAACTTTTTAAAGTAGATTTTGTTTCTAACTGATGGGTGCAGTACAGGCAAAATGTTTTTAAACATCTCAGTACTTCTATTATCTATTTATTATTTAAGATTTGGCCTAAGGCCTGCCTCAGCTCCACCTCTTTGTTTTTAAATTGATTAGAAGTTTGGGGGAGACAGTAGGCGTTTATAGACCGCAGGAACTTTTTCATAGATCTCTGAACTATTGGGACCCTCCCCCTTTTTTATTGAATCAAGAAACTATGAACCCCTTTAGTTCCTAGAACCCGGTTTAGAGAACCCTTTTTTGCTCCTGCTTTAGAGTCGGTACTCTCCCAGCACCATGACGGTGGGAATGCAGACAGAAAAAAAAAGTCCCTATGGTGTGTAGTTCTCAGAGAACCCCCTAGTGGATAGTTCCTCTACAAAAAGTCCCCAGAACTGACAGTTAATGTTTGAACACAACAGGAAGAAGAAGAGCATCGATCCTCCAACAGACCAGCACAGCCCACCTCCCACAGTCCTTCCATCGGTTGTGATACTGGACAAACAAACCACAAGCTTCAAGTTTTACAGCAAGTTATCTGAACGTAAATCAAGTAAATCAACCTCTTTGATAAAGGTAAGTTCCTCTTTATCTCTCCTTGATGGAGCTCGATTTCTGAGCTCTTTGTTTATTCCAAACTGGAGTTGGACAGAGAGAAGAAATGTACAATATTAAAATTTACAGATTTAAGACAAACAGGTTTTTTTTCACAATGATGATGGTGATGAAACAGGATTGTAAGTAACTTTGTTCTCATTTTCTTTTTGTTTCTTTTCAGATGACCACCAAAGGTAAAGAGAGCCTTAAGCAGCTGATGCCAATAATAAAAGCTAGGACTCCCCCAAACCACTATCAGCTACCCCACAAATACAAGTTCCTGAAGGTCATGGGTTGCTTCGGGAAAGTGTTGCGGTGTTTGGACAGAGACACGGGCAATCTTGTAGCTATAAAGACCCCCTTATCCCCTGACAAATGCTTCATAGAGGAGGTAAGACATTTGGTAGATTTTGAAGTTCACAACATAAAATAGAGATTTGACAGTTTTATAGCTGGTGCATCATATTTAATAAGTTAGATTTAGTGATCACAAGGGCAAACAAATGTTACCTTATACACCTGGACTTTGCTTATAAAGCCCTTTTCTAGTCTTCTGACCACTCAAAGCACAATGTCCCCAGCAGAAATAAAGAATAACTTTCATACCCATTCACATGCCCATGTTGCAAATTCATATTTATTTTTCCTGACTTTTACACAAAGATTATAACTTTGGTGAACATCTTGTTGTTTTTCTCCAGGTGGCCATGCTTAAAAGGTTGATGAGGCTAAAACTTGATGAGCGCAGCATCGTCAAGTTCCATGAATGTTTTAGTGTAAAGTAAGGCGAGGCGCTGGTCTTTGAAAGTCTCAAAGTGACCTTATATGACTATATGAAACAGAACTCCAGACCTATGACGTTAACTAAGACGAGGTCTATAATCAAACAGGTGTGAATTCAGCAGCTTCAGATAGAAAGCACAAGTAACCGTCTGTTAAACCTTGATACAGTATCTAACATGTTTGTATTGTTCTTGTAGATGGCCACAGCTCTTCAAGCACTGAAGGACAGCGGGGTGATTCACACTGACATCAAACCAGACAATGTAATGTTAGTGGACCACAAATTTCCCTTAAGAGTTAAACTTATAGACTTTGGCTTGGCCATAGATAAATCTACAGCCATGCAGGGCATGGTGCTACAAACAGATGACTTTAGGTAAGATCCAAGATCATGCTGATTATGGGCCAGCATACTTTTTCATTTGTTCCCAATGAGGAAAAATCCATTGTTTGCCAAATTCATGTTTTTATTTTCACTCCTTGGAATATGACAGTGTTACTGATTCTATCAAACGCTTTTCTTCAACACTCAGGGCTCCCGAGATAATTTTGGGCCTGCCATTTTCCGAGGCCATCGACATGTGGTCATTGGGCTGCATGTTATTTACCATGGTCTTATGTGACTACCTGTTTAAGGAACAAGAATATGACACAGCAAGTAATTTACCAAAGCTTGACTCTTTTAGCTAACAGATCAACTAATGACGCTTGTTAAGGTCTAGTTTAGTAGTTTTTTTCCCTAAACGTTTGTTAAAGGAGAACTTCACAAATACATCCTCCTGAACCCTGGGTTTAGCTTGTAGCTAACGTCAATGCAATCACACACGGCAGTTGATCAAATCTAAAACTAAAGGATTCACCTAACATGTAGGACAGAGGGACATAATGTGCTTTTAGTGGTGCAGAGAACTTCATATGTTAGCCATGGTGGGAGTTATTAGCATTAGCATGTAGACAAGAAGAGAAGTGTTCTTGTTGTTGACGTGTTGATATGTTTTATCTCCAGCTGCAGATTATGATTGAACTCCTGGGTCAGCCTCCAGACGAGCTTCTGAACCAAGCAAGGTGGACACATGCCTTTTTTATTAAGACAAAGTCCAACAGCTGGAGGATCAAGGTACCACAAGTTGTTTCTTTTTTTTTTTCTTTAGACTCATGTGATACTTTAAGGTGTGCATAAAAAGTATGTTTATGGACTGCTGTTGGTTAGTTAGATTAAGGAAGAGAAACATTCATATGAACACACTGAACCTCCTTTCAGACGCGTGAGGAGTACTGGAAAGGCAACCCTCCACAAGCCCCCGAGAGACACAAGTTTTCATCTCTGGATGATCTCAAAAAGGTAAAGTGGGAAGCTTCTTGCACTGTCACTGTCAGTTTTCTGTCTTTATGGATGACCAGGATGATGGCATGACTGATGGTGGACTTGATCCTTGTTTTTCATAACTAGAGTTCAATGGGTTACAAAGACGAGGCTGCAGAATACGAGCAGTGCATCGAGTTAATGAAGGCCATGCTGACGATGGATCAGAACAAGAGGATCACTCCCGATGAAGTCCTCCAGCACCCCTTCATCACCCAGTAAGTACTTTAACTGTGTCTGTGTTTTCAGAACATCACGAAATTCACAAAGTATTCGTTCTTTGTGTTCACCGCCATCTTCATCGCTGAGCTCCTGCTAAAGCTTGTGGCATTTGGTGCTCTGAGGTTCTTTAAAGACAGGTTAGATGCTTAATTAATGAAATAAAGTGCATGTTGGATATTGTACCTCCTAAAGTGTAACCCTTTTGCATGTTTGTGTTTAGTTGGAATCTTCTAGATGTCTGGATTGTCTTGGGATCCATCTCAAGCATCATTTTAAATGAGATGGAAATAACAGCCACATTTTCATTCAATCCCAACATCTTGAGGATCTGCGGGGTGCTCCGACTGGCACAAGGTGCAGTATATACACACTTCAAAGCCTTACCATGAGATAGTTAGCAGAGGGATTTTTAATTCTGAATATTTACATGTTTTCTTTAAAAATGACTCAAGGGAGGGACATCAATCAATCAATCAATCAATGATTATTTGTATAGCGCCAATTTATAACACGCGTTATCTTGAGACGCTTTAAAAAAGGCATATGGGATAATATGCAGGAAGCATTTCTCCTTTGTATTCCTCTAGTTCCTATTGTCCACACTTCCTTGCCATGTCATGAATATATCTGTGTGCATATAATGTATGCATGTTATTCATAACTACTGCTGTGCCTTTTTAGTGCTGAAGGCAAGACAGATCAGAGTTCTGCTAAAAACCATCAGCAATACTCTGTCACAGGTACACACACACACACACACAGTTGGATTTATTTAGGTGTATTTTTCTTCTCATTTTAAACTTGTATTGAGCTAAAGGGGTTTTATTTGTCACTGTTCTGACCCTGTAGTATATCTGTCATTGGCTAGTTTTTGCAAATTAAGACCTGACAACAGTTCAAGTGTTTAAAAGAGTAATTATTACAAATGCAGGCTGTCTTTAACTTCTGCCCGTGTAAAATAAATAAAAAATCCTAATGCTTGAGGTACATAAGGTCCATGGTGTCTGATTGAGGATTTACAGGATCTACACTGAAGTGTTTTTTATTCAAGAAATCTAACCTGCATTTGGATTCCAGGTTGGAATCCTCTTTCTGCTGTTCATATTCATCTTTTACATCTACGCTGCGCTAGGAGTGGAGCTGTTTGGAAAGCTGGGTAAGGCACATTTACACATCAGCTTACTGCAAGGCAATTTCAATACTAAGAAGAGTGATTTTCAGTGTGACTTTAAATGGGACAACTACTATTGCCATGTCCCCCCCCCAAAAAAAAAAAAAAATCATTTTTGTGCTGAACTTAAAGCTGATATAGTCTGAACATTTCATTTTGGGGGAGGAATAATCTGCTAACTCAAACACCTCTCTGAAGAATTTCTTAAACCAGCACATTGAGTGTGTAGAAAATTGATTGTCTGTTCGTCTGTGTTTGTGTTTTTTGTCAGAATGCACTGATGATTATCCGTGCCAGGCAGTACATAAAAGCAGCTTCAAGCACTTTGGCAAAGCCCTCCTGACGCTCTACCAGGTGACCACAGGAGATAATTGGAGCGCGATCCTCATGGATGGATGCTTGTTTACTTCATCAGCTTTATGATCGTGAGCGTCATGTTAATAAATCTGTTATTTTGTTTCTCATACAAAAGGAACTATCATCTTATGTCTCTTCTCTTTTTCTCTCAGCCAGTTAGAAACCACAACCATTGGATGCTTCTGTACTTCATGAGCGTCTTGCTTCATGACATGTTCATCGGCGTGATGGTGGACACTTTCCACCTATGTCAGAAGAGGCAAAAAGCGAGGCAAAACAGGAAGGAGGAGCAGACCATTTAAGAAGTAACAAAGCTTAGTGATAGCTCTCTGTTGGGTTGTAATTTGGAGAGGGTAATTAGATACATTGTTAATTGCAATAACCTCATCCAAATCAATACAAAATGTGTATTTTTGTTTTCTTTAATGTGATTTTTTTTTTTTTCTTCTCCCTATTTAAAAAAAATCTATAGCAAGAAGTGATCAATCATCTCCAGATCTATATTCCTCTCTGATGTTCCTGACTCCACAGACGTCACCAAATACACGCCCCCGGGAGATGATCCAGACCCATTCAACGCCAACTACAGTGTTAAAGGAACTCAATTCTCAATGGCAGCCCCAACACCTAAGGTGTTAAAGGAAGGTGAATGTGCTACCAGACCTCATCAATCGACTTTTATGAGGGTGTGAAAACAGCTGTGTACCACCTTTACCGTATAGCAGTTCAGGAATTATGGTGCGAGCTGTGCCGCGGCTGCGAGTTAGACCACCCGAGCCAGATACAACACGATTGTCTGCAAGACGTGCCTGAGTACTTTTATAGTACTACATTCACGGATATCAGATACCGGATGTGGAATAACCTCTTCATACCAGCTATTTGTCGTTTTTTAACATTCAATTTCATTCCAAGCACAAGATCATCTGTGACGGAAATGGCCGAAACAATTCTTGAGGATCTTGAGCAGTCTCCAGATGACATTGCTGAAAAACTTAGGACGTGTGATGAAGCTGTATGTGTTGACAACACTGTGACATATGCGCAACTGTTTACAGTGTACAATATCTGGAAAGGAATGGATGAGGATGAATGTGTAATAACCGTGTGAGAGCAAACAATGTTTGATAATAGTGTTTTTGTAAGATTTTTTTTTTTTTCCACCTTGTGTTTGTAATGATTGTACAATGATGTTGTGATGTGTTAAATAAAATGTTTGGAACAGATCAAAAGTATTCATTTGTGGTTTTTCGCAGCCATGGAGAAGACATTGCAAAAGATTTACTACGATCAGTCACAACCAGGCGGTCTTGCCAGTGTATGTTAACTTCATAATGCTGCTAGAGAAGCTATAGACAAAACCCCCTCTTTAACCGATGTTAAACAATATCTATTAGGCCAAGATGTGTATACACTTAATGCCAGGGCTGTTAGAAACTTTCCCAGAAATAGTGTATTGGCTAGCGGTATAGACATACAGTTTCAGGCAGATCTGGTTGATATGAGTGAATATGCCGCAGAAAATAATAATGTGCGATATCTGTTAACATGTATTGATGTATTTTCTAAATATGCATGGGTTAGAAGCCTTAAAAACAAATCAGCCACAGCTGTTACGAATGCCTTTAGAGACATTTTAAACGAGGGCCGTATACCCCAAAAACTGCAGACTGATGCAGGTACAGAGTTTTATAATAAACAGTTTCAACAACTGTTACAACAGTATAACATTAAACATTTCTCGACAATGAATGAGACTAAGGCATCTGTCGTTGAGCGTTTTAACAGAACTTATAAGACACGTATGTGGAGATATTTAACCGCAGTTACTTCACGCAAATATATTGATGTAGTACAGGACCTTGTGGTTGCATACAATGACACACATCATAGATCTATAAAAATGTGTCCATCACTAGTTAATAAAGACAATGAGAAAATGGTCTTCTTTAACCTGTACAAATTGAAGCCACAGAAAACTATAAACTTTAGGTATAATTTGGGGGATACAGTGAGAATTTCGAAACTCCGTGGAGTGTTTCGAAAAGGTTATGAGCAGACATTCACAGACGAATTCTTTACTATAACCGATCGCATAGGAAAGGATCAACCTGTTTATAAACTAACGGATTGTGCCGGAGAGTTACTAAAAGGATCTTTTTATGAACAAGAGTTACAACCGATTATTGTTGATAAAAACAAAACATTTAAAATAGAATCAATATTGGAAAGAAAAAAAGTAGGACGAAGGAATCTCATCCTAGTGAAATGGTTGGGGTAGCCTGAGAAATTTAACTCGTGGGTGTCTGAAAATGATATTGTTGACGTTGTTTTAAAAGAGTAGTGTTATGTGATTTGTACATCAGTCTTGAAAATCACATGGAAGGGATAAGAATGGATAAGAAAAACTGTTTTTTTGTAACACTGCCAAAGCAATGCTTCATCGAATGTTTATCCTAATAACAAAATATGGAATTATCGGACAAATTAGCAAAACACATCATTTTGAGCGAACCATATAAGGTGGGGTTAATTGAGTTCCAATACCCTAGGGCCTGGGTTACTTTTCCACAGCTTGATGGTGATGTTACTATATTTGATTTTTTTTTTAAAAGACAACATTAATTGTAAAACTTTCCACCGTTTTTTTACGACTCCATACCTAACATAGTAAAAGAATTTAATACAAAATACACCAAAAACAATCCAGCATCTAACATAATTTTACATTACAACAATCTTACGAATTATGTTTTCATTACTAGTTTAGAAGGGGTGCATATAACATTTAAAGGAAGACTAGCAGCAATCCTTGGGTTTGATCCCGAGACACCTTTTCACATACCAGAATCAATTGCCCATAAAAAGTATACTTCAGCCCCCCACCCTGCAGATATCCATGGGGGGAGTTATAACCGGTTTGTTTATAGTGATATCGTGGACTACAAACTAGTTGGTGACTCAATTGTACCACTACTTCGTTGTATAAATGTGACCAACAACGATCGACGTATAGCCACTTTGACGTATGATCGTGCACATACACATCGTTGTCCAAGTCAGTTATAGATGACATAGAAATCTCGATAAAAAACGATCAAAACAAATATATACCATTTCAATACGGGAAAGTGATTGTCAAGCTACACTTCAGACCAGTGAAACATAACTTTTAGGAGTAAATCTAAATAATGCGTACTCCATAACCGAGGCGAGGAACATATCGTCTCATATTACGCCAAATTTCCACCAGATGCACCCAGTTGGAAAAAGTTACGCCAAATTTCCACCCACCTCCATCGTATTTGCCCTTCTCTGGGATCTGTTGTGCTCCATTACTGTTCTTAGCTGAAACAGTGACTTAGCTGTTGAACTGTTTGTGTTCTTGCTGAATTGCTTCTAACAATGTCGAATCTCAGATTGGATCTATGAACTGTGGTTGTCTCAGACTTGACCAGTGAACTACTGAGTGTGTGAGTCCCTGTGGTCACTTATAGTACAATGAAGATTCTAAGTGGCTTTGATGATGCAGAGTTCTGGAATGCCTTTGATCTGAGTTTCCCCCCAAAATTGATGACATCATCATCATCCCCCATGACATCATGGCATCATTCAAATAATAGTTTTTTTTTAAAACATAAACAAAAAGGCCGCCCCAGCATTTACATTCAGTATGGCTGTGTCCGAAATCACTCCCTATTCACTATATAGTGGACACGCCATTTTGTAGTGTTGTCTGAATTCTGAGTGAGCATGGTCATACCCTATATAGTCCATTTAATGTATCCCACAATGCATTTTGAAAAGTAGTGGACAAGCGATGGTCACTATCCGAGCAATATATACCATCAAGCATTGCGGTTTTACGATCGGAGAGTGGCGTTTCACTCGGCTGCTCTCAGACGGACGAAAGGAGCGACCAGTGAGAACACAGAAGCACAATAAAGTTCATATCTGGAGATTTTTTAATGAAATCTTTGTTATGTTTAAATAAAGAGTAAATATCGTTAACGTTAGTGACGGTAGTTTGTCCTTATGATGATGACAGACACGAGAGGAGGGTCTGTGAACCTGTAATATTTACAGTCTATGGTACAGACCATAGAGACGCAGGTAAGAGTATTTTCCTTAGACAATTTATATTTGTATTAAATATAGGCGTATTAGTCACTCATACGATGGTAACACAGGGTTATATCACAACCGGAGTTGATAATCATTCTTTAAAAGCAAACGTTGTTTATTTTATTCTACCAATCCTTAAAAATAGGGTAGTTTAATGGCCAGGGTACACGGAGGTGTTGGTAAGTATGATGACATGCAACTTATATCGTAAAATATTCAAAGATAATTATGTCTCCTTGCTGAAATTATTTGAGTGTATTAGGTTTGATAGTTTTTGTATTTTTTTATTAAATGATGTATATAAAATTTTAAATCTTTCTTTTTCATTTACTCTCAGCTCCATTAAACACCTGCATAGACGGGCTGCAGGGCTTCTTCTCTATGCCTTGGAGGATACTACAGCTTTTATGTTGCTATAGAAGCACTTTCTGTATTATGTTTCATAAAAACTGTTCTTAGTTTATTCGTTTGAGTGAATTAAAAACAGGTTTGCCTTTGTTTTATGCTTGGAAAATTCATTTAAGCCAGAAAGATTTTGAAAGTTTTTAAATACTTGTGTATTAGACTATATGAAGTCTATTCATGATGTTTCATTTTGTATTAGATTTACATATCCAATCAAACTTAAACTAATGATATTCAGCCCTAACTTTTACTGCTTATGTTTGTATGTTTTCATTTGATTTTCAGACAGTAACACATATTTGTACTTCTTTATGCTGTTGTATGAGTAATAAAGAAAAAAAACTGAAAAAAAAAAGTTAACACATAAGGGTTTTATTTTTTATATCAACCCAAAATAAATGTACATCATTGGTAATGTTAAAGAAATGTGTACTTTTCGTCAAAATGACTAAACCAAAATAGATGCCAAACCAAAGTACACCAAGGCACGCTGCCTTCGCAGGGTCATAAACCATTAGAAGATTGTCCAGTTACAAATATGAGAGTTTCTCAATGAAATGTAATTTGTCATGCTATTATTTTGTATTTTATACAGAGTCAAGCTATGGTCAAGTTGCTTCCGGTTTGATAAAGACGTGCTTTTAGTTTGAAGAAACTTCCAGATTAACAACGTTTGTGACGGTAACTTGACTACGAAAAACGAACGTGATTCGGTTATTGAGAAAGTTTGATGTTTTGCAACCCCCGAAGAGGCAGTAAGCTCTTACGGTGGTTTTGAGTGGTTTAAGTGATCTTTGAGTGCTTTAAAAATAAACCAAACATAAACTAAAATCTTCAGTTTAAGAGTCGAACCATCTTTTGGAGGGATGCTAGTTCTACAGTCGTAGTAGGCGCAACACGTACCGATCACATGGGTCTGGCGTATTAGTGGGCGGAACCTTTGGGCGGAACTCATACCCGATGACGTATGTGTGGGCGGATCTCGTAATGACGTATGACGTCTTACATACTGCAATCAGATACTATAGACTGCCACAGGAATGACGTAATTTTGTAGGCCAACCCGGAAGTAGCATCGCCATGGGTTCCTACGAGAATTCGCCTATGGGATTTTTGCATTGGATTTTGGATGATTGCAGAAAATAAGCTCTGTGGCTAACACAGGTTTCTGATGCGTAGGCGTTTTGTTCAGCAGGATAATCTTTACAAATGAACACCACTTTTATGAAGTTTGAAGCGTAAATGCAGCCGAGAGAAGTAAAAAGCTAACGTTATGCTACAAGCGAACTACACCACGGTCGGTTGATTTAGACGTCACTACCGTTATACTTCACCGATCTAATCAGCGGTTTTGACAAGCTAGTGAAACCGTAGCTTAAGTTGTTTATTAACCTAATATTTGCAAGAGCACTGAAAAACAAGACTAGATGCTGTAAGGCGGACTAGTGAGAGAGTTCCCGGCTTGATGACGTTTAATGTCCCCGACAACCACTGTAGTCTCATTTAGCCACTTGTTAGCAACCGCCGTTTTTAGTACGCGTAAAAACTTTAAAATTCACAAGTTGGGGTCTTATCTAACATAGTTTATCTCGTCTAACAAAACGCCCAACATCTCTTAAGTTAGTGTTAACCACAGACCTTATTTCAGGCGTCTAACCACAAACCCATTCAAAATCCCCATTGACTTTTAGAGTTAGGAACCCATGGCGCTGAAATGCTAACACACTTCCGGGTTTTAGGACTCATTCCTGCGGCAGTCTATTGCTGCAAGTTGCGTATGGTGCTACAAACATCCGAGACACAATAGGACACAGTCGCTTTGCCGATACCGAACAACTCGGACAGAGTTTTGAAGTCCGAGCCTGATGCCAGGTATAGCCACCGCGACCCTCTTCTGCAGTGGTATGGCCTGGCGCAAGCATGTCTTCTTTTTTGTGAAGAAACGGTCTCAGTTTCCTGCATAAGATATGAAATGTCCTGCGTCGCATGCGGAAACAAGCTGGCCATTCTTCCTCGGTGAATGTTGTGCCGGTTTCTGCTCTGCTCCACCAGTCCTGACTCTGCGTGCATCCACAGTTTCCTCTCGGGTCCCATGGCCATCACAGTAGACAGGAACGCTGCAGCTCTCGTCTTCTTTCTCCTTTTTCTCATATGCAGGCTGTGAGGCAGGCTAAACAAGTGTCCCGGGATAAGCAGATTATGGATGGAATGTGCTATATAAATAAACTTGCCTTGCCTAGATAATTTTTTTTTGTGTATTAAGAAAGAGGGCTTAACAAAACGGAATTATAATTTTGATTAAGCAATAAAGGTTAGGCCTGTTGCTTTGGGGTTGAGTCCTTCCAGCCTAGTCTGAAGAGCCTGGGCTGGAAGATGAGCCTGATGAATGTGTTTGTAGTGTTACTTTTATCCTCACTTGACAATAAGACGTAAAAATTAAACATAAATACCTGAGAGTCTGATGATAATGGGGGGATTGCATTAACATTGGATATACTGTATGTAAGAATAAAGTATGGATAGGCTTATTAAATGTATTATATGAAACAAAAATTAAGTTGGTTTTCATAAAAGCTTATCATGAATTCTTTTAAATAGTCAAAGTATACATCTTCACTCTGATTCACTGAAGTAGCAGCTTGTATCGCAGATTATCCTGTTACTCAAATTTCTCTCGTTTCAGGCCCAAAAACTCCAGTGCATTTCCAGCAAGTAATTTATCCTACAACACAAAAGAGTAAGCAAATTATTAGAAACAGGATTGTAAGTAAAGTACCATCACTAATTTAAACAAATAATAAACAATATAATATATAAATAATAACAAATAATAATTTGTATATTAATCATTAATGCACAGTATTTGAGTTTAAAGTGTTGCATAATCAAATACATTTTATTGTGATGGGTGCTGGATTAAAAAAAAACAGATAGGTAAAAAGAGAAGCAAAACACAAATCTGCACACCAAGAAGCTCCCATTTGAAGGATATATTTACAAGTGACGTTTTGAGCCAACATGCTCTTCCTCAGACTTTGAGCATTATACCTGACACATGCACTGTGTCATTTTCTCTTGTGTTTAAGAGTCCATTTACTGTATAATAACAATACTGAAGTTCGGGTAGAAAAATACTGATACCTTTAATTTGTCATCAAATTCCTCCATTGACTCAATGAGTGATCCAGGCTGCAGCTCCCCCAGAGGGAATGGATAATCTGTTCCCAGCATCACTTTATCCTAAAAAAAAAAAGGAATACATGCACTTCAAACTGTTGTCAGGTTGAACATCTAATGAACACATGCACATATTCAAAGCTGTCTATCAACTAGGAATGTCATCAGTACAACCATTCTGGAGCATCTGACTGTTTCAACATATTCAAAGAGCACTCTGCTACTTTCATGAGCCTGGGTACACAGTTTTTTTTTTATTGTGTTTTATAGAGATGACTTTCCAAATGTCCTCTGTGCTAAAAACTGTCAATACTCCCTCAGTTTCCTCTCAGTCTGCCCTCTCTGACCACCATAAGTGAATTCATGCTCACTTTTCCAATAACATCAACGAGTAGCTTCAGGGCAATGGGATCATGAACGAGGGAATCGGTGTAGAAAGAACCAAGGTATTTCCTGGGAGAGATCTTGTTGTCGACAGCACACAGGTCAGGACGGACTGTGTGGCCATGTTCAATTCTACCAACGGTAAAAGGAAAAGATCCCCCTGTAACCACAGTCGCAATAAAGGTCAAACAACAACACGCAGAGGCTTGTTGCATCTTTAATTGAGCATGAAGCGAGAATACAATGAACTTGACACCTTAGTGCTAATGTTATGCTGCTGTGACTTTGTTTAATTCAATGGAAACATCTGGTCAGTACTGTACCTCCATGTGCAAAGCAGACTTTCAATTTAGGAAATCTCTCAAAGACACCTCCAAATATCATCGAGCAAATAGCCATGGTTGTTTCTGTTGGCATGCCTGTAGGATGGATGAGACACAAAATGTAATCAAATTGTCTCGATAAAATAAGTAAACACAAATGAGTTGATATTGGCCTTGATCACATTGCATCAAATACGTTAGAATCAATACCATTGTGAAAACACAAGAAAATACACTGATTTGGTTTGAGGACTTATCACAGAGGAGAAAAGTGAGTATAATAATAATTTGGGGTTGTGTTCAGTGGTTTGTTTAGTCATGCATACAAAATTAGATTTGGGTCCATTTCTTTCTCATAGTGGTTGTATTTGGGGCGGCAGTAGCTCAGTCCGTAGGGACTTGGGTTGGGAACCGGAGGGTCGCCGGTTCAAGTCCCGATGCGGACCAAAATATGGAAGTTGGTCTGGTAGCTGGAGAGGTGCCAGACCACTTCTCGAGCACTGCCGAGGTGCCCTTGAGCAAGGCACCGAACCCCCACCAGCTCAGGGGGCGCCTCCCAAGGGGCTGCCACCGCACTCTGACATCTCTCCATTAATGCATGTCCACAGGTCTCGTTGTGCATGTGTGTGATTCAGGCCTGTGTGTGTGAGAAGCATGCCTCTAAATCCCCCTGGGGGGATTAATAAAGTATATAAAATAAAAAATTAAAATTAAATTAAAATTCCATGAGAAAAGTGCATCATACAGTATGTTCTATTGACGTTGAGGAATTCAATATCCGCTGTTCCTACTCAATTTCCCTCACCCACCAGCCAGGGCAGCCAATACTTAGCCATCCTCCCATCTGTCTGCATGTCCCACGGGTGCACAAATATGGAGCAGCCCAGCTCCTCAGCTGCCTACATGGAAGACACAACTTCTAAATCAGTATTTATGGTAGATGAGTGAGTGACCTCTGAATACAAAAGATTGTTGTGCAAGTCAGAAGGAAATCATTCAAACCAATGCAGACAGAGTAACATTCACAACATTATGTCATCATGTAAGCTTGTAGTGCACATCCATTGTCTTACAGCATAGAAGGGATAGAGTTCAGTGGCGTTCAGTTCCCAGTTGTTGATATGGGAGCCTAGCTGCACCCCAGGGAAACCAAGCTCCTTCACGCAGCGTGTCATCTCCAGCACTGCTAGGTCAGGAGCTTGCATGGGCAGAGTGCCCAGGCCCACAAACCTCTTGGGGTGGCTACGTACTGTCTGTGCCAAATCGTCATTTAAAAGGACGCAAAGATCCAGTGTGTCATGAGGTTTGGCCTGCAAAATAAACATACTAATAAAAGTTCAATATATTTGTGAAATTAATTTTGCAACATATCCTGTACATCCCTAGTTTTCATGCTCTTGTGAGGAATTTAGACAGTTAGTATATTTTCTATACTTTTCGAATCATATACGCCAATGGGTCCTTGCAAAAAGAGCCTGAAATATATTTTGTTCTTCAACAGGAATAGGTAGGTGCAGCTCACAGTAATCTCGGGCACAGTAAACAACTCAATGTTCCAGGTCTTAAGCACACATCAATAAAGCACATCTATTGTTTTTGTTTCCAAGTGTCTCAGGCTTTGTGTGCACTTACCCAGTAACTGAACATCACAGGAACTGTAGAAAGGGCCTGAACTGTGACACCTAAAAGTTAAAAGCAGAAACATTATCTTCTAGATAAAAATACAATATAACTTGCTGTTGTCTTTCTGATCTGAAAACTGCATTTACCATGTTGGTCCATGTCTCTAATGCGTGCATTAGCATCCCAGCAGTTTTCTTGAATTACTCGGAACAGCTTCCCATCCTTCATCATCTGTGCTTCACCCTGAAAAATCACATCAATACCACTTTTATCTCAATCTGATATGACAGCAGTCTAGACATCTTGCCGTCCTTGTTTTTGGTCCTGCTACTTGTAAAAAGCATAATGCGAGAATTTTCCATTAAAATAAAATAAATACAATAAATTAGCCTCTCCATATTAAATACACCATTCATGACATATGACCACATAGAACTGTGGCTCTGTCTGTGTCTGCAGGTATTGTGACCTTGTTGTATTTTCTTCAAGTCATCAGCCTTTGGGCAGTAAAGCACCCAGCAATTTATAGAGTTTAAACTGCATCGGAGCAGTTAATTACTGTCCATTACTCCTCTTGTCTGCTGCTGAAACACTGATCCATGATTTAATTACATCCAGACTTGACAACTGAAATAGCATCCTGTATGGCACATCATCCAAAGTCTTCAATAAATGTCAATAAATCCAGATTTTCTGCTGCCTGCCTGCACACCCACCCCTCCTGCAAAATCTCCATTGGCTCCCTGTCCCTTACCGCGCCCAATTCAAAATCCCGCTCACACAAAGCCATCAACCACCAGGCCCACTCCAACCTCACGAACCTCCCAATCTGTCACACTCCTTCCCGGAGCCACTGTTCTTCCGTCTTGTCTCCACTTCTCAGAACCAAGCATTGAACCTGGGGAGGACACAGTCTTCTCCATGCCTCCTCCCTCCTTACTGAAAGACTGCACTGACCCATCCTCATTCAATTATTTTTAAATAAGCTATTAATTATTAATATTACTCTTGATTATATAAAAATATTTTCTGTTGCTATCCAGGGTCAGTTTATCCATCTGGCTTTTGTGCTGGCCTTGCAAGGGCACATTAAATTTAATCTCCCTGATCAGGATTCATTGTTTCAAGATTGCATTTCCATATTACCAATGCTCCTATTGAAACTATACCATCTGCTTTTACATAAAGAACAAGACCTAGAATAGTCCCTTAAAGTGTTGAGATTGTTTGATATGTTTCAATGACACTTCAAAAAACAACCAGATGATGGCAGCAGACAGCTGATTCATTCTGATGTATAGAAAACCAAAACTGATTTATTCTTAGCTGCAAATTTACAATCAACATCTGTATCTGCACCTGTGTAAAAGTGTGACCTTGAGTCTCTTACATCTTGTTTAACATCAGCACCAAGAGACCAGATGTTCAGTGCCAGACATGGCTTGTGTCTAAAGGTATCAGTGTGACACATTCAACTATTCCTCCATATGTGCTGTCTGCTGATGGCAAAGGCTCAACCCACATCTGCCACTGAAGGTTTCACTGCTACAGAGAGCTATTTGAAGTGCAATATTTTGCTGATGCAGTGGCTCCGTGCTGAGTTCTTCAGCTGCTCACATGGTAAGGACCAGGCGGACAGGCCCACAGGGTGGGGTGCAGCCTGCAGGAGGAACCTGCTGTTTCCCCTGCATTGGATGTATTTCTGCATCAGGGCCCCTTTAGCTGTAATCTGTACATTCAAGAAAAAAAGGGCGTCTCACCTTGCAATGATGGTGAAGCTGCACAAATCCATCATATCCATACCTCTGAAACATAAAGGAGTAAAATGTAGAGAATGATGTTGTTTATCTGAAAGTAGCAAGTACTAAAAAACACATTCAATGCATGGATGCCACTTCTGTTCTATTTAATTAAGATGTAGAAACTACATTTTAAATGGGCGTAGGTTAGTTCCCGCAGGCAAGACCTTTTATTGATTGTGTTCTCCCATCTGTGAGGGTTCAATCTTCATCCTTGAGGACTATCTTCTCTAACGCACCGGATAAAACAAAGCGAAAGCCATCTGAGGCTGCTGACTCCTTTGCATACAGATGAAGCTGAACATGATCTACGTTGGGAGTACAGCCAGTAAAGCCCAATTTTTTCATATCAGGACAGCTCTGCAGCACTGTGTACTTTGTTGGTACCTCAGAGAAAATGCAGCTTTTTAAAATGCCAGATGGGTTCAACACCCTTCTATACTTACAGTGTGAATCTATTTCCTCAGCTTAGATGGATGCTTACCAGCTTAACAGTAAACACTATAGACATACAGAAATAAAAACACCATGTTTTGTTGGAGGTCCTGAGTGACCAGGCTTTCTTGAACAGCTAAAAGCAGAATGAATATTGTTATGACTCTGATGCTTCATTGCCTTTGTTGTTCGTATGGGACATGCTGAAAAATTAAACTGATGACATGTTCAAACCTCTGCAAAAATGATGCATTCATCATATGCAGGTGGAATGCCAATCTAATGACCAATATTATCCATAGACATGCTCACATATAAAACACATCAAGACGTGTTTAATAAATCTGCAGCTCGTACCTTACACATTCAAGTGGTGAGTCAAGTTCATGGAAAAAACAGATTAGTTTAGCTGTAACACACAAAAGTCTGAGTGTTGCCAACAATCTGCTTGTGTGAATTTAAATCAGATCTCCAGTTCTATAACAGAGAAGCTATTCAGAGCTCAAAACAGTAACATGTACAAAACATGTCCATGATATTATATTACTGTATTTGTTCATATTATTTATGTAAAAGATGATGCATAGAAAGCTTAAGGGAGGGTGATGGCTCCACGTGACTTAGTATATAGGGCTGTCATGTGAGAAGGGTCAACAAAGATACATGGATGTATCTTCTGCCCACAAGGCTCCAGTCTGCACACCTACTTTTCTACTCTGTACTAAACATGGGAAATGATTAGCTAAGGGGCAGCCTCCACAGTGACACAGACATAAGAGCAGGAGCAGATAGGACAGGGGAGAGCAAGGCCAGAGCCACATATTGATTAAAGTTTAACCATCCATAGAGAACACAGATTTATGGAGTGAGCTGTTAAACTCCCCGCTGACACTCCAATGGGACAAGTCTGCACTTCTGTTTTACTGCCTTTCAATAGCATTGAATTAAAGTGAAGCTGTGCCTGCCTGCTATAGAGCTGTACAAACACAGATGTGTTTCTTTTAAACCCACTCAACCGCATGAAAGAGACCCTATTGATTGTGATTTACCTTAGGCTATTACAAAAAAAGCAACAACTATCAGATCCTTGGTGAGTTTGTGTCTCTGGTTGCCTACCTGCTTCAAATCGGGCCACTCCTTTGGTAAAATGTGATTATGGATATCAACCTTCATCCTTGTGATTACCCTCAGGGAAATTGGAGATCTGCTTCCAGCGATCACTTGCAGTAGCTAAGTGCAAATCGAGCAAATTCACTCTCCGCCCTCAGTCAGAAACCAGTGACCGATAGGTTAGTGACTGCGGCTGTGACACCCTGGTCATTCATTACCCAGTCATTACAGCAGGAGATAAGTTATTGGTGTGTGCAGCCAATATAATGCCATTCATAGTTGATATTAAAACCATAACACCTCTATTAACACCCTACCACACCTCATCCACCAAGACAGCTGACTGCCTGCTTCATGCTGACTCAGAATTAGGGCTAATAGCTCTATCTTTTACAGTTGCATGTTTTTGCTGTTGCAAGACTGTATGTTCTGTTATGATTATTTACACAGACTGTGCATGTGGTAGTATGATTATAAGCTGCAGCTACATATTGCTGACTGACCTGACCTGCACAATGAAAAGGAAATGAGTCAATCTGAGTAATAATTACAGATTTATTTACATTTGTTTTTATTCCCACCTTTTCACAGTCGTGCGTTTTGTCGCCACCTAGTGGCTGATAACGAAAGCATTGAGAAGTCTCATTGCTCGAAGTCAAATGTCTGTAAAAAAACAACAACTTTAAAGGTACTTCTCTTTTAAACTACTAAAATGCATTTACTGACAAGGTATGGTCATGTAGACTGTTAAACAAACTCCTACACGTTATCTGATGCCAAAACACGTATAGGAGTTTACGGTAAACATTATAGACTAATAATTTCAAATATAGTGCCTTTGGAGTTTTAATCGAATATTATGTGCTATTCTTTTATTTTCTTGTATGAACGTGTCGTTATTCAACCAAATCACACAACTTTATAAATCCCTCTGGTGGCATTTGGTTGGATTTTGTACATAAAAACATAAAACATAAAAAGAAAGATAAATTCATGAGAACAGTTAAAATATGACATAGGATCAACAAAACTTCTGAATGTGTAGACTGGTATATCTGACAGGCTAAAAAGGACCAGTTTTTATTAAAAAAATAACATAGGTTTGTATGTTAAATAAACAATGTAAAAATTAAAACCGCAAGCGGTGATGAAGGGCCCGAAGCACTTCGTGCATGTCGGGGTGTGTCGCGACCGCGAGAGTGCAACAGCGAGACGTGACCAAGCAGCAGGCCTTACAGTTTGATTTGTGTAAAGGTGAAAGTTTGACAGTACACCGAGGCCACGCCCTTTTATGTAAAATCATGCGGAGTACAACGAAAGATCTTAAACATGTCTAGAACACACTGACACTGAGTTCGCAATGATTGCATGAACAGGATCTCAGGGAAGTATGTTAAAATAGGAAGACTGAAAATGCAAAATGTGGTCATTATTTATACATTCAAAAAATGATGGTGGACTTCCTTTTGGGTTTTGACAATGGGCACTGCGGCATTTTATGTAAGTCCTGACATGGTCAACATGCAGAAAAAATGTCATGCATGTCAGGGAAAAAACCTCTGGGGGGGGCCTTTTGAAAGAATTTCATGGGAGTGCACGAGACATCAAAGTTTGACAGTGCACCATGGCCACGCCCTTTTATGTAGAATCTTGGTTTCACATAACTTTGGATCTTTAACATGTCTAGTACACACTGACACTAATTACGTAATGATCGGATAAATGGTGGCTCGGGGAAATACGTTCAAATAGGTAGCCTGTGAAATGCAAAATTAAGGCATTTTTTTACACACAAAAAAATTATGGCGGACTTCCTGTAATGTTTTGACTATGGGTGTAACAGGATTTTATGTAGGTCCTGACATGGTTAATGTGCCTGAAAATTGTTATGCATGTACGTGAAAAAAATTCTATGGAGAGGCCTTTTGGAAAGGTTAAAAGTGGCGCATCGAGACATCAAAGTTTGACCGCACGCCACGGCCACGCCCTTTGAGTTTTGGAAGAGTAGAGCACAATTTAATATGTTGAACATGTCTAGAACACAGTAACACTGAGTTTTCATCAATCGGATGAGCGCTTTCGAACAAGTTACTTCAAATAGGTGTCCTGTAAACGATCGAAAATCGCGTTTTTTTGACTTTCAAAAAATCCTAGTGGACTTCCTGTTGGATTTCAAGCATAGGTGCAAGAGGGTTTTTTGTTGGTCTTGGCAAGATGGATATGCATAGAAAAATTCAGAATTGTAGGTTCAACGTGCCGCCGGGGCTGAGTGTTTGAAATATTATAGGGGGCGCCACTGAGCCATTAAGCCACGCCCACTCATTTTAATACTACAAAAAGTTTGACTTCACCACCAAGACAATATGTATGACGTTTCGGGAGTGTAGGACAATGTTAAGCCTGTGAAAAAACTACTTCCTGTTTGATGGCGAACGATACATCCGTAGAATGACAGCGTTGGACGTAGGCGTTTGAGCTTGAAAGTCTTGTATGGCCAAGGTGTTAGCATGGTCCACAACAATTTTGAGGGGGAATTGAGCTACTGTGCAGCAATGGCTAGTGGTAATTGAAAAGTAGTGACTTCCTGTTGTCAACAGGTGGCGCTGTGACTTATCAAAACATTTCAATCATGGATATGTTCAGGGCCGGCTATATATCATGCATGATTTTTTTGGTGATGATTGATGACTCCCCATTAGAGTTATAAGCATTTAATTTTTTGGCAATGTGCCAAAACGCACGTTAAACTTTGAACGCACGCCACGGCCACGCCCTTTAAGTTTTGGAAGAGTTGAGCACAATTTAATATGTTGAACATGTCTAGAACACAGTAACACTGAGTTTTCGTCGATGGGATGAACGCTTTCGAACAAGTTAATTCAAATAGGTGACCTGTGAAACGCCAATTTGAGCCATTTTGAGCCATTTTTTTAAAATTCAAAAAAATATGGCCGACTTCCTGTAATGTTTTGACTATGGGTGTAAGAGGATTTTATGTAGGTCCTGACATGGTTAATGTGCATACACATTTTCATGCATGTACGACAAAAAAACATCTATGGGGAGGCCTTTTTGAAAATTACAAGAGGGCGCCACTGAGCCATTTTGCGAACTTATTTTACGAAAATGCGAAAATATCAAATTTTTCGCCAGACCTGATGACCTTGCACATTTTGGTGAGTTTTCATTCACGTTCAGGCCCTCAAAAATGGCTGCAAAGAGGAGGAACAATAAGAAGGAAAAGAATAAAAATAATCCTAAGGGTTTCAAGAGGGTCCTACGCACTTGTCAGTGCTTCGGGCCCTAAATATTTCTTTAATTTAAACTTCACGCGCTTGAGAGATTCATTCGGGTTAGAAAGTCACTTTTCATGTCATGCAGTGGCCTGTTATGTTTTAGGCGATGAGCTCTGAGGGGAGGAGAGAAGGAGGAATGGGAGGAGGAAAGAAAAACTTGCAGGCACCGCCTGTCAGATTCTCAGTATCACATCAGCAGTTTATCACATCGCCGCATCTAACACTAAAACTGTCTGTAAGTGGTTCAGCCGGGCGGAGTGTTTACTGAGGCTGCAGAGCTGCTCATGCACTGTGGACTTTACGCACAGGGAGTTGGTTGGCTGTTGATGCTGGGGAGATAAAAAAAAAATCACCTTTTATTTCCCATCTTCTCTTATCGCCATCTCTTCTTTGCTCCCCTTCTTCGCAACTGAGTCGACACCGGTGGCTTATTGGACGCGCTGGATGGCTGCTGCACTCAGCGAACCGGCGTGAATCTTTCTATCTTCATCATCATCTTTCTCTGCCTTGGAGCCTGAAAACAAACCAGCAACTGCAGCAAAAATGACAGACCCGGCAACCCAGGAGTCCTACCCTATCCCAGACCCGACTATCGTGGGTCCATGCCCGGCCACAGTGCGGAACGGCCAGTGCGCCCCGGATGGCTTCACCAACAACCACCACCAGCAAGCCAAAACCCCCAGCCAGCCCGAGGCGTTAAACACGGGCCAGGAGATGAAAATCACAGACAGTGTGGAGGGAGAAGGTAACTTTATCCATTCCTGTCATGATTTTAAAAGTTGCCTGGGTGTGGATGTGTGCGTTAGGGGGGCTGAGATGATGGGAGGGGTATTTTTACCCGTTGGAGATATTTTTAGTCCGCTCTCAATTGAATAATTTATGATCGTCCTACATCAGCAGGATTCATGCTGGAGCGAGGCAAAAGTTGAGTTAAATGTTTAAACACTGTTAAATTGATTATAGTCTTTTCATTCATTCATTTCATAATATTTTGCTTCTGAGGACAAAGTTGTCTGTGTGCTTGTTTGCACACTGTCTCTGAGACTCACAGTCATGTTTCAAAGCTTGATTTTGGTACCAGCCACAGGCTTGCCAAACTAACCCTTACTTATGGCCTTGTATTTGGTTCAACACATGTGAGTGTGGGAATTCCTACTAATATAATCCCAGTCATAATTTATGCAAAATGCAGAAAACCAGTGATGCAGTACATTCCACATAACAAGAGGGCCTCTGTTAAACAACAGTCCACTAAGCCTGTTAAGGCAGGCAGTTTGTTTAAGACATGCATATTTACTGGACGTGGAAGTGATACAAAAATCGAGAAAGATTATCAAATTCTGTGTCGCAAAAGCTATGAGGCTTACTTGTAGAAGATGGAGTCAACCGACAACATCAAACTTAGAAGATGAACCAAAAGGTCTCATTGATGGATGATGCATCGACGCTTTAGGCCAGATAAACTACTCTTGGCTTCACTTTGAATGGGTTAAAGATGTTCTCAGCTTTAACTGGCTTTACATGACCAATCAGATGTCAGATAATGACTTTTATAATACACAGGGTTTATGTAAGAACAAAAAAACAAAAAGACAACATTTACAATAATGCAACTTTACACATTCTTGCAATTGTTTTATTTTATTATTTGTCAACCTTGGCACCCCCTCTGGACAAATCTGTACCACTTTGGTAAACATGGTAGATGGACTTGAGCTTGTATAGCACTTTTCTTACACAGTGTGTCTTCTGACAACTCAAAGCACTTTTATCACCACAGGTCACACCTACCAATTCACACCAGAATTAAGCACTGATGGCAGAGGCTGCTATGTAAAGTGTCCATCAATAACAATTCATTCATTCATACACATTCACACGCTGCTGACACAGCAGCGGGAGCAACTTGGGTTTAATTGTCTTGCCCAAGGACACATTGTCATGTAGCAGCAGGAGCTGGGGATCGAACTCCCGACCCTCAGGTTGAGAGCTCCGGCACTATGACTTAGCCACAGATGCAATTCTTTTCCTGTACATGTAGCCTATACGTATTTTTTTCTGTTGAAAAATCTAATCCTGCTGTCTTTTAACTGCTGTCAATCACATTGCTCACTGTGAATTTTGGCTCTGGAAAAATTTAAGGAAATGCTGTTTCTGCAGCATGCTGTAAGGCCCTGTGTCCACCTAGCATTTTTCCGGACAGAAAAGTGCTGGCTGTGCGCTCAGGAGCGCTTGCATGAAGCGTTTGTGCGCTGAGAAGGAAAGTGCTACACGTCTGTCCTGTCTCTATGACAACAGCTGCTGTATGGCCGACACTGCTCTGTTGGTTTTTACTGTATGTTTTATAGTTGAGATAATTTTTCAGAAGAGGATGTGGGTAAAAGACACGATCTTTAAGACACAAAAATTCAGGGAATATCTAATATTTGGAAATGAGCGCCAGTGACGTCAACAGCACGGTTCTGAAAAGTTGAAAGATTTTCAACTTGAGCGGTCGGAGCAACCGCACAAAAAAAGGGCGAAGCGCTCGGAAAAAAGACGCTGGGTGCTGTGCTTAGTCTCCAGATGGCCGCTTGCTGCTGCGAAGCTCTCTCCTCATTGAAAACAATTGAAAAAAGACACTGGCACTTAGAACAAAACGCTATGTGGACACAGGGCCTAACTCAGTTTGTTTGACACCTACCAGTTCACAGCGGGTATATAGGCATGAAAAGTAACCCTAGAAATCATCAATTTTGTCGCTGATGGTCTTGTTTGATTGTTTAGGTTACATAGAAGCATCAGTGTTTATTTCCCTCTGTTTAATAACCAGTTAAAAACTCCTCAACAGAACTCAGTAGTCAAAACATCTTTATAGGAGGTCTTCAAACCCAAACCAACGCTGATGACATCACTTCGACATCACATGGATTATTTTATCAGCTCCCCTTGAACCAGTATTGTCATTATAATACAGTTTTAACAGGGTGACTGGTATTCTACTGGTACTTTAGAGGGATTTTAATATGTTATACTGGTGGAGTGCACCTTTAATCGTGTGTTCACTTGTGTTGATGTTGCTTGTAATGTCAGGTGAGGTAATAGAAATAAACAGCACATCTCATGGATACAATAAAGGTAATCAGCAGACATCAAGGATGACTTTTTTTTGCATGCAGCTACTGAACTAGATGTAGAAACACCAAGCTTTAAACAAACTCCAACACACATCACACACACACATATTTCAGCACATTATATTTCACACATTCACACTCCCCCCGTCTGACTCCCTCCTCCGCTTTCCTAATTTCTCTCATATTTACATAAAAGTCACTGCCATTACTGGGAGGAAACGGCTGCAGACTTCTTAGCCTGCTCATCTTTGCCAGTGTTTCTATATATCTATATGTTCATCTGTTGGTTAAGATATAGATATTTTAGTACATTTAAGCAAAATAGCATTAAAGTAAAAAAGCTCAAGGTAAGGATGAGGAATTAAGAGTTATAATCTCTGTTAGGTCAGACTCCAGCCTGGAGTGTTGTACTTACTTGCCTTAGTTATGTGCTCTGTGGCTTTTTCTATTCTTGTAAATATGTGTGTAAAGTGTCGAGTCATTAGAGCTGATGTTATTTTTTTATTTTTTTTGAGAAACAAAGGTGTGACAAGGAGAGAAATGACAAATCCACCCACACAAACATGTGCGTGTTACAAAGAGATGCATGAGGAGATGCTGAGCACATGCCTCCCTGTCTGATCCCTCAGCCAGTGATCATGTGAGCAAAGTGATTTAAGCATGATGTCTCACTTCCCCCTCTGCCATACTACACACACACACACACACACACACACACACAGAGGCACACACACACAGAGGCACACACACACACACACACACACACACACACACACACACACACACACACACACACACACACAGAGGCACACACACAACAGAGGCACACACGCTGGTCAGTTAGTCTAGAATGGTTCCAACAAACTGTGCACTCCGTTTTTCTTCCCAAGTATAAATCTCAGCCAGCAAAGTTGTATTATTTTTAATGAGGATAGGAGGATTTGTTTCCACACACTTTACTTGTGCTCTGACCATTTCTGGTTTGGAAGCTATGCTAATGTCCATAGAAAATCACCTTAAGGTCCTATAATAATAGCATGTCAAGCCAGAGGTCATAAGAGGTGTATTGTGCAATTCTATCACACTACATGAAGGTTTATTGTTGACTATAATGCAGACTTTTATTTGGAAGCATTTGGAAAATATTCCCCCGCAGCCAAAGTCCAACAAACTACAAACTTCATTCTGACTTCAAATTATTCCAAAGTATAATTTACACTCACAAACGAAGTTTGTCAAAATTTGTGGATACTTTTCGATCACCATGTGTTCTGAACCAATACAATCTTTGTTTTTTTAATGATCAATAGTATCGAAAAGTACCAAAGCTTAAAAAACAGACCTTTAGTTTTATTTTTAAACCAAAACTGCTGGGAGTGAAAGAGAGAGAGAGCAGATGTGGGCCATTCAAAATTCTCAGGTCAGCAAATACTGATGTTTCTGAAATCATTTTGGGGTCTCATAAAGATGCAGAAGTTTGTTGTGTTTCTTATCCAGAGCAGAGGAGGAGTCAGCAGAGAAGACGCAGTCTAAGTTGCACACAGCTATCGGAAATGTTTCAATACGGAAATGTTGTCAACATACTTGTGCAATTGACACAGTGTGCAGGGGGTAGCTTGTAATTTTTGTTATTAAAAACATGAACTTGCATAATTTTCGTTGACTAGGAGGACTTCTACTTTTGTTTCACAACAAAACAGGTAGCGATATGATTTGATCGACCTACTGTTGTATCAAAGTTCAAAATCTGGTATCAAGACATCCTATGACAAACTGGGGCTTATTAAAATGAGTCTACATTACCTCACGTACACACACACAAATGCACCCACACACAAAGGACACGGCTACAAAGTGTGACTAAATTTCCGGCTTTTGAAGTAAATTGATCTTTCTCTTCACCCTCAGATTAATGTTTGATTCCCATTAAGAACGAGACATGTGATTTCCTTTGATTTTCAGTCTTCTGAGAAATGAGTTCTGGCCAGATGAAGGGATTGCACAACAACTTGATTTATAAAGTCAAGAGGTGAATGAGTGTTTGCTGTAAGCACGTGCCACGATAATCAAAAGGCTGGTTGTGGTGTTTTTTCCCCTGCATGTCAACACATTGTTCCATTTTAATGAATTCAAAGTGAGAATGACACTAAACGGAATGGATTATAAAGCCAAGGCTGCTAAGTATGCACCCAACTAAAGACGTCAAGTTTAAGTCCTCAAAGAGATTTTCTCAGTAAAGCTACAATCTGCTTACAGTATTTGGCAGATTTCTATAGTGATTACATTCAAACTTTTTTGCCTCCCACGGTGACACTCAGAGGTAGGCTACAGGAGTTGTACATTTTGACACAGTGCAAGTGTCTTATTTCACAGATGAGACCCTGGTGTATGTGGTTGGATACAAAGTTGTTTCTGACAGTTGTAGCTTGGAGTTTTCTGAATTGAACAAAAGTCAGCTGAAGTATTACCGTACACGGCTTTCAGCGCAAACTCTGGCAGACCGTCAGAAACTGTTGGCAAGGTTTTCGCTGGTGGGAAGCTGGTGAGGGATCATATTCTAGTAACAGCACCAATTCCCTCTGGATGCTCTGTCTGCATTGTCTCCTTCTGTCTACACCCACTCCAGACAAACAGTCCCAGTCAAACACAACATGATGCATGCAGGGTAAACGTGGCCCACACTGTGAAAGAAAAAGGAAGAAAATCAAATCAAAGCGACTGACGCATTTAGAAAATGTTAAAGGGCTATTTTCATCAGAATGTTATGCAAAATAGAAAGCTTTTGAAATAAACCAATCCAATGATTATTTTAAGTTAACTTGTAACAGGTATAGCCCCAACAATAAGGACACTGTGACAAAAAAACATCTTGTTGATATTAAAGGGATTTTCTAAGTTAGAGGAGAACTGATTTTACATGCAAAGGTCAGTTCTCAAATCATGTGAACCACTTCTCTGTTGCATTACGAAGGGCAATGTATGATTGAGAATTCTTGGAAGATTGTATTTGTGCTTGACCCATACTTGGAATAAAGCCAACAAGAGTTAGAAAGGAACCCAACAAATACAAAGTGGGATAGCTCAGCCTCGGCGGCTGCTCTTTTATTTTTACCAGTCTTTGACAATCTGTCTTTTGTGGATCCTTCAATTCATGGAATTGAAGCATGAAAACTCTGTAGTTCTCCTTTAACTCCTAAAACGGTTAGATTTGGCACAAACATGTGACTTTTGCAGCTCTCTATCAGCTGTTGCTTCTGGCAGGATTCCATATAACAACAACAACACATGCAAACACACACAGACACAGACACACACACACACACACACACACACACACACACACACGCACACACACACACACACACACACACACACATCTTTTTGTGGATCAAAACGTGGCAACCTGACAAATACGTACAAAAACAGAACTTGAAACATGAAAAACTTTTATCAAAAGTGACCCAGTTTGGTTGGTTTTCACAAGGTAGAAACAGGGCAAAGTTTCCAGCAACATTCAAAGTACATCAGTCGGTAAAACATTATTTTTTACCTCAAATAAATATTACATTCTAACAAATGAAGACCAAAACATTAATTTTAACACGGTAAAACACAAACACACTATACAGGGCAACATTTGCACTGCAAAAACTCAAATCTAAGCACGCACGCACGTTTTTGTTAAATATCTAATCGAAAATATCTCATTACACTACTCATGAGTCAGATTCACCTGACAAGGTGAAAAAGAACTTTGTGAGTATCTAGCTGCAGTGTCGTGACGTATTTCCGACTGGAGCAGGATATCACTAGATAGAAGGCGGGACAAAACATTGAGATGGCTTTGATTGGATCGTTAGCTTTGGCAAAGCTTCTTAATTGGTCGAGAAATGAGTAAGCGCACCTTAGTGCAGGATGAGTCATTGGAATCTTTTTTATAGGAAGAGAATATACAGTTATTTTGATGTAATAAATTCATAGATAGATAATCATTTATTGAGATCAATTTGGCAGATATGAAGATTCAACCCAGGAACACTAGATTCAAACTGGGAAAATGTGTTTTTCATTTCATGGAGAATTTAAGGACTTGTCAGGTGAATGTTTTATTATAATTTTAACGAGATATTTTCTAACAGGAAATTAGAAATATACTTGATATACTAGATTTCAGTCTTTGCAGTGTGCCCTTTTAGTGCAGAAAATATTCTCCAAGCAACTTCCACATATGATTACTGAATCTGTTTCACAAGGTTAAAAGGTTTTAAAGAAGAAGCTGTTTTCTCCCTAATTAGTTCTCATTATTCGCCTGTTTTTGTGGAATATCTTGTAGTCTGGAAAGCAAACACCTTCAGTGTGTTAGGGCATTTCACAGGCTAAACACTATGCCATAGTACTTGGGACAGATTGGTGGATAGAATGTCGACAGATAACATTTAAAGCTATTTTGGGTGAAAAGGTTCAGGGTTATAAATATTGCATGAATCTGCAGAGCCTCACTTCATAACAATGGAAGAGCTTGGGGCTGTTATGTCTGTGACTTCAGGCGAAGACTTCTCACACAGAAACAAGGCTCTGAGACATTAGGAAATGTATGCTAATTGTATAACTGAGCAACGGAAATGTGCCTTACATAGCAACTGAGATTAAAGCAGACTTTTCTGGTCCTCAAAATCAGTCGTTACAAAAGATGTTTGGTGACATATTCTGTGAATTTGATCTTCTTTGATTGTTTTTTAGGTATCTCCAATTTTCTTTGTAATACAGTTAGTGGGAGGAATATTTTAAACAGCTCATGAACAATGTTGCTGAAGGAGTCCAGCATTGTGCCGTGATTCAGGTGCACTGTGTCTGTTTTTGGACTTCTCTTTAAGTTTGTGAAGGTCAAGTAAAGAAAGTTTATCTTGACACACAGTCCCTGAGCTAGGCTTCAACTCTCAGATATAAGCTGCAGTATAACAAGGGTCCCCCAGGAATTACACTGCGTTTTGAGGCACTCGGTTTAAATATCCAATAGTTTGGTAATGTCTAAGGAGGCTGTGAATAACTAGCTGATGCAAAGATGAACAGATGGTTGAAGAAAACTTGCTTGATGTTAAAAGCAAGAATAAATACCAGGAGTGTTTCCAGGCAACTTGTTTCAAAATGATTAAATGCTAATTTAAATCAGACTAGTGGACTAATATAAATGTTAGAAAACACATAAAAACAGTCCAAATTTAGCACAATTTATTTAACACAGATAAACACTGGATCACAGCATTGGCAGGTAAACAATATCACATTTGTTTGCAGAGCGTGGCTAACGTTAGCAGTGCTAGCACCCTGAGCCTTTGTTCATTCCTGCAGGTTAACGTCCACATGCCTATGCAAAAATGTGGTTGTCTCACTTGTGATATCAGGATACAATTAATAAATGTTGTTTTTATGGTCAGTGTTGTTTACAGTTTTGAACGAGTATGTGTCACAGTAACCTCCAGCCTTATTGGATTTACTCACACAACAGTAGCTTTGACATTATGACCAAAATACCACCCCTTGGTTCTTGAATTTATCCGAAATCAGGATTTCTTGGTGATTTAAAAGGCTGATCTTTAGCCACTTAAGTTGAATGTTAGCTCATTGTTATGTCTGCAGTGCTCTAAAGGAACTCCAGGATGAGTTTTATTCAAATTAAAGTGTTGGAAAAGGTCAAATGGCCACTTATTTTTTTCTCTGGTTGTGTAACATGATCTCATAATTCAAACAAAGAACATAACTCAACACATACAAATGAAAAAGAGGAGTGTTGTTGTAACAGAGCTTTTGTGTCTCCTTGCAGGTCTTCTGGAGAGCAGCATGCGCCTGAAACCCCACGAGGCTCAGAGCTACAGAAAGAAGGCTCTATGGGTGTCCTGGATCTCCATTGTGGTCACTCTCATACTGGCTGTGGCAGCTTTCAGTAAGAATTTAAAACACTCTTTCATAGGCATGCAGCATGGACAAAAGTGAATGGAGTTACTTTGACAATACTGACTGTGGCAGTTTGTTTCTCAATCCCCTGTTGACTCAGAAAAGATGTTGTCATCTTAAGGTCTGTTTATATAGTGGTGCAAACATGTAGATGTAACGGTACCAGACAATTGAAGACCCAGGAGGAGAGAAGAACAGGACATAAAAGAAATCAGCATAAAGGCTTGGCCTTTACTTCACAAAAAAAGAGGTTATACACTTGATAGCAGTCTAACAAAGCAAACAAATCCAATAAGGGCAAATGCAAAAATCTGAATCGGACAAAACAAGCCGAATCAAAACTGTGCATTTCCAAAACTAAGAAATACTTGAAAGCGGTGCTCATGCTAGGGTTACAAAGACAATCCAGCAACTGAGATGGGAAAACAAAGGAGTATACTATGAACTGGCTGACTAGTGAAATCATGAGCAGGTGAGAGGTGAGGACAGGTGCTGGTAATCAAGGAACTGGTGAACACATGAAGGCAGGAACTGAAATGACAGGAGATGTTAGATTTCAAAATAAAACAGGAAAAGTACTTTACAAACTGAACTCATAGTTACAGTAGAGGGTTTTACAAATATGTCCTACAATGTTGAGAAGGATAGACATTGATGACCTAAGTTTGTTTTTCTTTTTTTTTAATCACCAGCGCTACATTAGATTCAAAAGAATACAGCCCTTATTAACTCTTAGTTCCATAGAATATGTGAACAGTACATCAGCACGTGAAAAAAACAACTTGTGAAACAACAGTGAGCAAGACGATTACATGGCTAATAGCGTATTAAGGACACATTTGTTACAGTTTCCTCCTAAGTGTCTGAAGATCCTAACTGCATCTGTGGCATCTTCAGAAGATGCCCTTTATTCCGTTATAAAGTAAGTGTTACGAAACCTTCGCTCATGTGATGTGTAATTGATTTTGAAATCAGTATATGATAATCAGATCACACATTTTCTGAGCCGTATGACATCGAGCATGTGCCTTTCCCCCACAATGACCTGATGACGGTCAAATAAGAAAATGAATGATTCATGCCTATTATTATTCAAGGCTGAGAAGATTAAATGTTTTTGCAGAGAAAAGTGCTGTTGTTGTCAGGCGGTGCTGACCTTTTATACTTTTTATTTAGAACATATGTATTTGTCCACAGTGTGGTCAGTTGTCTTAAAGGCAGGGTTGGTAATTTTCTCCAGATACACTTTTTAAGATTTGGGTTGAAATCTTAAAAAGTGTCTTTAGGTCCTGACAGAAATGAATAATTCATGCGTCTCAAGACGGAACAAAGAAAATCCGTCATCTGTAGCAGTTGTAAGCCTGTAAAAACTTTGATCAATGTCTGCCACGACGTACCAATTTGATGAACCAATCACGCCTCCCTGCTCGTTCTCTACCCATGCATGCACGAGCCCACACTCAAAGCATGAGCTGCGGCCCGCTTCTGGACCAATGGCGCTAGTGCATGTAAGTGAGGGGCGTGGCTTTTGAGGGAGCACAGAGGGGAGGGGGTGGGTGCAGACGAAGCACTGAGGGAATGCTACTTTCAAAATCATGCTAGTTTTCTAAAATTACCAACCCTGCCTTTATTTAAAGCTAAACAGCTAAACTCGCTGATTTTATGGCTTATGATCCAAAACTGTGTTAATTAACTATGTGTCCACCTGTAAAATGGATAATCCTCACTTGTCATACTTAGATCCTCAACAATTTTATTTTTTGTTTTGTTATTTTTTGGGGCATTTTTGCGTTTATTAGATATGACAGCTGAAAAGAAACAGGAAATGTTGGGTGGAGAGAGTTGGGGATGACATGCATCAAAGGGCCAAGGTCAGATTCGATCCCACGGCCGCTGCGATAAGGACCTAAGTAACCTAAGGACCTAAGGACCTAAGCTTGGCAAGCTGGCGCTCAGTTCCTCAACAATTTAATGGATCCAAAGCTTCCTGTCATTTATTTGACATAGAGTAAGACCCTGAAAGCATAGCTAATATGTAAGTCATTAGGACTTATTTGATGAAGGTATAATTTAAGATACCCACCTTGTAGTTTTAAAGGTTTAGTTTTAAGTAAAGGGCAGACGTTTTGTGCTTACTTTATTGGCCACAAATGTACATATCAGTCTTTATTTGTATCACGCCTATTTATAACAAATGTTATTTCAAGACACTTTACAAAAGAGCAGGTAAAAGACCTTACTCTTTGTTATATTATCTACAAAGACCAACATGAATCCATCAAGAGCTCTAAGCAACATTTAGCAAAGTAAGAGTGGCAAGAAAAAACAACCTTTAAGAGGCAGAAACCTCGAGCAGAACCGGACTCATGTTGAACAGCCAGCTGTCAAAACTGTGTTGGGCATGGAAAGTGTATATAACAGTTATACTAACACAGTACTGTAGTCTGAAAATGTATCAGTCTTAAGTTAGTCTTTATTTAAGAGGACAATGAAAAAAAGCAATAGTCTGAGTTGGAAGTCCATTTCTGATTTGATATGACAACTATGTTTGCACTTTGGAGCTGAATCACAAAAAAACACAGATTTATAGTAAACACATTTGTTTCTCCTTTGTAGTCTGCATGGAGATGATCCTTTAGAGGTTTTTTAAGCTACATCAACTTTTCCTCAGTGAGCCCTCTGATGTTGTGAAATGATGTAGCAATAGTTTCATCACACGTTTTTTTTCTGTCCTGTGATATAGGGGATGTTTTTACATGCTGTGCTATTGTGGGTGCAACACAGGATGTTGCTTTGTCATCCTGGCTAAGCTGTCATTCACAATGTGTCCATAGTCATTGAAACATTTTGTCTTATCTGAGGTTAGCTGACTGAGACCAAACTCACCTATTTAAAGTGTGTGAATAAAAAAAAATGGTTCAAAAAGCTGATGGCACAGACTCTGCCAATAACACATGAAATATAATTAACTATGTCAAGCCGTGAAGCAAGCAGTTTGTAATGTGCCAAAAAAAGTGCACATTTTCCATTTTTTACAGGATTGAGCATTTAGACATGAAACGGTTGCTTTACTGTAGATAATAGCTATTTGTATTATGGACGGCTGTGACTCAGTTATGGAGTCGGTCGTCTCCCAAGCAGAACATCGGGGGTTTGATCCCCAGCTCCTGCAGCCACATGTCTGATGTGTCCTTGGGCAAGACACTTAACCCCAAGTTGCTCCCTCTGCTTCGTTGGTGGCGTATGAATGTGTATGAATGGGATAAGTTACTTCTGATGGTTACTTTAAATAGAAACCTCTTCCATCAGTGTATGAATGTGAAGGTGTGACCTGCGTTGTAAAATCGCTTTGAGTAGTCAGAAGACTAGAAAAGCGCTTTACAAGCTCAAGTCCGTTTACCATTTTCCATTATTATTTTTATCATACCGACTTGGACCACATCACCACCTATGTGTAAAAAATAAATCATAGATAGATAATACTCAAATTCCTTAGTTTCTCCTAGCTCTGCAGAGTTTCATCATGTCTTCCAGCTCATTGATTGTGTGGTGTGCTGATTTTACCTGAATTGCTTATTCTCCCACTCTCATAGTGATTTGTTTTCTACAACAAGCAGTGAAGCAGCTCTCAACATGTGCAGCATGCTAAAAAGTAAGCGACTATTAAGTCAACACAAGTGATAACCAGAATTGATATTAGACCTACAATGCATCTGGTGGCCATAATCACAACCTCAAATGAACATTACAAAAAGGCTCCTCCTTCTATGTTGAAAATTCACATCTGTATGAGTCACATCTGTATAAGTTTGCCATGTCAACTTAAAAGCAGAATGTAAATGTGTAGGTTTGCTTCCATGGCCTCCTAGTGGCAACAAAAAAATTACTTTGTTTGTTAGTTTGTTATTGAAAATCAATACAGCCCGTGGTGGATACAGAACCTTTAGTTTGTGCTTGACATTTGTTATTTCATATTTCTGATCTCATTCGGTGAAAACACTCCAAGGAAGCAATTGAAAACAGCCTCTTAAGTATAAAAATAGAAAATGTTCTTCTGTGTTGCCGTGTGTGTTTGCCTTTGGAACCTGTCGCTGCTGACAACTTCCAAAGAGACTTTAACAAAAGATGACCCACAAAAATGGGAACCACTGAAGACTGAGGGGAGTGTACCAGTTATGGGAGGTACAGGTTCAGCAGAGTGCAGACAGGATTCCAAAAGTCAGAAAAACTGCGACATATAGAGAACTTTTTGGTGGGACTTGGTGAGGAAATTGTAAATGTACTGTATGCAAGTCTTTTTTCATCTGCCAGCATTGAGAGAAGTGAAAGAAAGCAGAGGGAGCAGAGAGAGTGAAAGACAGATGGATATGGCGTTGTGGAGTGAAGCTCTGAAAGGTGCGATGGTACCAGGGGACGAGGCAGGATGAGTCCTGGCAGGCAGCGTTTGGGATATGGTGGTTGTGATGGCTCAACTTGAAAGAACAGCAGCGTGCTGTTTCCTCCCACCTGTGCCCTAGTTTCTCAACTCTCAGTCTCGCCATCCACCATGTTTTATCTGGAACGTCCGGTCAGCTTGTTTCCTTAACCTTTACTTTCTTTACCTTCTCTTTATGTTCTCACCATATCCATGCCTCTTTGCCCCCAGTTTATCTTGTCTCTACTTCTTCATCTGTTTTTTCCTGTGTCTGTGCCTTTCTCTGACCTTTAGCAGTATTTAACATTTAGCACGGAAAAAAGGTTCAATGCTTTTCCTTTTCCTCTCTTCTGTCTATTGTGTCGACTCGGGAATGTCTCGGTCAGAAGTGCTCGTCCATGCTCGCTCAAAAAAACGTTTTTGAGAAGTCGTCTTTTTGTGCTCTCATGGCTCGCTATTCACCTGTGAAAGTGCTACAAATCCTCTAGGCTTTATCAGCCATGAAGAAAACTCAAAGAGGTACAAGAGGGTAAGTTGTTTTTCTGTACACATGTCTTTAAACTGGCAAACAGACTGTCATGGTAATCGACAAACATGCCCAAAGACAGAGATTAGCAAGCTGACATCACATTTCCTGATGTATTGATCTGTAACACATATTAAGCACCCACAGTCATAGGTTGTAGTTGTAGATTTTTACATGCATGGAGTGAGTATAACGCTTTTACCAGATATATTCATCATATGAGGAAAAACAAGAAAGACAGCTACTTCCATGGTTCTTTGCCGTACTGAATTAAATAAAGACTCGAAGTGATAGAGCAGCAGACTCAGTCAACCGCCCACTTATGTTTATTTCTGTTGTTTTATGCAAATAAGTGTCTGAGACCAGAGACGTCCCAAGACAGTTTTCTATGCTGTTGGCAATTGATTTTTAGTGTTTTAGTAAAATGCTGTTTCGCCAGCATTAGATAATGTTTTATGTTGACATTGGCATGTATTTCAACAATATTTCCCTTAATTATCTTTTCCCATTTCTGTTAAAAATCCATTGATGAGTTAAACATAAGTTCCCAGGAGTATAAACTAGGTAGTGGTGTGAAAGAATTACACTGCCTTCCTTTGATAAAATGTTTTATTAGTTCATATTTTCATACTATCACTTAACAAAGAAAGATAAGGTTGTGATCAAACCGACATCCATCTTTCCAAACCTGTGACCATGCAATGCCTCACTCTCTGAAGACACGAGGACGCTGCGTTTGTAATGTTGAAAGATTTCCAAGACAGCGAAGTCCGACGTTATGAAGACAGTTTTTACCCTTAATATCATTGTTGTTGGACATATCTATTTAAGTATCGACTGAAGAGCAGAGAAGAACATACTGACAAGAACAAAAAGAGAATAAGGCTTCCTCGTTACCTGCACAACAGTCACAGCTGTCTCTCGCTGGTTGTGTAATATACATTTCCTATTCTCCACTAGTCCTCCTGCAGTGAATTTTCCTGACTTTTACCTGCTTCCTTCACACATTGGCTCACAAGTAGGGAAACAGTCTGGGTAAAGTCAGGCTGAAAATTTCAGCAGTTGCATTCACACATCATGCAGCTCACCCTGAAAATGTCCAGGAAGTTTCTCTTTTATATTGTGCATGTGTAAAACTACTATTTGAATGAGTTTTTATGGAGAGGAGATGAGCACATTTCCAACTACCTTTCTCTGCAAATCTTAAGGGCCTATGCTTGCCTGCCTTTTAGCTTGTGGAAGACTCCCCTCATGGGCATTCAGGTAATGCACGCAGGTTTACGACTGGCATGTTAGCTATCCAATCATGTCATCCATCCATTATCTATACCACTTTTTCCCATTCGGGTCGCGGGGGGCTGGAGCCGATCCAAGCTGTCATTGGGCAAGAGGCTGCAGGGGTACACCCTGGACTGTTCCCCAGTCAATCACAAGGCCAACATGTAGAGACAGACAGACCGCCACATTCACACCTATGGGGCAATTTAGAGTCAGCAATTGAGCTAACCACTGCACCACCGTGCAATCATTTCATTCAGGATGACATTTTGTAGAGGGGCTTATTAGGCTTTGTTCAGACTGCCGCCCAAATCTGATTTTTCCCCAAATCTGATCAGAATCCAATCTAACTGACTGACTGTCCGCATTACAAATTGCAAGTGACCAGATCCGATCTGCCTGTCCGTATTGACATGGTCTGATTCACATTGATTTCTATGGTAACAGGTTACGCCCAGGAAATACAACTGCAAAATGGATGACAGAGAAGTGTGTCTATTTCTGACGCGAACAATCTTGTGGAGCAGTCCGTCCACAGGCTGTTGTTTTGCTCCATGTTTGTTTTTATTCTTGCTGTTTTCTTCCACCGACCAAAGCTTAGACCAGTTTGTATAATGCGCCTTGAATTAACTTCCGGCTTGCCGGACCTACGTCGTTGTTTTGTCGCGTTGCGAGTGACGCAGAAGACATATTGAAGCGACCGAGACGTTCAGATTGAATCAGATCTGTAGGAATCCGATTTGAATCGCATTTGAAACTACCTCTGTATGTGGTTTGAATCAGATTTGGAAAAATCGGATCTCATGTGGCTTTTTGTGTCCAGACTGGCAAAAAAACAAACTACGTACAATCTGGATGTGCTAAAAATCAGATTTGGAGATGCAATGTGAACAAGGCCTTAGAGGCCTGCGTCAGCCACATTGTGGCCATGTTATTTCTTGCTTCTTTAAGAGCATTTGAATAATTGATTACTGTGGGTAGCAAAGTGGAGTTAACAAATATAATATCAAATGCTCCTAAAGAGGTTCACTACCCTAGCTTTAAAGATAGTTTCTTTTTCATTTAGTGTTTGGGGCTAAAATAGGAAATGTGCATGTGTCTCTTTGAGGCCAAATAATTCCCCTCCTGTCTAGAACGTTGCTAGTGTTGTCCATCACTTTGGACAAAAGTGTCTGGTAAATTAAAATTTCAAAACTGTAACATGTTAATGAGAAAAAAGCATTTTCTTCCTCTGAAAATATTAGCTTTTTTTTTTACAACTTGCATTATTTACAATGTTTACATGTTTACTTGTTAGCAGTCTTCTGTATTTCTTGACCTGTTTCTTGTCATGTTGCTGTTACCTGTACGTCAATAACGTACAGCTCCATCGTCAGGAATGTGCAGCATGTCACCCGCCTGCTCGTTGCTCATGCGTGAACATCCTCGTGCACATAAACAGGAACCAGGGTATATACTCATTGATGGATTGCTCTACACAATCACTGGTGTTGATTCATCAGAACTGCTGCCAGATTATAAAACCTTACACATAAAGAAAATTGTGGTTACACTGTTGACACTAACTATGATGTAGCACTACAAAAATCTTCAAGCTGGTTGCCCCGGACAAGTTATGGAATACAAATGTAAAGAAAGCTCTTATTTGTTACATTCCAGCCTCAATATTTGTGAATTCAGTGTTAATCATAAGTAGAAAAAAAAAAATGCAGCTTCTTCTGTGTTTTCAACATTTACATGTTTGTTATTCGAAAATCCTAACCCCATTCGTGGAGGGTTCTGTTATCAGGCATAAGGGGATTTCTGACTTGCATGTCTGTGATGCATTTGTTTTGTGCCTGCTTAGCGACCACAAAAAAAGCTGAGCCATATTCAGAGAGTAGAACAGACTGCACAGCAACAAGGATGGTTCTCAGATTGCCTCACAGGCCTTCTCGGTGCAGGCAATTGGAGCTGGCCTGTGGACTAATAGGCTGCCGCACGATCAATCAGTGGCACTGCCAACAACCATTTAATGTTTGAGCAAGGGGATCGGAAGCTCGTGCTATGAGAGAGTAACAGAAGGAGGGAACAGGAGGGATGGAGAGGGGAGAAAATCTGAGATTGAGCGGTAGAAAATAGGACTGAAAGAGACGAGGAAACTAGGAAACTAGGAGGGAGTGGTAAATATTTGAGGAAAAGTATAGTAAGGGCAGAATAGGAAAAAGAAAGAAGGAAATAAAAAGTGGAGAGAAACATTTTCAAAGATTGGGATGTGTCTGCTGATAGCAACATGAATTGGCCATGAGTTGCTGCCGCCATCTGTCCTGTAAGGTATTGCACACATGATAATAAAGCACCATGTACCTGAGTCATTGTCAAACATCTCATTTCAGAGTAAAAAAACAAGCACCTTCTCCATTCTTATGTTTTTTTTACGAGTTCAATTCCAGCCCCAGATAGATAATGAGCTGAGGAGGGGAGGGGGCAGCTTCCTTTCCCCCCAGTGTATTTCTGTATGAAGCCCAGACTGACAGATGTGATGGCAGTTTTATTGTCTGTATTAAGACTTTCTCCCTGAAGCGAGCCAGCAAATGCAGGTCATCCAGATAAAATAACACTCTCATTGCCATCCGCTCCCGACCGTCTACACACATCTTTAAAAATGTGCCAGTGTTTGTGCCATATTCAGTTCAAGAATGCCTCAGACCGTTTGAACCCTTTTAGCAATGATGCCCAAATAAAATTCACAGACTGTATTTACATGCACCCAATTGTTTATGTAACAAAAATATTTTTTTTACCATGAGAAATTTTTTACTATGAAAGTGCTTAGGTTACCATCAACTCTTTGAAGACCATCATAATTTTACCTTTAACTGCTAGTAATTGTTTGCACTAAGGACTGTTTTTTTAGGCTAATTTGCGCAGAACGTTTCCAATTTGCTTCTAAATGTATGCATATTGCCTCATTAAAATATGTTTAAGTAGCTATAGACCATTAGAACCCTTTCTGCTTGGCAGTGCAGTTTCTACCTCTAGCGGGTGCTAGGAGAGTTACACTATTTATCCTTCTCCTTTTTCTTGTGGTGGCAAAAACCAGCCAGTGTGAAAGATGGATATAGAGAAAAGTTACGGTAGGACAATAGCGGATGGATATACAGTATAAGGATGGAAATATGGCTGATGATAGATGGAAGAGAAAGACACAGTAGGACTACAGACAGTAAGAAACAAGTCATTTGGCGAAGACTTCAACACACAGCCTGCCTCTCTTTTCCTGTTTCCTGTTTGCTCTGTTCTTCTTTCTGTCTCCGCAGTAGAGCTGTAATTACACAGATTTAACCCAGATACATAAAGAAAAAGCTGGATGCAGTTATTAATAAACCTTCTCTTACATCTATCTGTGCCATGACTTTGAAGTTGTAGATAGAAGGAACTCAGCCAGAGAGAGGTTTAAAGGTAGCCTCAACGTTTGCACAAAAACTGCATATTGACGCAGTAAGAAGCTCAGTACGTAGGGACTTGGGTTGGGAACCGGAGAGTCACCGATTTAAGTCCCGATGCAGACCACAATATGGAAGTCGGTCTGGTAGCTGGAGAGGTGCCAGGGAACTTCCTGCGTACTTCCGAGAGGCCCTTGAGCAAGGCACCGAACCCCCAACTGCTCTGGTGCGCTCCCTGCGTAGCAGTGTGTAGCAGCCCCACTCTAACATCTCTCCACTAATGCATGTCCACAGGTCCTGTTTGTGCATGTACGTGATTCGGACCTATGTGTGTGAGAGGGGCATGTTTCTAAATAACAGAATTATTTCATTGATTTAAAAATGATTCAATTCTTCTGCTTATAATATATTCCCTTGGAATCTACACTCACAGCTGCATCTTCAGAGATGATTAACTCTGTAGCATTTTCAAAAAATGAGCAAAGCTAGCTGTTAATACATCAAACTGAACATTTCCACTGTAGGTGAAGTGAGACCATGTGAACAGTTATCATAGGATGCAGCAGAGTACAATGCATTACTCAAGGATCATGATTGCTATGTGTGCATGTGCAAGAATCCCAGTGCAGCACAATGTCTTATTTTTATTTATATTTCACTCTAATGAAATAAAGCACATGCTGCTTCTTTGTCAGTGCTTGATACAAAAGGATTTCAGTCAGACAACTCATGTTTGTATAGCTTGAAATATTTATTGCAGCTGAACATAGTTTGTGTTAGGCGTCTAGGCTCTGACCTCATCACTCCTCACAGTTTTAATTTACAAGCAGAAATTTGAGGAGTGATGGTATGATATCTTAAACCCCCCCCAGTCGGAGCCTACTGGAGGATGCTGGGGTGGTGGTGGTGGGGCTGAGCAAGAGTGCAGTACTGGTGCAGGGCAGAGCTGGAAATGAAAGAGCAGAGAGAGAGAGACCAGAAATCTTGCATCTTAAATAGAGCGCTAATTGGAAGGAGGTGTTGTCAGGTGATTGTTGAGAATGAAGCATGCCAAGTGTAAAATCAATGCAGCTCAAGTTGACTGCCTGAACTAGCTAGCAGGCATAACTTCATACTCAACAGATTTTTGTTTTTCTTTGCTTTTATGAATATATATGGCCCTAATGCATGGGATGTATTTGGTTGTTTCCCCTTTAGCATTAGCTTTGTCCATGGTCCAAGTGTTGACGGCTGCAGGTGTAGAGTGTCAACCATGGTTGTTTATTTTCATTAAATCCTCAAAGGTCACCTTTAAATAATGCCATTAGCTGAGTTTGCTTTTGTCCCTCTCTGCCCTATTTTCAAAGGTTACATTTCTCTGTTATTGGTTGTAATTGACTTATTACGCTAATTTATATACAGATCTAATCTTTAGTCTGATATCAGCATTTAGTCTTCAACTGTTATTTTTAAAATAAAGCTCCCTGGTCGACTGTATTTAGCCCGTTTTTACTGTAGTTCTAGAAAATATACCTCATGACCAGACAGCAAAAAGTTTATCTCTCCTTACTTGTTAGGGATTTGTTTTTGCACTATTTGCACTAATATTTGCTGGGTTAGACAAGCCTTTAACTGTTTTATAAAATTAGACTTTATATTTCGTGTTCAGATACTGAACCATAAACATCATTATTCAAATAAACTGGAGACATCAGGAAATGTTTAACTATTGCATAAGACGGTATTGTTTTCACACAAGAGAGTAAATGATGGACTGCAGCAGACAATAATGAACGTGTCTGTAACTAAGTCATTAGATCGTAGGTCAGAGGATGATAATACGTTATGTCGGGCCTCTCTAACACTGTGATAAAGTGTTTAATATTATCAGGTTTCATTTGTGTTCATTAGCGATGCATCTGCTGACTCGTTCTGCCTCCACTTTCGCATTCGCTGGATCTGAGAGAATAACACAGCCGTGGCGAAAAAACAAATGATGAATCACAGAAGGCAGAGTGTACACAATAGAGATGTTTGCATTCAGCTGTACTGTGCTATCTGCAGGCCATTCATCATATCTGGCCGGCAACACAGTCATACCAATATCTGTCTCTCTCTGTCCCTTCCCTCCCCCTTTTTCTCTTGCTCCAATTCCATCTCCCTCTTCCTCTTTATTCCCCCAACCCCTCTACCCCTCTTACTTTTACTCCTGTCTTCCTTGCCGCCCAAACCTCTTCCTTCTTGAGCTTCCGCCCCCCATCTTCTGTTTCCTTCTCTTTCTCCCTCCATCCACTCATATAGCCCCCTCCCTACACTTCTGTCTGTCTCAGAATAGAAAACACAATAATTTATTCATTTGTTTTCCCTCTCCTCCGTGTGCAGTCCATGTTTCACTGGTAAATACCAAGTCACCAGCAGGGAAAAGTGCGAGACTATAGCCTGTGGTGTAAAACTTTGAAATGAAAATCATTTACTTCCTGTTGTTTCTCTGCAATTATTTTTAGGGTGCTTTTAGCTCTTTTGCTCTCCCTTTTGTTTGCCTTGCCTGCGTTCTCATTACCATAAATACAGGAGGTTTACTAACTCTGTGCTTTCTTTCTGGACAGCTCCTCTATTTGTGTTATTTTGTTATTAAGAGCTAATTCTGATTAAACTCCTAATGAAACGGTCATTATGTGACATTATTTTTGGTTGCATCTAGCAACCTTTACGTCACTCACATGTCGTTTCCAAAGATGTCAACAGACATGAGCCAAAGTGAAAAGAGTCTATAGGTGCTGTGAAACCCCCACTGCTGTCAATTTGAGCTTCACTGCTACAGCATGTTTTGTCCGTTGTACAACCAAGAGAATTACAAAAACAAAAAAACTTTTTCTTTCAGGCTTTAAGAACAAACACGCTACTCTATCGCCACACAGATGCACATGCAGGTAGACAAACATACAGGTAATGCAGTCCATTTTGAGGTAACATGCACGATCGTCATTAATGCATGAACCAGAGTAGTACTAAGAAGTGTCAGTGTGTGTAGACTACCTCAGAGATGTTCCAATACCCTTTATGGCTTCCTGATATCAATACCGTTACTGATAACAACACCAATTCCAATAACTAGATTTGTTTATTGCCTGATACAGACTACATATGTGATAGAGGTTAGATGCTAACAATTATACATAATATTGGTTGCAAAATCAAAATACACTTGCTAATGTTGACTTTAGTGCTTTCACACTTGCACAAAACTCCTGAAAAAGTCCTGAAATTTCCGAGGTGAGCTGCATGTTGGAATGCAGCAGCCACATTTTTCACTCTGACTTTACCCAAATTTTATCCTGCGAGCCCCCTGGTAAATTTTCCACATGAAGTTGGGGTCATCTGATATGAGATCGGGAGGGGGTGTTGATGTTAAATTCCTGTGACCGGCGCATGACCATAGACTGTTTTCACCCGACTGATGTCATCTCTGTGTATTCTTTGAATCTGGCAAAGGCAAAAACCGTAATCAAAGCGTCAGACTCTGTTTGCTTCTTCCGCCACTTCTACGTCATGCGTCTTACAACATGTACTGCCCCCTTAGACTAACCCCCACCCTCCTTCTGTCCAACAGGGATAGTCTCCCACTGTGAGGGACATGTGTGAACGAGCAACTGAAGATGATTTCAGGGTCAGCCGGCCTGAAATTTTCTTTTAGTTTTTGAGAGTGAATATGTGACACAGCTTAAATTGCCTTCTCTGATAGCACTGCACTTCTGTCGATGTTTAGTTCATGATTTACCTTATACCAGTTGCTTTTTAGGGAGTATGGTATGGACTGATGCATAGAATGGCCTTTTTTTTTTTTTTTTTTTTACAACATACCACATTTGAGTATCACTGGTGCTGATTTTAGAACCAGTCTTTTCCTGCAGTGTTGGTGTAGACAAGGTGTGATGTTGCAGACAGACAGATGTGAGCAGACAGCCTCATTCAGTATTTCTGTTCATTGTGCATTTGTTTTCTTAAATGACAATCATAACACTGTTTCCTCTAGGGAAATTAATCTTCCAAACTCTGCGTTGTTTACTTCACTATTTCAGCTGCATTTGCTTTCCTGAGGTACGTACATCAATTATCAGTGGCATGCATCTACTATATTTCAACACATTTCCCCCATTGAGGGATCAATAAAGTTTATCCTTATCCTTATTCCTCTTAAGATTTGAAACGTTTTTAGTCTATTTGCTGTCAAGTAGTTAATTTGAAATGTTCTTTTTTCTCCTGACACCATTTGTCAGATTTTACTTTATAGTCAGTGTCTGCAGGAGCAGCCAATGATTTTTATTGTGTTTTCTCATTTTTGGAAAGACTAGTTGGTTCATTATGTCCTGTGCCTGCATTTACACTCGGGAATGATGGAGCATTTGCTTCTTTTTTCTATCTGCTGATGACAAGATTTTAAACCAAAACAGACTGTAGTTGTTCAGTATAAAAAGGGAACTGTTAATGTGTTGTAAGTTATTTAAAGATCCTGTCTAGTGCAACTCCACGGTAGAGTTTTTCATTTATTGGGTTCTTCCCCTTTGCACTATATTTGAAGATTGACTCGATACCTAAAGCTGTTTTGTGAATCAAAACTTCCGTTTCTATTTCAACATTTACACCAAGGCCACTAACAGCTCCACAACCTTCTTCAGAATATGTTCACACTTTCTCAATGATTATCAGCAAAGTTGGGTGTATGAATTGGAGCGAATACATCATAGGTTGTTGCGTTTGATAGGATTATGTCTGATTTGTTGACATCTTTTCCCAGATTAGCAATGACAGTATTCTGCAATGAGAGCTCACTGAACGAGTATGCTTCCAGAGGGTCCCATACAGTGAATTTTCAAAAACTCTGCATGTCATTCCTGGAGAACCATTTCAACAATTGTTGTGATTTCCCCGATTACAGACGCTGAGTGCAGATGTAAAATGCCACACGCTTCCCCTCCACTTAACTGCCAGCTGCCGACAGAGAAACCCATTATCACTTTAAATTATCACTTTTCAGACTGCATTGCTGTTTTCTGTAGAGGATAATTTGCCCTGAATTCCCACTTAATAAATAAGAATTACAGCCAAATGATACGGCAAATCAAATCACAGACATCCTCTCACACATTACCCTACGGTTGCAGTGTAGTACTCCACATACCTGCTCTGTGTTCAGTGTCATTCCACATGGTTTCCAATCCTTAAGGGTTTACGCTTAAACAATAGTGGACAATGTAACATTATGAAGCAGAAAGGGGGCCACAGACTCGCTGTTGCCTGGCATGTTAATCTTGGAGGTTAAATGTCTCATTCTTTGCCTTATAGAAGCATTGTTAGGTGAACAGGATAATGCTTTCATTTACAACCCCATGATTTCACGGCATGTGCTGAGACTGTATTTAACATTTACTAGCAATTACATAATGAATGGCAATGGGTCTGTGTAAGGTTCACTTCAGCAGCACAGAGCATTAATATATAGTGGGTAACTGTTGACAGAATGGGGACAAGGGTACTTTGAGGAGTTACTGTGGTTGTGGCTTCTCAGTGTAGCTACAACCCACCATGAACCCTTACCGCACTGAGTGGAGAAAAGAAGGATATGGAATTTGAAAAAGTATTTGTATTGCTTATTTAACCTCTTTATATTTTTAAACTGTGAATCAAAGAAAAAAGGTGTGTTTTTGATCCACAGTCTGGTGCAGTGTGTGTTTATGTGATGTCCAATGGGTGGAATCAACAACTCAGCATTTTTCTGACATTTATTTTCTAACCAGCATCAGATACTGTAACATGGCGACAGCCATCCTTGGGCTTCAAAACCCCGCTTTAGAAGCCAATGGGTGATGTCTCAGATACTACAGATGTTTTATACAGTCTCTTTGAAACATGTCAACTAAATTCTTAAATAAAATATTACAACTTTCTGCATGTGCAGAGTTTGCATTTTTATCCTGCAAAAACCATATACTGCTACAGTAGTACAGGAATGTAGTTCTGTTCAGAAGTTTCAAACTGATATGAAAACCCCAAACTGATGTTGGGGAACAGAAGGCAGAATGTGCAACATTTTACACATAAATACAACAGAAATCAAATATAAATTCTATGTCACTGTCTCCCTGAGTCATGACTGTGCCATGTTTACATCATGTTTACATGGACGGAATGCATATAAGGCTGTTTTAGTCAAGGACTAGAGAAAAGAAGAATAACACAGCCTACTGACTGCTCATTTGGATGTCACACAGGCTAAGTGTCTTTAGATCACATTCATTCCGTGTCAATTTATGTGCAATATGAAGCTATATGAGTTCACCAAAGTGTGCTAAGATTAGCCTGCTAACACAACAAAGCAGGACACAGGCAATTGCAGCTCGAGCCCAGAACAATTTTGTCCGCCGTTTGCACTAAATAGTGCTTAATTATGGTGCGTTCTAATTAATAACTCCTTTTTGCGAACGCAAGTGGAGAGGGGTTGGAGGTGTGCCACTAGAGGAGAGCGGAGGCTTCAGAATAGTAGAGGTGTCGTGTTGGTTTCATGCTAGTGCTCAAGGGCGACATCTACTGGATCAAAAAGTCGCACATTCATCCTTTAATTACTTATGGTTATTCTTGTAGCATGTGTCGAAACTAACTCGTGACTGTTGAGATGTTCCCTCATGATTGAAAGTGGATAAAAATAGAGTTCTTCTCTTAAAAAAAGATTGTGAGTGAATCATAACACTGTTACTCTCCCATTGTGATTTACAACATACAGCACCAAGTGACCTTTTTCAAGCTTATCAATCAATATCTGTAACAGGGGGTTAGGAAGAAAACTGAGCCAATGAAATCCAAAATCCTTTTTGAGAATTGTATGAAAATCAGTAAAGATAAATAATACAACAAGGGATGCATGACTTGCAGTTTTTTAGATTACCCCATGTTGGATTATGTGACACTGTTGATGCAAGATTGAGAAACTGGCCATTGGACGAATTGCTTTTCTGTCTAAATTAAAGTTAAGCCTTCTTAGATAATGGTGAAAACGTAACGAAACTAAGAGGTAACAATTTTGTTTCCTTTTTTTCACCAAGCGAACTGAAATCCAGGTGTGAAGGTGATGTCAACAGTTGTTTTTCTTTATCCATATTTCTGTTTCCGCCCTCATTGGTCTTTCTTAAACTACAAAACATGGAGAGCACCAAAGCAATTTTTTATGAGAAGCAATTAAATATGAGTTTTTCATGGTTCAATAGTTTTACATTTTTTTAAAATGCCATTGTGATGCACTCTTCAATGGTAACACATTTAAGCATTATAGACGGTCGCTTGTGTAGAGTTGCTGTAAGCCGAAAGATAATTTACCGAGTCGTGCTTCTACAATATAACATGGTTATTGCACAAGTTCCTCACTGTCACAATAAACAGATTCCCTGAGATTTATACTCTCTGAAGCTCCTCCGAGAGCAGCTTGGAGGTTGTCACCAGTTTCTCGCTTTCTCACACCAGATGCTTTCGTCACATTGCCCCTCTTTCTCTTCAGAGCGATATCAGTATGCAGAATAGCCAAGCAGACAGATATAGATGTTCCATTCTCACATGGCAGATATAGTTTGGGCTGAAGATATGAATACATTGTTGTAAAGTAATACAACAAATAAAGCAAACATTTAGAGATATATTCAGCTTATCTTGCCCTGAAATGATCTTCCACAGACTCTTCTTTTCAGCCTAATCTCAGTCCTTAATGACTGCAGTGTCCACTGGGTATATGCTCTGCTGGGTACTTGGATCTGTGTGCGTAACACTGGTGGGTGGGTAAATATTTGTACTCAGGCTCTTGTTTTGGAAGTCTGGTTATGAAATCTTTATAAGGCTGGGGATAATGTCACAGTTATAAATCAAAGTCTTAATGTTCCCGCCAAACACCCATTTTTCTCTTCACTATTAAGCCTTGATTTTCCTCTGCATCTTTTACTGGCTCACGGCCAGGCATGAAATTCTAATTAAGTAGATTTGTGTTTTATTGTAATTACAATTACACATCCTTTTCTTTTTTTCAACTCGACTTTTTTCAAGTCGAAGTCTGAAGACTGAACCTGATAAGTGGAAAATCATTGGTATGAATTCATTTCAGCCCATTACTGATGTAATTTTAAAGCTGTGTATGAGCTGGAATTTAAAAATACAAAATATTAAATGTTGATACTTGTTTTGTTTCTGAAATCACAAGAATAATGTCTTTGGTTTCTTACTTTTAGGACTAAAAGCAAGCAACAAAACGTTGTCCGAAACTGTCCCCAGAATTGTGAAACCCAGGCCTACAAGAGTTATCTATGGAAATTTGAAAAAAAGATGATAAAGATGCTAATACACATTTTTCAATATGAGTTCATTTATGCCTGTTGCACTTTTTGACAACATTGAACAAAACTATTGCACATCAACTTTTCCTCTCATATCGTGCTGACTACTCGTTCTGACTACTTAAAGCGCTTTTACACTGCAGGTCACACCTACACATTCACACCTGTTCACACACTGATGGCAGGGGCTGCTTAGTAAAGTGGCCATCAGAAGTACCTAATCACAACAATAAACATTTATACCCGCTGACGAAGTAGCGGGAGCAAATTGCGCAAGAAGTTGGGGATCGAACCCTAGACTTTCAGGTTAGGAGACGACCGACTCTACCAACTGAGCCACAGCCGCCCCTGCCCCCACTCCTATCCCCCTTACGAAGCAGAAGACCGTCTAAATCAAAGCCCTCATTACTCAGTTTACACAAATTGTCCTCTGTGATTAAATCGGTAAATGGTATGCAAAGGATGTTGGGTGGCATCTGTCTCACTACAAAGACTTGGAACAAGTGTGCGTGTGTGTGTTTGCTTTGCTGTGCAGTAGGCCCTTTATGTTTTATACCATGTGGTCATGCATACTCTGATACACAACTTCAATCATTACATGCTATGATTAAACGTGTCAGTGCATGCTTAAGATGCACATACAGTATATACTGTAATGCAAGTTCTACAGCTTACTGCATGAGTAGCTTACGTAGCAAATAGCATTACAGAACATCGCACTAATGATTTGTCCTCTGACAAAAGCACAAACTGGTCTTGCTGTACTATTGTATTTGGCTTTGTTAATTATACGTAATAGCACTTGAAAAGCTAATGATTAAAGAAAAAACAAACATGTAAATACTTTCTGACATTTCGAAATGAGTCCGATTTTTTTGGTTTGCATTGGATTTACGTAGGTTGTGCCATGGTTGTCAAGGTGATTCTGTCCACCTCAGCAGTGTTGCTCAGCCATGTACACACATGCTAAATGGATTTCTGTTTAGGATTCACACTACATTAACTGTCTGATCCCACTTGTGGGTTGTGACAGGTGGTCTAGATGTAGGAACCACGCTAATTAGTGACTTTGTTGTCGTAAATGGGCCAAAGTGGCTCTAATGCAGCTGTTCCGGTCAGGTCCGGCTAACGTTTAATTTTGATCCTAACAGAAGAGGGGAATAGATGACTAATTTCCTTGGACATATTAAAGCCCAAAGTAGTTACTTGTCTTTTTACTACCTCTACAAACTCTGCTCAGTAAAGACTTTAAAGTTTTACTTACAAAAATCATCCCTGTTTTTCCTTTGGGTTGTTCTGTTCTACAGTTGATCATATTTGTGGTTACAGAGTCTTGACATTGAAGGGCTTTATCCTTGCAGGCTATCATTTGGTGCTGCTAAAATGCAAAGTCTCCTGCTGCAGCATTAACATTGAAGTCATTAATGATATTCTACCTCACTGCAGTAGCGCAGCACTATTGATCCGCTTCTCAAGATTTAAAAAAAAAAAAAAGTCTTCAGGGATGATGAAGGACAGAAGCAGGGTTAGAGTACTTTATTTTCCAAACAAGACAGACATAAGCCCAAGGCATGTACCATAAATTTTAAATTATATAGACCTTTGTTGTCGATCAACTTTGTCTCTTTTTGCTTTCTACTTTAAACCATAAAATGATGATAAGCAAACATGCTAAAGATGAAAGAAAAAATAGAAATCCAGATGAGTGGAAGGTTTGAAAGCATAGCAGCTTTGGAAGTTCCTAGCACTCAACGGTGCTGACTGGTTGTTTTTGAGTACGAGTTTGCACACTGCACTTCTCTTGCACACACTTCACCTTGCTGTTGTCGTGTCAGGGATATCTGGGTAGGCATTTTTGATCAGAGGCTATGGAGTGTTTTATCTGTGTATATGCTTGGCTGTCAAAAACCTCTCCATCTGCAGCGTAATTATAGGACCGACTCTCTCACCATCTTTTATCAGCCAGCAGCTCGGACTATTTTTACTCATCACTGATAAACCAAAGGAGTGAGGCGGTGTGGTGTGTTGGGATGCAAACATCAGAAGGGAATGTCAGCGTCTGAGTGGCTGTGACTGTGAATGTGTGTGTGTGTTCGGAACACTTCTTCTTAGTCACACAGTGTTGAAATGCTCTACCTATCATGTCAAGGTGTAGCGTTTACAGACAGTCTGAGCTGTTCTGTGCAGCTCAGACATTCATCTCCCCTGAAACAAAACAGTGAAAAAGAAGCACATCCTGCTGGGATATTTCTGACTAGGAGACAAGATGGATTTTGGGTAATTATCAAGGTAATGGTGTGTTTGACAGCCCACTGTTTCTATAGTCTCACTTCATTGGTCTTGATCTTGTACATCAGTTGCTGTTGCATGTGATCAATACATTGGAACAGCCTTGTGAATGTCATTAAATATTTATTACAGCTCAGTTAAAGGCACTATGCCAAACATGTTTGCAGTGCTGAAGTCAAGAAAAGCTACAAGAAAGTAACTATTATACTATTTATGCAATTAACACATCTATTGCTGTCAGCTAGAGGTGGGATGAAAATCGAGATTCTTATCTTCTGAAATTTTAAATAGATTAATGTTGGGGTTTTGCAGAGCTAATACGCGGGCAACATTTCTGTTGGGTTTTCTATAGTAAAATTTGGTTATCAAATTAACATTAATAATTAACTTTATTTAATTATTAATCTAAATCAACAATGTTATTAAACTGAGTTAATAAACCTATCGGGGCACCACTCTGAAATCAGAGAACAACCAATCTTACCATATCAGTCTCGAATTAATTAATTAAATACTAGTATTATTGATTAATAATCTGTACTTAATAAATTGAAGGCGTGATATCCGAACACAAAGCCCTTGCACCCAGCTTATGTCACAATGCAAATACACCAGTAATCACAAACAACTGCTCTTTAAATTATAACAGAGTTTATTTAACAAAGAAACATCAAGTCGATCAATGAAACTCAATCAAACAAATCACTATTATAAACTAAACTACAGCAAACAAAGTATAAACAAACAGTGGCACGTGTGTGTGTGTGTGAGAGAGAGAGAAAGCAAGATGGCGGCGTAACCACGTGGTGGTCACGTGATGTGTGTGTGTAAGAGAGAGAGAAAGCAAGATGGCGGCGTAACCACGTGGTGGTCACGTGATGGCGGCCACTCACACAGGCCTCCTCGCCGGGTCTATCGTCTAGCCTGGCGGGGCCGAGTTAAGCTCTGTCTCTGTAGCGTCTGAACGACTACAGTGTACAGGCCTATATGTGTGAGTGTGCCTATGTGTGTGCTGGCGCGATCTCAGACTCGGTCCCCAGATGTGCGTCTGCGCCAGAAGGTGTGTGTGTGTGAGAGTGAGAAAAAGACAGCGTGCCTGAAGAGGCTGAATCACAGTCTGGAGCTCGCGCACAACTCGGGAATAATTAACTTCAATACCAGAAGCCAGTGGCCGAATTTAAGTTAGACGGTGTTTACACTGGTCGTCCTGATCATGAAGATATTAAACCGGCTAACGCTAGAGCTCACAGAGAAACACACACAAGACAACAAGAGGTTTACACGTCGGACGCGGCGGTCCGGGAAAAAGTAAACACAGAGGTTTTAACCTAATAAAACCCGAGACGCAGTGGTCAAATGACAAACAAATATTACCCCAGTTTCACATTTAATAAATCAATTATTAAATACACTCTCTAAAGCTAACTGCCCAGACCTAATTAAGCCTCACTTGTGAGCCGCTATGTCCCGCGGTTGATGAGAGGGAAAAAGGTCCGATTGTGGATCCAGATCTTCAGTCTGCTCCGGTGCAGTTGAGCGTGATGGCGATGGCGGTTCTCAGAGGATGCGAAGGTCTGCGTGTTCTCCCTTGAGCGAGATGATCTCCGTGAAGGTCCTGTTCGTTGCAGGACGAAACGAGACGTAATCTTTTACAGTCTCTAAATACCGTTTTTAATTCGGTCTATGAATCAGACGCTCTCCGGCGGGCTCCGTCGAGATGCGTTTAAAGGATGATCTGAGCTCGGGATTTCGAACACTGCCTTTGCTTGAAGCCTAAGGATACCTGCGCGCCAAAACTTTTAAACAACGAGCAGCGTGCTTTAAAGCGTGAGGGGGGGGGGGGGTGTCTCCGGATGGAGAACAGAGGAGTTGTGTCCCCTAATGCTGGTAGCATGTGAAGAGAAAGAAAAATGGGTGACATCTCCTTTTATTCACCCTAAGATTCACACCTAGGTGTTAGGTGTTGCAAAGCATGCTGGGAGTATCTCTGCAGTGCATGCTGGGAGTTAGAGTCTTTTTTTCCTGGTAACTGATTTCCAGTCAGTATTCTCCAAAAAGGGACACAGGCCTGAGTTTTGTCTGGCCTTCTGGCTGGCCCCAACATCCCCCCTTGGCCTGAAGAGTGGGAAGCAGGTCACGGTCTTTAGGGCACTACGGGCCAACAGTCCATGTATTTTGGAGACAAGTGTTCAAAAGATTATTTAGCAAACAGTCCATAAATTCAAGAGGCATTTGGTCTGGGCATTTACTGAGGCAAAGTCTGGGCAGACTGTCTAACTATGTCTAACGATAAACATTAAAACATATTCAGGCATTTGCAAAGCTTTGCTGTTCAAGGTGCATTCTTGAAAAACAATAAACCTCAGAACAAAACAAAAATCAGAAGAAGAAAGGAAGAAGGAAAGGAAAAGTGAGTGTTTAAGGTGCTGATTTGTGGGCTAGACTGAGCAGGAGTAAGCCTGTGGGGTGGTGTTTGACATGTAGGTGTGTAATGTATGTGTACATTATGTGTTTCACTACTTATGTCAGGCCACAAAACTAAGAAACGTTAGCGTCGGTAGAGTGACCTTGGTGGGCTTTTGAAATGGAGGCTACTCCCCGATGTGGAGTCAGAATCTGGTTCTGTGCAAGGGCTGAAGGCCTGCCACGTCTTACCACCTCTGTTGCTGCATCTGTCAAACCACTCCGAATCATGTTCCCCATCTGACTGCTCAAAACGTGCTTCCTAAGGAAGCTCTTGGGAACTCCGGTTATACCAACCCTTCTGTCTTGGGCTTTGGCCATCCCGAGAGTTCCGTTCAAGTCTGTGTGTGATTGGTTCATCAGGCTGGAGCCTACCCTGTGGCTGTCTCCATCCTTCACCCCCCTGGCTCTGTCGTCTTTTCTGCCGGCGACGTGGTCTCTTTGACTTCTTCATAGCACGAGGCAATTTGTTGCCTTCAAGTGCTATGTCACTACTGTGTCTCCCAGGCCCAGGGCGTATGCGTGCCTCCCACACCGACTGTGCAAAATTCTTGATCTCTTGCATACTGAGCTGATGTGTTCGGTAATGGAGGTCGACATTGTTCCGCAGAGAGCCATGCAGATTGTGCACGAAGATGGACTTGAGAGTCTGGTCTTCGTCCAAACCTGGAGCCTTATGTCCCTGGAAATATGCAGATCTTAGGCGCTGGTAGTAATTTTTGGGGGCTTCATGCTTCTGGTGCAAGACACTGAAAGCATTACTAAGGGCCAGTGCAGGGTCAAAGTAGGTGGAGTATTCCTCGCACAAAGCGTTGCAGAGTGCAGAGTACTGATATCTGACTTCAGGCCGGAGAGTACTCATGAAGTCACGAACACTACTGGAAGTTGTCTTCCAGATCAGCCTGAGTTTTTCTCGGGCGGATGCATCAGGTATGTCACGGAGGAGCAGGTTTATATTTCTGATGTAATCAGCTATTTTTAAGTTTGTGTTATCTGGCTCAAACTGTTCTACATCCTCCACCAGAGAATCAATGAGCTTTGTGCGCATTATTGGATATCTGGGTGAAAAGGAACCATCAGAGTCATCTGATGTGTCATAACTTCTCCGCTGTGAACCATGTGGTGGGAAACTATAGGTGGCAGAAGAGGGCCTGGTGCTATCTCTGCCTGTGTGGGCTGAGAAGTCACCCCCCTTCCCCTGGGGTGATTCAAACCTGTGAAGGTGTGAAAAAGTGTCATAGCTGTCAGTGGACCGGAGCATTTTCTCAAGGGGAGGGGCTCCAGAGTCGAAGTCTTTGTTTTCAGTCCTTGGAGTATCCTGACTGCTCGGTTCTTTACTGAGCTTTTTCAGCAGGGTTGTTTGATCTCTAAAGGGGCTTGGTCCAAGATCAGAGTCATATCCTGACGATGTCTCTTGCTCCATGCTTACCTGTGCTCCCTGAATAAGCTCAAACACGTCTAACACTTTCTGCTTGGCAGTTTGTAAGTGCTGACAAAGGGATTCGTTTTCCTTCTGCAAGGATCGGACCTTTGGCGGGAGTGTCTCAATGAAAGTAGGGGCACTCTGTCTGGTCCGTAGACCATGAGTTAAAGGCTGGTGAGAGTTGTCTGAGTCATGTGAAGACTCACAAGCCCTATGGTTGTCAGGGTAGTCGGTATGTTTCAATGGTAGCAGGGTTAGTGTCTGGCCCAGATGTGGTTGTCTATCGCGGGACAGGTACTGCTCGGTACCTGCTGTAGCCCCTGACTCTTCCGTACCTCTAGGGGGCGGAAATAACCTCCATCTGCGGGGTGGGGGACCCCCCTGCTCGAAGCGTATGGAGTGACTAGACTGTGAGACATTACCGCTTGACGGGGCTTCATGGTCTGGAGAGGTTGAATGGTTTTCATCCCGAACACCCAGACTACTTACAGGGTCATTAAAGGAGGAGTGCGCCCTTGTGCCGTGGTCGACTTGGCGGCCCTTTCTCCTTTCCTCCAGGTCTTGCGACATGTCTGTCTCCCTCCTCCAGGGACCTGGTTCAGTATCCCATCTTTCATCTGAGGCTTCCTCAGCTGACCCGGGGGCTGCGGTGCGTACCTGCCCCTCCTGAATTCTGGGTACCGTGACACTTTGTTTCATCTGTCTGGCCAACCTGCAGCTTTCTTGCAGTATTTTATTCTCCTCCTGCAGGGCCTTGCATTCATCTTGCAAGGTCTTAAGTCTATCCTGCATTCTTCCGAAGTCGTCCCGTAGGATCTGTTTATCTTCTTGCACCTGGGCGAGCTGTGCCTGGTGTTTTATATTCTGCAAATGTGATTTGCTCTGATAAAGGAGGAGAAGTTGGGTTACAACATTTGAAACTGTGCACTGTGGTTTCCCAGTTGGATGATTCATATCAACCAACTCCTTTAATTTTTCTTCACATGTGCTGAGGGTGTAGGAGTTCAGACTGTCGACCTTTAAAGGGAGGTGGATTAGACCAGCAACTCCATCCTGAGGGGGTGGATCGTCTGATCCGCAGGGAGCCTTGGTCCCTGCCTGATGTATGTCTTCTGCATACATTATATCTTTGTCGGGGGTGATCCTGACTCTGTGGTTGGACTGATCACCTAGCTCTTTTAACTTTTTATCACAAATGCTAATTGAATAGCTATTCAGGCGGGCAATCTCCTCTAACGAGAGGCGCGTCGTCAGACCAGAAACAGTTTCTTGCAGAGCTGTGTGGTCTGACCCAAAAGGAGTCTTAGCTCCTGGCCCACATAGGGTCATGGTACCCATTTAATGTGATAAAACAGAAACCCAGTGGATTACTGTTAAGCTAAACTAAATCAAAATTCAACAGGAGAGCAGAGCTGATCTAAGTATTCAAACTGATCACTGAACTCAATCCTGGAGGCTGCTAAGCTAAATTTAACAGGAGAGCAGAGCTAATCTTAGTATTTAAACTGATCACTGAACTCAATCCTGGAGGCTAGGCTAAATTTAACAGGAGAGCAGATCTGATCTAAGTATTTAAACTGATCACTGAACTCAATCCTGGAAGCGGCTAAGCTAAATTTAACAGGATAGCAGAGCTGATCTAAGTATTTAAACTGATCACTGAACTCAATCCTGGAAGCTAGGCAAAAGCATTCACACCTCAAGTCCTCTAAGGATCGGGGGAAGTCACGCCTCTTAGGCAGCTGGCTATGCAACAATTATGAGATTACACTCTCAACTGGGCACATTGTTGTCTCAACAACAAAGAGCACACAAAAATATTAAACTACTCAACTCATCAACACACAACGACACAACTAGAACACAACTTGATGTCTGCTTTGCTTAAATAACAAACAAAATGAGCTCTTCCAAAGAAAAAGAATTTTCTTGAGAAGACTCCCTTTAAGGATTCAAAATTTGGATTACTGTGTATAAACAATGCAACAAAGCTGGTTTATTAAGGGCCTCACACGGGCTGCACCAATTATGTTGGGGTTTTGCAGAGCTAATACGCGGGCAACATTTCTGTTGGGTTTTCTATAGTAAAATTTGGTTATCAAATTAACATTAATAATTAACTTTATTTAATTATTAATCTAAATCAACAATGTTATTAAACTGAGTTAATAAACCTATCGGGGCACCACTCTGAAATCAGAGAACAACCAATCTTACCATATCAGTCTCGAATTAATTAATTAAATACTAGTATTATTGATTAATAATCTGTACTTAATAAATTGAAGGCGTGATATCCGAACACAAAGCCCTTGCACCCAGCTTATGTCACAATGCAAATACACCAGTAATCACAAACAACTGCTCTTTAAATTATAACAGAGTTTATTTAACAAAGAAACATCAAGTCGATCAATGAAACTCAATCAAACAAATCACTATTATAAACTAAACTACAGCAAACAAAGTATAAACAAACAGTGGCACGTGTGTGTGTGTGTGAGAGAGAGAGAAAGCAAGATGGCGGCGTAACCACGTGGTGGTCACGTGATGTGTGTGTGTAAGAGAGAGAGAAAGCAAGATGGCGGCGTAACCACGTGGTGGTCACGTGATGGCGGCCACTCACACAGGCCTCCTCGCCGGGTCTATCGTCTAGCCTGGCGGGGCCGAGTTAAGCTCTGTCTCTGTAGCGTCTGAACGACTACAGTGTACAGGCCTATATGTGTGAGTGTGCCTATGTGTGTGCTGGCGCGATCTCAGACTCGGTCCCCAGATGTGCGTCTGCGCCAGAAGGTGTGTGTGTGTGAGAGTGAGAAAAAGACAGCGTGCCTGAAGAGGCTGAATCACAGTCTGGAGCTCGCGCACAACTCGGGAATAATTAACTTCAATACCAGAAGCCAGTGGCCGAATTTAAGTTAGACGGTGTTTACACTGGTCGTCCTGATCATGAAGATATTAAACCGGCTAACGCTAGAGCTCACAGAGAAACACACACAAGACAACAAGAGGTTTACACGTCGGACGCGGCGGTCCGGGAAAAAGTAAACACAGAGGTTTTAACCTAATAAAACCCGAGACGCAGTGGTCAAATGACAAACAAATATTACCCCAGTTTCACATTTAATAAATCAATTATTAAATACACTCTCTAAAGCTAACTGCCCAGACCTAATTAAGCCTCACTTGTGAGCCGCTATGTCCCGCGGTTGATGAGAGGGAAAAAGGTCCGATTGTGGATCCAGATCTTCAGTCTGCTCCGGTGCAGTTGAGCGTGATGGCGATGGCGGTTCTCAGAGGATGCGAAGGTCTGCGTGTTCTCCCTTGAGCGAGATGATCTCCGTGAAGGTCCTGTTCGTTGCAGGACGAAACGAGACGTAATCTTTTACAGTCTCTAAATACCGTTTTTAATTCGGTCTATGAATCAGACGCTCTCCGGCGGGCTCCGTCGAGATGCGTTTAAAGGATGATCTGAGCTCGGGATTTCGAACACTGCCTTTGCTTGAAGCCTAAGGATACCTGCGCGCCAAAACTTTTAAACAACGAGCAGCGTGCTTTAAAGCGTGAGGGGGGGGGGGGTGTCTCCGGATGGAGAACAGAGGAGTTGTGTCCCCTAATGCTGGTAGCATGTGAAGAGAAAGAAAAATGGGTGACATCTCCTTTTATTCACCCTAAGATTCACACCTAGGTGTTAGGTGTTGCAAAGCATGCTGGGAGTATCTCTGCAGTGCATGCTGGGAGTTAGAGTCTTTTTTTCCTGGTAACTGATTTCCAGTCAGTATTCTCCAAAAAGGGACACAGGCCTGAGTTTTGTCTGGCCTTCTGGCTGGCCCCAACATTAATAACTTCCCAAAAAATGTTTTTGGGCTAATCAGTCACTCCTTGCTAGGTGCTAAGGCTAGCTCTTTAACTCAGTGGAAGGCCAAATGGAGCAGCAAGAAATTCAGCCAGTCTCACAGATGACTGGAGTAGATCTTGAAGTATGTACTAAATCAAACATAGACTTTGAATCCTGAATCGAAAACAGATTATAAATCAAATCGTGACCCTAAGAATCTAAATCGAATCGAATAGTGCTACTGTCAGCCTTTAAGTATGTCACATTGATTTCATTGCAATTGCTAACAAAAAAATTACCATATGAATTGAAATACATGCACAAGAGTAAATGGGCAGTGATTTGTTATTTTTTCAGGGCTCCTATAGGAAACTTTCAGTTTGCATAAATTCTGACGCCCCCTGTGGACAAACTGTTATCCCTTCACAGATCTTGTCCTGTACATACATAAGGAATATTAAACATCATCCTGCCTTCTTGTAACAATCATATCACTAACTGTGAATCTTTAAGGCGGAAAATCTGCGGTTCAGATGCATGCTGTAATAACTTCATTTGACACCTATCCGAAAGAAGCAGTTATAAGCATTACAAATGAAGAAATAATAATAATCAATGGGTGATTAATGGGTGATAGTGAGGATTCAGTCGGTTTCATATCAAGCCAAACACTCCTCACAGTATAATTTCCAAAGGCAGATATTTCCTGACATGTGGGATAATACAAAAATGTAAAAAGTTACCATAATCCATCCATTCAAATTCCACATCTAAAGTTTATAATGCAAGCTCTTCGCTAAGAATAAGGGTACTCTTCCATGCTAGCATCTTTCTGCAGCTGTACTCGTGACGTGAAAATGCTAACATACTGTATGGATATTTAGGAGTAATGTTAAAAAAGGTAATCAATTAGCATGCCAGCAAACTATTATTTGCTGATTATTACAAACAATGATAATGATCAGTCTCAGGTAAGTGCTCTAAGGTTTGCACGATCTAGGTCATAAAGCATTAGAAAAGCTCAAATGTTATCTAATCCAGCAGTAACGTATTGTTTTTGGTAACCTCGGAGCAGAAAAAACTATTGCTGAGTACACCACATTGACAATTCATCCTCTTGAATGTATACAGCAATATAAGCAAGAATTCAGGGAGGTGTATCTGTTCCCCCATGAATGTGAGTCCATTATTTCGTCTCTCTCTTTTCTTTTATTGTTTCTACAGACTCACGGGGGTAAATATCTTGCCCTTTAGAGGCATCTGCTCCGCCATTGTTGCCTACTGAGGAGCAGGTGGAGGATTCAAGAACATTTCCACCAAAATAAGTTTCTCGCCTGCTTTAGCCAAAAACAAAATTATGAGGGCAGTCATCCTCTGAGGACGATGAATATATTTTCAAAGAATTATAAGACGAAATAGTCACATCTGTTTAGTCCATATGCTGCCTCCATATTCGTCTTCTGACTATCACTGGAGCACTAACCATTCTATTCAGGATCAGATCAAAGAGCTCACTTAAAGAAAATCACATTATGCTTCACATCTACGTTCTACTTCCTCTGGTGGATTATTTTCCATCGCTTGAATTTATGAATAGTTTGAGGATCGAGCTGTTGATAATGGACTCTTATTGAACTACTAGCTTTTCTGGCCTGATGCAGTGTGGGGGAACACAAAAGAGCAGGCAGTGAAACTCCCCGAGCCGCCAACAGCTCGGTCTACAGTGATCGATGGTAAACTGATGCTTGCAATGGATCCATTAGCAGCCAGCCTGGGCTTCCTTATGCTGCAGTTTGTTACCTGGGAATAGATTGTGTACTGGTAAGGGTGGCCTCGGGGAAAAGAGACTGGGAAAGCCTAATTTTTCCCCTTAATGCATGATTTTTTACTGAACCCTATGGCTGATGAAACATGTAAATAGGAAAGGAAAAGGCTGTAAGTGTGTAGGGAAGTTAAAGCAAGCAGGAGAAATAGAAAAACAGTGGAGGGAAACATTTCAGTGGAAAATGAAGATCATTTATCTTCATTCAGCCAGGTGATTTAACATGTTTACTCAAATTATTGTAAAGCAACATGGGATGAATGGTGAAAGCAGCGCCCGCACCTCCCTTTCTCTATCATTACTGAAAAACAGGGTTACACCTTCTTAGATTGTATTGACTGAAAGAAAGCAAAGACAGAGACAGATAGGGGTAAAATCAGGGGGAGCTGAGGGAGGGTGACTGAAAGGCCAGGCTTTGAAACCAAGTAGAGCAAGACAAGATAAACGAATGACAGCAGCCACAGTGGGAAAGACTAGAGCTAAGCAGCATTGAAGTTAACAATGGTAAAACAAAACAAAAATGAGATATAGCTAACTCATTTTGTATCGTCGTTCATCGTTTCTAAACTCAGATAAATTGGTTTTTGAGGTTCCTGTTTTTTAAAACCCAATTTGATGTCCAACAAATCAATTGGGTTAGTGGTTTAAAAGTGCTGCAGTGGATCAGTTTTACACAAATTGTATAAATAAAAAGTAAGTATTTGTTATTCAGTGGGAATATCTAAAGGTGAAGGTATTGATATGATAACCACTTTGAATTAAAATGACCCTTTATATGCCTTTCCAATCCGAAAATTAAAGAGCTGATGTTTAATTTCAGCAGTCTGATCTCTAATTTGACCTCTTTTCTTTAAGATATAGGCTTTAAATTCAAAACAATGTAATACAATCATTGTTTCCCCCAGGATGAAGCGGTACCTGTGATGGTGGAGGTTGCGAAGGAGTTGTGGGGATGGTGTTGTCTATTGAAAATATTTGAATCCACTCCCTTATTTATTATGCATTATGATATATATTAATATTATTTTAGTTAATATCTTATCTGAGATTTATTCTACAAAGTATTCTCAAGTGTTCACAAACAAGTTTCATATTTCACTCTCCCTACTTTGAGTTCTATTACCCACATGCACACACCACAGACAGAATAAAACATGGACTCAGTTTCGTCACCCGTTGGTTCCTGAAGAAGACTTTAGATGCCCAACGATGGCGGTCACCATATAGAAAATGCTGTCTCAACCTCAATTAGGGTCAACCTAGAAATAGACAAAGATGTGGAGGTGAGGCGTCTTCGCAGACAGCTTCGACTCCACCACTTGCAGTGATATCAGTCAGAGTTATGCATAACTCTTATCCTTCATAATATTAAAATGGATGAGTTTATTCTTTTTAATCACCCTTCCTCTAGAATAAAGTGGGTTTTGTACCAGGCTGTTAACATGTTTACTTCTGCTGTTGAAATCAGCATTATTTAATGGGTGTGTATGTGACTTTGGGCCTTTCCAGCCAAGATTAATTCATATAGACCTGCATGTCTCCTTTCTTTCCATACAGTTATTTTGTGGGAAAAGTGTTTGGATAGGCATTTTAGTGCGTGGCTGTGTGCCAGTTGGTAGAGTCGTCGTCTCTCTACCGGACGGTCGAGGGTTCGATCCCCAGCTCCTGCAGCCACATGTCCGATGTGTCCTTGGGCAAGACACTTAACCCTGAATTGCTCCCACTGCTTTGTCCGCGGCGTCCCTAGTCTTTGGTATCCTTATTTTGGGGGTTCTGAGCTGAAACGTTTGGGAACTACAGACCTTGAGTATCCATCCACAGTTTCAACAAGTAACTTTTGTCAGTTTTGGCATCCATTTTTTTCTATCAATGAATCACAGAATCCTCTTTTGAGGATTACGCAAGCAGAAATCTCGTACCCACTCATCCAATATTCTTATTAAAGCTGCAGACTCTGTGCACTTAACTCAGATAAAGCATTCTCTTATTTCGATTCTGTTGGCCAGACAATGAAACAAAGGCAGCCAGACTGTGACTAAGAAAAAGTGGTACTCAATACAATAGAAATGTTAAGCTTTTTAAATGTATATCAATATACATCACATGTTTGATCATCTATCTCCCCCAGCACAGCCCTGTTCTAGCCGACATTTTTTTTATTATCTCCGTTCATGTCTTTGCAGCAATTTAAACCTGGCAGTTTCAAGTGTTTAGTCTTGATTTGTCAGTGTCCCCCAAGGCAGCAAGCCATGCTCAGTGAGAAGACATAACACACACACACACACACACACACACACACACACACACACACACACACACACACACACACACACACACACACACACACACACACACACACACACACACACACACACACACACACACACACACACACACACACACACACACACACACACACACACACACACACACACACACACACACACACACACACACACACACACACACACACAAAAACACTTGAGACAGAAGACTAATTTGCACTCAATTTTTCGGACATGACTCTAAGAGATGGCCAACTGTGAGTAAGTGTGTCTAACAGAAAGATAATTTATGCTGATCAACAGGAAATCGTTTTTTTTCTTTTGCTTTTTTAATTTCATGTTTTTATCACAGTGACTCAGATTTGATTTTCCATAATGAACCCTTGCAGAATAAAATATCAGGCTGAACAAAGACACCGACTACATACATACATAAACATGTATGAATATTTATCAGAGATCTTGTATGATCACTTCAGAAAGCACAAACAAACACTTTGTACACTTCGTTTGAAGGGTTCTGTTTTGTTTGCATGATTCTAAAAGATTGTTGGCATGCCCATATTGGATAAGAGCGTTCATAGAGTGCATTTAAAATATTTATTTTATTTATTGGTTGTAAATTAAGAAATAGCACTCTACAGTAGATGTTCTCTGTTTGGGCCATTAGCTAATCTATAGTAAATGTACATGTAGCTCAGATGATATTCAAGCTTTCAGTGGTCCCCATCTGCAGCTCAGCTCGATTGACTGCTCAGCTGTAGCTTTGAAAGTACAGACTGTACATGTATATACAGTAACAGCCTCTCACTCAGCACAAGTACACACTATATTGTATCACAGCCAGTTCCTATTTAAGATCAGAGCAAAAACAGCAGCAGTGCCAGCATCACTGGAAGTGTTATACATGAAGTATGAGAGCACGAAGCGATAATTAGTAACCTGTTCATCCATCCTACTCTTGTTTGTGCAGAGCTTCTTTTGTTTTTACATCTTTATGGTCTCTTTGCTTCTCAGGTGTGATAGCTTGTGATGCACATGATCTCAGGAATATAAAACACCAGCATTTGTTGCACATGTGGAGAAGGATTAGGGCCAGAAAGTTCTCTCAACCAACCTGCCGAGCAAAGTGCTTTTGGTTTTATTGAATGCTAGAAAATGGAAACAGATTTCCTTCAGCTATGTACTTAATCTATGTCTGGATTTTCTGCTGGATTACAAAATATGTTATTGTTATTTCTGTAACATAAGAATGGATACATGGCTGTTTATTTATTCATACACATCCCTCATTGCTGCATCTGTATATGCTTTCTTTGTATTTTTGACCTAATTTCTTGCTTTTAATCACCTTAATTACAGCCCTGATAAATAACTGCAAAGTATTGTTGATACATCCTATAATTAAGCGTCAGTAGAAGTTCAGTCTGTTGGGATTTGGGTTGGGAACGGGAGGGTCATTGGTTCAAGTCCGGGTGTGGACCAAAGTATGGAAGTTGGTCTGGTTGTTGGAGAGGTGCCCTTGAGTAATGCACCGAACCCCCAACTACTTGGGCACTTTTTCATAGGCAGCGCCACTCTGACATCTCTCCATTAATGCATGTCTATAGGTCCTGTTTGTGCATGTGTGTTTTTGCCTGAGAGAAGCATGTCTCTCAATAATATTTTTTTTTAAATAGAATTGACTTACTGTAGTATTTCTTAAGTTATGTTCATCACTCCCCTACAATTGTGTCAAATTGCACAGATCCTCCAAAATAAAATCAAAGAGATACATGATTGAGATTCAGAGGGACAAAAGGTCAACAGAAGATATACTCACCCAACAAAGCAAATACAATCAGTTTAATGTAACATCATAAGATGTTGAAGTCAGTCAGCTGCAATGAATTATATTGCATGCGAAGCTTTCAATAAAGAAAAGCAATGCTAACAAAGAGCCACTTGGTGCCAAAATGTAAAAAAAAACAAACAGAAAAAGCAGACTAACACTTCACTAACACTAATGCTGATTTCAGCAATAAAGAGCAACAGCTCCTGTGATATGTGACTTATAGCATAGCATACAACACCGTGCCAAAATGATAGGAAGGAAAAGAAAGCAGGATGGATTGCCACATAAAAAAAGGTGTGAGGATGAGCTAATGGCACCTCTCTCTGCGGGCTCAGGATGACAAAGTGACAAATGTCAGCTGACGGCCAAACCATGTCGGCTGTTTGCTTCCTGATTACACCCAGAGCAGCACATGAGACACAGAGAGAGAGGGATGTTATAATTCTACAGTTTTTTTCCTCTACAGACGGCTGGATTTGTTCTGTAGCATTACACGCCCTACATATGACTTACATCATTACCTCTCACAATTATCTTTGAATTATGTAATAAGGTTGTCAAAAAATGACTTTGACAATTTGTGATACGATTTTAATGAACAATAGGATTAAAAAGTACTGAGGCTTTAAAAAATTCTGATCTTCAATTAATATGTTGGCAATGTTTCGGTACTGCAATGTTGCCAAAGTATTTGTGCAGTTTAGATAGTGTTCAGGAATTTGCCAACATTTCTGGCAATTAAAAACAAGAATTAACATAATATTGGGTGCCTAGGACTTCTATTTTGTTGCCATGGTAAATCGTTTGATTGTCCACCACTTTGCTTCGTTAACCAACCAACACTTTGTTTGCATGGTTTAAGCATTAATCCTAATGCACATCTGTGGCTAAGCTCTGCCTCCCAGAGCAGCTAAAGTAGCTGTGGTCTATCAGTCTGTTTGACTGACAGGATGGGATCTTTGACCAGAGCAAATATATGCACAGATCAAGTTAGGCATAACAAAAAGCCCCAAAAATCTTCCGCCCCCTCATAGACTGTAGATAGTAATGGACGAAGCCTGAGTGACATCACCCTTCTGTTAATGCAAGGGGCTTTGGAGCCCCATAGATGGCTGCTGCCATGCTGGAAATACTGTCTCATGCTCACTTTCAGTCAATCTAACAACAGGCAGAGTGCTGGAGCTGAGGCGGGTTTTAAGCATCTTGACAAACTGTTACATTGCATCCCCCTGTCAATCAGGTCAGCCATATTTCCCCCCACCGTACAGTGTGTGCAGCTAGAGACTTAAGCTAATCAGACCAATTTGGTTTTTTGAAGGCTGTAAACATGTTCATTTCTGCTGTAAGAACTCGTTTTTTTAATGGGGTGTGTATGTGGGTTCCGGTGCTACTGAAGCCCACCTCAAGTGGACACTTGACGAATTGCAGGATTTTGCACTTCACTTCACATGGGCTTCATTTTTCAACATTGGAGGTTACCACTTGGTCTCCCTTTATAAAAATGTTATATACTGTTATTTAAATTATTATTAAACACAGACTGTAACAAATGAATGCAACAGAATGGTCTCCAAATACATACTTTTCACTTATTCTGATTTCTATATGGATCGGTGTATTATGGCCAAACAGACCACTTTGATATGTGTGAAGTAGTTTCCTGCCAACTCACCCAAGAGCTGAAATCGACAGCATTGAATCAAATACATGGTAATAGTTTCTGATCATACTTTTTACCTCATTTATTGTTCAGCATGATGAAACAATGTAGTGGGTTGGGTGCAGATCTGTTTGACTGAGTGAAACTGGGCTGCAGCTGCTCCACATGAATGTGGGATAGCTGCCTACAGTGGATAATCTAAACATCACTGTGGCTTACATTTCACAACTCAACAACCAATTTCAGACAAGGTAACCCTAACCCTGTTTCAAAAAAGATATGTGAGAAGACCTTTTTTACACACATATGATTCGCCACCACACTCGCATTTTTGAACCTCAGAAACTGCTTTCTAAAGACCTTACCTGGCACTACTTCTTTATTTTATTTGATGTGAAGTTCTATTATGTTTTCCTTTTTTAATTCAATCTTAGTTCCAACTATAAATGCTTCAAAGACTGTCTTCTTCTGCCAAGCTCGACTGAGTCCAACACATCACGCAGTTTTTTTTCTAAAGCTGAGAAGCCAATCAGCAGCCTCTGTGCTCGTGTTACCACGGAGAATGAGAATGAAACAGGAGACCCGTTGCTATGACAGAACTGCTTGTCACTGTTTGCATCTGATAAACTTCACATCCCCCTCCTTTTGTCGCATTGAGATCCAGAAAACTAAACATACAGGTGAGTCATTTGACAGTGTTTATTATCTTCTCATTATCTTTTATTAGTATATTTAGGGGGGGTGTCTTCACAAGGCATAATGTACTTCCTGTCAGAGCTTGTTTACTGGCTTTCCCCATCACTGGCCTGAAAGAAGATAACTAATGTGGAGTACATAAATTACAGTTTTTATCTTGTTGGCTGGATACAAATCCCCTGTGACTGGTCTCACATTTGTAATAATTGGATGGTCTCGTAGCCAGCAGACTCTCTATTACTCACAATGTCCCATGGATGGTTAATATTTGATTAAATGTACTGCTTGGATAATCTGTGGCTGGTTCATACCAATAGCGTAATATTACTGGTGGCATATTTCCTATGCTGATTAAATGAAACCCAAGGCATTTAATCAAAAGTGATAATAATCTTGTGAATGTTCTGCAGAGTTGTTTTCTTGTCTCTTCAATAACCTTCCAACATGGATGAGCTTGCTGTTGGAAGGCAAATGTCGTGATGTATGAATCGATGTGACTCTGGTGTCATCAATTAGCAGCTGCGGTGTTTGGCTTTCAGGTTTATTTATGCTACATGTCCCTTTAATGAGAGAGCAGCAAGCAGATAGAGACACTTAATTTGACACCAAAAATGGAATGATGCCAGAGAGACTATTAAAATGTTCCCCTTTAACAAGACTGTAATGAATATTAAAAGGAATGGCATTTGTTTTTTTTTAAATGTCAGTATTCAGACCATATAATTGCCGTTGTTTTCAATACAACCCAATGAAGCTCTAGTGCGCTGAAGACAATACTTGAGATTATTTCAATCCGGATACACTTCATTTGTTTGTATAGTTTTGAAAGGGATGAGAGGCTATGCAAAGTCTGTGGTGATTAGACCCCATTGTGATGTCTTCATGTATGGGAGGAGCTGAAGAGCTGGACGCCGGTGAGATGATTGGTTGTGACTTGAGGTGGAGGAGGGTCGAGCTCGAGCGATCAAACTGAAACGACAAACTGACAGCAGCAAAGGAGAACTGATTTAAAATTTGACAGCAAATTTTACCTTAACAGCAGGATGATTGTCAATAGAGGTTTTGGTGAAGTCTGGTTTGTTTAGCACTTAAAATAGTCAAAATCATCAGATCGCCGACGCAAGAAGAGACAAAGTGGGAGAGATAAAGGCAGCGAAATGAAGGAATGAGTATGAATCATTCTTCCTGCTTGAACTCAGGCTGGTCTTCATAAAGACTTTTAAAATAAAGCACATTTGGCAGGTATGTTCCACGTGACGTTTTGAAAAAGTAGGTCTAATTTAGGATGTGACTTCTAAAAGGAGTTGCCTTGTCTTTGGTTAGGTTAAAGCTGCAATGCTCTTTTTAATTTTAGTTTTCTGGCTCATCACTGCATTTCTAAATCCTGAAATATAAGACTTGTTCACACTGTCATAAAACTCCTGAAGTTCTTCAAGGTGAGCAGTATGTGTTGAACCCAAACAGCTGGATATTTCACTCTGACTGTATCCAGAGTTTCTCCTGCCAGCAACCTTGTACTTTTTCCATATGTCGTCCGGGTGAGCCGATGTGAGACCGCAGCAGGATATAATAATCAGCAGAATGAACCTCAAGCTAGTGGGAGGGGGTAGTGATGAACACAACCATCGACTCAATTCAAACGACCATTGCGATCTCCGTGCACGTGCTTAAACTGCTGCATGATGTTTTCTGTTCCCAGTATGTTCTTCTCCTCTCGTTTCTTGTGATTTCGTTGAACTCTAGCATTGATATAAAAGCAAATATTGTCATTAGAGCGTCATATAGCGGACTCTGCTGCTCCGTCTGCCACTTCTGCTTTGTTCTTTTGACGTCATGTCTTGCCTCACGAGACCCCCTGCACCTCCTTCCAGTCCTACAGCGATAGTCTCCCACTGTAAGGTGCATGTGTGAACAGTCGGGTCAGGAGGATTTTTACGGGCAGGCCTCCTGAAATACTAAAGATATTTTCCAGAGTGCATATACAGTATGAAAACGGCTTAACAGTCAAAAACAGAAACTGTTCAAATACCTAAAATGTAGTTTCACTCGTGCAGTTTTGACACCTCCGATACAAACCATCTCAGTAATTGGTGTTTGACAGCTGAAATAATATTTATGCTTGACACGAATAGCAGCCCTCATTATGTGCGTATATGTGTGAGTGTGATACATTCTGAGGCGTGTCTCTCTCATCTCTGTGTGTCTCAATTTGATTATGCAGATCAGTCTCCACTGAGCTCATTATTGCTCTGTGGGGGAAATGAGTTGCGGTCAAAGCTTCACAGGAAACCTGTTTAGTGAATTTGGTTTCAACCGATGCTTTCCAAAACACAACACTATCTGCATAACTATCTAGTCTTTATATATCCCCCACACACACGCATGCCAAGTCACACTTGCAGTATGCACATGTAAAAAAAAAAAAATCATCATATGTGCAAAAAGACACCCACGTACTCTACATCCCTTTGCTGTCAATCTCTCACGTAACAGGAACTGACACTCTATCTCAAATGTGTTATGGCTGAAAATGAATCCTAACTCGAGTTATTTCTGAATCATCTGGATCAAGGTCATATAGACAGAGAGCATCACTCTGAATACATTTACATTAACGTTTAAATGTGACGCTGCAAGAGTGCGTTTATAACCTGTGAAAGAACACTGAATGCAAACCAATTTGTTTCCTTACATAAGTTCAGAAACAGATCATTTATCAGTGGTTTCCATTCAAAGGTTTACTGAATTGAAGGAGAAAATAAAACTATCTTTTGAAATGTACCAGGCCTGATCTTGATGTTTCATTTATTTATTAATATTTGAACAACTAGGGATCAAGTGTCATCTTTGCAGCTATGAAATGAGAACTGACAGTAACCTGAACACTTCTGGATAAGCAGTTTGGCTGGATGACAGTTTCCCTGAAGCATTTTGCGGTATGTCTATAATCTGGACTCAGGGCTCAGCCTTTACTATTCAGCCCTTTCATTTTAACAAGGGGATGTGTATGCAGTTTCTGCAGGGTTGAAGAGAATTGCTCATAGGCTGAGGAGTCGTTGGATATTGACGGATAGCAGTACAAAGAGAGGCTGCTGAATTACTGTAGCTCTCATGTGAACTATATAGGATGATTTTTGGAGAGAGAGCGAGAGAGAGAGCGAGAGAGAGAAAGGTGTTTTAGTGGCTCAGGTGCGTTGCAGTAGTCACTGCAGGGATAAAGCTATCATCAGTCAGACTCAGGAGAATCCATTTAGCTTGAAGAGTAATATTTCATGTTAGGATTACCTCTATGCGTTTGTGTGTGTGGTCATGCATCTGTTCACTTGGTTTCATCAGACCTGTGTGGCCCTCATGCAGTGTGGACAGTGTAATCTGCATTTAAGCCTCATTAGCCTGCTTCCGCCTGACGGGTCAGACTAGTGAGGCAGGGGTTGTTTCCTCCCACACCTCAGTGAAACAGCGTAAACATTTCTTACTGGTTGAAGTTAAAGACCACAGATGTCTGGTTTTCGATAATGAAGCTGCAAGACTTCTGCTAATTATTGCTCACCGTTTCCTTGCCAGGGTCCTGATGGACTACTTGAAACGTATCAAAGCAAATAAATTAGGAAGGTAAACAGTAAACAGAGGGGCGATTATTTTGTATGTCTCTGCCAGCTGCAGCCCTGATGGACCCAGAGAATGAAAACACAACTTTAAACTTGAGTTTGTTTGTTTGTTTGTTATAATTAAGTGGAGCAGTTTAAGATCTCATGGGTTCAGGCGGTTAAATAAGATGCAAACAACACGGTTATGTAACTCTGTATGTTTAAACCAAACACATTTACAGCTAAAGCACTTTGAAAAAAACTTCTGGAAGGGATATAATTGCCTGGAGCCCTCCATAGACCGGCAAGAGGGTACGCTTCCGATCACAATTGTCCTCATAAAGATCAGTCATATGGTCCCAGGGATGTTATAAACAACATAAGTGGTGCCGCTTGGGGGTGAAGGCCCCCCTGTCTGCCCCCCAAGGTTATTAATTAAAGAGCCAAAATAGGTTAACAGCCTTTGCCTGTAAATGTAAAGTATATACTGTATGTGTGAACAGAATTTTTGACTTCAACATTATCAGTGTTTTTCCTATTTGGGTGAGCCAGGTGTGAACATAGAAGGTAATATTAGGGAAAACTCACTACAAGCAAGTGGGTGGGGGTAATGACTTTTATATGTCCTGCAACCACTGCAAGTTTAATCTTAATGCACATAATAATACTGCATATTATGTATTCAGCCTGCCAGTATTTTCTTCTCTGCTTGTTCATTAGATACTCTGAATATGTCCAATTACACATGGCGTTGATACAAAAGGAAAAACTGTCATCATAGCATCGGACTCTGTGGCTCATCCGCTGACAGAGGAGACTGTGAGGGACATGTGTGAACAAACCCCTCAGGAAGATTTCAGGGCCTGACCTTCTTGAAAATTTCTAGTAGGCTATGTATTTCACCACTCATTCGTTGATACTGTGAATACGTCCAATAGCATACAGCATTAGTTTAAAGTCGTGAAAACGGCATATGGCTACACTTCAGTAAACTTGCATCTTGTACACAGGGAATAGATACACTTCACTTTTGATCAATACAGCTATGACCAGGGATGTAATGGCCTCTGCAGTTTCTTTGCCTATCTGCAACCCCCTGAAGATCTGTTAGAAGTCTATTAGGCACATATTTAAAGGTACTGTTTTACTCTGCTGTGGGTACTGCCAAAAAGTCTCTCAGTTCCATGCAATATATCTACCTGACTGCTGATGCTGCTTATGCTGTTGAAATGCTGCTATACTGTATTGTAAACATGACTGTGGTGTAGATAAGGTGTTTGGCTGAACGTTGGTGTTATTTACCTTGTGCTTACTGTTACATTTTACTTTCTGTCTCAATGCCCCTCCTCCTCATATGGGCAAAAGACTGTGGAACAAATTTGCAATGCAGCTTAAGATGTCCAAACCCTCAGTCATTTGAAATATCCCATACATGCTGATTTGAAAAACAGTGCAGAAAGTTCATTAAAAGGAGCAAAATGTAACCTTACTATATCATCCGACATTAAGGATACATGCTATGTTGATGTGCTGATATCTCTGACAATAGTCCAGCAGCCAGTATGTCTAAGTTTCCATTCAGGTCCGGACTGTATTTGTTTTGACCAGAAACCAGACGGTAGGCGGTTTTAAGGCACCCCCACACAGCTGTTATGTGTCACGGTATGGAGAGTCAGGGAACTGGACCCAATTGCAGATGAACAAAAATATTTATTTAAACTAAAACGGCAAAAAATGCAAAACCAAAACTTACTCCAAAATCAAAAACAAAGTCCAGACGAGAAAAACAGGGAGCCACGAGGAATCACAGAGACAACAAACAATACCGACATTTGACAAAACAATGAACTGACACAGAGGGGAAGAAACACAGAGACTAAATAGACAGGGGGTAATCAGACACAGGTGAGACCAACGACACAGGTGAACACAATGAGGGCAATCAACACTGGAGGGAAACACACAGACAGGAATTAACACAAGACAAGAAACACTGAGGACAAAATACAAAGTAAATCAAGAACCACTTAAGACACACAGAACACAGAGAAACAAGAATAAGAAATTACAAAATAAAACAGGAAACACTAAAGACTAAACAATCAACACTAGGAAATATAAACACACAGGGAAACAAGCAACACTAGGGAAAAAGAGAAATAAAACAATAAAAAGAAATCTAAACTCCAAAATACAAACTTAACCAAGACCAAATCATGACAGTTATGGATGCCCCTCGGTTTGCAAGACATGAGGCCAGTTATCACGGCCAACCAACAAGTTCTGCAGTAATGGAAGCGGGCAGGCCAAATGGTTCCACTGATACCCGAACTATAAAAAACGCCATCTTTCCCATAGTCTCCACGACCAGAAACGTGGTAGAAGTAGGATAAATATTGGAGATGCTTCTGAAAAATGGAGAGAGGTTAGGAGGCAGAAAGGTTTCAAGATTGATGCAGAGGTAGCTAAACACTGAAGCTTCATTGCCCGCGACATGGCAACCCGTACCGTATGTGCATCAACTCTAGGGAGGAGGGGTTCGTCGGGAGACAGCTCAAGTTACATATTGTCAGAGTTATATATTGCTCCTTTAAGTCGAAAAGAGGGAAACAGTCAAACAGATTGACAGGTTCAAATACCTTGGATTTACATTGGACCATGAAGTCAAATACCACATACAGCCACAAATCCTGCCACCAAAGACTGTCAGCTTTCCGAAAAAAGAATTCTCTGTCGTTCTCCACATTCTGTGACTGTATTACAAAGTTTGAGTGTAATCCATAAAACTCAGCAGCTCCCTGTTTTCCTCACCATGCTTGCTGTCTTCAACAGACACAGGCTGTTCCATTTCGCATGTACTTTTTCAAAAAGGATTGGTCTCACAAACCCCAGCCTTTCAGATCATTATAACAGAGTAGTCACTGGAATGTAACACACCAGGACGCATGACCCATAACAACCCTTTGACCTATTTTACACTTTCCTTCTATCAGGCTGCACATACAGGACACAGGTGGGGAATTTCATGTTGCCGGGAAAGTTTTGTCTCTGCCATAGAAGTTTTGAATTCTACAACTTGACAATTACAATAACACAAAATATTGCATAGTGTATTTTGAATTGTAATATATCTATAATATGAAGGCACATGTAAACACAAAATTACCTTACTCACTCTCCCTATAGAGTAGATATAAATAATATATATCATAGATTAGGCATGTTCGCATTTTTTTAGTGTGTGCAAATTATCCCAAACCCAACATTGCTGTATATATATTTCATGTGTATATGTATTGGATTCAGCTAACCTACTGTTATAGATGTGCAAGAAATCTGGTTGTGTCATCTAACTCACTATCCAAGGAGCAGTAAGTTATATTTAATTGGAGATGGCTAACTGGGTTTGCAATCATTTGTCATATTCTGTTTTGTAGTGCAGTGCTAAAGTGGTCCAGCAAAAGTCCTCACTCCAGTTATGTCTAAATGAGAAGAGAGAAAGAGAGAGTCGTTTTTGCATCAGCCTGTAAAGTCACACACTGAATGCAAACCAAGGTTTCCTTACATACATTCTAAAATAGACTATTTATCTGTGGTTGCCATATGAAGACTTTGTTGAATTGACATGCAGCATCTTTCTGTACAAGTTAAGGAATCACATCTTAAAGTCAAAAAGATTATAAAACACACTCTTTAAAAACATTTAATAACTTACTTACTCTCAAGTAAATATATAAAGAGCATCCATCCATCCATTATCTATACCGCTTTTCCTGCTGTCAATGGCTGAGAGGCGGGGTACACCCTGGACTGTTCCCCAGTCAATCACAGGGCTGACATAGAGAGACAGAAAACCAGCCGCACTGACATTCACACCTAGAGGCAAATTAGAGTCACCGATTGACCTAATGAGCATGTCTTTGGACTGTGGGAGGAAGGTGGAGTACCTGAAGAGAACCCATGTATGCACGAGGCGAACATGCAAACTCTACACACAGAGAGTCTCCTGTCTGACAGGGAATCAAACCAGGAACCTCCCCGCTGTGAGGCAACAGTGCTACCCACTGCAGGTACATTTTACAGTACCTAATATTGCATGTTATAACCCAGCATATATTTTTTTATACATTTAACCTACTGCAATAGATATGGTACAAGTCTTATAACTGACTATCCAAGGACCAGTCGGTAAGATTCAATTAGAGATCTGTATCAGAGATTTCAAACATTTATTTTATTTTGTTTTGAAGTGAAGTTATTTTGTCCTGACGAAGACTCAGTAAAGGATTTTTATACAACATCCAGAGCGCCTCTGACTTTCAGTTTAGACTGCCTTTCCACACTTTGTCTTCAGGACAGTCAAGTTTTTTATTAGCTATTTGACTTTTGTCCCCTGTTCTCGAAGAGCACCTGATTCCTCTACATTTTATTGACTCAGTGCAGCACTCACTTGACATTTTTTTCCTGAACTTGTTTTTTGTTTGCACAGAGAATATCCAAATTGGCAACAAAAACACCAACACTAAGGAAAAGGTCCAGTCTCATCGGTGTGAGTTGCAAGTTTCCAACTGTGTTAAGATCTACAAAGTGTCTTCTTAAGAGACTTAATTTGTAACACAGTAACTCTTATTTGGAGTTGCTTGAAAACATTTTAGTGTGTGTGTTGAAAGGAGCTTCAGTTTGTAGTTAGGGTGCGTTTCATTTAAGGACAATACCTGTTTTGTCCTGGAAAAAAAAATTAAGATGAAAATTAAGTTAAGCTTCTCTGTGATTTCTTCTCCGTTTTGCAAATTGAGATGTCTTGTAACATTGGATTGCCAGCTTTCTCTTTGACTATTTGTAAGGGTTTGGGAAAGTGGGACGCAAATGCAGACCCCGGGTATCTGAAAGTTATCCCAGAGGAATAACCACTAAAATCGCAAGCGATTAATGGGAGGGAACAAAAAGAACAAAAAGTTACTAGCCAAACAACAAGGCTCTCTTTTCTTAATAAAACCAAGACTATGAACCAAACCACCGCTGCCGAGCAGCTGACGAGAAACTAGATTAAAGGGGAGACCCCAGAAACAGCTGAAACAAACAGGCTGGGTCAGAAATTCCCAGCACCAACAAACTACACTAGATCAGCTGGAAACTGTAAGTAAACACACAGAGGACAGTCAAGTGGTGCTTATGCAAAATCACACACTTCTAAAGGACACAAGAAACACAGAGAGAACCTCTCACTATCTCTGAAGGCGAGACAATGAGCCAGCACAGATTGCTGCAACTCAAGGGTATATACCCTTAACACACCTGGACCAAATCAGGGCCAATCAGTCACACACACACCTGACGCTGCTCTGAGATGATTACCTCCCCACACTCAGTGAGTGACCAGTGTGAGCTCCCTCACACTATTGGTAACTGTTGGTCATTTTTATTTTATTTCATTGCCTATGTATGGATAAAAGCAGAGATTGTTTCCCGTATAACAATGATTTATTAAGGCTATAAGCGAACAATACTTTTTCACATTCAAACACGTATCGTAATAAGAATAATCATACTTCACTTTGGATGAGCAATGTGACGAAGGTGTATCAGACGAAGAGTGGATGGATTTACATTTATGATGATGTGAATAAAGTAATGGAGTATTCCTCTGAGAAAGAACTTGCTTTGCAATAAGACGTATGAATCCAAGAAAGAAGAAAATATAAACTTTTGATGTAAGAAGCCTCTGGCTGTATCGCACAGACTTTCTTTGTCCCGTTATTGAATTATAAGACATGGTGCTAGTTTGTGAATGAGGCTTTTGTAGACAGACAAAATGATACATTCATTTTTATTACATTATCTTTCAATTTGATAATACATCCATTCACGTACTGCAGCCGCTATCAGAACATCAGAAACTGACAACATACCAGATTTTTGGTGTCATAAGTGTTCTGGTGTCTGTTTGTTGTCCGAATTAAACTGAGCTTTTTTGAGCTGACAAATGCAGCAAACAGTCTGTGTAGCCCTAAAGAGGTAGAACACATTGGTTGAACTGACTTTGCAGAAACTACTGCTCATCATCAGATTAAAATTTTGCGAAATATCAACAACAACAAATTCTCTATCAACACATATCTGCATACAGGTTCAGAAAACAGTCGAGTTGTAGGTGTTTACCATGTTTCTCAAACATTAATATGTGTCCCTAGCCTGTCGACAAACCCCCAATCATCAGAAGAATCCATCCTCTTCATTGTTTGACCGCTCAACTCTTTAGAAAATGTGTGCTCAAACAGGCCATTCTGAGATGTTCCCTACGTGTCATTACAAAAAGTAAATAACCCCGTAGTTGTTTGTTCTGTCCTCTGAGTCTGCCTTCTCACTGTTAACAATTCAGCATGTTGCAAGAAAGCCGAAGCAACAAAAGCCCTTCCAGAGTGGCGTGGTCAGACACAGCTCATTTTCATTTAAAGCTACAGACACAGAAACAGCCTGCTGAGCAGGGATGAAATACTGTAAAGGGGTTCATAGGAATGATAAAATACAGGATCAGAGTGAATTTCTGGCTAGACACTTCTCATGTTTTGTGGAGCTCTGAGACTTATTTTAACTGGTTAAAAAGGAGGATAATATGTGAACTTTAACAGTAACTCTATTTGCTAGTTTGACTGTTGTCAATCACCTTAGTGATGTCTTAGCCTGGATATATGCTGTTTGTTATCTCAACATCTTTTGTTGGCTAATGTCCTCAAACATTTCAAACCTGTCAATCTCGTGGGTTCTGGGATTGTCTGACTGTGAGAAGGCCAGTGAGAAGCTGTAATCATTACTATTAGAATGCTTTAGAATGGGGGCAACTTCTCCTATACATAGGCTTAAAGCTTCAAAATGATATATCATCTTCAACCTCTATATAACATCTGTAGCAACCAGCAAAATGATCGTTCTCATTCAAACAACAATGATGGACAAGTGATGACTGTTGTGTTGCAATTTGGTTGGATTGAAGCAAAAGTTATTGGAAATAGTTTTCTTTTAAAATGCAATACTTTGAGCTCTGACTGTAAAAACTGAAGCTAATGACATGTAAGGCCCCGTGTCCACCTAGCGTGTTTTTCTCAGCGCCAGCGTCTTTTTTCAGTTGTTTTCAATGGGTAGAGAGCATTTTCAGCAGAAAGCGGCCGCCTGGATGAAAAGCGCAGCACCCAGCGTCTTTTTAACAAGCGTTCTGCCGTTTTTGTGCGGCCGCTCCGAGCGCTCAAGTTAAAAATCTTTCAACTTTTCATAAAGGCGCTGCTGACGTCACCAGCGCTTTTTTCAACGAACCAATCACAAGGTTGAATGGCCGATAGTTGTCATGTTGGCAACCAAAAACAATGGAGGAGAAGTTGGTCTTTGCCGTTTCAGTTCATCCTGAACTGTACGACATGTAAGATAAAAATTACCATAACAAGGATAGAAAGTTCCATTTGTGGGAGCAGATTAGACAGACACTTGATGTTGCTGGTGAGAGTTTTATTTTTGTCATCCTGTGAGCTGTTGTCAGTATGTATAAATAGTGTATGTAGCCGTTCCTGCTAACATAATGATAGCTAAATTGTTCCTTAGTAAGCCTGAAATATGACTGGCACCGGGCTTCATCCAGTAATATTCCCCGTATTGTTGTCTCCTACGGATCGTGTCGTACCCACATCCTCCTTGCTCCGTGTCTGATCGGAGCTGTGATAGCGGGGCCGTCATTATTAAGCTTATTATCCAGACAAAGTACGAGGGCAAGAATATTCTGATTGATGCTCATAGTAAAGGGAAAAAAACGATCTCAAATATAATGAAACTTGCCGTGAAAAGTGACAGAGAAGTTTTCGGTCAAACAGCGGCCGTTGTCAACAGACTGTTGTCATAAAGACAGGGCTGACGTGCAGCGCATTTCTTCTCAGCGCACAAAACGCTCATGCGAGCGCTTCCGAGCGCACAGCCAGTGCTTTTCCGCCTGGAAAACGCTAGGTGGACACGGGGCCTAATGTTACTAATGGCAGTCTCACACATAGGCATCAGAAACATGAAATAGTGGGCAGGACAATTTAAAGGGGGTGTGGGGGTCCTGCCCCAGACATTTTTAATAGAGTAGATATAATTTCCTTCAACATGTTACCCTCCACACTCTCTGACTGAAACAACATACAGGTTACAGGTGAATTTGGATGTGACTGCTTATAATCAGCATTGTAGAAGTGAAAACATGATAATAGAATTTCAGTGATGTGGGCATTTCCCCAGAGAAGAAGCAGAATGGATTACAGGGTAGCAGTAAAAGCGTGGTATTGTTTTTCATTGATTTAACTTCTATCAATGAGAAAGAGGATTGGATTTGACAGAAAGTGCTCTCCCAGGGTAGATAGACAAATGTGTGGAGTTTATGGCAGGGTAAATGTGACAGGGTCCAAATGAATTCTTTGAATAAACTATAACACTATACAATGGGTCTGACATCCTCCTACTGTACACGCTGATCCAGCCAAAATGACTAAGATAGCTAGGCAGCTTACCAATAAATGAAAATGGCCAACTCAGCGAACAAAAAAGGATGTGCTCCCTGGTATATTTCCTCTAAGTGGCACCTGATAATGGATATTTAATGGGATAATAAAAGTCATCCCTGCTGATCCATCAAACACAGAGAGATAGATACCTGCTCTGAACCTAAATACAGCACTGACTCTCCATGTCACTGTAGTGCAAGTAACAGCATCTGAGACCTTGAGTAGGATATTTTGTCTGCTGCAATTAAATTCCTTTATTTTGGAACAAACACATTGAGCGCCATAATATCACCTTCAACTAAATGAATCGCAGTCATTTTCCCTGCTGCGAGGAAATTAACAGAAAATGAATAGTTAGTAGCAGTCTTTTAAACCAACCTGATTTAGACATATCGTGTTGAATTCTTTTATTATTAATGAACCCTTTTTCTCTCTCATTATTACTTCAATAAATGCCATAATGTCCAGTCCACCAGTGACACTTCTCTCCTGGTATTGGAGCTGATCACAGATCTGAGATTTAGATTCCCCTGAGACTTAGATTCTCTTTCTGGCAAATCCTTGAACTTTGCTGAAAGTGTATTAGACAGTTAAAACGTTTCCAGAATGAAGCTCTTTAAAAACTTGCAGGTCTGGAGGAAGCATTAGTTCAATCAGCCGTTGCTTGTCCTAGTAAATCTCTGCATGAGCCCCGGTGAGTCCCCAGTGCCAAGCTGCACGCAGATGGCACCGCCCTCGCTGCACCCATCTACTGCAATCCTGCCCGGTAACAAATCAATACAGCCGGGTGAGGAGAGGGGAGAGGGCTGATGTAGCAGGGGGAAAGATGAAACACTCAGGGAGCAAGGGGGGAAAAGGGGATGATAATGTAGGAAAAAAGAGGAGAGAGAGGGAGGAACAGAGGAGATAAATTGAGAAGTAAAATGAAAGGGATAGGAATAGGTAGGGAGTGGTCAGGATGAGCAATGAGAGGAAGAGGGAGAATGCGAAAGGATGATTAAGCAGAAGAGGGATGAAGGAGCAAGACAGAAAGGGAGGTGAAGACAACTGCAGCAAAGAGGACATACAGATCAAGCTTAAGAGACAGAAAGAGAAGGAATATATATCTTTAAAGACAATACAAGAGGGTCACTCATTTGGGACAGCGAGTGAGAGGAGGACAAAAAAAGGGAGGTCAAAAAAGGAGGAAGGAGGAGTAAGAGAAAGGGAGAGAGGAAGCATCCCAGCAGGGATTTCCGCAGGGTGAACTCAGCCAGAGTGCGAGGCGCGCTGCAGAGCCGAGCAGTAGGTCCTGAATTATTAAACACAAAATTTAGCAGCCGAGCAAGCGGCTGTGGCCATGTCGGATGTATCTGCTGAGGGGGCAAAGATTGTGTGTGTGTGTGTGTGTTTGTGCAGGGGAAAGGTCTAGTATAAGAGTTTAGTTCGGCTCACATGTGTTTTGTGTGTATTTTGTGATTGAGTGCACTCAAGATGGATCTTTTTGCCAAATGGTTTTATTTTTTGCACGTTGCGGGTGCTACTTGTTTTTGCCTGCTTGTGTGTGTGTGTGTGTGTGTGTGTGTGTGTGTGTGTGTGTGTGTGTGTGTGTGTGTGTGTGTGTGTGTGTGTGTGTGTGTATGGTCATCTGAGGGAGTGTATGCTCATTTAGAGCTGCTAATTAATGAGAAAGCAAAGTCCTGAGGGCCTGTCTTAAACCCTTGCCACAGAGGAGAACAACCGGCAATTTAACACACATAAAGAGATCCCCACACACAAACACACGCTTTATTTTCTAACTTGCATTTGCCATTCATGCTTCTTTCCTATGAATTACAAATAAATATATCAGAGATAGTTTTCTACTTAAAGTGGTGCAGGATGTAATTGCTGCCTCTTTATTGTTCGGAGGCAAAGTTTCTTTACTTTTATGAATCAAGCACAACATTTTTAATAGACACACAGTCACAGGGAGGTTGTGGGATGGATGCTGGGTCTTTGTCCTAACTCTAGACCAGTGGCTCCCAAAGTGGGGGTCGAGAGATGCCTTCCAAAAACACATACAAATATTAAATGACTTCAAATTGCATATTTTATCCATGATGGTGAAATAGTCCTGAAGTGAGATTTGTGCAGTGTAACAGTGTAGGTATCTGTTGAGCTCTTTGTAATTCAAAATGCACACATGTAGACACACTGAAATAATATCATTATCTTCAGGCTGCTGTATCCTTTAGTGTTGTTCTAATGTCAGTGTTTGAATCTGCCTGTTAGTGCTTGCTGTTTTGTGCGACGTTAAATGCTATAACCCCTTCCAGGAACAGTCCCCTGTCTCTCACATCGTTATTTTGGGGGTCGTGGGATGAAAAGTTTGGGAACCCTTGCTCTAGACTGTCTGTTTTTAGGAAAAAAGTACACTCTGCGGAAAGGCTGGCTTGGTCTCCACTGGCCTGATCACAAATCTGACAACATCTGAACAGGCTGTATCAAAGAGAACAGACCCTGCAAGATTCTGTAAGTGGCCTATACAGAAGACTGAGAGGAATTTATACATTTAAACTATTTGAACATCTGGCATGTATGAATTTCAAATCAGCTGATGAGGACAAACTCTGATGTACGTATATTTCACCCAGTTATACCTTCTGTTATGGTGGGAGAGATCATTTTCCAGTTACCCATCTATCAGTCTGATGTTGAGATCAGAATAATTTATAACAGGAACTCCTGGAATATCTTCAAATTTGGCGAAAGCATTTAATTTGACCTAAGGATGAACCAATAAGAATTTGGAGGTAAAGTTCAAGTTCCCTCCGACTTCATGTCTATTCAGTTGCGAAGAACTTCATTGTCGATTTATCGTCAATGCCTGGAGGGGATTTTCTTTCAGCTGGTTTACTGTCATATTTTTCATCCATCAGAGATAATTATGTTTAGTTGACTTATTTTGCTTGTTCAAGCTGTTCCTTCTCTGGTGAGTGAAAGATCTTCTAACAATGCACTGAGACTAAGAGAGAGCAGGAGAGCAAGAGATAAAAAGAGACACATCCACTGAAAACAATGATGCAAACCTCTCTTGTGTAAACCTACTACTGCTGTTTTTTTTCATTTTGAGGCTAATATATTCTTATTCTTATTTCTTGTGCACAAGATGCTCCACTTAAGTCTTGTAACCTACAGTGTCTAGATCTCTGGCAATGTGATTGTTTCTCAGGGGGACGTTGCTGCACTGACAGGTGTATTTGCATTATAATCTTGTTTAGCCCAGCTTCAACGCTGCCCCATTTCTCCAGACTGTCTGCTCCCCTCTGTCCCTGTCCTTTCTTCCTACGATCTCAGGCTTCCCATTCTGCCTACTCAGTCTAGCTCTGTTACTTCTCTCTCTGGCCTCTTAATCGCCTCTGCTTCCATACTAATCATTATATCGTCAAATAAAAGATCTACCACTGCCTCAGCGCAGAAATATGATGATCTGCTTTTGAAAGACTTTATTTCAAACATTCTGAAACCCTTCCCTCATCTCAGGACCACTAAGTTGTTTCCTTTCTAATGAATCACTATGATTAAATTGTAAGCATTGAGAGAAGCTGATTGACAGCTTCAAAGTGGCTCTTATACAGTCTCTCTCCGATCGTCTCTGTTTCTGTCCATCTATCTCTCTCTCTCTCTCTCACCCACACTGCCCCTCTGTCTCTCTCTCTTGTCGCTCTGGTTGTCCATCTGCTGCTCTGTGTGTCTCGTTTTTCTCCTCTCTCCTCCTCATTCCCAGTCTCCCAGATTATTCCTTGGCTTCTGGTGCTGTAATTGAATTTCTCATCCCTGATTTAAGCTCCTGCCCTTGAGGAACACAGAGGAGGACGTAATTACATTTCTGTTTGGCTGCAAATGATCCTGCTAATTCGATATGGACTTTTTTTCATGCAATTCATACAGGCACAAGCAGGTTGCAGGTTTATGGGTACAAAGATGGACGCCGTCCTTAGAGGAAAAATGCTAATTTACAGTTTCAGTAACATTTGAGATACAGCAGTATTACAGTACAAATGTAATTGCAATATATTTATTAGTGATTCAAAATACAAAGAATTCAAAAGTAGAGCTGTTTTGGAGAGGATAGAGTTCACATCAATTGTTCGATTGGTTATGTTCTTTCTGCAAGGTTTACATTTCAAGTAAAGCTGGCACATTATTCCTATAGAGCTCCTCAAATCAGAGCCATGCTGACCCATTCTCTTGATAGCTCTTCACAAACTTTTCGTCTTTTAAACAACGTTATAACTCAGTGGTTCCCAAAATCTTTTGGCTCGTTACCCCACTTTGACTTCACAAAACTCTGATGACCTCAGACATCCAAAACACCGCTTTCTGCTGAAATAAATTTGCTTTCAACCATGTAATAGTGTTTCTACTGTGTTTCACATAAACATTCATTTCAGAGCACATTTAGGCTTTTTTATGTTTATTATTGTGCACAGAGGAAGAAAGGCTGGGATTACATCTCTGCACAATGGATGACGGACGAGCAGAGACTCTGCAAGTTTCTTGTTTTTGCATTGGTTTTGGCCAACAGTAGCCTTTGTTCAATATCTTTTGATTGAACAGTAAATACACTTTTCAGGCGACCCATTTGAATTCCATGTGGACTTACATGGGGTCCGGACCCCAAGGTTGGGAAAGCCTGTTCTAACTGTGTGGAAGCTAAAGTCAGTGATTGTTTCAGCTTTTCTCTGCCAATATGCTATGCAAGTGGCAATAGCTCTAACATGGTGTGCATGTTGTGCTGCCACCTTTTACTCCACTCACCCATAGAAAAAGTTATTACATTATTTAGTTTCATGATCTCATTGTAGAGCAGTAAGGACTGCTTGCTCTGAGAATATGCGATGCAAAATACAATGTCACATAATTGTACATAAAAAAATGTTGTTCACTTGTGTTCTATTCTTATCTGTAGATAGAAGCAGTGTCACATGTATTAACTGTAATGCTTGCAGTACGGCTCTGGGGATCTTAAAGTCAGTCACTTAGATCTGACATTAGAATAAAGAAAGGTATTTCATATATCTCTGCACAGTTTAGCCAGATGTTACCACACACCTCAGCCTTGATCTTGTGTGGTAATGATGCTGACCTTTTGTTTGTTAGTTTACAGAAATGTGAGACTTGAGCTTGCAGCGCGGTTCTTATAGTTCACTGATAGTCCACAGAACGATAGAGGAACATCAAGCTTCATGATCAAAGAAAGTTAATATCACTTCATTACTTCAGTCATTAATGACCTGCTGCTTTTAGCACAGGTCTCCCTTTCTGTACTGTAAGTGTGCATCACTGCTTCTTATCATCATTTAATGTTTAAGGGCTTATTAAGGTGAATGAGGCTTTTGTTTATTTGCATATGAAGCAGGGAAGCCTTAATACAGTTTCAGCAGATGTTTTGAGTTAGTTAGTTTTGAGATAACATTTGTTATGAATTTGTGTTACGACCTCCTTAATCAAACTAGTTAAATCAAGGCTCAAAACATGCAGACCGAATACATATAAGGACGCCACACAGATTTAAGGTTTCAAAACCCGAGCTTTATTAAATGTAAATTACCCACCAAAGTAATCAAGGATAAATAAGAAACAAAAAGGGGCTCGAGACTCGGCGAAAAAAAACAAAAGATGGGAAGATTTTGAGCCAACCACATTATGAGTCGATTAGCCTAAAGGAACCAACAGATTGACAACAGGACCACCGGTGATCTCCAGCCCGAACTATTATAACAAAACCCAGCAATCTTGACATGCGTGGGGAAAAACTGTCAAAATGGCAAACAAAAGCTCCTCACCACATCACTGCCCAAAGTGTGTGTGACCGAGTCTCTCCTACTCGGCTCCTCTAAATACCCCGCCTCCTCCCTGAGCACAGATTGCACTCAGGTGTGCAGCAGGTGAAGGAGGAGGGGGAAATCAAGGAGAAAGAACAGGTGTGCAGCAGGTAGAGGGAGAAACAGAGAGAAAGAACAGGGCTGCTCGTAGCAATTGGCCCTAAACAAGTACAAACTGATTGATATGAGTTTTTGAGTTTAAAAAAATTAACACATTAAGGCCTCTACGCGTTTAAGTGTTGACCTTTTCAGCCCCAATATGAATTACTAATAAACTTTTTATGTATCAAAATGTGTAGCCCAAACAAGAGTTAATCCTCTAGTATATTTATAATTCAGGTAGCATGATAGTTCACACAACATCTTTGAGAGAAAGTAAGGGTTACAAATCACTAAAGCCCTGACATCAGACAACAGAAGCTAACTCCAGTAGAAAAATCTGTTGTAAAATGAACTTTTTCTACGCTGACTATTGCCCCTTTTTACAGATTTCTTTCGTACGTGGATGACACATGGCCTGGGTGTTGCTTTTACTTTCATTTATGCACATCACCTCAAGCCAGATTCAGATTAATCGACATCTATTAATCCAATATTTAATTTTCCTGTTCGCTGTCTTGCTTGCAGGTCCTCAAACCCCTACCAGTTCAAAGCCTGATCTGAAATTAATGTCCGATAAGATGCTGCTTCATCTATCTGCTGCTTGTAATCAGTGCAAAGTGAACACTGAGGAGAGTGAGAGAGAGAGTATGGGTGGAAAGTGTTGGCACTGGCCCCAGTACTTGCATAACTCAATGATAATTAGGGTTTTTACTGCTGCCAAAGCTTAACCACTGCTATGGCTGTGCTTGCTGGCAAGATATCTGAGTGGACAAGGGGGGAATAGAATATAACAGAACAGAAACATGTAGAAATGAACCAAACAGACACAATTGCCTCGTGTTTTACAGCCATAAACTGGCATAATCAGCTTAAAGGGTTTAGGATCATCTTAGAATGAATAAAGAAACATAATAAAGTTAAAGAATAACAAGCTTACCAGCTGTTCAGGTTACCAGTCATTAGTGATTTTGCACACAATGTGCTATTTAGAGACACACACATACAAACTTTAATCGCTTTTTCTTGCTCCTCATGTCTCTTTCACCCCTCCTTTATCACACCAACCTCATCACTCCTTCTCTATTTCTTGTTATCCTCAGCTTTTCTCCATCCTCCTGTTTCGCCCTCCCTTTATGATTTCCCTCTTTTCTTGCTCTTTTCCCACCTTTTTTTGTCTCACATTGCTGTTCTATTTCCTCGCACAACCACTCCCTTTCCACCGCCTCTTTCTCCTCTTCCTTTCTCCCCTGTTTCCACAGTCTTGTTAGCACTGGTCACGCATCCTTGCCTGCCTGATTAACTAACAACCCAAAGGATGTAACATCGAATGGTGTCGGCTCCCCCCCGAGAGAGGCATCGATTTGCTGGCAGGCGATAACCACACAGACGGCTGGCCCATAGAAATGAGCTTGAGAGCAGACTCTGGAAAAATGAATGACTTTTGGGAACAACATCCAACAATTTTTAAATTAGTAGCATACACTGAAAATTAAGAAAAATCCTGCATTTAAGGCTGGATGACCATATACTTAATAAAAACTCCACTACAGTTTTGTAATGGCTTTATGTTTATATACAGGAATGAGGTGCAGGAAAAAAGTACTAAGCTTTAGTTGATGTAAAAGCTTCCCAAATGAGTTTGTACATGACAAAGATTGAGAGAGGACATCTGGTCCTGCTTGGACTAAATATATTATATACATAGCGGGAAAAAAAACACTATGTGCCTGTGTGTGTTTGTGCACAAAGTGCTTCCTCAGTAAGTGTGTTGATTACCATTCCAGCTGACTCACTGCACTGCCTCTGAAGACAGAGGGTCAGACAGAACATTTATTATACAGTGAGAAATTCAGAGTAAATAGGTCGACTCACATGGATGGATTTTCCTCAGAAAGGTGTTAAATATTTTGCATTAATTTTGTACTTTTTGTAGCCTGTTTTTCATCTCTCTTTTCCCTCATGCGGTGAATCATATTTCCGCCTGCAGCTTGAGGAGTTTATGCTGATTAAAACAAAGCTCCAAAGTCATCATTGTTGTTTATGAGGATATTGGATTTTCCAACGCAAATCTTCATATCCAGTAAATTATCTTTTAACAAGCAATTTCCCATCAAACATACAACATGTAGAATTTTTACGCTAAAATAGGCTATATACTGTAAATTAATAAAAAATGGACTAAACCTATGTCATATATTTGTTGTTGTTGAGAACTCAAATTACCTCAAATATTTCCAAAAGTTATGTAAGCCAGCGAAATCTGGGATTTTAAAGTTGTAACAGGACGTGTCTTGACGTGTCCACTGCCATGACAGAGCCGCTATGACAGACAGGACTTGTTTATCGTTGCCGTGGAAACACCATATGTTGTGTCAAAGACCGCTGAAAGTACTGGAAGCTGCCGTACTGTCGCTGTATGTGCTGCTGAGAAAAAAACGTCATGTAAATTACACTTGGATACATCGTCTGTAAACATATTCTCTTCCTCAGGTCGGTATGGCCCCTTTGTCTTGACTACGGTCAACTGTGAGTTTGTTTGCATTGGGGGTGGGGGGGAGGAGTAGCAGAGAGAATCACTCCCATGATTCCCTGCCAGCTTTGACGTCATCTTCTGTTATTGTTTTGACTGAGAGCCCCCTGGTGGCGGAATTTACATACTGTGCGTTTAATGTTGACTCCACATGACAATACAATCCATCACACATTATCTTCAGAACTGTGAGAAAAAGTTACTCATGGCCTTGAAGTTGCAAACTAATGACATGATTTCCCCTGATCCAACATGCTGGAGTCACAAGTTGTAGATTATGTCAACATTATTTTCCATGTATAGATTAGAATTTCTCTTAGAAGAGGAAACAAATATTCCTCTATTTTCTTCATATGACACACACAAAGCTAGGTTAAACCCATGGGGGATATGCGTCAGTGCTTCTTAGCCTGCAGGTTTAGGCTCTGAACACTAATCAGAGGTGGTGTTGGAATGTAGACAGTCACACATAGAAGCTTTAAGTTTCTAGAGCCGATTATTAAGACACACATCACCTACATGTTAACCTTAAATCACAGCAAGCTACAAGTTAAGTCTGAAGTAAAAGAAAATCAGAAACAGATACTTTTTATTTCATCTTCTATGACAATAATGGATTTGTTGTCATAATAGAACTATATTTAGCTTTCTAATTGCCGGCAAGTGTAAAATCTTGGGCAAGAAAGGGGATTAAGTGGCCCTGAATAAAGCATTAAAAGCATTAAAACTTTACCCCAAGGTGGGATTGTGAATTTTCAAGGCAGATCTCTAGAGAAGGTAAAATAATTAGACGGAAAAAAAGGCAACACAGATATTAGACACTTACTTACTTTCTAGCCTGCAGGCTTTCACACACAATCAAGCTTTTTCATGCTAGACCCTAGAGGACCCTTGCACACCTGGGGTCTGTCCTTTTAGAGAGTGAAATCCCTTTTTCTTTATTTCTTTTCTTTAAAAAAAAAGAGTAATTCCTGCTTGCCCGCCCTGCAGTACAGATGTATTGATTGAATCAAAGTACCAGGTTGCTCAGGGGATATTTACCCTCTCTCCCTCCTGGCTCTCTGCAGCGGAAACAGGCCCTCTGCAAGTGTTCAAACAAGGTTTTAATTATTCGGCTGATGAACTCATAAGAAGAAAATATTCTGGCATTCACCTATTTATTTTTTTTATGTATCTTATCTGACATAAAGCAGTCTTTGAATGAACCTCAGTATTAAGCTTGTTTGATGTCCACGGCTCCATGGATTTAAAGTTTTTAATAAATGATGGATTTTCATATGCACACAAACACATTCACTGTTTGTTGCGCTGTTGGGTATTGGCGTACCAGTAGTTGATGACCTTTTATTGTAGAAAAGTCAATGAGCTGAATCACATGTTATACCAGCCCCTTGAGCATCCAGCTTAAAACATTCATACCAACAAGTCTGTTCATGAGGGTGTTTTGACATAAGAAATATTATTTGTTTGTTCCTCTAATAGATTATATTTACTTTTATAATATCTGTAAAAACATTATCTTCAAATCAATGTCATTCTTTACGGATTGTTCTTTATTGGTAAAGTTTGATCTCACTGTGAATAAAGTAGAAAGCTTTTCTTAAGGTTACCTTTTATTTTACATTGCAACATTTACACTGCACTGATATAGTCTGCAAGTTGTCATTTTTCTTCAGGAAGCTTACTCTTATGATGTGAAAGGCTAGTATTTTAGGCAGGAGCCCATGTGAAAATACAAACTGGATCTTTGTAGTCGCAAGGTGGATTCATGTTATTAACCTTTAGACATATTTATGTCTATAGGCTTGTGATTTCCTCTGTCTGTCTCACTTTATTTATCTGACATCCTAATTCACTTCACCTAGAACAGAACAATAATGCCGAACACTCTTGCTCCTCTTGTATAAGCTTACGTATTCAAAAATCTCATCTCTGCCATCCCAAATTGTTATATACACTTTTATGCAGATGACACTGTGTTGTATGACACTGCCTCTTTTCCATTCTAGGAATTGCAGATTCACAATCTGTTATTAAAGAGTTACAAAGAGGAGCCTTCTGCTCATATCCAGTGTGGGCGCTGTATGTGCATATCTGTGGACATTAGACCAATACCAAAATTAAATCTATTGATAAATACAGAACATCGGGACTCTACAGTTGGGTAAAGGCCCCAGATTTAAAAGTAAATTGGGACACCTCTCAAGCACACTGAAGGGCTTGATTTATAAAAAACAAAAAAATCCTGTCATGAAAGACAGTTGTACAATCTACAGTTCTGCCTCTGCAGTGGTGATTCTACAGAACGTTTGGGCCCAAGGCAAAAATCAATTAGGGTGCCCTCCAACCAGCGTTCAGCAGGGCAATGAGAGTGATTACTCTCAGATGGGGCCCCTTAGGGAGGTTTCCTACTGTCATTGCAACATTTGCACATTACAGGTCGCTGTTTTAGTTTGAATTTTGTCAGCTCTCAGGGGCCCCCTAGTGGCCTGGGGCCCCAAGCAGTTGCCTGCCTTGCATGTTGACAAGCAGCACTTCTGTGTCTATGCATGATTGACTGGATTTTGTATAAATGCATGCTTGTCCCTTAAACGTAAAGCCTCTTGACTCTGTGTTTGATGTTCTGCACAGAAGGGAAAGGCAATTGTTTTATTATTTACAGGGGGAAAAGTACCATGTACCTCTATTTTTACATTTTAATATAGTACTAATGATATGAGGTCACAGAATATTTTCACATTAGCTGTAACTCTGGTTCATACTGAACTGGGAAATAGGCTTAAATAATCTGCTGCATGTGAATTGAATGAGATCCAAATAAATAAAGTTACACTTTTTCATTAACCCTTAAATTTTAAAGGTTGTAATCAGATTATTGCAATTGTTTCACTCCCCCCTAATAAAAGAGCGCTTCATAAAACATTGCTTGCTATTGTAAGTTGGTAAGTATGACCAGCTGGCATGCAGCTTCAAGTTTAATTTGACATTGTTTTATAACTGACAGTTGGAAATGTGTAACAAACAAGAAAGTTAGGAGTCTAATTTCACTGCATAGACATGAACACTCTCAGTTTGGCTTATTTTATGCGCTCTCCAGATGGGTCAGAGTACTTGTAGAGCTCTGGAGAGTCCTCTTACCCTCTGTTTGTACGTGACAGAGAAGACAATCAAGAAGGAGGATGTGTTTGCAAGGAGGAGAGTGTGCCTCTGGGTGTGTTTTACAGGACAGAGCGAGGCACAGGGACAGCATATGTGAGTGAGTTTGTGTGGGCAGTCATGTGTTATGCACCCAGTCTGACTGGTACCATCTGTCCTGTATCACGGGTCTGTCTGGGACTGCCCTCTCCTCTTTGGATTCTTTAAATCCTCCTTTTCATCTCTCTCACCTCCCACCCCCCTTCTCCTCTTTTTAATGCAGCTGTATTTCAGATTGAAGCTGCACTGTTTTCACATTAGTAATTCTGTAAGCATCAGGAGAAAGTAGAGGCTGTTGTAACTTCTGCTTAAATATTTACTTGTGCATGGCCAAATGCAGCGTCATTCTGGGTCTGCTGTTGTGGAGCAGTGAGCTCTCATAATGAATGAAAAACAAAGCAGTCAAAAAGGCCACCAGTCAAGGATGTGACAAGAGGCACTGGGACAGAGGGAAAGGACGATCTATGTGTCACCTGGATATCAACATTTGAGTCTGACAGGAAAGAGAGGACAGGAGAAAAGGCTGGGAAGGGGACAAAAGAGAGACGGTGGGGAAAAGAGAGGATGAAGATGAAAACCTAGTTCATACCAACTCCCAGCTTGGCCTCACATCTCCTGTTACCATGGTGATTCAACTGCTGAAAGGCTGTCCCCTGAGACTAAAAACACAGAGGGAGAAAGCCAAAGAGAGACAGTAACACAAGGACAGGCAGAAGGGTAAAATAACAGCACAGGTGTGCCGGACAAGGACTGCACTGCAATGAAAGAACAGTACCCTCTTTGCCATTTAGTAAACTTTGATGCTTCCAGTCAGGCTTACTGGACTCTTCAGAAAGTGTTATAATAGTAGTGCCTCACCTAAAAAGCATGTATTTAATGCCAAGGTTGTGTCAGCAAATGTTTCTGTAGAAGACAAAATGTTGGGTCCTGCCTAGAGGCATTCTTTTCCGCCTCTCTTCACCATGAATATTCATTGTATCACAGTTGTGGGTCATTCTCCCAAGAGGATCCTGTACACTCGCTCCCATTTTTCTACCCAGTGTAACACCCCAGAGTTAGAATTGCAGTTATTCTGTATGAAATGGCTACAATTAGACACATGCTTTTTTTAATCTATTCACTACAGCTTGCAGGCCAATGTGGATCCCAACATTAGATACCCAACCTTGGCCCAGCCTGTGTTGTCCGCAGTTTCCGTGGAATTCCAATATTGGTTTTGCCCAGATGAGTTGATAAAAGGCCAAAGCTGGGCTTCAAACGCTGCCCATATGGGCAGAATGTAATCCATTGGGGACCTTACCATTATTTCTGGGTTTAATCTCTGAAACCTTCTTTCAAGACAGTACCATGCTTGCGGTTGAAATTATATGACACCAACCACAGCCCAGGCTGAGTCCATGTCCACCTAAGCAGGTTAAGCCCATCTATGTCCCACTTGGATTCGTTGGCTTGGCCAGGTCAACTGTATGTAGGTATCAGATGACCACAGTGGACCATTTAGCGGCTGAACACTGATTGACTTTTGGACTAAGAACTTAAAACAGATTGAAGACTGGACTAAAATCTGTCAGATCTCCACAAACACATCTAAACATGAATGCTAATTGTTATCTGTGTCTGCTGCATGTGAGATACATGGCGTGGAAGTGTGTGGTATGTATGTCGCCCTAAAAAGTCAGTTCTTGTAGTTATGGTTATTGGCGTGTAAGAAAAACTCATGAATGGCATACATGAGACAATGATTATGTTCAACTACAAGTAAAGGGTTTCTGTATATTATTTTTTGTACATATTTGATATTTTAAAATCGAAAAAATATTAAAACCTTAAAATCAATGAAAGCCTTAGAAAAATGGATGAGTATGAATTCATCTTTCTAGGCTTATAGTGGTGTATAAGCTGAGCTGCCTGTATAAACAACCCCCTTATAATTGTCGAAATGATTGAAAATTGTCATTTTCAATCATACTTGGACTGGTTGTTGTATGCATGCTACTCACACACAGAGGCCTGCAGTACACACATGCGCAAAAAGGACCTATGGATGTTAATGGACAGATGTCAGATTAAGAAGGGGCTCAAGGTCACCTCGGCACTACTCAGGCAGACAACTGGCGCCTCTCCAGCAACCAGACACATTTCCATACTGTGGTCCGTACTGTGTCCGGCGACCCTCCGGACACAAGTCCCTACAGACTGAGCTACTGCTGCACTAATTTTCCACCCTCATACAGTAATATGCATAATTAATGCAACTGAAAATATGTGCCATTAATTATTATCTCAATATTACTAACTGTCCATAACTAATGTCACATAACTATACCACTGAACTGACCAGTGACATTAAAACTAAATGCTCTCTCTCTCTCTGTGTCTCTCTCTGTCTCTCTCTCACTCTCATTCACTCTTTTTCTGCTCTCTCTCTCTCTCTCTCTCTCTCTCTCTCTCTCTCTCTCTCTCTCTCTCTCCACAGCTGTATCATTCATGAGACACAGCGCATCAGCCTTTGGATTTGCCGTGAGTCCCACCTCCATTTCCTACTCCCCCCCCCCCCCATTATTTCCATTGATCAATTAGTCATAACTTCAGGCTCTGTGATTTATTAATGAATCCTGGTAAAGTGTCATTGGTCCCTTTATCTCCAAGGTAACAAGTCAAAGAACAGAGACTGGGCATAGAGCAAAGGTGTAATATCTCAATGCCTCTGTGTCTCCTAAAAAATATCTTCTGGTTTCACCCAAATAAAGCTTCCTATCTCGACTTATTATTTAGAAGAAGTGACTGAGTGTGATTAGTTAAAAAAATAGACTTAATGAAAGTGAAGTGAGAATTAAGACATCCATAACCCCAGAGAGGGAAACTTGATTAACATAATTTGATTAAAAATGTTATAAACTATAATCTGCAGTGCTAGCTATCTTTTTAGTAGAGATTGTATTTTAATTAGCAAGTGCTCTGCTGTCTATGGAAGTTTTATTAAAGCTTCAAGGAGACTATGAAATGATATAACCCAGTACAAAGGGGACATATCTCAGCAACTGATCCCCCCGTAGTGTTAAAAGCCATTATGATGAAAGCTGGCATTTTATTTTAGATTTACAGGTACTCTTTAAAACCTGAACATTAAATGATATTCCCCTGATCCTGTCTCAGTTCACCATGTAGCTTCAGGGGTCAAACGACTTTCTCAAGTCTTTTCTGAGACAGAAAAACGGACAAATATAGCACAAAGTCATTTATTATATTAATAAGAATGTTTGTCACAAGCCATACCTGGGGCAATATAGAGAGAGATATAGACAGCCTCTTGGTCTCCAAGCAGTCCCTGTATGATTTGTAGTTTAGTATAACGTGGAATTTCAAAGGTGCCCGATGAGATCTGAACTTTCTTCAGTATTTTGTGTAGCTATTCCTGTATATTCTAACCTGCAAGTTGTGAGTTTATCTTCACTGTTCTGATCAAATTAGATTGGGTCCAGATACGTTTTTTTCCAGATATAAAAGGCAAAAGTTAAAGCCTGGATTGATTGTAATGAGTAAAAATAATTGTCCAATGCTGCAAGCAAATTTTAAGTTATAAGTGTCTTGAAATTAGATGAATTGACACATTTAGGTAGTTGTTACAATAAGAATAATAAATACAATAAGTGTAATCAGATTTTTTTTGACTAGACATTAGACAAATACACTTGCTAGAATTTGACTTTTTGCAGTGCAATACCAAAGACACGATTGTGATACTTGCAACATAATGTCAGCACACATGAGGTTTGTAAGAGTATAGTTCTGCATGTCGTTTTTAAGCATTCTAATAGCATTGACATGTAACACAATTTATCATATAGATTTCTTTTAAGTGAAAGGTTTAAAATGTCATATGGTTAAAAATGTGTTCAAACACAAACATGTAAACCATTTATGAAGCTGCTTTCCTCTTTGTGTTCATCTGTGCTGCAGCTAAGGTAAAAAAGAAGTCTGATTTATTAAGACCTTGTAACGGAAGACCCTCTCCCCTCTCATGTCTGTTTCTGTTGTAGTTTGATGCCACACTGGACGTCGTATCATCATTCATTGTCATCTGGCGCTACAGCAATGCAGCAGCTGTGCACTCTGCACACAGAGAGTATATGTGAGTACGGAAAAACATCCTGCTGAGTTTAATTAATGTGTGATTAATGATGCAGTGTGATGCAGCTTGGGTTACTTTTCTCCCCACAGCTACCTCCTGATTTTTTTTTTTTTATGATTCAAAAGATTCAGCATCTGAGTCTGGTTTTGCATATTGTCTGAGATGTTGGTGATTAAAATAAATGATGGCATTATTAATTTTAGACAGTAATAAAATGCCTGGATTCACAAATGAAAGAATGTGCCACAACAAATGGTGATTAAAGTTTTATTGATGTAATGAAAGCATTTAGTGGTTAATGATGAATAGATTTAGGAGGGAGGATGATTGGGTAAAAGAGTTGAAGAGGTAATTTCCCTGGGCCTGTTCATACTGATAAGACTTAGCAAAGGAAAGTGGAAACTTAGCGCACAGTTGTCTCTCAGGTGTTCCTACCCTAGATGCAACCAGGAGAAGAGATGGAAAAAATACAGTTAGATGACAAAAATAAATGCTTTGGAGGGTTTTGCTCCTCCTTGGGCCTCCACAAAAGCTCCCGTGTTCCCCTGGGTTAAAGTTTCCAAGTCTGTGAACTCTATTAGTGGTATGAAACCCATCTTTGCAAAGCTATTTCTGTATTTCATGTTTTGATGATGGTGGTAAGTGTATGATCTCTCATACTGTAGGGATTCAGCTGAGATGTGGGGACTGAAATAGATAGGGTGGGAAAAAAAACAAAGTGTTGTGCTTGCAAGGTTGAGATATTGTTTTCCTGTATCTACTTGCCCACACTCTTTTTTATTGTCCCAGTTATGGTGAAAAAATAAAGAAATATGCTGAAGGAATACTGACAAATCATTGGTTATGAGGATGTGAAGCCCTGTCTATTAAAGCCCTTAGTTATGTTTAGCACACCTGGAAATATCTGATACTTGTATGTCTTTATTAGAAGGTGGGAAGGAGGCAAATAATTCCATGAATTGAACAATGTCACTTACTGCATGTGCAGGGGCGTGTGCAGACGTTTTTGACTGGGGTGGCCCGACTGTGGCACTAACTTGTACAGGGATGGCCTGAAGTGTGCGCACAAACTCAAACAAATAAATATGAACTATTTACTCTTTCTAACCTCACCAATCATATCTATTTCATAACACAAGAAATGAGGACATTAGTCTAACTTTTTAATGACACAAAAATAAGATGTATGTTTGTAGAGGTGCAAAGTTTGTATTAACAATTTAAGGTAAGAACAAAAGAAAATGTGCTACGTTGATATTTAAAGAACAATACTAGCAGCCTTTGCAAAAAATTTACTAATAATTTGTTTTAACATGAGTCCATGCATGTGACAGGGCAAATAGCCAATCAGTTGGGGTGGCACCTGGGGTAGCCAATCACATTTCTAGGGTGGCCCATGCCACCCCTCTGGACACACCCCCTGCACCTTTGTCTGTGAATCTCTGCTAATAACAAGCCTGTTAGCACACCAGTTTTAGAACAGCTGCAGATCAGCTGGATTCATTAGGTGGCTGTCAGGTTACACAGATTCTTTATCCTACAAAAGCACCTCTGCTTAGCTCAGGGGTGTCACACATGATAAAGAGCAAGTTCACACACAAATACACACAAAGACTGAATGTTCAAGATAAATTGTTTTTCCACACCTTATGTACTAAAATCCATTACAGGGAAGCAGCACTCATGACCCATGTATACTCACACATACGCAAACTTTACAACAACAAAAATGTCCACACACAAACCACAAGTGAGACCATGTGTGTCAGAGTTATAGATTTACTGTAAGTTTTTAAATTTAGGGTGGGGTTATTTTTTCTGTTAAATGCCAAACTTTTGGCCCACCCCACATAGGATTCCAAGATAGGGCTTGAGCAATACTGTAATGTTGAAAAAAGTTAAACTAAAATGTTGTAAGACCACAATGAGACTTTGGGGCGACAGAATGTCTCACTGACAGAATAAACACACGGGAATATAAGAGACACAGAAATGGGATGCATACATAAGGACCGTCTGGGATGGAGATTTAGGAACCTTAAATATGTTCCAAAGCTTTATTCAGTTATTTCTGATTTGGCAATAGCTGCTTGTCAGTTGGCACTTGACAGTTTTGTTGAGAAATACTAAACAGATTCTTGTCAATGCACGATGCTTTGTGCATTTTATTTCCATTGTGTAGCTGAAACTTGATTTAGAAGATCCAAGACACTGATGGGTTTCCAAGTGTTTCTTTGAGAAAACCTTTTTTTAAACATTTGCAGATTTTGAAAGTTAGTTTTCTCTCTCACCAAGTTATTATTGTTTCATTGAGACCAACCTCCATCAGTAAAGGAAGTGAAATGAGCCGACAAGAGTTCGGTTTATCTCTAAATAAAAACTGACATCCTTGTAAATAGCAACGTGCCATCCTGCATCTGATTCTTAAAGCAAAATAGAGCTGAGACTCTGATTGGTTTGATTCATGTTAAGCTCAAAACGTACCTACTGTATGTATAATCAAACCACATAATCCATCCTGTTTGCGCTCTGCGCCCAGATTTTGCATCGTGTAAATACCAAAATATAGTCTGAGACGGCCCAAATAACCACACACTTTGGACAACGCGCTTTACGCCGTCGAAATAGCACCAACTACGTCTCTGTACTGTAGGGAGATATATGGATGCACATCTTGTAATTCAGGCCCATGTGTTAGATATGTCAGTAGAAATAAATGATCCAGCTACATTGAAGTAATGATTCTATCTTTTTGCAATGCTACAAATGTATGAAGTGTGCATGAGCAACCTGTATCCCAGACAGATGTAAACCTAAAATCTCTAAAACTTTTTTCATACATAATAAACCCTCAACATACTGCATTTCAGCCAAATCAGTACATATTAATAGTATAGTAGGCAGTTTTGAAAACAGCCAGAAACACAGGTGAGACTAATGAGACACAGGTGAGGATAATGAGGGCAATCAAAAAGTAAGGGAAACAGACAAAGAGAGGAAGTGACCCTAGACCAGAAACACTGGGGGCAAAAACTACAATATAAAACAGGAAACACTAAAGTCTAAACTCAAGAACATGAACAGGAAAGCACACACAGGAAATAGAGAAACACAAGGATAGGAAATGACAAAATAAAGCAGGAAAAGACAACAAAACAAGGAATAAACAATTAAAGCAAGAGTAAATCATGACAATATGTTATTTTCAAAGGTCTGTTAATTGGGTTGTGATTAAAGCCACTGGGCAGACGTTGTTAAACGTTGAATATCTTTTGATTTTCTGTTAAAATGTCCCTTTAACATTTCAAAGATGTAAAAAAAAAAAAAACCTTACACAGTTTTTAAAACTGCCAAAGGCTACTGCTTGTATCATTTAGACCATCTTGTTTGGAATACTTTGAACATTTTTTGATCCTGCGCTTCAGAAGTGAAATTTCATATTACCCTGATTCAATGCAAGAAAAAGAAACAAGAACTGGGAGAAAGTGTTGAATTTTCTGAAACTTCCCCGTGGCAGGATTGGCAATGAGGTCACATTCACTGCAGCTAACTCATACTGCTCTGTGTTTGTTTGTGTTTCTGCAGAGCATGTGTCGTTCTGGGAGTTTTGTTCGTCCTCTCCTCCCTGTGCATCCTGGGAAAGGCCATCCATAACTTGGCAACGAGGATGCCACCAGAAGTGGTAAGACTACACACAGACAAACAACCTGGCACTCTTCATGGGAATTCTATTGATATTAAACATTATTTCAATGTTTTATGCTTAAAAACGTGAAAACACAAGACCTCTGTGAAACTAAAGACTGAGTCACAAGATACACATGTTAAATTGCTGATTCTCTTCAGGCTTTAGAAAGTCTAAAAATCCAATTACGCAACTCAGTTGAGACTGTCATTTGATCCACTCCTCCTCTACTTCAAACTCAAAATCTCAGTATCATATACTGTTTTTCAGAAGCTTCTCCAAAGGCAAAGCTTCTAAGAAATAGATCATACATGCTGTGAAGTGAATCTTATCATAAGTCATTCCTTGTGTTTGTTAAATCAGTAGACTGACTCTATAAAGTGTTAATGTATGGACCTGTGTGTATATGAATAGGTATAGAGTGCTATGAAGACTGGCATCAACTGAATTCTCACCACACCCACACCTTCTAGCAGAGTTTTGAAGAATAGGTTTGTTATGTGCTATTGCAGTGGTTCCCAAAGTGGGGAGATAACTCTCAAAAATCAAATGAAAAGGAAAATAATTTTAAATTGTATATTTTACTCAGGTTAGCACTGTTGCCTCACATTGAGGAGGTTCCTGGTTCGAATCCCCGTTGCAGTGTAGAGTTTGCATGTTCTCCCCGTTAATGCGTGGGTTCTCTCCGGCTTCCTTCCACAGTCCAAAGACATGCTCATTAGGTCAATTGGTGACTCTAAATTTCCCGTAGGTGTGAATGTGACTGTGGCTGGTTGTATGTTTCCATGTCAACCCTGTGATTGACTGGCAGGGTGTGTATTTTACCTATTATAGTAAAAATAGATACAAAAAAGTATTTTGGTTTAAAATGAAGCCATATCAAAGAGTGAAATGAAAATTCAATTCATATGTTAAAATACATAAAGTGCAAGTTTGTACGTGACAGCAACAATGTATGTATCTGGTGGTCTTTACTCATAAAGATGAACACACCTGTTTGTCTATTGGTTGAGTTTTATGTCTGCTCAAACCATAATTGTATGGTTTTTAGGCTGTCACCAGTGTTGGTATAGGCCTGTTAGTGTGTGCCTGTGTGCTATGTTGTATGCCTCAACCACTTCAAGGAACAGTTGGGGTCCTTAGTCACTGCCAATCTTATTTTAGAAATGTTTGGGAACTCCTGTGCTTTAGAACAAAACCATCTCAAAACAATTAAATATATAATACTTTTATTTCTATGACACGATTCATTTTTCTCAACCATGATGCTCGCTTTCTTCATTCACTCTTGTATAACTTATAATGCTTATTATAATAGTGTTTCTTATGGCATTGGATTTTGGTTTACATTTGCAATGGGGTCAGGGTAAGGGTAAACCTAGGTTTAAGTTTTGCCTGTCAGTTTGGATTCTGCTAAATGCATGCTTATTATTTATTTAGAGCCATTTAATTGAATTTTCAAATCTATTATCTACGTTTAAAACCAGGTGCATGTGTGCATGTAACACTAGATCACACTACATCCTTAAAACCGTGCACACATGTTCACACATTAACACCACAGGCATAAACACAATCAAATGACAATGTGTAAGTGCCTGGAGCCTGGAGCCCCACATACATGCTCAAATAGAATGAATAGAAACACTAATACATGCACACAGATAGTGATGCACAAATACACACACACACCGTTCATGTTGTTGAGGAGGTATCTTTTTTTAGCCCTCTGCTGTGGCTCTTTTGACGTCAGAGTTTTCCTCTCCCTGCACCTGACTTTTGTTTCTTTTTTCCCTCTTCGCCACACACACGCACACACACTTTCATTTTAATGTCAACATGGCCCTCCCCTCCATATGTCTCTCTGGAGGTGTTAAGACTATGAATAAGGTCCCAAAATACTCTCATCTTTCTGTTGCTGAGGCACGGCCCAGCTCTGCTATCGTCACAGTGTTTGGGGCGTGTCCGCTGCATCGTTTCCAGTCCTGTGATTTAAATCTTCCCATTTGATTTGTAAATGATTTAACCTCCACCATCTGTCCATTTTAATAACCAGAGAGAACAGCCAGATTTTTATACTCCATAAAAAACAACAGATAGTCCAATTTTAAGTTTCCGTCAGTGTAGTTTAAAAGTATTAAGTTCTCTGAAGCAGGATGTGGTTATAGGCAAGCATTGCACTAAAATCCCAAAATATCTCAGTTTACTTAGGAGTTTCAGAACAGCAGTGAGCTGAGAAGAAATTTGAGACTGTCTGGCTTTTTTAACAACATCAAGGAGCATCTTAAAAGCACCCTGTGGAGTTTTCCTGTAAACAGACACACATGTGTTATCTGTACTCCAGGGGAAATGTTGAATACATTTCCTTCCCATTTATAAATGAACAATTTGTGATATGTTCAGACCTCCTTTATGGATGTTTACGTCTGCTTGCAGTCTTCTTGTATTTGGCTTTCATGGATACCTTTCCACCTTTCTTGGCTTATCACTCCCAACGGTTGATAAGTACATCAGAATGATGTACTTGAATATGGATTGTGCATACTTATTGGTGTCCATCTCGATGACACCACACATACCTGCTGATATAACGTTTGTCCATAGTACCTCTGGTGATCATTACTCCATTACTCCATCTAAAGAAGAAGAACAGTCTATAGCATAGTGGTAATAGTAGTGCATATCATTTTTATGTGCTCTTTTTTAATGCTTTAGTTTTGAACTGTATTCAAAAATGTACTTTACATTGAGTTGAGTTAGAGTTGTATGTTTCTGTTTCATAAACTATTCAATGAGGATGTAGGCCTTAATATTTATGATCATTAATACTTGTACATTATGCATGAAAGTAATCTTCAGCATGTTAAGGCTTGTTGTTAGATAGGAACTTAAAAGCGGATAGAGATGCAATGTGAACGTTTGAAGTAGATTTTTTTCAGGGCAGAGGGCTGGCAGGAGGCTGACTGGCTGGCTGACTGGTTTGGTCTGAGTTAGTTTTGACATTGATGTTGTTCCTTAATTTGACTTGATGCTCTTCAGAGTTAAGTTGTTTGCAGGTTGAAACAAATCTGAACACAAGTGTGTTAGAAAACACAATGAAATAAACAAAACTGCACAGAGTGGCTGATAAAAACTGCCACTGAGTAGACAGACACAGACAGTGAGTGCAGCAGAAGGGTTCTTATACTGAAGCAGACGAGTTGATGAGTCGCATGTGTGTGATCCAGCCAGTTGCTTGATTGCACAAGCCACGCCCTCGCACAAGTTAGCTACAAGCCAGCTAGAAAAGGATGCACTGTTTATCTTGTTTTCCTCTTGATGTAGATTAATGAAAATTAGTTTTAAGAACATTTTTCAGCTCAGTTGAAAACAGGGGCATGTCTTGGCCTTAGTTACTGTTGCTTAGGATATCCCAGACATATACTACTACATTAAAATAGCTGGTTATATAAAACAGGGCGAATGGTTTAGAAAACCTACTTAAACTTACACAGCATAGCTCAGGAGAACATTTGAACAGTGTGAGGAACAAGGGATTTAAACAGAAACACAGTTTGTTGGCTTTTTTGTGAATATAATGAGATTTCAGTGAAGGATGCAGACGAACCGAGTGTTTGTCTTGATCATTTTTAAGTGAATGTGCTATAGTGTGACACATGACTTACTAAAGCCCCCTTGACCACAAATCAAATGAGATTAAGTCAAGAGACTGAAGCTGAAGCAGGTTGAAGGCAGCAGCAGCCACTCTGCAGACTGTGTTTGATGCTCCAGTGCCATTATGTTAATGGAAACTCTGGATGTTAGGTCTCAGAGGAGCTTCCTGACACCAGCAAGAGCCTATTACCACTGCCTGTCTCTTTGACATTCTCCCTCTTCTCTTCTCCATATTATTCCCTCCTTTTTCTTTCAGTCCAAGCTCCAACACCCACTGTCTCACCTGGTTCTGCTTCTCTTTTATTTTGAATAAAGTTGATGGTTTTCCTTCAAAGAATTATATATATAACCTTTACCTGGATCTCTCTGTTTCACCTTCAAAACTTTTGAGCAGCACTTTGTATGTATTTGGCCTCTGGTCAGTGTTGTGTAAGAGTCATATGCAGGATTATTTTAGGCAACATCTGATTGATTAGTTTGTGTAAGAGTGATCTGAAGCGTCTAGCTTTGTCTTTTTATGTAAAATATTGTCACTGACTGCTAGGCTTGGCTGAATTTGTATATTCAGGACAATAAAGGATAGTTTCATATCTTTTTTATCTCTAATTTCTGCCATTTTCTCCCTATTTAACCTTTCTCCTCTTTTTTCTGTCCCATCTGCCTGTATCCTATCCTAATTTCCCTCCTCTCTCATCATTATCCCCATCTCTTTCTCTAACCTCTCTCTACAAGCGCACCTGTCTGCCTCCATTACAATGACTGTGTTCTCTGCTTTGTTGCTTTCAGACTCTCATATTTGTCATTCATAGCATCTCTCTCTCTCTCTGTGTATCCACCTTTTGGCTCTTTTGGCATAAACAAGCTCTTTCACTCAGGTCTTCATCAAACAGCAGTCAGAGGTGATTTATCATACCAGCAGTGATCTGTTTATGTGCTCTCTTTTTATATGTTTGCAGAACAGCATGTGTGGCTGAAAGAGGCAGGAATGAATAATGAATACTGAACTTTTTCGAGGAGGGGAGGTAGAATCTGCCCGTTTGAATTGGATGTTTGAAGTTGTTATCGACTCAACTTTGGAAAGATTTCCTGTCCAGATGTATATTGAACAAAAGCAACAGAGCATAGATACTGTAAAGTGTTGTTACCTTGGGGAACACGTCTGTAAAATCCGATCGAGTGGACAGAGAGATGAAGGAAATCAGGTATCCTGATTCCCATCACATCCTGTGTTGCTGCTCCCATGGCAAGTGCCTGATTAAACACAGAGTCCGGAGATTGGCTCTACCTGCCTCTGTGCTGGATGCAGAGAGGATAACAAACACTGATGCAAAAAATACATGCATAAAGGGAAACAGCAAACTTATTAACATAAAGAGGGACTATAGTATAACATAAAAGGATAAAGAGCTATAAAGCAGGCTCAGAGTTATGGGTGGGCCTTAAGGGCCTGGGCCCACACCGTTATGACTTGTAAAAGTAGCACAGGCAAGGGGCGTGGCACACTTTATCATTGCTTTTGCATTGAGCTCTAAGGGCAGAATGTCAATTAATACTGTATATGAGTAGTTGACAAATGAACAAAAGGCTGTCTCTGTTTCATGTGTTTTAGAGAAACATCATGAGCAAGTTCTTTTACATGTGAGAAAAACTGTTTCCACCTCATTTATTATCACGCCCATCCAAAGTTTCATGGGCATATCCGAAATTGGAATTCTGGGGCCGTGCCTGCTTTGAGGAACAATTAAAATTTAAGATTCAAGATTGAAGTGTCCTTTATTGTCAGTCAGACTCTATACCAGACAGGTAAACAGTAGAACAACATTATGTTGCATCTGGCTCAAGAAGCTCAACAAATAATAAAATATATGTTCAAATACATACTGTATGTAAAAAAAGGGATCAAAAAATGAAAAATTCTGTGATAGGCTAATTTAAAAAAAAATATGTACAGGCAGAGAGAAAAGTGAGTGTAATATATATGTACATTGAGGGAAAAACTTGAACGTGCATTGCGGACAGTAAAAAGCAGTGAGGCAAATGCAGTATGCTATCATGCAGTCAGCTTCATTAAATAGATCTCCTGTGCACTAAACTTGCACAAGGTCTTATGTAATTCAAGTAAATGGGAATATAAAAGGTTGCAAGGGAATAAACAAATTGATAGCAGACTTGCAAGCAGGAGCTAAAATACAAGACTGTATTGGTTTAACGCATGTGTTAGGTAAGGTTAACAAAAGTAACTAATCCCCTCATGCCATTTTTTATATTTACGAAAAAGTTGATTTTGTGCATCTCTGTAGCTGTTGGTGATGGAAAAAAAAACATCATAATTGACAGAAATCTTATTTTGCTGCTAACTCAAAAGCAATCATTTGCATTTCTTTTTTTGTGCCTTTTTGCCTTTATTGGATAGGATTTGAACCAACAGCTGTTGCGAAGAGGTCTGCTCTACACATGGGGCGTGCAACATGACCGCTAGGCTATCTGGCGCCCCAATCATTTGAATTTTTATGTCGGGACCTCATGAATTAAAGCTAAAGTTGTGCTTGTAATGTTAATGATGGTTAATTTGTCAAATGTCCCAGTGAAAAACCAAGACTGTAGAAGCTTAATGAATTCCAACCATTATCAACATCATTGTTTATAACTTATGGTTGTACTTGGTGAGGAGGTCTTATTACTTTTGAATGATTAAGTGGTTGTCCTCAGAAACCAGCATCATTTGCATAACATAAACCTATGTTATAAATAGTCCTGACCGAATGTTTAAGAAAAGGTGTTGTCTGAAAAAGAAATAAAGCTGAATTCTCCTCGTTCTTATTGTACCAAGTTTCTCTTTTCTCTTCCCTCCCCCTGTTGGGGCCAATTAAATCAGAAAAAGAGACACTCTGGGGTCAAGTTCTATTTTTTGCTGAGTCTGTTTGAGACTGAATTTGAAAACACCCGACCTTGGCTTCACTTAGAGGAGTCATCTGTATGACCTTGGGTTGATGCGTCAAGTCAAGCATGTCTGTATTATTAATGGTTGAGCTGACGAAATCTTTTTGGGTCATTCTGTCTGCCTGCTAATGCTCTTAGTGTCTGCTTTAAAGATAACATGTGTAGCTTTATTTACGTTTGTTTGTACTCTTTATCTTTTTCCTCTTTAAATGGTTTATGCACAATTTATGACACAAATGCACAAATGACCGGTTGTTTAAAAAAAAAATCTTGTCTTCCCTGTTTGTTTGTTTTTCTAGGATGACTTCCTGTACAGTGTGTCTATAGTGAGCGGGTTCACATGTTCGCTGCTGGCTGTAGTCAAGTTCTGGCTAGGGAGAGTGCTAACTAGCCGTGCCCTCATCACTGACGGTAGAGTACAAACATGCACACACACACACACACACACACACACACACACACACACACGCACACACACACACACAAACACACACACACACACACACTATGGAGGGCGGAATGGTTCAGCTGCATGCACGCCGCACGCACGCACGCAAGTGTGATTAATTCATAAAAGTCACACACGTACACATGCGCGTGCGGTGTGTAAGTACTACACGCAGCCTGACTTACAGACGCACGCACATACGTGTGATTTTTTTAAGTGTCACGCGTACACACGCGCGTGCGGTGTGTAAGTACTACACGCAGCTTGACTTACAGACGCACGTTCGTGCGTGTGTTTTTTTTTTTCAGTCACTTCAGGCGGTGTTATCTATATGATCAGGAAGATTTGATTAGAGAGTTTAGCAGGGCTGTTAGCGCAGCGGTTATGAGTAGAGTTATCATTTGGCAGAGTGGGGTTCATGAATCATATGGATCATAGTATTTTCTAGTTCACATGTGCCAAACTCACGGCCCGCGGGCCGGCTCAGCTGGTTAAGCAGCCAGCTGTTGTGCCTCCATCACCAGCTTTCATCACACTGTATATGTCATTATAACGGAACATTTCCTTATATCCGAAAACAATATCCCTCACAGGCGGCCAGATCATACGGAGGTCCGCTGGTCAAGCCGCAGAGCAGCGCTAAAATGCTTCCTTAAATTACGCACAGAGATGGCACAGATTAAAAATCAGTGACATCGTTAGATTATGATAGTATGGACCAGTAGAAGAACGGACTACCAGGCTCATATTAAAAGGGAGCTGATCAGACTGCAGTGCGCAACGCTGAAGGTAAAGTTCACGTCTGTTCGTTTGGAAACATTTGATCATGTTTTAATGTTGGCACTAAAATACTTCTCTTTAAGGCTCTCGTTTCTGATGCTTTGAGAATCAGCGGATAAAACTGAAATCTGCTGTTAATATTTTCATACTATCTCCGTTTTTTTATACAAAGCAGAGAGAAGGCTTGTTTTCAATAGTCTTGCTTGGTTTAAGAGTTTGTAGTTTTATTAGTTTAAAATGGTGCACGTTCCGTTGGACTCCGGGGAGGACCGTAGCGAGGTGCCGGGCTTGGCTCCAGGCATACCGGGGCTGCGCTCACTGAATCTCCGCTGAGATCTCTACAGATGGATGCTCACAGAAAATGAAATTAAACACACGCACGAACGCGCGTCTGTAAGTCACGCTGCGTGTAGTACTTACACACCGCACGTGCATGTGTACGCGTGACACTTTAAAAAAATCACACGTATGTGCGTGCGTCTGTAAGTCAGGCTGTGTGTAATACTTAGACGCCGCACGTGCGTGTGTACGTGTGACACTTAAATAAGAACACACGTATGTGCGTGCGTCTGTAAGTCAGGCTGCGTGTAGTACTTACACACCGCACGTGCGTGTGTGCGTGTGGGACTTTAATGAAATAATCACACGTGCGTGCGTGCGTGCGGCGTGCATGCAGCTGAACCATTCCGCCCTCCATACACACACACACACACACACACACACACACACACACACACTCACATGCAAACACACAAACACTTAGGCTAAGAAGTATATGCACTAGCTTTTGAACATATAGAACAGGCATTCTTTAAATTATCTTAGTAAAGTTGAAGTTCTGCAAAAAGTAGCAAAATGCATTCTGATTCTTAACTAAAGTTGAATTAGCAAATTTTACTTTTTTATCTACTGTTGGTTGGACAATTTACTGTAACAATATATGACATTTTATATGCTTGTTATTCTGCACGTTATTAGAAGCTATTAATATAAAATACATTTGCAGTAGTTCAAAGTAAAACCTTCCTCAGTAAATGTTGTAAAGTAGGAGAATACAGAAGCATAAAACTGAAATACACTAATAATGAATCAAGTATAACATTTATGAAATCAAGAAGGAAACAAAAACACAGCATCATCACTAAAACCACAAAACATTGTTTGTGTATTTGTTGCTGTGTTGGATTAAGTTGCTCTCTCAATTGAACAGAGAGAACTAAAAGGTTATGACCCCACTGGTTGGCCATAGACACAGGCTCATGTGCACGCACACACACAAATATACAAACACACACACACACACACACACACACACACACACACACACACACACACACACACACACACACACACACACACACACACACACACACACACACACACACTGCACTATTCACACTGCTATTCCCAGGTCTCAGAACACACGGGGCATCAATCCAATAAACCTGAGGTTGCTGTTCTTCGAGCCTGGATTTATTTCCCACAAGACCATACACTTACTGCAGGCGGGCAAATAACCCAGTGTGCTGGCTTTCACACAATGAGAAATGTAATTATAAAATAACATCAGCAGCTATACAGCGTAGCTCATATACAGGAGGTGTAGTCAACAATTACTTTAGCTAAAGCCATTCATGCTTAAAGGTTATATAAGACTTCTATTCATGTTAATGTTTCTTGTCTGCCATCTATGAATGACATATAAGTTCTAATCCATAATGTGGGGTTGTTTGTTTTACTTTACAATTTGATACTACTCTTTGTCCATACAGCAAATATGAGCTGATACAGACAGTAGCCGTTAAGTTTAGTTAACCATGAAGATTGGAAACATGGGGACACAGCTTCACTGCTACCTGGCATCTGTGGATCATGTTGCTTTGCGAACTCAACTTGACAAAAGAACTTCAGGGAGTTACTGCAGCCAGCTAAAAAGAAGTAATCGCATTGTTCTCCAGGTGGAGTGCAATTTCTTAATGATGGTTCAGGATGCATATCTTAGTATGTTAGCTTGATGGTAACACCTTCCGGAAAATGACGATAACTTGCCAACAGAATGTCCATAGGCCCATTTTCTTAACTTCAGAATAATGGTCACTGTTTCCATCATCCTCAAGCCATCTTGATAGTGGAAACTAAAGTACCTCAAGTGTGTTATGAGACTATTTCTTTAACAGCCAACCCAAATACAGTGTTGTGAGATAAACAGATTATGTTCAACTTCATGCATTGGTCAGATAACATAAATCTGTTGTAATAAGTAGCAATTACTGAAATAATCAGTAGTAAAATACAGCACGGATATGACATTTTCATGTTTTTGTCTTTTTCAGGATTTAACTCTCTGGTAGGAGCTATTATGGGATTTTCCATTTTGATCAGCGCTGAAGTCTTCAAGCACGATACTGACGTCTGGTTTCTGGATGGTACCATTGGAGTTCTTATCGGACTCACCATTTTGGCATATGGTGTCAAGTAAGATATAATGTCTACTCGTCCTTGAACTCATGATTTAAAATATTGTGTAATAGCTATCAAAGTTAATCAATGTCAGCTTGACAGATGCAGTTTCTTTACACTGAGACCCTGTATCTGTCTCCACAGACTCCTGAGAGATATGGTGCCCCGTGTGAAGCAGACAAGGAACTACGAACGTTTTGAGTGAGAGACTGAAAGCGGATTCACATCCACATCCACACACCTGGCTGCCTCCTATATCTGCCCTCTTTCTCTCTGTCTTTCATGCACACTACAATACAAATTTCACCTGCACACGCAATACATGCTGATGTTCCCATGTGCTGTATATATTGTACATAGTACGTGCATACATTCAGACAGTAACAAACACACATGCAAGCAAGCACAAACACAGACATCGGAGAGACTTTAAGGGAAAAGAACTTGATGGAGACCATCTTTTGGAAAGAAAACAATTTCACTTTTGTTCATGAATCCACAAATGTAGAAGTTACACCCAGAGTAAGTAAAAAGACTGAGACACCTGTCCATCAATAGGAGCTTTGTATGGATTCATACAGGAAATTAAAGGGATACTTCACCCGTTGAAACATGAATCTGTATTGAAACTGGGTCATATATGTAGTAGAAATGTGAAATAAATTTTGAAGTTCTTCTTGACCGAGAAAAGGCAGAAAGTATATTTTTGGCTCATGTGGATGAAAGACAACAACTCCCAGGATGCACAGCACCGCAGCCCACTCCCACTGAAGCTAAGGTGCTTACAGTCTGTCTACAACACATACGCCCGTTTCCTCAACTAATTTTGAGATTTCTTCCAGAAGGAATGGGCATCTTAGAAATTCCTGGCAGCAAACGGACTCTATGTCTGTGTCCATAGGCAAACAGTGAGAGCACCGACACCACCAGTCCGCCCTAGCTGGAGCCGGCCTGGGCTCCTTGTCCTCACCGCCGCCAACAGGCAGGCCTCCTGTTCCTCCATCAGCCTCAACTGCTTGTCGCTATATTGCGGCTCGTAGAGATAGCCACAAACATCCGATTTGAGCACAAGACCTTCAAATTCCCTTCATCCATATCAGTTTGAAGTTCAAACATACTTTTTTCGCCATTGTCGGTTCTTCTCAGCTTTCTCCACAGAGCCTGTTAGCATAGCTTCCTAGCAAGATGGCGGACGTTGCTTTTAGATTCTTGGAGTGAGGTCCCACCCACTGATCTGTAATAGGTCTGTAGCTTCAGTGGGTCGAAAACATGAGGAACTAGTGATGTAGTTTCACCCCCTCTAACCAAAGCAGCCTCTTATGACGCAAAATGATGATTTTTGCGTCATCGAAGGCTCCTTTTCAGACAAGAAATACAGAGCTTTCCCAGGGGAAAATGAGGGCAGGATGCACGACCATTCAAAAATACTACCAGGTTTCTAATGATACAAAGCTTTATGAAAATGGGTGAAGTATCCCTTTAAGTAGACACTTTTTTAGATTACACTAACCCCATCATTCAGTTCTACACTGCTAGAGATTACAGCAAATTGTTTTGTTATGCGCTATCATCAGGACAAGAGTAATGTGTATCAATATAAAATGTATCGAATGGTGAACATTTCACTTAAAGGTCACATATTATGTAAAATACACTTAACCATGTTTTTCTAACACTAATATGTGTCCCTAGTCTGTCGACAAACCCCCCAGTTATGAGAAAAGTCCATCCTCTCAGTTGTTTACCTGCTCCACTTTCAGAAAATGTTTGCTCAAACAGGCCTTTTGGAGATTTTCCCTTAATGACATCGCAAAGGGCATTAACCCCTCCCCCGATGGGTGACACTACCAAAGCTGGGTGTTTGTTCTGCCTTCTGAGTCTGCCTTCTCTCCATAAACAATTGGGCATGGTGCAAGAAAGCCAGAGCGACCCAACCCCTTCCAGAGGGATGTGATGAGACAGGGCTCACTTGCATTTAAAGCTATAGACACAGAAACAGCCTGTTCTGAGCAGGGCTGAGATAGAGAGGTTTATAGGCATGATCAAATACAGGATCAGAGTGGATTTATAACAAGAAACTTCACAGACATGTTTTGGGGAGATCTAAAAACTTATTTAAATTTTTGAAAAGGAGTATCATATGTGACCTTTAAATTAGGCCTCCACAGAAAATACATGCTTCTTACTTGCATTACATAGAAAAATATAAAAGATTCAATCTTTAAGCATTGTTTTGGTTCTTAAGTTATTAATCTAATTTCTTTATATTTGTATTTTAATTAAGAACACAAACTCCACATTGAAGCCTGCAACTAATTTTTTTTATTTTTTTATTTTATTAGCACGTAAATGTGTCTCTTCTTAAATAATGAGGAGCTCCTGCCAAACCTCACCAGCCTCCTCTTTACAAAGCATCCACTTTTATGACAACTTATAGAGAGAGAGGGAGAGAGAGAGAGGATCATAAAAGCAGTACTATGTCAATAAACACAGCGAGGTCAGTCTCGATATGGAAACTCTACAAACAAAAGGCAGCAGCAATATAGAGGTCAGGAGGCATTGAGGACACACATTTGATATACAGTAGCTATAAAATGAAGTGCAGAGCTTATATTACATTGCATAGGCTACTGTATTGTAATGTATCCAAGCACAAATTAGCTAACTTGTTGCTGACAGTTAAGCACAGGGCAGTTTTTATTTTGTAGATATTTCAGATAGGCCTCTCTTTACTGCTGTATCTGCTTTTAGGTATGACTCATTGCCATATATTGTTCATATCTTTTGAAATGTTTACACACACACATCGTTTAGCCTGTTATTTTCTGATATCTATTCAGAATCTGTTGTTTTATACTTGAAACACTGTTTTACAAAGTAAAGTCTAAGCAGATTCTACAAATAGTGATCAAATGTAGTGTTGCAGAAGGGCAAGAAAAAAACATCAATATTTATTTTGTGTCTTTGTCGTTACAACTTTTGAGGTTGATGTCATAATTTGATGTTAAAGAAGTAAACTCTGCAGGATGACTTCCTGTGCAATTTGCTATTATCCTGTAATGAATCATTGTCAAATTGTTCTAATTCTAGATCAGGTATTTATTATTCTTTATGAACACTGTTTTATTCCATTTTTCCTCATTATGACTGCAAAGCTTCCAAAACAAACATGAAACAAAGCACAATGACAGAGGAAACTGACGACAGGAAGTTTATCTCCACTGTATATCATTTGAAGTGATGTTTTATAATGTCCACCTGCTTATCATCACCCATTTGTTCTGCATGTATCCAGTTGTTATCATTTACCATTACAGTATGTGCAATGAACAGATTGTAAATACAAACCACACAGTCTGTAAATATGTTTATTCAATGTTTGGGTAGTAACAAAAAGTCACAAATATAGTCATAGTACTTTATGGCCAACATAACAGGCTTTTTGGAGTAGACAGCTTATAGTTCAAGTATGGATGACCAATGTTGCATATACTTAAATATGTTTAATGTATAGTGATTATACTGTACATGTTGTTTTGCATATTACTGTAGATTATTGGTGAAATGAAATGACAAATCTTACTGTAAGTTTTTTTGCACTGTAAGTGAAACCCTCAGACTGGATGTAGGTGTCATCAGATAGCACTGTCCAAGGCTGGTTTCATTGTTGGTTTGAATACTTTACTGCTAAACAAATCATGACTTCACATGTTGAAAACATGACAGAGAAACATATTGGACACAATATATCTGTGAGCAGCAATCTAACATTTCTTATTGAACTACTCGTCTTTTCATAAAAAGGAAATGTTTTACGAGAAACATTAAATTCAATTAAGAGGATAGTTGTTTCTCTTCCTCTAAGAAGATTACAATGAAGGCTTTTTAGTATGATAGTTCAGATTTTTTGACGTCTGGTTGAAGAAGGTACTTAAAGATCTTCACACTTGCAGAGACCTCCTGAAAAACTCCTTATATTTCTGGGAGGAGCTGTATGTGTGAACGCAAACAGCCAAGTTTTTCACTCTGACTTTACCTGGAGTTTCTCCTGCCAGCCCCCTAGTATTTTTTCCACAAACAGCCTGAGTGAGCTAATGTGAGAATACAGCATTATATGATCAGGATAATTCACATTGAGCCAGTAGGAGAGGGTGGTGATGTATATATCCTGTGAAGGGAGTCAGTGCAAAGACCGCTACGATCTCCGTGCACGTAATTAAACGGCTGCATTACGTTTTCTGTCCTCAAGTATGGTCTTCTCCGCTCTTTTGTTGATAATGTGATTCCGTCGAACTACACTTAGCATTGATATAAAGGCAAATATTCTCATGATAGCATAGTGTAGCGGACTCTGTATCTTCGTCCGCTACTTCCACATCTTTTTTTTTACGTCACGTAGGAAAATCTCCTGAGCAGTCCTCCTGAAATGATCTAGATATTTTAAGGAGTGCATATGTGAAAACAGCTTAAGTAAGCTTTTTAGTGGCATTCAGATCAGGCCTGTTTGAAGAAGCTTACAGGAGTCCCAACATGGAAGATAAGCTTTAATTCTCTGCAGACAGGGTGTGCAGCAAACTAAATAAAATCCCCTGTAAAAAGTCAATATCAGTTCAAGTGTATTCTATTGTTTAAAATATGATTATTGCTTCATCTTGCTGTCAAACAGCTGCTTTATTTGGCACTACTTTTCCCCTCTATGTTCCGATGTGCACTGTATCATATCAAAATGTTTGGTCTTCCACATAGATGACTCAAAAATTGAATGATTAACGACTTCTTTTGTGTCATTAATCAGGTTAGTTTCTCTAAACAGAGGAAGGGCTGACAGTTACAATATGTGTTGAAAAGTACCTCATCAAACCTCACTTCAAAAAGGCTGAAATAACCTTTTATGAGGCTTAAATTGTAACTCTAACTTCAAAATGAGCTATTGGATTTGTGAAACTGAGCTCAATTTATGGATTTAAATTAATTTAAATGAATTAACTTGAAATACTTTGATATGAATAATTTGTAGAAGAATTTGTATACGAGAGATACTGAATTTACTCACAATTTTAAACCAAATTTGCACTGTCTTAAGTGAGGTGGACTGTGGATTCAGAATGCCTGAGAGCCCCCTTGTGGTGGAAGGAGGCTACATGACAACCGTCTTAAAAAGCCTTCAGTGCACTGGATCCACTGAGAGAGTCTAAATATAGCCCAGGCTTACAGACAGAAACAGAGCCTTGGATAGTGACTGATGGGGCCCTTCATCCTCTGCACACTGTAATTATCAACTCTGGGTCGACATACTGGACAAGTAGCAAAAGTAATTGGTGTTATCTTTAGTTGCATTGTGTAAAGAATAATGATAAGCTATTAATTGAAGGCGTGAATCAGCTCACACCACTTCAGCTCACCAACAGCACACTGATATGTAATGTTTCCCTAACCCCCTTTCTCTGATGCATAGAAGACAATCTTTACAATGACTTTTACGAGCAAAGCACAGTGTTTAAATGCGTGTTTAAACCACATAAGGCACAGAACAAACAATAATAACTCAGTCTTAGTAATGGTATGCTTTAGTGCATAGTTGCTTATGTTGTGTTTGGATAAACTGGGGAAAAGTTTGATCTTGGAAACAAAATCATTACTACCTCTTCAATGCACCTTGTTTTATCTTCACGCCACTTTTTATGTGCACATTTATGCTTTGAAAAACTATCATGCCAGGTGCTGTGATTGCTGCCCTGGCTCTCTTAAACTCCTTAGTAATAATTTATCTTTGAAGCTGCTGCATTGCCTGTTAATCCCAGGTATGTGAAGCAGCTGAATTCCAAAAAGTATGTTGAAATTCCCCGTTATTCAGTGATCACCAAAGTTTCAGTTCATTTGTATAGATTGTGATTTCCACTGTCTGATTACATTTTCCACTCCTCGCTACATCCATTAAAAACTTGTAAAGGTTTGTGGAAAAAAGACCTCTGAACATGTATAACTTTGCACAAACACACCACCTCTTTTCATCTTACAGGTGTTATATTCTATTTCTGACATTACATTTTAGTATACTGTTGAATTTAAATAGGCCAGAAGCATTTTCTGCAGCTTCATAAAACTGTGCCAAAACATTGACAAACATTTGTCCACTTTTATGGACACGTGTGAATCATTCAGTTGTATCTGTATTGAGTAAAAAAGGACTTCTCATTCTTGCCCCAGAAGAGGCATCAAACCATTATTCTTAATTTCAAGAATTATGATAGCAATACTAACCTCTTCTTGATTGCTAAACATTTTGCATGGACTTGAGAATACCCTTATAGCTTCAGTGCTTACAAATGCATTGCAGCCTGACACACACAAACACAAACATACATACATACATGGTAAGACGTAAGTGATTTCCAACAAAGCTGACTGTGTAACAGATTGTTTATTTGTCTGTATGTACAGTAATGACATCAGTGGTATTACAGATGGTGTAAACATCATTTATTTATGTAAAAGAAAACTATCTCTCTTTGTCAAAGAGTAAGTTTTATTGATTAATAAAGTTGTATCCTGCTTCTTCATCAACAATGTCCAGGCATGTTCTTTTTTAACCCAAAACCTGTCATTGATGACTTTACCGTCACTGAGGTAATACAAAGAACCAGGAAAAAGATATCTGCCATTCTCTAATATGTGGACAGTTTGAACAAACTCCAAATGTCTTTAAGCAGTAATCTCATCAATACACGCTCCAAAGATGGAAAAGAAAAACACAAGTTAGGAAGAAGTGAAAATAAAAACAGAATATGAAGCAAAGTATCTAAAAGAAGTGTATGTTGTTTGCACACGGCCCTTGGCAGAAAACTGTAAACTGTGTGTTGCCAGCAACATGGTGGTGGCAACACTACCTCCGGCCAGGTAATAATTAAGCACATACATTCTCATGAAATCCACTTTCTGGATTTAAAAAAAGTGATTTGTACTGTAAATGATGGGGCTCTAACCTTTCTGATAGGTAGATTTGACTTCCTTTGGACAAGCCATGCCAGCTGTTTCCCCTTGTTCACAATCGCTGTGCTCAGATACTGGCTGTAGCTACATAAAAGACATAGAGCCAAAAGAGTGGTATCAATTCACTCATCTTACTTGTGGCAAGCAAAGAAGTAATCCTATACCCAAAGAACTGTGTCCATTGAGAACATTCCTTATAGCCATCATCAGCAGGAATACACACCAATAAGCTTCATGTGGAGGATAAACTGGAAAACAAAACGTTCATGTCGGATGAAGCCGAGCAGTTTTCACCTGAAAAGTCTGGATGATTGGTGTTTTAACATTAATGAAAAAGCTTTGAATCAGAGCAACCACAAATGCTTAGAGGTAATGGTACGCAATTAGCCATGACCCAGCCTTTGTAAATGACACTTCATATGTTTATATACACAGTATAATCTGGCACCTTCTCCATTATAGGAGAATTGTGCAGGAATGACTTTGGAACTTAAATAACTACCATGTGTAAAGAAGACTGTGTTTAGAATGCAATTTGCATATCAGTACAGCATTGCTGCAGCGCGAATGCTCTTGTTTGAAGGGACTAGTAAAGACCAATACTTTCCAAAAAAAAAAAAAAAAAATCTCAGTTCAACATGCTCTCTCACCTGCTCGGATTCAATTTCACATCTTTGCATCATCATCATCTCAAGCTTGCATTTGCCCTGTTATGTCAAGACAATGCATATTGAGTGCCCGTCAAGGCCATTACGGTCTCTTTGTCTTCTGCTTTTCAAGGACTGTGAAACACCCAGGAGTTTTTCAGTAACCAATGAACACCCACTGGCTTAACTCTTATGTCTATCAGAGGCTTCACTGAAGTTCACCTAAATTGCCTGTAATAACATCACCTTTGCCCATCAACCTGTATACACCAAACATGGCTGGTGTTTAAGCTTGATTCGAGAAAAAAGTCACTCTTTATCTTCAGTCACATACTTTTGGACACAATGTGCAATTGTCTGCCTTTTTAAATGAAACTGGTGTTGCCATTTCCAGGCAACATGTGATGTCAGTTTAACATTATTTCAAGTCTCTTTCACGCTCTTGGCTATATTCACAGGATGCAAAAAAGCTCACACTTTGAATAATCGACTTCTGAGTCTGGACGCTCAGATAAAACCCACATAAAAACTTCCACTTAAACGTACAGTATGTAAAATCCGCCGCTAGGGGGCTCTCAATCAAAACAATAACAAAAGATGACGTTGAGTCTCCCGGGGTATTATGGGAGAAAACGAACTAACTCTGTGTTGAATCAATACGAACGGGCGAAACTAACCTGAGAGAGACAATATGTGTACTGACAATGTATCCAAGTATAATTTACATGACGTTTTTATCACAGCAGCACATACAGCAACAGAACGGCAGCTTCCAGTAGCAGCTAGCGCTAGCTTAGGCCGCGGTCTTTGATGTAACATTCGGTGTTTCCTTGACAACGATCAACATTTCATGTCTATCATGGCGGCCGCCTACAAGACACGTCCGGTTACAACTATAAAATTACGGATTTCTCTGGCTTTGATAACTTTTGGAAATATTTTAGGTGATGTAAGTACTCAACTAAAAAACATATATAACATGGGTTTAGTCCATTTTTAATTTAAGTTAGATATTTTAATGTAAACATTAGCATGCAATTCTACATACTGTACCTTAAAAAAAAAGGCCAATAATCAAGCCTGGAGACTTCATGCTGTCAGCTTCTTGGATGGCCTACTGTATACTCAAGAGAAGCCTTTCCTTTGATTCCTGATTTGTTCCAAGGTGAGTTTATTGTTTTCCATCCAGCCGTTAGACACAAGCCTTGCATAAGGCTATCTGGTCCTTGATGTAGTCTCTACAGGGGCAGATGCGAATCAAAGACTGGTGTGATCTCACACAGCTAAAGAGCAGGGGATCAGACTGGAACACACAGGATTTGTTGCTGAAAGTGTTTGTGTAGGCTGGAAACACCAAACTGATGTTAGACTGCGCCGATATTTGACAATCGACGCTGTAGCTGGAGTAAAAAAACAAAAAGGAAACCATCAACAACTGCACAACACATTTAAAAAAGCATGACATCACAAAACTTTGTTTTAATGGTGACAGGTTTGTGACTTAGGCAATTGAGTGCTATCAGAAGGGACCCTTCAGAGCTTTGGAGGAGAATCAGCTTGACTGAGGTTAAACTCTGATTATTACTGAAGCTTTCTTGGCTGCTCTGTTCCCCTTATTTTAACTAGAAAACTGTTGAAATGATGGAATGAATGATGGCAAAAGGGTGTGAGTGAACAGTGTGAATACTTAGATATAAAAACGTCACAGTTATTTTTGCATATCGGCTGGTGATAGAAGTGAATATCTGACCTGACGCGTTTCTGTGTGCAAATATATTTTTGAAAAATCCCATCCTGTTCCTTTTACTAAAGAAAATGATTTCATTGTGGCTATCACTTCATGTAAATGCAAAATATGTGCACTTAATATGTGCATACTTACTTTGAAAGGCTCTTGGCATTGTTGATGTGAGGGAAAAATGCAGGTTCACAGATGAGCCCTGCATCCTGACAAGTCTGTTTACATGAAGTGCCTGACTTTGCTTCCACAACCTTGAGTGCGCTCAGTGGAGGCCAGCTCCCTGGACTGTTGCAGAAATCCTTATGAAAAAATGAGAACTTGAATGAGATTGAGGACACACAAAGAGTATTTTTCTAATTATAAATCGTGTTCTTTTCCATCCAAACCTGTTTTTCAGTCAGGATGTTGACCCTCTGGAGCATCCCTTCACAGGTATACTCATATGGAAGGTATGGCTCAATCTGGAATTTGAGGCAAAAAAAAATCAGAGATAAAGAAACTATTGCTCTTTATTCATAAAGATTAGACCCATCTTTATATCTTCTGCGCTTTTAAGTGAAAGGTAGATTTTACACCATATTTAGAGAAGTACTTACACTCTGATTGAGGATGGCAGTGAGAGCTCTTTCCACATCTGTGGAGTTGTGCATGTCCACCAACCACACATAGGGCTCTCCTATGGCCTCGGCATAAGGATGCTGGGATGTCAACTGCAATATCAAAACACAAGCAATTAAAAAAAATTAACGGTATAACTGCTTTTTATCTCTATTTTTCTTCAAACTGTGCAGAACTTTTCTTCATGTGCTAAGACACGGTGATTCTGTCTATCAGGTTCAACAAGCATGCAATGATTTACTGGTTTCAACATGATTCACTTGATTATCAGATCCTGGCGAGTGCTCTTATTTTTTAATATGACCGCTGACCTCTCTGATGTTGGGCTTTCCCTTGAAGAACTGGGAATTCAGGCTGCTCTGTGGAGGGTGTAACCTGGGGTTCAGGAAAGCACAGCCATTGGCTAAGGCCTCCAATGGGGCGGGGCCTTCGTATGGGAAAGACAGTCCAACAAAAACCTACAACACACAATGAGCACACATGAAGATGTATATAGTTACTAAATGCACCTCTACCTGGTTACCACAAGGTGTCAGCCAACACCAGAACAATGAAGGATGTGGTGAGCTCTGCTCCTACAGTTTGAAGTAACAACGTATGAAATGTTTTCTGCTTTAACTATTACTGACTTAAGACTTCACCTCAATATTTTACAACTTTACAGACAGACCACACTTAGAAAGATGATCATGTCATAATGTTTGGAGCATAAACACCTCCAAAATCTGCTTTATGTTACTTTATCACCTATAGGCCTACATCTTGATTCTGTCTCGAGAATTGCTTGTGAAATTTCGTTTTTGAACTGAGGATATGTTTCACAAGTTCTCTACAGAAAATAAAAAATGAGTACTTTACAGTATAATACAGTTTGGGTTTAGAGAGTCTGCAAAGACATTTCCAACAATGACAGTTTTTTTACTCAGCACTACTCTTGTCAATTTTAAGGAAACCAATATGAAATATTGTTGATTTAGGAAGAGCCCCATTTTTTGTCTCAAGTGCTTGAAACAGCACATCTTTGGCCCTAACAAGAAGAAACATGAAGGAAACACTACAGATAGGCTATACTTCATGTTATTGTGTAAATCCAACACAATTATGGAGCACACACATTTACTGGAACACCTCACAGTAAGATTAGATATTAATGAAACAGTAATGGAACAAGAATTTGTTCTATAATCACATAGCAATTTTCACTGTGACGAAAGCTCCTCTGTCTACAAAGACAGCGCACACCATTATGCATCTCTATCTTATTCTTGTCATATTACAGTATGCTTTATCCGTCAGAAGTTCTCTGAATCTCTCAAAAACTCATTACAAATCTATTTAAACCAGTCTTATTCAGAGTTGTCCTGGGAGAACTCCCATATTGTGGGTTTTGTTGGTTCTGAAAGAGCTACATTATCAATTGTCAATTTTCTAGTTTAGTTATAGTGCTTAACCCTGGCGGAGGATCTCTTGTATAAAAGACTTTTTGAACAAGCATGTTCCACTTAAACCTCCACTCTGATTGAAAAGTTTGGAATAAAGCATGCTGCTTAACACACGACTACTTGAAGTTTTGTCCATCCTTTTTTTATTTTTTACTGGTCCTTCACCAGGGTTAAGCACATTACTAAACTAGAACAGTATTGATTGTATTAGATGTATCAAAAGGAAGGACCAAAACCTGCTATACACTGTAAAAAGAATTGGCCATATTAACTTATAATTCACTGTCAGTTTAAAGACAACTTTTTTTTCCTCAAAAATAAAATATAGACTTATATAAAAGTAATGCCACTCAATCTTCAATTCTGGGCAGCCATCCATGTGTGATGGTGACTGTGTCCGCAGAGAGCCTGCATGTCCTCTGCCTGGATTTTCATGTTTTGTTTTGTTTTGGTCGACTCTGGAAGTTTCTGTGCAGGGAGCTGGTGTGTTTCCCCCAGCCAATGACAGCACACAGGTGAGTTTAGGAGTGGAATTTATTTAGCAATTTGAAGTGATTCAAACTTGCAAAAACTGAGAACACTGACGTGTCAGCAAAGAAGATAAAATATAATCATAGTGAGGCGAAACGCCACGTGAATAAAGCTCAGTGAAAACAAGGGTAAAGCTTAGGTAAGCTTGCAGATGCAGAGTTGGCCAGCTTTCTGTCAAAAAACATCGAGGGTTAGCTTATGTTAGCGTGCGGTAGCTTGAAGTGTAGATACAAGCAGCAAACATGCACTCTACGTCCTGCAGTGAATGTGTACTCCTTGTGGCAATGAGCCCACGAGGAGGGGGCCAGTTTGAATGTTGTGTTTACAAGCTGCAACGGACAATGCTACTGACTCCACCTTTCACTAGAAGTTAGTGTGATTCTTTTGATGACTCAATATTTTGTGTTTAAGTCATTTCAAGTTTTCCGACTTACAAAAATGATTTAATTCAAATTTAAAATGAGTCAAAAGGATACACCTTATAATATAGTCGACTCAAATTTAAACTTATAATGAAGATATGAAAAGGCGACATATAACAGTAGTTGCTGCTGTCACTGTCTGCTAGAAGGGACTTGGTTTACAAACTGGTTCAGCCATGAATGAAAAGGAAACACGGTGAGGACAAAAGCACTAAATTGTAATAAATGTTAAGTCTCAAGGATAACTAGCACAAGTTAATCTGACAAGGAAAGTTTTTTGTTTGTGTTGAATGAATACATTTTTCTCAATGTATCATCTCTAATTGAGTCAACCTAATCATTTTCAGGCAGCCAGGACACTAATTGGTCAAGGGCAACTCAACAGTGGTCAAGAAGTGAACTGGCACCTCTCCAGCTGCCAGACCAATTGCCAGATTTGGTCCATAGCGGGACTTGAACAGGCGACCCTCCTGTTCCCAAACCAAGTCCCTGCAGACTGAGCTACTGCTGCCCCTTTTTTCTGCCTTGATTAAAACTCACCTTGCTCTGTCTCAGCAGGGTCTGAACCTCGATGCCTTTGATAATACCGTGGTTCTTTACGTAGCTTGGAATCCGAGTGCTGTCATCAACCGTTGCATGGATTTCCATGTATTTGTGGATGACATCTAGATAGGCCTCTTTCCCCTGCAGAGTGACACCGAGCAAACAAAGGATGACAATCTGGCAAATTAATGGACATGACATAAATCACACCTCTCCCAGACCAAGTGTGTGTCTTATCTGGATGTCTGATTGAAAATGGGTGACGAAAAAATGAATTTTAAAAACCCTTATAGACAATATCCAATTAAATGTTCAACATGGAAAAGGTTAAGTAAAGAGTCAAAAGTATTTTCAAGACATACAATTGACAATATAACCAAGTGAAAAGAAGGAGCTATCACCAATTACTTAGAAATCCACTACGTCCGCCAAGTTGACAGAATATAAGCCCATTTTACAACCTTCTTCTACAACAGCCACTTAAAAGATAATTAGTAAAAGGCCTACCCTTAAAATATTTCCTCAAATCAATGTTTGTGTCCACATCTTTTCTTTAAACAACAAAATCATTTATCAAGGCAAACTTGTTTCATGGGCAATCAAAATGTCTGTCAAAAGTTACCTCCCAAAATGTGGCACTCTTCCCGTACACGAGCGCCTTGTTTTGTCTGGTGGTGGACTTGAGCTGCTCAGTTTGATTATCACTCAGCTGGTGCTGCACCACAAAGCCCAGGAATGTGTTGTCTGGTGTGTGGGCTGAATACAAGAGCGAATGCAAATGAGGGGAAAATAGAACTAACTTAAAAGTGAATAAAAAGTTGGAAAAAAGAAAATGAAAAAAACACATACGAAACATGGTGTAGAACTGCATTGGGATCAGACTGAGGCTGCCAAAAGGACTCTCTAGGTGTTGCTTTTGGGCCCAAGCTGCATGATTGAAGTCTGGCTCAGTGCCAAAAGAGTCCAACACGCGGAACATGCACCTGATCGACAGACAGAGATACCAATTACACTCCCACAAACACATTAGTTTACCAAACATTTGTCTTTTTTTGTCGGTACAGATTTATATGTTTCAAACATTTATAACAAATCAATTGTCATATCATTTGTGTATCTTCCCATGTGTATATGCTTTTACTTGTAGTGGAGCTGTATTTGACCAGGACTATCAATAACAGGGATCATCATCTGCATTTGTACAAGGGCCAGCTTTTTTCTTGACAGACACTGTGTCGGGTCGGACTTAAAATCATGCTTGCACATACGCCTGACAGCTGTCAAGCCCAATGTGAAGGAGTTGGTGTCGGCGGGGAAATGTAATTTCTCCCATTATCCTAATGCGAGTATTTCAGCCTTGTCATTTTATTTTTATGTTTATTGTTTAATCACCCGAGATGATTTGTATTATGAGGGCCGAATGGGAAGCTTTTGGGGGGCCGGATGTGGCCAGTGGGCAGCCAGTTGATGATCACTGATCTATACTTTGACTCAAGTTGTGTACTATGTCCACCCCTGACATAAGCATACACTGAGTCGCTATGGCTACAAAAATGTTCAGCAACAGTTTTCCTTTCAGAACTGAATCAGTCTTGAAGATAACAGTAAGTGGCAAATGAGGATGTATGTTGTATAACCAACATTCATGTTCTACTTAATGTTTGCATCAGTATGCAGAAATGTTCAAGAATCAGAAATGCTGCTCACGTTCCCGGGGGGAGCAAGGAAAAATCACAGTCAAAAGCCTGGATTAACATACACAAGATAGGAGACTTACATTAGCATATCAGGGTGCAGCAGCATGATGTTACAAATCCATACATTATTCTCTTTGCATGAATACATATAGGCCTAGTATAAATTAGATCTCAGATTACATTTTTTGTAACACATAAAAAAGATCACTTGATCCAAATCTGCATTTCAGCCTGACAATCCAGATAAATTATGAGCAGGGTATTTAAAAAGTTGACTTTACTTGAACAAGAAATTTCCTGCTAACCTTGTCCTTCCCTCAGCATTTTCTTACCCACATTTTTCCCTCTTATGTCATCCCCTTTTGAAGTCACAATCTTCAATCCCTTCTTTCATCTATGGTCTCAAACATTCCTCTCTACATACCAGCACACATTTTCTTTGATAACCTAATTTTAACTGACATGTTTACTCAGATCCGACCAATACCCTCGTTTTCTTTCCTTTTTTACAGAAAATCAGAGTCAAATTGCTGTATTTCCTTTAATTCCTGTTCCAGCATAATGACCAACTGACTCAGACTCGCCTTTCTTCTCTCCTGGTATCTTTTCGGCTCAGATATTTCACAGTGTACTCTTTTTTTCTCGTTACAAGTCTCCTGAAATCACACTTTCTTCTCTGTGGCAGAGGATTTGACCCTTGAGCCTTATTTATTTCAGTACACAGAATTAAAATATAATTGCTTCAAACTCTTGGTATGTTCAAAGTACAGATAAAGCACCATAAAAAGGAATCAGGATTATACAAATCACTAATCCATTATTTTGTCTACAAGCATGTACTCAAAACAAATTGCTGGCCTAATCAAAAAATTCTTGCTATGATATGTGAAAAATGGTGAAAGACTTCAAATTACTGTAAGTATTATTGCAATGGATCATCAATTTGTCATTCAAATGACTTCTTACTGCTTTATGTTTTAGTATTGAAATAATGGCAGACACATTTTTTGATACAATACATAAACATTATGTGCATACTTCATAACTTGCTTACAGGTCACAGAGAGTGTAGTGTCGGGTCCAGTATCTTTCAACTCACTTGTATTGGCTCCAGGAACCCGATAGTGCTTTTTGAATCTGTTTGAAGCCGATAATGTCTGTATAGATCAAGTTTACTTCAATCTTTGAATGACGAGCTGGGCAGCTGCTTTTTACCCCCAAAAACCTTTGGAGGGATTTATGAAGAGAAAGACAAAGAAAAAGATCATAAGAACAGAGATCAAATGAAATTGAAAAAATGTAACGTTTTCGGATCAAACAGCATTTCTTTCACTTCAAATTGTTCATCAGTCTAAAGAACATGATATTTGAATCAGGACGAATTATCGAAATATCGAAAATTACGAATTATCAGAATCAATTGTCATATGTTACGATTCACCTCTAGAAACGACACAAGTGACCCTCACAGAAAACAGCCTACGACTAAAGGCTGTTTCAGTGTGCATACTCACTCCTTGAGGTCAGATAGAGAGGCAGACAGGTGAAGGTGGTGGCCCAGGATGTGAAGGGTGGAAATGAGGTCACTCCACTGGACCAGTTCTCCAAGGGGGCCCCCACTGAAAGCAGTATCTGTTATTTTAAGACGAGATTCATCCGTCACCACACCAGGATGCACCAGGATCTGTAAGAGAGGGGTGGAGTCCAATGTTCTCATGCCTTTGTGTAATATTAGTCTTCCAGATGACAAGCAAAACCATTTAATGAATCCAATTTATTACTAATATTTCTGCCTTTTGATCAGGGTTTCCTGAAAAACATGAGACATCTCTACCAAAAAGGCAATTTTTTATTTGGACATATGGCCTGTGAGTTCTATCAATAGCCTTTTGTGCACAATATGATGGTTACTGCATCTGATGACTCATTTGCAATACAGACAAACCTAAGAATACCCTGCTAATGTATCAGAAAATCCATCTCAATTTAATCTGGTTAGCTTTTTTCTCTCTCTCTAAGGCACTTTTTTTATTCTTATGACTATCTGGTTTTAAGAATGAACACGGTTGGATTCATATTATTTATATCCACTCAGTAGTTTCCTCTTCTTCTTTTTTTTAATAACTGGAATAAGAACCTCAATAAATGTGGCTGGTAGGCAGCCCACTGTAAAAGCACATGTTAAAAAAACCTTTTCATTCTTTGTGCCTTTTTATTAAAGGGGACATATTGTGAAAAATCCACTTTGACAGTGTTTTTGCACATATATTTGGGTGACCAGAGTGTCTACCGAACCACAAAATGTGAAATAAGCCCACCCAGTCCTCTGTTTGTGGTCTGCATATGTCTTTAAACACAGAGAAAAACACTCCGTTCAAAATGTGCTCCCCCTGTGACGTCACAGAGGGATTCATTATAAAGATAAAATAAAATAAATAAAAACCTTCCCTCCCCTGCTATCTCCACCCATGGATTCCACCCCCAGCCTAGAGTTAAACTTTTTTACAGGTTATTCACGCAAGCGAAGGAGTGGATAGAGTGATATATCTACTGGTAAAACTCAGCACAGAAGCTGCTCTGTTGTATGCTGCAAAGATCAGCATTATGGCTTTCACACTTGCAGAAAACTCCTGAAAAACTCAGGATATTTCCAGGAGGAGCTGTATGTGTGAACGCAAACAGCCAAGTTTTTCACTGGGACTTCATCCTAGGGTTAGGGTTAGGCTTAGGGTTAGGCTTGTTTCTCCTGCCAGCCCCCTAGTATGTTTTCCGCAGCAAGTCCAAGTGAGCTGATGTGAGAACACAGCAGGATATAATCAAGAGGATTCACCTCGAACGAAAGAGAGGGAGGGGTGACGTTTATATAGTGTGACTGGAGTTAATGCATTTACTGTCTGCCCACGACCTCTATGACCTCTTTGCACGTAAGTAAACGGCTGCATTATGTTTTCTGTTCGTCAGTATGTTGTCCTCCGCTCTTTTGTGATTGTGTGATTCTGTGGAACTACACGTAGCATTGATATAAAGGCCAATATTCTCATTATGGCATCGTATAGGGGACTCTGTTGCTTGGTCATCTTTTTTTTAACTCGCTTTACCTCAGGAGACCCCCCCGACCCCACTCCCGTCTGAAAGAATAGTCTCCCGCTGCACATATGTTACAACGGCTCATGTGTCTTTGCATTGACCTCAAGCTTCAGAAGACAGAAGAGTGAAGTGACTGGACTTTTATTTTCGATGATAATATCCACTCCACAGTTGGGGAAAATGTGTGTGTGTGTGTGTGTGTGTGTGTGTGTGTGTGTGTGTGTGTGTGTGTGTGTGTGTGTGTGTGTGTGTGTGTGTGTGTGTGTGTGCCAGCCTCAACTGCTCATGTCACAATACAAAAAAATAAAAGCATGTCTCACGGTCTGAACATGTGTAATGATCTTTATACTCTGGAATCAGTCTCAGAGGAGCCCATTGACAAAAGTTTGCCAACAATATGGCCTTTGGGAGCAACAGATAGCTTTTACTGTTAGAAATTGGTAAAAGAGGACAGATTATACCCCTTTTCCACCTTTTCAAACACACATGAAACAACCTGATTCCATGACAAACAAACAATCCCTTCTTAAATTCAACCACAACTGAGCCTACTCAAATACATGAAATATCTGTGCTGTGCTTTGGTTTGTGACCCTGTATAAACCAGCTCTCTCAGAACGCTCCGTTTTGGTGTGTGTGTCTCTTTAAATGCAATGACGCCCCTCCCTTAGTTTTCCAGTAGACATCACTCCTTCACTAGAGAGAATAAAAAGTTTTGCTCTAGGCTGTGGGTGGAGTCGATGGGTGGAGATACCAGGGGAGGGGAGGGTATTTTTTCACCAGAATCCCACTGTGATGTCACAAGGAGAGCAAATTTGAAACGGAGCACTTTTCTCTGAGTTGTAAGACTTATGCAGACCACAAACAAAGGACTGGATGGGTTAATTTCACATTTTGTGGGTCAGTAGACACTCAGGTTACCTAAATATATGTTCAAAAACACTGTCAAAGTGGATTTTCCATAATATGTCCCCTTTCAATAAGTTAATAAAAGCATGTGATACATCGCAGCCTTCAAGTAGACCCCCTGATATGGGATCAGTATCAACTGAGAGGAAGAAGGGTTAAAGATAATAATAAGAAAAAAAAAGAAACGTGTGTTTAACTGTTACTCAATGTTATTTTATCTAAGGTAATTTTCATGCTATTATATGGTAATATAACAAAAGAAGCCACGAAAACATTACTGTATCACATATTGAAAAAGGCCCTATTGTCTTGCTCGCAGATCGACCTGATGCATCACAACACCGCTGCCCGTTACTTGCTCATTGTGGGGGAGGAGGGCAGACCAGTTATCAGAAGTGAATGACACTGACCGTACCGATAAAAATCAGGTTTGTATAAAGAAAAGCTGTAAAACATAAAGCTGTATGTCTGTTTTCTTTAAGTGTATGAGCGTTGTGATTGGTGGTAGAATTGGTTGCAATACAAGGGGCCCCAGCTTCAAATCTTGCATAGGGCACCAGGAGGGTTAATGGCAGACGTGGCAGCAGTAAGTCAAGATGGCATGGGCTAGCCAACTGTCAATTATTCCAATGAAAACAATAGGGAGTGAAACATTACCTGTTTAGCTTTCCGCCCTGTCACGTTGTATTTGGCTGAAAGAGAGCGCCCAGCATCAACCCAAATCTCGTCCATACTGCGAATTCTTTGGTTAATCCATCTGTACTGGGCTCTGTTTTCCAGAGCCGGATAAAGACCTGAAAGACTGTCCCGTACCACTGCATGTCCTGAGCCAATCTGGAAAAAATTAAGTTTTGTTTTTTTCCATTTAAACTATGTTTAACCAGGAGTATTTCCATTGAGATACAAAAATGTCCTTTACAAGAGAGTCCTGGCCAAGACAGCAGCAAAAAAGGTTCCACACAAATCACATACTACATGACAAAAAACATATTACATCAATCGATAAATTAGCAACATTCAGCAATAAAACATGCGCATTCACTGGTCAAATGATCCTTGATCCTGGTTTCTAAGATTTTCTAAGATTGTACAATGCTCAAGTTTAAGGTGACCCTGTAATCAACAGGTTTATTTCATCACATTTGCCATTTTGTGGATTTCTGTCACTCTTTAAAGCTCTTCACAACACGTCTAACCATTTTAGAACTGATGAAGAAAGCCTTGCTTTTTGCAACTGCTCTGAACAGGATCATTTATTATAACCACATTCTCCCATTTTTGTCACTTAGTTACGGTAGTTTCCCCAGTCTATGCTGAATTGCTTTCACTTTGAATATTCAAAGTAGGAATTTGCTCATTCAAATGATGTGTTTGAGGACCCTGAAAGCCATTCCCCATATGGCCACTAAAGGGTTAATCAAATGTAAATACCTAAACACGAGCTCATCAAACAAAGTAAAAACATTAGATAACTCATTCTGCAGTTGTTAATTATGGCTTTACTGGTAAAACAGGCCGGCTAAGGTTATTCATTCCTTTATCGCACCGCACCCCTCACAATTCACCTTTTACCGTCTGTTAAAAAGTCTTGAAATCTTGTATGACTTGACCTTGCATTTACCTCAGGGGTTTCCAACGGAGTAACAGGTTTCACTCGACCTGGGAGTAGAGGACACCAGGACTCTGTCTTAACACAACACAAAAAGAAAAAGAAGGCAGTTACACAAGCACAAACACTCTTACATTTTTGTTCATTTCTAGAATCAAGAAATTTATTAAGTGACAAGGTCATGCACTGAATGAATGATAGGAGCATAGAAACCAATGAAGTACCTCACTGAGGTAGATCAAGATGGAGCAAAGGGTCCCATTAACCCCATAACTGGCGTAACAAGGGTCATTTTTCCACATGTCCTTCATCCACTGGAGAAACAACAAATCAAGACAAAAAAACAAGTTTACAATCATGATCAAATATGCTTCACATGTTCCAAGTGAACTTAACATTTTAACCGAATCAGGTTATTACTTTCTTTCCTTTCTCCTGCCGTCTTAGAAAAAGTCCATCATTCATTTTTCTTTCTTCCAGACTTGACTTCTGTTATGCTCTTTATTCCAGTATCAGCAAGTCAAACATTCACATGCTGTTTATTCAAAATTTTGTTGCCAGGCCTTTAACACATAACAAGACCACATTACATATGTGCTTCCTTCCCTTCACTAGCTACCCGGGAGGTTTAGAGTTGATTTAAAGATTTTATTGCTTGTTTTTAAACCCTTAAATGGACAGTCCCCAACGTATCTGTGAACTGCTAACTCCCTATGAGCCGACTTGCTGCTTGAGATTGTCCAGCTGGGCCCTACAAGCGGTTCCTAAAACTCGACTGGTCACAAAAGGTCACCGAGCCTTTGCAATTCAGGCACCACAGCGCTGAAATTCCCTGCCTGGAGATCACAGTCAGGCAAACTCTGTCCTCTCATATTGGCTTCTTAAAACATACTATTATCAGTTGCCTTTTACTGGACCGTTGGCATTGTTGTATTCATCTTTACCATCTTTATGTGTGGGCACTCACTCTTGCCACTCATGAAGGTAAGTGAGGAAATCTACTCAGCGCAGACTCAGGTGTATGTGGCTAATTGGCCTTGGAAGACCAGCTGTGGGGAGCTTATATTTACTTTTTTTTTTTTTTTTTTTGGGGGGCGGGGGGTTTAAGGTTATCCCAAAGAGATAACCACTGAAATTGTAAGCCATCGAAAGGAGAAGGAGAAGTATCAGAATTATAACGAATGAAAACAAAAGTAAGCTCCCCTCAACAAACACAAACTAAAATCTCTCAGGGAGACTAAGGAAACAATCCTCAACTGAACACAATGGTTGCCCAACCTGAAATTCAAGAGGCTGGGGCAGAAAAAAACCTACCCAGCCCTAAAAACACATCCAAAAAGGTAAGTAAGGCTAACACAGTTACAAACAGGGCTTCTGTGGATATACAGGCCCCTTTAGAACAAAATAAATCACTGGCACACCTCTCACTATCACTGGCTGCGTTTACATGGACACAAATAATCGGAATAAAAGCCTGATCAGAATAAAAATGCTGCATGTAAACATGTCAATCAGAACAGACTGATCCGCTCAGGCTCATTTGGAAAGAAATGTCATTCCGATCGAGAGGGGTGGTGTATGCCGATCGTTGTTCTGATTAGGATCCATGTACATGCTCGATCTGATTGTGTCTGCCTAACTGGGATAAAATGGTCCTGACTGCGCATGTCTGCCCCAGTAAAGTGACGTGTTTCCATATACCTTTCCATCAGAGCCTAATGTTTATAGTCTATGATCAGAGCGCAGAACTTCATGAATGATTGCCGTGCCATTTGAAAGTCTCCACTCTTGATCGGGGACCTCCATGAGGAATACTCTCTCCCACCTGTCTCGTTTGGGTCATATTTGTGTTTTATGTATAAATGTATCTTATTAATCTCTTTCAAAGATACGATTGCATACGACCTTATTTTATAAAAAATATTACATCGAGGTAAAAAAAGAGTCCACTTTGGAGCGATAGTTAGCGTCTTTCCCAGCGAGCTACAGTAACATCTCTGTCAACAGATTCATTGTAAACTGTTTATTCATATGATATCAATGTTGTCGCGCTAGCATTCACATTGATTCCGCTTCGTCTGCCTAAAAAAAACTACATTTTTAACATCAGGTGAGACAAATGATAATGCAGTGAATAAAAGTGAACTCAGAACTGAGAAGAACTAATACAGCCTCTTTTTAAAGTCATGTGACAAGTGGCAGCATCTCATTCACATTTATTGTATGTTTACAGTTTATCATTAATGCCAGTAGAATGTTTCATTCAATAACCAATAAGATCACTTTTAGAACATGAACTAAAGCAAGTTAAGAAGTCAAACAATGCTGCTAGAAATGGTTCAAATGTCTGAAAGGTGTGTATATTACAAAGTTTACATTCTTTTTAAACTATGAGGAAATAAATCTCCCATTTTCAGGGTGTCAAACAAAGCAGAGTTGTTTCAAGTTTTTTTTACAAACACAGGCTGAAATGTCAGCTTCTTCTTCTGATGTTTCCAGCAGATAAGACAGGTGGGACCAGTCTGCGCATGTCACAATGGTTTTTTTCTGATTTAATGCCGATGCATGAACACGCACAGCATAATCTGATCATTTTATTTAGCGTCCATGTAAACAGGGAAATCGGAATCCCCAATCGGAATGATTTCAATCAGATTGAAGAAATTGTGCACATGTAAACGTAGCCACTGATGGTGAGACAATGAGGCAACGCAGAGCAGTGGAGCCCAGGAGTAAATATAAGCTCCCCACACCTGGTCTTAATCAAGGCCAATCAGCCTCACACACCTGACTCTGCACTGAGTTGATTCTCTCACCAGTAAATAGTAAGAGTGCCCTCACAATATATATAATAACCTGTTAATGTGCTTAATTCATTTATTTATTTATTTAAGATGTATGGGCTTTTTTATGCCTTTATTGTAGAGATAGGGACAAAGAGAGCGGGGTATGACATGTGGGAAAGGAGCCACAGGTCGGATTTGAACCTGGGCTGCATGCTTCGAGCCACCAGCACCCCTGCTTCATTTATTTTGTATATTTACTTTTTTTTTTTTTTTTGGATTTTACTATTTTTTGCTCTTTTTTTTAATGTAAAGCACTTGGTGGCTTGTTTTTGAATGTGCAATAAAAAAGTTATTATTATTAAATATTAGATAATATAAGGATCAGAATATGCAACAGACACACACATACTCTTAGCAGTTTTACCAGTGCACTTTGAATACATGATTGCAAATGACTATGAGCTTAATTACCTTTAATTTGCCCTTGCAGTCTGGATATCCATCCATCGGTGGAAGTGGACAATTGTCATCCTCTTTGATCTGCTCATCTAAGGAACACACAAATAACAGCACTTATGTTAAAGATGCTAAAAAACATTTTCCATTAAATGTTTAAACTTTTAGAATAAGTCACCAACTTTCCTGCAGGTAAAAACCTTAATTTAGTTCAGAAACATTACATATTTGTTTTATCTATAATGTTTTTTTGCCTTGATCAGTCAGATATTTTATTCTAGTCCAATTAGTGATTTAATTGAAAACGTGTCTGACTGGATTTTCTAACTTGTTCCTGGAAAAAGTATGAGATAAAAGTCAAATTCCACCAATGATGCAAACGTAATACAAACTGCTTGATCAGTATTCAAGACAACCTTCATATTTAGGGGTGGCAGTTGCTCTGGGGGCTGCAGTGGCTCAGTCTGTACGGACTTGGGTTGGGAAACGGAGGGTGACAGGCTCACGTTCCGGTGCTGACCAAGATAACCAAGTCTGGAAATTCATCTGGTTAGAGAGGTGCCAGTTCACTTCCTGAGCACTGCCAAGGGGCCCTTGAGCAAGGCATTGAACCCCCACCAGCCCTGGAGCACCCGCTATGGGCAGCCCCCTCACTCTGACAACTCTCCATTAATGCATGTCTGTAGGATCCTGTTTTAGCATGTGTGTATTTCAGCCTATGTGTAGCATGTTTAACAACAGAGTGTAAAATTGTATTTTGACTTGCAGGGTTAATAAACTTTATCTTCTTCTATATTTAAACGACTGCTGATGGTAGTTGTTAAATGTTCCCATTAGTAAATAGCAAGAAAATATACATTTCTTTAAGCATGAATAGGTTGTTCTGTTCACTATTCTGTTGAAGCCCTTTAAAAGAGGTGTTGTTGAGTAGTGAGCAGGTTGTTCCAGGAAGTCCTTGGTGAGATTATGTTCGGACATGTCAGACGGCAGGCGCATGAAGAATATTTTAAATCCTTTGTATAAGTGAACTAAGGACCGGTTTACGCTTGGTGATAACATCTTCCCTGGCTACCTTCCAAGAGCGTTCTACGTGTGATCAGATAACCCTGGATTAATGGCAACAAGACTTGTGTATCCTACTGACTAGTGCAACAGTGAACGGTGGAACTTTGTGTCAATATACTGTATCTCATTGAGATAAATTAAGCGTGTGACCTGGGCGCACTCACACTAGGCAATCCGTACCGTGCCCAAGCACGCTTCACCCCTAAAGTCCAGTTCGTTTGACCAGTGTGAGTGCTCTGATCCATGCTCAAGCACGGTACACTTCCTTGGCCCTGGCACGCTTCGAAGAGGTGTGCTTCAGCACGGTACAACTTTGCGAGTGAGAGTGCGCCCTAAAACTCCACCGCAACTAGCAAGCCCAGTCAAAGTGTTGACTTTAGTTGACTATGTATTAAAGCCTATGCAGTCTGAACATTTATATTTTATTTATATCATGATGATGATATTGATTATGAAGCTGTTGATTTTGTTAAAAGAAAACCTGTAAAAATCCTGAATTTGTAACATTGTAACATTTTTATGTTCGTCAGCTACAGACAGTATATTGCATGGTACTTGTTAGACCTAGTCCAGTCTTGGAACCCATCAGCTAATGTTTAACAATGTTATAGCCTATAGGAAATATCATCAACTTTTCAGGGCTTAGTTGTCAGAAATAAAGACCAATCTTTAAATTGTAACCAACAATTTAACAACCAAGAACAGAGCTGGAGCTAAGCAGCTACTTTAAGAGCAGACGATAATGTGCACCTGCACGCAGATATCGGTTAATATACCATTATCACTGGCGCTATAAGTTGATGTTATTGTTGGTATTTTTTTCTGTTTTTCTCTTCCCATCTCTATGGACGCCCAACATAATAGCAGCAAATGGCTGTTCAACATGAGTCTGGTTCTGCTCGAGGTTACTTCCTGTTAAAAGGCATTTTTTCTTGCCACTTTTGTCTGCTTTATGTTGCCAAGTGTTTTACTAAAGCTAAATCATCCCCAGATGGCAGCAGAAATCTCCTTTGATTGAATTACCGTCTCTTTTGGTCTCCACACTGACTGTTTTCCTGCGTCTAGACAAAGCCTGCAGGAACCTGCCTGGGACACAAGCTTGGAAATATATAGAGACACTAATGCTTTGTTGCTTTTGAACTTATCTTTTTTTTTTTTTTTTAAAGAGCCTCATGTTAATTTCAGGGGTGAATGGGACCAAAGAATCCCATTTTCTATGTTAAGTATTTATCTGTGTCTATTAATCTTAGTTGATTGATGGTAATATGGTGATGCTGCAGCAGAAATAGTAGACATCTGAAACTTTGACAAAACAAATAAAAAGCTTCATCATAAAAAATAAAGAATAAACGACACTTAGCTTTTTGAGGATTAGCTTTCTGGCCCATCGAAATGAGTTCCAGTCAACTATACAACCAGTGAATAGTTTCTCTATATGTTATTTAATCTCTCTGGGGAATTTTTTAAAGCGCCTGTGAGGGACTTTTAGTATGCACTGATTTTGGCGCCTCCTGTGGACAAGCAGTACATGTTATCTCTTGCTGATCTTATTCTGTGCATGTTTGAGAAGTGCTTTCTGAAAGTTGGATCCTGTTATCTTCTAACTACGCTCATCACTCAATGTGAATTTCGCCGTAAAAAAAAGCAAAGGTTGTTTCTGCCTGTTTGACACCTACCCTGCAGCAGTGTTTCCAAGCATTCAAACTGCAATAAAGAAATAATTAATCTAGGCCTGTCCCTGACTAAGGATTTACATAGTCAAACCTGATTCATCAGATGTTGCCTGTAGTCGACTGACAGTCTAAAGTTACGTTGTTGATTTTTCGCTCATATTCTTATTTGAGTTTAACCACATCATTAAACTATTTGTCTTCTAATGTTGGAATAACAATGTACTCTATGATGGGATGGGACATCTGCATTAAGGCGACCTAATGACCATATTACACATGTCCAATACAGCAGGCACACACACTGACAGCAGACACAAACAAATAACGTCTTTTAACTTACCATTTGAAAGTTGGTGGACATAATAATCGTCCCCACGATTTAAATACAGGAAGAGATTGAATCCAAACACATTAGATCCATAATTATCCAGGAAACTGTTCAAAAACTCAGCTATTCCTCTGACCTATTGATGACAATTGATAGCAGCGTATAACAGCCAATGAGAGCCTTTGTTGAAAGAAGGTGCCCCCCCGTTCTGATGGCCAATTGCCAAGACTGTGCTGATGACTGACATTTCTTGTAGCCAATGAAATTCTTTAAACATGGACATGCTGCTTCTATCAACAGCCTACTTCAGGGTGATTTCTTCATGTTCAGACTAAGGAGATTGATTTGAAGTACGAGTGGTTTTCAGAACTTCATTAAAAGTATTGATAAGGCGATATTTAAACAAAGATAGGCTATGAGCCATGAATTAAGGTATTTGGAGAAAAAGGTAAGTCTATGTACAATTATACTTTAAACACCCCCTTAAGCTGGAATGTAATGATCCTTGTGCTTGTTTATGAGCCTGGAAGTCGGCTGAGAAACAAATCGTCGAGTACTCGACTATATGGGGTCACCTCTAAATGTTTCGGATGGTTTGCTTTGCTTCTGTTGGTCATATAGAGTCATCAGAATGAATTTCAGTCTGTGTTAATAACCAGCTAAAACTCCTTACAGTAGCTTTAAACTCTATTTACTAACACCAGATCAAGAGTTACGTATTTTACCAGATTTGATTGGTTGAACTTTATTCTCCGCCTTCTCCGCCTGCATCTTCAGAAGTTCCTCCAGTTTAACCACATGTTGCTGCAGAACAAGTTTGTCAGAACGCAGCTCTTTGATCATGTCTTCCCTCATTCGTCCTTTTTCTTTCTCAGCCTCCATTTTAATCTGGAGTGCCATAAATTCTTCTTTGTAGTCCTTCAAAGGAGGAGGTGGAGAGACTGAGAGAAGAAGGTGGGTGTTTTAATTTTTTTAAACTATTCATTGCTTTGAACATATTGTCAAGAGCCTTTCATCTGGAAACAGCTATTAACACAATCAACCATGTACCACACATTTCAATCAATGACTACTTTGTTACAAAAAACTAACACTGTAATTAGACAAAGTGCTACTTCACTGAAATGGCATGTTCAAATACAATTATTACTATTTTAACATGATATTAATTGAGAGCTGTGTCATAAGAGAAGAAAAGAAGAACAAGTCTGGAGAGTTTGCTTACACTCAGATGGTTTTATGATATTCAGGAGATCATCCATAAACTTTATAACGCTCTTCATTATGTCTAGGAGAGAAAAGAGGAGATGAAAATGAAGTTTAAAAAGCGAGAAGACAGACCAAATTCACTCAAAAGCAGAATAATGTTGCAATTAAAGGCAAATTCAAAGCACCTTACGCTTCTTTTAATCCTTTATTCATGTCGCCTCTACACTCAACGGTAGTGTTGTAGTGCTCGAAATCCGTCTTGGTCTCGACTTTTTGAAGGTCTTGGTCTCGCCTCAGAATCAAAAGCATTTTTACTCGGTCTTGTCTCGGTCTTAGACTGGGCAGACTCTGGATTTTAAATGGACACCAGTCAAGACCACCACTGAAAGGCTTTTTTTCTACGTCATCACTGTGATTAGAAGGAAAATGCCCCTTTCTAAAAGGACGAATAACTTCAATTCATTCATAATGAGATTTTTATCCCCCGGTTACAGACGCAACCTTCCTAGTGTTACGGTCTAAGTAAGTGACACTCCCCCTGTACACAAGATGATGATTTTTTTTATAGGGTCTTGGGCTTGTATCGGTCTCGCCCTGCTTTGGTCTTGGCCTCGACTCGGTCTCGATCTCTAGATGTCTTGGTCTTGTCTCGGTCTTGGAGCACTCTGGTCTCAGGTATGTCTTAGTATGGTGTTTGTATGGTACTTCACGGTGAGTGTATTAGATATTCTTATGCAACCTGCTTCCATTTCTTAAATATGTACTTAAAAGGGAGAGTAAATTATTCTATATATTAGTGACTTTCACTGGTGAATGGTAACAAACTTATCTCAATAAAGGTACAAGAACTGCCCTGGAATAACAACATTTATGGAATTTTGGCTTCACACATATTGGATCTCTTCTTACCTTTACCCTGACTTGTTTCCATCCAATCTCTGCCATCCCCCCTCAGTATGTTCCGACCATGTTCACTGATGGCCCGCTGGTTAACTATGCTCTGAAACTGGGTTAAACAGGCATGACACAGAATCACAAATCAAAAACCTGGTAACAAAGTTCATTTTTTTGTACCATTCTACATGTAATGAGTATGTCACACTGATGTTTCTAAGGTTTTCATGAAAATGATTAATTGAACAGTGGCTGAAAAAGCATCCAAACTGCAATGGCCAAAATGATTTTACAGTAGGAGAAGAAGGAGAAACGTGCAGCAAATTTAGAAATGATGCAAACTCAAAAACATGTGTGAAAATTGAGAACAAATAAAAGGACAGAAACACACTGTAAAAAAAAAAAAACATGCTGCCAAAACATCAACACTATCTCCAGGTCACTAATAAACTTCTTCCACTGAGTGACCCTACAGGTCTGGAGCACTCTCGTTGAGATGACAGGCTTTGCAGCATTTTTCCTTTGCAGTTGTTTTCTGTTTACGTGTGTTTTTGACTTGGCTATGAGCATCGTTTGTGTATTTGCAGCGGGTTTGATGCTAATGCTATTGTTTCAGCCTTGTGCAGAACGTGTTTTTTTGTCATTTGAAGAGCATTTTCTGTTGCTGCAGAACATTTGCATGTGAATTTGCATCATTTCTGTATTTGCCAAATATTTTCTTAAAGGGATAGTTTGGTATTTTCTGAAGTGGGATTCCCTGCAGGCATGCTGCCCCACTTCAAAAATGCAGAACTATCCCTTTAATGTACATTTTTGTCAGCCATTGTAGGTCAGTTGTCTTTGTCTGACTTCACTAAATGCTAGCATTGTTAGCTGAATGAATAAAACATGATACAGACCAGGATGAAATAGGGGAAACTGAGACACCAGATGAAACCAATTCCCAGGAGCACAAACAAGGTCCTCCTCAGGGTGGGCATCACTTTTCTCATGATTCTGACAAGCCAGCCAAATGCAATAGAGTTAGATGTGTTGTAGCGCGTTTTGAACAATATAAGATAACTTAAATAACTTTAAAGTTCAGTGAAGAGGCATTTAAAGGGATTTTCCCGATGTGTCTGAGTAAGAGAGATGAGGAGGAAGATGAATTGATATTGTTGACAAAGAACCTTTGTTTCAATTCGGAATCAAATTATGACACTCAGAAACTGCAGGAAACATAAATAACTATGAAGGTGTGATTATGATGTATGGTAACATTACTGACTCCCAACACGGAGCAAAATGTTCAGTTTGCTCTTCTGTTTTGACTCAGTGTTTTTTAATTCATTGTAACCCACTGACCATATTTTTAAGTAACAGCTCTATTGTCCATGTGTAAAATAAGGAACTAAAACACTTACCCCCAAAGTGTTGGGAAATCCTTAAAACGAATGAACACGCTAACTGAGGTTATTTTGAGACTGTTATTTATATTCCCATTTCCTTGAGAATAAAACGGCTGCCCACAGACTGTTCTCTGACAGGATTTCTCAGGTGTGAGTTCACTGCAAACAGGAGAGCTCGTCAGATGCACTTACATTCTTTACCTCTGTAATACAACCAGTTTGCCAACCTGTTTGTTTGCCTGCATGACTAAAGTTTCACTCACCATAGTAAGCATGATTCTGCAGCATTCAAGACTAACCAGCTTGCTTGACATTTCCTCTGAGTCACTTCACTTCCCTTTAGCTCCATGTCTGAGTGAGATTACCAGTCAAAATAATGTAACGGCGCTTCTTGCGTGATGTTAGTTATCTTGCCGTTAACTATAACACTACAAATAATACATTAAATATATATATTCGGGTGTGGGTAAGAAAGAGCACGGGGACAACTTCTGCTGTGCGTCTCATACTTTTTTTTAATCACCCTCCGTAGCCAGCATGTCATCAGAGCGCACCACCACCGTAACCATGGCAACCTTAAAGGCAAAGTGCCTCACAGCAAACAGCCACTCTTGCAATGATATGCAAAGCACAAAACGTAAACACAAATGATGATGATCCATAACATAAAACTTAAAGAAAATAAATCTCATCCTAATCTTACATACTTCCCTTTGTTCAGATGAAATGTCCTCATTTCAAGGTAACGAAAAATAAATCTCATCTCCAAAATCATGACACAAAATTTGTGTAATACCAAGAACAATTATAACACTCGGGTGACAGTAAACAGGTCAAGAAATTCTGCAACAAACATTGATTTCCTTTTCCTTGTCATCGTTTTAAACACTTACATACATGTCCATAAACAGTCCATATCTGTTTTGTCACAGCAAAAGTCGCTGTGGTTTTCGAACAAACCGACCCGAGCGAGTTTGTGGTGGGTCACCAGAATGTGTCCCAGCAGGCACTGCAGGATCATGAGAAGTCTGTTGTGGCTGAGCACGTGAGACCCGACCTGAAGGTCTCCGTAGCAGGGGAACAGAGAGGCAGGCAGGGGCAGGAGCCTGTCCAGTGTCTGTGTCAGGGACAGAGTACAAGGGGAGTGAACCAGATAAAGAAGTATACCTGGGGAGAGTGTCCAGAGGCCTTTTAGGAACTGTCCAGGTGTTTGGTACTGAAGACATATCCCAAGTAGACCTGTAAGGTTTTAATCGATCATAGTGAACCACTTTAGATCCAACTTGAGGATGTCTTAAATCCACAAGGTTGTATGTGAGTCCCTTGTTGTCTGTTGACACAACTTTGTAAGGTCCTGTCCAGTTAGGGTCAAGTTTCTTTCTCTGTGTAGTAGGATCGTTCATCCAAACAAAGTCTCCAACTTCATAAGGTTTAAACTTGACATGTTTGTTGAAGTAGTACTCACGTTTGAGTCTCTGATCCTCACGATGAGAACGAACAAACTGAAAAACTGTGTCGAGCCGTTTCACCAGTTCAGAGCCATAGTTCTGTGGAGTCTGTGATACATAAGGCGTAGAAAGAGTCACATTAGCTGGAATACGAGGTTCCCTACCATGAGCAAGAAAATAGGGAGAGTATCCAATGCTAGAATGTGGAGTTGAGTTATAGGAGAGAACCACTGCTGGCAAATAGTGATCCCATTCACCATCATTATCATGTAAGAGTCTAGCCAACTGTTCTTTAAGAGTTTTGTTAAATCTTTCAACCATACCATTTCCACGAGGGTGATAAGGTGTGGTTCTTTTCTTTTTGATGTTAAGTCTCTGACATATGGTTTGAATAATTTCAGATTCATATTGTCTTCCCTGATCTGAAAATAGTTCTTCTGGAACTCCATGTTCAGGAATGTATCTCTCACAAAGAAGTTTTCCTACAGTTGTCGCTTTCTGATCTGACATAGGAAAAGCATTTACATACTTTGTAAAATGATCTTGCACTACAAGTACATATTTATGACCTTGTGAGGTGAGTGGGAGCTCAGTAATATCTGTGCACACAAACTGAAATGGTCTTTCTGCTTGTATGGATTTTAAAGGAGCTCTATGTTGTGGTACAGGTTTTCTGAAAGCTTCACATGCTTGACACGTATCACAAAAGTTATCAACATCAGATCGCATGCTTGGCCAATAACACACATTTAGAGCTTTCTTTAATGTGCGTTCAGCACTGTAATGACCAGAGCACGGATTACCGTGGAGAATGTCCAAAGTTTCTGCAACAAGTGAAGAGGGAATAAGCACTTGATACACTATTGGCTTTCCTGGTGCAGTGTGAGCTTGTCTACAGAGTAAGTCATTAAACATTACAAGTTTAGGAAACTGCCACCAGAGCTTTCTTTGCATTTTCCCTTTAACATGTCTGAGATAAAGTCTTTTGTTTTCTTGTACCCATTTGTACACTTCTGAGAGAATAGGGTCGTTAAGCTGTTCAGCTAAAATGTCATTACCTTGTCTAGAAAGTGTGCTTTGTAACAAATCCATACCTGTGTTTGTTATGTGAACAACAGTTGTGTCTTTTCCTGAAGCGCAAACCTGAGCCGTTGTGCTGGCAACAGAAGCAGAAGGCTGCACTGGTAGACTGAGAAACTTCGAAACAGGAGGGGGAGTTACCAGTTTGGCAGGAGAGGAGTGGCTGTCCCGAGAATCAGGAGCTGTTTCCTCTTTGAGCATCGAGTCCTGTTTCGTGAGGGGAATCCTTGACATAGCGTCAGCATTTGTGTGTTTCTTTCCATCCTTATGAACAATCGTCCATTGATAGGGATCTAACTCCAAAGCCCAGCGACCTCGTCGTCCTGTTGGGTCAAGTGTGACATCCAGTTTTCTTAAACTGAGGAGTGGACGATGATCAGTGATGATTGTAAATGGATTACAACTTAAGTAGTGTCTGAAATGTCTGATTGACCAAACAATCGCCCAGAGTTCCTTGTCATATGTACACCACTTTTTCTCTGTGCGGGTCAGAACATGACTTGCATAAGCTATAACCCGTTCAGTGCCATTTTGAACTTGAGAAAGCACTGCACCTACTGCAAAGTTAGATGCATCAGTACTGAGAATAAATGGCTGATGAAAGTTTGGAAATGCCATTATTGGAGGGGAGGTGAGTGCATCTTTTAATGTCTCAAATGCAGCTGAGCACTCTTCTGTCCATTCAAATGTGACATGTTTCTGTGTAAGTTTGTGAAGAGGGAGAGCAATGAAGGCATACTTGTGCACAAAGCGTCTGTAATAGGAGCAAAGTCCCAGAAATGCTCGTACCTCAGTAGGTGATTTTGGAACAGGCCATTCACGTATCTTGTGACTGTTGACGGGGTCAAGTGCAAGTCCATCACGTGAAACAATGTGTCCCATATATTTCACAGCTGATTTGCAAAAGTCACATTTCTTTGGGTTAAGTTTCAAACCGGCTTGTCTGAATCTTGTAAGAATTTCTGTTAGGTTTTGTAGATGATCCTCAAAGTCACGTCCCATACAGATGATGTCATCCAGATAAATGACACACGTTGTCCAGTGAAGACCTCTTAAAACAAGCTCCATAAGTCTCTGAAAAGTCGGTGGCGAGTTTTTCAGTCCCATGGGCATTACCTTGAATTGGTAGAGACCATCACTCGTAGTAAATGCTGTCTTAGGTCTGTCTGCAGGATCCATTTCAACTTGCCAGTATCCACTTGACATGTCCATGGTGGAGAAAAACTTAGAGCCAGACAGTGCGTCTAAACTGTCATCAACTCTGGGTAGAGGATGTGCATCTGTGATGGTGACTGAGTTCAGTTTCCTGAAATCGACACAAAATCTGTAAGTGCCATCTTTCTTTTTTACCATGACAACTGGGCTGGCCCAGGGGCTTGTGCTGTCCTCAATTAGATCCTGAGCTTTGAGCTCCTCCACCTGACGACGGATTTCTGCTTTCATGGAAGGCGAAGTGCGGTAGGCTCTTTGTGAGATGGGAGTGTCACAGCTTGTTGTAATTTTATGTTTGACCAGATGTGTCCTACCAAAGTCATGTGTGTGCTGACTGAACACGTCTGAAAATGAGTTCAAAGTGTCTGTCAGTTTCTGTTGTTGTGTACCTGTGAGGTCAGGGTTAGAGCTGTCAGGTAGTAAAGTCTGTTTGGAAATCACAGGGAACTGAATGTTAACATTACAAACAGAACTTTCCATCACCCTATACTCGTCGTTGCTGCTGCCAGATGTGGCATGAAATGTTCCTATCTGTGTACCACAGTGTAACATGACTTCCTCACTGGAGGGATTAGCCACTTTAACATAGATAGAACCTTTATCAGCTGTTGCCACAGTCCATGCAAAACCTGTAGCTGAGTGATTAGTGTAATGTGGTTCAAACACACCTGCATAGTCATGTGGTATCAGTCCTTTAAGTGGTACATCCAGTTTAGCAGTGATGACCATCTCTGACATGGCTGGAACTGTAACTGTAGAAGAAACTGTGACATCAGTTAGTTTAGGGACATACTGGTGTGGGCTAACCAGCGGCACTTCTTTATCATCAACTACGAGAGTTATGTTTCGGGTATTTACAATAATGCCATTAGCAACTAGAAAATCCCAGCCCAAGATCAGTGGTTTAGTACAGTTTCTGACTACTTGCAGAGCATGAGTCATCGGTTTGTGGGCAATATTTAAATTGACTGAGATTGATCCAACTGAGTCCAGAGGGTCACCTGTGACACCAGTGAGAGGTACGTATTGTTTTGCAACAGGCTTTTTGTGAAGAGCAGGTGTAGACATTCTAAAATCTTCACTGATAACTGAAATGTCTGCCCCAGTGTCAACAAAAGCATGTACAACAGTGTCCTCAATCACAACTGACACATATCGTTTTGACACATCTACTTCAGATAAACCGTCTCTAGTGAAGTCAGTAGATGTAATTGTATTGTCCTTTTGGGTCTGAGTAAAGTCAGTAGCTGGCAATTGACCCTCATTGTCAACTACTTGTAGTTTACCTTGTTTGAGCTGTTGTGAAAAGGAGAACTGAATCTCACATGGCCAGGACTTGGAGAGCGTTGAGAAGAATGTCTATCTCTATGGTGATCAGGAGACCGACCACGCTGTGTGTAGTCTCTGTGTGACGGGCTGTAGCCACGTGCATGGCGTTCATATGATCCAGAACGAGTGTGAGTGTCCCGTTTGTCGTAATGGTCCCTTTCATACCTTGGAGATCTGTAGGAGCTGTCACGAGCTGTGTATCGATCATAGGAACTGTCTCTGTATCGGTCTCTGTCTGAGGAATAGTATCGGCTGCGGCCTCGCTCACCATCAGGCGTGGGACTCCTCTGATGAGATCTGAAGTCGGGTGAGTATTGTGTGTCTTTTCTCCGGCGTTGCACCTCGATCTGTAGCTGTTCAACTCTGTCTGTCAGCGTCTCCAGCGTTTTCTGCATCTTCCTGAGATCATCTGAGGTGGCAGAATTTACACTGAGAGAAGTGGAAGATGTAGGAAGGTGAGAGGGTACATTAGGAGGTACAACAGGTGATACAGGGGCCTGAGAAAAACCTTGCAGAGTGTTTGAAGATGAAAACACCCTACTAGCCTGATGTGCAGTCTCAATCTGTATGGCATATTTAAGAGCAGCATCCAGTGTTGTCAGACCTTGTTCATGACAACGCAGCTGAAGGTAAGGCTCAATTCCAGCAATGAAGCGTCTGTGTTTTTCTCCATCTTTCGCATTTTGTCCATATGTCGGAAAAGCTTCCTCAACTAGTCGACTTATTTCAGCAGCAAACACAGGAAGTGCCTCCCCTGGTAGGCGAGTGCGTGCATTAATATAACTCTGAAATGTTGACAGATAGGCAGTTTGTCCAAACACAGTCTTTAGTTTTTCTTTCACCGCATCATAGTCAGATTTTATGGCAGTAGATAGGCTATCCCAGTAACTAAAAGCTGCACCACCAAGACGTGTGGGCAGAATTTTAGCCATACTGTCTTCATCATAGGTAGGAGTAGCCTCAACAGCCACTTCAAAACGTCTGCACCATTTTGAAAAATCCTCTTTTCCATCTCCCATGAATATATGAGGAAAATCTCCTTTACAATATTGTGGCATAACATGTGTAGAGCCAGGAGGAGAGGGCAGTTCATTCCAAAAGTTATGACTGGTCATGTTTTATCAGCGTTACAATGGTCCTAAATATCGGTTTCAATGTTCACAATGGGCACAAAGTGTCAGTCTTTACTTATCTTTCTTAGCTCAGGCAAGCTAGGCAGATCCGCTTTGAAGTCATAGCATCGAGAGTTAACACGTGAACAACTTTACCAGGCGATGTCCCACGCAGTCAAGTTCACACACAGCGTCCTCACTGAAGGAGTGAAAATCCACGGAGAGAGCAGAAAAAGTTGTGTTCACCTCGTCAGTCTCTGTACTTTCTTGTGATGTCCTTTCTTCGTCACTTTGGCAAGGGAAAAGTCCGGTAAAGTCCGTTGTTTCCACCAGTTTCGACCAAGTCAGTAGCTTAGCCTAGCTTAGCGTTAGCTTGTTTAAGCAGGAGCAAGAGCAGGTCACGGTGAAGAGAAAAAAAAAACAAAGCTGCGTCGTCGGAGCACATGTAGCTAGCTTGTTAATTCCCCGGCAAAACTCTGCTGCAAAAAAAAATTGCAGTCCACAAACCCGCTGCCACCAGTGTAACGGCGCTTCTTGCGTGATGTTAGTTATCTTGCCGTTAACTATAACACTACAAATAATACATTAAATATATATATTCGGGTGTGGGTAAGAAAGAGCACGGGGACAACTTCTGCTGTGCGTCTCATACTTTTTTTTAATCACCCTCCGTAGCCAGCATGTCATCAGAGCGCACCACCACCGTAACCATGGCAACCTTAAAGGCAAAGTGCCTCACAGCAAACAGCCACTCTTGCAATGATATGCAAAGCACAAAACGTAAACACAAATGATGATGATCCATAACATAAAACTTAAAGAAAATAAATCTCATCCTAATCTTACAATAACATACACTTGAATAATGAATACCAGAGGATTAGAACTCTAATCTCTCATGCATGGCATGGCCTACATGACTTGGGCCCCTCATTGCGTTCTTTCTTTTCTAAAAAAAGGCAATGGGCCCCCTTAATTTTAAAGATAGTGTACACAAAATGTCTTTGTGTGGTGAAAATGCTTGAGTTGACACAGGTGGGGGTCTTTGTATTTGAGCTTAATCTAATTCCTTATATCCATTTGATGTTCTTTTTTACTTTTCCACATAAACTATCTTTAACTGCAGTTGGACTCTATTAAAGTTTGATGACTTTTGTTATTAAGCTGATGTTCCAACTTTGTTGCTTAGCTTAAATTAGTCAACTTTTTTTGCTAAGAGGCTTTTTGTGTGTGAATTGCAACTCAAACTGAATACCAAAGTAAGCAGTGTAGAATTAATCTATATTCATATTGCTTTTTGTCGTGATTCTGTATAATTTGCTCATATACAAGCACCTGTGAAAGCTCATCTAAGATTATTAAAGTACCAACAATTGCTACTGATATTCTAAACTTCCCAGTGTTATTAAAGATCACATATTTTACTCCTTTTCAATAAGTTTAAATAAGTCTCAGAGCTCCCTAAAAACATGTCTGTGAAGTGTCTTGTTCTAAATCCACTCTGATCCTGTATTTGATCATGCCTATAAACCCCTCTATTTCAGCCCTGCTCAGAACAGGCTGTTTCTGTGTCTGTAGCTTTAAATGCAAATGAGCTTTGGGCGACCACGCCCCTCTGGAAAGGCTCTGGTGCATCGGTCTTTCTTGCCCCATGCCCAACTGTTTAGGCTGAGAAGGCGGACTCAGAGGGCAGAACAAACACCCAGCTGTGGGAGTGTCACCCACCTACTGTAGAGTCGGGGTTTCGGGAAGATCACCAATCGACCTGTTTGAGCAAGAGGATTGACTTCTCTCATATTAGAGGGGTTTGTAGACAGGCTAGGCCTGGGGAACATATTATTGGTCCAATAACATGGTAAAGTGTATTTTGCACAATATTTCCCTTTTAAATTTAAGTACAGGCCAACAGAAAAAGAAAGCGTAATACAGTGAAAAGTAAATCTCAAATGCTCTTAAGCAAACAGCCCTCTGTTGTTGTTAAAGGTTCTTGCAATGGATAGTCTTCATGATGCCACTTATTTATTGTCCACTAGAGGGCAACGTTTTGTGGCTGATACTGATGGAAATGCTGTAGAGGCAAAATACAGGCTTCTTTTTTAAGCAAGGCGAGCTTATTTATAGAGCACATTTCAGCAACACAGCAATTCAGAGTGATTCACACAAGACATCAAAAGCATCATGTCAAAGACAGAAAGAACCCTTACATTTGAGAATTTAAAAATGACTAAAACAAACATTCAAACATTTACAGTGTGTTTGGCACGTGGCCTGTATTAATTAAATTACAAAATGTCACAAAGATGGCTTGGCTCATTATGTAATGCTAGTATATATGATGATGTAAGTGTGGAGAGTCAGAGCTGAAAGGCTTAGATTAGTATAAGATAACACCAGATTATTCAAGTATTCAATTAATTTGTGTGTGATTAAACTTAACACTTATGACATAATGGATAAACTAACTCAAAGATATATTTTCAAAACGTTTAAAACCTAAAGAATAAGAAGTAAGGCTGATGTAACGTAATCTTTATATATTAAATATATTTACATTTTCGTGGTATGTTGCTGCATTTGAGTCTTTATCTTGGAGTCAGACGGAGGGAATTTCTGTCCAACACATGAGTGAATGGACACACAGTGATAAGCCATAAGAAAGACTCAATGCAGCCACATAACACAAAAATAAATGTATTTTTAAATCGAAAGAACACACACTGAAAAAAGAAGGTAGAATGATCATGTATCTTAGAGACATGGGTGTTGTTCCTCTTTGTCAAGCCATATCACTCAGGCAGATCAGCCTGTTTTTATGTTCTGATGACAAAAGCCAGCCTCTATTGTTGTGCTAAGACGGTAAAAGCTTTTTATAATGCATAGTGGTTTGCTGGTGCCTGTGGTTTCTGCTGTTCATTCTCAACCAGCCTGATATGAATGCATGGCTTTGCCTCATAACATACTGAATGACCATAAAGAAGAGAGTTGGTTCAGGGTTTATGTTACGCATACATAAGTCCAAGGAAAAACAAATGTGTCATAAATGCATCGATAGAGGCATGGTCAAATGTGTCCATTTTGCTACTTCAGATGAATGTATAAGCAGACACACCAAGAAAGCAAATAATGTAAATATGTAGCATGGTAGAACACAACAACTTGATAATGAAGCTATAACAGCAAAAACATAAAGGTCAAATAAAATGCATGCAGATTGAGATGTAAGTTCTCAATGTGAGAGTTCATTTGGGTAGACACTGAACCTGAGCAGATTTCCAGGTTTATGACACCAAGACTCTTACTAGCAAAGTTGTCCCGTACCATGCTTAAGCTTAAGCACGATTGCCCGGTTACCTCTTGTATAACATCGTATACAACACATGCATGGCTTTATGTTATTATGAAGCCGGCCTAGTTTACAAGACAGGCAGACTCGAACAAAAAAAGACAAAAAGAAAGGAAAGCGCAGCGCAGGCGAGTCCGTTTCCGCATATTAGAGAACAACACAGAGAACATGACAGCTACTTTACTGACTTTGAGAGGCTTATTTTGAGCCATTTTAGTCAGATACAGAGGCATTCATATTAATTTGAGTCTATTAGGTAACTAGCTAAAAACTCCACACAGCTGCTTTAAGGGGCATTCACCTCAGGGTGAATCATATTCAGTGCTGCAAAAATGTAACAATAAATCATCAGAGAGCCTTTAAAAAGGTGCATCATTTAGACCTATATTACATGCATCGTTTATCTCTTTTTTTATTCATCCTGCCCTTTGGGTCATCAAGTTTGGATTGCAAATGGTGTGAAATTGCAGACGGTAGCCCAGCACTCTTTGTTGTTTGGTTTAAATCAGAAGGGCTGAGTAATAAAACAAGTGAGTCACTGCTCTTAATGCACCAACCCCACTGCTAGTTCTCTACCAGAGAAACGTCAGATGATTTCAAGATCTTCAACTTTCATTGTCAAGGAAAACCCTCCAAGGCTGAATCACAGAGAAGATGCTTCTGTTTAGTAGAGGGAAGTACTTTATAAATTCGCTACTATGTGTTGTGACATGACTACAGTCAGCCAAAGTATATGCTGTAGATATATAGATTAATTTTGCCCTGTTGATGTAGAAAAAAAGGGACAGAAAGATAAGATAAGACTTTATTGACTCCCAGAGGGGAAATGCTGGCGTTGCAGCAGTACAAAGACAAGTAGCAAGTATAGGTCATACAAAATATAACTCCAACCAGAATAGATAAGATACTAATAAAATAGGAGGTATATACAAGTAGAATATAAATGGTGAGGTGAACTATACAGGACAATTAAGACATTAAGATACAAGAGGATAGAATTTAAGAAAGCTCTGTGCACCAGTTTAAGAGAGACAAAGGCTGGCTAGAGCTATCCTTGTGTTTTATGAAGCATCAAAGAATATTTTGTTGCATGCTATCTATTGTCTTTGTTTCCATGTTTTATGCAGTTTGAATGAAACGTATTAATAGCATGAAATAAGGACTAAGTTGGGCTTCTCACCAAAGATGGGTTTAAAAGGGGAGTCATGGAAACAAACAGTAAGTATGCTAATTACGTATCAAGTATTTATTTGTTGGTCATATATGTATTGTTTTAATTATGCTTGCTTCTTTGGAGAAAACTGGTATAAAAGCGGGAACAAACGCTTCATCTTTTTTGAACATATGGAGAACTTATTAGCCAACAAAGCCTTTTTTATATAGGTTATACATGCAGCATCATTAGCATTCATATGGAGTCTTACAAAACACTGGACACAAGCTGCAAAGAGACAAAGGATGTTATGCGGCTTATTATCGGTTTCATGCAGCATTGAAGACACAAGAAGACGAGACAAACTGGACACAATATGGATATTATTTTGCGTGCTATGACCTGTTTTTCTTTACTTCAGCCTATGTTTTAATGTTTGTTCAGCTTCATTGGCCAGGTTTGTTTACCATGAGAGAAGTTCATTAATTCTATTACAACAACCCGCTCACTATACATTTTACTAACAATCCCCCAAAAAGTCAACAGTTAGACTCAAAATGTTACTTTCATCGTTTATTGATTTAAAAATGTTATCAACTTAATAAAAAATGTTATGAACTTAATAAAAAATGTTATGAACTTAATTAAAAATGTTATGAACTTAATTTCTTCCACTCAAACATAATAGGTTCGAGTCTTCGGTGGGAGCTGCTTCCATATCAGTAGCTAACTTGATTTAAAATGAGCTAATCTATACAGTCGGGGTAGGCTGTGATTCAGTTGGTAGAGTCGTCGTCTCTCAACCGGAAGGTCAGGGGTTCGATCCCCAGCCCTGCAGCAACATGTCTGATGTGTCCTTGGGCAAGACACTTAACCCTAAATTACTCCCCCTGCTTCATCAGTGGCGTATGAATGTGTATGAATGAGACTAGTCACTTCTTATGGTCTCACTACACAAGAGCTTCTTCCATCAGTGCGTGAATGGGTGTGTATGGGTAGGTGTGACATGCGGGGTGAAAGCGCTTTGATTAGTAGCGCTATAAAAGCTCAAGTCCATTTATCATTTACCACAGTGGTATTACTCACATTAAAACAAATATGTTTCCGTTTTACTGCAGGTGTTTTTGATGTCTTTGTCTCCAGCTTGAATGTGTCCTTTTATGCCCAATTATCTGGAACAAACTCCCCAAAAATGAACAGGTCGGCTAAAACTCTGTGTTCTCTAAATCAAGGCTGAAGACTCCCCTGAGCTGCCTTTTATTAATGTTTTCATGATTTATATTTCATTACTATTTGAAATAACACTGCATCAAAACTTTTGTCTTAATTTTTTATCTTCTTTATGGTTTTATTGGCTTGTTTCATTAACTATTTTTTAATTGTCATCTTATGTGCCATGAGGCTTTTTCAAGCACTTTAAAATGTCTCGTTGTCGAAATGTTCTTTATTAATAAAATTGACTTTCTTTGACTTCTTGGACTTCTTCTTTTCCGTATTTTTTCTTTTCTTTTTCTTCCCATTGACAACAGAAAGATGTCAGATTTAATGATCTACTTTGGTGATTAGTGTCTGTTCCTCATAGCAACAGTGTGATAAAGAGAAATAGCAGACCAATTAGAATCAAGTATTCAACACAGCCTTGTCATAACGTCCAATGTGTCCTCTCTTTGAGTTCAAGGTTAATCTCTGTTTTTCAGAGCTTCATTAACAACCATGTTCATTTAAAATAACATGATTAATTGTAAAAAAAAAAAAAAAGAACTTTCCACATTTCTCAAACTTCTGGCTTCTATCTCCATTCTATATTTTCATTTAATTGAGAACATTGTGTTTGCTCATTCACACAATGTTCTCTTTTCTACAGTTTAATCATTTCCAATTTTACTTTTAAAAAAGACATTAAGGCCAAATATCTTTTCATCTACGTGGACGAGGGGCCTTTTCGGTCCCTGAATTTGGATTCAGTTTTCATACACAATCACTTTGCATCTCCAGAATATAAGGTAGTCTTGGCTCTGTTTGTAAAGAAGCACTTTTCACAATAAAAGTAATTTATAAAATAAAATGAAATACAGAAGGCTCCAAAGCCGTTTTATGAAACGATGCACAACATTGGTACACACTGACCTCAAGCTGCTTTGCCATGGTCGAAATACTCTCCCTTGGTTTCCTTTGTTGTGGTTCGGCCTCTGTACAAAAGCGATGCTTTCATTGGCTTTAAAATAAACAATTTTCCATTGAAGCCAGAACGAGTTGTGTGAGAGAGGCTCGAGTCAGACCCCTTTTAAAGCAGAATGACAGCAGCATGACAGCAGGATGTATGATTGAGGAGACCAGCTTGAACTTTGTCCGCTGTTCAAATTGCACCAGGAGGCTGAAAAGAGTGATGTGAAATGAACTGTTGTTTTCTGGAAACTGAAATAATGAGCCTGATTGTTGTGCATCTGCTCGTCCTGATGACCCTCAGCTGTCTGACTCGTGCTGAAGATAAAAAGAAGGTGCATGTTTCTTGTCCAGAACACCTGAAGACCTTTGGAGGCTCCTGCTTTGAGTTTGTGGGTCTCCAGCGTACTTTTTATGGTGCTGAGGCCTGGTGTGAGCAGCGTGGTGGACACCTTGCTTTTATTCCAAATGAAGAAACTCAATATTTCATTCAGACTCATCAGGACCCCAAGCAGGATGTGTGGATTGGAGTAGCACCTTCTGCCACTCCAAACCTGCAATATTCTTCTACTTCAGAAGGTAGGAGGCTTAAATGCAGAATAAAGAGACAGGGTAAGAGACTGGGATGTAATAAATTAGATCTCATTCAATGCTGTCTTACTTTTTCAGTGATATGAGCATCAGTTTGGATTAGCTTCCAAGGACACATTTTTATAAATCACAGATTCTACTAAATGGGGACTATTCATTTAAAGTCCCTTACACATTGAATCGATCCTTTGAATACTGCAGTTTATCTGCCATCAAAATCAATCAATCAAATCATATCTGATGAATGGTAAAAAGCTAAATTAGGTTAAAAAAAAAAAATGTAAATGCAGTTTTATTCTCACTTCAGTCCATGTCCACAGAGATGGCGTTCTTTTTTTTCAATATGTTGTAAATAAGAGGGGCAATATACTGTAAGTGCATTCCATGATTTAAAAAAAAAAAGTTTCAAACCACTTGTTTTTGCAATGGGTTTCACTTGATCAGATTAGGTTTGTGGTCAATCCCTTTATAATAAATGGAAGAGCAACATTTTAGCAAAGTTACAGTGGCATGAAAAAACGTGAGCAAATCCAGGCTCATGACGAACAGCCATCTACCGAAACTGTGCTGTGCTTGAAAATGGGATAGGGGAAGATGGGATAAGATGCAGGAAGAAGGGACATGATCAAGCCATGTTTCCTCTGAAATGACGACTCTCTTTTAAAGAAGTTTTATTGAATCTGTTTTAAGCTTTTGTATCGTTGCATGGTTTGGAAGCCTGAACTTGACCAATAAGAACAGACTTGGGAGGTTTGTAAAAAAAAGAAGCACCAGAATATAAGGGAGGGGTCAGGCTTTGCTTCTGACCATTTATAACAAGCAGGTCCTGAGGAGAGCTAAGGCTATACTGGTCTTTTCAAATCTTCAGAGGGAGTCTGAGATTTTACCCTCAGGTCATAATTTAGAGCTCATGTGAGGAAGACTAAAACACTCCAGGTCTGAACTGGTCACCATTGCAATTCATGTGTTAAATAGCAATTAGCCCAGGTTGCTCTTCTTGCATTTTAATTGTACATTTGCACACCTCCATATTGCACTTTACATAACTTAGTCAAAATGTCCATTTTGGTATAAGCTCTTTACTATTGTGTTATCTGATTTTACGGTTTTACAAACCTGATTTTACTGTTGATGTTGTCCTTGTATATGCTGTCTTCTGTTGAGATAACATTTCCATGGCAACTTTTGGTGACATCATTGAGACTATGTCCATATTTCATAAAATCTATGATTTTAACAGGTTCTTTGATTTTCACAGTTTTGCTTCTTGTGATATCGAGAATTCACACGAAGAGTTCAGTGTATTTGGAAAATAGAAATGATCTACAACGCCCATGTTTTGAAAGTGTTATAAATGTTGTAATACATTTTAACACTGTGGCTCATATCTGTCTTTTCAAAGACTACAACAATGAAGTCTATGGCCGATGATCAAACAATTTTGCGGGGTTTTGACTTCACAGTCAATCAGAAGAAGAAAGTAATTTATTATTGGTTTAGTCACTTAATGAGTTTACCAAAGAAAATTATTCTATTTTATTTGTAGGGCATTTATTAATGTTAAACTGATAAAAAACAACAACAACATTATGACACTGCAAACTGTTAGTCAGATTGTATATGTTTTCCCTATATGTTGAGCATAAGTAATAGAAACAGGTTCATAAAGGTCAGTCAGAGGTGTATTTGTTCTGCCCTTGAAATTGTAGTAAACAATGTGGATTCCTCTTTATAAACAGAATAATTATAAACGTATAATCAGAAAGAAACATCTAGAATCCCTTAGATTTCACGATTATTGTGGGCATTTCAGCTCTCACAGCACACATGTTTTCAGCAGTATTTCCATTCCCCAGGTCCTTTCTCTTGGCTGGATAATTCACCTGTCACATTTTCTAAATGGGAGAGCAGCCCGCAGCCAGGAGCAGCCTGTGGACACATACTGATGGACTCTGGTTTCCAGTGGAAAGCCACAAAGGACTGCGACAGAAAACTGCATTTCATCTGCCAGTTTGGTATGTATAATGGCTTTGACTTTGAAAGCAAACTGGGTCACGCTGTGTTGTATATAAGCAACTTTCTATCACTTTTGTGTACATTTTTTCAGAGTCTGGCAGATCCATTGTGTGTGCAGGTCGTAACACCTCTTTGCAGTGTGGGTCTGGTCAAGTTTTAATGATAGATGGTGGCTTCTACGGACCAAAGAGCATGCATTACTGTCGATCTACTCTCTTCCCACTGATGACACCCACACAACAACAGTGCACTTGGCTGGATGTTCAGGAAACATTAACAGGTAAAACATGGTCAAATAGTTCTCTTGTGTACAACAAACATTTATTTTGGCTTTATTATTTTGTTGCTACGCTTCTCATTATAAGTGATGTTTAAGTGTTATTATCCAGAGCTGTTTACTGATATGTTCAGCACAAAAGATACTCTAATCTTTTCTCCTGTAATATGTTGAACTGAATAGGACAAAAATCAGAATAGGAAAACAAACACTCATGAAAAGGTTCTGGATGGAAGATCACTGTCATGAAATCCAATCTCTTTTACCATTGAGCACATTATGTCATACCACAGACCTTTATCTGCCCATCTGGAAAATAAAAGAAGGACAAACAACAATGATAGCTTAATAGCCTTAAAGATTATGTCAATGATATCTAACCATTTAAAGTAAATATTAACTTGTGCATATAACTGACAACAAAAGCCGAGCATCCATCCATTGTTTATTTCCTAACTTGCTCATCCTGTTAAGCCTAATATGCAGCCTTTTCCAGCATGCATATAGAAAGAGAGAGAGAGTACATGCTTGACTAGTCAATCAGAGAGCCAACAAACACACAACGTCAAATAAAGTCAAATATTGACCAATATATTCATACACTGTGTGTGTGTATGAAACACACTGTATTTTTTTAGGTTTGCTTACGGCCATACCACCCTGAACACGCCTGATCATGTCCGATCTCAGAAGCTAATCTGGGTCAGGCCTGGTTAGTACTTGGATGGGAGACTGTAAGGTGCTATACGTTTTGGTCGGCTGAAGCTCGGCCGTCTCTCAACCAGTAGTTCAGGGGTTCGATCCCCCAGCTCCTGCAGTCAAATATTGAAGTGTCCCTGGGGAAGAGCCCTGAACCCCGAGTGGTGTAATGATGGCTTAGTCAATAATGATAGGCACTTCCCATAGCAGCTCCTGTCATCAGTGTGTGAATGAGGAGTGAATTGGCGAATTTAGTTTAAAAGCAGCTTAAAAAGTTAAGTGCTATACAAGTTCATGTCCATTTACTCCTTAACACCACAAACCAATTTGTATGGAAAAGCACATAATTATATGCCCATCAATCCGCCAGTTTTTCCTGTCATATTGAGTTTTCCTTTTTCTTTGTCTGCACGGACTCTGCACAAGGCATTATTTTCGGCTGCATTTTTTGTGTGACTGGCTTATGGCCTCTATAAACCCTCCCAGGTGTTATTAACTATTCTGGCTGATTAGACCAGGAAAGGGTTGTAAATAGGTGGTGCTCCATGTGAGAATTTATAATGTATAATAAATTCAAAGCACCAACAAGTATGATTAATGGTGATAAAGTCCATCCTCCCAAAAGGTTTCTATAACCTTACATGTAAGTGTGGAGCTGTCAGTACATCAAACTTGTCCATACCCACATATTCCTGGAAAGAGGTCCAATCATGGTCTCAGCCACTAACACACTGGGTGTACAGATACTTTAAATACATTTTTCAGCTGAGAAATTACATTCTGCATACCTATTAATTTCCTCCACTCACACTGCCTGCCATCCAGAAAAACGTCAGAGTGCCAAGATAAAACATCTTGTAAGATGTTTTTAGGACTCAAACTGACAACAGTTTTAATCAAAAGATCTAACCAGGAATGAACTACATCATAACAAAGAAAGCCTTAAGCACACTGAAGTCCCACCACTGACAAGGCAGAAAACCAGTCATAATCATGGTTTACAGTTTTGGAGACACAAGGGTTGGCTTATCAGATGTCAGATTTTGTGGGGGCCCCTTCCAACCCCCTTTCTTTCCAACATTTAGTAAATTAGGCATTTTTTAATTCTTACGTTTATTTTGTAGCTATGATTAAGCGTTCACATGTCTTTCGTATCCTTTCAGGTCTTTCACGATGTTGAACATGAGCTGTGCATGAACTGTGAATGCAAAGTGTTTTGTTCTCTGTTTATTTTAAAAGCACAGTACAAGTGCTGTCTATGATTATGGTGCTAAAAGTTTGGTTAATTGTAGTTTAGGTGTTTGAGTAAAATGTTGTTAGAGTTGCAAACCTTTTAAACTGAAACAGTAAGAATATTGGCAGTACTAGTAATAGTATATTGTACTTATTTGTAATTCCCATTAAGTCATTCTTACTGCTGTGTGTTATTAACACCTAAATGTGTTCTCCATGTGTTTCCCAGCTTACTGCCATGGCCGTCAGGTATGTCAGGTTACAGAACTTGTGGACTCCTTTGGTGAACCCTGTCCGCAACATGGGAGCTACGTGTCTGTGGACTACCACTGCAAAGAGGGTAGGTCCCTGTTTAAACATAATATCTCATGGGGGATGTCTACATAGACCATTTAGGCTTCAAAGCGCCTCTTATCAAATGAATGTTACATGCTACATGAAAATTGCTACATGGAAATGTCCTTGTTGTGGGATGAAAAAAGCTTCATGTTATCTTATCTCATTTTCTTTCCTAGGCCTCACACTGTCTGCGAGCACTGTGGCGTCTGTCTATGATGATGTCACCATCAGAGTGAAGTGGCTCTTAGATTTTCCCCAAGGAGACTTTAACTGCAAGCTGAGTACTGGAGATGGGCACCTTTTTTATCTGCGTGTTTCAGAGGGGTGAGTAGTAACTTTTTCAGTCTAACTGACTTGGGTAAATAGATTTTAAAAAGACTCAAATATTTGAAGTAGCTTTCCACTCAAGTCTAACATGAAGGTTCTCTTCTTGAGAAGCACTAGCCTTGAAGTTGAAAAATGTCTTTGTTGTGCTGAAGGGCAGATGCAGTTACTGGATTGACATTCTAGATAGGCCAACTCAACCCGTCGCTTTTATTGTTTGTTGTTGGTTGTGTTGATAGTGTTGGTTGTGCCCATTCATTTAAAACAGTGTCATGTAGCTCATCATGTTTTATTGTCAAGCTGATTATTTTTTCATTTTAAATGATAGCAGAGGGGGAGAGATCAGTACTCGGTGAGCTAGATTGATTTAACTAGAGAGAGAGTGGCACAATGTGCTGTCAGTTTACAAATCTGCCTCATTAAGTAAGACAGGGTCTTTCACACGAAACACATCTGCTGATCACAGCAGATGGGATCGATGGAGGAAAAATGTGAATAAACAAACATGCTTAAAAAAAGATGCCTGACCTCAACCTGGGTGAAAACAGAGGCATTGATGCACATCAGGTGTGAACTAGCTCGCAGGCTTTGCTTCATCAGTTTTAAGTGATAATGGTTTTATTTTATTCTTTAATTCTCCCTTAAGTAATGAAAGTTTGAAAGGTTAGCTTTCGCTTGTAATCCATGGCGAGTGCCCTGGCTGTTAGGCCCCACACATTACCAACTGTGAGTGAATAACTCTGAAGATTTCAGGAGTTGAAAGACACTCTAGCAGTCGTAAGAAGGCTTCATAAGCAGTGTTGTCACAGATTACTTGAAAAAGTAATCCGATTACTGATTACTGATTACTCCTCAAAAAAGTAATCCAGTTACTTTACTGATTACTTCATCATCAAAGTAACTAAGTTACTTTAAAAGTAACTTATTAGTTACTTTTTACCGATTTCCTCCCTTCGCTGCCTCAACATAACGCCGAATTTCCACCAGATCAGTGTGCATTGCGTGTCCGCTCCGGTGCATGACGGCTCCGTGCACCCCCGTCCTTCAATACCCACCGCCACCGGCTGCATGCTCCGTCCGCAGCACGCAGAGCACAGCCGGTCAGCTGGGGTGCAGAGACAAAGGAATTCCCGCGGTATTTTAAAGATTAACTCGTGACAGCACGAGATAATACGATGTACATGGTATTAAACTCTATATTAACCTTATAAACACATAAACAAACACACATACAGTCGTTTTTCTGAACCGTTAAAAAGGAGTCTTTTATTCTGAAAATAAACCGGATGTTTTAATGTTGTATCGGTGTCTGACTTCCCGTCCCGCTTGTTATTTTCTGTCCTAAATTGATGCGTCGTGCTCCGGCATCCGGCAAATATAGAAGCCTTGCGTATCAGCTCCGGAGGGCTCCGGACTGCCGGAGCTGAGACGCAGCGCAGAGGACCCAGTGGAAGCACACACATTGAATAAAGTGAAACGTATCAGCTCCGCTCATTCTCTTCGAAAATGACAACAAAATTCTGCATTCTACAAACATTATGAGGCAATAACAAAATAGTAACGCACAGCCACTTAGGAAACTAACTTTAATCAGATTACTGGTTTGGAAAAATGAACGCGTTAGATTACTCGTTACTGAAAGAAAGTAATCAGATTACAATAACGCGTTAATTTGTAACGCGTTAGTGACAACACTGTTCATAAGATACTTAATGGTTAATAGTAAACAGTCTTGAGCTTGTATAGTGCTTTTCTAGTCTTCTCACTACTCAAGGGGCTTTTACACCGCAGGTCTCACCTACCCATTCACACACTGATTGTGTGGAAAGTGTCTATCAGTATTAACTAATACCATTTAAGCACATTTACATGTGGCCGACAAAGCAGCAGCGGCAGCAACTTGGGGTGAAGTGTCTTGCACAAGGACACATCGGAGATGTAGCTGCAGTAGCTGGGGATCAGTGGTAGAGTCGTCGTCTCTCAACCGGAAGGTTGGGGGTTCGATCCCCAGCTGCCCGCAGCAACATGTCAGATGTGTCCTTGGGCAAGACACTTAATCCCGAATTGCTCCCGCCGCTTCGTTGGCGGCGTAGGAATGGGATTAGTTACTTCTGATGGTCTTACTACATAGCGACCACTGCCATCAGTGTGTGAATGGGTGTGAATGGGTAGGCATGGCATGCAGTGTAAAAGCGCTTGGAGTAGTCAGAAGACTAGAAAAGCGCTATATAAGCTCAAGTCCATTTACCGAGCTCAAGTCCATCAAAAACCCTCCACGTTGAGAGACGACCGACTCTAGCATTGATCCACAGCCGCCCTGTGGGCGTTGAATCAGATGATCTGGGGTTTTTTTAAACTCTTAAACTGTCTTCTATGTGTAAACTGATTTTGATGTTACAATCAAAGAGGCAAGTAGTAATTTGTTAACAAGATGCTCTTCTAAAGAACATCTTTTCATTGTTTAAGTCACATTTCGTGTGATCCTTCAGTGACATGGCTATTACAGCTTTGATTTCTGTCCCTGCTTCATACTAGGTAATGGTGCTTTTAAGTCATGTTAATAAGATACAAAATAAGTAAAGGTCATACAAGGTGGGATATGTTTTAATCTTGTGGCTGAGGGAGGAAGGGAGTGTCTTGTAGTGACGTAGTAAGCCTTTTACATCCCTGCATCGTTACCTTGCTTACTTTACAGATCCATCATATCCTCATACTTTACTGATTTTAAGTAAAGCCATTTATGTATTGTCCAAAGTTCATGTCAACAGTAAGTTCACAAAAATGTTGGCGTATAATCAAATACTTAATCTAAAACAAATTACCAACACAACAGTAGCCTGGTTCACATTTTGTTTTCACTTAGAGGAATGGCTGGTGTATGTGTGTGTGTGTGTGTGTGTGTGTGTGTGTGTGTGTGTGTGTGTGTGTGTGTGTGTGTTTGTGTGTGTGTTTGTGTGTGTGTGTGTGTGTGTGTGTGTGTGTGTGTGTGTGTGTGTGTTTGTGTGTGTGTGTGTGTCACATTTGTAATCTTGTGCTTTTCCCCAGGTTGGAAAGCAGTGTGGTGTACAAATATAAACGTCCAAATGCATTTGTTGTGGCAGCTGAATGCACCCACAGTGACATACACATTACAGCTCAGAAAATGATTACCATTCAAGAGCCCATCACAGAGTTGGGTGTCATCAGGTGCTTTTCTGGGAAATTGTCTTTTCATGCTACAGACTGCAAAGCCCTTGACGGAGAGCCATTTCAAATTCAAATGGAAGTTAAAGCAGGTAGGTGCCCCGATGATCATTATGTCCCATGATTCATCCTGCCCAATTTCATATAAATGCTTGAAAGCTTGAGGTATTTTTTGTGTGGTAGTATTCTATTTGTTTCTTTTGTTAGCAGTGCAGTTTTAAATTTAAACTTTTCGATTGTTGTTGTGTTTTTCGTGCCTTTTCTTTCTGCAGGTACAAATGTGACTTACAGAATCCAGAAAGATGAAATGTTATTGTCCAGTTTATCTGTGGTCAGAGAAAACATTCCCCAGAACATCACAGTGACTTCAGACACGGTGCAGCAGCTCGGGCCTGGCTGCCATCAGCTGACTCTTTTTGCATCAAACATGGCCAAGTTCCCAGAAACCTCTGCAGCCCTGCAGGTAATTCAACATTCATCAAGTGGATGCATAATGTTTTATCAGTAAAGGAGTTGCACGCGACATGATGCAACTTTATAATTTTGACATAGTGGAATATGAAATATAAAAGTTTAAGACTGAACATTTTGATTATTTGATGAGGGAGTTGATGAAGGAGTTAGAGCCTCTCTCAATCAGAAATTACATTTAACCTTTAATTAGTGTATTATAATTAGTGTGAATACTAGAACACAGTGGTTCCATCACTTTTACATCAACATCCTGTGATATCAAGTCTGTGTTTAAAACTTTGATCTCACTTTGACTCTAACTTTGTGAAGTGCTGTGATAAAACTATAATTACTATCAAAAAAAGATCAATCAGAGTTAGATTTCAGGTTTTTGTCTATGCTGCAGTAATCACATTATAACATCCTGTTTTCATTTTTACAAGGCTGTTCAGTAATGTTTTCAAGTCAAAGCCATTTTGGCTCTGCACTACAACTTTCATCGTAGCTTTTGGTGTTATGAAAGGTACATTTCTACCAAAAAGACAGTTTCATGTTCCAAATGAAAAAGGTTTGAAGAGAATTCTTCCTCCGAGTGTGTAAGATCCACTCTGAGGTTTGTGTTTATTTGAAAGCACTGTCGCTTTCTCGTTGTCGCTCTCTGTCTTTCTCCGTCTCTGTCGCTCTCTCCTTCTGCCTCTCTGTCTTTCGCTCTCGCCCCTCTTGCTCTCTCTTTTTTCGTATGAGGGATTTTTTTTGTTATACCAGTGTTTTTGGTGTTGAATTGTTAACTTTATCTTTGTGTCATTTTTGTATTTGATTCATTTTGTGTCAGTGTGATGGCATTACGTAATGTTGTCTTTAAATGTGTCTGAATAGTCCCATAAGGGATGGGTCATTTTAGGCCAGACACGAAAATACAAAATGTATTCATTCAGTCCTTCATTCAATCATTCCTCACATGACTACTTAAGGTGTGTGTCTTACACGGATGCCTGAAGTTGACAAACATACTGTAGACCCATGCTGACCAAAAACAATGCTGTACAAAGTAATTTAACAGTTCAGTATTTTAAGTTACCCATTTCAAAAATATTAAATCAAAAACTCTTTGCACATGTTAATACCTTTTTCATTTTCATATTTGCTCATTTTTATCTTTTTATGAATCATTTAGTCATTCCTGATTCACATCTAACCATGAATTAAATATAGATTTTTACATATAGACACAAATCTATTTCCCCACACCACAGTGAAAGATTTAAAAAAAAGTATGAAATATATTTTATATTATTAAATTTTGTCTAGACAGCTTATTACAAAATGAAATCAGAACGGTCAATTAAAATCTGCAAACCTGAGTGCATGCTTGATAAACAAGCAATTTGTATACAAAGGAGGCTTAACGTCAGCAGCTTTTACAGAGCTGATGTAGCTTTGATCCCCGGTGTATTAATGCAAGATGCTTTCAGACGCAGTACAAAAGTGTAGGTCAGAGATATGTTTGGAGTGCTGGTCCCGCAACACAGTCACAGCAGGTTGAGGCAGCATGAAGGAGCTGTTAGCACATTTAAAAAGAGCCATTACACAGCCAGTTTAGACAACTGGATGAAAGTAAAAGTGTTTATCTCTCAATCAGTGTATAATCTGTTTGATACGTAGTCGTACAGACAAGCATTACTGAAAACATGTATTTCTTTTTTGTAAATCAGATGTGCGTGTTGGAGAAAGTAGCTGGGCTGCAGGCGACTGTGTTGACTAAGCAGTCAAACTGTGGAGACGCATCACAAATAACCATCAGTGTTTCACTCGGAAAAGGAGTGCCTGTGACGCTCCTCTTCTGCCTGACTGGAGACAGCAGCTCATTCTCTGACACCAGAGAAATGCATAAAACGAAAGACACTTTTCATATTGAGAACCCCCTTAAAGGTATGAAAGACATGTTGTAAAATGGGGACTGTTTATGAGGTCAAAAACAACTGTAGTCAAGAATGATTTTTGAAACTCATAGAGAAGAAAACCAGACCAATACAACAGTTTGTATATGCACCTCTAATTCATCTCCATCAATTATTTGGGTGGCAGTAGCTCAGTCTGTAGGGACTTGTGTTGGGAACCAGAGGGTTGTCGGTTCAAGTCCCTGTGCAGACCATGTTTTGGAAGTTAGTCTGTTGCTGGAGAGGTGCCAGGCCACTTTCCGAGTACTGCCGATGTGCCATTGAGCAAGGCACCGCACCCCCAACCGCTCTGGCGTGCTCCCTGTGTAGCAGCCCCACTCTGACATCCCTCCATTAGTTCATGTCTACAGGTCCTGTGTGTGCATCTGTGTATTTCGGGCCTATGTGTATGAGCAGCATGTTTCTCAATGACAGAGCGTAAACCAGAACTTCCCTCAGGGATTAATTAAGTATCTACAATAAAATATATATATACGTATAATATATTCTATGACTGTATGTTTCACAACAGGATCTGTGCAGGTCAAACTCAGAGCCTGGAATGTCTTCTCCTCTTTGGAAGTGGATGTGGATATGTTCACTCCCTGTGGAAATAGACTAAATGAAGATTTGTTTAGATTTGACAAGGTACTGGTAACCCATTATCTGTTTACATGTAACAGTAATGATAACTATAATTCACTTTTCTAGCTGTCTTACTTTTGCTTATAGTTATGAATGGTCTGGCTAATTCTTCTCATTTTACATTGTCTGTCCACTGCGTCATTGTAAATCCTGTTCTTCATTTTCAGAGAAAGAAACACATTCGAGTTGTCAGACGTGCAAAAAAACTCCTTGCAACAACAACAGGATCCATGCCTAACGTAGATCTAAAGATCATACTCACAGTAGAAAGCGGCTTCAATCTTAACGCAGCAAAGAGGCGTTACGAGTGGACATGCAGTGAGTATTGGGTTTTCTTACTCTTTTTTTCAAATGTTATCTTTTTTATAAAACATTTGTTCACTATATGTTTCATCAAGTTAGCAATTATGAGACCCTTTTTTGGATTGTCTGAGCTAAAGGTGGGACTAGAGGAAGCAAAGGGGTTCACCAAACCCCACCATACACATACACAGCTTTCAGGTCTCACAAAACATAAAGGTGAAAATCTGATTTAATGTATTTTTAATTGGCTTTGATTTCAGACCAAGGTAAACAAAACATCACTTCATTTCGAGACATTTTGCCAGTTGAGAAGACATCTAGCAGATTGATCAGCTGTAGCTAACTAGTAGAATAAGCTCATGTTTCTGTAAAGCTGACTGATTAAAGGACCAGTATGTAACTCTGACACCTAGCGTTTGAAATGGGTACTGCAGTTCAACTACATTACTATCAGGATTAATCTTTAATGTTTTGTGTCTGTTTATTCACAGCAAATCCTTGTAAATGTCAAGGGAGTCACAATGGAGTAGAGCGCATCGTTCAAGGAAATTGCGTACCAGATCCATTTTACTTTAATAAGTATCACTTTAATGTGATCGACGACAAAAATAATGTGAAGGAAACTGACTCCATATGCATCACCTTTACCCCTCAGAAAGAAGCTCCAAGTTGGTTAAGGTACTTCATATTTCTTAATACCATAAGCTCAGATCACTAAGACAACTAAACCTGACACTGTCATCTGTGTCCTCCACACTTGACCCGACTGGCTAACTTATCTGTAGCTGACATTTTCTTACAATACAAAATTTACCAACCTGAGGTAAACTTGAATGAACATTACATTGTCATTGATTTAAGAAAACCATTGAAACAAATCAAATGAGGACTGATTTTTGTTTTTGTAGCTAAAAAAACTGATGAACAGTTGTTGTCGTTGTAATGCTGACAGTGAAAGACATATCCAGATCAAGCAGATAAATCAAATTCAATGGTTGATCTGTCTTGGGATACACTTTATCCTGATAACATTGTCTTATATTAAACCGCTATATTAGTAGGGGTTGCATGACTAACACATTTTTTTTAAGTTGACAGTTTTGATAAAAGTCGAGATGATATCTGATGACGTTGTGAATGAAATGACAGAAGAAGGAAATGCTTTGCAATAAGTATCCATAACGATTTGCATAATGCTTAAACTGAAAGCGGACAGCTTACACATATTATTTAGAAGAAAGTAGAAACAACAAAAGGTGGCAACTCAGCTGAAATAATGTATTTGCAACAACATTGCATGTGCTACAAAATAGGAAAAAATATTGACACTTGAGGAAGAAAAAAAGGCAAAATATAGCTTGTTGGCCTACTCACTATCACAGTCCTGCTCACTCACAGTTTGAGATTTTAAATCCAGGATTGCATATAACAAATGGGCATCAATGTGAGCTGGATGAAAGCTCAGCTGCCATTGAGGTATTCCCAGTTGGAGAAAGAAAATCTCCCACTTGCGTTGCTGGTTGCAGGGATAGCCATGTTAGCTTTGCATAACTTGACTAAACAGGGAAATATGTCCTAGTTACGGGTCACCACTGAACCAGGTTCTTCATGGTGGAAATATGAGGTGTTAGCAATAGTCATAGATTTCTTGAGCTGCAGCGATTTACTGCCCCATTTATATCCAGCTTTGCAAGTGTTTCTGTTTGCAAATTGTTCCTTAAACCTTAATATTCCGATGTTTGGCTTACCTTAATTATCAGCCATGTGGTGGACAAAAGGATCATTGAAAACGATTGAGCTGGCTGTAAACACTTTGAAATGTAAATGTCAGTGTTCGGTAGACAAATCTAGAAAGTGATTGCCATGAACAAACAAATGTAAGAATAACTTATTAGTCAGTTAAAGGTTAAGTTGATGTAAATTATGATTAATGTATGTCTTCATAGCAATAATGTTCCTTGTTTTTTTCCATGTAATGCTGACATTGACATTTTACAGTGTAGTCAGCCAGCTTAATCATTTTAAAGGATCTTTTATTGCATTATGAAGCAGCTAGTCAGGGTCAAACATAAAGCTTCATCTCACTGCAGTAAAATGACTAGTCGACTAATCTCTTCAACCCCTACTTAATAGTAGTAATATACAGCTTTTCAAAATGAGCATGCTGCAGTAATGTGTTAACAAATTTCTTTTTTTTCGGACCATAGTCTCACTTGCCCAATAGGCTGTAGCCCCATAGAGGAGAACAAAAATGCAAAAATTGAAATGGCTTGTGAAGGAAGACCACAGTGTCCACAAGTTGTGTGGCACATTGAGGACCAAGCTAAAGACAAGGACTGGACAGTAAGTCTGCATACTGTTTTATATTTTGAAACTACTGTATATATTAACCATTGACCGAATTAACTTGCATGAGAATATACATAATTTACAGGAAGAGACCAAGAGCTGTTACAAAGATGCAAAACAAAGGCCACTCACGAGGAGACAAGATGGTGGGACTCAATATGATGTGAGTTATGCCAAACTTGAACAGGCAAAGAAGAACGGTGTCTCAGTGGTGATAACATATAATGGTGCGTTTAACTTTTCTTTTTTTTTATATAGTCAGAGCTCTGTGGATTTATCTTGCTGGAGTCCTTAAATCAGTTATTGCTTCCAGTTCAGTTAATAATTAATTTTGAAAAAACACAAAGGCTAGATGCTCTTTTGTCATGTGCACCTCATTCACTGAAGGATAAAGTTTTAATCATGTCAATTTTGCAACATGTTTACACATAAATAACACACATTTCTTTATTGTGCCTTTCTTTTCATACCAAAGAGGTTGGAGAATATTTTTACAAAAAGTACTTCATAGGGACACCATCGTCAAAGGAGAGTTCATCTTCTTCATCTGATACGACAGATCAAAATGAAGGCGGTGATGACCAAACAACTAACGCTCCTGATCCTGACACTGAATCACCTGGTGATACTATTGCCACTGCTACGACAACAATTTCCATACCAGCAAAAACTTCTATAACACCTTACACTGCTACTACAACGATAGCAACCAACAGCGGGAACTCAGAAAACACTGTTCCCCCTGCCGGAGCAGCTGCTACCACAACAATAGCAACCAACAGCGGGAACTCAGAAAACACTGTTCCCCCTGCTGGAGCAGCTGCTACCACAACGTTAGCAACCAACAGCGGGAACTCAGGAAACACTGTTCCCCCTGCTGGAGCAGCTGCTACCACAACGATAGCAACCAACAGCGGGAACTCAGAAAACACTGTTCCCCCTGCTGGAACAGCTGCTACCACAACGTTAGCAACCAACAGCGGGAACTCAGGAAACACTGTTCCCCCTGCTGGAGCAGCTGCTACCACAAAGATAGCAACCAACAGCAGGAACTCAGAAAACACTGTTCCCCCTGCTGGAGCAGATGCTACCACAACGATAGCAACCAACAGCGGGAACTCAGAAAACACTGTTCCCCCTGCTGGAGCAGATGCTACCACAACGATAGCAACCAACAGCGGGAACTCAAAAAACACTGTTCCCCCTGCTGGAGCAGATGCTACCACAACGATAGCAACCAACAGCGGGAACTCAGAAAACACTGTTCCCCCTGCTGGAGCAGATGCTACCACAACGATAGCAACCAACAGCGGGAACTCAGAAAACACTGTTCCCCCTGCTGGAGCAGCTGCTACCACAACGATAGCAACCAACAGCGGGAACTCAGAAAACACTGTTCCCCCTGCTGGAGCAGCTGCTACCACAACGATAGCAACCAACAGCGGGAACTCAGGAAACACTGTTCCCCCTGCTGGAGCAGCTGCTACCACAACGATAGCAACCAACAGCGGGAACTCAGAAAACACTGTTCCCCCTGCTGGAGCAGATGCTACCACAACGTTAGCAACCAACAGCGGGAACTCAGAAAACACTGTTCCCCCTGCTGGAGCAGATGCTACCACAACGATAGCAACCAACAGCGGGAACTCAGAAAACACTGTTCCCCCTGCTGGAGCAGATGCTACCACAACGATAGCAACCAACAGCGGGAACTCAGAAAACACTGTTCCCCCTGCTGGAGCAGATGCTACCACAACGATAGCAACCAACAGCGGGAACTCAGAAAACACTGCTAACACTGCTATCACAAGAAACATTGCCACCACCGCTTTTCCCTCGGCAACCTCTAACACAGCTTCTAATACTATCAACACGATGACCAGTAACACTGCTACTACTGATTATTCATCATCTCCAGCGACCAGCAGTTACAATGGCCTTAATTGTAGCATCTCACCAGATAGTGGAACGACCCTTGATGCATTCACGATAAATTGCAGTACTGAAACGCCTTGCCCTAACTGTCAATATTGTTTTAAGACCCAAGATGGTAAGTAATCCTGTTGGGGAAATGTGATTTATTCACATAGAACATTTTCCAATATAATTATCAAATTAGTTATTTGACGGTTTGAATTTTGTCAGGGAAGCATCTGCGTTGCACAAAGAACAATGAGGTGAAGTCTGTCTTTCTTCCTCCTGGAGACAGAAAATCCAACTACACCCTTATCATCAAAGCTACTGCAAAAAAAAGCAGCTTTGTTGCCAGTACCGCCATAACTACAAAGGTAAGTACTCTGTGAAAACATGATGAGTAATGCTGCTGGATTCAGGCAGGCATAAGAAGGCATCTTCTGAACGGCATGAAGAAAAACACAAGGAATCAGTCACCTTTGTGATGCATTGTTAAATAATCACAGCTTTAAGTTGTTTTTGGGCTTTTTATGCCTTTATTTAGAGATAGGACAGTAGATAGAGTAGGAAATTAGGAGAGAGAGGGTGAGGAATGACATGTGGAAAAGGAGAACCCGGGTTGCCTGCTTAGAGGACTATAGCCTCTGAAAATAGGGTGTGCGCACTAACCACTAGGCTACCTGCATCCCTTGCTCTTTCTTTTAGGAATTTCCTAATGGTTTATTCTTATATTATAGAAAAAGAGAGTGGAGCCAAACTCCCTCTGGATTTGTTGTTCTTAGCTCTGTGTTCACATGGATGGGACAGCGCTTTCTTCAGCTTTTTCATGTTTCGCTCAGAGGCTCAGAGTTGTTTCATACATGTTTTTTCGACTAAACTCCTCCCTCTCCAACCATTAGCCCTGGTGCCTCATTGGGGAACAGAGAAGGTCCCAACCACTGTGTCACCAAACTGTGTCTAAGGTCATGATAACACAGAGTCATCGCAAAATACAACTGAAGTAGAAAGAACAGATTTGATTGAATATAATTACTATGGCCTAAATAGAAAAAACATATAATAACCAAATCAAGTTTGAGATGCATATCATTACTTAAAATTGATCGTAGAAACTTGTTTTAGATTCTTTTTTGTTCGCATCTGCTGCCGGCTCTGCCTTACAGAACCCTGCTAGTGAAACAGGAAATGAAGGGCTGGGGAAGTGTGGGGACAGGAGGGGAGAGGGGAGCTGAGGGATTAAGGAGGTGCGTCTGAAGGGAGCATTAGTTTGAGTCTGAAAATCTGTTCTCAAAGTTGCATAATTAGCCATTATTATCCAACTTTTAATTCAGCTGCAAAGGATAAAAAAACAAGGGTTTAAATATCATCACTGTGGAAGGCATTGCAGGCTGCCATACACAAAAGCGCTGTTCTCTGTCAGCATCAGCCGATTTTTCTGCTCCTGTCTAAGAAAATGATTTCCTCTTTGCCCTCGACGATCTTCCTGAATCCATGTGAAATGCAGCTTACAAAACGTGTCTTTGAAGGGATACAGTCCTATCTTTCTTTACACCACCATAAGTATATTTCTTCTTCTCCTCAGGTGCAGGATTACACACCGCCCTCTGGCTCTTCAGGAGGCGGTCTTTCAGCTACAGTGAAGAATGTTGTTGATCAGCTGAAGAAGAAAGGTCAACTAACTGGAGAGACTGTGGGACAGATCTTCAATTCTGTATCCAACCAACTGAACAGTCAATCTGATGAGTCAAACAAAGCTGAGAGGCAAAAGGTAAAAACAATCTATGACGATAAATGTGGATATGTATATGGCGATTATAAAAAAAAGTCTGTACATTGGTTTGGACTGATCAAAGACAATTAAAAAATGTACTAAAATTAGTAAAACACTGGAGTTGGTGATTTAAGGACTACAAATAGATGACAGATTAACGACTAACTGCAGCTAGATGCGATCCTGGGTTTAATTAGAGCTTTCAACACTTACACCTTCAAACACAGAGAGAGAACTGAAATACTTCTTTTGTATAGATTGTACTGCTATTACTCCTTTAAGCCGTAACACCTCATATGCACAACGGGGTAGTGCAGTGGAAGTGTTAGAGGATAAACATGTACAACTTTGGATTATTCTGTCAGTAATATCCTTTGCAAAAAGTGGAGTTGAAAGAGCCAATGATATGGGCGTTCTAAGACCAAAATAGGAGAAATATATAATAATAATAATAAAGTTTATTTATAAAGCACTTATCAAGACCAACGTCACAAAGTGCTTTACAGAGTTAAAAAGTCCCACAGTCAAATACACAACAATAAAATCCTATTAAAAGGCATACAAATAAAACAACAATGCATCAATCATCCAAGGAAAAACAAAACAAATAAAATTAAAACCGCAAGCGGTGATGAAGGGCCCGAAGCACTTCGTGCATGTCGGGGTGTGTTGCGACCGCGGGAGTGCAACTGCGAGACGTGACCAAGCAGCAGGCCTTACAGTTTGATTTGTGTAAAAGTGAAAGTTTGACAGTACACCGAGGCCACGCCCTTTTATGTAAAATCATGCGGAGTACAACGAAAGATCTTAAACATGTCTAGAACACACTGACACTGAGTTGGCAATGATTGCATGAACAGGGTCTCAGGGAAGTATGTTAAAATAGGAAGACTGAAAATGCAAAATTTGGTCATTATTTATACATTCAAAAAATGGGCGTGGACATCCTTTTGGGTTTTGACAATGGGCACTGCGGCATTTTTTGTAAGTCCTGACGTGGTTAATATGCAGAAAAAATGTCATGCATGTCGGGGAAAAAACCTCTGGGGGGGGCCTTTTGAAAGAATTTCATGGGAGTGCACAACACATCAAAGTTTGACAGTACACCTTGGCCACGCCCTTTTATGTAGAATCTTGGTTTCACATAACTTTGGATCTTTAACATGTCTAGAACACACTGACACTAATTTCGTAATGATCGGATAAATGGTGGCTCGGGGAAATGCGTTCAAATAGGTAGCCTGTGAAATGCAAAATTAAGGCATTTTTTTACACACAAAAAAAATTATGGCAAACTTCCTGTAATGTTTTGACTATGGGTGTAAGAGGATTTTATGTAGGTCCTGACATGGTTAATGTGCATTAAAATTGTTACGCATGTAGGAGAAAAAAATGTCTATGGGGGGGCCTTTTGGAAAGGTTAAAAGTGGCGTGACGAGACATCAAAGTTTGACTGCACGCCACGGCCACGCCCTTTGACGAAATAACGAACAGAGCACAACGGGAGATCTTCAACATGTGTAGAACACAGTGACACTGAGTTTGCATCAATGGGATGAAGGCTTTCGAAGGAGTTCGTTGAAATAGTTAACCTGTGAAATGCGAATTTCAGCCATTTTTGTTGCATTCAAAAAAATATGGCGGACTTCCTGTAATGTTTTGACTATGGGTGTAACAGGATTTTATGTAGGTCCTGAAATGGTTAATGTGCATAAAAATTGTTACGCATGTAGGAGAAAAAAATGTCTATGGGGAGGCCTTTTGGAAAGGTTAAAAGTGGCGTGACGAGACATCAAAGTTTGACCGCACGCCACGGCCACGCCCTTTGATGAAATAACGTGCAGAGCACAACGGGACATCTTCAACATGTGTAGAATACAGTGACACTGAGTTTGCATCAATGGGATGTGCGCTTTCGAAGGAGTTCGTTCAAATAGGTAACCTGTGAAATGCGAATTTCAGCCATTTTTATTGCATTCAAAAAAATATGGCGGACTTCCTGTAATGTTTTGACTATGGGTGTAAGAGGATTTTATGTAGGTCCTGACATGGTTAAAGTGCATACAAATTTTCATGCATGTACGACAAAAAAACATCTATGGGGAGGCCTTTTTGAAAATTTTAAGGGGGCGCCACTGAGCCATTTCGCGAACTTATTTTACGAAAATGCGAAAATATCAAATTTTTCGCCAGACCTGATGACCTTGCACATTTTGGTGAGTTTTCATTCACGTTCAGGCCCTCAGAAATGGCTTCGAAGTGGCGGAAGAAAAATAAAAATAAAAAAAAAAATAATCGCAAGGGTTCCAAGAGGGTCCTACGCACTTGTCACAAGTGCTTCGGGCCCTAACAAGTAAGACATCATAGATAAAACAAGGATTATGCCTTGAATGAACTCAAAAGTTGTCTTTAGACAAACTGTGTGTTGTTAAAGATGAACTAATGTTAGCCATGGAAGATAAACGTTGGCAGAGAAAAGATGATATGACTTCTAGATACCAAAGATTAAACTGAGTTGAGTTGTTTTGGCTTCAGAAAAAACTTCCTGGTAAGCCACTGCGGAGCGGGTTTAACACAGGCTATCAAAAAAACAAAAAGCAGCCGCAGATCCAAAGTCAATTTATGAATTTATTTAAACTTTCAGCAAAAATGAAACTCGACAAAAATAAAATAAACAAATCAGGACGCTATCATATTTATCTTTAGCTGCCGTTTGCGGTCGAAAAAACTGTTCTGCTTCACGCTCGCACCGGTCTCCACCCGGTGTCATTAATCACCTTAAAATACCTAGCTGATACGAAGCGGCTCTGCTCCAAAGAGGGGGGAATAAGGCACAAACACCCCAAATCAATTCACAAAAGCTAAAACCAAAATTAGCCCAAATAGATAATAATATAAACAAATAATTCTGATTCATTAATGTTTGGCTCTTTTGTATTTCTTAACCATAAATAATTCCCAACTGGCACCAACATAAGTAGAGGGCCTAAACAACAGTCATCAGTGTGAACTTGACATTTTCTTCATCAAGTTGAGAAACGGTGCACTACTATACTTAAGTAAATATTGTAAAATTATGTCATTATGAATAACACATGCGTGAATGCGTTTGTCTCCGTAAGCTCCGTGAACAGATGCTGGCCATAATGACTGACACAGTAAAAGAAGCTCCATCCAAACATCCAGAGGAGGTTCAGGTGCTGGCCAGAGGACTTACTGCTGTCAGCCAGAAAGGCTCTGAACTCAGCTCCTCTGCTAAGGTATTACACAGTGAGAGCCTCACACACATTATAGAAAGAAGGGGTCAATGATTCATAGTTGTAGTAAACTGGTGAGAGCTTTCACTAAGTTTTGAAGGACAAAAAGCACCTTGGCTGAGACTTGAAATTTTGTGTGTGATAAGTCCTTGATAACAAAAGTTGCTAACTGCTGGTATAGCTTTTATCATGACCTCACACACTTGTGGAAACGCCCACCCGGCAGGCACGAAAGGCTTTTTACTGCTGCATGCTGCAGGGAAGTTTTCAGTCACGCAAAAAAACCTGAGAGGAGGACATTGTGGACTAATGCTGATAGATGCTCTGTTGTCCCTTTAGGATACAAAAGAACTTTGTATGTGAGGTTCTTTAGTTTTTGATTTTGTGTCTAGCTGTATACACACTGATGCTCTTTTACACGATTGAAGTTCCAAACGGATAAATAAAGTTATTTGAATTGAATTGAACGGACTTCTCCTAATCCTGCCAAAAAAAATGGAGCAAACGTTAACTAGCAAGTGTCAGCATTATTCCCTGAGACACATCAACATTTTGTAGACTTTGATCTTACAGCGGTGTAAGGATTCTCCTCTTAGTATAAGCAAACATTACTGAAGTGAAGATCTGATGTTACGATTTAAACAGTGACCATGTTAACTAGCAACTTTCAGACAAATAGGAATGCCTCTTTGTTCAGTTTAAGACATGTTTTTAAAGAGGACATATTTTCCCCCTTTTCCACCTTTTCAAATAGTCCCCTGTGGTCTAAATGAAACATCTGTGCTGTGCTTTGGTCAAAATATAACATGAATCAAGCACCAGAGGAGGTTTGTGACCCTGTATGAACCAGCTCTCTCAGAACGCTCCGTGTCGGTGTGTGTGTCTCTTTAAATGCAATGAGCCCTCCGAGTTTTCCTGGTAGACATCACTCCTCTGTAGCAGAAAATTAAAATGGCAGACCTGCGCAAAAGTTTAGCTCTAGGCTGGGGGTGGAGTCCATGGGTGGAGAAAACAGGGGAGGGGAGGGTATTTTTTACCACAATCCAACTTGTGATGTCACAAGTTGAGAACATTTGAAACGGAGCAATTTTCTCTGTGTTGTGAGACTTATACAGACCACAAACAAAGGACTGGATGGATTTATTTCACATTTTGTGGGTCCATAGACACTCAGGTTACCCAAATATATGTTCAATGTGTTCATATATGACACATTTGGTTGAAAGCATAGACTGTATACAGTTAACATGGTAACTCTTTAAGGGCAAGGACTTTTGAAATAGTGTCCCTTGTGCTATATAAGGGTTCCAAGTGCCTAGAGCTTGCCATTTATCTTAATGTCTCTGCTTTTCTGTGGTTGTCAGGTCATGTAAATGTGTGATTTTGAAGAGAACACAAAACTAAAAAGCCTGTGCGTCAGTTCAACAGTGTTTTGAAAGGTGGCTGCTACTTTAAAGTGTGAATGAATAACACATATAGTATGTGTATATGTATATATATGATATATATGATTGTGAAACTTAATTTACTCCTCCAGGTAAAGGCTTCGTTACTGTTTGCTGAGCTCAGCTCATCTCTTCTCCACATGGACTTGAACAAAACTGAAGAAAACAAAAAGGAAATGCACGATGCAGCAAGCACCATTGTGGAAGGTGCTGGAAATATCCTGCACTTTTCTTCCAATGTGAGTATTTCACCTCAAAGTCCATGCTGATGGGATTAACTTCTATGAAGAAGCATTGGCAAATGGTAAATTGATTTGGACTTGTATAGCACTTTTCTTATCTACACTTCCCATTCAATCATTCAATTACATTCACATACTGATGGCAGCGGCTGCAATAAGGGCATTTCCGCTTGTTGTCTGAAACGCTGATGAAGGCCTAGTGCTGAAACGCGTCCGTTGTTGTTTTGTACGCTGCTCTTACCCAGATAAAGGAAACTTGAAGGACAATTAATGTGCTGACTTTTCTGTCTTTTTTTGCTGTACAAAGTGCCCAACAGTATTAACATATCCCATTCATTCGCATTCACACAACGCTGACTTGAGCAATTCAGGGTGCAGTGTCTGGCCCATGCAGGGTTACGTGGGTGTAGGAGCTGGGGATCGAAACTCCATTGAGCCACAGCCACCACAATCACCCATAGGGGATTAAATATTTCACTTGCTGAGATCAGTGACTGTAAGCTGCAATTTCGCCCAGGATTACAGTATTAACAGTCCTCAAACTCAGTGTTTCAAAATACGTAATTGGCCCTTGTATTTGGTCACATTAGGACAGGCACTTTATAGTTTACACCAGGGGTCTCCAACAGGTAGCTCAGGAGCTACCGGTAGCTCGCGGGCAGGTTTTCAGTAGCTTGCCTATAGGTTGACCAACTGTGTTATAAAAAATGTAAACAAATCTGACCACAGTAAATGCACCTCTTCCCACTATTCATAAATTTGACCCATAAAGACAAATGTAAAGTAGTCATGTTTTCTTGGACATTAATGTGAATTTTCAGTAACATAGCTTACTATGTGGCACAATAAGAAGTGTAAAATATTCATGTTTTTTTCTTGGACCTTGATGTGAATTTAAGATTATTGATAAACTTTGGCTTATTGCAATTTCACACGTGTACAAACAGTAGCTTAATTTAGCTGATGTGTGCTATGTAAATAAATGCAAGCGATGTGATGCAAGTAGCTCTTGGCCACTTTCATTTTTTTTAAAGTAGCTCTCAGATGAAGAAAGGTTGGAGACCCCTGGTTTACACTGTCTCATTTTTTTCCCTTTAAATATGTTTCTTCATTTGAAAATGAACAGAAAAAGACTCTACCACTAAGCCTCAAGTGGCTCAAACAGAAGGTAGGGGGTTAGATACTGAGATAGTTTCGCAGATGTTGAAGTGCTACTTTGGCCAGATGTGGATGGGATAAGTTAATACTGATGGAAACTTTACATAGCAGCCTCTGCCAGTATGTGAATGGGTAGGTGTGGCCTTTGGTGTATAAAGCACTTTGAGTTATCAGGAGACTACAAAAGCTCTATACAAGCTCAAGTCCATTTACTATTACAATGGTTATGACTGAGTTGCGTTAATGAGTTTAGTGAGCAGAAACATTGTCGGTGATACACTTGTCTTCCCTGTAATATCCATCTTGTTTTAATGGCAATGACATTCTTAAAAAGAAGAAGAAGAAAAAGAAGAAAGTAAAGAATCTCTCTTATCACACACTAAATGACTTGTGTTATCATTTGCAGAAAAACACATCGGATGCCCTTGTACTTGCTTTGGACAATACACAGAGTGCACTGTTAGCATTGAAAGATCCGAATGAAGGGCCAACCATTATCCAAGATGATCATATTAGTGTGTTTGTTAACAGGTAAGTCTCAGCCATCAGCTTTGACAAATGTAGACTGAAAGCTTCATTTCATAATTTGGCTAAGAGTTGGATGAGATGCTTGAGGTCATTGTTGTGTTTGGAAAATCTAAGGCAACAACCAGTTGCTGGTTAGCCTCAGCTTAAAGAAATAAAACCAAGAAACAATAATGTCGGGATACAAAATAAAACTCTTAAACATGGGGTTTCAGTTACATCCTGAAGTCTGTGGGTGAAATCAGGGTTACTCCGCCTCATGATGAATAAGTCTGACAAACAGCAATGTTTGTAAAAAATGATTCTGTTAGTTGGTGAGCTTCAGCAGTACTGAAAGGCAGATTTTGCTACACTTTGGCAAACCCAGGCTTGCTTTTTTCTGCCTTTTTAGAGTCTTCAGGCTAGCTATGCTAATCTATAGGCTACATTTTACAGTAACGGGACAGATATTACCGTAGTATTGAGATTCTCGTGGGACTCTTTGCAAAAACATGAAAGCTGAGGCTATACTGGGATAAGAGGTTATGTGAAATGTAACTGTTTTGACAAAAACGTGCCTATTTTATTTACAGCCATTTAGCATTTTAGTTTGTTTGTATGTTTAGCCATTTTTAATATTCTAGTACAAAACCGTCTAACTCATAAGAATCCCTTCATATCTTTTTCCTCAGAGTGACCCCAGGAAGTTTGCACAGAGGGCTCATAAATATTCCCAACTGTTCTTGCAGCTCGTTTTATCTCCCATCTCTCCCCTCCGATATGTTACCCTCAGATGAACCAGTGGATGTTCGAGTAAGTCAGTGGGAGAGCTGGTGTGTATTTCTGTGCTATATAGCTTATCCTACATGCTGGCATAATCAAATCAGAGTCAGCACCTCAGAGATGATGCATGACTTGGAGTTAATTCTTTTGACATTTAATTGTAGTTTATTGGTTTATATAGTTTCCTATCTATATTTTTTTAGCATTTTCATAAACACCAAATCGTTCTGATGGCTTTTCTTACCCATAAATATGAGTAGTCTAGTTTTCACTTAGCGTCCTTGGGTTTCGTGAAAGGCGCTATATAAATCTAAGTTATTATTATTATTATTATTATTAGCTGCAGAGTGAATGTCACAATACCACACTGTCACTGTGGCAGTTATTTGTGTTCACTGCCACAGCCAAAAACAACATGCATTAATTCAAGTCACAAAACCGAAATTAACTCTCAATCTGTGAAACAAATCAGCCGCTTGAAAGTAACTGCTGTGTGCATGCCTTTTTCCTAATATGTTTTCTTTAATTTTGCAAGGTGTCAGATTTGCTAATAAGGTTAAACTCCCTTCATGCTCCTGAACTTTATTTACAGATGCTGAGTTTAGATAAAAACCCGTTTTCTTGGAATGAGAGGGGGAACATTAGTGGCTTAATAGGCACTTTATCCCTCACAACAACAGATGGATCCAGAATCCCCGTGGAGAACCTGAGTAATGACATTGAGGTCAGTGCACCTTCTGAGAAATGTTCTATACTGTGCTCTCCTGTAGAGAGAGCATGCTCTCTTCAGGGATAATCTATATCTTTTTTTTTTAAAGAAAAACAGACTACAGGCTTACAAGACATTGAGGGAGCTCGAAGGAACATTCTGTCAAATAGAATATGGCACATATCCAATGCGAACACTTAATTTCTTGAATTAAGCACTTAAGTGTTTTTTCATGTGAAACATGAATGCTACATGCAGTGGGTTTTGTGCATGTGCCCAACCTGCTGTCTCTACCTGAAGTGGAGTTGTCACGTTGTCAAGTATTAAACATGAGCGTTTCTCACAAAGGCCTGCTCATGCACATGTCAAAGAGATTATAATGAGAAGGTTAGTTCAGAAAGATCCATGAGTAATTGCAGGATATTGTATTATCACTACCTAATTAGGGCACAAGCACTGAGGACCCCATTTTAATCCGAAGGGTTAATCTGATCCAACAGTTGTACAGTTAAGAAAGATCATAATAAGAAAACGTACTTTTCTTCAGTCCTTCTTCCTTGTTTTAAATGTTAAAAAGACTGAGGATAGAGTGTTTGATCCCAGGCGACTTGATGAACATCAGCTTGTGTTCATTTACAATGAGACAATCACACAGGTCTGCTTGTACAAGTACCTCAAAGTTCATATTGACGACACACTCAGCTGGAGGACCAATGTTGAGAATCTCTGCTCTAGACTGCAACAGCGTGTGTACTTCTTACGCAGACTAAGAGTCTATGGAGTTCAGCAGAAATTCATGTTTCTGTTTACACTGCTGTTTTTGAAAGCATTGTTTGATATGGAAAGCAGCCTGGTATGATAACTTGTCTGTCAGGCTGAAATCACAGATAATTTGTCTTGCGCAGGCTGCTTTGAAAACCAAGAGTGTTATTAAAAACACCCATCTCTCCAAACACTATGAGCAGTCTGTTGTTAGAAAGCCACAGTGTACAATAGTGTCTAATAGACCCACTTTTTCACATATTCACCCTCTGGGAAAAGATTCAGTGTCCCTCAGACCAGGCTGAACCACTATAAACATTTATTTGTGCCGATGTCCAACAGGTAATGTAGGATGTGCCAATGGCTCTTGCAATATGTCACTGCTGCAAGAAGTTGTGTTATTATCATTCTGGTGCTGAAAAATGAAGCAAATACCGGAGTTCAAAATCCTGCAGTTTGTCATGTGTCCACTTGAGCTGGCATATAAGCAACGATTGTCACATAAACACCCCATTCAAAAAAGGAGAAATAAACATGTTTAAAGCCTGGTTAAAAAAAACTAAATTGGTCTAATTAGCTCATGTCTCTATTGGCACACACTGTAAGGGGGATGAATTGTTGGATAACTCATCCGTTCTGATTTTATGAAGGATAAGCGTTATTCGCAATGAGGCGCGTAGCTGACCTGATTGACTGGCGAGCACGATGCAGTTGCCTCAGCTCCAGCTCTTAGCCTGTCGTTAGGTTGACTGAAAGTTAGGCTGAGACAGCATTTCCAGCATGGCGACTGCCATCGACGGGCTTTCAAAGATGGGTGACGTCACTCAGGCTTCATCCATTAATATTTACAGTCTATGTTTTTATGTATATGTGGAATTGTTGCATTAAATGCTATATGTTTTGTAGAAATGTTTTATTAATTTGCATTGAATAAGAACATTATATATTGATTCGAAGCTTGATCCAAAGGCAACCCATACTGGTTGAAAATCAATAAGACGTTTCACCTCTCCTCTTCAACCAGTCCAGTTGCCTTTGGATCAAGCTTGGAATTTACCATGACCTGGATGACTGACGACCTACACAGACATTATAGTATATTGATATTTGTTTCATTTTTTCCCCCTTTGTCACAGATTTTTTTGCCAAGACCTGTTGGAGAGCAGGTGAACACGTCTGTTTTGGACCTTGGGAACTACAGCACAACGGTCATAAATGTTCCTTCAGCCAACAACACACTGGTGTTAAAGGTCCAGTGAGATGTTTTAATCAACAAGCACTACAAGGCCAAGTCCTGATCACTTACAAAACGTATTTCACATCAGCTGTAGTTTACTTTAACACTAAAGACAGTTACAAATTAAAAACACTGACAGTATCATGAAAAATGTCCAACTATTACCAATTATTTGTTTGCTAATTAAGTTGTTTGTCTTTCAGTCTTAGTATTTTTAAGCAGCTATATTTAGAAAGTATAGGGCCAAAACAAGTAGAATACAAACAGTACAGTGCTCTGTTTAAACCAGTGATTCCCAAAGGTGAGCGCGGGTCCTAGGGGGGACCTGGTAAGGCTTAATAAAAACAATAAATACCATTTTTCACTGTTAGCAAAGCATGACAAATGATGTGGGAGGACTTCCAGGCAAATGTAAGGATGAAAAAGAATCATAAACGAGCGTCACAACTTTGGAAGTGTCATGTTACAGTATCCCTTTTAACGGCTTCCTCTCTAAAAGTGGCATGTTTGTTTTATCAGTTTTGTTGCCACACACTTAAGTTGCTATTCTAGACTTTTGGCAGCCAATGTTTAAGGTAAAAGAATAGGAATATGTTTGCAAAGAGTGTGCCTGACAGTGTGTTAAAGATCCCATATTATGCCCTTTTTGGGTTTCATATATCTAATTTATGTGCCTACTAAAGTACGTTCACAATCGCTAATGTTCGAAAAAAGTGTCTGTTTTCATGTACTGCCGATCGATGCAGCCCGTCTCATCTGCCTGTGTTTGCAACGCTCTGAATCCCCCCCCCAGAGCAGGGTCCCCACATGTGCCAAGTCTGATCTAATTGGTTGGCTGATCTGCTCTGTTGTAATTGGTCAGTCGTTCGGACAATTCTCGGAAATGTTACGCCCCTTTTACAATATTTGGAATTCAGCTAATGTGCAGCATGAGCTTGTGCTTGCCACAACGAGCCAATGGCCTTGGATCAGTGACATCATCGCAGTGTGATATCATACTGCACTTTTCAACGAGGGGGGCTAGAACCGAGCGTTACATGCAGCTACTGCTACTGCTAACAGGAGGAGGTAGGAGAAGCCGCGTTTCCGCGGACTTTGAATTTTTGCACATATATGTGCCTAAACATGCGCAAGACACCTGGAGAACACACTAAAGAGCATATAAAACCACAAAAAGCATCTTTAAGTGTATGTTGATATAGGTTGATGTGATATGGTGAAGGATGGGGGGGCTTGAAAATATTTTCATCTGCCAAAGAGGGGCCCCCCCAAGAACAAAGTTTGGGAACCAATGGTTTAAATTATGATTGTTGTATTTTTTCTTTACTTGAAAAAAGAATTCTGCCCCAACTGCTTTATGTTGTTGTACTTTTTAAAGATGGTGCCTTCAGAAGATCCTTTACCCTTCAAAGTTCTCCTTGGTTATAAAGACTACCCCACTGAAACAAATCATGTCGCAATGACAGAGATGCCTCTACAGGGAACAACGCTAGGTAATAAATCTCATGGTGGTGAACTTGGTATGTTTTAACTCAATTTTTTTTTAAACATTTAAGAGTACTTTTGTGTGTGCTTTCTACAGAGGAGAAATACACTTGGCTTCTTGACCCATTGACTTTAAAAGGAAACACCGGAGAGCACTATCTTATTGTGAGGCCCATTGTAGGTCCAGGTATAAAATCCATCGATGCCAGTTTATCCATTACACCCATCACTAGCTCATGCAAATTTTGGGACGAGTCAACATTGGATTGGAGCAATTTTGGATGCAGGGTAAGTGCATCAATTAAATCAATTAGCCAGTCATATGTTGCCAGAGCTTTATCAACAGGTTTTGTTGTTGTCTTCAAAGGTAGGTGTTAATAGCACGCATTTAGTCACCCAGTGCCTCTGCAACCACCTCACCTTCTTCGGGAGCTCTTTTTTCGTCACACCGAACCTTGTGGACCCTTCACGCACTGCTGAGCTGTTTGCGACTTTTGCAGAGAATCCTGTGGTTGTCTGTTTCGTCGGGGCGCTCTTCGTGGCATATTTATTGGCTGTTGTATGGGCGCGACGAAAAGACGTTCAAGACACAGTGAAGGTATGGTTAATCTCTTACAATCAAGTTTATTCAGACATTAAGCAATTACTCTATATTGTTAAAGTGATTTATACTGTTTTATTTTTGGCAGGTTACTGTGACTGTCCTGGAGGACAATGATCCGATGGACGAGTACCGCTACCTGCTGAGTGTGAGCACTGGGCATCGCAGAGGAGCATCCACTTCCTCTCAGGTAAATGAATTTACATACACAAGCATGAAAAATTAGTCAACAGTGTTGGGGCGCTGGTCGCCTAGTTGTTAATGTGTGTTCAACCCATGTACAGAGTCATAGTCCTCCAAGCAGGCGGCCCAAGTCCAAATCCAGCCTGTGGCTCCTTTTCCGCATGTCATTCCCCTCTCTCTCTCTCTCTTGATTTCTGACTCTCTCCACTGTGCAATCTCTTAAACAAAAAAATCGTCAACAGTGTCACGGTGGTTGAGAGATCTGCAAGAATAACTCAAGTATGAATGAGCAAATCAGTTGAAGTGCAATGTCAAGTCTTCTTGGTTTGCCTTAAGATCCTGAAAATCTTTTGTTTTTTCTTGCCAAATGATATTCCAGGCCTACGTTGATAGTGTCTGTATTTTCCTAAGTGTCCATTGACTTGTCAGTCTGAGATAATATCACAAACGTTGTTGATTAGCTGTTTGGAAAAGGTTTATTATTATTTGCATTTTAAAAATTGCAGAGTAATAACTGACCCCCCTTTTAAGGACCATCACACAGAGTGTCTTTAATCAGGCAGATTACATTTCATGAATGAAATAGTAATTGTAATTCATCAATTCTGCCATTTCTGATTTAAATGTGGTGAATAGCCAAATGTGACCTTTACAACACTGATTTTCTATTTTTAGTTATAAGTCAAAATGTAAGTCTCTCTTTTTGTAGACAAAAACTATTCATTCCTTGCCCACACTCTAGGAGGGGTAGGGGCGGCTGTGGCTCAGTGGTAGAGTCGGTTGTCTCTCAACCAGAAGGTCGGGGGTTGAATCCCCAGCTACTGCAGCCACATGTCTGATGATCCCTGGGCTAGACACTTAACCTCAAGTTGCTCCTGCTGCTTGATCGCACTAATGTGCATGATTGATTGGGATTAGCTAATACTGATAGCCACTTTACACAGCAGCCTCTGCCATCAGTGTGTGAATATGTTGTGAATGGGTAGATGTGACCTGCGGTGCACAAAGCGCTATACAAGCTCAAGTCCATTCTTCCTATTTTAATGACAGACGTGTGAACTGTTCTAGGTGGCAATAACTCTTGTTGGTGTTGAGGGAATCAGTAAACCACATCACCTGACCGACCCAAAGAAATGTGTGTTTGAGAGGGGTGCAGTGGATATGTTTCTGCTCACTACTCCCTTTTCACTGGGAGACCTGCAAAGCATCAGACTGTGGCACAACAACTCGGGGAGTCACCCTGCTTGGTAGGTTAAAGCTCTTGTTAAGGTTGTTTTAAACTGGTAATGAAACAGAAAAAAAATAATACGGATGGTCTCTTTAAGACTTATATGAGCAAACAAGACCATCAGAGAAGAGAAGGATTCTTTTTATATTCCTGTCACTCTTACTCCAGGTCAGATGTCAGAAAAGATTATTTACACCATGCTGCCTCAACAGCCTTTTCTAATTGTGACCACGCAAACGATACAGTGACTTTCATGTTGACTTTTGAAGATAGAGCCAGTAACTTTTTCCTAATAAATAAAATATAGACTTATACAAAAGTAACAAGAATGTTGTGTTACCAAGCTACAACGAACAAAGATACTGACTACCTTTAACATAAAGAAGTTTACTTTTTTTTTTATATACAGCGAAAAAATCAGCAGAGATGCAAATTGTCCCACAGTGGTCGACAAAATCTCAACACCCAAAGGTTCCTCGTATGAGCTCAAAGGTTCCTAATATGAGCTTTAATAAAAAGTTTTTTCTACCTGATTTAAATCTGGTATAATTGGACCTAGAACACTATGAACATTGATTACAATGTGAGCACAGCATGTCTTCATTCATGATTAAAGTGACTTTACAGATAATAACTTGCTGTTCTTTTCAAAAGATATTGCAAAGGGACTCAGGTGTCGTTTTAGTGCATCTAAAGACTGAGAAGATATTTTTCTTTAATGAAAGCGAAAGTTAGATTAGTTACTTCCTCAAGGCCTGCCATCTTGTCATATGCTGATATAATGTAATGCATTTGTTTTGATCACTTTATAACTTTGTCTGTCAGGTATGTAGGTAATGTCATGTTACAGGATTTACAGACTGAGCAGAAGTGGCATTTTCTTTGCAACTCCTGGCTCGCCATCGACATGGGAGATTGTTTCCTGGATCAAGTTTTCCACGTTGCCTCCGAGATGGAACTGAAAAGGTTCAGGTAAGGTTATGATAAAGGTATATTGAGGCAACCTCGTAGCAAAATTATATACACAGAAACACTGCTTCTTTTCATCAGAATGTGCATGATAAAAGCACAGATTAAATGCAAATGAAATGAAATGCAATAGCTGGTTTGGATTTTACTTTAACTGCCTGCTCAATTTTTGAAACAAGAGATGCACCAAAAACTGGCAGGCAGGATGTGTATTCCAAATGAGCTTCCACTTTTATTCACGGGCGAGCATAGTTGAAAAAAATCAAGCCAACACATTCAAGTGTGCAGAGATGAGAATGAAACTTGGAAAAACAAAGGGGTTTTGAAGCAGGACAAACAACTCTTACCTAGGCTGCCTTAATATATTTCTATGTGTTTCAACTTCATTTTTAGAACTCATAACGGCTGATGACAAGAAAAACTGCAGTGGTGAAGTAACCTTTAAGGCAATTTTTGTTTCATCACCATGTGGTGACTGGCTGAGGAATCTTGCACTCAAGAATCAGCTTACGTTGAGGTTTAGCAGAAATAAAAATGACTGATAGAATTCAAACATTGGCATATTATTACAAAAGGTTGGTCCATGAGAGTTTGTTTTTTTTACAGTAATTTGTTCTTCATGAAGACAACAAAGGACTTCAGCGATGGACACCTCTGGTACTCTGTGATCAGTCGACCACCAAGCAGCACTTTCACTTGTGTTCAGAGAGTTTCCTGCTGTTTCTCCCTGCTGCTCTGTACCATGCTGACCAGCCTCATGTTTTATGGCGTCCCAACAGATCCCTCTGAGCAGACATTGGACCTGGGTAAAACACAGTACCATTAAGAATAAGTAAATTGATCTCAGTTCAGATGTAGGAACGCACCAGCTTTGCGCCTCACCACACCTCATTCTAGGACACCCCTGGGCCTTAACAAGAAGCACAAGTTCATTTGCTATTTAAATAAACGTGGGTGCTGGGCTTTAAAATGACAATTGTGTGAGGTACGATAGGATCCACTTTATTGCCCCCTTGGGGAAATTAGTCTTGGGCTCAAAGGGCTGCAGACATTTAGCTGCCTCCACAGTAGAATCAATAAATAAAAACAATAAAGACAAACACAATCTACTTGTAAACAGCAAAAAGAGCATAAACCAATGCAAAAAACACGTAAACATATATTGCACATTACCCATATTGCACAAGATCTGCATAAACATGGCCTAAGAGAAAAGATAAAAAAGGTAAGAACATGTAAAAACATAGGAACACTATGACACTATTGCACAACCTATACAGCCTTAAGAAACATTATTCCGAATTTGGATCGTCGTGGTTACAATGCTCAATTGTAATCGATGTATGCCCTCTGACTTTCACTCTCACTAACTCATATATGTTTTTTTCTTTGCTTTTTATCTGTGTGCATTCATGTGTAACAAAAACAAATTAGAAATCTTTCCTACTCCTATTCTCCAGTTGTGGGTTTCCCAGAGTTCAAGAAAAGACAAAGGGAAAAAGCTTTTCAATACACTGACCTTTCTTCCTGGAAATGCATTGTTAGACCTGAGAGCTTACTATCAAAGGAAAACATTTTCAGTCAGGACCACCTCGTCAAAATGGATACTTTGACGCAATTATTTATATTTGGCGGTTTGGCTCTGTGAGGGATCTTCCTGCCCTTCCACGTGCTTACGTGGAAAACATAGGCAGGAAAAGCACACATTCTTGCCCTTCCCGTGCATACAAGGAAAGCTATAAGGCAGGGAGATAACTAGCAAACCCCCCCAGAGCAAGCACAAATGACAAGCATGACATTGATTAAGTCAGAATAGCATAAATGGAGGAGCAGGGGAGGAGGAGGGATGCAAATGCGGCATGCAGAGGGAGCAGAGAAGCATAGGCAGGCTAGAGCAGTTAAAATAAGGCGGCATAAGAACTATTTGGCCAATGGGATGCTTTCAGCAGATCAGCTGGCCATCAGCTGATGAGGCTTGCGTGAGATCAGCTGACGTGAACTCTGGCACAATAATAGAGCGTGACTCTGTGGCCTGCCTGAACTAACGCGAGGCTCCATAAGTTTATACAGTATCTTTGAAAGTTTATGTGCACATCCTGTACAATCTCTTCTCTTTTTCTAGGTCACTTTGAGTTCACCTGGCAACAATTCATGATTGGAGTTCAGAGTTCCCTCATCATGTTTCCAGTGAATATCCTTATTGTCAGTATCTTCAGAAGCGCACGTCCTCGGGAAACATCTTGTTGCAAGCGTAAAGCTGTAAAACCAGCTGCTCTTGAACAGCTTTCTTTCTCACAGAATGTCCCCACCAATGTGAATGTCACGTTAGACGCTGTGATCAAGGTAAGTACTTCACGTCTTTCATATGCTATGCAGCTTTTTGAAAGAAATTATCAAGGTATGAAACATGTTCAACACAGCTTATTGATACTCAGAACGTCCGTTCATCTGTTAAACGTTTATTATCGATGATATATTTTTAAATCATCTTTTTTATTAAGCTTTAACATGGATGTGGCACATAATGAGCAGTACATAATGATTATGAAGTAAAAACCAAACGTAACTTCAGAAAGAAATGTGCAGGAGAAGCCAAAGAAACGCAGAGGGGCTTGTCGAGTGGCCCTCCTAATGTTCAACATGTAAAAAAACACTTAAAGTAGTCCAAGCAAAAACAAGACAGCTAAACAGAAGTTTCAGAGCTCCCAAAAACATGTCTGTGAAGTTTCTTGTTATGAATCCACTCTGATCCTGTATTTGATCATGCCTATAAACCCCTTTATTTCAGCCCTGCTCAGAACAGGCTGTTTCTGTGTCTGTAGCTTTAAATGCAAATTAGCTGTGTTTGACCACGCCCCTCTCTAGGAGGGGATGTGGCTTGGGCTTTCTTGCACCATCCCCGATAGTTTACGGTGAGAATGAGGGGAGAGAGAGGGCAGAACAAACACCTAGCTGTGGGAGTGTCACCCACCGAGGGTAGGGGTTAGTTCCCTTTGTGATGTCACGAAGGGAAAATCTCCAAACGGCCTGTTTGAGCACAGATTTTCTGAAAAGTGGAGCAGGCAGAAGACTGAGAGGAGGGACTTTTTTCAAAATTGGGGGGTTTGAAGACCGACTAGGGACACATAATAGTGTTAGAAATCCAAGGTAAAGTAGATTTTGCATAATATTTGACCTTTAAATGTATAGTTTTTTTCTTGAATGAATTGAAGCTGGTGCTGTTTCTGATATGAGTAATTTGTTCTAAAAATGACATCCTCAGGATCTAATGGAAGCTTTCCTATATATTTGGTTTCCATTCATGTAATTTTCATTAATTAAATTCACTTTTGCCAACTAAAGTCAGCTGACCTTATTCGCTCCTGACCTTCTAGTCTGCTGGCGGTCAGGTAATAAATGAAAACAAGTTTCTATTACTGTGAGATTTTCGCCACAGACACAGTGTTATTAAGAATTTTCTGAGTCATTGGCTTCTTAAGAACTCAAATCTATTGACATTGCAAAAAGCTGATGTTTTTGTTATTTAACATTAATTCTAACTTCCGTTAGATATTAACAGAATTAACTGATATCGAAGTCAAGGTCTTTATCATTGTCTTCGTTAACGGTCAACAGAGTTACATTTTTGATTCACTATGCTAACCTGTGCTAATAATCTTAAATGCAAACAGTTTGTAAGAATGTCAAAATGAATATTGTATATGTTATGTTGCAAAAAAAACTTTCACATTTAACTCTTTCCTTCTCAGGATATTACAAGAATTGAGACGGTAAAAAGCAACATGCCATGCAAAGACTCTGAGTTTGGGCCTGGGCAACAAGTTGATTTAAATGCTGTCCTTTCTGTGGTGGACGACTTCATCAAACAGAACAATAAAACCAGTGATGACGCCCAGTCCAAAAATCTGAACATCAACAATCTCATCCAGCCTCAGTCAAAAGGTTTGTAAGCTCTGTGAAGAGGAGAGGAATACTAACGTTGTATACGACTATAGCCCTGTTTCGATCGGAGGAACTATCCCCCAGAACTATGGTCTTTTTGAGGAACTACGTGCGTTTCGACCAAATTTACCCGGGTAAATGTGTAGTATCGGGTAAATAATCTACCCCGATAAAAGACCCTATTAGCGGTTATGCACTTTCTGATGGTCTAGAGACTTTTGGGGCGGGGCCAGCAGCGCCTGCGGGGCCAGCAGCGCCTGCAGGGCTGAACGTCTGATTGGCCAGGCTCTGGTAGCGTAGGTAACGTCTGATTGGCCAGGCAAAAGGTAGCGTTAGCGCCATGTTTAAAGAGTGCAGCTGCAAGCCAGTTGTTTACATATTTCATCGTGCTGAGTACCAAACATTTTGGACATGGATTCGGGAAAGAAAACGTATGACCGCTGTACTGACGAGGAGGTGCAGGCCTTGCTGACCGTCTATGCGGAGGACGACATTCAGCGGGAGTTGGAGACGGCGACCCGAAACGATAAGGTTTACGGGAAAATGGCCCTGCGGCTGGCCGACATAAACGTGTTCCACAGCGGCAAACAAGTCCGGGAAAAGATAAAGAAATTAAAGCAGGACTATAAAAAGATCAAGGACCACAATAACAGGAGTGGGTCTGACCGCAGAACCAACAAGTGTCCCGGTCCAAATCTGCAAGGACTATTAACAGCAGTCTTCTTCGTTTAATTATAGCAATTTCTGGCATCTTGAAATCGTTTTGCCGCCAGCGCTCGTCTCCTCAATTCTGAGTCTATGGATTCTTTTGCAATGAAATACAGCACAACGAAAAACAACACGAGCTGAGCCTCCTCCATGGCAACGGGCTAACTGTAGTGTCGCACAAGTAATGACGCCGGCCTGTCCGTCGCCTTATGTATTACGTAGTCTTTTGTTGTATGGCCTTCGTCTTTTTCTTACCGCCACCTATCGGACTGGCGGTGTAATGCAATAATATCTATTGCTTCCTCCTACGTCCTCATACGTCATTGGCCTAATTTGCATGATCTCCCCGGGACTTAAGACCGTGGTCGAAACGCGGACAACATGGGCAACATGAACTTTTTAGTTCCTTAAAAAAAAGCTCCTGAACTATTTAGTTCCGGGGCATGTCGGTCGAAATGGGGCTTATGTCTTGATAAGGTTAAGTGCTCCTAAAGTGCGGGGTGAGGTTGATGTGACAGAGAGCTGAAGCACTTAACCTTTTTCAAGCAAACTGCTCTACTTTTCTCTCAGTATTCCTTCTGTAGTCTTAAAGAATTTGAGCTTTACACTGAGGGGCTTTTTTTTCACATTTTTTGTGACAAATTCACTTGCTGGTAATTTTAGTTCAGTTCAGTTCACTTGAGCTCCACTAATAATATATATCACCTGTATTGCTAAAATGAAGGACATGTTTGCTAAGAAAATGTGTCCAACAAAAAGTATGAAAAATACCAAAGATGTCTGAATCTGGTGAATTCATTTTGCTCTTTTTCTTTTCTCATGTAATTATGAATTACAACCAAGATACATTTACAAAGTAGGGCTGTCAAAATAATAAAATTCCACTCTTTCACATTTAAAAATAACAAAATGTAATATTTTTATTTAGAATTATTGTACTGTCTGAAGCTGAGAGTACTTTACTTGCTCTTTTAATTCAACCCTGCTTTTATTTTGAAATAAAGTAAGGAACTTCTGGTAGATCGAGGGGTTACGATTACACTTAACCACAGAAAAAAGGAATTTGTTCTCGATCAAAAACTAAATGAAAACAGCTCAAACGAACAGTAAAAAATTGAAACGCTTGATGTCATGAGGTGGATATTACTTCTGACTCGTCACTCTGGGAGTGAAATGAGCCGATCAAAGATGCAGCAGTTTTGTCTTTTCCATCACTGCGACTATAGGGAGACATTGAGGAGGCTCATCCACGGTGCGTCTAAAGCGACAAAAAAGCATCCAATAATTGTGTTTAAAGAAATGAATGCATTAATTTCAGGGCTTAGTTAATAATTATTAACTAGTTAATAATGACCGCCCTACTTAAAAGTATATGAAGTAAATGAGAGTTAACAAATTCACTTACTGGACCAAGATAGTACTTTAATGTGCAAGGCTAATTTAAGAGGTTTTGTGTTTTTTGACAGAGTCAATGGAAAGACCCCATTTGACTTCAATTCACTCAGGGTTGCTAAAATACAATGATGCAATTACGAGTTAGCTTGAGTGAAAATGCTCCAAAACTTTGGGACAAATAGTCAAGCAGTCAGATTTTTGTGAATAATCCACGGCAAATATTTGTTTTGCTTTGTTTCCTTAACAAAGTGTACAATTATGCATTCATAGTGTATCAACCCTTCTAAAAACTGCCAAATGTACAGTCTTATATTTTGTATACTTTCAGAGGGCAATGCTATTATGCATCCTGTGTCAACCGAGGAGGGGATTCAGAAGAAGAGCAACAAAAGCCAGTATCTCTACCAGCAGCTGTGTCACATTGACAGAGAGCTGACTCTGCTGGGACCCTCTGGCTTCCCGAACCCAAACAGCTACAACCAGGCTCTGCAGCAAGTCAGGGGCATGAAGGGCTCTCTTGAAGATCAGCTCTTCAAATTCAGCTGTGTCGAGCTATATGAACCCACCCAGAAGAGGTACAAAAGTCACTCATTAGTAACGGCTTTATCTTGCTGTGATGATAGAAGAAGAAAACACATAAAAGAAGATAAAAAAGATGGACATCATGGTGTTTGTTTCCAGAGACTATGAAGTCGCTTTAAAGACTCGGACATACTCTTTAAAGTAAAAATAAAAACACAGTCTGCAGATAAAGGGCTAGTACATACAGATCAACCAGTGTCTTATTAACTTTGGAAACTTTGACTGTCAAGTTTGGAAAGTAGATGCTAAAAGACACTGTGTTCAAAATGGTCCCTGCCCACAAATGGCAACCTTGTGTCGTCAAGTTAATGAAGCTACATTCCCCAAGAAATTGATGCTTAACAGTATGTGTAACACTCCAAAACACCATAATTCTTCCTTTGTAGATTTTAAGTACATTTAATAATTTAGAGTCACTTGAAGGCAGATATATCTATAGACTGAATGTTTACCATTGCTTGCCATCTGTTTGACATTGTCGAAAGCTGGTGAGCTAGGCGTAGCTTAGCTAACCCGCTGCTGGCTGCAGCCTCAAATCGGTAGCACTTGGATGAAGCACTTGTTCGCTGAGTAGAATAGCGCTGCACATCTGTCCTGACAACAGTCTGTTGACAACGGCTGCTGTATGACTGTTGCTTTGTACTGTATGCTTTATAGTTGAAATTGTTTGTACCCCAGCAGACATGGTCACGATCTGTAGGAGGCAAAAATACTGGGAATATAATACATCTGGAAAAGAGCGCTGGTGACGTGAGCAGCACCTGCCTGAAAAGTTGAAAGATTTTCAGCTCAAGCACGTTCGCACAAAAAGGGCGGAGCGCTCAGAAAAAAAACGCTGGGTGCTGCGCTTTTTCTCAGGGCGGCCGACTGCTGCTGCAAACGCTTTCTACTCAATGAAAACAATCGAAAATAGACGCTGGCGCTCAGAAAAAGCGCTAGGTGGACATGGGGCCTTAATCAAGCATGTTTCCTTTATTTGTCTCCTGTGCAGGCTGAGCTCTGCAGACACTGCTAGTGAGGAGAGTCAGAAAAAGAAAAAGGTTTGCTGTCATGGAGGACTACCCTGGTGGTTTATTTTCATCGGCTGGCTGCTTGTGATTGGGACCAGTGTTGTGGCGGGATATTTCACCATGCTGTATGGATTAAAATTTGGAAAGGAACGCTCAGTGAGCTGGCTGGTGTCCCAGATAGTCTCCTTTTTTCAGAGTGTCCTGGTCATTCAGCCATTAAAGGTCAGTACATGTTGTATTTCAGTATTTTCAACACAGTTTTAACCGTAAAGAAAGTTTACTTTTATAGTTTTTAGATAGTTAAAACTTCTGTTCAGTGATCCTACTACTTTATGAGTATATGCAAAGTATACATCTTATTCTCTTATGGTATTTTTTTTTAACCATAGGTGGTATGTCTTGCGATCGTCTTTGCACTTTTAATAAAGAAAGTAGAAGAAGAAGATTTTCAAAATGTGGCATTTGAAAGAAATGACAGAAACCACGGTAAGAGCAATTCTTTCACAATACTGCATCTGGGTCTTAAATGTATTTTTTACATCAATTTATAAACTGTAACTCTTTGCTCAGGTGATGGTAAGGACCAACAAACAGTCCAACGGGATGGCAGTCTCTATGAGCCTCCTGCTCCTGCAGACATTGAAAAGATGAAAAGGAACAAGATTATGGAACAAAAAGCCTTTGCCCTCATCAAGGAGATTTTGAGTAAGCACTAATGCAGGTTTTGTATGTTTTACAGAAGGTTTTTCAGGTGAAAGATTATGTCCACCAGATCAAACACAATTGTGTCATGATTTACTCTTGTTTCGTTTTTTTATTCTTCATTGTTGCTTAGTTGAGATGTCCTGTTTTATCTTGTCAGTTGTGTCTTTGTGTTTCTCTGTTTCCTGTGTACTTTTCATCAAAAAGGGGAAACAATGATCCACAAGGAAAACACTGGAAACAGAGGTAGGAATACGTATGACCACGGGGAAAATCTGACAAAGAAATGACACAGAAGGGAAGAAACTTAGGCTTTGTTCAGACTGCCGCCCAAATCTGATTTTTTCCCAAATCTGATCAGAATCCGATCTAACTGACTGACTGTCCGCATTACAAATTGCAAGTGACCAGATCCGATCTGCCTGTCCGTATTGACATGGTCTGATCCACATTGATTTCTATGGTAACAGGTTACGCCCAGGAAATACAACTGACAGAGAAGTGTGTCTATTTCTGACGCAAACAATCTTGTGGAGCAGTCCGTCCACAGGCTGTTGTTTTGCTCCATGTTTGTTTTTATTCTTGCTGTTTTCTTCCACCAAAGCTTAGACCAGTTTGTATAATGCGCCTTGAATTAACTTCCAGCTTGCCGGATCTACGTCGTTGTTTTTATTGTCGATGGTGTCGCGTTGCGAGTGACGCAGAAGACACATTGAAGCGACCGAGACGTTCAGATTGAATCGGATCTGTAGGAATCTGATTTGAATCGCATTCGAAAATACCTCTGCATGTGGTTTGAATCAGATTTGGAAAAATCAGATCTCATGTGGCTTTTTGTGTCCAGACTGGCAAAAAAACAAACTACGTACAATCTGGATGTGCTAAAAATCAGATTTGGAGGTGCAATGTGAACAAGGCAAAAGAGACTGAATAGACAGGGTACTCAAACACAGGTGTGACTAACAGGACACAGGTGAGGACAATGAGGGCAATCAAAACTGGAGGGAAACACACAGAGGCATGAACAAACACTATAGACATGATACACTGGGGGGAAAACTACAAAATAAAACAGGAAATCACAACTAAGCAACAACAAGGAACAAACTAAACAATAGTAAATCATGAAAAATTTAAGGAAATGTGTCCCTAGGAAAAGGTTCATCGGAAAGTTTCTGCTCTATATACCTGAAACCCGAGTTATATTTTTTAACTCAGGTTGGCCAGATATTTTACTCCTGGTCCTGAGCCAAATTTCTACTTTGCTTTAACTTTTTAAGAACTATTGTGTGCTCATTTGTTTCAGTCTACATGGGGTATATGTGGATGCTTCTGCTGGTGGCGTATGGACAGAGGGATCCCAATGCTTTTTTTCTGAACCGGCACATCCGGCATAGCTTCAGCAGAGGGATCACAGACAGTATGAGCCTTGGAGAAGTCTTCACTTGGGCCAACACATCTCTACTAGAGAACCTTTTTGGGGTTTATCCAGGTAAAAATGTAACCCTTATGAGAGCAAAGTATCGGTTTGTCCATGTGGTTAGAATCTTGATGACCAATGGCTTTTGTTTCCAAGCTGCAAATAAATTATGTTATGTTCCCTGTAATTTTTGGACGCTTGTTCTGGGGACATATCTTAGTTGTGGGGACATGTCTTAGTTCATAAGCTTGGGTCAAAACAGGTGTGATATTAGTATAATGTTATTCTCTTTTTTTTAAGATAGAGCTTGTCTTCTTCAGCATATACAGTTTCTTACAGTGCACTCTTGAACTAATATTTCAGAGAAGTGCATTTTCACAACTAACAATTATTCTATGACATTCAAAGTAAAACACATGTTTTTTCAAAAGAACAAAACTGTTGTTTGGTTGAAAAATTTTATAAAATACAACCAAAAATGGTTCAAAACATTGGTCTATTGATATTGTATAAAGCTACCAGCGTTGTGCTGTATGTTAAAAAAAAAGATCTGTTGCCATGTTGGCCTTTTGGCTTTGAGTGTGATCTGATAGCATGATTGTTCCGAACATTGGCAAATAATAAGAGTATCAAGTTAAATCAGAAAAAATGGTTAGAGCTGTGAATATTCTAACAGACCAAATTATTACAAATAACATTGGTGAAACCTATGAAAAATATTTGGCCTGACTTAACTGATTTGTGAACTTGTTTAAGATGAAAAACAAACAACATCGACCCCAAGCAATCAGCCCTGCTAGAGAGAGAAAAAACCCTGTAAAATGTTTGTTTTTTTAGGATTTATCACAGATGGAAACTCCAAATTGGTGGGTAACGCTCGTCTCCGTCAATTGAGAGTCCAAAAAAACTCCTGTCAGACCGCTGACCCTGTGGTTGGGATTGTACGAGACTGCAATGCTCCATATTCATGGGAGGTGGAGGACATGAGCTCCTATGACCCTGGCTGGAACCACTCAGTTGGGGATAATATCTCTAACAGCCCACTCAGCCCATGGAAATACCAGACACAGGGTCAGCTAAGGGCTTATCCCTTCTGGGGGAAAATAGAGTTCTACAGGGGAGGAGGCTTTGTGGCAGAACTCGGCCCAGATTTTCAAAATGCCAGCAGGTATGTATCTTAGCAAACTGGGATGCATCATTGAAAGAACCACATTTTATTTTTCTATCTGGATCGCAATTCGTAATAGTCCTAAAGTTGATTATTATTTACTCAAAGATTTATCAACACAATCAATGTATTTACACTTATAAAGATGAAATTTGATGCAGTTATTTTTGTGTCAAACAAAGACTGGTCAAAATTCAATACAATGATACAATAGGGAAAACAGAATTAAACTATTCTGTGTGCTCCATCTACAGCACCCTTGGGGGTCTGTTCAGAGAAAAATGGCTGGATATGTACACAAGGGCAATCTTTGTGGAGTTCACTATCTATAACGCCAATGTGAACCTCTTCTGTATCGTCACACTCTTATTGGAGACCCCAGCCATAGGTGAGTGTTCCCTCTAAAATTAACAATCAATATTCAAGTAAAGCTTTGTCAAAAATGGAGATGTAAATGTAGTTATGTTAAAGAGGATTTTTTTATGATGTTATGTACCCACTCTCCAGGAAGTACATCTATGGCATTAAACAATTTCTCTTTAATTTTAGCCTCTAATTGTATCTATTTTTTACTACAGTACATTCACAAAAATACACAATACCATGCCCAGTCCATCTTTTTAAATCAATGTGTCTATGTTGTTTTTTTAGGAGCATTTCAGTTCTACAGTGAGCTTCAGAGTGTTCGTCTTTACCAATCAACGGGTGCCCTGCAAATCTTTGTTATGGCTGCTGAGATCTTGTACTTGATTTTCATCCTCTATTATATGTTCCTACAGGTAATGTGATTCGTACAGAAAATTGGTTAAGTGCCATTCATTACATACATGCCCCTATTTTAACTCAGATATTGAAAGAGACAAGCAGTGTTCAGTCTACTGGGAGTTTACAAATTGAAACTTAAATCATAAAATAATATGGGGCAGCAATTCCCATGCGGTGTGCTTCAGCACGGTACAGTTCATGCACGAGCACAAACGCGCGGGTAAACATTTTGTCCTCCAGGTTGATGTGTTGGAAGCAGGAAAAAAATGATGTGAGCGACTTTGACAAGGACCAAATTGTGATTGCTATACGACTGGGTCAGAGCATTTCCAACTCTGCAGCTCTTGTGGAATATGGGCAGCGGCCCGTGGTCAGTACCTACCACAAGGGGTCCAAGGAAGATACCAGTAAACTGGCTACTGGGTCATGGGCGGCCAAGGCTCATCAATGCATGTCCCGAGCAAAGGCTGGTCCATGTGGTCAAGGCTAAATAAAAATGCTTGTTCTCATAGCAAGATGTCAGAACACACAGTGCATCTCGGTTTGTTTCATATTGGGCTGTATGGCCACAGAATGGTCAGGGTGCCCATGCTGTCCCCTATCCACCGCCCAAAGCACCTAAAGTTGGCACATTAGCATCAGAACTCTTAAGGGCAAAGGAAGAAGCGACCTGCATATACCCAGCCTTCCTGTTGAGGTTCATTTCAACAGTCCAGTATACTTTACAGACCCTTCCAGCCACATAAAGTCACTTTTGTTCTCTGGAAACTGGCAAAATTACTGCTGTTCACGCTCATCCACTGTGATCTATTATATTACAGAGACCATATTTATCTTTAATTTGCTCGTAATAAACTGATCAACAGGATGCTTGAATAACAATATCTTTATTCTGCAGTATTATCTGATGATGTAACAGCATATTTTATGCCATTTGTGATTTTCTTCTATTAGCAAACCATGAGTCAGGTTAAAAACACTGTTCCTCCTTTAGCTCAGCTCTTAAGATCTCAATCATGGATTTTCACTTTCTTTAGAGTCTTTTTAGTTCATGTCCAAGGGTGTTTACCATTTACTGTAATTTTTGAGATGGTAAGGTTTTATTGTGTGTCCTTCCTTGCAGCCCATTTAGACTGTTTTTGTATTCAGGGATACAAATTGTCTTGTCTACTTTTAGGTTTGATGTTAACTGAAATGACTGCTTCTAGTTATATGATGCACTTAATTATGTTACAGAGTAATAGAGGATAATTTTACTAAATATTTGTGTACTGGTTACATTCATCTGGAAGTTATGGAAATAAAAAATAATTACAATCGAAGTCTCATGAGGTCCAGTATTGCAAATTAAACCAGATCTGATAGTTTATATTAAATTAAGTGTGGAACAAAAGACTGAGCGTGAACTGACTCACAATACACGATGTAAATTGAGGCATGGTTTTCATCGTACTTATGTTATTCCCTTTTAAAACTTGTGTTACAATACCATAGTTATGCACATTAATCATAGACTGTATATCGATGGCATTCGCCATATTGGAAATGCAATCTCTTACTTTCGATCATTCTAGCAAAAGGCAAAGAGGTGTGGTGAAGGCAGACCTTAAGCCTCCTGGGAAACAGCAACAACACACCCATCTGTCAGTCAAATCAGCTGCGCCCCAGTTTATGCCAATGTATGAATAACTCTCAGGCTTAATTAGAACAGTGAGTTACAGAATAATTCATCCACTGTTTAGTGTGTATAAATAAAGAAGAGAGCTTTTCAGACCAAAATAGGCTTATAATGCATCCTCAAGTAACTGCAGTTTTTTTGCACATTTGCATGGCCATAGTTTTGTGGCTTGACACTAACTGGCTCTTTAATAACACATGGAAATGACTCTAATTTCATTTTTCTGCACAGGGCAAATTAATGAAGCAGCAGAAATGGGCTTACTTCAGGAGCAAATGGAACATAGTTGAGCTGACTATCATTTTACTGAGCTGGAGCGCCCTCGGAGTTTATATCAAGAGGACCCTGCTCGGAAACCGCGATATGACATACTACCAAAACCACAAAGACCAGTGAGACTAACACATAAGCTGTGTGTTCTTACGCCTATTGTGCATCTTCTCCTCTGTGTTACTTTCCATATGCCATTATACCCCATGGCTCTGTGGATGGCAGTGTCAGTCGTTCTCCTTCCAGATTGAAATATCTTTCAGATGCATTTCTGTAAAATTGCAAGGAGACATTCATGGTCCCTGGAGGATTACTTGTAATCAATCATTGCTCTCCTGGCTTTTCATTACCCTACTCATTAATTATTCAGGTTAATTGAAATAAGATTGAAATATGATTGAAATATGATTGCCATGAAACTAGTTACACGCTTTCAAAATCCTTTGAGTATGAATGGTGGTTCCCTTGACTCAATATCTGGCTTATTCTCACGTCAACTGTTCTATGTTCATGTTTATGACTAGACTTGCAAAAGTCATTGGTATTCCCATCAGATCTATCTGTCCTTTGTGTAAAGTGTTAGCAGGAAAATGTAAGCATGCACTCAAGCGCTCGCCGCACACTAGCATAATGTTAGCCTTTAGCCCAAAGCTTGTTTTATGTCTTGTTTATGCTAAACTTGCATTGTGAAGTCATTAGGATTATTTGAGTTTGTGTTTCTTAGTGGTAGTCTTTTCTCTCAATCTGTGATAGTTCAGGTATTTTCTGTTTCTGTAGATTTCCCAGTTTTTATGAGACTGCCACAGCAGATTCGGTGCTCCAGTATCTGATCGCCTTTCTGGTCCTGCTCTCCACCATCAAACTGTGGCATCTGTTCAGACTGAACCCGAAGATGAACCTGATCTCTGCCACACTGGAGAGGGCCTGGGGTGACATTTCTAGTTTCCTGATGATCATCCTGATCATGTTCTTGGCGTATTCCATTGCTGTGAGTATCTTGCCCCTTTATCTTGCCCCATGACCTTCTCGTTTTTGAAAAGACAAGAGTATTTCCAGTTCTTTACATGATCGTAAACACTACTCCCTGCTAAATGAGATTATAAGAATATTATACATGAAACGAAGGCTATATAAAAGATCAACATACTTCTGAAAAAATCTCAGTGAACTGCTTATTTCAACCAAAATCAAAACCTTCCTCTGAGCCAGGTTTATTTTTCTTTCTTATCTATACATTAAGCTAAAACCAGTGAGAGTGGCAAGCCACATGATTTCAGAATAGAAAAATCCCCTATGGCATTGGGGTTGTTACGCAGTGATGATGGGAGCGTGTCTCTTTGATACATTCATCAATTTAAATGTTTCTAATTTGCTGTACATAATCCATTTTGGCCTAAATGGGGCAGCTGTGACTCAGTTGGTAGAGTAGGTCGTCTCTCAACTGGAAGGTCGAGGATTCGATCCCCAGTTCCTGCAGCCTAATGTCTGATTTGTCCTTAGGCAAGACACTTAACCCTAAGTTGCTCCCACTGCTTCAGCGGCGGCGTATGAATATGTATGACCAGGATTAGTTACTTCTGATGGTCACTTTACATACCAATCTCTGTCATCAGGTTGTGAATGGGTGTAAATGTGTAGGTGTGACCTAGTCTTCTGACTACTCAAAGCGCTAAGCTCAAGTCCATTGACCATTTTACCATTTAAATGGCGATGTAAGAATAAAGTGTATCATATATGACATAGTTATGACATTAAATCATTTATTTTCTCCAACAATAACTATTTCACCTACTCTTTCTAGAGCAATGTGATATACGGCTGGAAGTTGTGCCATTACAGAACTTTAACAGATGCTCTCCTGACCATCATCCGTTTGCAGATTGGTATCTTCAACTATAATGAGGTGAGATCTTCACCCTCACAGATTTCCTAAAATACTTGAATAAGAGGTATTCATTGATGCAGAACGTCTCGACAATATCCTAGTGCCTGAATAAGACTTTTTCTTTTCCCCTCGGATGTGTTTTTTCTTACCCTTATGTGCGTGTCTCGCTGATACACCTCTCCAGGTCTTGAACAGCAGCCCCTGGCTTGGTGGATTACTCTTTGGCTCCTGTGTTGTGTTCATGTCCTATGTAGTGCTCAATCTTCTCATCTCAGTCATCCTGGTGGCATTCAACCAGGAGCAAATGTATCACAAGGTAATTCTTCATCACAAATCATTACTTTAGGCACCTTTTCAAGGTTTATACTTTACTGTATACTCAGATTCTGAACAATATGCCTCTAAGAGCTTCACAAAGAGCCCAATCTGTAACCCTTTTAGGCTTTAATAATATTTTCTATAGTATGGTTACAATTATTGACATTATGACAAGATGAAGAGGAATTTATTTAGGAAAAATTCCCATTTTGGAAAACAAGTTTTAACCTTTTTTTCTGTCCCTATAGTAAAATTAACACCCTGCTACTTCGTAAAATTAAACACCCGCTTCTGGTAAAAAAAAAGAGGAGTGGGGGAGGGGTTAAGATTCGACAGGACTCTAGCAACCTCAACCGAAAGCTACTGGCAGGGAGGACTTCTTTTATACGCTCTGTAATCTATGAGATAAACACAAGACAGAACAATGAACAGGGATCAAAAACATAATGTACTACTTCCTGCTGCAGTAAGTAAAAACTATAAAAATTCCTTATCGCACACTAAGGATCCAAACTTTTAAAAACACTCTTCTGCAACAGCAACACAAAAATATTTAGTCCAGTTTAACTAATGGGAGGGTCACTTCAGAAAAGTCTCTCCAGAGCTCGTCTATCCTGATTATTCCATATCATTCTCTTTTGTCCAGATCAAATTGTGTCTCAACAATATTTTGTGCATTTAATGAGTCCGAAAGCCATTTTTTAAATAGTTTCTAAAGCATTAATTGCATCATCCATTAACAGAAGGGATTTCAGTATGGAGCAATTTTGCAAGTTTGCCTTTATTCCCAGTGTGAACAAAAAAAAAAGCCATGGTACTCTTGAAAAATGTCACAGTAGTGAAGGAAATAGATTTGTATTATTATTATTATTATCTCTGTGGGCTTCCTGGTTCCCCGTCACTGTGCAGGAACCATTATGAGACGTACTTTTCACAGTTTGAACAAAAACAAATGAATACAATCTGTTTGGTAGAATCAAAAACATCTTCTGAGAATCTTCAAATGATTTTGCCGCATTTCTTTTCTTACCCAGCCTTCAGACGAGGAGGAGATTGTCGACCTGATGCTAAAGAAAATCTGCGGTCTTTTTGGCATCAGATATAAAAATACAACAGACTCGACAGGACCTGATGAAAAAGGAGACATGGACTTGACTCTCAACAACAGCCGAAGCATCCCTAACAATTCTTCAGTTGATGTAAACATTTTTCAGACACCCAACCACCCAGTGAATCCTCTAGGTTCATAGCTTTATTTTGTTTCTTTTTGGGGTGTATGAGATTGTTCTATGCACCACTATTTACGTATATGCTTATACACTTGTGTTTATTATTCTTAGCTTGTAACCAAGCACAACGTCCATGCATGCTGAACAGCTTTGTGAATATAATGTGATCAAAAAATATCAACAACAATTATACTGCTTATTGTTGGTGTGCTTAAGGATGGCGGTGTAATTACTCAGAATACATGAAGAGAAAGATGCAGCCTTAATATGGTGTTATTTTGTGGGTTCTTTCCCTTATAGTTACTCAAATACATTTAAATATAAAATAGTATTTTTTTCATAGAGTTCAGGAATGGTTAGTTAGGGCGTCCCATGTTCAGAGGCCACAATAACATTGAAGCCACTTTCAATCCGTAGGTATTTTGATCAAAGTTCTCTGAAGGTGACATACTCAACAGTTCATAAGAGAAGCATGTCATCAACAACATACCTATCAGTCTGTTTAGTCCTGTGTAACAGATCATGGAGCTGGAGGTGATTTGAAATCAAGCCTTCTCTGTTTGTACTGAATTGGCTTGCCGTGCCTGAGCTGCACTTTTGTCTCTGGTGTTTGAAGCACCGGGCCTTCAAGCAACTAGTCTAGTAGAAGCCTGTTGTTTTGCTCAGTGCTCTGAGAGATTGGAATTACTATTCTTGGCTGTGGACAAAGTTTTCCTGAGGATATTCCTTTCAATTAACTTGAGCAGGGGAAAATAATGTTGGCTTATAAGACAGAAAGTTCACGCATGAATGATCTTCAACCTGTGCACATGATATTGTTTCTACCAGGATTCAACTTTGTTAATGTTAGCGTTCACTCGCCTGGCTAATTTATGTCAATAAACCTTCATCTTATAGTGTTCTGCTTTTTCATGTAAAGTTACGAGTGCTTTCAAATTTCTGTAATTGTAAGGAAGTTATTCAAGGAATGCATATTGTAAAATACAACACAATGTACTCCCGATCGTATCCCATCACTTTATCAAAATTACATCAAAACAGGGACCAAAAGAACAACAAATCAACCTTAGAAAGGCAAAGTAACCTGCTGTTTGCATGTTGTTCATTCTCACGTGATCTTGTAGTTCTCCTGTGAACCTGCGAGTCCAGCTGCTCATGGCTGGGCTCCACTGCACTTACATTTCAGAAACTGACCCAGTGGGGTATAGGATGTGCGCTGATGTAAGGAGCAAAGCCACGCCAAAGATGGAACTCAGTACACTCGGTGCCTGTGGAAACCACCAGTTATTGTGTAATTCAGCACATATGCAGGCAACTTTGCAGTGCATCCTATAACCTCAATAATGTCCTAAGAAAAGGGTGGGGAAAAAGGTAAGGAGTGGATGACACATCATAACCATGCTGTGTGAGATAATTATTATTATTATTGAAATATTTCTTTGAGCTGCATTGCCCAAACCATAGACATAATTCCCAGAGTTATGCTGGGTCCTCTACAGCAAACACTCAAAACCCAGAAAGTGAAAAGACTATAATCAGCCCAGACAAAATCATTCCATCCCACCAGCAGCTCTAGAAGAGTGCTCATTGTGCTTTTCAAGCCTGTTAAATATTGTTGGTGAATGTTGAAACCAAGTGAAGATATATTAAGCATTTAACTCTCAACATGCAGCAATCTTATCTTTGTTTAATTTTGAAGATTTTGTCTATTTTACCTATTACTGACGGATTAAATGGTTGGATGTGAGTTTTCAGGGAAGCAAATGGCCCAGGCTGGGATCAAAACTCAAGGCCGCTGCGTGACTCAGCTTTTATTGCACATGCTCGACTAAATGAGTGCTTATGTGGACTTCCAATCTCGAGCTAACCTTTTGTTGCTGCTAGACATTTCCACTTCAGCATAACAGCACGTAACTTTGTGCAAATCCAGCAGGGCAGAAGTTAACCAATCAACATACTGGTATCCAGTGAGAGTGCCACAGTTAAAGTCAGTGAGCTATAATTTACTGCACTCAAGTAGAGGGTAGAGGGCTGGCAGCACAGCCCGTTAATTGAGAAAGTTTGTGTCTGTGTGAGTGTGGTGATAAGGCTAACAAGATTCTCCATAATTTTCCAGTCTCTATATCTTCTCATATATTCTAAGAGAAAAAGACGGGGGCTGTGAGAGGCACTTGATAGCCTCGTTAATTGAGCATGGAGTCTTAGTAATTAAAAATATTTTCCTCTTGAGATAAGTGAGCATATGAATGAATCAACAGAAATAAAGGTCACATTTGTCACTCATCCACACAGAAGATAGCACTAGCTATGACGCTCTTTCGTATTGGCTGAGGCACAGCTGATACAGGAACATAAAGTACTCTGACTGAACTGATTTCCGCAGTTAATTAAACTCCGAGGGAGGCAGGCAATGTTGGGTCCTGTAGTTATCCTGGTTAAAATGCTTTATTGCAATGCACGAGTAATTCTTGGATTAATTCCACTGGCAATGTTTTCTTTTTAATTTGAGGGTTTGTGACACTTTTGTTCACTGAAGTCTCAAGGACGAGCAGGCAGATGGTCGGATCAGGAAAAAAAAAACACAGGACTGAGGCAGCAGGGACTGAGGATCCGATCAGTGTCTCAAATGTTCAGCTTTAAAGGTATAATATGTAGAATGTTTACATTAAATATCTTAATTAATTAAAAAATGACTACACCTATGTACTTACATTTCAGTACATACAGTTATCAAAGTCAGAGAAATCTTCAATGTTAAGGTTGTAACAGATCGTGTCTTGTCGTGGCGGCCGCCATGATAGCGCCGCTGTGACAGACACAAAATTGCCAAGGAAACACTGGATGTAACATCAAAGACGGCTACATAAGGAAGCAGGAACTGCTACTGAAAGCTGCCGTTCTGTTGCTGTATGTGCTGCTGTCATGAAAACATCATGTAACTTACACTTGGATACATCATCGGTAAACATTATCTTCCTCAGGTCTGTTTCGCTCGTTCGTCTTGATGTACATCAAGACGTCTATATGTTTAGCTTGAAATCCCAAAACTTGGGGTCAAGCCCAAAATGTACCCCTTTAGGTTATGGAATTAACATGCAGTTTAAGTTTTTTTTAACAATTTGACTTCAGAGGACGTTTAACCGTACTAAAAGACATTCTGGATATAAAAAGAACACCCCTGTAAGGTTCACTGTAATTCATATAAGAATCATTAGCTGAGGACTGGGTATACTTTTATCTGTCTGTAAACAGTCTTTACCCCCCAATAGCACTTAATAAATGATGTGCTCTGAACAAGGAAAGAGCATTCTTCTCTAGTTGCTGTAATCCTGTAAAAAGTCCGACCTGTCGCTGTTGTTGGGTCAGGATGGAAAGTACTGCCGTGGACCAGCCAGCAGTCAACATCCTTTACCACTGTCAGTCAGAGGTATTCCATGTCCGGAGAATGTTATATTTTGGGTATTATATGATCACATAGAAACTTAACAAAGAGGGTATTATGGGACCTTAAATCTTCTGTAAATAACTTTGGTTTGTGTCAGTTTTGGTGACTCCTGTGGACAAAGCACGGTACACCTTATGGATTTATTGACCTCATTTTTTCAGAGTTTTTCTTTAACAGTATTGTAGAGAGAATCATTGCCATGGAAACTGTAAAAAAAGCTGTTTATTCTATATGAACTTAATCACTCTATCTGACACCTATGGTATCAGCAGTGGCTTCTATAGTCATAGACTATAGAAATAGTCGGTCTCTATGCTGGAGGAATCTTTTGCTTTTGTAGCTCATAGAGAGGCATAATCATCTCAGTCTTCAGGACCAGCTAAAACTCCTCAAAGGAGCTTTAAGAAAATGTTCCCCTGTGGATCCCTGTTAGTGACAGAGGGTTGTCTTAATGAAGATAACACAGTATGTTCCCTAAAGACATTTAAATGGATTTTGAAGTTTTTTATTTTGGGGGGATTCAATTAAATCACAAAGGGGGCTTTTGGGAAAATGCTCCAGTTTGGTTCGCTGGAAGTCATATAAGAATGTTCAAGAATACTCAAGAGGAAAAACTTCCTTTGATAATAACTCCCTGCAGCTCTCAGAGACATTCATATTCTGATCCCTTTTTGATCCCATCACAACACATTCTTTGGTATTGAAATGCATTACTTCACAGTAAGAGTGCAGGGAGACGGCAGTTGCTCAGTCTGTATGAACTTGGTTTGGGAACCGGAGGGTCACTAGTTTAAGTTCAAGTGTGAATTTCACTTCCTGAGCACTGCCAATCTGCCCTTGAGCAAATCATTAGCTGTGAGTGTTTCTGTCTTTTACATCTGACATTACAAGCTGAATTAAATAGACATATACAGTGACGATGGTTGGCTTGCATGTTTTGTGCATAATTTGGTGGGCGGCGCTTAGCGGAGTGATACCCGGTAACAGCAGATTAGGCGAAATGTTCTGGGGGTTTTTCTGTTGTAATGTTTATGTTACGTAAATATGTTCTGCAAATCTGCTAAGAAGCAGAAAGAGGAAGCAGCAACCATGGCAACCACTCAGGGGCTGAGTCCATCCTGTTAACTGTGGCTGTTTTTGTTATTTTTGAAACGCCAACAACCACCCTCTTCCTATACTTCCACATCTATCGTGCAGCTCAGAGGACAACACGGGCCAGAGTATGATACGTCTGTGTTCACTCAGATCGGAGAACTGGACTTTGGGGTCAAGCGTTCTCAGATCCGGGTCCGGGTCCCTGGTGTGAAACCACTCTTAAATCTGAGAACATTTTGTTTAACTCTTATGTGTTTCTAAAATGTACTTTATTTGTGCCTGCATGCATGAATGACCTTTGCATTACCATATCTATAAATTATTTTAGAAAAGGCATGCATTTCCTTTTTTCCTAACTTTAAACTTACACCAGCATGTACTGCTAAATAGCTGTTTTTACAAATAATACATCACTGTAACAAAAAACTCCACTCTAATCGATGAATCAACATATTTGGTACCAATGTACAGTAAGCAGAAAATGTTACCCCATCATACTAATAAGACAGAGAAACACAACCATCTGTTCAGGGGCTGTGTCATCCTCTGATTTATTTACACAAAGGTGTCAATGTGTGGGTTCAGTGGACGACCAATATGACGCAGTTCACCAGTGTCTGACCGCTGTTGTCAGACCATCTGTCTGATGTATGAGAAGGAAACAACAAACACAATATTTTGGGGTGCTGAGTCATCCCTTCACATTTAATTGCAAGAACATATTAATATGTATGATTGGCAGAGACCTGCCAAGTGTTCCAGGGGTCACCATTTCTGACAGCTTTGCCAGAAAATGTGACCCCACTGTAGTTGTATGAGAAAAAAAAGGCACACGCCAAACAATCCAAATATATTATCGGAATCACAAAACTAGTTTAAAAAAACAGATTTTAATTATTTAACAAAACTTTAAAAGACAATAAATATGAAACATAAAAAACAGAAGACCCCATAGAGTAGACAAAATCACCATACTGATGGAGAAGAATTACTGATGAAAATCAAATCATTAACCTTAAATTAACCTTACACCCGTCCTTACATTTTCCCTATATGTAGATGATACACAGAACCCGTGTCCCATTCAAAGACCCTGGTCTGGGTCGTTCCCAAATGTCCGCTGTTGTGTCACCATGAATATATTTGGAGATCAGAGAGAGAGAGAGAGAGAGGTTAGAGCTACATTGAAAAGTTTTCGGAGACAGGGCTTTCTTTGTCGCCGCACCAAGACTTGGCAAAACCTGCCGTTATATATTAGATCAACAGATTCTCTAGACTGCTTTAAAAAAAAAAACCTGAAAACTAATTTTTATTCCCTTGCCTTCTCTTGCAGTTGATTCCATATCTGATTAGCATCCTACCCTGTTTCTTGAAAGCCATCATCTGTGTGTGTGTGTGTGTGTGTGTGTGTGTGTGTGTGTGTGTGTGTGTGTGTGTGTGTGTGTGTGTGTGTGTGTGTGTGTGTGTGTGTGTGTGTGTGTGTGTGTGTGTGTGTGTGTGTGTGTGTGTCTGTCTGTGTATTTTTTCATTGCGGTTGCTGCATGCTTTCTGATTGCGATAGTTGAGGTTCACTTCTCAACTATGGCTGTGTGGGTCTGTGTGCAAGTGATTGTGCCTGTACCAACACTTAATATTCTTGCCATGTGATGATCTTTCAGCTGGTGTTTTAAACTTTGACTATATATGCTCTTAATTTCTGTAAAGCACGTTTGGTATTATCTGATAAGTATTCTTGAACAAAAGAAAACCTCCTGCTTTCTTTAAAGAAGAACATACTGTATATCTCATTGGGAATTTTTGCAAACAAAATTACATTCAGTTTGCGTGCTGTACATCACTTTGTAGACACTGATCCATTGCAGAGCATTTAAAATTACAATATGGAAAAAGGAAAACCTTCAAGTATGTTCCTCCTGGTGGTCTGGTTTGGTTTTGAAGCTCATGGTAAGTGTATTTCTAAGTGTATTTTTTAATAAAGACTCCTCATAGCCAGGTCAAGGTTGCTACACCCTGTAGGAAGATGACTTAGGGGAATCCTCCTTTCAAACTCATTTTTCACATTTTCTTAAAGGAGTTAATTAAAATATTTATTTTAAGTTTCTTGTTCGAACCCAGGAGCAGACATCATTTGGGACGGCTTACTGAAAACGGTTAATAACCGAGACATTTTGAGAATATTGATGTTTTTATAATTCACATTGCCAGACAACAGGCATATGGCATGATTTTCAAAAATGCTCAAAAACAAAACTTTCTCTGAAGCCACTTTTTGGTACTGATCAATTTCAAGCAATTCTAACCATGATTTATTTAATTAGCATGATACAAATTCTTAAAGATAACATTTGATCTTCTTTTGGTTACGATGGCAAATAAAAAAAACCTTTTCTTTACCTTTGAACTGAGCAAAGACATCCTGGTTTCTTTTGATCACAGCTTAAAAAATGTTTTTGTGACACATCAAATTAACTTCTTTTTTTAGATTTAAACAAAAATCTAAAATTCTAAAATGGCCTTATTTCTAAAGCAATTATATTTTTACAGTAAAACTTGAAAGATGCATCTGGAAAACGACATGTGAGCAGGAATGGGTCCTCTATTTCAGCCTGTATTTATCTTTGAAAAACAGTTTTTTCAACTGGATGGACACTACAGCTTTGTTCAGTTTAAGCTTCTTGAGAAGTCCTTCAGTTACTTTGATCTCCTTAGTTTTCTTGTGTGCCCCTTCTTCAAGTTGTTTGACTTTGCTATCATAGATAACTTGTAATCACTCTCAGCTCTGAGGACAAATCTGTGAGAGGAGGGATAGAGAGAGCAGGATTCTTTTTCCTTTAATTTCAAAACTTCAATTTCTTCTCGCTGAACTTCTTACTTGTGACCTCTTCATGGCTCCTCCCGCTTCATCCTTTGCTTAACCAAAGTCTTAGCAGCAGTTCTTTGCCCGTTAGCCTATCAACCCTTATACGATATGCAAAGGCTTTGTGGGCTCTATAGTTTTCCTTTCACTTCAATTTGCCCACAGCACCTCTCTACTATCCCTCGTCCATTGGATGATGACAGGTAGTTTGCATTTCACGGTCCTGGCTTTTATTTACTGAACAGTGTGCAAGAGCAACATTAAACCCCCAACACATGGGTTAGAATCTTTGGGGACGCTTGCGCCTAATGCTGTGTGATAGATGCCTTAATGAAGGTCAATGTGAATGCAGCAGATTTTTCTTTCCTTGAGACTCTCCATTTGTGGTCAACATATTAATGAGCACAGCCTCCTCACTCATTACTGGTTGAATGTTGGCCTGCAGACGGCTGAATAAAAGTCTGCTCTGCATGTGCTCACTTCAAGGGTGGGTGTGAATTATAAAGGGAACACGTGCTAACAGCTATGCATATGCTTGGTTGTATAAATCACATTTGTTGTAACTAGGCACAATTCTTTACTTTGTGAGCAAGTACACTTTAAAGGACGAGTCCTGGCTGCATGGTGTTATACTTTGGGAAGATACCTGTACTCACACCCCAGCTTGGCTTAAAGGTTTCCAAGAATACGGAATAAAACAATCACAGGTAAGGTATAGTGTTGCTGTACTGAAAATGAGCACAGTAGCACAGGACTGCAGGCAAGGGCCGGAGATTATCACAGCTGTTGGCAAATGTTCTTAAGGTGACAGCAAGAGATACTGGATTGTTTTTATATCAGAGCAGTGGATTAACTCAAGGCAGCCTGGATAAAAACACATTTTCAAGAATGTTACATAAAGTAAGCTCGCCCTCACTTAAGTTTAACAATGCCATTTTTAAGGAAATATTTCACCTCTCAAGCAAATATCTTTCAATCTAATTAAATTGTGTAACCAAAATAAGTTTCAAGAATCAAACGGTTAATTAAAGAAATGGGGAAAAAAAGAATAAGAAGGAGTAAAAATGAACAATTAGAAACTGGGATTAATATTTGGCTCTTGAGTCAATTAAAAGGAAGAATGTGCAACTTTTGGATCCAGTAGATGTTATCCTTGAGCACCAGCATGAAACCAAAGCAAACTTCTGTTCTGCCACACCTCCATCATACCGAGGTCTCCTCTCTCTTCTAGTGGCACACCTCCAACTACTCTCCACTCATGTTTGCACGTAGGAGTCGAGCGCAAGCGGCAGACAAAATTGTCCTTGGTTCGAGCTGCCTGTGGCCTGCATTGTTGTGTTAGCGGGCTAATGTTAGCGCTCTTTAGTTAGCTCGTAGCTTCACATTGCATGTACATTGACACAGAGTGATCCATGGTCAAAAAACGCTTAAGTGACATTCAAATAAACAGTGAGTATGATTTCCCTCTTTTCTCTAGTCCTTGACTAAAACAGCTTTCATACGAGGAGCCGGCCATCCTGTCCATGTAAAACACGGCTCCGAAAACAACACAGCCAGTGGGACTAGTGCTTCTCACTCATTGTAGACAGTCATGACTCAGACATTTACAGAGGATATACTTGATTTCTGCTAATATGTGTAAAATATCGCACATTCTTCCTTTAATTTAGTCCCTTTCATTTTTAAGTCACTAACTGAAACCAATACTATGCAACTATGAGCATATTTTATTGAACCATCTACAAATACACACCCACCCCAAATCTCCTGACAGCCCTGAAGATAATATCGTCTCACATTGTTGAAGCTTGACATGGGAAAGAAGTTTCTTGGCCAAGGTCAGGTGCATCATAGATCCCACCTGACAGCTCAGCTTGAACCTGCTGCTCTTTTTCTTTTACGAGTGACAGGATGAAGCCATCTTAAAACACCACAGTGTGCCTGAGGTGCAGCATTTAAAGAGTCTGTCAAAGAGGTATTTAAAAGCTTCAGTCTACGTCACAACATCAGTGTGTCAGAAACGTAAGTCCTTATCAGATGGTTAGTAAAAAGTAGCAATTTAATGTCCTTTAATGTCTGTTTAAGTAAGTTGGTTCCTTTTGTTCTTTGTCTTGAGTTCACAGGGCTGTGTGAAGAGAATTTCAAAATCACATTTTGGGTCCGTAGAGAGTTTGAGTCATTCCTATGGTCGTGAAGGCAGAGAAAGAGACATGGCATTTGGTGCCATCGTGGCAAGAAATCAATTTGATGGGAGTCTGTGGAGAAGAACCTACAGTATATCCACTAAGAGACTTTGCAGAAATCATTCAGGCAAGACACTATGTGTTGTCATCTTGAACCTGAAAGATGTTATCACAAAACTTACAAGACCACTCTTATTGATCACCTCTGTAACATATCAGGATCCCATCACTGATAAGAAGAAGAACACTTTGTTAATACTGGTAGGGGAAATTCAATTTTACACTCTGTTATTGAGAGACGGTACACACACATGCACAAACAGGATCCTATGGACTTGCACCAATGGAGAGATGTCAGAGAGCATTCCTGAGCTGGTGGGCTTCGGTTACTTGCTCAAGGGCACCTCAGCAGTGCTAAGGAAGTGAACTGGCACCTCTCCAGCTACCAGACCAATTTCCAGAAATGGTCCGCAGCGGGACTTGAGCTGGCGACCCTCTTGTTCCCAACCAAAGTCCCTATGGACTGAGCTACTCCTGTCCAGACTGCACTACTGCCGCCCTAAAGCTGTCAACGGCTTCTCTTGGTGACACAAGGTCCAAAACCAAATACACTGACAGAGGAAGGAGAGAGGTCATATTAGCCAGTGTGAATCTGAGCTCAAATCCCTCCTCAATCTTCTTCCACATCACAGGGCACTGAGGCAGAATAAAGTCCACCAGAAGGGAGGAAAACTCTGGCCATCTTATTGAAACCTATTGAAAGGTACTTTAACTGCAGGTGTTCTGTCAAGATGTGCCGCCTTGTTGAAAAATGTAACCGTAGCACGAAACAATAGCAGAGGCTATCTCTACAGAGGTTATTTTAAAGTCTATCGAAGTCTTTTTTATTGTTGTTCAAGCCTTTGGATTCTTTGGATTCGAACCTTGACAGTGCTCAGGAAGTGAACTGGCACCTCTCCAGCTACCAGACCAGCTTTCAGACTCGGTAAGCACTGGGACTTGAACTGGATGAATATATTGTTATATTGTTTTCTAACCTGTACAGCACTTTGGTCAACTGAGGTTGTTTTAAAAGTTAATATTATTTATGTGCTAATAGGTTAGTAAATCAATGTGATGCTTTGAAGGCACAACTGCATTAACTTCCTTTAATCTGATGTTTAAGTCTGTTCTCATCATTTATGATAAATGTTGCAAGAAAGCTAAGAATACAGATAGATATTTTTTTTAGTTGAACATATACAGATACAGATAATGACGTCTCTGCATGCCCCTAATGTCCGCACAGACTCAGCTCATACCTTAAAAGAAAGTTGTGATATGAATGTTGTTATATTTAGAACCCCTTAATGAACGTTTAATTAGCCCTCCTGTGAGTAATGCTGTATGTTGTGTGTACAATGACCTCCCACATATGTTTGGATACATGAGTTAATGAGCATTGTGTAAACAAACAGCATGTAGAGAAAATACTGACAATATGTGTTCGCCTGATGCTCTCTTGATGTGGTTAGCATGTTTTACAGAGCTAGTTTCATTGACGGATAATGGCAACAAATATAAACCTTACACTTCTGTAATAAATACTGATATAGGATGGAATTTTAGCTCTGATCTATCAATCCGTCAAGTAGCTTTAGTTGTACAGTAAGTAGTAACAAAAGTTAGGAAACATAATAAAGAGCATGCTCCAGACTCGCTCTCAGTCCCTCTAAAGTTATTTAGAGGGACTGAGCATGAATCCAACGTTATCAACAACTCTGCAACATTTGGCAACAGTGGCCGTAAAAAGCAAGAGCAGAACCAGAGCCACAGTGGAACAACAGTGGCTGAGCTAAGGAAGCGGGGCATTGATAGAGACAAACAAACAGCAACAGCAATAACTACAGATAATACAGATTTATGGCTACAATGCCAATAAAATAGTAAAAAATAAATATGTAAAATTAGCAGGAACAGTACAGAAATTATGATAAAAATTATAATGATTGAATGATAGGCGGTTTTAAAGATGCAATCTGTAGATTCCACCGCCAGGGGGCTCTCAATCAATTTGGCAGGGTTTAACCAGCGCAGCCACTCCTTTAACACTCCACTTAAAGCCCAACACAGTTGCAGCAGATGGCTGTCGGGTACTGCTCAAGGTTTCTGCCTTCAAAAATGCAGATTTTCCATTTCACTGTTACTTTGCTTAAATCTTGTGCTGTGCTCATGGGGGATTAATGTTAGGTCTAAATGATATAACAAAAAAGTACTGTCAAGGCCTGCTCTTTTTATAAAGTGTTTGTGATAACATTTGTTGTGAATTGGCGCTATACAAATAAAGATTGAATGATAGATGATAACTTGACCTCATAACTTGTCAATTTCACTTGCCTTACTGCACAACATGTCCTAGTCTCTGGTATAGATTTTGTTTGACCATAAATGGATTTATAGTTTATTTTACAATTACTAGTAAATAGTTGCAAATACTCTTCGTATTAGTCATTCTCATCTATTCCTTTTTTTTTTTTAACTTAATTGCATGTCTTCTATGTCTTTGTACTGCTGTAACCCTTGAACTTCCTCTGGGGATCAGTATTTTTTTTAATCTTATAACAATGACAATATAAGTTAGGCGGGTTTTAATAGTTGTAGCCGTTGGAGAGTAGCCCGTCCACTAGAGCTGATGGTGCAACAAGAACCTACGAGGCGAGGTGGCTCATAACTCTTGAGAAGCTATCTGAATAGTTACATGCATAAATTGGACATTAATAAACAGAGAGAGAGGGGAGATTGTTGTGACAAGTACCCTGACGGTCTGAGCCTATAGCAGCATTTACATGAACTTGTTTTGGGAAAGAAGAAAATGTTTGCCATGGGACTTAAACCACTTCGAATAGTTAAGTTTCTTCATTTTATTGGACACAGATGTTTGCTGTGAACAGCATTAGCCAACCTATACCAAGTGTAATGAAGAAGAAAAAAGCACAAAGAACTAGCTTGACCTTAAAGCAAAACCCTGGTAAGTATTTCGATTGTATTATATATATCGTTCCATGAGGGAAACAGCTTTGAGAGAAAAAGAAAAGGTCTGAAAGGCTGATTGTGGAAACCAAACTACAAAATGACTTCAGTCCCTGACTCACAACTCTATTGAGTCAGTAAAACACCGACGTCAAAGACTGAATGGTGTCAAACAGAGAGACATTCAGACATTTATGGGTTTTGTGTGCTGCTTTGTGATTCTGTTTGCAAATGTCGCCTTGGTGCCCATTTACAGAAACATGATTGATTCCCATTCATGGTTCAGTAATGCTGGGCGATTTTATTTTTCATTCATTTTTTCCCAGTCTGTCAGTCCATCTGTGATGAAGAGACACTCCTGCTGGGAATCACTTCAGCCGTACTACTGATGGGCAGGAATGATTCTTTTGCTTCATGACTGTCATAAACTGTGACCAGAGAGCCTCTGTGCAGTTCAGGGTTCTTTTCCATGCTTCTCTCAAAGATTGCTGGTGACAGGGCCACACTGGATATTGATCTCATCCTTGGAAATATTCATCCAAATTTAGAAAATGCACCACTCTCAGGGCTCCACTAGGTCTTCTGAAACTGTCACTTCATGTACTGGGACATCTTTTTTTCATCAATTCTTCTTCACTTCTTCTTTGATGGCACAATTATGATGTTAAGTTTCAACAATGACATGACATTAAAACATTTTATGTCATGTTATTGTTGTTGTTTATGCTAAATAGTAAAAGAATTTTGGTAGTAGAAAAAAATAAACTTTACAACAATTTACTCATTCCCAGCTCTTTAGCATAAATCTGTAATTAGCCCCTAATTAATGAGCGTTCCAATTTGATAACTCCTTTGGGCAAATGCGAGGATAGAGGGATTGGAGGTGTGCCGCTGTAGGAGAGCGGAGGATTCAGTGTGGTGGAGGTGTCGCCGAACAGCAGTATGTTTTAGTTTTCATGCTGGTGCTCAAGGGCGACATCTACTGGATCAAAAAGTCTAACATTCTTCCTCTAAGTCGGCTCAATCTGGTATAAAATATATATATATGTATATATGTGATTGCTTGGGGCCAGTGAATTGTTTTCGAATCTAGATGGAGGTTTTGTTTGACGAGACACTGTTTCTCAAACTTATCACGAAGGCATAGCCATCATTGGGATTACAGTAGTTCTGATGGGTTGCTTAACAACAAGCAGCCTCGGCCTTTAGTGTTTAAATGTTATGTACGCATGTATACAGTACATGTACACTAAAGTGCTTTGAATGGTCGAAATACTAGAACGAGTTATACTAGTGAACATCATTTACTATTTGTCATTTCATTTTAAAATATGCATATAAATTGTGTTACCTAATTTGGGTGTGAATGAAACTGAAGCTGTGAAATGTGTTAAAACACCCAACATTGGTCAAGTGGGATCCTTGAGTATTCAAGGACCTGAGAACGCTCAATCTATCCGGTGAAAATACAAAAAAACAGCCAAAATGAGAAGGCTTTGAAAAGAGCTTCTAATTATAAGAATCGGTTAAATGCAACAATCAGTGGGTTATGTTTGAAGGCCTTGCTACAAAATATGAATAAATGTCCATTGAAGGGCTTTTTAACGCTGGAAAGCAGCAACACGGCTTTGGAAAAACATACAGTACAATTCCTGTTTTTATCCATTTACTTTTTGAGAAGGCTGTGTTGTGAGGTCGACCAATGTCGCCAAGAATTTCATGTTTTCACACCATGCCATAAGCCTATTTGCTTTTCTTTGTTTTGCTTGTAAGGATTATTTCAGCCACTGGTTTCACTATCTTAGCCCTTGCATGCAGGATTTTTTTCCCATACTGTCACCAAAAGTTGTAGAAATCATCATGATGAACTCTTCTCATGGCCAATGTGTCAAAACAGTTTGTCACAGTTTGCAATGTGCTCTAATGTATTTACCACACAGTCTAGAAGCCGCAGAAAATGTTAAAGGTATAAGATTCAGGGAACATTCTAACTATCTTGGCAACAAGTCTCTAGTGCATTACTTTCAAACCAGAAAGCCCAGCAGTGGTCTTAGTTGTATGACTGTGTGTTTGCTTCCATGTGCGTGCTCTGCTTTAAAGCAGGACTCATGTTGATTATCAAGAGCTGAAAATCCACAAGGGAGGTGGAGTGTGTCTTTGAAAGGAGTGGACTGTAAAGTGAGGGAGATGGGGAGGCCTTAATTACATACTGAAGCAATTGTCAACCAGGCCATGCACACACAACCAATCACACACAGTTCATAGCAAACATACAAACAGGCCACTCAAACCTTTGCCTCTTCAACCTGACAGTAATTGTGTTGAATACCAAGAAATGCTTATCAGACATGGAGAGAGCAGCATGACAAAAATAATTAGATTTAAAATGATGCAATTCCTCTTATGTCTTTGTTTTGAAGAGCTTAGTCCTTCCAAGGTGTCTCATACATACACAAACTGAGCCAGAAACTTTCTATTGCAAGATACTTTGAGGAAAAAAAACACTGTTTGGGAAGCAACTAATAGTGAAGGTTAAAGGAGCAATATGTAACTCTGACACGTAAAGTTTACAATGGGTACTGCAGTACAAGTTCAAAACATTACAGAGAGCTGTCTCCCCCTGCCCCCTCCTCCCTAAAGTCATTGGGCCTCATTTATCAATCTTGCGTGAAAACAGGCGCAGATCTGAGCGCAGATTTGGTCTTACGACAGGACACACGTGCGATTTATGAAACGTTCGTATCTGACCAATCTGAGCGTACGAATGAGCGGGCCTTGATAAATGCGGCGGCTGAATTCGATCGTCATTAACATGTTACGCCCATAAATATTCCTGGTTCTGAGGCCTCGCCCACTGAGGTCAAACATGGAGAGACGAAACACTAGTAAGAAAAGAAACTTTTCTGACACGGAGATCGGCATCCTGACATCGGAGGTGGAAAGAAACAAAACAGTGCTTTTTGGCAGTCTGAAGAGTGGCATAAAAGGGGCTCATAAAAACGCTGTCTGGAAAAAAATAACGGAGGCAGTCAACAGCGTTGCCGTACAGGAACGGACTCCAGCTGAGGTTTGAATATAATTCTCAATAACTTAACCCATGCCTAACGACTTAAATGAATCTTTTCATCCCCAGCTTAAAAGCTTATGTCTGCTAATTGATCAAAACAATTCTTTACATTTAGGTCAAGAAAAAATGGTCGGATTTGAAGCTGGCCACCAAGAAACGTGTTGCTGCGTTTAAACGCAGCATCAGGAAGACTGGAGGAGGCCAACCAGACTCCAGCCTGATCCTGACGGGGACGGAGGAAAAAATTGCCTCCTTAATTGGGTCCGAGTCGATCTGTGGCATAAGTGGTGGAGGTGACACAGACGCACTGGCATCAGACCCAGAGCAGAATGGTAACTAACAACCCCCTTTTGCTTGCATTGAAAAATCAAACTGACTGTACACCATTTCTTACAAATAATAAGGCTTACACATGTTACATGGGTGACATTTTTATTGTATTAAATATTTCAGAGCCAGGCACCAGCATGATGTCAGCCAGATCTGCTCCCCAGAGCGGTCCCACTACTGCCGAGAGTGAGCGCGTGCCCTCGGCCCCCCGTGCTGCGCCCAGACCGAACCTGATCACGGCAGAGGTCCTGGAGAGACAAGGGGAGATCTGCAGGTTATTGGCCTCAGTCGTCGGCGCACTTGACGCAATTAATGAGACACTAAAAGAAATAAATGAAACTCTAAAAAAGCCATAATAAAATGTTTAAATGACTAAATGTTGTCTGTGTTTAGTATGCCTTTAGCCAATTCCACCAACAATACTTCACATTACTGATTAATACTGCAGAGCATTTGCAAGAGTTTAAGGTATACTTTACGTTTTAAAAGCGACAAATGAGGTCCTGTCTCCTCCGTACAGCCCCCTGTGGAGGCTGTGCTGGCCACGGCTCCATGGGCATGGGCTCATCCGGCTGCGCCGGCACATCGAAGGGCACTCCATTCACCAGTGCAATGTTGTGCAAAACTGAACAGGCCAAAATGATATCGCACACTTTGTCTGGGGTATACAGTAGCATTCCCCCTGCAGGTCCGAGACAGAGCCACCTGCCCTTCAGCAACCCGAAGCAGCGCTCGACTGTGACCCGTGTGCGTGTGTGCGCACTGTTGAACCTGCGTTCCTGCTCTGTAGCGGGGTTATAAGGTATTCCGTTAGAGGATAACCCTTGTCACCTAGAAGAACCATACCAAAATGTTAATCATCTGATACCTTGTTTAGTGTAATGCAATTTATCGAGGGTAGCCACTTACCGAGGAGATGACTTTGGCTCTGCAGTGCGCCCTCCTGCAGCCGCGCGCCAACAGAGCTGTTTTGAAAAATAAAAGAATCGTGTGTCCCCCCTGGCCACCTGGCCACCACGTTTAAAAGTGATAGCTTGGCATCACAAATCACCTGGACATTTATGGAGTGGTAGTTTTTGCGATTGATGAATGCGTAATCATTCATGGATGTGCCTTCAGACGCACATGAGTACAATCAATCGCTCCAACCACATTTGGAAACCCAGCAATCTCATAAAATTGCCTTTTAATCACAGCTTGCTGGGCATCATTGTATGGGAACCGAATGTATTTTCGGGAGAGAGATTTTATTGCAGCCAACACTGCTGGCATCGTCCTGCTGATCGTTGGCTGGGAGACCCCAGCCCTGTCCCCGACCTCTCGCTGAAAGGTCCCGGTGGCCAAAAACCCCAGCGTGGCGAGCACCTGAACTGGTACAGGTAAGGCATTTGACCGCCTGGTTTCTCTCTTTAATCCAGCAGCTACATTATTGCATAAATCAATAAGCACATGCCTTGGGAGCCGAAAGCGACTGATCAACCAGGCATCACTCTCCATGAGGAGATCCCTGCGGTCCCTGAAGACGCGCTCACGTCTGACACGCGCGTATTGCTCCTCCAAAATAAGCAAGTCTGCCATCATCAAGACTTGATAACTGTCAAAGCATCTGTTTAAATAGGGGAATGAATAAACATCTGACCAACCACAGTGGAACGATGATTATCTCAACAGGTGCTTTCAATTTTTGTTCCAGTTCTGTCACACCCATCGGACAAAAACAAAAACAATTACACCTTTTTGCCATTAGTTAATTTGCAAACACACATTTCTGCTTGTATTTATGATTCTTTCACATTTTAATGTGTAATAATTCGTTGTCATCTTAGGCTATTTATCCTATTGTTTAATTTTTTGAAAGTGGTATCAGTAAAAACATGGGCTTTAAAAGAAATGTTTTCGTTTTAATAATCCGTTTTGATCTGTTCTAAATATGTGACTGCTTATGCTTAATGACAGCTGAGGTTTGTTCATTATTTTCCGCCAGATTTTGCTGTGCTGCACCGCAAATCCACAGACTCGAATTTGCGTACACGAGCTCAGACCTGACGTGAGATCTGATCGCAGCTTCCGCTTACGTCCAAATTGATAAATGCCGAAGTTTGCGTGGAAATGGTCGTACGCACGGTTTTCGGTCGTACGTTCGTTTGATAAATGAGGCCCAATGTGCATGCAGGTTGCCATGTCGGGGACACTGAAGCTTCAGTGTTTGACCAGCTCTGCATCGGTCTTGAAACTTTTCTGATTTCTATCCTCTCTCCATTTTTCAAAAGCATCTCAAATATTCTAGTTCCAGTTCTGATGTCTTTCCACTGGCTGCCAGTCTGTCAGAGAATAGATTTTAAAATCCTGCTGCTGGTTTATAAAGAGCTTAATGGTTTAGGGCCAAAATACATTAGTGACCTCCTGGTTAACTACGAACCATCCAGACCGCTCAGGTCGTCTGGTACAGGTCTGCTGTCTGTCCCCAGAGTCAGAACCAAACATGGAGAAGCAGCATTCAGTTTCTATGCTCCTTATATCTGGAACAAATTCCCTGAAAATTGCAGGTCTGCTGAAACTCTCAGCTCTTTTAAATCCAGGTTAAAGACTCACCTGTTTACAGCTGCCTTTAACTAAACAATTTTAATAAGATTTTAATCTTTCACTCTGCACTGTAACTTTTAATTCTTTTTATATTTTTCCTTCAATTAATTTTATTTGAATTATTTTTACTTTAACATATTTTCAGATTTGTGCTATATAAATAAACTTGCCTTGCCTTGCCTTATTTGCTGCAATTTGGTGTCAGTTTCACCGCTCATCCCAGCTTCATCTCTTAACTTCTTATCACCAATGTTTTCTTCTTCTTCTTCTTCTATTCCAGCTGTCAACTTCTTCTTTGGCCAATTAACCTGTGTTCACACTTCCCCTATTTATGTCACGAGTGCCACCACCGAGAAGAAGCGATGCTGTGAGTTAAATTGGCAGGGAAATCTGTTTAGAGAGCCATATTTTATTCAATTAAAACAACTATATAAGGCTCCAGCAGTTTGATCATTGTATCACACCAGTCAGGGCGACGATATGACAATATGATGTCCCATCCTAATACTGACAGTCAATGTAATACGCAAAGACCGGTAATTAGATCAATCTCTTTGCTTTGCCTACAAGATTGTCAACTTATCAGAAAATTGACTGTCACCAAGCAACACAAACATTTTAATGCCCAGTGTTTACATGTTTTCCTCAGTGGTTGCATTTTATCCTGCGATCACTGGCACAGAATGTGTGACTGATTAAGTGTGGGCTGTACAGTTAATTTACAGTTTCCAGAAACCAGATGTGGAGTGATACCACATCATCATAACATAATCAAAATATCAAAGATCAGCATTCATGCAATGCTTCCTCAGTGTTGGGACTAACGCGTAAAGCGTTACTGTAACACATCTACTATTTGTCAACTAGTAACGAATGAGTTACTTTCCAGATTCAATAATGCTGTTACAATTACTGACATTTAAGAGCTTTCTGTCTCGGAAATAGCAACATTATTTTCCCCTGGTCGAGTTAAACGACGAGAATATAGCGGTGAGCTGTAGTCTGTTTGCAGGAAGGAAAACGTCTGTCACAAGAAAGCAGCACCGAGCTTAACAATGCTCTTCTAGAGAGCCTGCTGCTACAGACACCAGAGACCAGGATGCAGCTCACGTTAGCTCTGCAGACCAAGGAGGAGAAACTCCTCTCAAACAGCCGGCTTGATTTTAAACACCGCCTGCTCCACGATCAGTAAGCAGGACTATAGACTGATAGTGAGGCCCTTGGAGATGATTAAGTCCAGAGTCTGTCCTCTATTGTGTGTGGGCTCTGTCACGTGCTGAGTCAGCCCAAAGCTATCAAGAGTGTAACATAGTTCTTTAATCCCTCTGTCCTGGGGGTTATCAAATGGATGTTAAATCACCAAGAATAATAACACAGTCAAAGTCAATACAGATCACAGACAGCAGTTCAGTGAAATCATCAAAAAAGTTTGCACAGTATTTAGGTGGCCTGTAAATATTTAGGGACATGGCTCGGGGGTTTGACTGAAGGGCCATATATTCAAAAGAAGCTACATTTCCAAAAGATAACTGCTTGCATTGGAAGTAGCCATTAGACAAAACTGCAACTCCTCCTCCTCTCTTATGCACTGTGGCTTCACCTATGAAACTGAAGTTGGGAGGAGTTGACTCGATAAGAACAGCTGCACTGTTATTTTGGTCTAACCAAGTTTCAGTTAAAAACATAAAATCAAGCTTGTGCTCAATAATAAAATCATTGAATTTCCTCTGTAAGAAATGTGCTGCAAGAATAATGTAACCTCGCCAATTGAATAATAAATGAACTTTCAGACAAGTAGACTGTGTGAGATATATCAGTACAGAAGTCAAGATTATATGTATATTCAAAAGAGTTGTAGGCCAACTTGTAACTGACATAAGTACAGTGCATTTTGGTTGTTAATCATCCCTTCAGAGTTAGAGGTATGTACCCTACTGACCTACTTAGTCATCCTTCACAATTAAATCCTAACAGAAGTGATCTCGGCAGCCAAAAAAGAACGTGCAAGTCAAAGTCAAATACAAAAATATCTTCCACAGTGGTAAGTATCCTATAAGGACATGTCAATTTTATTGTCGCACTATTTCTCTAAATGTATAAATGTATACAATTGTAGCCACAAAGAAAAAGACCCAGGCCAGTGCTACAGATGGGGGGCCTCCACCTGAGGAGTTTACACCAGCAGAGGAGCTGGCAATAAGCTTCAATCGGGGACGGCCTCAGGTTGAAGGAGTAGAGGGGGGTATTGTTAAAGAAATGATCTCCCCATGTGCCCGGGAGACATGTGTAAAAGGTATTGTCCACAGAGGTCTCAGTCTCTCAATTGTAATAACTAATTGTATGCCTATGTCTGTCAGTGAGAGGAGACATGATCTCTCTGCTGGATCCTCAAACCACAGCAGCTCAAGGCATGTCTGACCCATGTGTAAGTAGGTTCTATTTTTCGGTTTAAAGAAAAAGCACTGCGTATGTCATACAATTCTCTTGCCTCAACACATTCAGTGTTCCTCTTTTTGCAGTTCGATTGCCCCAGTACATCCAGATCCATTGACGGGGGAAACATGCACAAGCAGATACCGAAATGCCAGAGGTAAGCTCAAATATAAAAAGCAGTGGATGTGTCTTCAGTCTTCAGAATTGCATATTATTAACCATACATCTTACTGCAGGATGTCACCAGATCAAGTTCCCCTTTAGCAAGGAGCAAGGTCAGTTACTACTCACTATTGACAATAAAATATTTGACTACTTGGTGACACATTCTCTCCGTCACAGGATGTCCGGAACATCTATAAACGGAAAACGCTCCTTGCCATCGAAAGGGAGAAGCTCACTATCGAGTACAGGAGACTTCAAATAAAGAAAACAAAGTTGGAGAATGAGAAACTGAAGAAGGATGTAAGTATACACTCACAGAGCAAACTCAGAGCAAAGGTCAAGGTTTGAATTGTATTTTAATTTTCTGTTTTCTTCTCCACAGATGGCTGACAAATAAAGACAATTAAACAAAAAACTGTAAGCAATACATGCGTTTTCGTAAACAATACATAAAGTGTAAGGGGGAAAGAATACTAATGGTTGCCACAGTGTCTATTTTTTAAAATATGTGTCCCTGTAAAGATCCCACACAGTCCTTCCTTCCATTCTTTCCTGAAGAGGGTCAATTTCCTTGAACTCCTCCTCCACCAACATTGTGGGCAGTCGCTCTTTCCTTATGGTGGCAATATTGTGCAGGACGGCACAAGCAACCACAATGTTGCATGCCCGGTCAGGAGCAACTCTCAGGCCCTTCAGGCACTGGAACCTTCAGGGGTTTAAACGGAAAGATTTGTTGGCCTTAAAGGTTACACTGGAAGAAATGTGTAAAAGTTTATCATCTGAATTTAAAACCTGGATTTCAGTTGTACAAATGTCATTTCTATCCGTGCCCTTGTCTTTGTGTGGGCATTGTTAAATGCCCTCTCTGCCTCTCTTTGTGGATCAGAGTAGGGTATTAAGAGGAACGGCATGCAGGCATAGCCTCTGTCCCCGAGCAGTAATCCACTGAACTCTCCTTCAGAAGAAGAAAGCTTTAGACCAACAAACGACAATGAACTGACGACAAGAAGGAAGGATCACTGAGACTAAATAGACATGGGGTAATCAAACACAGGTGAGACTAACGAGACAGGTGAAGACAATGAGGGCAATCAACACTGGAGGGAAACACACAGAGGCAGGAATAAACACAAGACAAGAAACACTGAGGACTAGAACTACAATATAAATCAAGAAACACTAAAGACACAGAGAACTCAGGAATGTAACCATAACAATACACACTAGAACATAGAGAAACACAAGGAAAACAGATTACAAAATAAAACAGGAAACACTAAAGATTAAACTAGGAAACACACAAGGGAAACAAGCAACACTAGGATAAATAACAACAAAGAAACCTAAACACTGAAATACCCAAACTAAAACAGACCAAATCATGACAGTTTTGCTTCAATCCTCATATGTGTAATGTATATTATTATTTAGTGTTGCTGTGGCAGGATTGTGCTGACAAGTCTCACATTTCAAATAACCTTGTAGTCGTTTTCAATTTGTAGGTATTTTACCAATTACATCTCTGAAGGCAAAAGACTCAGTAGTTGATATAAAGGACGTCATCGACAACATACCTGTCTATCAGTCTATAGTCCTGCTTACTGATCGTGGAGCAGGCGGTGTTTAAAATCAAGCCGGCTGTTTGAGAGGAGTTTCTCCTCCTTGGTCTGCAGAGCTAACGTGAGCTGCATCCTGGTCTCTGGTGTCTGTAGCAGCAGGCTCTCTAGAAGAGCATTGTTAAGCTCGGTGCTGCTTTCTTGTGACAGACGTTTTCCTTCCTGCACACAGACTACAGCTCACCGCTATATTCTCGTCGTTTAACTCGACCAGGGGAAAATAATGTCGCTATTTCCGAGACAGAAAGCTCTTAAATGTCAGTAATTGTAACAGCATTATTGAATCTGGAAAGTAACTCATTCGTTACTAGTTGACAAATAGTAGATGTGTTACAGTAACGCTTTACGCGTTAGTCCCAACACTGAGGAAGCATTGCATGAATGCTGATCTTTGATATTTGATATTTGATATTTTGATTATGTTATGATGATGTGGTATCACTCCACATCTGTGGAAACTGTAAATTAACTGTACAGCCTACACTTAATCAGTCACACATTCTGTGCCAGCGATCGCAGGATAAAATGCAACCACTGAGGAAAACATGTAAACACTGGGCATTAAAATGTTTGTGTTGCTTGGTGACAGTCCATTTTCTGATAACTTGACAATCTTGTAGGCAAAGCAAAGAGATTGATCTAATTACCGGTCTTTGCTTATTACATTGACTGTCAGTATTAGGATGGGACATCATATTGTCATATCGTCGCCCTGACTGGTGTGATACAATGATCAAACTGCTGGAGCCGTATATACTGTAGTTGTTTCAATTGAATAAAATATGTCTCTCTAAACAGATTCCCCTGCCAATTTAACTCACAGCATCGCTTCTTCTCGGTGGTGGCACTCGTGACATAAATAGGGGAAGTGTGAACACAGGTTAATTGGCCAAAGAAGAAGTTGACAGCTGGAATAGAAGAAGAAGAAGAAGAAAACATCTGTGATAGAAGTTAAGAGATGAAGCCGGGATGAGCGGTGAAACTGACACCAAATTGCAGAAAATAAACACATAACTCCTGCACATTACCTTACGAGGGGCATTTTATGGTCTTCAGTTAATCAGCTATTGTGATGTATCATTAAATTATTGTTTTGCAATACATCAGTTGTCTGGGAATTGCTGGATCAAAATAGTGTAGTTATATGCCCCTCTTTCTTAAGCACATCTGTGACTTTATCAGTGTAATATTAGACCTACTGCCTTGTGCCTATTATTAAATCACAGCCGTGCTGACACTCACAACAGCACTCCCTCTCATGTGCTTCAGTCTGGATAAACAACTCTGTGCCTGATGACTTATCACAAGACATAAGGAGTCCCCAAGCAGCTTCATACACCCTCAAATATTCAAACAAGCATCTGTCAGCTTCCTCATCCTAGCTTGAACACACTTCATAGATCATAACCTACAATATCAACAGTTGACTGTTGTGTCTAAATAAGGCATTTTGGAGTGACATGGATGATGCACAGTCCCCCTACCCAATCTCCATCTTCCTCTCTAGGCTTTTTGTCCCCACCCAGGTAACTTAACTGAACACAGAGACAGGATTTATACTAATCCGTCAAAATACAGGTTTTTACACCTTTGTTTTGAACGCAGTTAACATTTGATTTTGGTTGTCCAGAGGGACGCTTTTTAATCAAATTTCATTCACATCAAAGGCACAAAAAAAACAATCCCTGCACATCTTATTAGCTGACTAATGGAAGTTCAAAGAGTAACATAACAGGTACTTGTTGGAAACCTGACGCATTTATCACCAGCCAAAAGGGAAGAGTGAAGGGAGGAGAAGGTGTGAGATTGTTTGGTGGGGTGTTTGGGGGGTAAAGAAGACAGATACACGTTTCCTATTATGAGACACACAAATTCATTGTACAGTTTCTGCTGTAGCAGAAGAGGCACAAGCACCAATAACGACCCTTTCTTTGTGACAAACACGGCATTTAATGCACAGACAAACATGCACATAGCAGACACAGTCATTGAACTTCCTTCAAATGTAGCCCTTCACATTCAGCACATAGGGGAATTGTAAAAAAACAAAACACAATAATTTGTCTTAATAAAACAACCGACGTGCTACTGACCGAGACAATGGTTGTCTTGCTTTGTAAGCAGTAAACGTTTGTGAGTAAACTGATCAACAGGTGTTATCAGTTTGAGGCAGAAAAAAGGCCAACATCAATACATCTCTTGAAAAGTGATCAATATCTTCTTTATCTTTTTTGACCTGTTTTAAGAGTCAGAAATAGATGAAAACATTTGTGTACATTCATAGTTCAACTGGTACATGTGGTTCGGGGATTTCTCCATACAAGATGCAGGATTCTTCACAAAGTGGGCGGACATAAAAGGCAAGCACAGTAGGTCACCATGACACTAAATTCTTTAGTAAAAAGCATTCATCATAAGGAGGCATCCACGTCTTGTGCTTGTACTGGAATTATAATCAAGCAGACAGGAACTCTCTGATGAATGGCTGTAAATTACACTTTTTATGGAATTTCTGGATTTGTGTAGAAAATTCCTCATGAATAGTAATTTCTGTATACAGTGAAGGTATTTAATCATACGGTAGGATTCGAATCATGAACATTTGTTTGCAAAAACAATACATGAGTTTTCTTCAGCTACTGTTCAGCTCCACTGTATTCTTACCTGTGGTTGACCTTGGTCTTTGTATTTCAATGTCATATTTCTCTGGTGTTTCTGTGTTGTTGTTTTTCTTCTTACTGTGGCTTATTATTATCTTCAGTAGTGCACTCCAATTATGAAGTATCAAGCTGAACTACAACCAGTGAAAATGCACAATGGCATCGCCCTCCCTGAGAAAAATAAGCAGCTTTGTGTCTTGTTTAGACATTTTTTACATTTCTGTTCCGTTTGTACGCTTCTAAAGGTGATACATGATTGTCTTCAGTAGGAGGGTCTGCACAGCCCTAGCTCACTCAAAGTACCAACACTGAAAAGAAATTGTAGACTTATTCAGAATTTGCAGTGTTGCAGTGTCAAAACAATCACGATGGCAAGGGGAAAAATCTGCTAAATAGCTTTCAGCTTCTTGCCATCTCATGCTCATGCTTACATAAAATATTTAACTTTTTTTTTTTAGGAATTCATTCATTTATTAATTGCATAAACCAGTGGTTCCCAAACATTTTCAGCCAGGCCCCCCTTTGGCTGATGAAAATATGTCCAAGCCCCCCGAACCTTCACCATACACATCGACACATAAACACAAATCAATATTCACTAATCACACCGCCAGTCACACTCTTTGCTTAAAAACAATTCTATATTTTTTAAATTCATTTGAACATCGACTGCAAAAAGTACAAAACAGCAATGAGTGTGACAGCAAACTGAAACACCTAACAGACCGCTTCTCAAGAGGGAGCAATTAAAAGTGATCCTGCAACATGAAAAGTCCCCATTTTGAAGATGTACAGTAACAACAGCCATTGCTTGGAACAGATTCTTTTTCTTTTTTTTTTAAACCCGACGCTCTGAAGATGAACAACTCCTTTGAGGAAAATCCACACAAGAGTTATACTTCCAGTCCTGCAATAATTTATAATAAAAAATCAACAGGCTTCTCCGTGTGTGCACGATGTAATGTCTCCAAGTGGAGTCCTATTATTTCGGCTTCATGCTGTCAGAAGCTAATACTCTGAGGGACAACACACACTTTGGTCTCTCTTTGTTATCCACCATTGTACAGTCGAAGCCAAAGGCGAGATATGACTCTCGTCAAATTTTCTTGTCTTTGTTTTAGTAGTTGTAACGTCTCTTGAAGCCCCCAAAAAATGTTTTTTGCAATGCTTTGCTAGTAGAGCAGAATGGATATATAACACCACGCCCCACTTTTGGAATAACTGGCACATACAGTCAACGTTTACCTCGATACCCTGTTTGGACTTTGAATTACGAGACTGGAATGTGTTGGCAAAGTTCTTCCTTGAAACATTTTCATCAGTCCATACTGCATGCTTAAACATCCGACTACTGCTACAACGTTTCCTCTTCATCCTCGGCTGTTGCACTTGTATTAAAAACAGGCAGATTTTCCTTTAGCGAGATATCGTCCACCATTTTTGGCCCGCTGTCCTCAGGTTCCTCACGTATGGAAGCGTCTGAGTTACTGATCACATATCCTGGGAGTGTGGCGTGCATGCTGATCACAGGACCTGTGCTTTGATAAACACGACTTGAAACAAGTGTGGTTGAACGTGTGGAAGGTCCAGCCCCTGCCAGGTGGGAGTGGCTGCTGGTGCTGTTGTTGTTGAGGCCGACCACCACATTGCTGTAACGGTAGCGGCCACAGACCACCGGGCCCTCCCACTCAAAGGCCAGGTTCCAGCGGGTCCATGTCTTCTTTATCTCTGCCTGAACCTGTAAGGATGGGAAGTATATAAGCTTTAAATAGCAAGAGTTCTATAGCAGAACTATCATTCAGGGCATAATGCAATGATTCTTTTTTGAGATATTTTATTGTAAATGTTTCTGTTCACACAGAACAATTTTCAAACATTGTTTTTATGTGTTGGGTTCGAAAGTGCTGATTGAATCATGTTCTTCATGTTTCCATTTCTATCCTGTAGACCAGTGATTCTCAAAGTGGGGTCCGTGAACCATAGCTTGGGGGTCCGCGGAATAATTTACAAAAAATTGTAAAGTGTGCTGTATCATTGAAAAAGCATATCTACAAACTGGGACATCTTGCACCAATAAAATCAGCTATTTTTTCCAATACTCCCGCCCACTTTAGTTTTGTGCCAATAGATCAACTCTGATATGATCGTGACACGTCTGTCACTTCATAGTTGCGAAACGATAAAAAAAAAAAAACTCAAAAGAAAAAACAACTCGGAGCCAACATCTTCTCAAAGTTTATAAAATGAATTACTTGGAAAGTATAAATATAGCCTAATTCTATTGTTGCAAAGTATTACATAGTACATTAATACATAGTATTAATATATGCTTATCAACGTTACAAAAATGAGGGGGTCCTTGGAAAAATGTCTCACCTGAAAGGGGTCCATGTTCTAAAAAAGTTTGAGAACCCCTGCTGTAGACTGAGTATTTCTAAGGAAACTGTATTTTATTGGTCAAAGTTTTTACAGGCTTACAACTGCTACAGATGACAGATTTTCTTTGTTCCTTTTTCAGAGCACATGAGTTATTCATTTCTGTCAGGACCTAAAGACAATTTCAACTAAAATCTGAAAAGGGTATCTAGAGAAAATGACCAACCCTTGTTGAAATGTCATCAATTAGTAGATTACAATATTCTGCAAATTATGTACGAAGCTCATAATAAAATGTTACCTACCAACATCCAGAACATATTTGAAAAAAGAGAAGCCATTATCACTTCAAAAAAAGGAGATCTTCAAAAAAAGGAGATTCAGAACCAAATTGATGTAACGTTGTTGTGACTGGTTTATAAAACAATCAGACAAACCAAAGAATCTCAATCAAACATTGTATTTAAAGAATAATAAAAGCCAGTGTGTTGAGGAAATATGATGACGTGTTCATGAGGTTTGTGTTCTGTTTTGTGTTGTTGCTGCAGGGAAAATTATTTTGTGATCTGCTTTGAATGGAATACAATGAATTGAACTGAGCCTGAAGGAAAAGCTCTCAATATACCAGTCAATCTTCATTCCAACCCTCACCTATGGTCATGAGCTATGGGTACTGACCGAAAGAATAAGATTGCGGATACAAGCCGCCAAAATGAGTTTCCTCCAGAGGGTGGCTGGGCTCAGCCTTAGAGATAGGGTGAGGAGCTGAGAAATTCAGGGGGAGCTGGGAGTAGAGCCACTACTCCTTCGCATCAAAAGGAGCCAGCTGAGGTTGTTCGGGCTAATAATTAGGATGCCTCCTGGACGCCTCCATTTGGAGGTTTTCCAGGTACGTCCAACTGGGATGAGACCCCAGGGTAGACCTAGAGTTCGCTGGAGGGATTATATATCCCATCTGGGGAGAGGGAAGTCTGGGTTGACTTACTGCCACCAAGACCCGACCTTGGATACACGGATGAAAATGGATGGATGGATTGATGGATAAAATGAATTGTTACTGGGGACCTTCTAGTGGGCTGTGTGGCTATGTTGGCCTGCAGATTTATATTTTTATTATGTGTGTTAAATAGTTCATAGGGTTATAAATAATCACATTGTTAAAATATGTCATAGCAATAAATACGATTAAAAGACTGTTTCACAACTATATATTTTTTTATTTTATTTTATATACTTTATTCAGCTTCAGTTAAATACAGGCTATAAGATATTTAATGTTTAAAAGTTACGTTGTGGAATAAATAATTCTAACTAAGGCAAACTATAATATCTGGATTAATATCAGTGCTTCATTTTCATTGGTTGATGTGTTTGAGGGATGTACGGGAGAGAAAAAGTGTAGAGAGACTGAAGAGTTGACAACCGAATATTTGAGTGTTTATTCGTTGTAAGAGATATAGAGTAAAGTTAAACTGCAAACAAGTAGTGTTTTCCTATGATAATCAACTCGGTTATCAGAAACGGACTATTAAAACTACATGCTCAACAGCAGCAGGATTTCTGACCGAAGTTTGTTGTCGTTTGCTCACGAGCATATTAGCTTGCTAACATTACCTTTCAAGCAAAGTGAATGGACTGCTGTTTTAGCTAGCACCGCTAACTCGGCTGACGTAGTGTTTAATTGGGAAGAAGACCAACAACGTGTTCCTCTGGCATCGTGAAGACGGATCCCGGCCAACCAGATAGCACTCTGAGCAACCAGGGCTGCGCTCATGAGTTCCTCTAGCCACGTTGGATTTCGCAGGTGAACAGCGCCACTCCTAGCCATACTCCTCCGACAGAGATCAGTGGAACTACACAGCTACAGATACATAGGACTGCCAGGTACCACCAGACTTTGTCATTGCTCTTTGAGTGAAGTGGCCATTGGCATTGTGCCTCACCGCTCCCAAGCATCAATCCAGGCCTGCGACTGAGTTTTATTTTGTTTAAGGTTATTATTTTGCCGGCTTGTGTGTGTGTGGTGAGTGTGGGCCCATAGTAAACGTTAAGTTTAAAGGTGCATTGCATACTTTTGTATTGTTTTACCATTTGAAATCCTAAAAGTAAAAGAAAAGGGAATTTCTATCCTAAACTTACCTGAGTTGTGTGCTTTTTGTTTATTTGTTTAGTAGTAATAATAAGTAGTTTATTGTCGATAATTAGTGAATTGAGGACCCTAAACTATTAAAGTCAAACAGATTAAAGTAGCTGTATGTACAGATTCATTTTGGTTTAAAAAAGAGCTCAGGGCCCGTCTCTAATGAAAACAGGGATTAGGTGGGCTACATGTGTTTTGTTAATGAATGTCTTGTGAAGGAGGGGCAGGTTATATATGATTATTCTTCTTTCTGCCTCTTTTCATTCAAGATTTGAGATCTAATGTTTGCATTTAATAGTTCTGTAATGGTCGATGAGTTAAATAAACATACAAATAAAAAGATAAATGGAACACCTGGCTCTATTTCGATTCAAGCCAATTTGTTAAACGTTATTGTTATTGACGTTAACATCATGTGTATTTTCAATCTTTATGTTAAATACTCTATGGTGGAAAACATGTTGATTAATACATTTTATAGTCAACCAAATACACTGTCCTAAGTCCCATCCTCATCATCAATTACAAGAGAAACCACTAACACAAGAAGGGCCTTAACATTGTGGAGAGATGGTGCTGCTGGAGGGTAAAGTAGCCTCAACTTTTATTGCGATCATGGTGCAGCTCCATTCCCTGTGGGCGAGGTTGTGCAGAGGTCTCAGGGCAATGCACAAACTCTAGTTGTTACTAATGTGTTGGATTTATGCTGTGTGTGTTGCTCTATTCACCTTTGTTTGTTGTCCACTTTCAGAGAAATAGATGCACAAAGACCTCCGTTTTTTTTATTGTGCTTACAGAACAGTCAGTTAGAGGACTGTAAGGAGATATGAGTCAGCTAAGAGACAACATGTCCATCTCCTAATGCTTTCACAGACTGCAGTCACGGTGCAGTATACAGTCATCTCCCAGCAGCCTGATGAAATAGTGAGGTTCAGCTACCCTCTATGTGTGGAGCCAATAACTAAACCCATGCATATACTGTAGAGACTTAAGATTCAATAGAGCTCCATGATAGGGTGTTGTTTGGCTCAATAGGTTCAATGTAAATTGAAAAAAAATACAATTTAAACTCAAATTCAACAGAAAAGACACACAGTGTGATGTTTTGAGAGGCTTGAATCAAGTTGCACCGAAAGAAGATAAAAAGAGTTCTCCACAGGATGCAGAGTGAAGAACAAAAGTCAAGAGTGAAAAATAAAAAATCAGAGCTGAGTGCAAAGTGTCTGAGGTAGGGAAGACAGACCAGATGACTGATATCATGACAGCACTTTCTCTGTTTTTCATGTGAGAGGGCAGGAAATGACTAACAGCTTAAGTATGTCGCTTATTACCTCGCAATTATGTGTGCCAAACAAATAAGCTCTTTTTTTTCAATGGCCATGATGAACTAGAAGCCATACCAAGGTCTGTTTGTCTGCAGCTGTTTTTCAATCGCATTAGTCCGGCAATGTTTGTGCATCTCTTTTAGGATCAATAACTTCCAGACAAGGACAACAAACTCACCTCTCCGTTGCAGTAGCAGTAGATGATGGACACAAAGAAACCCTGAAGGAGAGAAAGTGACAGTAAATGTATGAAAACAAGAGGGGCCACGTCTAGAGAGAGCAAGGGTTTTATTTAGCATGACGATCATAACATTTTATGACTGTCATTCATATCTGTTGACGTTTAGTCGCGTCAAATGGCTGTTATCACGTGGAACACAAGATGGTGTTTTTGTACCGTCCTGTTTCACCCTGTCTTCCTGCTACAAATAAGCGTTATTAGAGACACTATGTTTTTGTCAAAATGCTGGGAACATTTGTGTGTGTGGGTGTGTGTGTGGCTTGTTGCACATCTTTGCTGGTGAGAAACTACCAGGACGAGACTCACCAAGAAGTTTAAATAAACACAGTGTTCTCATCTTTGACATTTACTCTCTTTATGGACTGGTAAATGGTAAATGGACTTGAGCTTCTACAGCGCTTTTCTAGTCGTCTTACTACTCAAAGCGCTTTTACATTTTCACGAACAATGTCCCTGCCCTCCCCCCCTCCTCCTCCAACATAACACTCACTCTCATCAGCCCCACAGTCAGAAAACATCACAGTAATGTGAAGGCTGAAACTGTTTTTTATGCGTTACATTAACGCTCACTGGACTTTACATTTATTTTCTTACATGCACTCTATTGCACCTTTTGTGTTTTTTTTATTTTTTTTATTTGACATTTTTAAATTCTATTTTATATATTTGTAATTGCTTCTTATATTTTATTATTTAAGTTCTTGTTAGTTCTGTTTTTTTTCCTTTGTTAAATGTTCTGCACCAATACACATTCCTTGTATGTGTAAATGTACTTGGCAATAAAACCCGATTCTGATTCTGATTCTGATTCTGATGTCCCACCTCCACATTCACACACTGGTGGCAGAGGTTGCTATGTAGTGAGACCACCAGAAGTAACTAACCCCATTCATACGCCACCGACAAAGCAGCGGGAGCAATTGGGATTGAGTGTCTTGCCCAAGGACACATTGGACATGTTGCTGCAGGAGCTGGGGATCGAACCCTAGACCTTCCAGTTGAGAGAGAACGACTCTACCAACTGAGCCACAGCCGCCCCAGATGCTGGTCTTTTATGTCGAATACATTTAAGAGGGCTCTACTTAAAGTTTAAAATGTCATTCTTGACATGAAAAAGTTTCATTGAAGAATCTGAAAATAAATAGTTAAAAAAAAGTTATTGACCTTCTAAAGTAAATAAGGATATCATGCTATGCCATTCACATTAAACATGAAAATACATTGAAAAAGACTTAGAATCTGTAAAGATTTATGTTACTAGGGCTGAATGATATATGGTTTAACTATCGCCTTAAGTTTTGGGGATTTTGAGGACGTGTTATACGAGGAGAAAGACCTGTAATGTACTTCGTCCTTATGTTGTCGCATCCCATTTTTATGGATTCACTGGCTGAGGGCTGAACAAGTGTGGTCAAAGTAGGAGAGGTTTTGTGGTCATGGCTTCAATGTCGAGCCATTGGCACCTGAGGGTATAAATGTGAGCATTAAATGGTTTAAAGTGTATGTATGGGGTATGCATGGTATGTGTGCACAAGTGCACATTCTCACCTCCCATGAGCTCACCTGCAGGCACATTTCCCCCACTCGTTCATTTTTATACATAATCCTGTGCAGACATTTGCATGTGTGGTTGCATTGAGCGACGGCTGTTTTTGCCTTTCATAAAAAAAAAAAGAATGTACAATAAAGTGGCATAGTGTATTCAGTCATGAGACATTGTATGAAATCTCTGGTGTGAAGCTGGTAATATCTGATAGTATATCAGTTACGGCAATGCTACAAATTTCCTACAAGTCTGCTGGAAATGATCTCCGGATTCCAAAACTCCTGCGAAGTGTGAAAATATGTTGTTTTGCTCGCAAAACTGATAACAGAAATCAACCAAGGCTTTCAGATTTCATCGTCTCATCTCTTTCACAGTAAATTACGCTGATTGGGTGCGCTTCTCACATTTGCTGTTAGTGTTGCCATGTGATTAAAGAGCTGATTAAAGGCAGGTATGTCTGAGTGTGCCTCTACTCTTTAGTCGTCTTATGAGACATGCAGTCTTTTTTATGTGTCAATGTATGTCTCTGTAAGATTGATGTGAATATCTAGACTGACTGTACTTTAGAATCTTTCTTTTTATTAAATAATAACCTCTTGGAATGAATATAGCTTTTCTTTTTTTTCTTTTTTGGGGGGGGGTATAGTTATATAAAACTTCAACTCCGTGTTTAAACATTACAAAAAAAATGCCTTTAAGTCTCTGTCTGAGCTCCAGTGTGCACTTGAGTGAGCGGGTGTGACATTATTATCTTTTGATTAGTTTCTCATCTCTCTGTGCTCTGCATCTGTTAACAAAATAAAACCCACCAGATAAATAACCGAGTACTGCTAAAAGCAGAGTAGAGCTGTTTCTTTTGTTGGTTTTAATTACAACCCTTACATTTGGCTCAACCTGATCTATAAACAACGATGTGGGTTCAATCAGGCGAGACAAGTCAATTAATCAAAGATTAATAAATATTCTAAATATGTGGTATTGAATTATGTTAAAATACTTTTTTGCTCTTGAACTCTACAGGGTGATTAAAGATGTCTGCCCTGAGCGGCAGCGAGATCTAACCCCCCTGTGGAGTCCAGACACTGGTGCTGGAGGTGTAAGCTGATGATTTGGTCTGAGGTTGGAGGGATGAAGAAGCTAACTAAACTGTGAAGTCTGGGGTTGATGAGAAGATGGTTGATGATGTCATTTCAGGCTGATGGGATGAAGAAGGTGATAAAACTGCGAAGGCTTGGTGGTGATGGGGAGGTGGAGGGTCGCACATAACAATAGCATGAATGAAATGATGGAAGAGGACGCCATGTTTAAAAAAAGACAGCAGCTATATGATCGGCAATAAGGGAGTGGAGCAGGGCTATTGGATAGATGTGACCAGGTGATGATTACAAGAAAATGAGTGAGCATGTAAGGAGGTGTGCATGTATGAGAATGAGCAATAAAACCCGCATGCCGAAGGTCTTCCTGACTGAACTATTTCTAGAACAAAAAAAGGCAGTAACCCCTCCCCCAGGTGGGTGACACTCCCACAGCTAGGTGTTTGTTCTGCCCTCTGAGTCTGCCTTCTCACTGTAAACAAATCACATCCCCTTCCTGAAAGGGGCGTGGTCAGGCACAGCTCATTTGCATTTAAGACTACAGCCTGTTCTGACCAGGGCCGAAATAGAGGGGTTTATATGATGTGCAGTGGTTAGTGTGCGCGCCCCATGTCCTCCAAGGCGGCCAAGGTTCGAATCCGACCAGTGGCTCCATTCCCACATGTCACCCCCCCTAATTTCTAACTCTATCCACTGACCTTTCTCTCCAATAAAGGCAAGAAAAGTCCAAAAATAAGAACAAAAGAAACAGTAGCTGTAAGTTTTGTGTTCAGTGTTTTCTCTATAAATCACTTCTTCCTGTTGCTGCTTTTCTCCAACAGGAAAAGCTTAATGAAATATTTATATTACCTAAATGAAGTTTGTTCCTGAGAAAATGTCCCCAGTGCAATTTTTGATATATACTGTAAAGAAAACAAATCAAATGAGTTTATAGTGAATAGTTTTCAGATGGTTTCCTAAAAAAAAAAATACATCATTATATTGATGGATATCTCATCTGGCAGTCCCTCAGCTCCCTTCAGTGCATCTGTTAAAGCAAATCAGCGCTATACGAGTGTAATATTCAGCAGACACAGCACGTTGAGAGAAGAAAAAGTTAGTGGAGGTTAAAAGCTGCTGCACTTAAGCAATGTCATTGAATATTCTCTTTCATCACGCTGTGTCAGGTTGCCCCTAAAGTTTCATTCATTCTTCAAAGCTCCTGTGAGGAACTTTTGGTTTGTTCTAAGGGATGTCTCAGCTTCCTCTGCGTTGGTGTCAGACAAGGAGATTAACAGCAAAATGCCCCCCCCCAAAAAAAAAACAAAAAAACAACAACAACAACTAAAATAAACCTTGGAAAAGTATTTTTCTTTCAGAAGGTAATTCATTAAAATAAAGTGTTATGTTTCAATTGATCATGCTTACATAATTCCTTTTTAACGTCTGCAGCAGATGACAGACGGTCAAATATAACAGTACAATGAGAAAGGAGCATTTAGAGGTCATCTCAGTACACTGCTTTTAAGCTGCTTTAACACCAGGTTGCTTTAAGGAATCTCCTCACAACCACTTGAGTGTGTTTGTTCAAACCCCCATCATCACCGGGAAATAGTTGTAATTAAAAATAATTCTCATCAATGGCTGATTGAACAATGCACAATTACCAAAAACAAGATTACTACAAGATTAGACTAATGACATCGTTTGCAATTATCACAAGAGTACATTGATAACACTTAAAATATGTTTTTTTATTAGTTCCTGTTTCTTCCATTATGCTGTATGTTTTTGGATTTGTCTTTGATGTTGATGTTTTATAAGATGTTTTTTGGACATATGGTAAAATTATTATTATTACTATGTACCGGTACGTATCACCTTGAGGCATTTTAAATGTTTGACCACACCTGCCATCATACTGCCTATCAGCCTATTGGTGTACAAATCTACATGTCGATGTAGTTTTCAAAAAGGATCACCTGAAGAAGTCCTCCGGTCCAAACGTCTTTTATTAAAGTTTATGTGGCACTGAGCGTGTGTGCAGGCATAGCTTCTTCTTCCTCATGTTCGTAAAAACAGTGTGAACATTGAGTTTCCCCTCGAGGATTAATAAAATGTGTTGTCGTCTTCTTCTTGAAATTCAAAATAAACTCATTACAATAACTCATAACTTGAAGGAGAGTATGTGCTCAACACTCTTAAAGATGTTCTTTACGTAACGTTTAAACATAAGCTCGAGTCAGTCTAATGGAGTTCGTTTATAGGATAGGTCTCACCCACATGCACAAAATGAAATTCTCATGAGGCACCTTAGGGCCCAAACGTGTACATTTTGCGTATTTTTCATTTTTGATTCTCAATATCTCAGTCAATGTTAATGCTAATTGTATGAAACTTGGCCAAGATGTTTTTTTTATTATTAATTTTAAAAATCCATGATCACCTTGTTTGCAAGGTGTATAGAATAGTAGATCCACATTTGTGTCTCTCTCCAGTCCCTAAGGCCCCATTTGGGCCAATCTACTCCCATTATAACCACATATGTTTGATACACTGTAATCCTGACATAATATAATGCTTTTCCCATGATAACCTAATAAATCTAAGCCTCTACCTTCAAAATACAGGGCAAACAGGTTTTAGATGTGAAGACCCCCCTAAAGCACCGGGGGCAGCAGAGACTTTATCACATACATTTTCAATGGAGGCCTGGTTGTCTTTACTTGCAAAGTGCTCAGCAATAAAAAAGCTGAACATCACAAAAATGGTCTTGATGTGTTGGGATAGATATAGAAGAGTGGTGTGAATGTGGTTACAAAATATATTTTGTCTATATGTGTGTGTATGTGCGTGTATGTCGAGTTTGAGTCTGCCCGTAGTTAAAACTGGTTATTTCACACTTTTCAGGCTCAGCAGCCAAAATCAGGGTTCTTATGACAAAAAGGGCAAAAAAACATAAAATATATAAAAACATTATATAAACCTTTACATCTATGGTTAGGTCTGAAGTTGTTGAAAAGATTTGATGCGGTGAAAGTTTTTTAAAAGGGTGCCTCAGGGGTTAAACATAGGCAAAGACGAATTGTGACACTGAATCAACCTCATTTTTCCAGCTGCTTGACTTAATGATGAAGGGCAATCTTGACTTGACACTGACAGAGTAATTTATAGAAGATAATTGAGGTTCCCGCAGCAGGAAAATGGAAATGTAAAAAGGAATTGGTCAGGTCGCCGTGGGAGACCACAGGCTGGGATCCATGAACATGTATGTGTTCCCATGTTGTAATAAAAAAGGAGAAGTTCATCTATAATTGCATAAAACTCTATTTCTCTATTTGGTAAAAAAGAGAAAATCACTGAACTACCTGATAATAATGAATGCATAATAATCAACCTTCATCAAATACAACTTAATTCAGAAAAAGTCAGAAAGTACCTGAAAGGAGTTGAAGAACAGTTCACAGTACATGCGGACTTCCCAGCTCAGTCCCTGCAGTGTATGAGGCATCCCAACAAAGATGATGTAGTGGATGCCGAAAACCAGTACTAACACAAGGGTGGACTTAGCCAGTTTCCTGTGGAGACACAGACACACATACACATGCAGAGGTGAATAGCTGTTCAGCTGTTCCCACCTGCTAACAAAGGGAAAAGAAAGAGTTCGTTCAAAATACATTAAACGTTCTTATCTTAATTATTGCATGATGTAAAAACACTGCATAGCTGCTGTTATCCTTCTACAAATTAAGCTTAGTGGCTGGAAATTACATTCACATGTGACTCTTTCATGGCCAATGGGGAAACGGCTGCTATCTGGATATAGGACTAAACTTATATGAGAAATGCCATTAGCGTGGAAGAAGAACAACATTCATTTTCTAAAGCTTTGGTTATAATCTGTGACTGCATAAATGCGCAACAAATTGATGCCAAAAGGGAAATGGAATTGCCTGTTGCCCAAATGAAATTGGTTATTTGCCATTTAATAACCATTTTGTCCAAAGTTGTTGGCAGAAATGATTCTTTTACAGAATAGAGGCTCTCAGCTTTGGTCATCAGGAACAATTTTCAGTATCCACTGCAGCAAACAAAGGTTTGTATTTTGAGGGCAACTGGGGATTAGAGGCCCACCAGTTGAAAATTCAATAAACAATATATCATAGCCATGACACATTTTATAAACAGGCGCTTATGCACGCCTTTTATTTGTAGATTTCAGTTCAGCTTTTAATACAGTACAGCTGCATGTTTTAAAAGGTTTGTGAATTGGTGTGAGGACAACCACCTCGTTCTGTCAATAAGACAGAGGAGATGGTGTTTGACCCCAGGGGAGTTGGTGACCACATGCCTGTGCTCATCCACAACCAAAGGTCTCCTCATACAACTATCTTGGTGTGTTTTTTGACAATGCACTGACCTGGAACACACATATAGACAGTCTATGTAACCGATTACAACAACGGTTACATTTTGTACATCGTCTCAGAGTTCATAGTGTTGATTAGATGTATGTTTATTTTTTATCAGACAGTCTTAGAGAGCCTAATCAGGTATGGTATCGCAGCATGGTTTGGCAACCTGTCTGTGCAGTTTAAAATCAAACTGATCCGTTTGATTCAGACTGCATGGAAAATGATAGGAGGTAAACATCACACATCCCTGCAGACTACTTTTGAACTGGATACCCTAAAGCAAGCCAATAAGATTGTCCGTGACTCATCTCATATTCTACATACAGAGTACGAGCTGCTGCCCTCTGGTATGAGGTTCAGAGTTCCCCGTTGTAGACTGAACAGGTTTAAAAATTCATTTATCCCGGTTTCTATAAAACGTTTAAATAGTGGCAAATAAGACTGATAGGCACTGGAATTGTTTTTGCGTGTTTGCACTGGTATTTTAAGAACCTGATGTTATTTATATACTTTTTTTGGGGGGGGGGACATTACTAAAAAAGGTTGATCTTTTTATGTTTGATGTGAATGATGTTGATTGTGGTCTTTGTTTATGCCTGCAGCACGGGTGAAGAGCCCCAGACAAATGTCTCACTTTGTGAGACAATAGTTAATCTTGAATCTTCAATACTACTAGGATAATCCTGACTTATGGATAGTTACTAGAAACGATTTCTAACTACTAGCTTGTCAAAGAAGGGGCCTTTTTGTTTCCCATATGTGTTTTTAGAAGTTCAATCAGGAGAGACAAGTAAATGATTTAAGGATTAATATTTATTTTATGATGATGTGATATTGAATGATTGTCAGAGAATCCTTGGCGCTTGAAGTCTACATGGAGATGGGGGGATTGAAGATGTCTGCCCTGAGCGGCAGCAAGATCTACCCACCCATAGAGTCCAGACACTGGCGCTGGAGACGTAAGCTGATGATGTGGTCTGAGGCGTATGTGATGAAGAAGCTGACTGACGTGTGAAGACTGGGGTTGATGAGAAGATGGTTGATGATGTCATCTAAGGCTAATGGGATGAAAGCTGATCTAACTGAAGAATGGGGTTGACCAGAAAGGTTGAAGAAATCGTCTGAGGATGATGGGATGAAGAGGCTCACCGAACTGCGAAGACTGGGGTTGACCGGACGACGGCTGATACTGTGAACTGAGTCTGATGGAATGAAGAATGAGATGAAACTGCAAAGGCTTGGTGGTGATGGGGAGGTAACAATGTCATGAAGGAACTAGTGGAAGAGAAAGCCATATTTAAAAAAGACAGCAGCCATATGATCGACTAATCATGAGGGAGTGGAGCAGGGCTATTGGATAGATGTGACTAGGTGATATGAACAGCTGATGATTACAAAAAAGTAGTGAGCATGCGTGGAGAAGCGATGTCACACAGTATGAGAATAAACAATAAAAGGAGCGTGCAGAATATCGTCTTTTTGACTGATCTTTCACTAGAGCTACATATGTCACCTGCTAAACTACGGGCTCTGTAAAAATGTGTTAAAGTTAGGGTTGCTCATGGGTGCTTAAATGGCTTTCTGAATGAATAGTGCATACAGTCTGAAATGTAAGCAGTACTGTATAACCAGTCATTTGAGAAGAAAATGCTTGTGCAGTTATGTTTGCACAAACTGTGCAGAATATGTGAAAGAAAATGCAACAAGGTCAGTCTGACTCTGCAGACTGAATGGAACTTACTAATACATTTTTGAATCAATATGTGACGACAAGATGTGTATAGGGCTTATGATACAAAGTTTCCAGACAGTTTCCAAAGGAACCTCAAGCTAGAGTTTGGACTGCATGTAAAGAGGAAAATGCTAATACATTGTTTGCTGCCGTTGATCAGACAGAATAACTGATTTGTTCTGCAAATCCTAGCTTGAGATTGTTTGGGAAAAAAGATACATACTGCCAAACAATAGTGACTGAACATATTTAATCCGTGGAAGTTTAGGGATATAGCAACACCTGACAAACGTATAAGTCATCACAAGGTTAATGGAGCCCCCAGTTGATGGCACAAATACATTCCTCTGCAAATCTGCTGAGCCTAAATGTTTGCATCACACACCTAAAAAAAGACTTGTGCTCAACAGGCTGAGCAGTGGAGGTGTTCCAAAATGAGCTGCAGCCCTCACATACGTAACATAAAGACCAATAAGAAGGCGCCGGGCTGTCCAATGGAACTGTGAAAGTAAAACTGCCCATGCAGTGTCAGTAAAAGGCTCAGCGGTGCCCTATACTGCATGGACATTTAGAAATATTCTTCATATGCATACAGTTGAACAATATTCTGTCTGTACATCATTATTAACTGACCATTGATGCAGCTGAAGTATGTGGTGTTTTTGCTCTGTTCAAAGTACAAAGTTCAAAGTCTCTAACATATCCAGTAATAAATGAGGCGTGCACCCTCATTATCTCACAGGCTAAGCAGCAGTTTGCGAATCGCCACCAACTTTTTGCTGCTTAACAGAGTTGACAATTCTTTATTTTTCCTTGTTTCTTACATCCTCTCCTATTCAACCCGAGAATGCAGCTGTGCAGTGTAACATTGGCCACCAGATAACAAGGGAACGTCAACACTGACTTTACCCTGCTGTGCTGCTCCACAAAGCTGCATAATAGAAAACAGCTCTTTGTCTCTGCTGTCATACATCCAAAACATAGCTTTGAAAAAAATAATATCCAAACGTCAGAGTGATTAAAAAGCTTGCACAAAGGCTGCCCATGAAATTCACCCTGGTGTGTTCCTTAGACACATAAGTACTTAATAACTGTGTTCGCAAAGTGACATAAAATGTGACAAAATTATACTGTGTGTGGCAGAAAAACTGCGTTAACAACAGCAGTGATTATAATTTTTTGGACGGTTTAGTTTTCCTTATGCTCTCCTCAGACTCAAGAAAAACATGTTTGTGCCAAACATCACTCCTCCTGTTGATTTCCTCCACTATTTACCTGCGGCTGCATTATTACGAAACCTGACTTTTTGAAAGGGTACGTTATTACTATGTCATATAAGCTGCCTTATTTTCTAGTCCTTTATTTGTCCTGAGCGCTGGTTACTCTACCATTAAACTGTCATCAATCAACACTAAAGTGTGTGATTAGACAAACACACAAACACACGTCAGAAATATGCATAGAGAACAGAGCCCAGTTGCTTCAGATTTCCCTGTCACTACTTCTGTCTGTATTTCAGAATAACAATCATTGGACAACTACTCTGGCAGCAAATTGAGTGACATTATAATTTAATGTATTTATAAATGTTTGTATAATTATACATCTATGACAGGATGTATTATTTATGATTGTAGATGATTCTAATAGTACATTTCTACTGAATACGACTATAATGAGCACGAGTATATTACAGATACACTTAACTTAGAGAAAATCTATAGGATTCATAGTCAAGTCAAATGAGGTATCTTTGTGATGTACTGTAATGCTTTCTATAATGTCTGCCAACATGAGAGCGAGAGAGAGAGAGAGAGAGATATATGCTACATGGAAACAATTCCCAAAGGCCGGACCTCACTAAGCGCATAGACTTGTTAAGCCTGGGTACGGATTTAAAAAGGCGTTTTATTTGTTCTTAACTTCAGGGGCTCAGTGCAACACAACAAAACTCCTGTTTCTCTTGCGTCTCCATTATCACAACAGGTGAGCCTCGTGTTTAGGGCGGCTTGTTATCAAGATGCGGCAAAAAAGGTGCCATAGCCTGTTTACTGTGGCAACAACAAGAAAAGGAGAAGCTAACAGCAGAGAATAAAGGTTAGAAGACACAAAGAGCCGGATGACAGAAAAGCAGACATATTGAAGAAGGCAGGAGATATACACACAGAACAGTCCATGGCCTGGGTTGTGGCCTTGTTAAAAGACTGATTGATAAGAAAGAAACGACTTTGAGGGCTATGACGCAGGGACCTCAATAATGTGCTGCAGTAATTCATCTGTTCCACTTCACTCTTTCTCACCATCAATGGAAACGCTCCGTTCATCAAACAATTTCTGCTAAAGCTCAGACAGCTCTCCTGAGGAAAAGAAAAGAGAGGGCTTCATTTCCTCATTTTAATTGATGAAGACCATCTGGAAGCATCTAGCAGCAACATGGAGCATGCCATCAAGGAGATGAGGAAACCTGAAGGCCAGATCTTGCATTTTTTTGCAGTTTGTCTGCAGACTGAATGAAATATCAATACTCCTGTGAAGATCAGATGAAGACTACAGCGCACTATGTTTGTTTAATTACTCCGAGGAGAGGAATTGCATTCTATCCAGCTGCATCTCCTTTAACTCTGCTGGTAAATATAAGGACTCCTGTGTGGAGTCTAGGAAAATGCAGAAAACAAGGAGGGTGACCATCCTCAACTGTTCTAATTTTGAAAATGACATCAACCAAGAGCTGCATCCTGAACTGAAACTTACCTGAAGGAAACATATACTGTCTATATGCATTCATTCATTCACTGTCTACATGCATTCATTCAATTGTTGCCCTTTAATGCACAGAAGTGCAGCTATTCTCAGCTGGCTGATGCAGTCATTAGTAGGAAGAGGGAACTTGTTTGCATTCTGCTCCTTCAAGGTGTGACAGTGACACTCTGTGACATCTATAAATTATCACAGGCATTTCAATTTTAGTTTCTCAATAACATAGCAAATACTGTCCGTTTATTCCAACCAAAACATTAAACCCTGGCCATAAGGGCAATTATATGTATACATTCAATGTAATAATAATAATAATAATAATAATAATACATTTTATTTATAGAGCACTTTTCACAGACTCAAAGACACTTCACAAGGTAGAAGGATAAAAAAAAACAATATACAATGCATAAACCAACAAGCAAAAAAGAAAACTAAAAGAAATACAGTTAAAAAGTGTGTGTATAGAAAGATAAAAATTTTACACATGTAGATTATAACAAAAGAAATTATAAATTAAAAGCAGTGCGGAAAAGGTGGGTTTTTAGTTCGCTCTTGAAGGCGGTGGGGTCTGCAGTGTCTCGGATATGTTGTGGAAGTGAGTTCCAAAGGGTTGGGGCGGCAACTGAGAAGGCTCTGTCTCCCCAGGTTCGGTGCTTGGTCCTAGGGACGGTCAGGAGGTTAGCTTGTAAGGAGTGGAGGGTACAGGAAGGGGAGCCAGTGAAGGTCCTGGAGGACAGGGGTGATGTGGTCACGGGAACGGGTACGGGTGAGGAGGCGGGCGGCAGAGTTTTGGATGTACTGAAGTTTATTGAGGAGATTGGTGGTTGTGCCATATAGGATGCTGTTACAGTAATCGAGGCGTGATGTGATGAAGGCATGAATGAGGGTTTCAGCTGCAGGGAAAGAGAGAGAGGGGCGAAGGCGGGCGATGTTCTTGAGGTGGTGGAAAGCTGTTTTCGTGACTAGTTTAATGTGATGGGAAAAGGTGAGTTTGTTGTCAAAGATGACTCCAAGGTTCCGACAGTGGGGTGAGGGTGAGAGGGTGGAGTTATCGAAGGAGAGGCGGAAGTCTTTGGCTGTAGAGGTGAGGGAATTGGGACCTATGATGAGGATGTCAGATTTGATGCAGTTCAGTTTGAGGAAATTTGTTTGCATCCAGGAATTGATATCGGAGAGACAGTTAGAGAGGATAGAGTGGTTCTGAGGGTTGATGGATTTGGTGGATATGTAGAGTTGGATGTCGTCGGCGTAACAGTGAAAATGGAGACCGTGGTGATGGATAATCTGACCGAGGGGGAGGAGGTAGAGGATGAAGAGGAGAGGAACAATGTACTATAAAGGACCAAGCGGCAACCTCCGGTCTTGAAAAATGAAGCCAATGCGGAAGTGCAAAATCCTGCAGTTCGTCAAGCGTCCGCTTGGGGCTGACTCCAGGAACACCGGAAGTCAAATACACACAACAGGCGAAAAAGATGTTTTTACAGCATAAATAAACATGTTTACAGCCTGGTACAAAAAAACAAAATAGGTTAATAATTAGTAATTACTTATTGTAATCACTGGCACACACTGTACAGGGGTGATTTTTTTTAAACGGCTCCATTTTGATTTTGAATACGATACATGTTATCCATAGTTAGGCGCGTAGCTAACATGATTGACAGGTGGGCGCAATGCAACGGTTCGTCAAGCCGCTTAAAACCCGCCTCAGCTCCAGCTTTCAGCCTGTCGTTAGCTAGGCTGAGAGAGCATTTCCAGCATGGCTGCCGATCAGCCTCCAGAGCCCCCTGCAGTAACAGATGACTGACGTCACTTAGGCTTCGTCCATTATCATTTACAGTCTATGTATAGGACCTAAACTCATTTACATTTTAATATAATAGGCTTAAAAAAGCAGATCACATATTCCACAGCCAACAATGCTATTTGTTGAAGAATGAAGACCACTTATATTTCTTGAGAAGAATTTTGTTGAAGGCCACTTCCCAACGCCGAAATCCTTACATTGTACTTCCTATTGTTCCTATTCTGGACTTTCTCTCCCTTTGATGTTTCTATCTGTGTGAAATGCATTGTACTTGGTTTACAATCAGCTTCCAGTTATAGCTACTGGTTACTGCACAAGATCATACCCATCTGTTCCGATAGGTGGTTTTCTCATCTCATTAAGTTGCAGCATACATTCAGCTTCTCTTAGACAACACCCTGTAATTAAAATGTTTTTATCTGACACATTGATGTCCGCAGCAACGGGAGAGCGTAACAGGGATAATTGCAGGACTAGAAATAATAGAGCAGATTATATCGTTCTGTTTCTATGAGAGTGTGGTGTGTGTGTGTGTGTGTGCGTGTGTGTGTGTGTGCGTGTGCGTGTGTGTGTGTGTGTGTGTGCATGTGTTTGTGTGTGTCTGTGTGTGTGTGTGTGTGTGTGTGTGTGTGTGTGGACATGGTCAGGGGACAAACATTTGTTTACACAGTCACAAACTGTTAATGTGTGTTTTCTCTGAATGTGGTCTCCAATGCACAATTAACTCCTGTATGACGAACATGTGCCACAATACATATTGTTAGCAGAACATAATGGAAACATTTTTAAAGAAACAGAGTACAAACCTGTACTGTTTCCTCGTGTCGTATCTCCCAGCGTTTGTCTCTCGGATTTTAGTTGCCAACACTCGTACGATGTTCACAAACAGGATGAAGTTGAGCTGGAACAAAACGACAGAGATGGAAAACTTTGAGTAGCAGTCGGAGAATAAAAACTCATGTTGACTGGCTTTTTTACAAACAAAACATATTGAAGGAAGTAGTCTACAGATTTCCTGTGTCAATCTTACCGCTTCATAATCCTGGAGCATTTATGACACAAACTAACAATGTCTTAAACTTTTGAGGCATTTAAAAATCCCAAATGAACCTCATGTGATGTTCTGTGCCATGAAAAGCTTTTTGCCAAGTTACAGGATTTCTTCTCTAAGACTTAAATGAGGCTAAAGTCTTTTCAAAGATGTAAATTGAGGCTTATGTTTTCAAAAAGCCAGAGTACAGGCATGACAAAGGAGCTTTTCCTTTTACCACACATACAGAGCTCCTCTTCAGCTGCTCACATTTCACATGATTTCTCTTCTTTCTCCACTTCCTTTCATTGAATCTTCATTATTATTATAGAATATAAATGCACATAGAAAAAAATGAATACAGCAACCATGCTTGACTGTTTTAGAGAGAACCTGTTTTGCTTGTTAAATACACGCTAATGAGAATGTGCTTTTCTTATCTCTGAAAATAAATCTAATGTATGACATTGTTCAGTGAAAAGGAAAGGCAATATTTAGATTTAGAACCCCTGAAAACAGTACAGAGCTGAGCTCTTGACATGCAGAGCTGATGAAATGTCTCTTCAAATATATGTAAATATAACATAACGTGCCAGGTGTTTGACATGTAATTACACAGATAGCAATGCATCCATCAAGGTGTGTAGCATTTGTCCATTTGATTTCTTTGATGATATCTTATTTTTGCAAGCTTGTCAAACCGACTGCATTGCAAAGCATCAATAATTCATCGCCAAATAAACTCTAAATTTGTGAAAAAAACAATAAAACCTTGAAAGTCAACCTTGTTGACCCTAATGAGGCTCAGCGTAAGTTCAAGCAGGAAGACTGGTTATATTCTCTCACACGTTCATTCAATTTTCTTCATTCAACTTAGCCACTCCCTCTCTACCACTTCCTCCGTCTCCCTGCTCTGGTGATCAGCTGTTTATGGGTGTTTAATTTTTAAGAAATAATCCAACCCAATTCTGCCACAACCTCTCTCAACCAATCATCCTGCTGTTGTCAAATTTTTAAATCTGATCTCTCTCTTCAGCAGTCAGTCTGTCATTTCAATGTGATCACTGCGACCGCCCCAATCCCCTCCAGTCCAGCTCAGCAGAGTTCAGAAAGAGCCTCAGAAACCCACTCCTCATCACATCCTGCATTCTTCTATCACTACCACCACCACCAGTGTCTAGACTCTATAGGTGGGTATCCTACCCCTCTGAGTCTAATCGCCAAAGACAGGCATATTTATCTTTTTTTTTATTTTTTTTTATTTTTTTTTTATATACTTTATTAATCCCCTACGGGGAAATTGTGGTTCGCACTCTGTTATTTTTTTAGACATGCTTCTCACACACACAGGCCTGAATCACACACATGCACAACGAGACCTGTGGACAGTTCCTAACTTTCCTAACTAAACTGTTAAATAAACAATTGTAAACTATAACTTAAGTCTCTTCTGATTTAAATATAGTGAGTGGGATTCATCCACTGGGCACCGTGGATGGACAAGATTCCCTGGCAGTCATTTCTATATTTGCTGAAGTAAAATCCAACAGATTGACTGAGACTGTGATACTGCAGAGCTGCAACAAATATTCTTGTAGGTCTAATTGATTCTGGAGCAATCAACAACCCAACAGTTCTATTATTTCTTTTATTTCACCCTTCACTTTATGATAAACACTGTGATACCACTGAAATAAACCTTCTTTATTTCATCTGATAGTCAGTTTTTGACTACTGGCATACATTTATACAGCTAGGCTACCAGGCTCCTTCAACAAATGGCACTGAATCGTATCAAAAATGAGACATTATGATGTTCTGGACCTTGGTTAAAGGACATTTTCTTGAACCTGACCCTGTTGATTTCCAACTGTAAAACCCTGGTCTCACTCAATCTTCTGCCTCCCTTGCCAATATCTTCTCGACCTTTAAAAATGTCCTTAAACTTACTGATGATAAAACAAAAAAAAGTATCCTTTTTGCCACTCCAAACTCTGTAAGTGAAATAGTTTGCATCATAAACCAATTTCACAAAACTGAGAACTGCTTGAAATGAAGGGGTTATGATGGCTTCCCTTGGCCAAAGCCCATTTCAAGAATACACATTTTTTCGGACCTTCTACGGGAGCAGAGGGTTTTGCATGCTCTTGTTATGTCCTGTTTGGACTTATGTAATGCCCTATATACAAGTATTACTCTTGTTTTCTTTTACCACTTACATTTGGTCCAAAATGCTGCTGCTAGACCTTCACTGGTTCAAGTAAACAAGACAAATTGGTGTGATAACACCAATTCTGGCCTCTCAGCATTGGCTTCCTGTTCATCCAAGTCATGATTTTAACAAAGTTGACTACATATCTCAAACGTTATGTCACACTCAAACTCTTACCCCAATGGCTGTCAGGATGGGAACCTGGTAGATCCACTTTATATTACCAGCACTAAGCTCCCAACACCTGCAGGTCACAAAGACAGGGGGGAAATAGAGGTGAGAGAAATAGAGAGAAGCAGGTGAGAAAAACTTTAAAGACGCATCAAAAATAGGAAGAGGTATGTTTCCCTGGATACCTGCTTCAGAGGTCTTGCAGTTATTATTCTGCTCCTGTACTGCAACTTTTCTTTTGGCATAACATGAGTAACATAAAACTTTCATAGATTACACATAACACCTTCAATCCGGAATAAGATGGACCCAGGCCTGTCACCACAATGTCTGAAATGTCTCAGAGAGAGAGGGGACTATATTCATCTTTTTTGGCAGTGTAAATACATATCACGGTTCTAGTCATGTATAGCAAAAGAGCTTAGTGGCATTTTGAAAACTAAAGTAACCAAGGCCTCATCTTACTTAGCCTGCCATCTTAGCATGTGTCACTCCCTTCTCTTAAATTTAAATTGCTGGATAAACTACTGCTTTTGGCAAGAAAATGTGTACTGTTGAGATGGATCAAGGACAAACCTCCCTCTGTTACTATGTGGTACAAAGAGATCTTTTATGTACTTCCACACGAGAGGATTAGCGCAGTGCTGAAGGGCAATGAAAAGTTATTCCTGATCACTTGGAGACCACTCATGGACTACCTCCCCGCGGAGAGTCTTGATTTGTTGTCAAAAGGATTCTCTTACCTGAATTGAAAACCCTCTGGACTGAATACGGGCACTGGACATTCCTAGTCAGACTGAGGCTAGATTTACATTTCATGGACTCTGGCAGAGTAATAAAACCTTGAAATGAGCATGATGAGGAAATGGGGTGTTTTATGTCTTATTTTATTTGCCTTGTCTGATTTTACTTTTATTGACTGTTTTGGTTTGTTTTTTGTAGAGGTTGTTTTTAGTCCTTTTTCTTGTGTCATTGTAGGCTACATGTCTTCTAACTGTGATACCGTTTGAAAATTTCAATAAAATTGTTATTGAAAAAAATAAAATAAATAAAAAATAGGAAGAGGAGCAGAGAAGAAGTCAGGAAGTGTTATTCAAAAGAAATGCTGGAGGTGGAAGACGTGACAGACTGGGGAGAAAATTGTCACCTGATGAATGTAAACAGTTTGAAAAAGAAAAAGAGAGATAGAAAAAAATTGGTTAGAAGTTATACAAACTGTCAAACACTTTCTGGTCTGTCAGAATCAGAGAAGCAATCATAAAATAGACTAGCAATAGCAGAAATGGAAAAACTGATAATGAAAATATAGGCAGGTAGAACTCATTTACATACTGCTATAAACAACAACACTTCAAAGTTTAAAGGAATGAGTAATCACTAAAACTAAAAGAAATCTGTCTCATTTTCAGTGTTCTGGAGATGTGTCCTTTGTTCTTTGACATTTTCAATATGTGGCTTCACCCCATTTTCAATGCATGGTAAACAAATGTTTATCCTTTTCCATTATTACGCAATACATTTGTCACGCTGAATTTCATTTTCCCAAATTGTAATCAACAATTTCCATGAAAGTGTTTCCTCTTTGTAATTCAGGTTTCCTCCTTCACTTTCTGTGATCAAACTGTGACATAATGTATCAGTCTCTTACCTTGTATTGAAGTGAAATTGTCAATCCTTGCATTATTTACTATTTTATCAAATTATTTATTTATTAACTCACTTTTGTCAGCTCAATGATCCTAACAGGTATATTACATCACATACTGTACATGTAATGTGATGTGTACTTATCTCAGTCAAAAGTGTTTCAAACAGCAATGGAACCATTAAAAGTGTCTCATATTCAAACTGTGGAGGAGATTCGTCATGCAATCTCTGTGAACAATCATATATACATTTTTTTTCTGATTAAAACCTTCAAAGGAAATCTTGCATCATTTAGCAAACATGTAGCTTTCGTCTGTATGGATTTTTCAAGGGGATAATGCAAACATGATTATGCAGTAATATGTGCAAACAGACTGCAAGCCGATGAGAAGAATGTATTTTGAATGTTAGGCACGGATGGTTTTTGAAAAACACATCCCCATGTCATGTGGTGAAAACGGAATGAAAGTGGAGTCTCGGTGCGACACCCTGAATGGATGCTCATAGATAATAAAGTCCTGCTGTGGTGAGAAGTCGGCACAAAAGCACAATTGGAAGACTGAAGCTTTGGCAGCTAAAACCGCTTCATCTATTCTCAAATGTTAAATGTGATGAATAAAAAACGGTAACATCAAGTTCTGAACTAACAGATCCAGAATTAAAATGTCAATTTATTCATTCACTGGAGTTCTAAGATAAATCTCAGTCAATGACTCAGATAGATAGGAGAATTGGCACTGATCTGATGTCATTGTCTGGGTGGAAAGCTCTGTGTTATGTCACACTGCTTTTTTCCAATTGTTCAGTCGTATAAATGAGGGTACCTGAAAAACCAAAAGTCCTTCATGATTTCAGAATGGATCAGTTTCTAAAGACAATTAATGGTGACCTTTATGAGTAATATCAGCCCACATTCCTAAAGTAAGTCATATGTCATCTTGATAACCTGCTGGCTACCTTTAAACAACAGCTAATGTTAGCATTAAACCAATTCCTAGCTACTCTTACGTTACTGGGATTAAAGGACCAATATGTAAGATATCTAATGAATTAAATCAAAAAATGACCTAAGCCTACTATTCAGGTCCAGAATGGTTTGTTGTTGTTTTAAAAAGAAACGGTAGGCGGTTTTAAGGCACTCCCACACAGCCGTTGTGGACGCCCCTCGGTTAACCAGGCAAGCGAATAAACAACAGGTGTTACAGCGATGGAAGAGTGCAAGCAAACTGGCTCAGATATACTGATTCTACTCCTAAAAAGCCTTGGCAGTTTTCTAATAAGCTCCACAAGCAGAAACGTAGGAAACCTAGACCAAATATCGGAGAGGCTTTTGAAAAATGGAGAGTTTACAATGCAAAAAGGTTTCAAGACCGATGCAAAACTGGCTAAACACCGAAGCTTCCATGTCTGCGACATGGCAACCTGCGCGCACATTGACTCTAGGGAGGAGGGAGGAGGGGGCAGGGGGAGACAGCTCTCTCCAATGTTTTGAATTTGGACTGCAATACCAATTTTAAACGCTAGGTGTCAGAGTTCCATATTGCTCCTTTAAGCTCCTTTGCTGTAGTATTATGTAACACTAACGAAGGAAGAGTCTCTTGCCACATATTTGCTAGTTTTTGGTAAAGGTTATGTCAGCTGTTGTCTGAAGAAGCTCTAGCTAATTAACTTTTTCATGTAACATGAAATATCGCCAGATTTTCTCTGTTCACCAACTGAAGTATTTCCTATGATTTAGACAAGGTGACATGACAACAATTTTTCAGATATCCAAAATGTATATGAATTAAAACTGGGATGCCAGCCGTATGACATTTTCACTGCGTTTTACTTTCCCATCAGACATCAGAAGAAGATGGCTGCTGTGCAAAGTTGTCAATAGCTGTTATTCCATCCAAAGTTAACTTTTACCAAAAATCCACCAAATTAGATCCCCTATAAATGCCCTGTTTAATTTAACAGTGCTCCTCATCATCAACTTAATAATATGGCTCATGTTGACATAAGGCTTGGGATAACGTGCAAATGAAGAATTCTACAGAGTAATTTGAAATTTACCATGAATTAAGGCATGATGCAAACCCCAAAACAATAAACAACAATGTTTTTTTGGTACTGGGGTGAAAAAACTGCACCATGTAAAAATTGACCTCATCTGTAATTGATTATGTGGCAATCATTCTCCCCTGTTCTTCCAGACCGTCTGTAAACAGTATGAACAGAATCTGAATTAAATAGACAACTCTTCACTGCTTTTTGAAAAGCCATTTCCCAAACCTGTCCAAAATGTTCAGGGAAACAGGGTCAGAGCACAGAGGAAACACCGTGGCCAGGTCACATGCAGACAAATAGTCACATTAATAGGCAATTTAGAGCTTGGGAGTGTTGAGAGGGACAACAAAATATAGCGTTCAAATTCAAATCTTCTTCCTATAAGGCAGTGGTGTTGAAAGTGAATTTAGGAGTGCCATAACATTTTTCCCTGCCATAATGAGTCTTGTTGAGCTACTCTCCTTTTTGAAGACAGAGCCAGCTACAGTAAGAGGCTACATCCAGAGTGCTCCGACACCGAAACAAGACCAACACCAAGGCAGGGCAAGACCGAGACAAGACAAAGACCATAACTATCACTTAAAATCATCATCCTGTGGGCAGCAGGCGTGTCACTCACTTAGACTTTAACACTGGGAAGGTTGCGTCCGTAACCAGGGGATAAAAATCTAACTACAAATTGAAGTTATTTGATCTTTTAGAAAGGGGCGTTTTCCTTCTATTCACAGGAATGACGTGAAAAAGTAGCCTGTCAGTGGAGGTCTTGATTTAAAATCTGGGTTAGGGTTAGAGTCTACCCAGTCTGAGACCGAGACAAGACCGAGTAAAAATGCTTTTGAGTCCCAGATAAGACTGAGACCTTCAAAAAGTAATCTTGATACTGGTCTTGAGACCAAGACGGATTTTAGAGTACTACAACACTTGTACACAGTGAGACAAAATTGTGTTCCTCTAGAACTGTGACGCTACATAATACAATTGTGACTTTTAAGTTACAGTATGTATAGGTACAGACTTTCATGTACATTTGGTTTGGGGCTATATTTCAGATGTGGTTTAGACCTATTAGTTCTAAATTAAAGGACATCTTTAATACTACAGCATGCTTTCTGGGAAAATCTTAATGCTTAAAAGCACATCACATTATTCTCAGCAGAAAGGGTCTGGAAACAGTTTGGGGAACATTGTTTCCTGTTTCTTTGTAACTTATGTACAAAATGGCGTGCTTCTTACAGTCTAAGGCAATTTATATTCAAACTATTTTAAAGGCTTTCAATGTGATCTTTTTAAAATTTAGGATCAATTTTAAAATAACCAAAATTAAAGAAAAAACAAACACATCCAGAAGTTCGGAATACGGCTAGCCATATTCAAATGTTAATTCCAACATTTTTGAAAATTATATTTTCCACTAGAAATGTTACACTTTCAATGAAACACATGGAAATAAAGACATAACGCATCATCTTCAAAATCCATCTACTACATCCACCAAACACGTGTCCTCGAGTGAAGTGTCACATCTTATACATTCCATCTCTTTGCAGCTGTAGCAGCGATCAGCAGGCTTTTCTTTATTTATTCAAAGCCTGTAGCAATTATGGCCATTTTCCTTAGTGTGCCGTAGTAGTGCCAGCCTCTTCACAATCGAGATTTTTGTATCTTGTTTTTCAGTTCATATATAAGTGTTTAAAAGCAGCCCTTTGGTTTAATGTTACAATTCTGCTCATCTGGAACACCTTGTGCCTGGACCTCTTAAGATCTAACCAAGGACAACAGCTTCTTTAGTTATAAGGACCTTGTGGAACCATCCTGTCTTACAACATGTTGTAAGTTTGCACCTTAAAGTCTCTTTCCACTGTAGTCAGGCCGCGAGAAAGGAGAAGCAGCTTTTATCACGACTCCCATAGCGCAGAGTTTGTGTTGGCTCAGCAAGATGTGGTGCAGGAAGACATATAGCCTAAATCAGTGAGTCGGTGTGAGAGGAAAGTTTCATTAATAAACTGTACAGCTAATAAATCACAACACTGTTCCAAACACATGCAACAAATGGAAAGGGAATTACACAAATCTATAAAAGAATATAAACACTGTATCTTGCAGTTAAGAACCAAGGAGATTGATATGCCATTTCAGAATACCAATACTCGATAACCTTATAAAACCATTTGTATCATATTTGCTACGCGAGTTTCTGAGACCTCTATCTTATCAACATGATCAATACTTTCCTTAAAAACCTGTTGTATATGACCTGATACATGTATTCTGCTCTCTAGTGGATTATCATTCCACTGCAGGCAGAGGAGGGCTTTTTTTTGACCTTTTAAAAATGGCCGCTGTGATTAAATTGCCACACACTTTTGGCAGGAAAATCTTTGCAAATGTTCAAGAAGTTACGGTAAGAATAACATTTATATTGTTACTCATTTTTTAAAATAAATATTTTCTGTATTGAAACAATGCATAATTACTTAATAATTCATTCTGCATACTACAGCTCAATCGTGTTGTGCGTATCAAATTTGATACTGCAGGTATGTAAGGTGCTTTATCTCTGAACGGTCATGTCACATTTTTGTAATGTAATCTACATCATACCTACCACACTACAAACACACACAATTTTGATGATTTAATTAATCTAATTAATGCCCGAAATGCCATCTTGAAATACATTTCGGGTATTTTCACGATAACAATTCCTCTGAAATCATAATCGCTATGCTATATTGACCTTTTTGTTATGTGTGTATTTTTTTATGTCAACAAGAATAGAGGAAGAAGAGAGAAAAAGAAAGTACATTGAAAATGTCATCAACATGCTGGATGGCAATTCAAGTGACATGGAGCAGTTAGGGGAAGATGATGAGGAGGATGAGGAGGAATGGACTCCTCAGGCAATGCATGAAGATGGAAGTTCAGGTAGCAGTGATGAGGAAGACTATCAAGATGAAAGTGTAGCCCAGTCAAGCACGGAAGTTGAGGTCCCAACAACAACACAGGACACAATCAGAAAGGAGTCAGTGAAGGCCATTGCAAGAAGGAAAGAATACAGATGGAGAAAAATACAGTATCAAGCTCCATCTGTCAACTTCACTGCATGTGTTGAGGAAGGCACAGAGGACAGGTGTTACTGGACACCATACATGTATTTCAAACAGTTTGTCACCAGTGATGGGAATAACGGCGTTATAAATAACGGCGTTAGTTTTTTCAGTAACGAGTAATCTAATTGATTACTCTTCCCATCATTATAACGCCGTTACCGTTACTGCCCAAAAATGCGGCGCGTTACTTTGACAGACCAACTAGATCTCTAAACCGAGCGGCAGAGATATGCCTTACTGTTCTTCCTCTTTGGTGAGTGCAGACACGAGACAATCGCATAAATGATGACGATTGGCTGAGGTAGGGAATCATTTCATGGTGAGCCAATCAGAGGTAGAGTTGGGCGGGTGTTGTTTACACAAATTCGAAAGCATGCATAGTCGGACCTAGAACGACACAAGTGAGTCAACGAGAAACAGGAATGGCGAGCAGTGTTGCCAAGTCCGCTTGTTATAAGGGACTTTGGGCTTGCTTTTCTGTAAAGTCGCGGGTTGCTGGTTTTTGGGCTTGTTTTCTAAAGTGTAGTTGCTTATTTGGGCTTGCTTTGCTCCCTGTATGAACTCCTACTGATTCTCTCCCAGCTCTCCACAATAAAGCGAAACATGAACACGGTAGTTAGTTTGTCCTTTTCCAGGATCTGTCTACAACCCCGTTTCCTTGGTTACCACGCGCGCCCGATCCGGCACCCCCCCACACACACATGAACAACTCCACCTGAGTCCTGACAGAGCGACAGAGTGACGATGTCCAGGAATAAGTGGGGAAAATAATATAATAAAGAGTGGGAGAAAGAGACTAGATTGGCTCAGTTTTGAACCACAAAGCTAACGTTTGCTACCAAGGTTTAAAGTCAATAACTTTGTGTACTGTTAATAAACAGTAAATATAATTTGATAGTGTGTTTAATAACAACAATTTTTACGGATCCACTATATAAACATAGTAATTATAATATAATACATGACATTTGATTGGAGGCTAGTCTCACTTTGTCCCACAGCAACATTAAAATAGTTTAGATTTGTGTACACTGTTTCTGTTCATTATTGATTGTATTAAGTGTCCATTTCATTATAATATTCAGATTGATCATAAATAATTGAACATGTATTTTAAGTTCTGTTAAAGAGGGGTGGAGGTGGGGTCCAAATTCTTTGACACATTTGAGCATTTAAAAATGTACTTGAAAGTAACGCAATAGTTACTTTCCAAAGTAACTAGTTACTTTTATAATTTGTTACTCAGTAACTACTTAAGTTACTTTATGGGAGAAGTAACTAGTAACTGTAACTAATTACTTTTTTAAAGTAACTTGCCCAACACTGTTTGTCACTGATGAAATATTACAGGAAACTGCAAAACAAACAAAGCTGTAGAGTGTACAAAATAATGGGCAAGTCAGTAAACGCAACTGCCAAAGAGATAGAGCAGGTTCTAGGGACGCACTTATATATGGGGTTAGTACAGATGTCCTGTGTGAGAGCCTACTGGGAGATGGAGACAACGCTCCCTGCAGTTTGGGATGTGATGTCTCGAGATTGGTTTCTGAAATTGATGACACTGATTCACTTTCAGGACAACCTCAGTGTGTCCAAAGAAAGATAAACTGTGGAAGCTCAGACCATGGTTAGAAAAACTCTTTTTGTGCCTACCCCAAAGTGAAATAAAAAGGCTGTAAACAGAAAAACTGCCTGAAATGTTCTATATTTCTAAAATGTTATAGGCAAAATGTGTGTTTGTATCTAAAATTAACATTGTTGTGAGCAAAAAGTTGCCAAAAACGCCCCCAAAAAATGTCATAAACAAAATGACATGGCAAACATTTTTGGGGGATTTTGTTAAAAGGTTTCTCAGTTCGAAAAAAAATGAATTTTCTGTCTAATTTTGTATGTGTCAGGCGTTCTAAAAACAAAGACACCTCCTGACACCTGCAGGCTGAGAATCCTCATGTTGCCCTGGCGCCAGTCTGGATCAGATTACATATCTCTATTGGGTTCATAAAGGTTGTCTGCCTCAGAGTGAGATCTGTGGATTTTTCATACAAGATTTCATCCAAATGAGAGTTCTGTTTCTTACTCATGGACATCTTGACGGGTGACTGCAGGAGCTGGGATCAAACTGCCATCTACCCGATTGAGGGATGACGGACTCTAAAACAGAGCCACAGCCACCTCATCTTCTCGGACAAAATATTGTATCGTATCATTCGATGATATCTGTTTTATATATTTGTTTATCAGTTGACTTAACATCAATGCTTTATCATGATAAATGCATCAGGTACACTGTACATGTTGACCTTAATCAACAGAACAGTATTATAAAATGAAGACATCTTCATTTAATTGTGTGCGTTGAATTCCATCACTCACTCGTCTGATGCTGTCAGGATAGGACTAAAGGTCATGGAAGAAGACTTTTGCCAAGATGAGAGGGTTAGTCTTTTAAAAGACAATTTTCTAGGAGACTGTCCGCAGAAGTGGGGGTACTAAAAATTGCGATGGGTTCCAAGAATGGATGTGAAAATAGCATTGGCCCCATGCTTCTGAACATTATCAGTTGACTTTCTTCAATTCCACTCAGCCTCTTTTTGCTGTAGTGGCTTCAGGATCCTTAAATTGACAAATGGCCCGTCCATGAAGACAGGCAGAAATGTATGACTGTCTTGTTCTGATTACTTCCAACAACCTGAGAATTAAAAAGGAATAATGAAGCATATAACCGTTTTAAAATATGGAGGAGGAAGAACAATGCTGTATTCTTATGGATCACACTGGATAACTGCACAACGATTCATGAAGAGAAGGCTCAAACAAGTAAGGCACCAATTGAATTAAATAACTACTTTAGAAAGTTTAGGACAGCAAAATATAGGAAGGATCTGTAAGTGTGCAACTAGATACCCCACAGCCAAAACACCAACAGGTATTTGTCACTTAAAACATACAGAGAACCCACACCACAGCAAGCGCAGTATCTCTGTTTTAATTGTACATGTTTACCCAGATGTTGTCCAGGTGCTGCTTTCCCTGGTGATGATGATGAAGGTAGCAGCAAGCAGGAAACGAGGGCAAAATAGAATGGTGAAATGTCTGCCGCTTGTGGGCGGATGAACTTGCAAAAATCTATCATTGCTTTAATACAATGGCTGGTACTGATTTCAGCCTAGCGGCAAAAGTCTTGGTTGGATGACCGTTTCACTTGAATTTGCGCTTCCCCATACCGTCCACTGACAGCTCGCAAGCAGGAAATGAATCTTTTCCCATCATCCCGGCTGCAAAGAAAATACAAACTTTGTTTCCCCCCCCATCCCCCCCATCCTGATCTGCATTCAGGGTAGGTAGGCTGAGTAAAGCATTTATTCAATTAAAATTGATGCTATATTTTGACTGTAATAAATCACTTTTTTTTCCGTACAGACCCTGAGCGACTCTGCTTTTTTTAAGATACAAGTGTGTTTGTGTGTGTGTGTGTTATTTAATCCTAAGGCTCTTTACAAGTATGTGCATTTGTACAACTTTTGAAAGTGACTTTAGATAATTTCATAAGAAGTAAGGCCTTATTTTTATGTTAAATGGTTTAATCCATTTTAACATAAAAGCCATTTTAGCCATTTTAAAACTTAAAATATTTCCCTGGAGCCGTGAGAAATGGGTTTTTTTCTGAGTTTGGTGTGGAAGGATAGTGCTAACATTCACAATGAACAGGCCGAAACCCAATCCATTATCTTTAAGAAAGCAGACTGTGATACAGACCTTACTACAGATGAAATCACTATGCAAGTAACCAAAACCATGTGGAAAGTATATCCAAAGAAGTGGAGTTTGCTATACAGGAACAGTATCATATCTACAGTTTAGAATGAGATGTTTGACAGTCATATATGGTTCATATATCATATATATGTTCCTGATACATCTTACAAGACTTCTTCTAATTTCAGGCTCCCTGGAGAAATCATGGTAGAGTATAATTTGCAAATGATATCATGCAAATTTAATGTGATTTCAATGATGATTCAAATGTCACTACAATTAGGAACTAATTACATCATTAAGTCTTCTTATAACTTAATAACTTTATAACTATTGCTGTGCAAAACTAGACATGCATACTTGTTCTCTCACCTTGCATCTGCTAGCGTTGCCCTGACAACCGCCCACACTGCCACAAAAACAGCTGGAACACCTGAAATCAAATGAAACAAACGATGAACTGTGCTGTCTTGTTACTGTCATAAGCCTTATTTTTGCACTTGCACAAAAGTCCTGAAAGTTTTTGGTGCGAGAAGCATTTGTGAACGCAAACAGCTGAATGTTTTGCTCTGACTTATCCGGAGTTTCTCCTGCCAGCCCCTGCGTAGTTTTTCTGCATGAAGTGCAAATGAGCTGATGTGAGAATGAAGCACGATATAATCAGGATAATTTCTCTTCAGCAAGCATTTGTTCCCTGCTATCTGCGCACGACCATAGATATATGGTCATATATGCATATGAGTGTAAATGGATGTTATTTATTGGCTTAACTTTTTTCAACGACATGACCCACTTTCATTTGTGGTGTTTGCTTCCATAGCTATGAGTTGATCCAGATCGGAAAAAAAGCAGGGGTCATAATTGTCTGGTCTTTCTATGATCCCCTACTTATTAGTAGTACCCATTGTGCATAGATGTCAATACATTGTGTCGTCCTCAAGAGCATCACATGCAGCATAAGATTAGAGACACTAAGAAAGCCAAAACACATTTATTTTGTTAACTACATATCCCCTTGCCCACACACAAATGCAATTGCACAGACTCATCTGAACAACTTCCTGTCTGTGAGGTATATTTTGGGTATCTTACCTGTGTCATCCTATAAGACACGACGCACAAACTCTCTGAACAAAGCACTACAGGGTTTCTGATTTGGTATTAAAAGCCCTGCAGCCAAGTAGAACCCCCAACTGGCCTAAGCTTCAATTTCCCTTTTTGTTTAATGTTAAGATGTTTTTAAGATTTAAGTTACAGTAGCAGCAGAGTTAGAACCACATATAAAAGGGGTGAAACATTCACACGTGGAAATCTTCTGGTCAACCTAGCAACAGCAAAGACATGGAGCTGAGCTGGCCTTAAGCCTCTTGGCAAACAGCTACAACACGCCAAGTCTCATCAGACATGCCTATAATTATGCAAAACAGATCAATACTCCTGTACAGTGTGAACCAATAAAGACAGGAGCTTTTGATTCCAAATGTGCTTTTTTGAACCTGGCTGGAAACAATTTTATTTTTTCTGTCTAAATGGTGTTAATGGGAGTGATTATCTCTACTACTCTTCTCCCCTCCCCCTATGACAACAAATTCCGAGTTGGCCGTAGTCAAGATGAACGAGAACAGTGTGTGCCATTGATGACAATAACTAATCAGACCTATTTCGTTATTTTACCAGGCTGTAAACGTGTTTATTTATGCTGTAAAAACTGGCTTTTTCACCAGTCATGTGTACGTGACTTCCGGGGTTCTGGGAGCCAGCCTCAAGCGGACACTTGACAAACTGCAGGATTTTGCACTTCCGCATTGGCTTGATTTTTCAAGACTGGAGGTTGCCGCTTGTCCTTGACGTAACATCCGATGTTTCCACGGCAACAGTATACATGTCATGTCTGTCATGGCAGCCGCCAAGAAAGACAAGGGGTGTTACAACTATAACATTAAGGATTTCTCTGGCTTTATAAACTGTTCTGAATATTTGAGGTAATGTAAGTACTGAACAAGAATATTATATAACATACAGTAGGTTTAGTCAATTTTAACTAATTTAATGTTTATGTGTAAAATGTATACATATTACACCTTTAGACCCAAATGAAAAGCAAATTGAGGGGTCATGAAACCTGTCACTCATTTAAACTACTGGAAGAGAAGTCAGCAGTGATTGGGCTGTAAGAAATGATCCCATTTAGAGATATTGTATGTTATTCCTGTTACAATTAAATTTGGTTGCTACTTTAAGTCCTACCAACATTTAAAAAACCTGTATTATAAGGAATCATCTTCTTATCTTTATTGTATAAGAATGGGAGGGCTTAGCCCTGCTAGCCCATTTAGTCCAACGGTCCCTGCTTATATGTAATTCAGAAGGAAATGGAAATGAATGTAGAGAGAGCAGATGCTAAAAAAATAATAAAAAGAGTGTGAATGGAAAGAACACAAATAAGTATAATGGAGATCACTGCACACAGCACAGAAAGACAGTGTTATATTTCATTTTTAATGGACTCTTGATGTTAGTACTAATGGAAGTACCTATTCACCTACATGGTAGTGATTCTCCTCTAATGAACTGGTTCAGACGCAACATTAAGGGACGTCTTGTGTATTTAAGAAAGAGATAACACAAGGGAAGTTCGAGTAATGTAGCAAGTTTGAGGTAATATAAGTGCTTACAACTAGTTCATTAGACCTCATGGATACAAAACAAATATGTGTTAAGTAACTTTGTTAAGTAACAATGGGTGTAACAGAAAACCTTATGGAGCATCCATATCAAATTCTCTGAAACTTCACCAGTACAGCTAAGTCCAACATGTTGAAGAGTGTTAATAGATACGCTCCACCAATCCGCTCTTTCTATTGTTCTCTTATAACCACAAAGTCAGGAATAATTACAAGCTGTGGTCCGTTAGCTGTTGGATATGGTTATTTACTGTTTTAGGCTTCATGTCACTCAGACAAATAATCCACTGTTATTATGAATTTGACAATATTCCAGTCTTTACACTTCTTGTTTTTCATTGAAAAACAGACGTGCATTTTATAAACACTACTGCAAAGATGTCAAAAACTACCGAGAAGAATAACCCAGTTTAAAACAATAACAATGATGTAAAGCAAGATTACAGAAGCATGCAGAACAAAGACACAGCCTACGTCGGAGCCTGTTGACATTATGGGATAAAACATGTGGGGTATGCCTATAGATTTTGTGTATCCATCTTGGGTCCCTCTAATCGTGATGTCGGCAAAATTAGTCCGGCCCACTGGAGGTCTCATTTGAACCAATCCGGCCCCCGTCCAATTTGAGTTTGACACCCCTGATCTAATGCTTACTATGGTTGTAATTGATCATTTACATACTGTATATTATAAAGTTTGGATTCAAAATTGGCATGTTTCACAATGGCTGTGGTGTTCATCATACAGGTAGTTTTTGCAGAGTGGTGTGTGTGCTATTTCGTTATTTTACCAGGCTGTAAACGTGTTTATTTATGCTGTAAAAACTGGCTTTTTCACCAGTCATGTGTACGTGACTTCCGGGGTTCTGGGAGCCAGCCTCAAGTGGACACTTGACAAACTGCAGGATTTTGCACTTCCGCATTGGCTTGATTTTTCAAGACTGGAGGTAGCCGCTTGTCCTTGACGTAACATCCGGTGTTTCCACGGCAACAGTATACATGTCATGTCTGTCATGGCAGCCGCCAAGAAAGACAAGGGGTGTTACAACTATAACATTAAGGATTTCTCTGGCTTTATAAACTGTTCGGAATATTTGAGGTAATGTAAGTACTGAACAAGAATATTATATAACATACAGTAGGTTTAGTCAATTTTAACTAATTTAATGTTTATGTGTAAAATGTATACATATTACACCTTTAGACCCAAATGAAAAGCAAATTGAGGGGTCATGAAACCTGTCACTCATTTAAACTACTGGAAGAGAAGTCAGCAGTGATTGGGCTGTAAGAAATGATCCCATTTAGAGATATTGTATGTTATTCCTGTTACAATTAAATTTGGTTGCTACTTTAAGTCCTACCAACATTTAAAAAACCTGTATTATAAGGAATCATCTTCTTATCTTTATTGTATAAGAATGGGAGGGCTTAGCCCTGCTAGCCCATTTAGTCCAACGGTCCCTGCTTATATGTAATTCAGAAGGAAATGGAAATGAATGTAGAGAGACAGATGCTAAAAAAATAATTAAAAGAGTGTGAATGGAAAGAACACAAATAAGTATAATGGAGATCACTGCACACAGCACAGAAAGACAGTGTTATATTTCATTTTTAATGGACTCTTGATGTTAGTACTAATGGAAGTACCTATTCACCTACATGGTAGTGATTCTCCTCTAATGAACTGGTTCAGACGCAACATTAAGGGACGTCTTGTGTATTTAAGAAAGAGATAACACAAGGGAAGTTCGAGTAATGTAGCGAGTTTGAGGTAATATAAGTGCTTACAACTAGTTCATTAGACCTCATGGATACAAAACAAATATGTGTTAAGTAACTTTGTTAAGTAACAATGGGTGTAACAGAAAACCTTATGGAGCATCCATATCAAATTCTCTGAAACTTCACCAGTACAGCTAAGTCCAACATGTTGAAGAGTGTTAATAGATACGCTCCACCAATCTGCTCTTTCTATTGTTCTCTTATAACCACAAAGTCAGGAATAATTACAAGCTGTGGTCCGTTAGCTGTTGGATATGGTTATTTACTGTTTTAGGCTTCATGTCACTCAGACAAATAATCCACTGTTATTATGAATTTGACAATATTCCAGTCTTTACACTTCTTGTTTTTCATTAAAAAACAGACGTGCATTTTATAAACACTACTGCAAAGATGTCAAAAACTACCGAGAAGAATAACCCAGTTTAAAACAATAACAATGATGTAAAGCAAGATTACAGAAGCATGCAGAACAAAGACACAGCCTACGTCGGAGCCTGTTGACATTATGGGATAAAACATGTGGGGTATGCCTATAGATTTTGTGTATCCATCTTGGGTCCCTCTAATCGTGATGTCGGCAAAATTAGTCCGGCCCACTGGAGGTCTCATCTGAACCAATCCGGCCCCCGTCCAATTTGAGTTTGACACCCCTGATCTAATGCTTACTATGGTTGTAATTGATCATAAAGTTTGGATTCAAAATTGGCATGTTTCACAATGGCTGTGGTGTTCATCATACAGGTAGTTTTTGCAGAGTGGTGTGTGTGCTTTTTGTGTGTGAGACAGTGATTAGTTACTCAGATTCTGTTCTGTATCTGTACTCCTCATGCAGGTTCATTCAACCCGCAAAAAAAACTAAATCAGTGGTCATGCAAATATCAATCACATGCTGCTTACACATTTGCAAGGATACAACTGTCATTGTGATGAGGTTAGTGTGATGTGTACTCGTGGACTTATGGACACTACCAGTGTCCAGACTCCAGAGGGGGGTATCCTATCCTGCTGTTGGACTCGCTTCCCCTCTGAGTCTAATCGCCAAAGACATTGCATATTTATTTTCCCTGAACTGTTAGATAAACAATTGTAAGCTCTTAATTAAGTCTCTCCTGATTGAACTGACGTATGACTATGCGCCAGTGCTACCCCTCGCTGTGCTAAACGTTTAATATTCCATACTTTCAGCTTGGTTTAGTCCGACCTTTTTAAAGGTAAACAATAATATAAAAGCTTTTCATGTAACAAATGTGACCTGGAGGATCAGGAGGAAGAAAAAAATTGACATATGGAAGAAAACCTCCCAGAACATTATTGCACAACAACAACAAAACATACTGTATCATAATAATATGGTTTATGTCTGTAGCTGTTGTTGTTTTTGTTTAGGAACATGGTAAGGAAACGTGTGCCTCTGTTGATGCAAGTGGTGCAAAGCTCTCACTCTACGGTGCAGTAAGGAAAGAGCACATTACTTAAAAAGTATTAGTAACAACGCAACAGAAAAGTGCCTCTGACATAACTGTTCATCATTCACAAAGTTTAAACAGTGGCTGAACTCTAGCCCTCCCCTCACCTGCAGGGGAGGTTTTTTGTGGGTTGTACGCTGAGTTGCAGCTAACAGCAGCAGCTCTTCAACCTCTTTTTAGGTTCTCAGTAAGAATCTGTTCAGTGTCCATCAATCACCACAGAAAAATGCATCCTTTAATAATAAAAAGACCAAGTGGCAACCTCTGGTGTTGAAAAAGGAAGCCAATGCAGAAGTGCAAAATCCTGCAGTTTGTCGAGGGTCCGCTCAAGGCTGGCTGCAAGAGCCCGGGAGTCACATGCACACCACATTCAAAAAAGCAGTTTTTACAGCAGAAATGGACATGTTTACAGCCTGGTTTAAAAAACAGATAGGTCTGAGTAGTTTTGTCCTCATGGGCACACACTGTACGGGGGGTGATTTTTTTAATAACACATCCGTTTTGATTTTGAGAACGATACGTGTTACGACACGATTGACTGAACGCCTAATCCTTGACGTTAACGTTTCGTCAAGAGGCTTAAAACCCGCCTCAGCTCCAGCTCTGAGTCTGTCATTAGGTTGACTGAAAGTCAGGTAGAGACAGCATTTCCAGCATGGAAGTTGCTTACAGATGAGCCTCCGGAGCCCCCCGCCGTAACAGATGGCTGACGTCACTCGGGCTTCGTCCATTAATGTTGCCTGTTTTTTGGTTTCATGTTAATTCGTCAATGTAATTTAATGTATATCCTTCTGTGTGTTTTGCAGGTTCAACAGGAGACTAATGTAGACGTGTAAAAGTTTGCTTTGGCACCAAAAGGGTCTAACGGTGAAGTCTGTGCTTGAACTGCTAAATTCGATTAGATCGAGTTATTTCTGCGTTTGGTGCAGGCTAACAACAATGCAACTTCTCATATGTTAATAAAGATATGCCTCTATCCATAATTTTGAGAATAGCATGACACTAAATATGTCAGTACATTCAAACAAGGATTGGTTTACCCTGAGAGGCTTGGCAACACAACACTAATATAACTTCTACCTAATACAGTGTTTGCACTAACAAGACATTGAGAGATGGATTCATTCAAAATGCAAATCAAAATCCTGCTAAGCTATTTAACATTGGAGCATAATTAATCACGGTGCATCATTGGTTTATCCCCCATAATCCCTTTGTTTTCCTTCTTGGTGCTTCCTTCTGGTCAGTATTCTTTCCAGTCAGAGCAGATTTACACGTATCTCTCATAACTCAGATCTCATTCTTCATTTTTAGGGACATATTCAAACCAGACTTTAGCAGCCTCTATAGTGGAAAAGTGTAGGTGCATAAGATGAGACAGAGAGCCAACATGAGGGCCTTCTCTTTGTTTTACTCTTCTTCAAAGAAAAGCAGAAAAAGTTCTGTTCAGGGACAAAAACCTTTCATCTACATGTCTGAACGTTTGTACATACTTCAGTGTTTGAAAGTACAGTAACTCATTATATATCCTCCAAATGTCTTTTTCTAAACTGGTGTTTTTGTTTTTTTATTACATGTATATTTAGTTTTGTTAATCTAGATTCTAAACAAACTCTTTTGCCTTCAAATCAATACAATTTATTAAATGATATTTGTTTTGTGTGAATTATAAAACCTGACATCATGCAAGTCCAGCTCCGTGTGTAGAGGGACTTGAATGTACTTACACTATATTCATATGCATGAGACAACATTAAAGACTACAGTGCATTTAAATACGTTTACCAGAAATGTAGACCTTTGCTGTACAAAAATATTTTGATTTTAATTGCGTTTAATATTCTGTAGGTTTAATGTAATGTGTAATCTGTTATGCCGAAAAACTGAAGGATTGTTTCGATGGGTGCTTTAGTTATGTTGCTGAATGCCATAGTTGCCATCGGTGATACTAGAAATGTGTCATTTTTGGGGTGCTGGTAGCCTATTGGTTAGTGCTTGAAGGCTATAGTCCTCCAAGCCGGCGGCACGGGTTTGAATACGACCTGTTACTCCTTTCTCACATGTCATTCCCCACTCTCTCTCTCCCCCCAATTTCTGACTCTATCCACTGTGCTGTCACTACAATAAAGGCATCAAAAGCCCAAAAATTAACCTTAAAAAAAGAAATGTGTAATTTTTATGCTCACCCCATCCGATGAGAATGAATCCCCAGAGGTATTTGGAGTCGGACCTGAAGGCCATGAAGATGAGGCTGTGGAGGTAGAGGCCTTCTACAAGGATCCAGTAGTAGTTGGTGGTCAGAAAATAGATGAAGAGCAGCACGGTCACCTTGCAGCCAATCTGATAAAAGAAAAAACAGTTGACACCTTTATAACATCCTGTTTTTCCTTTCAAGTTGAAGTCTCTGTGATCACACATTGTGACACCACAGGTGCCCATCGGCTAGATGATCACATTTACATTTTCAAGCACCTTGCGGTATAAATTTGCACAGCAATTAGGATAATGACACAGAACGCAAACTGAATGTTTAACATTCATATTAAAAAAAGCCATCAGGGGTGCCGGTATAGCTCAGTGGTTAGAGGATGTACCCCATGTACAGAGGCCGCTATAGTCCTTGTTGCAGCGGCTGCAGGTTTGAAACCAACGTTGGCTCTTTGCTGCATGTCCTTCCCCTCTCTCTCTCTTCCCAACATGTCCAGGCATGAGGGCAAAATGGCTCAGACCAAATAACTTAAAAAATGATTATAATAATACAAGCCTTCAAGCCCATAGTGATTAGATGTCCATGGTTACCACCAGCCAGTTACTTAAGTTTTATGTACATTTATGTATGTTTTAATATATTATGCAGCGAGTGAAATAAGTCTGTTTCGTCTTTTCAGTACTTGTTAACTTAAGCTTTGCTCACACTACAGGGCCCGTATTCACAAACATTCTGAGAATCCTCTCAGAGAGCTCCTAACTTAGCTTAAAAACTCCTAGGAGTGATTTAGGAACATTCTCAGAGCAACTCTGAGCAAGGAAGAGACAGAAACTTTTATCTTAGTGAGGAGGCGTGGTTGACCCCGTTGCTAGGTATGACACATTCTTTCAGAAGCTGTGATTGGTTAATCAAATAATAATGGAGATACAAAGTCAATCATAGAATCTAGTCAGACATTGTGTAATTATGAACACTTTGAAAATAGCATCTGTGTGATAATTTGTAAGACATACTTTATAAGTATATAGCCTATACAAGATGTTTGAAATAACATGCCCACTTGTGCAGCAGCTTCTTCACATGCTGGTCGTTACATCAGCAGGTAAAGAGCCTTAATTAGTGATTGGATGCACCTGTGGAGGTAACCACATCTAGAGAAACAGAAATGCATGTCTCACTGTGAACTAAAAAACGTCATAGACATTGAAATGTCTGCACAAATATTTTGTGTCTGTTGGGCCCTACTAAGATTAAAACAATACTCTTCATGTAGTGTTTGGAGAACATTTCTCTATTTTCTCCTCAGCTTAAGAAACTCTTAAGCCTGTTAGAAGTCCTCCTCACTACTCCTAACAGTTTTACACCTTAGGAGCTCTTTTAAGGGCTAAGACACTCTGTGAATTACTTTCATCTTTACAAGGATCTAGTCTGAACTTTGAGGGGAATTCCTTAGAAAATGTCCTGATTCTAAGAATTTTCTTAGAATTTTGTCACTAGGAGCAACTTTAGGAGGCTTCGTGAATAAGGCCCCAGGAGTTTTAAAATCCTACCTGAGCATCACACACATAGGGAGAATCTTAACAGATATTCTTCTCAATAATCTCAAGCACGCACAAACCACAAGATATCAAAATCTTGGCACATCACATACCACAGGATTTTACTCATAAAATCGTGCCCATCGCAGAAACGCACACCTCACGTGACCTCATGTAAACAATGGAGCGGGCAGTTAAATTTGTTATTATAACACTCTGTAAAGAGGAAAAAAAACATACAAAAAAAAGAGTAGTGGTGAAGAAATGTCTTTGGAGACGCAGACAACATGGGTTGTATTAATTCTTCAGCAAGAGCCGAAGGTAAGATTGTAACTGTCATATGCAATTCAGGGGACCAGCAAACCTGTGCGGGTTGTGTCTTGCCCCCGGGCGCCACTACTTTCCACTAGGGATGTAAAGATGAATCGTAAAATGGTGATAAATCGATTCAAAGGCGTCAAGGTTCACATTGGTACTCTGAAAAATGAATCGCAATAATATGGTGAGCGTCAGCAGCTGTAGAGCAGAGGCGGTTGGCAGCTGCAGAGCAAGATTTTAAAATTGAGGAAGCACCAACGTCTTTAAAATCAGAGGTGTGGAAGCATTTTGGCTTCCCCAAGACAGAAAATGAAAGCGGTGAGAAGAGAACATACAAGACAAAAACTGTGTGCAAATATTGCAAGAAGACGGGGAACTACACAAATAGCACAACCAACATGATGCAGCATTTAATCGACACCATGATGAGAAGCTCCAATCAACTCCCCTTGTTGAAAGAAAAAAAACATTAAAAGGCCAAACCACACTGACAAGCGGGTTTACAGCCTCTAAAGGAATCTGTTTCAGTCATCATTTGTCTACAGTCTCATTTTGTAAAATAAATCTTGAGAGAATCGTATCGTGAACCCAGTATCGTGAATCGTTACATCACTACCTACTACTAAAATTAGCCTTCTTTCCTCCCTTGCCTCTCCGTTTATTGTTGTCACACACATCTTCCGCCAGACTCTTTCATCATGATGTAATCGTCAAGTTTTTTAAATTCTAAATATCAAACATGTTTGATATATATCAGGCATCCCCGACATTCAAACAGATTAGGGATGTTAAGATTGGATCTTTATGCGACCAACAGAACTAGATAATCTGGGAAGATAATCGGTTCACACACCCACGATTATCAGGAAGGGGGGATCGGACCTCAAATTGGCCAGATTATCTGAGCCAGGCTTTAATCACAACAATTTCTATCTGCTGTAAAGTTCTCTTTCTTTAACACCTGGCTTAGGCTGAGTGATACACAGAGTGAAAGTCCCAGTGATGCTGTACTCATGGAAGGTCTCTACTCAGTAAGAGCTAAAGCTGTGTAATTTCTGATGAAACAAACAAACTCAATAAATAAATACTTTCTATTTGTGTGTTTAAGTGAATCCAGTGTTTGGATAACTTGAGCTCCACATAAAGCCTCCCGTACACAGCGTCATGAGAGAGAACAAATTCAACAGCAGAATGAAATAAACAATGCCAATATATGCACAGACATAAACTCTCTTTTTATTTAATCTTAGAACATACATACATACATGCTGCTGTACAACCAGCTAAAGTCCTGACTAATATGAGGAATTAACATGAGAAATGCATGAACACAAAGCTCTAATCCAGCCACTTGTTATTAGCTTGTGTCATGATCTTTCATAATCAATTATTTTCCCAACATGTCTTCTGTAGCTGTGATGTAAATGGTCAATGGACTTGAGCTTATAGTGTTTTTCTAGTCTTCTGACTACTCAAAGCACTTTTACACTGCAGGTCACACCTACACATTCACAGCCTGATGACAGAGGCTGCTATGTAAAGTGACCATCAGAAGAAACTAATCACATTCACACACATTCACACGCCGCTGAGGAAGCAGTGGAACCAACTTGGGGGTAAGTACTCACCTGAAGAAATCAATAAAATCTTTAAAGACTTTTTTGCAAATATATACTCATCAGAAAATAACCCAAGTGAAGAAAGCATCAGATCATTTCTAAATGGCATAGATTTACCACAGCTTTCTACGGAACAAAAAAACACATTAGACTCACCTTTAACTCAGGAAGAATTCTATACTGCTCTCAACAGAATGCCCAATAATAAAGCACCAGGACCCGACGGCTTCCCTGCTGAGTTCTACAAACACTTCTGGTCAATTTTAGCCCCACTCTTTCACAAAATGATAACAGACATAAAACAGAATTCTAGATTCCCACCCAGCATGAACACAGCATCAATCACACTCCTTCTTAAACCAAAAAAAGGACCCAACTTTACCATCAAGCTACCGCCCAATATCACTTCTGAATGTAGACATAAAAATCATTACTAAGGCTCTCTCCCACAGAATAGAAAAGATCATTCCATCCATAATTCACCCAGACCAAACAGGATTTATAAAAGGCAGGAACTCATCCAACAACACCCGTAGACTATTCAATTTAATGCATTATTCATCCTTACAACACGAAAAACTCAACATAGCCACTTTAGATGCAGAAAAAGCCTTTGATAGAGTAAACTGGTCATTCCTAATAAACACACTACACAGATTTGGCTTTGGGGAATCATTTATTAACTGGGTCACTACACTATAAACCTCACCAACAGAAAACTGGCTACTTTACAAAAAACAAAATCACTAGGCGGTCTCGAGGCACCACATTTTTACCACTACTCACTTGCAAACCAGCTTCAATACATTTACAAATGGGCCCACCCCAATCAATCAGATAACACATGGATAGACATAGAACAAGCAGTTAGTAAAGACATTCACATTTCAGACTTACCATTTCTCAGCCAGACCATAAAACACCATTCCTGTTTTAAAAATTTGACAATTTCAAGAACTCTGACAGCCTGGTGGAAATTTCACAAACTCACTCATTCCACTATGGCACCCTCTGATCTCACACCCATTTGGCACAATCCGGATTTTCTCAGCAATAAAAAAACACTTAACTTCCACAAATGGAAAGAAAAAGGCATTACCCATCTCAAACATATCTTTGACAATAATCAGCTGCTCTCATTTCCCCTGTTGGTCCAGAGGTTCGGCATTGGGAGCAATCAATTTCTAGAATATCTGCAAGTTAAATCATCTGTTCAAACAACACTTAAAACTACTCCAACCAACTTAGATCCTTCTCCATCAACCCTAGCTCTAATTAACATCACCTCGCACAAAACGCTTTTATCAAAAATATACAAAATAATCTCCCAGGCTGAAACAACCTTATCAATCCCAACAGAAAAATGGGCTATAGACCTCTCCATTGCTCCCAATGCCGACTTCTGGACGCAAATTTGCAAAAACATCTATTTCATGACAAAAAATTCCAATTTACAACTCATACAATACAAAATACTTCACAGAACTCACCTCACGGGACAAAAAATGTTTAAGATGGGATTCTCATCTCAAATATGCCCACATTGCACACAGAACTGCATAGACAGCTACATTCACGCCACATGGCACTGCACACCTGTTAAACTTTTTTGGAAAAACATCACAGAGTTATTATCGCGCTTCCTGGGCTGCCACATCCCATTATCCCCCGCCCTCTGTCTATTGGGAGACATATCAAGAATAAAACTGGACAAAACAAACAGTCAGCTACTACTCACAGCCCTAACTATCGCCAAGAAAACTATCCTCATGAACTGGAAATCAAGAAACTCCATACATATCTCACACTGGAAAAACTTACTCATCGACTACACATCTCTGGAAAATTCATCCTCCTCTTTAAATAACAATGTCCACAACTCCATAAGGCTATCATTTATGAACTTTCTACAAACATGACCCAATATCTCCTGTTATTTTATAATTATCTTCTATTTTTTTATTTTTATTTTGCCTGACCGCCCTCTTCCACCTATCATTTTATCATTTTTGTTTTCATCTCCTGCTGTAATTAGGTTACATTACATTTATTTATTTATTTTCCGTTTCTTCTTGTTCCGTTTATATTGATTTTTTTCTTTTTCTTTTTCTAAAATTGTATTTGCTTATTATTATAACTTTGTATTTATTTATTATTATTTTAACAGTTTTTATTTTATGTTGTTTATTATTATTATTATTACTACGACGACTATTATTATTATAAATTGTACTGACCTATTATATATACACACAAAAATTATGATTGCTTTCTATCTATTAATGAATGTACTTATTTCATTGTTAAAAACCCTTACATATAGTTTCTCTCCTTTTTCTTTACTATTATATCTGTCACTAATGCTATTATAAATTATATAGACCTATTATATATTACCTATTTATTTATTATTATTATTATTATTATTATTTTCCCTTGATCCCTGTTTGCAATATCCATCAAAAAATCTCAATACCTTTTACCAGAATCTATTAAACACACACACACACACACATACACACACACACACACAAACACACACAAACTCATAAATACCTACACACACACACACTTTTTCTGACCTGTACTCAATGTAATTGTCTCTCGTGTTGTTTTGTAAGTGTATTGTTCCTTGTCTTGCAATAAAAAAAAATAAAAAAAACTTGGGGGTAAGTGTCTTGCCCAAGGACACATCGGACATGTTGCTGCAGGAGCTGGGGATCGAAACCCCCAACCTCTCCGATTGAGAGAGGACCGACTCTACCACTGAGCCACAGCCACCCAGCCAGTGTACATCTACATTTTTACATTTTTTACAAGTAACGCATAGTCAATGTAGAAGACTGCTTTGCAAGAAGGCAGATTTCTCATTTACCAACTGAAGTTTCTGTGTTCACCTTCTAGTCCTATGCATGCTAGCTCATATTCAATAGAATAGAAAGCAATGTATGGTCCTTACAAGTGTGTGATGTAGAAACTTGGACAACAAGCTTTATGGCTTACTTTGCAACTTTCAGAGCAACATTTTATATAAACATAATGGTCTGGAAACTGTTCTCTTCAGCCCCCCCTTCTCAGCACTTCCACCGCCCCTCCCATCCTGTTTCATCCACAAGTGCAGCGAGGCAGAGAGAACAGCAGACCACTGCTAATACACATCTGAAAACAAGATTCTGTCATCCATAACAAGTGATTATATGCATCTCAAAGCTGATTCAGTTATCTCTTCAGTTCTTCTGTTTGTTCTCAAAACTCTGCCTCTAACTACAGCCTCCCTAAGTGGACGTGGTTAGTCTCACTTTCCTAATGTGGTGGCAGGGCTAACAGTTGGAAAGGGACAGGTTCAAGTGAAAATATGTTTTAGCAAAACATAAACAAGCTTGTGAACACAGAGATTATAACAAAAAAATCCATGGGGAGTTTGACTTTACTCTCCTTTTAGGAAGTCATTATTTCACAATTGATTAAGAGTGCTTTCTGGTTACATGTAGAAATTGATGTGCAGTCTAATCCATGAGCAGATGAAAGAGAGGTGACATTAGGAAAAAGAGTCCAAATGTGAATGATGGCTGATTGTGGAGCAATGGCTTCTATGTCAGTATAGAGATTCCATTGTATGTGAGGGACTCCCACTCCCGCCTGTCCTAATAGTGCAGAACTGTCACAATAGTGTTGCTCAACAGTGACTTCAAAGTCAAATGCATTCTGAACTGGCTGTTCAGATTGTAAAAAGTCCGACATGTTTATTTAGGACCACATATGAAGGTTGCACAAATAGACAGAAAACTGGACTCGTGAAAAAATTTAAGAGATATTTACTTTATAGTGTTTTTGTCAAAAAGCAATATCTTCCCATTTATACAGAGAAAAGTTTATCAGTTCATTTTAATCTTTTATTTGTAGTCCAAGTCGTCCATTGAAAGATGTTCATGTTTGGGTTTCATGATTCTTTATTCTCAAATTGTCTGAATGACACATTTATCTTAATCTAGACAATTAGAGAAACCTAGATGTTTTCATTCATAATAATCATTCAAGAGCAACGTTTGGATCTTCTCAATGACATGAATGATAATGGAACTGTCCGATGAAATATTGCTTAATTTGATGAGTAACTTCAATTAAACAGAAAGCAGTCGAAACACCTCGATTTGGTACGCTGAATGGGACTGGTATTTCCATTTTCATTCCTGCTCACGGATGTGGCTGAGTAACTGACTGCATTAGTTGTTCTTTTTGATCAGAAGAGTCCTCATAAGGAGTTTGTTGGACAGCTTTATTATCAAAAAGATACTTTGCCAGTAAATACTTAACATTACACAGCTGGGACCGGTTTCAGATAGGAGGTTTAACAAACTCTGATACCAACCCTGAACTCTGAGTTGATTCATGCGTAGATGGCAAGTTTCCGTTTCCAGAACAGCGGATTTGAGTTTGTTCAATCAACTCTGAGTTGGGTTCGGTGGAGTTCAGCACAAGCCGCCCGGCCATGAAAAGCAAACCTTAATGGAGCCCCTATAATACGATTCACCATGGCAACAGACGACGAAAAGAGGTCTTAAACTAGAAATCCTCTTGCTGATGTACGGCGAGTATGAATATGTTTTTAGAAATATGTAAGACTGCTGCAGCGACAAAGGAGAGAGAAGCAGCGTGGGAGAAAAATATTGCTCTGGTTACTGTTTGAGTTTGAAAGTAGTCAAATTTTTTCCATTTGATCAAAATTACAATATTACAGGTGAAAACTGGTGGAATGGTATTGAACCTAAAATGGATTTTCAGCATCCAATGGGAGAAAGCGGACTTTTAAGCAGCTCAAAATGAAACATAAGAACAGAGTTCAAACAGGTAGGGCTCATGCTGGTACCTTACATTAATCATATTTGACATATTCAACAAAGTAAATATCATTCAGTTGCTTTCCATGTACATTTGCTTTATACCTAACATAAAGCTGGTTTCACACACATGAATGTCTTTTCACCTATATTCTTTTCAGTTCATTAATTACATCTCCCGACGTAAATGGAACTCCTTGCGGAGTAGTAACGCAGCCCCTTGACTAAAGGACATGCCATGTTCGACAACAAAGTATGTTTTATATAATATGCCTTACAATCTGGATTAGTCATTAGTTATGGCTTCTTTGAGTAAATGGCCTTGGAAAAGGCTGGTTGGTCCTTAATACACAAAATCTGACAAACTCTGTATTCAATGTCAATTGTAAGCATCAAAAGATTTGTATGCCTTGGGTTTTCCTTAAGCATCAACGCTGGGTTTCTTCACTAGGTAAACAAAGATGTTCAGCCACTGTAACTTTGGTCATTCAGTTTGAACTTGACCCACTGACCTTACAGTTCACAGGTCTGGAAACCTTTTTTTAAAGATTTATTTTTGGGCTTTTTGGGCCTTTATTGGAGAGATAGGACAGTGGATCGAGATGGAAATCAGGGAGAGAGAGAGAGGGGATCGACATGCGGGAAAGGAGCCACAGGTCAGATTCGAACCTGGGCCGTCCGCGTTGAGGACTATAGCCTCCATACATGGGACTCGCACACTAACCACTGTGCCACCAGCGCCCCACAGGTCTGGAAACCTGACGCCATTGCTAAAGGTTAGCTTGTCACCGTAAGACAACTTATCTTTTGACCCTAAGTTACCTGTTGCTTACTTTCTGCCACCAGTTTGGCCATTTTTATTCGGACAAACAGGGAATCTTAACTAACACGCACATGACTTGGACTGAATTGATTAATGAGGAAATGAAACCGTGTTTCTGGCTCTGTAAGAAGGAGGAGACAGAGAGAATCTCTGGGTTCAATTAAGGAAATCTGCACTTGACCATGTTAGGTTCATCATAGTACCACAGTTACAGACTCAGAGCTTATAGTTATCTCAATTTCTGCAGTGGAATGTTGTTAAACCTCTTTCTCAGGTTTGAGTCACCTCCCTTTCTGAAACAGAAAACTCAGAGTTTCCCTCATTTCAGGGTTAACAGACTCTTGGTTTGCACTAAACCTGCTTTCTGAAACGGGCCTGAAGCATTTTGTACTCAGTTAAATATCCTTTCTGGTGTAAATCTACAACTTCATAGTCTTTCTCATCTTCACTGTGCACTAGATTTGTCTGAGAATAATTAGAGGCCTGACTCGTATTGATGTCTGTCCAAAATAAAAGCAGGGTCATTTTTATAGCCCGGGTTATTAATAGAAGTTTTACGGTATCTATCAAAACATCTGCCAATGCATCATTAAAGAGACATCTACCTTTTCTCATTATGATGAAATTAGGGAAATCATTCCCTACAAAACTTGTTTTTTTATGTTTTTCTGAAATGCTTAACTTTGAAAGGCAACTAGGTAGGGATGTAACGATTCACTCAACTCACGATACGATACGATACGATTCACGATTTATTTTACAAAATGAGACTGAAGAAAAATTATGACTAACAAAGATTCCTTTAATTTTTTCATGAAAGCACCAATGCACCTCGTAATCTGTTTGGCTCTTACACTCGTTTGGGCGAGCGGGGCTACAAACCTGCTTGTTAGTATAGTTTGGCTTCACAGCTGCCATGGTAACGCCTGCTTGTTACAACCAACCGCCTCTGCTCTACAGCTGCTGACACTCACCACATGCAGGGTCCCAAATTAACTTTTTGACTTTTTGAATGAAAGAATTCACTGGTCAAACATATTTTATAACGGCAGAAATAACAAATTGTGTTTTTGTGTCACATACACATGATCAGGAAATTGAGAAATTAAAAAAATATATTTGCTGGTCTTTATTTTTTAAATAGGCAGTAGTTCCCAGACCCCCCCTGCTCCCCTCTGACCCCCCCTGCATTACAACATTACAGACTAACAACTAAAATTCATCAGAGAATAATACATTATTATTCCACAAAACAAGTTTTCTCTTGATTTAGCTTTGACAATATTAGACCCTTAATATAATCAGCCTGCTCATTATTAGACGTGTGTGTATCTCTGACTGTTCCTGCTGCGCGTGCATTTAGCGTGCACTATATCTGCAGTGTTTTTATAACGCAGCGCTGTTTCACAGAGTCTGAGTGGAGACGTTCACAGACTGAGACTACAGCAGGCTGTGAGAGGACGTTGCTATCATTATGTTAGCTGCAGACGAGTGAACGGAGAAAAGTCGAACCGACCGTTTGACCGGATCACATGTTCCCGACTCGGTCCGTAAGGATCACGGATCAACTGTAGGCTACGTGCTGATGCACTTTAAGTTAAAAGGGGCGCGCGTGTGTGTATGTGTGTGTGTGTGTGTGTGTGTGTGTGTCTGTGTGTATGTGTATGTGTATGTGTATGTGTGTACGTTTGCGCTGAAATTGGTGTGTCTCAGGGTGCTCCGCGATGCTCTCAGTCATGACAGCAGAGAGAGGAGCAGGGAAAGCCGGTTGCAGCTACATAAAACGTGCTTAATGCTCATAGCATAGTTTTTATGACTTTCTGGTAAAATATTTACCCGCCCTGTGGCAGATAACCCTCTGAAATGTACTCAACAAACGGAAAATCTACCCGCATTTGGCGCTTGGCGGGTGTGGATTTCGGACCTTTAACTGCGATTAATTTTTCAGAGAATCGATGTGAACCTTGACAGCTTTGAATCGATTTTTAACTGCCTCACGATTAATCTTTACATCCCTACAACTAGGTGTTGATTTTCTACCACAGCTCTCTTTGCAACATTTCCTGAAAATCTCAGAGGAAATGAGGAGACGCCTGCATTTTAAACAAAAAAATGATCACACTTTTTTAAATCACATTTTTAAGAAGATCCAAAAAAAATGTCTCTGTCTTCTAAACTAAACTGGATGTCTGCACTCAGCTGGATGTGAACTGACATTTGGGTGAGATAAGACTGGAGACTGAAAGGCAGACCCCTCAGGCACGGAGAATCTGTTCATCTTGATATCCTCCAAGTTTCTTTACTCAAAGATGCTTCACACTCAGTGAACCCGAGGACAGACAGTTCTTACCATCAATATCCCTGACACACAGCTTTCAAAACCAAACACCAATGTAACATTTTCATTTTTGGCATTGACATTCAGAATTTTTTGGGATTAGTGATAATAAATCCACACATATGTATAAAGTGTTTTCATACACCATCACCAACACTGTGTGTGCTGCTCCACAGTTATAATTATTTAGCACTTTATGGTGTATCTGCTCTGAAATGATTCATCACTGAGACGCAGAGTGTAGTTAGGCTGTAATGATAATGGTTGTAGTTCAGAATGTGCGGCTTATTGTACATTCATTCCAGAGTTGACATTGAGGCGACCAGCTCCTCCTGCCCATTTGTCAAAGGATGCATCCCAAGACTATTAAAAACTCACTTATCCTTTACACTATTTGATTATATAACCCAGATCAAACCTGACAGTCTGAAAAGTAAGGTTCTCTGACTTTAATTGCATCAGTTATAAAAGTTAACAAGAAGTTAATGATGGATTAGGAACATTAATCTTTCATAATATATACAGAAAGTAGTTTGTTGTCCTTTTATTGTTCAGAACTGGAATGAACACAGATTTTTAACAAGACGGTGAATAAGAAAATAAAGGATATATAAAAGTGTGTGAGTGATACACTGAGCTCCTACAAGCAGAATAAAGGGATGTGACAAAAGTAAGATGGGGCATAGAAAGTCCTTCCAGTTGAGGTCAGGATCAATAATGTTATAGTACATAAGAGAATTAGATTTATGACTTATTGAGCAAGACATTCCAATGACAGGCAGGTCAACAGGTGGATACTTAAGTGGACGTTTGGGTACCTTAGAAGCAGGGATAAGCTAATGTTTTGCACATTTGTAATAACTGATGTTTTTTTTAATTGCTCCATGTATTTTCTATTCACCAATTTCACCATATCCGAGACAAGTTTCTCCCGAGGGAGACAAATAAAGGAAACCTCGACCTTGACTTGATGTTGGCCCAGCTTAATACCTCAGAGGCCTCTAAAAATACGCACTAAGACAAAATAGAGCTACATCTTTAAAAAGATCATACAGTATACAAGCAAAAGGGTGTTTAATAAAAAATGCAATTAATGCATAATGCATAAATGATATGCATTTTAAGCATAACCAGGGTCAATGATCACGGTCGTCTCACTCTTAGGTTGGGTTAACCAAATATTTACTGTCTTTGTCAGAGTTTTTCTTAACAATAACCGAAAACCGTCTATCCCTTGTTTTGTCCGAGTAGAATCCAGTGAGGCATCACACTCAAGCAGGCGCGTAGACCTTTTCCAGTTTGCACAAAGAGTACATCATGGAGGTGATTCAATCAAAAGCAGATTCCACTCGGAGCATGTGGGCATTATCGTTGACCTTAACACCGTATGGCTACTTAACGCGTCTCACTATTCGAGTGCTGATGGCGCGTTGAAGAGCTATGGACTAGAGGCTGTGAGCATGTCTGTGACTATTACAGGTCTGTTGCAGGGAGGTGAAGCTGCCCTTCTGGTCCAGCAGGACAGCATTTTCCCCCCACTGAAGTGCCCAAACATCATATGGAGCACAAGCACAGGCACGAAACGTGGACAGCCTTCTATTATCAAGAAATGTATCGCTGTTTCTAACTAAATGACTCAAAATGAGCCACAAAGTCAGTAAAGTAGCTGTCATATTCTCTGTGTTGTTCTCTGATGTGAGAACACAGACTCGACCGCGTGTCCTTTATAAAAATATACACAGTATATTTTTGAGTCCGCCTGTCTTGTAAACTAAGCATGCTTCATGATCACATAAAGCCATGCATGTGTTGTATGACGACCTTATGTACAAGAGGTAACTGTGCTTAGGCCTGGTTAGTCCTGGAGCAGTGTGAGTGCACGCCAGCGGGGGAATGGGGAGGGGGGACAATCGTGCTTAAGCACGGTATGGGACAACTGGGCCTAGTGTGAGTGCGCCCTAAAGGTACTTTCACACCTGTGCTTTGTTTCAATTTGTCAAGACCAAAAAAAAGGAAAATGGAGCTACTTGTGGAAACTCTTTAACACCCCTGATGTGTTTGTTTATTTGATTTGATGTTTAAAAAGCTCACTTAAAATGAATCATTATAATTATCATTCAAGGTTTAAGTTGTGTCTAACAGCTAGAAACAGAACAAAACCGCATGGTATCTTGTACGATAATAACTGGGGCTTATCCTTGTTGTATTGCTGTCACACTGTCTCTAATGGACCAATTAAACTGTTGAAGTGCATGGAGTTGGAATTGACCACAGCTGTTTTGACAGCTTTTGACCTCTTCATGTGAGAAGAAAATGTCAAGTTTGGCAGAGGGTGTAGTTAGAGGCTAAGTCTTTGTCAACCCTTTCACGACCTGCTTCTTCAAAGTGGTGTTGATTGACCCCCCAACACTGAGCTGGGTTTAAGTGAACCAAACACATTAGGTGACTGAAGGCATCATGAGTTGTCTCTGTGGTTACATTTAACAGCAAATCCATAATCACAGGGCTTAAAGTTAAATACATTTAACTTGACTTCTTGGTTAATGCTGTTAAAAAGTTGTGCTATTTGCTGTTTAAGAGTTGGCACCATCAGGTGTTCTCCCCCACAACATTTTAAGCACCAAACATGTCTTTTCCTGAATTCTGATCCATGCACTGATTTGTGCCTTTTCTGCAGAACTTTATGATTGTGATCTAGTCTTTTTGTCCTTTTTGTGTCTTTTATCAAATCACTGTTCTAGCGCTGCAGAATTTCTAAAGCTGTTGCTTCCAACTTGTAGCCTATTTATATGTGATACATTATTTTGTATGACTTTTTTTGACGAACTTGTAAGATGAAAATATAAACATAATCTAGAATATGATTCATTTCTGTGACACATGGTCATGCAATGAAGATGTTAGAATAAAAAAACAGGGTTCATGTTTTTGTTTAATAGATTAAATGATAGACACACTCGCTGCGGCCTGCACGTTCACTGAATGAGAGATAGAGTGCGTGAGAGAGAGAGTTGATTTGCTACTCAGAAATAATTGCAAACATCCAGACCTCACTGAGCGCACAGATTTTAACTGTGCGCACAGATTTCCGATGTTAGTGCGCTCCGACTCGTAAAGGGTGGGTATGTATTTGCAAACAGCTTTGGGGGGCTCCGGGCAACACAACAAAACTCCCATTTTAAAAAGCTGCACTTGCGACTCCGTTATCACAAAAGGTGATCCTCGTGTGGGAAGGCTTGTCAACATCAGAGAGCAGATTTACATCGGCAGCAAGCTGCTGCCGCATTTAAATTTCTGTATTTTGCATTCAAGGAGACTTAACGGAGGAAATCTCTCTCTTTCTCTCTCTCTTTATCTCTGGTCACCTGCAGAGTGTGCAGACCCGACATGAATGCAAGTACAAAGTGAAGGGGATCGATCACCTACTAGTTCATTGGTCTTAAATTCTGAAAATATGAGTGGAAAATATACCAAGACCACCTGCCTATCATAACATGGTAACACAACATGGCTAGATCCCACACTTCCAGAGTTTCCAAAACCTGCCCTACACTACCTCTGACTGGCTGGGAATGTTGATGAGGTTGAGAGCGAGAGCTGTGTTACTGGCATACCATTGGTATGTGAGCTCCAACATTAAATCCAACTTTATCTCTCCCTCACAGACACACTGGGGGAGCGCAGCACGTTAAAATATTTAAATAATAATCTCGTAATATTAGAAACAATTGAATGATTAAACCTATCACTATGCAGGAAATATGAAAGATTAGTATTGATAATTATCGGATATAAAACATTCTGAAAACTCTTCAATCACTGAGGCAGTGAGAAACAGAGGCAGACAGATAAGAGTCTGTAAGTGATCATTTCTTCACGAGTCAGGGAGAGTTCAGCTGAAGAGAGACAAGCAGATAACTCCTGTTTCTATCATTTTATTTAATAATGAGATAGATTAAAAACGTTATAAGAAAAATACAGAGGTTTTTCAGCTTGGGTGGAATCAGTTATTTTTATAAACCAGTTGAGTTGCCCACTTTCATATCTGCAACACCTCTTGGTTTGCAGGTTTTCTGGCAAACCGAGGGACGTCCAAAACGGCCATGTCTGGGTGCTTTAAAACTAGAGCTTAGATCGGGCCCAAAAAATCCAGCCTGACCTGAGCCTGTGTACATTCTGTCCGAGCACGGCCCAGCCCGACCCATCAACTTTAATTATGAGCCTGAGCCAGATTTAAACCTGACAATGTTTTAATAAGTGGGCCGCTATAACTGACATTTTCAACTACAATTCCAGGTTGTTAATTCTGATTCATCAGTGTGAGTGACTGAGCTGTGCTTCTGTGACTGTCTGTGTTGTTACGCCCGCTCCCGAGCATGTCTGCACAGCGTCTGTCTTTCCGACCCTCCGCCTGGTTCCGACCAGGCTTCTGCCTTTCTCTGTCGGATACTTTGCTGATACGGACTGCTCCCCTGTTACCAAACCTGCTGCTTTGTGGACCACGTCCCCTATCAGCTGCTACATGGTACAGTTTCCCTGTGTTGAACTTCGTGTGAGAGCGTGTGTGTTACTCCCGCTCCACGCTCTCGTTCGGTCCGCTCAGCTCCAAACTTAGTAGGAGGACATACTGGCTGCTGCATTGTTGTCAGAGAAGCCAGAACTTCAACATAGCATGTTATTTAGTGTCTGATGATATAGTAAGGTCATTATATGATTTAATTTGGTGAATATTTTACATATTGCTCTTTTAAGAAAAAAAATGTAGCCTTATCCTTGCAACAAAAGCTTTCCACTTTCTTGGCTAGTCACATGAAGCAGCAAAATGCACTTGAAGTGATGCAGCAAGGACCTTGGTTGGTTTGAATGACAGTCTGACATGTCCGTCTGTCAGATAGAAAAAAAGGATTTAATAACCAGTACTTACATACTGAGACTTGTCCAGTGGTGCCATGCTGACTGTTTTTAAGTTGTCCAGAAGGGCAGAATCAAAGTCCTGCAGTCCAGCACTGGAATGGACGACCTTGTCCTTCACGAAGATGCTGACTGCCCGCAGCATGAAGGAAACAAAGAGGTGCATGTGGATGTAGTTTCTGGTGCAGTGAAGACGCCTGCAGTGAACACAAAAAGGCATTCATTGCTTTAAATAAATAAGAGGACAGAAAAATGCAAACATGCAAGCCCCAGAAAACATTATCCCAGATGGTACAGAAGTCACATTTATTGAAGCTGAGCTTGGTTTATTGATGACAAAAACAATTCCATATTTTGCAAAGAGATAAATGCTATTCGTCAGGCCCTGCAGATGCATTGGGTGTGTCTTGAAAGAAAATGAACACTGGGAGTAGTAAGCAGCACATAATGCAGCCAACCTGTTTTGCACAACAACAATATAATGTAATGCAGATCAACCACTACTCTGAGGGAATCACTGCAGTCCACTTCATTGTTGTATAAGGGCCTCAGAGCCTCATTAAATTAGAATCCATGCCATTGTTGCTGCTAACGCTGTCGCTTCTTCTGTTGATACTTGTAATTACTGCGACTAAAATATCTCAAGTATTGAAGATGATGACAGTGTTTAAGTCGGAAAGTAGCTCAGCAGCAAACGGATAGTTTCCAGGTCTGACAAATCTGTATGATTACTTCATTTGCTCCCATGAGTCAATCAATCATTGTAGACAGAAGAGAGCATTGTCAAGATGTCCAAAAGCCTTTTTATTACGATTTTTTTTCTTTAAAATGCAGATATTTTTCCATGTATTTATTCACGTCCATAACATAGAAACCCTTTTTTTACTGGGCTCATTCTGTTGCAATAGATATTCAGGATACCCAAGATGTATACAGCACTGTAATAAGCCGAAATTGACTGGTTTGATTAAGTTAATGTACCACAGCATCATAAATCCAACAGTTATTGGTTGCTGCACATAGTTTACAGTGACTGTATCTCTAATGAGAAGCAACAGAGGTAGAGAGTAGAGAGTGTTTGAGAGACCAAATCAAAGATATGAGACCTGCTTTTTCACCATGAGGCATGTTGATGGCTCTTTGAACATTTTCCCCAATTGAAACAGAAAATGTGGTGGTCTTTTTGAAGTGTTTCTTTTCACGTATTCTGCTTTGATCACCTCGGTGACTTTGCTTCACAGAAGTTAATGCTTCCTTTTCCCAACTTTCTACTTACCTCTCACCAAATCAAACCCCCTCTGTTTTAGTGAGTTATGTGTTCAAAACAGGCACCAATCACGGTATACTTACGACATATCGACAATATTATGTAGATGCCCAATCAATACTGATAAGTGTATGAGTGCTGCCTGTATTGACTATGAAAGCTGCGTTCTCCTGCCTCCTGAGCGGTGTCAGCAGTGTCTACTCGTACCAGTAAACGGTGGTAAACATTCCAGCAGCTGAAGCTAAAACTTTGCTTGGCTGCTTCTCTATGTGTCTATGTGGCTTTAGGCTTTGCTTGAATGTGAACGACTGAATATTCAGTCAGCTAAAAAATCTTAAAATGTTCTCTTGTCCATTACATACTCTGCACTGTCTTGCAACAACTGCAGACAGATTGAAACTCTATTTGGGATAGAAAGAGGTAAGGTTAAAAACCTGCAAAATGTTCATTTAACCCTGACATGGTGTTCACTTTAAAAGATTACCTTTAGCTGAAGGGTGGAGGTATGCCTTTAGATTGAAAGGAAAACCTTTTTGTACCCCTCTTACATTTAAAACAGCCTTCAAATACATTATAGATCACAGATCCGATGACAGTCATTAATATGATTAATAGATGAACACAGGCTGTTGTACTCTAATCAGCCCCTCTCCGTGGCCAACGCCTGCTCCTCTCTGTGGCCAACGCCTGCTCCTCTCTGTGGCCAACGCCTGCTCCTCTCTGTGGCCAACGCCTGCTCCTCATGCTGTGGTATGTTAAGGCAGTTACTTATAGAGATTTCAAAGAGAATTTTATTGTAAATTTACGTCAGAAAATCATGTTGGGTTTGGGGTTTTTCCTCCACAGGCTCTTAAGAGAGGGACAGGAATGAATTCAGTTAAGTGGGCTCAGTTCTTTCACATCACAAACTTTCTCAAGCACAAGAGTACTCATTGAGTTGTTTCGGAGGTTTCAAACAAAATCACGACACAATCAAAGACGTCTGATCATCCTGTCAAACGAAGCAGCACAACTAGAAGTTACCCTAGATTTTGAAATCCTAGCTGAATATTCTTTTTGAACCTGTAGAACAGTTTCTGACAGACCGGAACAACAGCACGCCGTGCAGCTCCACTGCTAACCTGTTGTCTTGAATTGCTTCTTTTCATAAAAAAGCTGCACTTAAGGTTTATTTACTGGTCTAAACATTAGATCACTATTTGCTTGCAGCGCAAACCCAGTTTTAACTACAAACTATGAACTGGTCATAAGCCACATCTGAACTTTCAGTGTGAGTCTTGATGTCTGTTGAAATGTTCTTAAATCCGTTTTGAGCTGCTGTTAATACTCGAAGTATGTATAATACTGAATATTACAATTAATTAATAAAATATGCTTTTGAGAAGCACATAGTATGACGTCATCGAATAGAAGTACTTCTCTCAGAACCCCCAACTATAAACTGACTTCCACTGTCCCTGAAGTGTCCAGGAAAAAACGTCCAAAAAAAAACTTTGAAGGACGCAGAAATGTCCTTGAAAGAAAAAGCTATATTTTAAGCCAAGTTCGCCCCTTGTTAACACTAGCAATTAACCAGTTAACCAGAGTTAATTAATTTGTACTGTACCAATTAACACTGCTGTCATTTCCCCTCATATAGCGCCCATTAAAGAAAGTAGAGCTTCTGTTTTATGGTCACAGAGCTGCTAAGCTTTCACTGGAGCACAGAGCAAAGAAATAGATAAATATAAGATAGGGAAATTGAAGGTCTGTAGAACGCTGACTGTGGTTTAATACATGAGCGATGGACTCGCAGCAGACCAATCCACCACAACTTCTTACACGTGCTTTATCATACCTGCATTGGCACTGAGTATTTGAATGTGGACATGATTCCTGTTGCTTAGTACTTCAGTGAGCCTTTCTCTAGGGATTCATTTTCTTTTTCAAATGTTTTTTTTATTTATACAGAATATTCCTTTGATAGAGAGACAGAACAGGAAAGGATCTGTAAATAAAAATCAACAAAATGTAGGAAGTATCACAATTGATCTTTCTAGGTTTACAATAACATGTCATATCTAATGTACTGTATCCTTTTGTACTAGCCAGAAACAACAAACGACGTGAAAAAAATCTATTGTGCAATTTGACTAATTTGCGTATGGCCAGCAAAATATTTTTCCTTTTAATTCGTAGGCTAGCCTTTTATGATCATTTTTAATATCACTTTATTTTCAGGCTTCTGTTGTGCAGAGAGTCCGACTGATTAATCGGCTGGCCGATAATATTGGCCAATATTAGCATAGTGACTATCGCTATCAACTAATTTCATCTCAGATATGTGGCGCTATAACTACGTTTATTCCATTGAAGTTATTATTTATTTGTATAATTGTTATTATCTACATTTTTAAATTAGTATTGCAGTGCACTGTTGTTATTCTGGCCAATAAAGACTTTTGTACTACTGTAAAAAAATATATATATCTTATCTTCATTATAAATCTTTTCACTAGTGTTTGATTGAATCAATGCAATAAATGTGTGTATATCTATATCTATCTATTTCTTGAGATCGAAGATAGACTTAAGAAAGATATTGTCAGATATATCGTATTGGTTGATATCAGTATCAAATCTTTTTCTCTCCCTAATATTAGTATCCATATCGGCCCCAAAAATCCCCCCCCAAAAAAATAAAAAATCGGTCGGGCCCTAGTTTGTGCATTATTTGGTTTTACTTCTTTCATCCTTCTTTTTATTGTCCATGGTTTCATAATCATCTACATGAACCTCAATGACCCAAAATTTGCATGCTGAAATGTTAAGCATTTTGAACACAGTGATCAAAAGTGGAGCCTGGTTTAAAAGTAGTAAGTGATTGGTCCTAGAGCAGAACTGTCACTATACAGATACACAGGATGAAACAAGATGCAGATGCCACTTATAAAAGAGCAATCCCCTCGAAATCAGAGATGTTTCAATAGCCAATGAGTCACATTAACAGTAAGCACTCAAACACTGGAGCATTTAACCTTTCGGTTTTTGTACCTGCAACAGTGATGATGGTGTTACAAATCAGTTCATTGCAAAGGGAGCCGTGCATGTAGTTATCAGCCATTCCTCTCTTACCTGAAGTATCCAATGATGAAGATGGCCACGAGCAGAGAACTGAAGGACACAGCGTAGCCAACGGTGTACATGACATACAGCCGCTCAAAGAATTGTTGCTGTGAACATAGATAGAAATGCTTGCTGTAAAGTGCAAAGTTCAAGGTGGAGCACACGAGATTCACAGCTGCTTTGTTTGATTCTGCAATTGACAACAAGGAAACCCTCACAGCTGATGTTTTTAGTGCTTCAATAATGTCTTATTTGCTATTACACAGAACGAGGAATAACATATACACCACAAAATTGAAATTCAAACTAATGTTAATGCTATTTATTCGCAGAATTTTTAGACTTAGACTTTATCGTCCCAAATGGGAAAGTCTTTTTCACAGCACTGTGCAGGTTTGACAGCAACAATCATATAGTGACAGCACAGAGAAAAAACAACAGTTTACATTACACAGTAAATACACAAAAAGCATACGGCTGGTTCAGGGAGGTCTGCTGTTAAGAGCAGTTATGGCTGCAGGGATCAGGCTTCCTGCACCTCAGTGCTCTGTATACTTTCGCCCAGAGGCCAGAGGAGTGAGGTGCTAATTTAGTGGGTGTGTGATGTCCTGTCACGTTGTGGTTGCAATGCGTGTGATGGATTTACTGTTCAAGTAATCCATCACACGCATTGTGTGTTGGTAATGCGTGTAAGTTTGACCTGCTTTCTGACAGTAAACATGTTAAAAAAGCACGGGAACAAAATATGAGGATGGGCTGAATGATGCTTTGATACAACAGGAGGGGAAGGTGTGGGTTTCTATCACAGATATGTCTTTGTGTGTTTGACTTTAAGTTGATAAAAAAAGAGCTGGATTAATAAAGTCTTAGCATGTCCATCAGGGTCTTAAGCTGTGACAGATGAAAGGCTTTACAAAAGCTTGCAAACTGGAGACAACATCAGGAGTTTAAAAGAAAAACCTTTTGGCCTAAAATCTAAGATAACACCACTTTTTTTAAGTGTTGCCAGACTCCAAGATGACAAGATACCTTCAACAAAAGATGGCCTAAGCTTCAGGCTGACAACTAAATCTCAAAGCTCCCAAGCCTCAACAACCATATCAGTACATGGATGAAGGTTTGTTTCTTTTGTTTTCTGTTGTTATATTTGCCTTTTTCCTCTTGAATGGTGAAGACTAAATGCAAACCTTTAACGGTGGTAAAATGTATCAAAGTGCTCGCCTCCCATCGAAGCCTCATCAACCCCTCTGGAGCGCATGTTTTCTAAAACTGTCATGCTTTGGCAACATTTAACACAACACAAACTGTGTGTGGACTGTCGAAGGGCAGAATGTGTCACAGAAGATATCTTATCGTTTTAATGGCTACATGCACCTGGAGAAAATGTAAAGCTGAGGGATGTAAGCAACAAAGGCAAAACATTATGGGGCCCTTTGTATATGGGTATGTTTGGAGATAATGCAGCAGTTTTTTAAAAACCAGAGAAGCGCAATGATATTCAAGGGAGAAAGTTGCTGTACCCAGCAAACCACCCTCTGGTCCTGGACAAATAAATGCTGAAGGTAAAAGAAAGCTTAAAACTAGAGTCCAACAGATAAATCAGCCAGCCGATAATATCGGCCGATATTAGCATATCAAGTGACTATCGGTAACGGCTGATTTTATTGCAAATATGCACAGATATTACTAGATTTATTCACCAATCAAATAGCATGTCATATGAGTAGCATTGTATAACACTAGCAGTTTCTTTCTGGCTGTCACCAGCAGAGGGTGCTATATGGTTTATAACTAGCATTATCACTCTCAAGAGTGTCAAGCGGTGATGCACGTACATGCACAGTTACTTACCATCTTTTCATTATTACATATCGTTTCCAACAGTGTTTGATAACTGCATTTGGGGGATCAATGTAATTAATGTGTTTAAAGATATCTATCTATCTCTACAGATCTAAGAAAGATATCGGCTGATTTTTTGTCACACAAATATCAGTATCTTTCAAATCAATGAGGCCCTACTTAAAACCAAAGCATCAATTAGCTCAAGTCATTTCCTCTAAACTGATTGCTTATAAATTATACAGACATATACGTACATAATACCAAAAAATATTTTATACACAAGTATGTTGAAAATGGCCATTACGAATAAATTCATGAAGGGCCTGTTATTATGGATCTCAGTGGCGCATATGCAACAGATAATAATCTAATATTTGCAGAAGCTGCTCTGCCAACAGCAATGTATATCTGAGTAAGATAGAAAGCATCACCCCTAAGCTGATAAGTCCTTCTGAAGCGTTGCAGTCCAAAATTAGATGCAAATAGCTCACAAGAGCTCCATCACTAGTAACCTTTTTATTGTATTTAAACAGAGCAGATGAAAAATAGTGCCTCAAGCAGTACAGTGTGAGTGCTAACATGAGTGGGTTGAATATCATCCAGTGATTAAGCTGAGTTCAGTGACTCCGGTTTATTTCTTTTCTTTACTTAGTGTCTGAAAAGAACTACTGTGAGAGAAAAAAAGCACTGTTCCTCAGGGCAGTAAATTGCAGGTATCAGGAAATGATTAAAGACCTGCACCAAAATTATGAGCATTTATTTAAATTGCGTCTAGATGTTTTCCTGTCTAACAATGCAAGGCTTGGATTACTTTGGTCTACATGTAAACATTAAGAAATACAAATGTTTTAAAGGGGAAGGCCACTCTTCAACTCAAGAGGCAAGGAACTGTTTCATAATCAGGATCTGAGATTAAAACAGATTTTGCCTATAAGGAGTTTCTATGTGACTTTTTTTCTTTATTCATAATTTTGAAGAAGTTAGAGAAGTGTGGACTAGATTGAACATCATAATGCAAAACAACCCTATTTTCAGTGTATCACATGTCCCATGGGGTGGACAGAATCATTTTGAGGTTTTTCCATCCTGCCTTATACATGAAAAAAAACACGCTTGATTGGGTTGAAAACTACCTCCACAGGTTTTGCCTGGAGGCTTCCAGAACAGCGCAGCAGCAGACATTTAATGGGAGAACAAATATTGATGGAGGACATGAGTTTAAATTTCACTTGAGCTCTTTCAATAGAAACACATTAGAAACGTTGTTTATGTTAAAAACAGAACTTGCAATTGACTGATTTCTCATAAAAACCTATAGTTTATATTTCTTATATTTTATATTATATAATATTTTATATTATTTAAGTTCTTGCTTTTTTGGCTGTTTTTCCCTGTTAACTGTTTTTGAACCAATACACCAAGACAAATTCCTTGTATGTGTAAATGTACTTGGCAATAAACACAATTCTGATTCTGATTCTGATTCTAGTCTAGTCTATATATGTCAGCCTCTACATGTCAGCCCTGTAACAAACTCCACACAGGAAGGCTTCTGTCCGATGCTTGTCCTGGGATTTGAACCAGGAACCTCCTCACTGTGAGGTGCTAACCACTGCACCACCTTGTAGCCCTAGGAACAATATTATTGTAATATTAATTCCCTAGTAGTGATTTTAGGTTTGGCAAACAAACCCCACAACTCCTAATGGGAAAAGTGGTAAAGATAATGGATGGATATTGTTCCTAAGTTTCCATCGGAACTGCAACAAAAATGTTTGGTTCAATTACTACATCTGGCTCTACATCTACTACATCTAGTGTATGGAATGACTTGCTCATGTCCACTAAAGAGGCTGATGTGAAACCATTTCATCGAAACCCATTCATTTAGCAGAAAACAGCTTCTGAACAGTTGTCCACTGAAGTGACCAGTACACTTGAAAGGGTGAGAGGATTCTAAGAGCTGTTCATTTGTTAATAATCAAGGGCTGAGATATGAATTTGAACCTGTACTACACTGACCAACTTTGCAAAATGTGTCCTTAAATAATTTCTTTATTGTTCGTAGACTCCACACTAACTCATGTGTGAAGATATTTACAGCTTTGACTGCTACATGTGCTTAGAATCTGTGGCTACATATCTATCCATATAACAAAAAAGTATGTGAATACATTTATATGCAAGCAAGCAAGTCATACTTACTCTCCCTTCCTCACCGCTGGGCTGCAGGAAGCGCAGACACTCTGAGTAGTTGGTCCATGTTTTGTTCCAACGGTCCACAAACACCCAGGAGCCGTTGACATCACACTTCCTGTAGGCATGACCTGTAACAATACACTTTGACATGATTCAAGACATTTACAACACACACACATTAACAGCAGAGAAAGGTGAAACTAAAGGCCCTGCTGCCCTGGTTAACAAGCACAGGTTACTATATTCAGGCTAATTAGACCTCTCCTCAGAGCTGTGTGTGGGTGTGCTCAGAGAACACTTGATTGTTAGTGTAGTGTTCCATATCCAACCTGACTGGCATCGGAGAAGTGGTGAAGCTGTGCTGTGACAGAGTCTCCAAAGTCTCTGGGTTTAATACAGCGTGCCACTTTAAACTCAGCCACCTTTTGAAGGTCCTCCAACCACTCAGACCATTGCTTAGAGAAGGAATGGGGAATAGCTTCATCCCATCCCAAGTTTCTCCTACAAAGCTCCTGCAGCAACAGCTTGGCTGGCATTGTGAATGGTGCTAGAAACCCCAAAGGGTCATAAAGTGAGCTTACCACTGACAGAATACCTCTTCTGGTTTGCGGCTTTTCTTGCACTGAGATCTTGAACTTGAAACTGTCAGTTTCAATGCACCACTGTAGTCCTAGTGCACGCTCCATTGGAAGTTGATCTGTATCCAAATCCAGTTCCATCATTTCTGATGCTCTCTTTTCCTCAGCAACTGATAGTAGCACTGTGCGGCTGTTGCTGATCCATTTTGAAAGATTGAATCCTCCTTTGTGACAAAGAGCATTCAAATCCTTGATCATTTGCATAGCGTCCTCCTCTGTAGCCATGGATTTCAGGCAGTCATCCACATAAAAGTTCTTTTTGACTGTTTTGACCACTTCAAGGGGGAAATGATGAGCGTTATCCTCTGCTGTTCTTCTCAGAGCATAATTTGCAATGCTTGGGGATGATACTGCTCCAAACAAATGTACCTTCATGCGATACTCCACTGGAGAATGTGCAGTGTCACCATCTGTCCACCAAAGGAAGCGAAGAAAGTCGATGGGCTTATTTGGGACATGTACCTGATGAAACATGGCTTTGATGTCTGCCATAACTGCAACGGGCTCTTTTCTGAATCGAATGAGGACTCCAATGAGAGTGTTTGTAAGGTCGGGTCCCTGCAAGAGCTGACAGTTCAGTGACGTCCCTTTAAATGTTGCTCCACAATCAAAAACAACTCTCAGTTTGCCTTTTTTGGGGTGATAAACACCATGATGAGGTATGTACCACACATTTCCATCCCTTTGTTTTAGTTGTTCTGCAGGCACCATTTCAGCATATCCTTGAGTTATCATGTCATTGAGAAATGCAATGTATTCCTCCTTGAATGAGCTGTTTTTGTGAAATTTTCTTTTCAGGCACTGGAGGCGCTGTTCTGCAACACATCGATTGTCTGGTAAGAAAGGGTTTTCCTGTTTGAAAGGTAAGTCAACACAGTAATGACCTCCAATGCATTGAGCTGTGCTGCTCACAACATTCATAAACTTGATGTCTTCTCTGGACATTTCAATTTGCTCTTCTGACGATCTCTCATTAAAATCATGGTTGTACTGTTTAACCAGCATTTCTTGAAGGTGTTCAACAGAGATTCGGTTGGCAGTTACAGCAGGGCAGCCACTCTTGTTCCTACTGCTTCCACTTCGAAGAGGTCCATTTATGACCCAACCGACCCTGGTTCTTACTGCGTAGGGTCCTTCATCCTGACTGTTTATCAGCTCCCAAGGCTCCAATACTTTAGGGGCATCAGTACCAATGAGAAGATCCACTCCAGCATCAATGTCATGAAGCTCTACATCCTTTAGATAAGACCATTGAACAAGATCCTCTTGTCGTGGGACATTCAGTGAAGAGACAGGCATGGTCTTTTGTGTTAAAACATCGGGTAACTGAATGAAATCATTTGCATTTACAGCAGACACTGCAAGATCTGACAGAACATGAGCATTTACAATCTTCCTTTGTCCCATTGTTCTCAACAAAACACTTGTTCTTTTACCGTTCAGGTTCAATTTTCTTGCCAGGTTCTCTGTGCAGAATGTTCCTGAACTTCCTGGATCCAAAAAGGCATATGTCTGCACAGTTCTATTACTCCTCTGGCACTTAACTTTGACAGCAACAATAGAAAAGATTGAATCATCTTCACCACCTGCCCCAATATGGCCACAGGTCTGAGACATGACAGTAGAAACACTTGAATGGCTCACAGACTGTTGTGATTGTTCGGAGGATGTGCCTTTATCCTGCCGTTCGATATGAAGGACTCCTGGGTGCTTTTGGTGCCACACGTCACAATCCAAACGACTCCTGCAGTCTTTGCTTGTGTGGCCTACTTTCAGGCAACCAAAACAAACTCCCTTTTCCTTGATGAAATTAATCTTATCACGATGTAGTTTAACTTTAAACTGAAAGCATTTTTCCAATGTGTGGTTACTTTTTGTGCAAAACAGACAGTTGTGAAGAGACGAGGACTTCATCTTGTTTCCTGCATATTGAGTAATGACTCCTTCCTTTACTGCAGTGACATTAGTAGCAAAACTGCTTTCCCTTTTTCTTTGCTGTGAATATTTAGCGTTGGAGACCTTGGAGTTGGTGGTTTGTGAGTCCTGAATGTTACCAAAAAGTGGGTCTGAGGCAACTCTAACTTGCTTTTCAATGAAGCCAACAAGATCAATAAAAAGTGCTCTGTAACCACTACGCTCTTGAAGATCACATGCAACACTTCTCCATCTTTCCCTGAATTTGTAAGGCAGTTTTAAGATGATGCTCCTCATGTTAGAAGGTAAGTCCAATTCCTTCATTTGCGTCATTTGCTCTGTTAGATTTGAGCATCCTCGAAGAAACAGTGAGAATGATTGTAGTGCTTTAGTAACCTCACTTTCAACAGGTGGCCAATTGTGAATCTTTTCCATATAGGCAGCTGCAATTTTGTATTCATTTCCAAAATGCTCTGCTAAAAGACCTTTGGCTCTATGGTATCCCATTTCTGAAGGCAGATGTTGACAGCTGTTCACTAAGTCTCTTGGTTGCCCCCTGGTGTACTGTTCGAGAAAATGCAAGCAGTCGCTCCAATTACCCGTCTTCTCCTCCACTCCATTCTCAAAAGCTCTTATGAAAGATGTGTATTGAAGAGGGTCTCCATCAAATACAGGGATGTTTCTTGATGGGAGAATAGAACTCAGATTTTGCTGGACCAGCAGAGAAGAGATTTCATTTTGTCTCTGCATTATGTTTACAATGTCACTCTGATAGTTCTCAGTCTGAGCTTGAGATGGAGGGCGCACAAGTCCTGCTTGATGTTCATTAGCAGTTTCAGTCCCTTTTACTGGAGCATGAAGCTTTAACATCTCATCCTTTTGTGTTTCTTGTCTTTGTTTGGGCATAACATCTTGTGGATGAGAGGTGGTATCAAGTCCAGCAATAACATTAACATTTTCTTCAATTACTGGTACAAAGGTGTCAGCATGGGGATCCAATGCACTGACATTTTGAGAATAGCCCCTTTCAAAGTAAGAGTTCATGCCATCCGAACCTCCCGAGCCACACCGAGATGAATCCACTTCCAAGACATGAAGCTTTGCATTTTCCACAGCCAGTTCCGTCTCAAGTTCTAGTTTTTCTTTTTCTCTCCTCAGCTTTTCCTCTTGAGCCTCTATTACATGTTTCCTTTTTAAAGCAGCAACGCGCTCAATCAGAGCTGCCTTGTTGGCCTTGGCTTTAATGCGTGCCGACGAGGCTGATGAGGTCCGTGATGAATGAGAATGAGAGCTTGGTTTTACACTTGACACATTAGAAGCACTGTCTTCAGGATTTATCTCATTTGCAAAATCCTTTTCATCGGGAGTCTGTCTTTCTGGCTCCACATATGGATTACCCCTTTCAGACAGCCAGTTTTTTACCCTTTTTGTGAATTCACCGAATTTTGTCATCTTTTCTTCAAAGTTTTTACTTTGTTTTGTTACTTCATCTTGTGGCAATGGCAGCTTTATCAAAGATTCATGCATGTCAGCTGCATCTTTATAACACTGAATGAACGTGGCCAGCTCGGAACCGACAGAATCTACGTTTTCACTTGACTCCATCAACCCACGAATTGTTTCCAAAGTCTTCTTAGCCTGTTTACATTTTGCACTCCTTTTTTCCTGGCACATTTCTGTGTAGAAGCACAAGCCTTTAGCAGTGAGTTTAATGTTTCTTTTAGCTGACGGCATTTCAACATTATTCGCTGCAATGTCCTTAACAGCAACATCATCCATGTTAGCGTTTTTTTCTAAACTGCTTGTTGCGCAGCAATCAAGATCCATAATGAGACATACAAGTAGGCCAAAAGCTTTCGAACAACATAACTTGTTTATTGGCCGATCAGATCCAGGTTTTCAACACAAAGAAACACTCGGAAGTCGGGTTAATTGTCAATTGAAGCAGCCGACAGTCGTGCGTAAAAGTGTTGCGTAATGATTACACGCTCCTCCAACTCCTCAAACTTCATAAACTTGACCAGTAAACGTGAAAACACTGACATTCAAACTCCAATCGTTTGGCTGTTTTCCAATACAGCAGTCGTGCCACATACCAGTTTCTTGTGAGGAGGCTGAACGTTGTGTCGATCTGGGCCAGAAGCCGGTTTCCCGCTGACGCTGATTCCACACGTTGTTGAATAAAACAATCTGTCCCGTTCATCCATCCAAAATCCAATATATTCCAATCCGTCCAGTGATGAGGAATCCTTCCTTTGAGTCCAAGGGCGGGTTTTTTACTTTATGTAGTGGCTATTTGTCCGAAAAAATCTAAATAAACTAATATGAAACATAATCAAACGACCACTGATGCACCATGGGGATGTGATGTACGCAGGCAAAAGAAGTCCATGTCCAAACAAGAGATCTGCTGTTTTTGGTGGTTTATTTGGTTCAAAGCAAACAAAAGAAAATAAACGTGTCTCCTGCTGCCTCTCTTGCGCTGGTAAAAAACCATAGGCCCACCCAGGTGCATGCTGGTCCTCTACCTACTCTTACCTAAATAACCTCTGGTGCCCACAGTGTTACCCAAATACCTAATAAAAATACTAATGCAAAAACTAAATTTACTAAACAAATAACTAGCAAAAGAAAAGATTACCCAAAATCTATTCTAAATAAAGAAAACGTGTAGAATAATAAAATAAACAACACCACCCAAATATTAATAAACTAAATACCAAAACTAATTCTAACAACAAATAAATAGCTCCAACAGTTAGCTCCCTGGCCATGTCAGAAACCGCATACCTTCATCCTAATTATACTAAGTATGACATCTCATCAAGTATGTAGTACATTCCTTATTCATAGTAGGCAATTTTGTGTATGCGAGAAATGCCAAGATGTATAGATTGACCATAATTGTAAAGATACGTGAGCTAATTCATCATACTCAATTCCCCCACAATGCATTGTGTCTCTTCAAACTAAGTGGTGAAATAATATTCAATTAAGTACGTAGCTGTATATGAATTAACAGATGAACATATTTTTTCGTATCTGTTCATTTACATGACCCATACCATATAAAATAATTCAGTCACAATAACTGAAAGTCATCCAAATGTTCTGGGATAAGTAATGACGTGTCTCTTGATGTTAAATTCTACATACAGCCTGGTGTAAGTGCTGGCCTAAAGAGAGTTCATTCAATGTAGCATGGACCACAAATACGTGATTAATGAAGTCATGTGACGTGGAGAGGCCATGCATTTGTATTTTGCAAACTGCATATCATTCGGGACGTTTTCTGGGCAGGGAGCTGGTGTGTTTCCCCGAGACAATGACAGTGCATAGGTGAGTTCGGGAGTAGATACATTTTAGCGATTGGACGAGATTGCAATCGGCGAATACTGAGGAAGCTAACATTTCGGCAGAGAAGGGAAAATATAATCATAGTGAGATGTAACGCCACGTAGATAGAGCTCTTTGCAAACAAGGGTGAACCTTGTGTTGGCTTACAGGCACTGATGTGGAGTTGGCCTGCTTTCTGTTGGACAGGCAGGTGCAAAACATCAGCGGTTAGCTTGTGCTAGCTTGCTAAATTATCAGCTTTCCTTTACAACAAATGTAATTTTCTCAGGTGGCTTGCAGTGTAGGTACAAGCCGTAAAGGTACACGAAGTCCTGCAGTATGCGTGTGCTTTTGGTGTCGATGAGCACAAGAGGAGGGGACCAGTTTAATTGTTGTGTTTACAAGCTATAAAAAACTTTAAGGATTGGGTAAAGCCCACCTTTATCATTCTAACAGACCTTTCTCACAGATGACAGGTCCAACGGGAGGTTGGGTTTCAGAAGACAGGACACGTCCTGTAAGATGATAAGATGATATCCAAGATAGTGCTTGAAATAGAGTCTGACCTTATGATGACAGGTTTTGCTTTTATATCAATGAGCAAGAAGCTGCTTTCTTGCATGACAATGATTATCGGTTGCATGATTTAAATGTCATCCCCTCCTCCAGCTTGCAATAGTTCATTTTCATGATTATGACCTGCTGCATTCCCACATCAGCTCACTAGGGGGCTGGCAGGAAAAAGTGTGTGAATACAGCATAATAAATCAAACATTTAGCTGCTGTCTACGGGTCTGTGTCCTGTTACAGTGCATTCTGGCTCACTGTCACACTGTCTTACAAGGACTCTTGAACAGCTATCATTAATGTTATTAGTATTTCCTGTGCCTCTTCTATGACTGATCAAAATGTCTGAAAACAAGTGTTTTTTGGTGCAGGAAGTCCAGCTACCTCCCATTGTAACTCCTCGCATCTTTGACTTAAACAGAAGATAGTGCATCATTTATTAAACCGTGTATATTATTTATTAAAAATTGTTTAAAGTAAATAATACTGAAAATAGAAAAAAATGCAAAATCAGGCTAGATTTCATCTCTCCACTTTATCTGTCAAGCTTCAGTCCTCTAGGTCTCTAGTGTTAGTCACTGTGCATGTGCAAAGAAAACGTTTGGCCTTTAACCTTTGTGATTGAAGTCATAGATGTATGAAGGGCAGGGAACCTTGGTAACCAGTCCAGTGGTGCCGTGGGGCCAACAAATAAGACCATCCCAGTCAGGAGGGCAGACGTCATCTACTGAGAGAAGAAGAACAGGGAGAAGAAGTCAGGATCAGGATACACGATGACACTTCAGCTTTAGTGTCACTGACTAAGGTCTGTTCACTCTGTGCAGTTTATGAACGCTAACTTTTCTCACTCTAAATCCGGTTGGCTGCTGATGAACTTAAAATGACGCAATTTACTGAATGTCAAGTGTGTTAGTACACAAATGATTTCTAATCAGTATGTTAATGTGAAATAAAAATTGTTATCACGTCGCTTCCCATCTTAATTTTAATTGTGCCATAACAACCCCTGACATTCACGTCTAGTTAGAAAGCAAATCTGTGTTTTGACTTATGCTGATAAACAGTATTGTTTATACACTTACCAACAGTAAAGAAAAAAACTACCTTTGCTATAATGGATGTTGTAAAGGCCAGCAAGAAACTGTAACAACTTTGAAGGCCAGGTTGTACAAGTAAAGACAAAAAATATATGTTTTAAAAGATAAATGTGATAAAACAGAGTTCCAACCCTGCTGACTTTCTCAACTCCACACAGCTGGCCAATTAAAGCACCACTGTGAATGTCAGACTGATATTTCTTTACACCTATAGATGGTCGGCGCAGCCTGGATAGACTGGAAACCTTAATTGTTTAATTTTGACTCAGTTCTTGTGTTGTAATTTGAAAGATTTATCTCAGGTATGTTGGTGTTTTACAAAGACAGGAGCTATTATGAAAGTGGGGAACTAGATTTTGTTAAATGTCACATATTGTGCAAAATACACTTTCCCATTTTTTCCTAACACTACAATGTCCCTAGTCTGTCTACAAACCCCCCAATTATGAGAAAAGTCCATCCTCTCCATCTTTTACCTGCTCTACTTTTCAGAAAATGTGTCCTCAAACAGGCCGTTTGGAAATGTTCCCTTTATGACATCACAAACGGCAGTAACCCCTCCCCCAGGTGGGAGACACTCCCACAGCCCCTCTGAGTCTGACTTCTAACTGTAAAAAATATGACATGGTGCAAGAAAGCCCAGGCCATCCAAGCCCTTCCAGAGAGGGGCGTGGTCAGACACAGCTCATTTGCATTTAAAGCTACAGACAGAAACAGCCTGTTCTGAGCAGGGCTGAAATAGAGGGGATTATAGGCATGATACAATACAGGATCAGAGTGGATTTATAACAAGACACTTCACAGACATGTTTTGGAGAGATCTGAGACTTATTTAAAATGGATGAAAAGGAGGTCAATGTGTGACCTTTAATGGGGATATCTGTGTTTCTTTTATGTGTACACTGGCTGTTAATGTTCTGCAGTTTTATTGCATAGTCTTATTTGGCACTGACAGTTCACCATACAGCAGACAGGTAGATCAAAAATGCAGTATTAAAACTGTTACCAGAGTAAGAATAGGACTTTCCTATGTTTCTTTCATAAGCATGAAAAAATCTTCTGTGATCTACGTTTGTAACAGGCAGAAAAAAAAGAGCAGTGATTTTTTTTCTCGCCTCACGATGCAGTTTTCTAACCTTAATGACTTCAGTTGCGATAGTCAGCACACAATGTTGTCCAATTCCTCCAGCTTGCTGTAACACTTTACAATGCTGCTGTGTTAACATACATTGAAGCAGAAGTTACCACATCATCTTGGAAAAAACACTTCCCTTTTTTATGCTTCTAATTTCATGTAAAATGAAATGCTACTGTTTCTATCCCTACCTATCTCTGTATGCTTTTGTTTCAAAGCTTACACGGTAACAACTGAATGTTATCCTGCAGACAAGTGAGATAGGAGAAGCATGGATCCTTTGTGGTGTTAATACAGAGTAGAGGTAAGAATGAATTTTAAGAACATTCACTCAAAACACTGTTCTCTGTAATACTTTACTGTTGAATACCATATAACATATTACATAAATAACCTTTGCTGGTCACATTGATTTTCTACAGCACAATGTGTTTTGCCAATAAAAGCCGTTAACAGAAACCAATTGATTTTTTTTTGCAATATAAAGAAAAGAAATAGTAGTAGAGAAATATATATCGCACAGTAGTAGAGAAATGAAGAGCCACTAATGACGTCTGGACAAGAGACGTTCCAAAAACTAGATATGCACCTCTTCAATGATCCCAGGTGTTAAGACACCATGTGCATGTTTTCAGGAGTTCTGTATTATTTGCGTTCTTTGTGTAAGTAACCCAGTGTAGGTTAATGAGTAAGCTATTTCACCAAAACACATTCTTTGTAATGCTTTTATTTTGTATTTTAGATTGTCTTAAGCTAAGACTACTTTACTTCCTGTTTAGATAAAACCAGCTTCACTCAGTTAGGCATTTCAAGCAGGCATTTAAACACCACCTGATGAATGGACAAACTTGTAATCTCTGATTTAACTAATGTAATGTTAATTTCAGTCCCCCTGAGGGCCAAAGCTCAAACTCACCAAACAGTGGATGTTGAGGACACTGTAAAATGTCTCGAGCCTTAGCTGCAGCGCTCTTTCTGCTGCTGAGAGACAGATCAGGTAATTTCACCCCAATAATCTTGCTGGCAACTTTAATGATGTGTTGCAACCTGTATTTGTCTCCTGATGAGAGATTATCAAACCAGGTGATAAAGCTGAAAGTGAGGACAGACTCCACCATGGAGTTAAAGGGGACATATTATACCCCTTTTCCACCTTTTCAAACAGTCCCCTGTGGTCTAAATGAAACATCTGTGCTGTGCTTTGGTCAAAATATAACATGAATCAAGCACCAGAGGAGGTTTGTGACCCTGTATAAACCAGCTCTCTCAGAGCGCTCCGTTTTGGTGTGTGTGTCTCTTTAAATGCAATGAGCCCCCCTGAGTTTTCCCGGTAGACATCACTCCTCTGTAGCGAGAATAAAAATGGCAGACCTGTGCAAAAGTTTTGCTCTAGGCTGGGTGTGGAGTCCATGGGTGGAGAAACCAGGGGAAAGGAGGGTATTTTTTTACCAGAATCCAGCTTGTGATGTCATAAACTGAGAAAATTTGAAACGGAGCACTTTTCTATGTTTGGTAAGACTTATGCAGACCACAAACAAAGGACTGGATGGATTTATTTCAACTTTTGTGGGTCGATAGACACTCAGGTTACCCAAATATATGTTCAAAAAACACTGTAAGTGGATTTTCATAATATGTCCCCTTTGAAGAAAAGTTAACTGCACACACCAAATCAGTTGAGCTTACGGAGAAAGTACAGACGTTGCTGTGCTTTCTTCCAAACTGCATCTGTGTTCTCACTGAATGTCAACCTGTTGTCGATAACAATACCCAGGTATTTATAACACTGAACTTGTTCTACAGTCTGTCTCTTGATTTCCGTTTGGATGATGGATTTGACTTCCTTCTAAAATCTATGCTGTATGTCCTTGGTTTTACTGATATTTAAATGTAAAAAGGAATCACTACATCACTTACTAACATCATCCACCACTGGTCCAGGTGCTGCTGTCGACCAGTTTTAACTGAGCCTGTTTAACTGTAACTTTGGTCGTGTGACTTTTAATCTTTTCCTGTATAATACAATGAAATTAATAAAGGAAGAGAAATAGATTATGTAATCTATTATTATTTCCTGATTCTCTTTCTGCTGCTGTAGTGAAGAAGGAAAGAATCTTGCAGCTGCAAGTGGCTCTTTACTCTCAGGGACATCTCAGCTCAAAAGGCAGTTCAAGTGTACTCAAATGCCAAAACAAAGCATGCAAGCTTTGTTATAACTATTGACAGGGCTCCTGGAGAATAACACACGTGGGCAGCTGGATGTTCAAGTCTGCTGAGAATGACAATGACTGCAAAGTGCAAGGCTTCATAGAAATGCTCGGGTCTGGAGATCTGTGGAGTGGCCACATCAAGGACAGAGCGGCAGTTTAAAGAGAATAAAAGAACTGAAGCAGCCATCCACATAATACTACTATTGTAGTGTTAACTTAAATTGCTGTATCTTTTTTATCTCTGCAAGTGTCATCGAGTAATCTTTCTGTAGCAACTTGTTGATGACCCTAACCCTAAATTGTGTTTTTTTCTCTTTTTCCCAGTTCTTTTATGTACAAGGACCTGGTGAATCTTTCATCCTAAATAAATTATGCCATTTGACTGAGAGCTGCTGAAAGGCAGCACTCCTGCTTCATCATCAAGTCACCTGTCAATATACTCCACAAAGGCACAGTCATTTCCATGTTAATAAAATGACTACAAAGATAAGTTAAAGACCTACAGTAGCAACGGAGAGGGTACAGAGGTCACATCCAACTGCTTGAACACTGACTGCGAGTGCCTATAGCTTGATGAAAACATCACATTTTAAGATGTGAAAAGATTAGTTTAGCTCCCTCAGCCTACTATATAAGTAAACGATAAATTAAAGATAGTAGCTCTGACAAGCTCTGACTCTATCCTTGAACTCGGAGTACCTTTACCTTCAGAAGGAAAAAACTCACAACGATCAAGTTCAATCAACCCTGAGTATACTTAGACTGTGCGTGGTAATTGGATCAAAAAATTCTCATGGGGCACCGGTGGCCTAGTGGTTAGTTCGCACACCCCATGTACATGGCGACTGTGGCTCAGTTGGTAGAGTCGTCGTCTCTCAACCGGAAAGTTTCCAGTATGTACTGCATACTGCCTTTGATTTTGCAATTTTATCTGAGCTGACCTTTGAGGTTGAATCCTTGTTGTGTAATATTTCACTGTTAAGACCAAGATCATTTTCTGTAATTATAACATAACTCATCATTTAAGTTGCAATATTCAAGGTACATGGCTAACAAAATAATAACCATGATTTAGAAGTTTCTGAAGACATACTGAATCAATTAATTAATTCATGCCATATGATATGTAGTAAATCAAACATCAAGTCAAACAGCTGCTTCCACTCAAAGAGAGGAGAGGAAACAGAGAGGAAGTCTAAGGTAAAGGACCCACGAGCAGAACGAAAATGATTTTATTTTAACAACAAAAAAAAAAAAATTTCAAAGTCCAGAATCCAAAACCAAACCCCAAAGTCCAACTAAAGTCCAAACACGTGAGGAAAACACAGAAGGAGCCAAGAGAGTTACACTAGGAGTTTGGAGACAAAAGGAAGGTTTGATGACGGACTGATACTGAAGGGAAGTAACACACGCACTGCATCTCAGTTCTCTTAAATGCAATCTCCTCGGTCGAACCGTTAGTAGTTCTAGACCCGCCATGTTAAGGCAAGGCAAGGCAAGGCAAGGCAAGGCAAGGCAAGGCAAGGCAAGGCAAGGCAAGGCAAGTTTATTTGTATAGCGCTTTTCATACACAAGGCAGACTCAAAGTGCTTCACATGACAAACATTTTCCCCCCGTATTTCCCTTTCACAAACACAAAAATTGGACTTTGTAGGTCAGCCCCGTCCATCTTACTCCCTGCAGACCCCATGGTGTCTGTCCTGTGAGATTAAGGAGCGTCCCAAAGCTCTTATAACAGAAAGGAGGAGAGAGGATCGAGAAGAGAGGAGGGAGATCCGAGGAGCGATGACCAAGGATGCACGAGAGCTGACTTTACGGAAGTCTTTTTACTGACAGGCACGCCCCCTTATCGAATCACACTCATTGATTGGACGCTGCAGCGGATCAGACTTCAATGAAACTTATCAACATGAGCGGAGTTTAATACCGGAGAAAAGACGGACATTAAAAAGACGCTAAACGGACCGTCGGACATTTAAACAGATTATAAACATCTGTTAGTTTGTAAAGAGTCTGTGATGAGCTGGGATTAAAAAGTGTCTGACATGAAGATTAACAACGAAATATGAAGCATACGTTCTATAAAATCAACATAAGAGTGTCGGCCGATCTCTCCTGACATTTGATTTGTTTTTTGATTCACTGTCAAACAAACAGTCTGTTAATATGAAATGTTCAAATCATAGTGTTCAAAGATCATAAATGATTCCTTCATTTTCCGTTCATGATCCCTCAGACAGTTTGAATGTCTGATGATGATGAGAATGACAGTCTGATGCAGAGGGAGTCTGTCAGTCTGAAACACGTTTTACATTCACACTTATTTACCTTCTTAAAGTTTCTATCATTTAGAACCTAATAATAATTTTCATTATTCCTGAGACATAAATATCTGTGTTTATAAAATACAGAGTTCATTGTCGAATTATAAGTCAAAACTAATACAAATAATAAATAGACAATTCAATATTAAATCTTTTTGTCAGTAAAAATTGTCCTTTTGGTTATTAGCAGACTGCAGGTTGTTCCTCATGTGCAGGTGTTTGTTATCAGGTAAAGTACACAGACTGAACACTGTTACTGTGTGTATTTTATTAGAAATAATACAGTGTGTGTTTGTGCAAACATAAACAGCTGTTAAAGCCGACTGACAGCTGAACGTGATCAGCTGATGTCATCATCACAAACAGACGTTGCTTCACGTGACGCCGTAGAGGAACTCACGTCTCTTAACACATATTTCCTCATTTCCCCTCTCCTCTGTTTCGTTTCCTTGCATCTCTCCATGCATCTCTGGTGGGAGGGACTAAGACGCAAGTGGAGGACACTTGGGCCTTGTTCACATTGCACCTCCAAATCTGATTTTTAGCACATCCAGATTGTATGTAGTTTGTTTTTTTGCCAGTCTGGACACAAAAAGCCACATGAGATCTGATTTTTCCAAATCTGATTCAAACCATATACGCAGGTGTTTTCGAAGGCGATTCAAATCGGATTCCTACAGATCCGATTCAATCTGAACGTCTCGGTCGCTTCAATGTGTCTTCTGCGTCACTCGCAACGCGACACCACAGACAATAACAACAACGACGTAGATCCGGCAATCCGGAAGTTAATTCAAGGCGCATTATACAAACTGGTCTAAGCTTTGGTCGGTGGAAGAAAACAGCAAGAATAAAAACAAGCATGGAGCAAAACAACAGCCCGTGGACGGACTGCTCCACAAGATTGTTTGCCTCAGAAATAGACACACTTCTCTGTCATCCATTCCTGGTTGTAACCTGTTACCATAGAAGTCAATATGGATCAGACCATGTCAATACAGACAGGCAGATCGGATCTGGTCACTTGCAATTTGTAATGCGGACAGTCAGTCAGTTATATCGGATTCTGATCGGATTTGGGGAAAAATCGGATTTGGGCGGCAGTCTGAACAAAGCCTTGGATGCAATTAAGGGAACTGAGATGTACCCACAGAGATTATTATTAGACTATAGGTAGGGATGTAAAGATTAATCGTGAGGCAGTTAAAAATCGATTCAAAGCTGTCAAGGTTCACATCGATTCTCTGAAAAATGAATCGCAGTAACAGGGTCCGAAATCCACACCCGCCGAGCGCCAAATGCAGGTAGATTTTCCGTTTGTTGAGAACATTTCAGAGGGTTATCTGCCACAGGGCGGGTAAATATTTTACCAAAAAGTCATAAAAACTATGCTATGAGTATTAAGCGCGTTTTATGTAGCTGCAGCCGGCTTTCCCTGCTCCTCTCTCTGCTGTCATGACTGAGAGCATCGCGGAGCACGCTGAGACCAATTTCAGCGCAAACGCACGCACACACATACACACACATACACACACACGCGCGCCCCTTTTAACTTAAAGTGCATCAGCACGTAGCCTACAGTTGATCCGTACGGACCGAGTCGGGAACATGTGATCCGGTCAAACGGTCGGTTCGACTTTTCTCCGTTCACTCGTCTGCAGCTAACATAATGATAGCAACGTCCTCTCACAGCCTGCTGTAGTCTCAGTCTGTGAACGTCTCCACTCAGACTCTGTGAAACAGCGCTGCGTTATAAACACTGCAGATATAGTGCGCGCTAAATGCACGCGCAGCAGGAGCAGTCAGAGATACACACACGTCTAATAATGAGCAGGCTGGTTATATTAAGTGTCTAATATTGTCAAAGCTAAATCAAGAGAAAACTTGTTTTGTGGAATAATAATGTATTATTCTCTGATGAATTTTAGTTGTTAGTCTGTAATGTTGTAATGTCAGAGGGGAGCAGGGGGGGGGTCTGGGAACTGCCTATTTAAAAAATAAAGGCCAGCAAATATATTTTTTTAATTTCTCAATTTCCTGATCATGTGTATGTGACACAAAAACACAATTTGTTATTTCTGCCGTTATAAAATATGTTTGACCAGTGAATTCTTTCATTCAAAAAGTCAAAAAGTTAATTTGGGACCCTGCATGTGGTGAGTGTCAGCAGCTGTAGAGCAGAGGCGGTTGGTTGTAACAAGCAGGCGTTATCATGGCAGCTGTGAAGCCAAACTATACTAACAAGCAGGTTTGTAGCCCCGCTCGCCCAAACGAGTGTAAGAGCCAAACAGATTACGAGGTGCATTGGTGCTTTCATGAAAAAATTAAAGGAATCTTTGTTAGTCATAATTTTTCTTCAGTCTCATTTTGTAAAATAAATCGTGAAAGAATCGTATCGTGAACCCAGTATCGTGAATCGTATCGTATCGTGAGTTGAGTGAATCGTTACATCCCTAGGTAATCAAGACAGCTGTGACTAATTACACAGGAAACACAGAAAGGCAGGAAATGAAACTAGACATAAAACACTGGGGCAAGAACTACAAAATAAAACAGGAAACACTTAAGACTAAATTCAGTAATAAAACAGTATAGGGGCAAGAGGTTGGTCAAGAGATGACACAAAAAGTCAAGAATTACAAAATTAAACAGGGTGCTGTAGCAGGATGAGCAGATAAAAGTAGTACTAACATAAGTTGGAGACTAAAGTTAGAATTTGAGTGTTACTTCAATAATTAAAAAGAAAAGTTGGTAGTGCATCTTTACGCACATTTCTCTATTGTTTGCTATTTGACTAAAGTGACAAGGAGGCACCTGCGAGCAATACAAAGTCAGACAAGTGCGATGATTAGTTTTTCCCTCCAGTGTGAGTGGGACATAATTGCACTCTGGTGGTTTTACAAGCTTGAACTGTCTGTTGCAGTGTCTAGCACAGGCTGCTGTAAACATTTTCTTTTTAAAATAAAAAGAAGACCGAGAAAAGTTTGGAGAAATGTTTTGGTTGGTTAACCATGGACGTTAACAAGAAATGGCTATACTCATTTCAACATACAGTAACTGGCTAATAGTTAAGTTCACTGAGCCTGCTGATATAAATTTAAGAAGAGGGGGTTTACATTTTGAAGCAGGCAACAATTTGCTGAAGCAACAAAGAAAATGTGTTGTTTTGTGGCTCTAAGACGTAATGGTCCTTCCATGGGCACTCTGCATGCACATGGGCCCCAGAAAGCTTTCCCCTTTCTCCCCCCTCATAGGCGGGCTTCATACTACTCTTGAACACAGTATATACTGCATACTGCCTATAACAGTAGTATGTAGTATGTGGTTTCGAATACAGCCTCAAAGTTCTGTTTCACGGATCCATTTGTTGAGAAGTTGAAGATATTCAAATGATTAATATGCCAAGGTTTCTATTGTACACTGCATATGAACAATACTTGATTCAAAAATGTTGCAAACAAGACAAAAAAAAGGGGCAAGGCTTGTGAAAGGGTTAATTATTTAGACCTCCCATGTCCACACATACTCACTTAATAGGCTGTTAAACAAATCAAAGTAACTGAACCATAACCTTAAGTTCCAACATGCCCTATCATTAATCTCACATTAAAAAGAGAAAGCAGCAGGGTTGTGTAGAATTTCACAAACATGTGACACTCTGTGCAAGCTTTTTACCTGTGGATCCTGGTTCAATGTTGGAGAGGTTCTGGTAGCATTGCAGTTGTATTTCATAAAGGATGTACATCTGCTCCTGTGCAGAGAGAGGACCATCAGACCCCATCTGTGGAAAAACAACAAACAAGAACAGGGGTGTCACAAAGCACAGCTGTAGACGCCCCCAGCAGGCAGTAAACTTTATCAAAGAGGTCTCAAAATGACTGTCAGAACAAGAAGGTGATTCAGAGGGCAGCGTGAAATCGGTTAATATGAGTCTGGACAGCACAACTGGCTGCAGGCTACGCTGAAGAGAATGTCATTCAAGTCTGTCAAAGCAGATTGTGCTAACGTCACAAGCTGCGCTGCTGCTGCCCACTGGGACTCAACCAGGCTGATAGTGCTGAGCAAGCGTAAGGGTCTGTGGATTGCACACCTTTTGTGCCCACTAAATCTGTGCAGATGAGACAAAAACACACAGTCTAATTCACAAACAACACGCAAAGGTCAAGTCTCTAAATCTTACTTTGACATAACAGTTATCATGAGAATCCAGGGTTCAATCATTCCGAGGCAGCGAGGACTCAACTCTTTATCTACATAATAGAGCTCAGTCAGGAAGGGAGCACAGAGTACAGCTCTGCACAGCACAGAGAGGAGACGCTTACTGCAATTAGATCCAAAACAAATTCAAACTGCACGACAGAAGTGAAAATTTATTGGCGTTTTTGCGCTTGAATATCATTAGGGAAATATGCATTGTGAATTGGAATTTGAGAATGAGCAAATAGCGGGTGCCTTCTGATGTTTTCTGTCATAGGCAATAGAACGTAAAAAAACACCATTATCCATATCTGCCTGTCTCTCCTTTAATTCACATGTTTTCAATCATACGTTTCAAGGCTGCTTTGAACACAGCAGTTATCGAGGCTGTCAACTGCGTACTTTTAACAGAGGTTAAAACTCAGACTGTCGACATTAGACCTACAGAAAAAACTTTCTCAAAGAACTTTAAAAGTTTTAAATACAACACTTTCATGCTCACAAGCATACTGCGTCTTGGAGCTCTGCTACCATTTGCACATGTTTAACTGAGGCAATTTGATTACATTAGGGGCAAACTCTTTTTATGCAAATAAGCCTAATTGTAGTGTTAAAGAGTCCAACGCCAAAACCCCAGCCCTAATTGCCACAGGCAGTCAAAATGAATATTATTACTCTCTGCGGAGGTTTGGCTGGTATAAACCATGTTCCTGTGCCAACAATTTCACTTTTAAGTGACCTCAAAAAGATGAAAGTCTGTTATGATAATCAGGGTTTGATCAGTCCGGAGCAGTTTGAGACTTAATCCCAGACACAAGGGATCACTTCTTTTTTTTTCAGATGAGTGGAGAAAGGTCAGTCCATTACTAATGATGGGGGTGAGAGTGTTACTTTATCTGGACAGCCTGCTCGTGCACCCTTCAGGAAGGAAGCCATATAAAGGACCCAGTAACTGGTATAACATCTAACAAGTAAGAGCTTATTAATCTAATAGAAAAAGAGCAATCCCCTCCCTGCTCACCAGGTTTATGTGGATAGAACTGAACACAGAATGAGATCCTGGCTCCAGCAGAGAGTTTGAGGCACGGACAGCTGTTCACTGCAATCTGAAAACAACAAGCTCAAAATATACTGAGCTGCAAAATGTTATGGTTATGTGTCATCTGTAATATCATCAGTGCATTCAGGGCCGGCATAGGCAGTATAGGCAAATGCTAGGGGCGCCAGCCTCCACAGGGGGCGCAGCTGGCGCCCCAAATGAGTGAGGAAGAAAAGTTAAAGATAAGAAGAAGAAATAGAAGGAAAAATGCATTTAAATATCACTAAATATTATCTATACAATATCATTTTCATGCTATTATTTACTAATTCTACAAAAGAAGCCATGAAAACACGACATCACAGAGGACTAAAGGCTCTATTTTCTTGCCTCCTGCTTGACTGGCGCGTCACAACACCGCTGCTCGTTACCTGCTCATTGTGGAGGAGGAGGAGGAGGGCAGGTGACTTATTAGAAGTGTGACACTGATCGTACCGATTAATATCACGTTATAACCGACCGTAACGTAAAAAAAACAAAGCCCTCAGGAGCCCAAGAACGAAAAAGAAGAAGAGGGTGAACACTCTGAAGAAGACACAGAGGTAACTTGCTGCACGGATCAATGATTTATCTGTTGGAGTTAAGCTAGCTTGTTATGGATGGATGATAGTAACGTCCGTGTTTACTTATTTCTCATCAATAGCTCGTGTTAACATTTCCACCGTACTTTCATTAGGTAAAAATTGTTCAGGTTAAGGAAATATCCAGTGTAAGAAACACACGTTTTCTTTAGTGAAGAAGGCTTTGTTGTTTGGGACACAAAACCTACTTCTATATTTATTGACATCTTTGTGTACTTAGTTAGCTTTCACCCTAAAATGTTTATTTTCCACCTCCTGTTGTCATTAATAGTTTTAAGCTCTTTCTTTCTATCAAAACAGAGTATTTATGTCTCAGAGCATGAATGCATTTTGTACAGAAGTCCTCACTGATAGATATGTGTGCATGCTGCAGGTCTGGTTGTAATGAAAACGTCTGGGCTCACCTGAAAAACTACACTGAGGTTTCTGTACTGCTCTTAAGAGAAATAATATTGTGTTCACACTATATTATAAAATGCCCATTGTTTCACACATGCTCATCTTCTCTCTCCAGATGAAATTTTAAAACATTTAAAACCATCCCCTGCTGTCCCTGGGCCGTCTGTGAACACTTCTGCTCCCTGCACTGGCTTGTTTGTTCTGTTACACTAGTTATTAGTAGTTGTATTCATTTTATTTTGTATTTATTTATAAGAATTATTACAATTTTTGTTTAGGTTTGTTTAGAAGTATTTTTTATTTTAAAATAAAGAAATTCTGTTAAATATAAAGCTGTATGCCAGTTTTCTTTAAGTGTATGAATATTGTCTTTGGTGGTGAAATTGGCTGCAATATATAGTAAGGGGCAACGGCTGAAATCTTGCCTAGGGCACCAAAATCGTTAATCAGACCTTGAAACATGGCAGATAGAAAGTTCAAGATGTGCAATGCAGTGCTAGCAGCAATCAATTCCCTGCTAAATTTCCCCTTAGTCTGTTCTTCAAGCCCAGAGCAATCAAAGGCTTTAATTTGGACTAATGATATGACCATGGATTTCATATTTTATCCATTCATTTTCCAATCACTCATTAATACCTTGGGATTATTTCTATTGTTTACATTTGATTCACTTTACTAACTGTTCATGTTTGTCAGGTTCAAATACTCTGCTCAATTGTTTAGACACATTATTTTTAAAGCTTTCTTCTCCATTAATCACTGAGCAAACCACACATGTTTAATCTTTCCATCGGTTCTGGTCTACTTCTGACTATCTGGAAATCTGCGCATCTTAAAAATTGAACATGTCTTAATGTCTGGCAATGTTACTGATGTTATGCTCAGTGTTTCCCCTACCATTATATTAGGGGGGCGCCCCGCCCCGCCCCGCCCCCCTTTGAAGGTCAAGTTAATTTTATTAACACACACACACAGACACATGCGCGCACACACAGGTGAGCACACTCCCACCAGCGGACAGAGAGCACGTGTCGAAAAATATGTCGCGTCGACCACCTGAAAAGCAGAGAAAAATAACTGCGTTTTTAACATACGACACACTGCAGTGACAAAAGCTGCACACTTTGTGGATAACTGTCATAAAAAGAATTGTTCTGGTGTTTAGTTCAATGTACAGCTCAAATAATTGTTCAGTTGTTATATTGACTGCTGTCATTAAAAGAAACAGTGTTTGTGTCTGCGTCTGTCTGTGTGTGTGTCTCCCCCCCCCCCAAAAAAAAAAGCTGTAAACCTAGGGGAAACACTGATGCTGTTGGTGTTTTTTTTAACATTGAAAAGATTCATAAAAAATGTAAGTGACAAAAAAACGTCCTCTTTGAATACAGCAAATACATGTAAGGGCAGCTCGGAAAAAGAACCTCACATCCTCGTGTGTAATGGCTCCAGACTGTCTCCACATATTGTGGTTGAGTCACTAACCGCCCCCAGACTGATTTAACCCTATACTATATATGTCATAGAAATGTCAAAGTAATACTTACAGACTCACTATACTCACTGATACTTTATTTTTAAGTCATACAGACATGGAATTGTTTTCCTGAGGCACTGGATAGGTTGTGTGACTTCTCCTTTAATTACTGCAGCAAAGTTACCACCTGGTCTCAGTAGACAGTAAACAGACTATGGTTTAAGCATGTATCCAGAACACAAGAGTCTACTTTGTGTTGGAAAATTAGAGAAGAGAACACATGCCATCCCCTGATCTGTAATATCTGTCAATGAACATTTGTGAAAGTCTTTATTCATTTGTTTAACCTTGTAAGTAGATTTTACAAAAGCCTTGTCTATATAGCCCCAACAATTTTACAATCTGTTGAGCACATCTATGAGGCAAACTGAGTTACCTTCACAGACTTAACATATTCATGATAAACATGCTCAATAAGATTCTCTGCAGCAAAAAAAGGAATGAGTGTCCTTAACTGTCTTCAGTTTCTCTGAGTTCATTTAATAATTGCTCTCCCTATCTATAGTTTCTACTGAAGCTTTTTTGACTGGACCAGGTACAGCAGGACTGACACTGAGTTTATGCCCAGAAGTTAAAGATATCACGGAAGCTCGAATACAGAAAAAGTCAATCATTCCTTGAAGCACAGGACAGAATGCTGATACTTCATAAGCAGCTATCTTTAACCAAACCACACATGATGATCAGACACATAACACACTCAAGGCCCCAGAATCAAACCAATCTTAATCAACTGGAAATAATGCTGCTGGGGAACAAAATCCTGGGAGCAACCACAGTTCAAAAATGAGCTACCAGACAAACAAATGGGCTGAATTATTATGAGACGGGCCTGTGTAGTAAGATAAGAGAAGAGGAAGAAAGGAAGAGTAATGAGAGTCTGAAGAACAGTTTTAGTTACAGATTAAAAAAAATGAAGCTATAGTTTCTTCAAAGGAGGAATGTGTAACTTTTTGATCCAGTAGATGTCGCCCTTGAGTACCAGCATTAAACCAAAACAAACTGCTGTTTGGCGACACCTCCGCTATTCTGAAGCCTCCGCTCTCCCCTAGCGATACACCTCCAACCCCTCTCCAATCGTGTTTGCATGAAGGAGTTATCAATTAGAATGCACCATAATTAAGAACCATTAAGCGCAAGCAGCGGACAAAATTGTCCTTTGCTCGAGTTGCAATTGCCTGTGGCCTGCATTGTTGTGTTAGCAGCCTAATGTTAGCACACCTTGCACATATGACTGTAATCTAAACTACTACCACTAATGTGACATACAAATAGTTATCTATGTAGGCTATGATATTCTTCTTTTCTCTAGTCCTTGACTAAAACAGCTTTATACACAAAGGCCGTCCCGTCCATGTAAACATGATGTAAACACGGCTCCGACAACAGTGACTCTCTAAATGGCTCAGAGACACATTTTCAGAGAATAAACTTGATTTCTGCTATATTTATGTTTTAAATGTTGCACATTCTTCCTTTAAAATACAGAAAATCAGAATTGGCTATAATTGGTATCGGCAGGTCTGAAAAATAAGGAAAACCGTATCGGCAAAGGAAATTGCAATCTGTCATCTCTTATTCTAAAACTTCATATTATTTTTCAGGCAGCTTTTAAAATGATGAAACATTCTTGAAATACAGTGTCCATAAAATGAACTCACTTTAAAGTAAAATCTTTCAGAAATGATACATGTTATATAAACAGTAAGGTTAAGAGTCAAACTGTACACATCCTTATCTGGAAATATAATCCATGTTTCTGCTCTCTTACCATGACCCCTCCTCAGCCCTTTGTCCAAAATAAAGCATTTTTTGAAATGATGTAGTGGGTGTAGTAAAGAAAAGGAGTTAATGTTTATACTTCAGAGAAAACCTTCAGGGCGCCGGTAGCCTAGTGGTTAGTGTACGCACCCATGTACGGAGGCTGTAGTCCTCCAAACGGGTTAGCCCGGGTTTGAATCTGACCTGTCTCCTTTCCCACATGTCATTCCCCACTCTCTCTCTCTCTCTCTCTCTCTCTGATTTCTGACTCTATCCATGGTCCTATCGCTACAATAAAGGCATAAAAAGCCCAAAAATAAATCTTTAAAATAAAAGGAAACCTTCATGCACACTAACAACACTTGAAGATACTTTGCATTCAAATGTAGAGGCGTGTTTCTTACCCTCACTGAGAGATCTAGGATCTATTCAAATGCAAATATTTAGCTGCCTGAGGACAATTTCAATACGTGACTTCAAAGGAGTAGTCAAGGTGCTGATTTAGGTCATGCGTGTTTCATATTTTCATGTACACTGATGAATCAAGAGCCTGTTGTATTTAAGGCCTGAGGACCTGTAGTCAGCCCACGCTGTATGACAAAGCGAGGGGGGGGGGCAGAGAGAGATGTTGATAACACCTGCTATGTCGGCACAATGATATATCATTGAAAAAAACAACATGCTGATTTTTTTGAAACATCGACATGAACAATAAACTCGCTCAAACCTCAGTCAGATGAAGGAAAAAAGGTTAGGCAGATAAAAATAACTAGCTGGGCAGAGAAGCGATGATGAAAGGCAAATATAAACAAATACAAAACATTCAGAAATTCAAAAACAGCTGACACAGTGTCCTGAAACAGAAGCTAAAAACAACAGTGCTATCTTTGACAAGGCCATAGCCAGCATTTATGACAGCTCCATGTCCCCATAAATGATGAAACAACGGACCAATTACAATTTTAATCCAGCAGCTGTCAGTCTAAAACTCCTTCAAAACAACACAGACTGCCAAAATGTCCAATAATCATCTTTTGCTTAGGTGCACCCAGTTGTACTTTTACCCACTGCTCTGTGTGTGTGTGTGTGTGTGTGTGTGTGTGTGTGTGTGTGTGTGTGTGTGTGTGTGTGTGTGTGTGTGTGTGTGTGTGTGTGTGTGTGTCCACCAGTGAGTATGAAAGAGAGGTAAAGAGCTTCGTATTGCTACTCTTCCATATTAAAGAGATAGGAGCATTGAGGAGCGCAGGAAAAATGGGCTGTTGAACACATAACACAACACCAACCACAAGGGGGCAGCATCGGGGTTATGTCCCATGAACTGAGACATAAAGAGCGAGTCAAGCAGTGTTACGGGATCAGAGCATAGAACATTTATTAAAGTAGATCAGAGCAGAAGACAGACTAGCATGAGTCGGCAGTTTTTGAAAGATATGCCTGTAAGTGCATAAGGTGTTGTTTGTTTAGGATGTGATGTAAAATGAATCCTTTCCAAAGGTTAACTTAACGCAATGCTAATTCTGTTCGCCAGTTAATGCCATTTTCATGTATGTGTTAGTATTAAGCTAACAAACTAAGTTATACATCACAGTCCGTCTGTGAGGAATTGTGCCCAAACTGGAGAATGATGCACCAGCCGTCACTGATTATACCGACCCATTAAAAGGATTTACGTTGGAAAATCAAAATTCAGAAAAGTTTACTTCTCGAATAAGAGGAGGCACACGTAAAATAACAAAAGCTATGTCAATCACACACATTCTCCAATCTGCATCCTATCAGGCCACACAAGAAAGGAGTTGCGTGAAAAAAAGAGTTTGCACAGAGCAGCTGTTGTTGTTGCAGTTTTATAATGAACATTTGTTACAGCAGCAGGTTTCAGGCTCAGTATGCAAAGGACGCTTAAAAACCTTGACATTTCTGTTGCACCACAAGAGTCTTTGATAAAACGTAATAAGAAGCTTTTAGTTTTGGTTTTTAACCCTAAACTGCTTCCTAAAGTGTTGTCATGTGACTTTACTTGTAGTGGGGTACTTTCACAGTGTGGCAAGAGTTCTTTTACTTCTACCCCTGGCATTCATTTTTCACAGCAGAGCTACACATTTAACAGCTTTTTACTGTATACATCTTTGTAAAGGGAAGCCTTAGGCTTTATTGATATTACCATACAGACCTTAGTCACTCACTGCATGGGCAGGCTATCGTAAGCTAAGTCTCATTGCCGCTTTGGCTTGGCATCTCTGTGTGGCTCTTACAGTATTCACAGCCGCACACATAAATGCAAACACAAAATAACACAATTGCTCCTCCTGCTCTCCGCCTGCAGCGCACACACATCTCTCCTTTCAACTGCTTGTATTTTGACTGACATATAAGACAAACAGTGGTGGAGATAAGTTGGATTTTTAATGTCTGACAGCCCACTACTTACATTTTTTCCGGCTCTTCTGGTAACCATAAACAAAATGACCTTTTGTCAGACTCTTGATTATTGAAGAATTATTTTTACCTCTTCTTCCGTCATGGAAAAACGGTCGTTGATGAACATTTATCCTCATAATTTTCGTCAGACATTCAATTATTACATCATTCAAACACAGCTTTCAAGCTGACCAAGTGCTAAACAACACTCCACCCTTCTGTCTGTCTAACGTATGCAGCTCCTTGCAACAGTGAGTAAAGTAAAAATTGAGCATGACAGCAAATTGATAATCAAATGTGTTGCCAACACTTTTACTAATCGACTTTTATCAATTTATTCAATGCATGATGCAGCCCTATCTGCATACAAGTGCAGCTACCAAATTTGAAATTTCAACTTGAGCGAACAATCTCTATGATGCTTTTTTCATGAAAGCCAATCAGTGGTAGGAGTCCTGACCTTCTTGAATGCATAAAAAGTAATTGATCTGAATTCCAGTTAAGAAACAAGCTAGCATTGAACCTTTTACAAATCTGCATCATAGGGCTGTAACTTTTATTTTTATAAAATACGATCATTCACTCGAACCTGGGGGAGGAAGTTCACATTCAAACAGTAATGAGCCGTTCAAATTGAAAATTTACAATCTATTGGCACATCAGGCCATCTGAAGTAGTTTAAAGTTTGATCCAGCAGAGGGCGCTCTCAGCGTAACTTGACCATTGCAGGCCCTTTTGAATTCAGTAAATTAAACAATGGGGGTGCAATTAAGGAGATGCAAACTTACATGAGGTTTGGTGGAGAATCACAGGATGCGTGAGATACCCACAACTCTCCAAGCTGGCTCACATGTGTGTGCTAGGTAGGGCTGGGCGATATGTTTAGGTGGCGTAATTTCAGGTTTAAATCTATCACATTTTTATCGAACGTTTGTTATATTTATTATGAGAAAAATTATATAATTATTGTTAACGTTTTGTCACGCATGCCTAGTGCCAGGAACCTCTGTGCACTCATGTGAACGTGTGTTGTCGTTGGCAGGTTATATTGAAAATAAAAAATGAGAGGGCACTTCTTCAGTGGATGTAATAAACCAAGAAAATATGACATTTACTTTGCAAACATATCTGGAGGGCACAGCAAACCAAACAGCACACAGAAAAGGAAGCATTGGCTGGAAGTCCTTAATCACCAACTGCTGGCTTCACTAGAATTATTGAGAAATTGTCCAGAGGAATATATCGGCATCAGCTTTGGTAGACAATAATAGCTGAATGAATGTTGAGACTGCAATTAGCCAAGACCTTCCGCCTGCAGCATACTGCTACACCTTCACCTAGTACCATCCTGTTCTAACACCATACACAAATACCAAAGGGAAATCATCCACCAGCAGCCCACTGCCCCATGCAGCCTGACTCACTTTTACTATTTGCCAGCTGTCAACCTGATACCATCTTAATCAAAACAGAGTTCCATTTGCCTAAAATAGAAAATTCTTAATTAAAAAACTACTTTTTCCTTCTCAAAAAGGAAAACATAATATTTTGCAACAGTTTAGAAAATGCCACTGGTCAGGTCAGAAAGTCTAAAATGTGAGAAACAAGCCAGATCATTGTTCATACAGGAAACTATTGATCTATGCACACAGCAGAAGAGAGCTGCTGCATCCTTGGAAAGTTGTGCTGAAGAAAGATCAAGAATGATCAAGACTTTTTTTCCTCCGTCTAGAGAGGAAGTTCAATTTTTTTCCACACTGGTTAATGTTCAAAACATGAATCTACATTCCCACACAGAAGATGTAGACCTATATGGTTGTAAACAATGTCATACTTTATAGTTGTAGCCAACTTCTGCATATGAGAAATTAGGTTTCAATTTCGTATACCCCCCCAAAAAGAACACATTTTTGTATGGGGAGGGTCTTTAATGTAATATACAAATCCACATCACTCTTATGCTTGTGGAATCTTCCTTCATCCATTTCCCTCAAACTTACTGACTCAGATATTAGGCTTTAAAGACATTTGATTTAGCCACAGTGCCACTACCTATTTCCACAAAGATCATTATTCATTTATTTTCAATTTCATGGCATCACAATGTTGCTATTCGTTGCAGGTTTTGTTCACACTGTGTCCCTTTTATTTGTACCTTTTGTGATTGTTTTTTTTTTTAGCTGAAAGAGCTGTCCGTGGTGCTGATAAATCCTTGAGGCTTTCCTGTTGACAATTCAAAATGACACACCAGCAAATATTAAGCGGCTTACGCTCTTTTATGAACTACTCAGCCATTCACGGGTAGATGACTAATAACCCTGACAGCCTGGAGAGGTACTTTTCAGAATTTTACTCAGCCAAGCCTTGTGTTATACTATTTCACGTGAAGCTCATCAGTGCCATTATCCAAAGCGAATCATTTGAAATCTAAGAATGAAGTATAATTATGACAAGTGTAAGATTTAACTACAAACACTTTATAGCACAGTAATGAAATATCACTGGTCTTGTCAGATTGTTGCTCTGTTGTGTTCATAGTGACACATTAATTAATATTAAGTTGAATTCCAGCTTTTAGCCAGAGATTACTCCGAATCCTTGTAAAGCCAATGTGTTTGCTTTTTTAAACCAGTTGAAGTAAAAAGTATTATATATCAATTATTCCGTGAGGGGAAAAATCGACTCCCCTCATGAAATCGCATATTTTAAAGTGGATTTAATGATTTAATGTTTCCTTACCTGTGCGTCAACCGAAGTCCAGCACAAGAAAAAGTTTAAGAGTGATATCCACACAAAAAAGTTCACACTTTGTCGATCTGTCTTCATCTCCATCAGTATCAGGAAAATCCACAATCCGTTCATTCGCATCCACGCAACCTCATGCCCTCTAATCTCGAAGCATCATGTCGAAGAGCCTCACATTTTTTAAAACTTTCATCACAACTTGTGATCCAAAAAAAGAGCTGCCAGGCGCAGTAGGAAACATATGGCAGTCTACTTCATCAGATCCCAAATTTCCACGTGGTTTAGCCATTCAGGTCCTGCTCCTGTAAACTCAGAAAGGTGCTCGGATCCGAGTGCCGTGCCATCGCTGTCTCTGCAGAGTAAGAAGTCAGGCACACACTGGAGACATCTGTGGCGCGCGAGGATAACAACAAAGCGCTCCACAGAAGACGCGAGGGGAGGCAAAGTGTGCTTCACCCTCATGTGTGATGCTGAAACATCTCCTCAGCTTGTGCGCACCCTTTACCATAGCTTTGAAGGGCGCGTAAATGCTGCCTCTATCTTCCTTGCGCTAGGCGCCACCATGTAATTTTTGATGATCCCTCACCTCGCGCATCACATGCATGTCACGCGCTGTTGCCTTGTTGGATAGGATGCTCGTAGTTTCTTGCGTCACTTTTGGCTGGGCTGTTTATCACGAGGTCAGATATGCCTCGTTTGTAAATTACATTCTGTTTTTGACTTTACATCTATAGGTCAATTTTGAAACATCCAAGCCTGAGTCTAGAAGATCATTTATTCCAATAAGTATTTTTGCCACCACGCTGGGGAAATGAAATATCACAAAAGCCGATTAAATGTTTAATTTGTTTTAAGTCAAAATAAATGATTAGACTTCCAACTATGCATTTTTGTTTATAAAATTACAGACACACCTGCAAACAGAAACAGGATTTTCACAGCATAAGGTGTCATGTTTGTGATACAACAGCCTAATTACTTTTTCCTACTTTCTGTAAACGCATCACAGGCGAAATATCAACCTACAGAGACGTGTGTTAGCACACAAGTAGCTACTTACACATTCAGCAAACAATTATGCAACCTTCAGCATCTGACCTCCTGCGAAAAGAAGTTACCTTGGCTACGTTTCTTCCAACACTAGCTTCTAAATGGTTAATAAGAATTCATTAGTTTCTTGCTAACTTACTTAGTCTCTTTGCTGTTTGGTTCTGAGCATGTAGCCCCGTATACTGTCTGCTTTTGGAGCATTTTGACGGCTAGCTGCTTGGAGAGCGGTGAGCCTAAACCTCAGTAGTAGTTATTGAACGCATGCGCAAACCGCAAATAATTAGGTATACGCTTTACTGCCATAAAGTCAGCCTACTTAGTTAGCTACTTGAGTGGCCGCTTGACGCTGCTTCAAAAAGTCACTGAATCCCCCATAGGGCCACATATTGAATTCACAACTTCACAACAGGAATTTGAAATGTGTACAACCTGTTACATGTAGCCTAACTGCAGTTGTGTCATTGGTCAAAAGTTGGTGGCTTGTGGGCTGAATGAATTTAGCCCAAATTAAAAACACCTGTCATTCATATACACTACAGAAGAAAGGGAAGGCTAGCCTTGCTACCCCTATTTATACTAGCCATCCCTGAGTGCTACCCTGCAGTCCAAATATGAAAACTAGTTCTAGAAAAACAACATGGTTGCAGCCAGTATGCTGGTGTCATGGTGGCATCAATTAATTATATACTCTACAGTATGGTTTCACGCTGACAGCAAAATCACAAGCTTAACAGCCCTAATTGATATCTTCTGTAACATTTTCTGTAATACTGTGGGAAGCTAGAGAGTGAAGTGAGAATTCTCCCTGGCAACTTATCATTTCCAGAAGGACATTTCATCCCATTTTCTTCATGTTAAAGGGCAGCATATAGGCAGCGCTTTTTCATTGCTCATCTATCAGTACTCCTTGACAGCACTGTAGCGTTTTTTTTACCTTTCCAAAACACATCCACTGATATTCAGTCCGACAGACATCTTGAGAAGGGAAAATGGAGTTGGATCCAAGATTGCGTTGCCAACAAAATGATTTCGGCTTCTTTTGCCATGGTCTGTTTTCTGCAGCCAAAGCATGCTGAAACGCTTGTGGATTATATAACTCAGACTACATATGGAAACAGTGACTCTTTTTTTTATTTAACCAGGTAAATAACCCTTTGAGATCTCATTCACAAGGGTGACCTGGCCAAGAGGGCAGCAGCACACGTCACACATTTCAGATACCAAAATGATGTCACTATTATGTATTTTACACAGAATCTTTAAATGAAGATTACTATAAGAATCAATTAACTTATTTGCCTTCATGGCATTCCACTAGACATGCATTGTCATACCATAACTGATTCTAAACTGTGCCATTGCAGTATCTTTTGTTTGTTTGTATTTGTATTCCCTTTACAGTGTATTCCTTGCAGTCAATATTTCCAGCGATTCATGATGTTGAAAGAGCTTTAAAAGGCGCTGACAAAAGCAGTATAAATTAGCAACCCAATTCAAACCATGTAACAAGCATTGATGGGACATCAGATGCTGAGCCTTTTCCCCCAGATTGTGCTGTAGTAAGGTTGTGGTATAATGAGCATGAGTTTAGAGCATCTCCCCTATTAGCACAAATTATAGTGAGTATAAAACTAATAAACAGCCGGCTGCAGCATGGCATGTTTGCCTCCTTTTAAATCATCCAGTGTGAATCTTTTAATTGTGTTGCCTTGTGTGTACCACAGTGCACACTGTTGGCAGAGCCCTGACTCAGAATGAGTGTGTGTCTAATGCATTTAACACATACATCATAAGCACCACACTGTTTACAGATACAAATACAGATGGTAGCTGTTGATTGCATGCAGCTGTCAAATTGTAGTATGTGTGCCAGCATTAACCCAGCATGTAATCTGTGTCAAATAAACGACTTTAAAACTTTGTGTTAGCGGGGTAATAATATTGAGGAGAGACAGACAGAGACGGTGAACAATGAAAACACACATTACATTTAATATTAAAACACACCTACTGAATGAATTCCTGCAGATGTAAGAGTCCCCGGTTGAAAAGGTTATAGCGTACAATTTTACACCAAAGCACTTACGTCTCCTCTGCTCAATTAGCAGTAAAAGGTCAACCACTTAGTTCTCTTCAGCATCTCACTACATACATATCGCTGCAGCAATGTCCGAGACAGCTTCCGTCCATCCACTCTATGGACACCTGTTGAGAAACAAGATTAATTTTATTTTTTTATTCTTATATATAGGGGCTCCTTAAATCTTTGTTGTTGGGTAATACATGTATGGGAGGGGGGACAGGGGGTGTTTATGTAACAATTGCTATGTGTCTTGCATGTTTGTATACTGCTACTGGATGCCTTGAATTTCCCTCGGGATCAATTAAGTATCTATCTATCTATCTATGGAGTGCTCCTATGTAACCTCCCTTTGAGCAAACTTACAGCCTCTCTAATGCTCATGTCGTAGAATGTATATAATGTAATAGTATGAAATATGAATGTTTTGGCAATCCGACATAATTGCAGGACAAAGAAAAAAAGCATTTTTCATTTAATTCTTGTTTCTGATTCCAAAGCTGCCATTTCATGCTTTCATTCTCAACCAAACACCAGCCCTTAAAACCAACTGCATGTCAAAGAAAGGCCTTCCGTCTTTATTTCCTTCTCTGATTAAAGCATGTCCACATTGCATTCACTACTGTTAATATGGCACCCTATGTATTCTTTGATCTCATATATATTCATTACCCCCCCACCTCCACCCCTATCTCCACAGCTACAATCAAGTGTACTTGCATAATGGTTTCTCTCAGAAGCGTGACCATGTGCCGACTCTCAGCAGTTAGAAAAAGGGAAAAAAATCATGAAATGCTGCGCTCTGGTTGATGCATGTCTGGGAAAAATTGCTGCATAACTGATTTTTTTTTGCTTTTAGGTTTTGCATAACAGGTGTGAGCTTTTCTTACATTTGATTTATTCTTTTTTGTGTTCTCACTAACTATTACAATTATTCCTTTGTGAAACCCTGTGCAAAAAACCTTGGCGTAACTTTTGATTCAACTTTCAAATTGGACAAAAAAATAAAGTCAGTTGTCAAAGGTTGCTTCTTCCAACTCTGAACCCTAACAAAAATAAAACCATTTTTATCATTCCAAGATACAGAAAAACTCATCCACGCTTTTATTACGTCCCGCCTGGACTAATGCAACTCCCTCTATATGAGAGTCAGCCAGTCCTCCCTGTCACAGCTGCAGTTTGTTCGGAACGCTGCTACAAGATTTTTAACAGGTACAACCTCACAAGAACACATCACCCCTGTTCTCTCCTCCCTCCACTGGCTCCCTGTAGATCTTAGAATCCATTTTAAAATTCTATTACTTGTTTTTAAGTCACTGCATGGTCTAGCCCCCCCTTATTTAAATGATCTTGTAACCCCCCTACACCCCATCACGTCCACTTAGGTCCTCTGAACAGTCTCTCCTTGTAGTCCCTCGAGCTCAGCGGCAGGCCCCCGTCTGTGGAATCAACTGCCTCCCCCATTCAGAGAAATTAACTCGTTAAATTCATTCAAATCAAAACTCAAAACTCACCTTTTTTCCCTGGCCTTTGAAACAAGTTGAAACAGGCCCCATATTTTTAGCCTAGGTATGTATCTGTATGTATGCATGTGCATGTACGTATGAGTGTGTGTATATGTAATAGTATGTAGGCTACGTGTATATGTGTATATGCATTTGTACATATATATATATATATATATATATATATATATACTGTAGCAATTTCCTTCTCCACCTTCAGCTCCTGTTATTTTTTATTTGTTCACTTTGCACATATGGAGGTGAACGGGAAGTATATGAAAAGGCGTCCCATTTGGTTATTTTTTTTATTACGAAGAATTTACTGGTGTATCAGATTTGAAAATGTCCAAGAAAGTAGCACTGCAGATATAGATATATATATATATTGGGGGTGGCTGTTGCTCAGTTGGTACAGTCAGTCTCTCCACCGGAAGGTTGGGGGTTCGATCCCCAGCTCCTGCAGCCAAATGTCCAATTGTTTCCTTGGGCAAGACACCTAACCCCAAGTTGCTCCCGCTGCTTCGCCAGCCACGTATGAATGTGTGTTAATGGAATTAGTTACTTTTGATGGACTCTTTAGCAACCTCTGACATCAGTGTGTGAATGGGTGTGACCTGTGGTGTAAAAGCACTTTGAGCTATTCAAGTCCATTTACTATTTACCATATCACGGGAAAGAGTTCCAAAGCCAGAGGCTGTCACATTGAAGGCTCTGCCCTCAAAAGGTCTGCAAGTTAGTGTGGGGAGGGAAGAGCGTCTTGATGGTTAGAATGTGTCCAGTACAGAAACCCTGAACGGACATGAATCAATACATTTTATTTACTCCAATTTCCCATGAGAATGAGCAATTTCCGGTTGTTTTCTTAAGATCAAGACTTATTATTATATCTCGCTATCAGCAAATAAGAACGCTGGTTTTCCCATTTTAACAGAGTAATTTTTCCTGATTATCTAGAGATAACAAAGCTGGTTTTCTTGTGACCGGTCTGCAGTGCTGTCATTACCCACACTAATGAGGTAAGTTAAGCCTGTTTCTTTTTGTTTTGTGCTTTTGCAATTCTGGAAACATGAGATAAAGAAGCTGAGTTCTTGAGAAAAAAACAGGAAATTGCTTATTATTACGCAATGGACAAAATGTATGGATTCATGTCTGCATCGGGCTCTCTATAGTCTAGTAATGAAACATACAGAAATAATCTCTAAAAACATTCTTCATCTGGAGGCATTGCTTTACTTAACAGTGACTTATTTTGCCCCTGTAGACAAACGCAGATGGAAATCAACAGTGTGCTAAAAGACGTGTTTTTTTCCTGCAGTAAATTAAATGTCAGATTTGAAAGTTTTCATTAACCATCTGATTTTTAAAACAGTAATTGACAGGAAGGGTGAAACCATCATGACACAAAAAGTTAAAACTCTTCTGAAAACTCATGTAGCGCCTCTGTTGACAGACAGCCAGAGAGTTTGGCTGCTCTGCTGCTGCTTTAGCTGTAAGTGCCAGAGATGAGAGAGTAGCTGATTGAGATAGAGTGCAGTAAACCCTGCCAGCTCCCTTCCCTGCAGGGAGATCATTTTGTGATGATGCAAATTAGCCATTTGTTGAGCTACCACAGCGGTCCACACTCCTGTTGTTAGTTTTGTGTGAAGAGTCCATTCTGTGAACAATATTGAACACCTCCGTTTGATTCTAACACTTTTATCGCAGTTTTTCCAATATAACAATTATTGTCATACTTTTCAATCAGTGTCCTGTAACAAGCCATTAGTTGCACACATGCAATGCAGAATGAAAGCAGAGAGTGGAAAACATATTAACATGCAACGTCAAGCTCAAAAACCTTTTGAATATTGTTTGCAGCACATGTACCCACCACTATAACAAATACAAATGTGACTTAAGCAGAGAAGAGACACCAGTTTGATGGCCAATGCACAAATGCACAGAACAAACACCTTTTTTTTCTGTGCTTTGTATCTGAGACCAATGTGTCAGATCACATGTGCTGCAGTATATTTTCAGTGTAAAGCAGTACCTAGGAAGTAAAAGGAAAACTATTATGTGTTGTCTTAACTTTACTACTATTTTTGATCTGATGGTGGCGATGATGATGATGATGATGATGATGATGGTTGTTATTATAGCCAAACATCTAACATTAAGTACATTTTTCTTCTCTCCACTCTCCCTTTCTCTCTCACCCACCCACCCTCCATATACTCACAAGAGAGCATGTGGCACACATGCACACACACACACAGACACACACACACACACACACACACACACACACACTGGCCTGTACGTATTCTAATCGTCTTTCGTGTGTTGTTTTGTAAGTGTATTGTCTGTTGCCTTGCAATACAAAAAAAAGTAAAGTTCAGCATACTGATATACTGTAGGCTATATAAAAAAAGTTACTTCTTATATGCCTAGACCTAGAACTTAAAAGAAGAAGGGCCCCCCCATACATTACTTTTTATGAACAATAATTCAAAATAGAAAAATCCTTTGCACATCGATGAGACGGGTGCGTGGGAGAGCAATGTGTCCATCAAAAACTGTAGGTAAACTCCCACACACTGTCTAACTTGCAAACTTTACTTAAGGTTTTATACCAGATGTTGCCATAAATGTTTGTTTGCAAGTTAGACAGTGTGCGGGAGTTTACTTTTAAGTTACAACTAGGTACCACATAATATTTGTTCATTAATTTGCAGCACTGAAAAATATGGTTGAATGGAGAGAATCTAATTGAACTCAACACTGAACCCTTACAGAGTGTCATCTCCTGTCTTAGTTATATTAAAAATGAATAAAATATGGTAGTTTTCCTTTCTGTCTTTCAGGCATAATCCAAAATATTCAGGATCAGTGCCAAGGTGCCAGACAATGCAGCCCTCGAGAATGAGTCTTAAGGGTATAATTACTCAGAGGATAATAAAAATGAATCCCCAGTATGACTGTGTCATGCCAATTTCAATATAAGAATGTGCTCAATGTTTCAGGAATCGTGTCTACATTTTCCAGGGGGACCATATTGTTCATAACTCATTAGGTTTCTAAACTTTTTCTGTTTTCACACCCGGACTGAGCAACACAGATCTCACTCTGGTAACTTGTGAAACCCTGCAGATAGCTACACATGTGTGACGACCTGCTGTGAATGACACCTACGTCTTTAGCACAAATACATTTGTCATCTTGGGCTTTCATGAAAATATTACAGTATTATACTTGTCAATCAAGCCCCTTGTGTTTTATCAAATCATTCACAAGTCTTAAGGAGTGAAGCATAAAAAGGAAAAAGAAAAGGAGGTTTTCAAAAATAAAAGGCTAAGATGAGAGACCGCTCGCTCTTTCCCTCGATTGCAATTTGCAAGCTTTGTTGGGTAACTGTAGGCTTTTACCTTACACTAATTATTCACTTGTATAGAGTTAGTTGTACAAAGAAATTGCATGGGAATAGCTTTTGTAAACATTTGTTTGTTATTTGTACACTTTGCACACACATATTGGTGAGTAACCCTCACATTGCATTTTTAAAACTTTCCCAAAGTATTTTTTTAAGAGGTGCTCTAATTTAAGGGATCTGAGTGAAGTCAGATCTGCCGAAGACAAACATTTTCTGTCTCACATTCCTCACATTTTCCGTTTCAGGAAGGGAGGTCACTCAAACCCGAGAAAGAGGGGTAACTCAAGTCAAGTCCAGAGAGGGAAGTAACCTTAGCTCTGAGTCAGTTACTATGGTAACTGAGTCTGTGAACCTAACCTGGTCGAGCACAGGTTTTCTTCAATGAACCCCGAGTTTCTCACGGTCTCCTCCCTCTTTCAGAGCCAGAAATGCCGTACTTCTTTTTCCTTCTTAAAACATGTTCATATTCCCCGTATGTCCGCATGAAGATGTAGGCTATATTTCCAGAGGGTTAAAGTATGAGGATCTCTTTTTAGTCACCTGTTGCCATGGTGAATCGTAGTATCGGGGCTCCATTAATGCTGGCTCTTTATCATCGTTCTACACGCGCTGAACATCGAGTGATCCTACTCAGAGTTGATTAAACTCAAATCAGCTGTTCTGGAACCCAAAACTCAGAGTTTCCCACCTGAGGGTATATAAACTCAGAGTTATACTGAGAGTTTGTAAAACCTTCTTTCTGCAACTGGCCCCCGGATGTTGAGGAGAAAAAGTTGATTGATGCTGCTTGTTCTTTGTTGAAAATGTGCATGCTGGAGACTCCCCCTGCTGGGACTGACTGGTACCTATTTTGGAAATGTATAATTAGTCTCAGCTGTGTATGTTTGAGAAAATTGCCTGTCGCCTGTAACGCTGAAGAAGAGTGTCTGCTTGAAACATCCGTGTGGCAATTACAAGTACAATTCTGAGCCGTGCTTATCATTTTTCTTGTGTTGCACATTCATTCGGGATTCAGCACCCAGTCGTCATACACTTTAAAGGAGTTGAGCATGTTTCTCATTACTATTATTATGTGTATTAACATTTCTGTTTAATCCCAAACAGTCATACCTTTCTCAAACAGAAATCTGAATCTGACACTGCCATGCTATTGTGGTAAACTAAAATTTGAAGCAGTTTGTGTTCAATTTACAACGAAATACATGTTTATGTTGTCAGCAGCTTAAAGTGACTTTAATTGAGTAGGAAAAACTTTCTACTATAGTTCTTATCTAGACTGCACCCTCACAAAGGTCATACGTTTACTGAATATAGAAGGAGTCAATAGAAAGAGACGGTTTCTCCCTCCATACCAGCAATTTAAGAGCCCTTTCACACCTTCCCCTATAGATGTCAAAGAATAGCGTGCAGTTCTTCCTGAACAGTGTGTACCCCAAGCACAGTGACATTTATTTTCCAGCTCTGAGTATTGCAACATTACTGAATATACAAAAAAATGCAGAAATAAGTGTGACTGAAATGTTGACTCGCACTAAAAGGTTGTCAGATTTTTTGTCATTGTTGCAGATTAACACCGTGCCTAAACGCTGCCTTAAATTGACTCCAGCAGCTGAACAAAACAAAATCAAAATAGAGGGGAGGCAGCATCTGTAACTAAAATTAAAACCAATAAATCCAGTGAAAGATTTATTAACTTTTAAATGCCTCTGAGGGAACAGCTCAGCATCACACCACAAATCAATTGCTGCAGCTGTGTGCAAAAAGATGCTTCAATAGTGGTTTCAGTGCCCATTGACAAAACCATGCAATGTAAAGATTTTTGCCTGTACCGCAAAACAGCATGACATTGTAGTGTCAAAATTAGGAGAGACCCGTACTCAGGCCTGGGCCAGAAGTAGCCTAAGCTGGGACTCCAATATAAACACAACATTTTGTTGCTCTAAGTCTGAGTTATCATTTAGGTAGAGTCAGAGTCTTTACGGTTTGCAGAGTGTTCCTCAAAGTCAGGACCAGAAGACAGCAAAGTCTGCGATCATAAAAGCTTTATTCATCTTTACAGAATCCAAACGCAGTGAGTCCCTCAGCTGAAGGAACTGACACAATCATTAAAAACATTGATATTTAAACCCTTTGATGGAGGCGTGGAGACCAAACTTCTCTACGCCTTTTTACCTTATCTCAGTGGTTGGCATGATTTTTATTAGTGGTCAAAGACGTCACTCTATTAGACCCTCCTAGGGGCAGTTGTTTTTCTCATAGTTACTGTTCATGCCCATTTTGAACTCAATCCAGTCCATCATCGGATTCACTTGTTTTTGTTCAACACGGTGTTTTCCCAGTCTCTCTCTTTCTGCCTGCACTGTCCTGCTTGGGGTCTTAGGTACTTTCAGCCTAGCTGTCCTCTGATGCGCGTGCTGCTCATGCTTACAGAGCTGGGAATCTACAGAACTGTTATCTCTGCCTGTGACGTGGCAATTCAAGTTGTTGTTTTCTTGGCTTGTAAATTATATTCCCAGGGCTCTCAACTGCTGACATGCACATAGGTGCAGATTACATTTCTTAGGTGTTAACTGTTCTGTACACACTGTTTTCACTCTGTAATTTAATGTGAAGGCTTAATAAGACATAGAGTTTACTGTGCAACATATAATTTCTTGTGAACACTCAAATACAAGTATTGATTATAATATAGATAAGCACGTCTACAGGGCACATGTCTACAGAAAAAGACACTACAACATTTTCCAATATTTCTCCGAAGGTTGTTATCACTGTTGGAACATTTTCTAAGGAAGTTAACTCTGCTTTCCTGGTTTCTGGTAAATGTCATGGTGGAAGTACAGCAGCCCTTATTTTTATATCATTACTACAAAAGTAGCCCTTACAGAGTGCGTATGTGCCTGGTGCTCAGCAGGTGGCAGGATGTATGATGTTGTCTTTGAGATTGCACCACTAATGCACAGCATCGTGTGGCTTAAAGCAGGGGCTCTATTGTATGCTAGATTTGAGGTTCTGACTTTAAATAGTTAATGCTGTGAATGCATGATACATATTCCTAAATACAAATAGGCTTGTTAGTTTTGTGAAACCTAAGAAAAAATAAATTCAGATAGTTTGACTTCAGGCATCTTTGCTCTGTATTTGATGGATACATAGAGGTACTGACATAAAGCAAAGGAAAGGAAGCAGAGCAGGGTTCATTTCTTTCCAATAGGTCATTTTGAAAAATGATGATAACATGTTGTATACAGCCTGACAATGCACAAGTGTAAGTACATTTACTTGGGTGCTGCACTCGTACAAAGTCTGCATTATACAGGGAAAATGTGTGCGTACTTGTATTTAACTTATATTTGCATGAGAATATCTTTTCATTTCATTCCCTACATTTTGAAGCAAATATTTATTTTGTGCTCCAGGAAGCTTTACCTTACCAGCTGTAACAGGTAAGTGATGCACACATTGTTGCATCCACGTTACTGACAGAATGAATGTTTGCCTTTGCCTTGTAGAAAAGCATTTCTACACTTTGGTATTCCTACTTTTGCCTGAGATGTGAGAACTTCTTGCAGCAGACTATCTTCAAATAAAGAAGAGATGAACCAATTCTAATGAGAGAGATGTAAAAGATGTGAGTTTTATCAAAATCCTTTGGGTCAAGCACTTCCATAAAGCTCAGTGACATAAATGAAACATTTACCTCAGGAGTTAAAACGTGAAGCTAATACATTGGTGCAAAACAATTGCAACTAAGAATAATAATAATGCACGCCTAAAAATGCACTTTATATTTGAAGAACATTTTAAAGTGCATTTCCTTGACTGTCCACTTGAGGATGGCCCCAAAAGCTCAGGAGCACATTAACAACCATATTAAATGAATTTCTACGGTCGAAATAAACATGTTTGCAGCATGGTTAGGAATACCAAGGCTAAAAAGGAGGCTTTCATTTGCATAATAAGGGGCGTGGCTGAATTGACTGACAGGTGGACGTGTTGTCGCTGTTAGCCAGGAGGCTGAAGGCCTGGTGTTCTCAAACTTTTTACCTGTTTTTAAATTGATAGAAGTTTGGTGGGGATATCATTTTCAATATGGCAGTCGCCATCATTCAGCTTCAAAATGCCTCTCCGGAAACCAATGGGTGACATCCCTGAGACTATGTCCGTGTTTCATACAGTCTATGTTAAACACTTCTTAACTGGACCTTGACGTTTTTATGACCCAGTAATACTAGGACCGTTCATTTGTATGTAGAGGAAAGGCAATCACGTTGCCAAGTGTTGGGGTTTTCAAAGTGCAGTTGGCATTTGGCAAAATTGACCAAAGATTTGACCAAAAATTTACCTCCAGAGAGGACCTAAATGTTATTTTTATTTTTAAAAAGCACTCCAAATAGAGGACAGAAATTTTGCTTGGGCAGCTAATGATAACATGTACATGTTGAAGCGGGTTCAGGACAAAATGCATCTTTCTCATTCCGAGGAGAAGTTGTTTTTTAATAACATTTTCATTCCTGTCGAACTGATGCATCCTGGAATATAATCAACATGTTGTTGTTTTTTCCTGCATCTAACATTTAGATTTTATTGTACGCACAAAGGATGGGGTATATGAATATTTTAATGACAACTAAGAGCTCTTCTGATTTTAACAGAAAAAGAGTTAGACATTAACTGGGTTTCCTTGGAAACATTTCTTGCTTTGTTTTGTTTTTCATAACAACACCTGGCATCTCAGTCAGTATGCAAAAGTCTAATTTAGGACATACTGAGAGTTCAGCATCATTTCTCTGACATCTCAGAAGAGGCATTGTTACGCAATTAATGTTTTCCACATGGAAAAGGATGTTCAAGTTACTTAAATTGGATGTTACACCTCATCGTCCTCCTTATATGTCCTTAAATGGACACTATATCCTGCTGTTTTATTTTTAGGTTTGCTTTACTTTTGTTTTCTGTAAAAGTTTCTGACTGTACAAAATTCACTAACAAACAAACAATCACATGTATGAACTACTGGAAAGATCTTACTATGTTTCCATAATCTTCAAATGTTACTTAAAGCTCCTGTGAGGATTTTTTAGCTGGTTATGAAACATACTGATATTAACACTGATCTCTCTTTATGACCCACAAAAGCAAATGAGATCACACTGAACAAGATTGATGTTTTCTATATAGTTATGTTTAATGACTAAAACTGCTCATGGGGGGTAGGTGTCAGATGAAGTGATTCACAGCAAGCTGCTGAAAAGCCTGTTGATTTTCTTGTCTCAATTATACGTTTAACTATTAAAAAAAAAGGGGGAAGATTTTTTTGTTTAAAAAAACAAACCACCTCTTACATGTACAGGACAAAATCAGCAAAAAGACTATCGGCACCATCGATAGACTTTGGGGGCGCCAAAATCTACAATAAATCAAAAGTTCTTCACAGGAGCTTTTAAACTGAAACCAAATCTCTAAGCCAGAGCTACTAGTTCTTTAATCAGACAAATGTCACGTCTTTTTACACACCTTACAAAAACAAGTCTGTAAAGCTAGGAGGAGTTCGATGTTTCATTTCTCTAGCCCTGAGGCTAGGTGTTAGTTCCTCTATTTACTCCTTTTTTATATTCCTTGTTTGCCTGATTTAAATTAAATTGAAATGAATCCCCCTCGAAGGCATCAAACCAAGCAGCTTTGTTCTCATTCTGATAAATAACAACAAACATTCAGCCATGAAACAGTGTGCATGCTGTCCTCTCTTGGAGCGTCCTTGTAGCATCTTTGGATCTGAACTGAACTGAAGCTTCTTGGACCATTATGCTGTTATGATTCTACGGGTCTTCAGGAGCGAAATTTCTAATAACACTGCCTATCTGCTTTTTATCCCTTCATCATCTTGGGGCACCAAAATAATCATCATGCATCTTGCAGATCCTTTACTTCTAAATTGTTCATACAGTATAAACAGCATTTCAGGGCATTGAAAACAGTTCTGAGGGGCAGCAATGCACTTGGGTACCTTCCATGATGTAGATGGTGCACAGACTGGGATGCATGTCGTCAGTTAAGGCTCTGAGTGATAGTTTCTGATATAACTGATGATTAGGTCTGTAATGACAGATGAAAATCATTTACAACATGTGGAAAGTACTGTCGAGAAACTTAACAAGACATCACATAACATCGTATTTTTCTTGGTTTACCTTGGGCAGCAAGGTTTGTTCCAAATGATAATGTGGTAATAAAAACAAAGAGAGAGAGACCCAAGCAGAGCCTGTTAGGATTATATCACAGGCATTATAGATGCATGTCAATATTATATAGAGAGGACCTTAAAGCCCCTGTTAGAACTTTTCAGCTGGTTATAAAACAGACTGAAAATAACACTGATGCCTCTTTATGAGCTACAAAAGCAAACAAGACAATCAGCACAAAGATGAATTGTCTCCATATGGATAGGACCCCACTCATCTACCTGGTACAGCATCAGGTCGCAGATACAGGTCCTGACCTTTAAAAGGGCACACGTCAAAAAGAGCTTTGCTCCCTGCTTTGAATAAGTTTAAAGTTTAGTCTAATTGTGTGTACAAGGATCATTATGTTTTGTGCACTCGATTTTTTTCACTTTTTGTGACTTCAGGGGCACCATAGATACCAACAATCAGCACATTAAGAAATGACATAATCTCTGAAAGATACATTTAGCATGGCTCCTGTTACAAACTGAAAACTGGAGATCCAAAATCTTTCCTTTTATCTGAATGGTAAATGTCAGCATTAACAACTACACATCTTAACATAAATCAATACATTACCACGGTGACAGTGAGTGAGTTTAACATTCTGCTACCTCCTTCAGCTGCATCCCAATTTAACCTATTGATCCCAGTCAAATATGGTGGACCCTTTGTCACTATGTGTACACTATCTATACACAACACTATTGATGAAGTGACAGAGAAGGACGTGTTCCTTTAAAGAGATGCTGACGACATTTTCCACAGTAGATCCAGACAGCAGCTTTGATCCTACCCTGCCTTGGCTGACACACAAGTAAACGCTGTGTGTGTTCTCGAAAACATCATGGCAGGAGTGAAACCAAATGATTGATCCCACCAACAAATGAAGCACATGTAGCAAACACATTGCAGTAATGAGGATTGCAGTTGGTAGATGTTGCAACAGATTTTGTATGAAAGCGGAGAAAATCAAACTCTCTAAAAGTATTCATAGATGATTTAAATCGTGTGAGAAAAAGGGAAATATTATGTCTCTACATGTCCTTTAAACAACTTTAACTTCAAACACCGCCACTCATTTTTTAGGAAACTTGTTGAAAGTGTGTTAACCTTTTGTATTCAGCGTAGGGAGGAGAATTGTCTGTACAAAATAAGAACAAACTCGACAAGGTTTTTAAACTAGGCAGCAAGATAACTGGGAAGCAAATGTGCAGCATTTCTTACCTGACAGACCAGTTCACCCTGAATTTAGCCAACAATATTACAGTGGACCCTCTGCACCCCCTTTGGTCTGAGTATAAACTCTTGACTTCAGAGTGCAGGTACAGAATTCCCAGGATGAGGACCAAAAGAGGCGTCACATCCTTTGTACCACGCAGCATTCAGCTGCTTAATAAGCTCATCATACAGTATGAACTTCACCCTCTGCACTTTATTGAACTTGCAACTGAAATCCTTCATGTACTCATGTGATGCTTTAATGATGTATTTTAATTTAGTTTTTTTTTTCAAAGGAAGAATGTGCGACTTTTGGATCCAGTAGATGTCGCTCTTAAGCACCAGCATGAAACCAAAACAAACTGCTGTTTGGTGACACCTCCGCTATTCTGAAGTCTCCGCTCTTCTCCAGCGGCACACCTCCAACCCCTCTCGACTTGCGTTCGCACGAAGGAGTTATGAATTAGAACACACCTTAATTAGGCACCATTAAGTGCAAGGAGCGGACAAAATTGTCCTTTGCTCGAGCTGCAATCACCTGTGTCCTGCATTGTTGTGTTAGCGGGCTAATGTTAGCACACTTTGATTAACTCATAGCTTCACATTGCACATAAATCGAATGACCGAGATCTAATGTTGCAGACTCTTCCTTTAATTGTTTTGTTTTTATTAGCTGTCATGTTTATGTTTTCGATGTATTTTGTCACTTGGATTGTGTTTAATGCTCTTGTTGCAAAGCAAATTCCCCTAGTGGCAATAAAGGTTTCATTCCTTCATTTATTCTACTTTCTTTTAAGCATACTTGAAAACGGTCAAACAACCCTCATAGTTATTGAGGTTTAGAAACTTAATCATTATAATGCATTTGCATAGATTAGTTTAGTTGATTCGTTTATTTGAATCAGGGACAGCGTACACACACGTGCATGGACATTTAATAATAGAGAAGAAGAACACCGGAACAATAAACAGATATTAAAACATTCTGTATAAGTGTCCCTGAGTTGTAAAAAGTTGTCTTGATGATAAATGAATACTGACAAGACTGGTTCCTTAAAATCAATGTTTTGACTTTGTGGGAGAAAGTGTGGAAGTTTGTACCACGTTTCAGATTAGTTGGTTGATTATTCAATTTCTTTAACCGCTTTAAAAGAAAAAGCAGATTGTGCACCAATTTATTTTCATAAAAAAGAACTACACCATTAGGTTTGAAGTTTAGAGAAAAGTGTGTCAGCCATTACCATGAGGTCTGCTGTGACATGAGATAGACATTAAGACTTTGGTGATCCATTAACATATCAAACAGAGCAACACTAAGGTCAACATTTCTGTTAATGCAAAAGCCTGCAAAGTGAATTTCTATCAGATACAGCCGAGCTTTGTTTTTCATATCACAAATATTAGCAGGCTTTTTCATGAGCTGTTTAGAATTGTAATTTAGAGTGTGACGGCATGCGAATATTAAGAAAGCACTCAAGAGAAAGCTGTACTTTTTTGAAAGACGAATAAATTAATGGTAGAGGATAAGGATAAGATCTGATGGAGGGATGAGATAACCAGAGAGGGAGTGAGTCAAACACAGGCACAGCTACTTTTAGACTGATGTGTAATTACAGTTAGACGTTTGGAACAATAATTGAATGCTTAAGAGGAACCTTCCCGTGACTTGAGGGATTTCTGGTTTCTCAAATCAGTTGTTGCCCTTAAACATTCGTTAGATCAGTTTCAGATTGTCTCTCTGTTCCCCACTCAAGACTGCATTTAACTCTTCTCTCTACATCTATGTGATCCCATTTGTCACTGACAAATGAACCAGTAACAGTTATTGATTTCAGAGTTGCTGCCCTCTCTCTTGTGTCTCTGCTTTGTCCTTTTCAGCGCTTTTCAGTCCTGCTGCCTCTCCAATCTCAAGAGAGAAGAGGAATGGAAACCCAGTTTCTCTGCAGGATTTTTAAACATATCGTTACACCTTCATCCTGCCTGGCTGCCAGTTCAGTACTTTTTCATTTATCATTTTTGTTTATTCAAATGTCTCTGTTTGCATCAGCACCTCATGGCTTCATTCTGTCACCATTATTGTTTTTTCTTTCCTCGTTATCTGTGTGTCTCCACAGAAAATCACTAGAATCTATCCATCATTAAAGGTCACATGCTATATCTGCTCTCCACTATAATAATGCCATCTGTAATCCTGCTATTAATAAAAGCTATTACTAAATAGGGCTTTGAGGTTTAAATCAATGGGACTAATAGCTGGTTGTGAAAGATGACTCATTTCTTCAACTCTAGCAGCTGGGATCATTTATTGCTTTTTTTTTTGCATCAGAGCGCTATTCCATACACGGGAACTTTCTGAAAAAGTACCTGTTGACTCAGAAAATAAATCTTTTAAGGCATGCTTTTTCAATCTGCCACCAGACTGCACATTAAATGAACTCTCTGTGAGTTCACTCTGATAAATCTAAGGGTGCCTTCACTCCAACTTCTGTCTCCATCAGTACTTTTTTGCATATATGCATCCTAAATCCAAACAATTAGACATGTATCCACACACTTTAAAAACAGAGCCTGGACCATCCACTATTGAGCTGAATGATCCTTGCTGTGCATCTCAGACAAAGGTCTTTTGAAATGCTAATAAATATAAAGCTGAAGAGGCTGTAAGAATAAATCAGCGAGCTCCTGCTCTTGAAAATGCAGACGAAAAGAATCCATGCAGCTGGTCAGAAATTGTGCAGAGTGTAATAAATGAAGCAAAGATGTACACTGAGCAAAACCCAGCAGCTGCATTATCAAAGGGATGTCTGTGGTATTAAACAGCACAGGCTATCAGATGAGACAGATTAATAAGAAGCCTTATCCAGGTTGCTTCATCATAAAAAATAGGAGGTGTCTGTATGGTTTAGAGAGCAATTGAATAGAGCACATGGTGCACACCATGTGTGACATTTATTATGTTGCTGCCCCTTTTGGCCAGGACACTCTTGTAAAAGAGATTTTTAATCTCAACATTTTTTTTTTCCTGGTTAAATGACAGCAACATATATAAAAAGAGAGGCCCATGAAGATGAAGCTCAGATATGCTAAATGAAATTGCATATAAAAATGAATGTAGGGGCCGTGAGCCTTTGCAACCAAGACTCATTGATTTTACAAGACATCAAAGTGATGTGATTCATGGTGGCGGCGACGTGGCCATGCGTGGTCGGAGACAGCTGAGGAACAGCATCTTTCATTTGCTGCGTTCAGCTCTTATCTTTGCGTGGCTTTAAGAATGTCAACCAGGCAATTAGGCGTCTCCTTTTCCCTGACAAAACGTATTAAGTATGCTACACATCACCTTATTTTGTAACAGGTTCCCTGCCTTATTTGCTGATTTGCATTTAAATGAACTGTTTGTAGTAAAAAACAAGCAATTGCAGAAGACCTATTTAAAACTTATGCATGTAGTTTTTATAAGCACACGTAAAAAAAAGGATTGGTCCTGTAGCAGATTATCATTTCAGAAAATTGATTCCTTCACAGAGGTTTTTTGTGATTCCTTGAACTTTACTTTGGCACATCTCTTATGGATTCAAACATTTGTGTTTTGCAAAGCTCTTACAACCCAGAGATGATCTGTTCTCAGTAAAGGGCTGACCCCCAGTGGTAAGATCCTCAAATAGCAGAGAAACTTGGATGTACAGGGAAACTGTTGAGTTTTTGTCAGAATTTTCTTACATGGTTTGATTATAAATCATCTGTATTATGTTTTTTAAAGGACTCTGGTGTGTCTGTGCTCACCTCTACTTGCTTCAGTCTTACCCATGTTATTAAAGAGTCTTCTATTATGAATGAAACTTTCTAAATAAGCAGATTTCAATAGAACCTTATTTTCTTTAATTTCATTAAAAAAAAGTTAAGGATCAATTAGGTAGATCCTTCTTTAATATCCCTGAACAGAATATGCAGCTCTCTTTAAATGAATCAAAAACCGAAGCTGTTCTTTTTGTCCCCCCGACATCATCAAACAGGTTTCCAACAGCTTAGGCCATTTGTCCAGCTACATCAGGCCCCACGCTAGGAACCTTGGCTGTATCTTCGACTCCGGCTTTACATTCGATCGCCAGGTAAATTCAGTATTCAAATCCAACTTCTTTCAACTCCGTACAATTTCAAAGTTAAAACCCATCCTCTCATTCAGTGACTTACGGACAGTTATCCATGCGTTTATTTCCTCTCGCCTTGACTACTGCAATTCTTTATATACTAGGATGAGCCAGTCGTCCCTGTCCCGTCTGCAGCTGGTCAAAATGCTGCAGCAAGGTTGCTGACTGGATCCAAGAAGAGGGAGCGCATCAGTCCTGTCTTAGCGTCCCTTCACTGGCTCCCAATACCATTCAGAATCAATTTTAAGATTGCTTTGTTTGTTTTTAAAGCCCTGAATGGCATGGCCCCCCTATACATTACTGACCTCCTCAGGCCGTACACCTCATCTAGGCCCCTAAGATCATCAGATATGGGCCTGCTGGCTGTCCCCCGCTCATGACTCAAGCTAAAAGGAGATCGTGCCTTTTCAGTTAAAGCCCCTAAACCATGGAACAGCCTCCCTCTTCCCATCAGGTCTGCATCCTCTATTGACTCTTTTAAGTCCCATCTCAAGACATATTTTTCATGTTAGCTTTTGAGTCTTCTGGTCCTGAATAGGCGGTTCTTTCAGGTTCCAGTAGTTGCTTTCATTATCCCTTCTACTTATCCTATTCGTATTTTCTTTTGTGTTTTTTTGTGGATGTTGTGATCCCCTGTAAACTGTTTCTTTAATGCATTGTACAGCACTTTGGTCAGCTGTTGCTGTTTTTAAATGTGCTTTATAAATGAATGTGACTTGACTTCCCCTTGTTTCATGTTGGGCGCCTCTCTGTACCAATTTGACTGTGCAAAGGACATTAATGTGAATCAATGACAGAGATGCAGTACCTGCTGTGCTCTGGGCTTGCCTCTCCCTCCTGAGGATTTGAAATCAATGAGGCAAAAGGTGCTTTCAGCATTCTCACCCTGTGGAGCTCAATGGACCATGACAGCTCTGAAGATTAACGAGAGGAGCTTTTGCTGAACAAGCAGGTCGACTCTTTCACCACATGTAGCTGTGTTCGCTGTGGCTGCTGCACACGGCTCTGATCACAGTCCATTCAGCCATACGTTATGTGTGTTTTTGGGAGCTTTGATGGATACCTATATTTAAAAAAAAAAGGAAAAAGCAGTAAACATGTAAAGTCACAATAATTGTATTTCTTTATTGAAATATAATCGACCCCTGAGGCTAGATTAGAAAGGCCACACGGTTTGTTTGTGCCTCGTCTAGCTCCTCAGTCTGACAAAGCCCCTTAGAACACAACAGACCTGTCAAAAAAAACACACAATACACAACTCGGGTGAAAACTCCACATTTTGCTTTTTTTTTTGTCATCCAAACTTGGAGTCACACCACCCATTTAACATACTGACAATATTTCAGGACATACACAATTCAAACTAACTGCATTACTTCAACAATACTTGGCGTCTGTTTTGAAAAAGATTGCTACGTCTCCAATCAATGAAAACAAAAAGTGCTCAATGAAGCTCAAATAGAATCAGGAATCACATTATTGGTATGTTCACGTTCAGATTTTGTATTTGGTCTGCCTGAGATGTGAAGCCAGCACAATAAATCAGCAGGTTTCATTCCAGAGAGGTAACTTTATAATTCAAACTGCTTTTGGAGCGCAAACCAAATCGTTAAAATGGCCAACAATACATTTTGTTGATACACAGGCCAAGTCTGCTTCAAGAAATTGTGCTAATGTTTTTGGGGGAAATACACTTATTCTGTTTCTTGTAGAGAGATACATGAGAAAGTTGATACCGCTTTTGTATTTGTATACTAAATATTAAGCTAGCCGTCTATTAGCTTAGCTTAGCATAAAAAGAGGTAACAGGAGAACAGCTGGCCTGTCTACAAGTAACAAAGTCGGTGTTGGCTTGTGCATTATTCTCGTGGGGCTTAAAATATCTCACATGGAGCGGGATGTACATTGTATAGCTCGTAAGCTTGATGCTAACACACAATATAAATTGCCTTTAACGAGCCAAAAGAATTAGCATCATGACCGCTGTGATTTCGACTAAAGAAATCTTATATTTTACTTGACAATGTGAAGTAAAATAGTTTCTTAAGTTAAGAGATGTTAAGTTAGTTAATTTTCACATCACCTGTTATGCTACGGTTGTGTCATTGGTCAAAAGCTAGTGGGCTGACTGTAAATACCAATCATCAGCTAATCAACGGGGCGGACTATGACACCTGTCATTTACACCACGGTGAATGGAAAATAAACTCATTAGAGATATTATGTGTTTAACTTGTAACTATGAGGTTCCATGCTGATCTAGGTTCCACCAAAACTTAAAACAATCTTGTGAAGTATCTCAATAATCATTTTCTCATACTGTATAAGACAGGGAAGGCTAAGCCCCAGCTGTCCCTGACCAGCACCTCTAAAGCGGACTAACGAGCTAGGTCAAGCAAAGGTTGTTTAAAATGTACAAGCGCTTATGTAGCCTTCAAGATCGTATCTTACCTCAGAGATGAGAGAGGCTGGCTGTTTCTTCCTAGTTCCAGTATTTATGCCAAGCTACACTGAGCTAACAAGCTTCATATTTAGTGTTCATACAGGACGTCGGTATCAGTCTAATCATGTAGCTCTAAATAACACATTGATCATCACATCAATTGATTCCTTAAAGAAATGTCACAATGAACAAAGAAACCATTTCAAAATTGCAAGGTGGAAAACAAACTTTCCTTGTGTTTCACCTTGAGTGACTCCATTTTAATTTGTGACATTATCATTATGAGCTCCAATCAAACTTGGGACCAATTTTCTTCTTGGTCTGTGACATGTTAAAAGTCTCTTGATCTGGAGGCTCAAAGGCAAAAGGCCTGTGACCCGTTAAAAGTCTCATAGAGAAAAAAGAAGAAGAAAAAACTAAAAGTGGGAGGAGTTAAACTTTTTTGTCCAGGTCTGGGACAAGCTGAGGTAACATAGACCGTAATAAATTATTCAGTTGTTTAAAAAACACTTTGCAAGAATCATATCAATAATACATATCAATTATACAAAATGGTATCAAACATATATGATGCACCATTTTCAATAAACACATTCAGATGTTTTTTTTTCTTTACTCCACTATGATCCAGAGTCTGTCGCTTCACTGCTCAATGATCAGTTCTTCAATGTTTTCTGTCCTTCGCCGGAAACTTTGTGTAGTCCCTTTAACAGTGGATGGAGATACAAACTTTCTTCCTTTATTGGCTGAGGTTGATTTCCACTTCCAGGCTGAGGTGAAGCCGTACACCGTTTCATAAATGATTTGGTTTTTTTTATAACTCAATCTTCTGAAATCAAAACAGAGTAATACAGAGTTTTTCTTTCAATACCCTTCCAATCATTGAACCTCTATTTATCTCATCTGTGTTACAATCATCGCCATGATGACCGGCATACTCAGGCACACAGGGCTACAACCCTAATCATCATGTTTTGCTTATTTTGTTATTTGATTTACATACAAATCATTTTAACCGTGCCTTTCATTTCACTCGCAGATTAAACAGAAAACAACATGCCGATAGGAAAGTGAGAAATTGTATTAAAAGTGCAAAAATGTATTCCTCCGAGAGACCGTATTCATCCAGACAAAAAAAAAGTTGTCCACTGAAATTTTAGTGCATTAACAGTACGAGCCATTTTCATAGGTTATTAAGTTGTACATTCCTATCCACTTCACGGCTACAAACATGAACACAAAGAACACAATGTCTTGTTGCTTTGATTGTGTAGTTTGTCGACGACATAACTGAGCATGTAGCTGGGTTATCATGGCTTTAAGCCCTGGGGGGGGGGGGGCATCACACTGCCATTTCATCTGGGACTTATTCCCCAGGGCTACAGTACGCCTCCTCAAACTGTAGGAGTGATATCCTTTGCTGAGCATGGCTCCTCTTAGACTCGTCCTGAATTCAGCGGCGCTGTCTGAAAAAGCCCCAGGATTGGAATAAAGTGACATCACATTATTTTGGTTAGTGGCCAGTGCAAATTAGCTTCTCCAGCCCGTTTCACATTTGAAACATGAAGCTCTAACTATCCCTTATCTTATTGTACAGAAATCAGAATTTCCTACAGCTCTTTTGTAAAACAGCAATTCATTCAAGTAAATTGCCACCTACAGTTAGATTATTTTTTAACATGGTAAATATAATTGTAACTCTCTATATTTTTTTATAACAACAACATGGAAATTAAAATGGCTTAAGGAAAATCTTTTAAGACTACAAAGAAAAAAAAACACATCAGGGCTATTGTTGATACAGTACTGATGGAGGCTGCACTCATGCTGCTGGTAATGAGTGAAGAGGCAAACTTGATTAACCATAATTAAGTTCAAACACTTCCTGTGGCTCTGATATACTGTCTGTCTTAATATGGGATAATTATCCTTTTGTGAGTGTCCGTTAACATGGCCGCTGACATGTCAGTGTTGGTCCAAACCCTGCTTTTTTGACATTTAACTGTAACCACAAACACCGACCAACCTCAGCATCATTTACAATTACAATAGTTAAACAATAATAACTGATATGCTACTTTCTCTCTCTCCATCAAATCACATTTCTTTTGCTCCATACGACACGTCTTTCCTCACCCTCTCTGAACTGACCTCTCAAAACCAGAGCATCACATGACTACAAGGTAAAACATGTACTCACAGAACTCACGATTCATTCATCCACAACACCACACAAAATCTATTTGTTACCACTACCGGTCCCATATCCATCCGCCCCCGCCATTATGATGTTCACTCTACACAGAGAGAACACTGCTAACATATCTGAAGTCCACACAGGCTCTTTTCTTCCTGATTTTTAAGGATATTGAGGATAGGAAGGTGACGTCCAGCAGGCTGTTGGAGTTAAGTCCTGAAAAATAAAGCGCCATTTTCAGCCAGTTCCTCCCTTTTCAAGAAGATAAAAGTGTCATTATCAGGATCGTATTGATCTCTGGCTTTTCTCCCAGAGTCCGCTGTCTTGTGCCACATTTGATATGGAATTCAAAAGTTACACTTGATTAAGAAACAGTTCTCAGACACTGTATTTCTGTGTTGAATACAGATGGGAGGGATGTAATGACCTTTGGAAAGGACCGTAAATTGAGGAGAGAGGGCACAGCACTCATCCCAAGGCCTCCAGGAGGGTGAGGGGACATCAATCCAACGTTTCGGATTCGCCTCTCCTTCTGTCCCTACGTATCCATCCAGCTGTTCGTTGACCCCACCCCTCCCTTTTGTGCTCCAGTAGTCAACCACTGCTAGGGAATTCCCTGAAATTCAAAGGTATGTGGGTGTGCGTGTTGGTGTATATGTTACTATTGATACAAAAGAGACAGGGGAGGTCACAATATGGCGCAGTGGAACCTGTGAGAACCTGCAGAGCGTTCTGCTCTCCATTTCATCTTCTTTTTCTTCTTCAAGTTTCGCTCTGGGACCTGCTGTCTGTTGGTGGAGAGAAAAAAACAAACTTAGGAGAAACACCGACAAAGTAAAGTGGAAGCTAGTGTTAAAGGAATTATTCAACTTGCTGGGTCGGGACAAATGCATATTAACTTTCTTGCTTAAATTGGAGAAAAAAAATTTTAATACGTTCATTTCTGTACAGTAAACATGAAGCCATTCAGAGTGGCTGTAGTAGCTTATGAACAGGAAGGTTGGGGGTTAAATGGACTTGATCTTGTACAGTGCTTTTCTAGTTTTCTGACTACTCAAAGTGCTTTTACACTGCAGGTCACACCTAACCATTCACACCCATTCATACACTGATCGTAGAGGCTTCTATGTAAAGTGAACATCAGAAGTAACTAATCCATTCATACGCCATCGTCGTAACAGCGGGAGCAACTTGGGGTTAAGGAGGAGCTGGGGATCGAACCCCCGACCTTTCGGTTGAGAGACGACCGACTCTACCAACTGAGCCACAGCCACCAAGGGTTCATTCCTTAGCTTCTGTATCCACATGTCTAAGTGTCCTTGAGCAAGACACTGAATCCCAAATTGCTCCGTAGCTGGCTCCATGCCGCTGTGAAGGTGTGTGAATGAAAAAGTTCTGATGGGAGGTTGAAAACTTAAGATAACAGCCTCTGCCATCAGTGTGTGTTTGTGGTGTGAATGTAACATGTAGTGAGATAGCACTTTGAGTGGTCAAAGGATTACAAAGGACGATACAAGTCCAAGTCCATTTACCATTACTACTATAATCTCTCCACACAAAAGAGACAGTTTATGTGCCAGACTACTGTTATGTTGAATGAAGCAAATTATAAAAAGTAAAATATAAATATAAAAGCCTCGAGCCAATTAAGAGCCATGTAGTCATGTCTTAAAGAGTTGACAGAAAACACTGCATCGGCAGCTTAAACTAATATAAAGAGGATTGAAATATTCTGCCTGAACTGCTGATGCATCAGTCAGAAAAAATGCACAATCATTTATATTTTTTTATCCAGCTCCTGCATGTCTGGATTCCTTCAGTCTGACCACAAGAGGGCAATATTGATTCGTCAGTCAACTCTCCTCGGTTAAGGTACATTTTGACAACAAAATAAAAAGGGAAAGTTCTTTCATGAGTCAGTAACAGATCTGTCATGTTGACATTAAGAGCTCTGCCTTTCCTGGATTATTGTCTTTTGAAAAGTCTGAGTCAGGATCCAGAGTAAGCACATTGACGTGCTAACTTGTGACTTATTGTAAGAGAAAAGGACTTGGGCAGGATAGGCACATGTACAAAACATGGAAAATACCCAAATTCTTCTGAAATTAGACGTGCATCAAGACAGGAAATTGCTCTGGGTTTTTTTTTTCTTTTCTTTTCCACTCTCACTTCACTGCCTTCACATACCAGCATAACACTCTGAGTACCAGTAAACACTCAAGAAATTAAATACAGACTGAAATAAAGGCAGAAAGGGTCAAATGCTTTGAGTCAAAACAAATGTTCTCTGATACTAGTCGTACGGACCATTCAGCTGGACCAGTTCAACAACTGTTTTAACGATCAAATTGTCTGAAATGATTTTTCATGCACGTCTTAAAGTCTAAAAATCAAACAGGAGTAAATCTTGAGTTACCTTATAACACGAACCAGCTCATGAAAGGCTTTATCGACATTCATGGGAGGATCCTTGGCACTGGTTTCAATATAAGTTATCTAAAGAAACAAAGAAATAGTCAAAATGTAAACATTAGTGGCGAATACTACAGCTGTGACTGATAAATGAAATGATGTGAGAAATAAGACAACCAAAAGACATGGGGACAGGAAACATAACTGGTCTACATTAACAGCTGACTGGTGACCTTAATCGAGCAGAAAGTCATTTCAGGAAAGAATCTGCATCAGTGAAAAGTTGAAGTGGATTTTTTTTTTAGTTCAGTCCCCATAAATCAAAGACTGAGATCGATGTTTTCATACAAGAGAGACATATTGTAATAGCCACGAAGTGATACTTATGAATGAGCTGTATTTGAATCCAGTCAGTGTGCTGCACTTATTAGCAATGCTTCATTTGATTGCTTAAAAATAAATCATCTACCACTGGGCCACAGCAATGTTTTCTTAATCTATTATTGATTCCAGGTTATGTGTTAGCAGCCGCTGTAAGCAAATATTGTACAAAAAAAGAAGGAACCAGCTACTTTAAAGGCAGATGTGTCAATGGTTTGCTTAAGAAGAACTAAAAAATACACTTATACAACAGATAAGAAGATTCAACGCCTGCATGGCGGGTGTAAATGAAAGTAGAAGTAATTCAGCCCTTTTGTGTACGGTGAATCTTCTCATTTGTTGTAAAGATGATGCTTCCTGCCATCACCTGCACCAAGAAAGAAGGACTGACAGTGCTGTGCACATTTTTACACTTGAATTGACATTCCAGTCAACTCTGAATGTATATGACCAAGCTCATGGTGTACATATTTTAACTATACATTTCAAATAATCATTACATGTTTGTCTTGTTATTTATTTAATTTGTTTTTGACTTAAGTCAAGATTCTAAGAAAACAGTCTGAAATCCTCTTCCACAGCTTTAAAAAGGTGGGTAAGGCAATGTGTAAGTCAGGCATGCCTTGCACATAAACAGATGGGCCCAGTTTCTTCCACACAGTGAGACATATAGCATATCTTTCAATCACTGGTATGGGATTGACACTCATATTGGCTGATACCCAAAAAGTCGGATATCTGGACTGAAAACGGTGATCTCTGCATCACTACCAGAAACAGATGTTGTCTCTGTCCTCAATGTGGTAAGACTACGTGCTTTAGAAAAGGTGAACTACTTACACTATGTTTTGCAGCCATCTCTTGACCCTGATCAGTGGTGATCTTTCTCAGGTGGACTAAATCTACTTTGTTTGCCACCAACACCATCGGGAAGGCCTCCCTGTGAGTAAGAGAACACACAGACACACATTATCATGCATTCCTATTTATTAAAAACAGCATCACATGCTACACTAATTCTCAGTAAGTTGTCAAATGTCTGCAGTTTTCAGATATTGTAGAAATGTGCTAGAGTAGAACTCCACATCATATGAACATTCCCAGTTTGCTTAGTTCAAGTTTCTGTATTTGTATCTTTAGTTTTATCAGTCAAAAGCCATCAGAGAACAGATGCCCATTGTGCTTGTTTGTCACAGTGGTCTCCGTTAAGTGTTGCTCGGCTTAGCTGCTGAAACCCACCTGTCCTTGACCCGCAGAATGAGTTGATGGAATCGGTCGACATGTTCAAAGCTGGCCTTGTCTGTCACAGAGAAGACGATGAGGAAGCCGTCTCCTGTCCGCATATACTGCTCCCTCATCGCACTGAACTCCTCCTGTCCGGCTGTGTCCAGCACTGCCAGGATGAAAGAATACAACATGTATTACTTTTTCACTCACTTTTTACAAAGTCTACCTATTCAGATGACTTACAGTATGTATCTGAAATGGGCTTTAGGGACCGAGTAAGTCGTTATTACTACTTTTCAGATTAAATACAATATCCATTAAATGTTATTTTGAGTAGCAGAGTCCAGGTTTTCATGTCTTTTAACCTTTATATTTTTGTTCACTGCACCAGTTACACCTGATTAATCCTAACAATTAGGAACGTATTAAGCATGCCAAGACAACATAAGTGGTAAGAACATTTTTTAATGGTTGAACCCATTCTATCTTTAAGCCTTATTGCATTAATTTAAACATGGAGACAACCGACTATGTTTGCAGTTTAGGTTAGTTTATTAGGATCTCCATTAGCTGCAGCTATTCTTCCTGGGGTCCACAACAACCTAGACAGTGACTGTGCCATGACATCTTACACTAAAAATCAACACAACACTAAAAAACAAGACTTACATTAAAACCCATTACATTACAACAATAACAGACGTGACAAAACATGAACACAATAAGACAATAAGAACAGCTGTTGTTGATGTATTCAATGCAGTGTCACCAGTGTGTAACAGCCAGTGTTGGGCCGACTGTTTAACTAATCACGGTCGAGATAACTGGTTTAAATTAATTGTAGTTTTGTTCATTTTTTCCATAACAAAAAAAACAACAACAATTATTATTATTATTGCCATCCCTACCATCATCATCGTAATCACTACGATCATTAGTAAAATCACAATGATCATTATCATTTTTGGTTTCGGCGTGATGAGGGATCGATCATTACTTTAGACTTTAGAACCTGATGCTCTTTCCTTGTGTGTCATCTTGAGACCTAAGGCTATCACCTATATTGGAGCAAAAAAACTGCTGGTAGACCTAACTGTATCAGAGCAGATTCCAGATGTTGGGAGAAAAACAACATAACAGAATTTCAAAAATGTATACATCAATGTATTTGCATAAGCTGTCTTTGTTTGAATGGATTTATACGTTTTTCAACAAAGGCTTAACTTAAACTTTACTGTGGGAACAAAAAAACACAAAATGATGCATCATTTCTTCAACATGCAGCGACTGTAGCGTTGCCTTTTTCCTATATCCTATTTAGCATAGTGTACTAAACAGCAACAACAGAGGTGTAGTTTGAAACTAAATAAATCAGATTTACATGGTACCCTCATGTTGATCTCAAGAGAAGATCAGCATTAGGAGAAAGAATCTTTTTCAGCTGCTTTCACATGTATACATTTGTACTCACCATCCAGTATGGCCCACTGTCCATCTATCTCTGTGTGTTTCAGATACGAGTCTTCTATTGTGGGATCGTAGTCTGGCACGAAGATCTTCTGGAAAAACTGGATGGTGAGGGCGCTCTTCCCAACACCACCATCCCCCACCACCACAAGCTTGTACGTTGGCAGGTTGTCACTTGGCAATGCGCTGGTTGCCATGGCTACCTCAACAGTGGTGGTAATGGTGGGAATTAGGGTAGTAGGATACTGAGGGGAGACACCTGGCTGAAATGGAAGAACAACAGAGGGAGAAGGGGACAAAAAAAGGGAGTCAAAAACGGTATCAGGAAGAGAGGTGTTAAGGTTTTTGGGTGTTTTTTAACACCATGGAGACCACAGACCACAGCTGGATGAAAAAAATGCATACAAATATAAAAGGTGAGGCCAAAAGGCAGAGATCAGCATACTTAAATGCATTCAACTCACTGAATACATCCAAAGCACAGCTCAAACCAACATTTTTTCCACTGGTCTTTGAAATGAGCTAAACAAATCCGAATTTTTTTTTAAATGTTCTATTCAATGCTATTATTAGGGCCTGACCGATATGGGATTTTTGGGGCCGACACCGATATTGAGGAGGGGAAAAAATGTAAAATCTTTCTTAGCTCTATGTTTGATCTGTATACAAACATTTGTTACGTTTAATCCCTAAAATGAATTGTCCAACACTTGTGGAAAAAGTATATAAGGAAGACAAGATGGTCACTCAACTGGAAAGTAACTGCACATGGACGTTCATCACCACTTGACGCTCTGGAGAGTGATAATGCTTGTTGTAATCCATGTAGCACCCTCTGCTGGTGAAAGATATCTGCTAGTGTAATACAAAGAAACTCAAATGAAAGGTAATTTGACTGGTGAATAAATCTTTAAATATCAGCACATATCTGAGATCAAATTAGCTGATACCGATAGTCATTGGATATGATGATATCAGCTGGCCGGTTTATTGGTCGGGCTCTAGCTATCATGTTTGTCTGTGGTCTATTACGCCTTGTCTGTAAAGCACTGTGGTCAGCTGAAGCTGTTTTAAACATGCTATACAAATAAACTTGACTTCAAGTTCACCAGCCACACATCGCTGTGTGTTCGAGAAAATAGAAAGACAAGTGACAGACTTAATAAGAATAATAAGGTTGAAGAGTGAATTTAGATTTTTGTTAAGATAAGCTTTTGTTTTTCTTGACCTGTAGTCACCCTTGCTAGTCAGCACCAGCACGATTAGTCAGTACTTTAATTATTAATACTTTCATTAGTGACGGGCCACAATGCTTAAGCAATCTTATTAATAAATATACCATTAATATATTTAATTTGATACCCATATGTGAATGGAAGCTTTCAGCTGTGTAAAATGACACCATCAATCCACTCAATCCAATTTTCTTTTTCACAAATACATTTAAGAACTAACACATTTCAGCACACCACAGATGACATGCGCTGTAGCTTTTTTTAAACTGGCCATTTGCATGTCTAAAGAACAAAAAGGAAAACACTTCTGATGAGAGCTGCAAGCAAAACCCTGAAAACTGTTTGGGGGGGTTTTTCTACATGTGTGTGCAAAAAGGATCAATAGCAGGTTATGGTTTGATTCAGTTTTTGCATTTCTTTGTAATCGTTATTGCATCGATATATATCAAAGCGATACAGAACAGATACCCAGCTTGTCCATTAAAGTCAATTTTTTGCAAATATGATATTAAATGTTCAGTAGATGTCATCATGCACTAAGACAAGAATTGAGAATAACTCAAAATAAAATGTAATCACTGACTGGCTATTCATATGAATTTCTTCTTTTGTCTGAAAGCTTTAAAAAGTCCCAGTAACGTAAGATGTTACAGTCCTGTTTTGTTAAGTACTGCTTGGAGTCTTAACTGATCAGTAGCTTGCTATGTGAGCTTAATAAGCACTTAAATAGCTTTAGTGTAACATATAAGGACAAGTGCACTCTGCTCAGTTAATCGAGGGCAGAGCAAACAGACTTTAGATATTTTTGGTCCTGGGCCTGACTTGTCCACACGAGGATAGTGGAAGGCTTCAAATACGGTGACACAAACACGATAGCCACTCAAATAGACCCCCAAACCATTTCTCACTCATTTTTTAAATCATTTTTTATCCTTTTTTTTTACGATATCATGTTTTCCATGCATATTATTAGCACCAACAATCTGTGAGATAATTAGTTTCCTCTCTTGTCTTCAACATTTAAACAAATACACATGGAATTTATTTACAATTATCCAATTTTTATGTTTTCCTTCATTTACCACGCACCACAAATTGACAAATTATGCACATTTCAATAAATACGGTAGAGTTGTTTAACCCTTCTATTCCCTATCTATTTAATCATGAAGGTCATTAGAGTCACATATTATGCAACATACACAGAACAATGTTTTCTAACACTAATATGTGTCCCTAGCCTGTCAACAAACCCCCCAAATATGAGAAAAGTCCATCCTCTCCGTCTCTAGCCTGCTCCACTTTTCAGAAAATGTGTGCTCAAACAGGCCGTTTGCAGATTTTCCCTTCATGACATCACAAGGGCAGTAACCCCTCCCCCAGGTGGGTGACACTCCCACAGCTAGGTGTTTGTTCTGCCCTCTGAGTCTGCCTTTCCACTGTAAATAATATGGCATGGTGCAAAAAAGCCTAAACCACCCAAGCCCTTCTAGAGGGCCGCGGTTGACTAAGCTCACCTGCATTTAAAGCTACAGAGACAGACACAGCCTGTTCTGAGCAGGGCTGAAATATTGTAGAGGGGTTTATAGGCATGATCAAATACAGGATCAGACTGGACAGACATGTTTTGGGGAGCTCTGAGACTTATTTAAACTTATTGAAAAGGAGGATAATATGTGACCTTCAAAATAAAACATTGGCCAAACATACTCAATTAAAAAGGTGACATCAGCATCCATTAAGAAGACTGTGCATTAAGAAGAGACACTATGACTTTTGAACGAATGAACCGTCCTCAAGAAGTTATTAATGGATCATTTTCATTGAGATGGTTTGAAAATAATCAATCAAAACAAGTTTGAAATGCAAATCAACACAAATGACATGAAATGCACATAAACATAAATGACATGAGCTGGCAAGCAACACTGCAGGAGGAGTATTTAACACCTGTGATTAACACCTTGTTGCAACAACACAAAAATAGAGCCCAGATATAACTTCTTTAGTCTGAGCGCTGTTGTTCCTGTTTCTCTAAAAGAGATATCAGATTGTCTGTTATTAGACCCAAACTCGCTTACGCTTGAGTTGCATGCTGCATCTTAAAGGTAGGTTTTATGATAAGGTTACTGATTTTTGTTTAGTGTGCACATGTGCACTAGAACACACATGCATCCATCTACACATGCAGCATAGGCATGTGCTTTTGTGCAAATGGTTCCACTCTTTTCTATTAATCATGGACAGGCCAAAAACAGCTGCAATAAGCCAGCAGAGACATGGAGGAAGAAGACTGCTAAAAGAAAGTCAACATGAAAACAATGTTGAATTTGATATAAAACAAGTTTGAAAATGTTTTTGGAGGAAGAAAAAAAATGTTCATCCTGTTTGTAAGTGCCAAAGGATACACACTATGGGTCGGAGTGAGTGACACCTAATAGTGCCAATGCAAGGCCTCGTATTAAAAGCTAACAAAACGCTATCATCATAAAGCAGGGTCAGGAAATGCAGCCACATTCGTCACTCAGATCCACATCTCACTGCTATTTTGTGATTATGTGTGATCCTGGAGTTGCCAGGACACGACAGCCTTCTCACATCATAGCGTGCTGACACGTTTTAAATAAAAGGCTCAGTGGGGGAGAAAGAAGAAAGAAAAAACAGCTACTTATAGGAATTTTAGACACTATTCTACAAGCTCTTTTTTCAGTCATTCACAGCAGATATGTCAAATCTGCATGGAAAAGCAGCTAAAAGGAGCCATGGTGAGCTTGGTTTTGGCCGAGCATAAACGAGTGTAATGACGTCTATACTCTCAGAGGCCCACTGTAACCACAGAGCCAGAGGAGAAATATGATGGCCTCCACACAGATGGATTTCTGTAGTTTGCAATTATGGCTTTTTTCAAAACAAAAATAAACATCTCTTTTGCTCCAATATGAGCGATTTAACAGAAAAGTACCCTATAGGGTATTTTTACTGCACAAGTGAAGTAAAGCAGAGACTAAATATACCATTTGCAAATGCTTTAGATGCATTCTGAAGTTGCACCTTATTAAAACTGCTGGTAGAGTATTTAACAAATGTGCTTTTGACTCTTTAAAAAGTAATACTTAATGGTGTGATGATTGCACTTGACCTCTTCCCTGTCATTTTAGCAAGTAGGACAACTTATGGTGCCAATAAAAAAAAAAAACAGCATGTACTGGAGCGTTTGTTTCGTCCTTTCTGGGATACTGTAAAAATTAACAGACTCTACAGGAGGGAAGCGGCTCCCTCTGAAAGGAGCTCATACTAATCTAACTAAATCGTCATTATTTTACAACAATGAAAACATAAATATTATTTTCCATTTCTGCCAATAGTCCCCTTGATCTAACTCACTGGACCTTTAATATGTGTCATGCTAGGTCGTGCTCATGCATAAAATCTCACAGCACAGCTGGCCACAGATATTGAGAGTGCTACAGAAAGAACGCGACACAGGAGGGAAGCAAAAGCAGAGAGGGGGAAAGGAGGGTGAGAGAAATCGGAAACAGAAGAGTGAGGGAGAGGAAGCCAGGGCACATGAGGACAGAGTTGAAAGAAATACTATAATATGGCGCTGAGTTATTACAATAGGCACCTCTGTTTTAGCAGGTTTTCCTCATTTTTTTGGACAGTTGTCAACTGTTATTTCTACTGACAGATGTTTCCAGCAATAAAATCCTCATTACACGAGGAGTTAAAAGATAATAATAAGTAAACACCTTTAACTGGATGATTGTATCTCTTAACTATTAACTGCAGCAGGCCCAGACTGAAATGGACTGAGTAGAGTTTGATCAGATGTAACACCCAAACCACCGCTGTGACACCCTCTAAGTAGAGCTGTGGCTCCAGAATAAACACTCAAAGACGTAGGAAGGGTAAAATCTACATTGAAGTCAAATTGCACAAAAGGATGCACATATACATGAGCAAGCAAGTGGGCGAGACAGCAAGCATTCCTGCGGCAGGTTTCACACTATCCCGCTGATGGACAGTTGGAGGTGAAAAATAGAACTGCAGCAGCAAAGTCAAAGAAGAAGACTCAGTGAATTAAACAAGAATGTAATGAAGTCATGATTTATAATATTTTTTGCCAAACATTTTTAACGTTTATAGGAGAGAAAAGAATCAAATACTTTTATTGGCTTTAAGTAAACTGTATCTGGGGATAAATTAAGGTAAAGCATACGTGGCTTTTTAGTGGGCAGGTAACTTATCAGACCTAAATGTATGATGAATTACATATCTCAGGGAAGTCTGTGTAAATCTATTACTAAATAAATTGAGTTATTTTTAACATTTTGGGACCATTGGTTTGTGCAATTTAGAGAAAAGTAGAATTAGAAATATAACTAATCTCCTTGATCGCATTGAGAAACCTTCAGATTTGTAGTTCTCATAAAACCTTGCAGCAGACCAAAGTACACACAAAAACCCACATTCACTCACTACTAGCACAACACCCACACACCCACGCACCCATTCCTCCTCCATCCACCAGGAAACAGCTGTCAGCTGGCTATGGTCCATCCTTTCCTGCCCAGCACAATGGAGGGAAGGAAGATGTTTCCTTCCTCTCCAAAGTCAGCCAGCCGAACAGCCAGTCACTCTGCAGCAACCAGACAGCAAGGTTAGGCAAAGAATTTCCAGGCCAGATTCCTGACGTTCAAAATCCTCTTCAGTCAGTTCAAATGCTGGCTTTCATAAAATCACAGCACAACTGTGCATGCCACTACAGCCTTTCAGGTTTTTAGTGTGGTGAGGAAAAACAAATCACATCATATCTGAGTACCTGCCACCCGTTTTCTCTGCAATCCTGCCTGGTGTGGCTGAGCTGTATCCATGCCAGATCACAATCGAGTGCGATGTGTCAGCATTTCCCCGTTAGTCTACTCGGTGGAGTGCACAATCCTATGAGACACCACTCATCATTCTGTGAGACCAAAATAATCCACAGTCACAGTTTAAGACAAACTTATTTGGAAGTGGAACCTTGGTGAAGGAAATGTTGCCATGTTTCCAAACCAAAGTTAGTCATCTGACCGGTGTGGCTGTCTATATGGCTTTACAAGCCCTGAGGTTTCAGAGGACTTACTAAGGCTGCAAAGGACATACTTGAGTATTGTATCAAGCACTGTGCCGTGTTCAAACCTATGTTTATGTCACTCAGCTTTGAGAACAAAGTAATGCTTTGATACAGGGCCTGCATGCAGCAGGGTAGAAATGACCTTTTGCCCTGATTAACACACAAGTAAGCAGAAGTCTGCATATTAAAAGACATGGGAACAGATTGGTATCACTAGCCTGTATAGAAACTCTAAACAGAGAATTACTTTTACATCAATTTGCAACATCAAGTAAGTTCTTAAGAAATATTCATGCCAACCAGATGTTTTTCAACCAGGCAGCAACCTCAAATGTAGATTGTCAATTTTACAGCAGAAATAAACATGTACAGCCTGGATAAAACCAAAAGGGTCTGAATAGCTCATTTCGTTATCGGCACACAGGGGGGAATAGTTTTTTTTACCCATCTGTTTTAATTTAATGATGCCTTTAAGGTGTTCATAATATGGGGGCTCCATATTATGAACAATACATGAGCAAAGAAATATTAAAAAATAGAAAAATATTTTTTTATAATTAGAGCTCAATTAATTAAATCAAAGTTTTAATTAATTTACTTTTGCATCACAGTTGTTCAAGAGTAAATTGATGACTGTTATTTTCCGAATCAAAAGTAACGTTCTGGGCCAGCGGTTACAATGGCCAGTGATCTTCGAAAGCCAGTGGCCCGGAGGCTGGCAGGAGGGTGTGTTGTAGCCATTTGTCCGGAGGCCTAACGCCTGCCTCAGCTTCACCTCTTTGCCTGTCACTAGGTTGAACAAAAGTTAGTTTTAGTAACTTTTTCCAATATGGTGACCGCCATCGATGAGCTTCAAAAGTAACCGATGGGTGATGGCACAGACACTACGTCCATGTTTTATACAGTCTATGAATTTAATCCCTATGCTCAGTCCTGCACTTTACACTGATAAAAAGCTGATGACATTTTACATCACAACAATAAGATAAGAGCTGACAGAGAATAAGAGTCGTCAAAGATTCTGTAAGATTTTTTGTTAAGAAAAGATTAATACTGGCCCAAGATGCTTTAAAAGAAGGCGACTGTATACAGCCAAATGTAACTTTGTTCTTTTATTGTGCCCTATTTGGACACTTATGCTGAGTTGAACCACTTTTGATGCATATATTGCATTTTGAAAATGATCTACATGAGCACAAAGTCTTGATAATTTTAGGCTCATTAAAATAGTTCAGAGAAAATTCTGTTTTTATGCTAAAAAACAGCTTTTAATCAAGCTCTAGGCCCAAACGTGGACAATACCCTATAAAAATGTGGTTTTATGTGTTAAACAAAACAAGCAGCTGAAGTGTTTTTGACTTTACATTTAGTCTACTAAGAATCTTGCTGAGCTCTTGAGAAGTGGCTACTCGCTGCCATGAGAAAGGATAAAGGGACTTCCCTTTTCACATGGGAACAAAGCAGCTACATATCACACGGAACATGTCAGAGGAGAACCACAGTGGTTCACACCCCAGCCTGTGCAAAGCGTTCATATCAACACTCATCAATCATCAAAAGGAGGTGTTAAGACATAGGTCACAGAGTTCAAGATATACTTGCGCACTCAGGTTGCTGTCAAGTGACTTTTTACTCCACCCTTATTCTTCCATTAATTTAGAGCTGATCAGATCTATTGTTTGATTTGTGAACACCTTTCAAGCTAATAGTAAATAATGTAGGGAATTGTTCTTTGGTCTGCCAGAATAAATATTGTCATTAATTTAAAAACTACTTTTAAGAGACCGGAGAAGCAGATTGCTGGTTTTTGTCACCAGGAGAGCTGAACTCAAAGCCATAAATCACTTAAAGGCCATCTTCGCTTTTTCGAGTAGAGGCATAGAAAAAAAGGTTCTGACATTTCTTTACCAGTACTTCTGGCAACATTCTCCATTCTCCACCTGATATGAATCTAAAGAAGGGCCTGACCGATGGATGTTTACTACAATATATCAATATTTGGGAGGGGAAAAAATGTGATATTGATATATCAGCCGATATCTTTCTTAGATTTATGTTTGATCTGTAGATAGATGTACACATTTATTGCGTTGCCTCAAATGCAGTTATCAAACCCTTTTGGAAAAGAAATGAAGACAAGATGGTCACTCAACTGGAAAGTAACTGCGGATGTTTTTGCATGACCGCTTGGCACTCTAGAAAGTGGTAATGCTTGTTGTAATCCATATAGCACATTCTGTGGTGTAAGAGAACTGCTAGTTTAATACAATGTAACTCAAATGAAATGCTATTTGACTGGCGAGTAAGGGCGCACTCACACTAGCAAAGTTGTCCCGTACCGTGCTTAAGCTGGATTGCCTCCCTCACACTGCTCCAGGACTAACGCCGAATTTCCACCAGATCCGTGTGCATTGCGTGTCCGCTCCGGTGCGTGACAGCTCCGTGCACCCCTGTCCTTTGACACCCATCGGCTGCGTGCGCCGTCCGCAGCACGGAGAGCACAGCCGGTCAGCTGGGGTGCCCAGACAAAGGAATTCCCACGGTATTTTAAAGATTAACTCCCGACAGCGCGAGATAATACGATGTACATGGTATTAAACTCTATATGAAACTTATAAACACATAAACAAAAAGACTCCGTCAAAACGGAGTATTTTATTCTGAAAATAAACCGGATGTTTTAATGTTGTATGTGTCTGACTTCCCGTCCCGCTTGTTCTTTTCTGTGCTGAATTGATGCGTGATCCGGCATCCGGAAAAAATAGAAATCTTGCGTATCTGCTCCGGAGGGCTCCGGACTGCCGGAGCTGAGACGCAGCGCAGCGGACCCAGTGGAAGCACACATTGAATAAAATGAAACCTATCAGCTCCGCTGCCGGAACGGAGCACATCGAAGAACAAGACGGAGAATACTTTACTGACTTTGTAGCTTATTTTGAGTCATTTTAGTCAGATACAGCCATAACACTAGGATTTCTCCATAATGAAGGCTGTCCACGTTGTGTACCCGCGTGCTTGTGCTCGTGCATGAACTGTACCGTGCCGAAGCACACCTCTTCCAAGCGTGCCAGGGCCAAGGAAGTGTACTGAGTTTGAGCACGGATCGGAGCAGTCACATTGATCAAACGAACTGGACTTTAGGGGTGAAGCTTGCTTATGCATGGTAAGGATTGCCTAGTGTGAGTGCACTCTTAATCTAGTAATCTCGGCACATATCTGCTATAAAATTAGCCAATACCGATAGTTATTGGATATGTTAATATCCTTCGATGTTATCGGCTGGCTGATTAATCGGTCGGGCTCTAATCTAAAGACAAAGCAATGTATTTTTTATACTTTCTAAATGTCCTAAATGTTGCATCAATCTTGCTCAATGAAGATATTTCTTCACAAAATAATATGACTATTTATGAAGACGTTAATCTCAGAAAACAAACTTTAGTGAGCACTTGGATAAAATCTGCTCAGGTTGTTTCTTTCCTGTATTTTACACTGATGCCATATTTTAGCAGAAGTCTGGGCTTATCACATTCTGTACTTAGATATCTTTGGATTCACTCTCTCAAAAGAAGTTTGTTCTCTACCGAACAACAGAAACACATCAATGAAAACTACCATTTTGACTTCTGATATCTGTATACAGTTTGGTTGAGAACACGAGGCAAAGTGCCCCTTCATCACATTTCCTCCAAAGATGACAGACTTTGTCCCCAGACTCTCTAACACTATGCAACATTGGGCTAAGAGGACAAAGTGCAAACAGCCTAACAGAGGGCTTTTTTAACTGGTCACATGGTTGTGGATAAACAATTAATAAACTGATCCGGTCTCTCGTAACAACATGGTTCAAGCACACTTTTAGCCATGAATTTTCAAACATAATTCTGTCAACGATTTGATCCGATATCATGATGCATCGCGATGGGTTGCGTCCTCCATTTTTGCACATAGCTACTAATGAAAACAAGAAGTCAGATAAAAATAAACTCCCTTTTTTATTATTTAGAAATGAATTTCAACATAAATGTCTTACAATCTAAACTAAATAAATAATATAGTTTGTTTTTTAAAGTAGAAATCTAATGTTTAATAGTGTCAGATCTGCCAAATAACAAATCAAGTTTAAGTTCGATCTTGTCATCAGAATAACTATGAAACAATAAAAACCTGTTTTAAAAGCGCTTCAGACTTTAAACCTTTTTTTTTTTTTTTTTTTTTATCCAGGCACACATTCACAGCCCACTGAAAATGGCTTCCCAAATCCCGACCCATCAGTGTAGAACCACTGGTCTATAGTATACCTCCTACGACACCGCTCATGGCTAAAAAGGAAACAATATACATGATTTAAATTAAACTTATGTTAACATGTTGGTCACCACTGCACAACATGGAATTCATTCCTTAATTACTGGTAAGACAATAATTCAACCCCATATGGCTGGTCCATAATGAAAAATATTGTTTACTGACTATTATGTTATTGCATATTTTTTGTTCAAATGTATGATTGTGAGCAAGATGTAATAAAAAAATAAAAAATATAGTATTTTTTATACTCGTAGAAGAGTTAGGGCCAGTATGAATCGGTTCAATAATTTAGACATGATAGTTAACATAATCATGACCCGATGTGCAATGTCATTACAGTGACCTTTGTTTATGAGTACTTTTAATGCATAGGGAATATATAGAAAAATATTCAGCTTATAACTGAAAAAACTAGTTCATCATTATGGTACACAGTAAGCGGGTCATTGGCTTAATATTTATCCAACAGAGAAAATCAGCTCCATTTTTTTGTTTCTGCATTTCTTGATGCTGTCCGCTCTCATATTCTAAAACAAAAGAGCCTGATACGAACATGTTCACATGAGAAGATGTGATTGTTGCCAGCAACGAGTCACTACTTAGTAGGTGTAATTTAGTTTCTTTACAGAATTGGCAAGTGGATAAAAGCAGGTTTCCAAAAGCTGAATTATGTAAGCTTCTATTGTTGAGTCCCAGAATACAAATATAAAGCTGAAAATAAGCAGAATACTGTAGGTCTGCTTTAGGGGGCAGAGAATTAGGAGAAAGCCCCGAGCCTGGCACGAGAACTTATTGTCTGAACGCTTCATGAATGTATGAAAACAATACAAAGTCAGCAGATTTTTTTAGATGGACACTGAGGGATGTATACAAGAAAAAAACTATCAGGGAAATATAGCAGTGATGGTATGCCACTGTTTTGTATTAGGCCTATTCTGAAATAAGATTAGAATATCAATTAGGTTTACTAAAAAATATGTGAAGTGTTTAATTTCTTTCAAGTTGTATGCTTCTTGTTCACATAGTAGACATTAAAAAGTGGCTAATGTGAAGCTCAGAACACATTTTAAGGGCATTTTTTAAGACAAGAAATTGGGCCCTAGTTTATTTCACTGTATCCTCGGGGTCACGAGCCTTCTTTTCTACCCTTTGAGTTAATCTTTCTTACAGGTCGAAGTATCAGAACTATATCACCTGGGAGAGTCCACGTAAGTCACAATTAATAAACCTCTAGGAATCAGGATTTAGAAACAAGTGTACCAAATAGCACCAAATGTATCCAAGGTTTAGAAACCCATTGTGAACCAGTCATCCAAATTAGAATTTCCCACTGGTCAAAAGCTTTAGTAAAAATTGTGAAACAGCATGCAAAAGTGAGCAACCAATTACTCTCACCAGAAACGTCAGAATTATCAGCAGCAACAACAGCAGCCATAGCAGGGGGGTTTGACATTTCAATGGAGTAAGGATGGCAGGATCAAGGGAGATCTGTCCCCAGACAGCCAATTTATCTGGTGATTTCACTTCGCTATTAATAGTGATTAACGCGTGTGTTTGTGTGAGTGTGCAGACACACTCTGTGTACGTGTGTGTGTGTGTGTGTGTGTGTGTGTGTGTGTGTGTGTGTGTGTGTGTGTGTGTGTGTGTGTGTGTGTGTGTGTGTGTGTGTGTGTGTGTGTCTGCAGACTGACTGGTGCTTCTGAATGATCTCATCCTATGATTTGATACATGAAGAATCTCTCTGTTCTTTGTGTCCAGCGGTTAAATGTGCACGTCACTGTGCTTCAAAGCTACAATGTGCAGCAGCTACTTTACACAGCTGTGTAGAAAAACACGGTAGCCTATTTTGCTGTATGGTTTACGGACATTTCTGACTGACGACAAGAGGCAAGCAGTGTGTTTGTGCTTCGTCCCCACGGGAAAATGTTTGACACACGGAGGCAAGGCCCGTCAGTGTGTGTATGAGCGCCCGAGTGGATATCTAACAGTAGCCGCCCCTAAATAACGGTCCTCGGTTGCTTCATCTTTCTCTTTAAGTTTGCAGCAAAAATTAATTTCCGCAAACGGACTACACTCGTTCACAATCTTAATAAAAGCAAGCCAGACTCCCTTGACTGTCTTCTCCACTGTCACAAGTCTGAATAATGTGTTGACAGCAAGCTAGGCAACAGTAAGTTGTGGATATACTGAGAGTAGTTGGGGATTTTACAGTAACGCTAGGTGTTGCCAGCTCTGTGCGTGGTAAGTACAGACTCCCGCATTCACGACCTCTTCTCTGTCAACCAGAAAGCTACTTACCGATATGAGCCTCGCTGTTGGTGGACACAAAGAAACGTCCTCACACCGACATATTCCTCCTGCTTTCTCTCTTTTCTCGGCTTCAGACCACCGCCGCCCTTTCACCACAGCCGGGACTGTGCTCCCCACATCTGCGAAACAATACGTCGAGTAGCTAATCTTTGTATTGCAACAGCTGATGCTAAAAATAGAAACGCCCGAAAGGGGTGAACTCCGATTTTGAGAAAATATTAAGTCATGAAGTTTTCATTTTTCAGTGTAATATTCAGATTCCCCTTAAAGCTAATGAAAATATCATACATGTTAGTTTTCTTTTACCGGATTCCTGTGAGACAATAGTTGGAAATCTCTGGAAAAACGTCAACCAGTTCCCCTTTTTGCTGCATGGGCTGTCCCTTTATGTAGTGTACTTCTTTAAAGGGAAAGTCCTGTCAAATTAGCCGGACCAAATTTAATGCGAGTCCAGATTTTCCACTGAACGCTTGACTTTTTTAGGAAAAGGGGTAGATTTACATATTTTTAGTCAACCTTAAGAGGTCAACAGGTCTTTATTTCATGTCTAAATCAGCAGTAGTAGGTCATAATGTTATTATTCTTGTCAGATATTTTTCCTCATGTTTGCACAGCCTTTACAAGCAATCCCAATAAAAAACCTCTCCTAGAGTAATAATTTTCTGTCTAATAAGTACTCATTTAGGGGTTTGTCGTGCCAACAAATCACACATACATTTTTATACAGTGGCAAATTTAGCAACAGGTGTAGTAAACATTAAACATGCAAGCAAGCCAGGGTACAGCTGTTCAGTTGTTTTTTTTCTTTTCCTTTTGTCATCAGCTTTATTCTACAAATGATTACTAAGCGATCCTCTTCATGGATAAAATGCTGCCTTTTAATTATCTAACACTAAACACTGACAAACGTTTCAAAAAAGGGAATAAATAAATGTGGGAAAAAGAGACAGCGTGCACAATACTAACCAGACAGTGAAGTAGCTCAGTGCAATACAGCCATAATTAATTTGATGATTTACACCTGTGGTAAACACTGTGATATTCAAAACAAAGTTCTAAAGGTCATTTACTTTATGGGGAATTTATCAAGGGGCTGTAAACGTATACACAGATGGCATGTCGATTAGATGCAGAAAAACATTTCAAATTGGAAAAACATCAGACATGGCTTGACAACACACTGATATGGGCATGTTTAAACAAAGGCATATGGCCCTGTTTTCACAGGAGCATATTTATTCATCAAAGAGAAATGATTTGAAGAACCTTTCCACAATCATATTATACAGTACCATAGTATCCTTTTTTTAAAAAAATATTGTGACCATGAAATAACCCTTGTGATTTGTTGTGTCTGGTAATCAATGAAAGTGAGAATTATTACTACAGAAGACTTATTTATGGGAAGATCTGCATTGTTTTTTTACCTTTGTAGTTTTCTGGCATTAAAATGTTGTCAGAGAGAAAAAAACAGATGATCATGGACATTATGTTTCCTATGGATTTCAAAATGAAGGTTACTTTTTCTCGTTTATTTGTACAATGCATTTATAAAAAATTCAGTAGTTTTTTCCTTTTTTAGTGAACAAGCTAAAAAAAAAAGGATTTGATGCTGTTCGCAAGGTTTGTTTTAGCTTTAGAGGTCAAAGACACAGATAAGCATCAGATCAATCAGGAAAAGCATGGTGTGTGTGTGTGTGTGTGTGTGTGTGTGTGTGTGTGTGTGTGTGTGTGTGTGTGTGTGTGTGTGTGTGTTTGTGTGTTTGTGTATGAGGGGAAGATGCTGTAGGCTTGGAAGAAAAAAATCTGCATGTGCCTGGTTATGTTACCATCCAATCTGCAGATGGCAAGTGTTTGGTGTTACTTACATCTTAAAACATGATTATTAAGCATTTCTGAGAAATCTGGTATTGATTTGAAATTGTTCTCGGTAACAGGTTGATAATTGATATCAATGCAAGTATAAGATGTAAAGATACTGTATAGCTTCTTGTAAGGTCATCAAATATAAACAGAGATCTCCTTGAGTCAGTGCAGGACAGAGTTCTAATACTAAGGAACATTGATGCCTTCTGACATTCTTTCATGCACATTTATTTGATCTATCCTGTATTTTAGCAGGGAGAACCCACCTATAGAGAGAGGTCTCTTTTCCAGGGGGTTGCCCTGTAGACATGAGACACAGAACAAGAAAAACACATATGAACACTGTTAAAGTAATTACAGATTCATAAACACATATTCATTCTTGCAAACGAATGCCCTGGTTAACCTTGTTATTTTAAGGGGATTGTAGTATTGAGCTCTAGTTGTATGACTTGAGATGTTAGTGAACAATAGAGTAGTCAGGTGAGGAGGGTGTTTACCAATGAGTGTCTCATATATAAAAAGAATACCGTGTTGCTTTCTTTGTTGACCCAACGGGGGCCAGCCGACAGAGCGATACAGGCCACAATGGTGAGTATTAAATCTCTCCTGTGATAAAGCAAGGAGTACTGTGATATACGGCATCCAGTGGCTTCAATGAAGACACATCTGCATGTGTGTAGTGTGTGTCTCCACAGTCCAGAACTGACAAAATTGTAGCCTACACAATATGTTTCTATTTCTTGTCATTAGGGCCCAATTCTATAAAGAACCCCCTTGGACGACTTATTTTTCAAATTTAATTTTGAAAAATCCTGATCTAGCTAGATACCCAAATACTTGTATTGTTGAACACATTCAATGATTTCATGGTTTACAGTTGACAAGGTAGCATTAATGGGGTCATTTTTCTGCCTTGAGAAAACCATGTAGGTCTAATTAGGTTTTGTGGGGCTCAGCATCAGTTTGAGACAATAAAAAAGGCTTGTTGGAATGCATTAAAATCAGTCTGAACTGCTGTATGAGACTGAGACTTTTTCTGTAATGTCGTTGATGTACGATGAAAATAGAAGTGAACCCAGGATAGATCCCTGGCATACTCCTGTTTTGACCTCCATGAAGGGTGACTTAACTTTATCAGTAATGACTGATTGAGTCCTGTTAATTAAATAGTTGTGAATCCAATTACAGGCCATCTTATCAAGACCAACTGAAGACAAAGTTGATCAAATGTAGTGGTCCACCGTATCATAAGCCTTTGATAGGTCAATGAAGATGGCTGCACATATTTTACCTTTATCGATTGAATTCACAACGTCATTTATTACAAGGGGTGCTGCGGAACCCTATCAACCCTGGTTGATAGGGGGTTCAAATTTAGTTTGAGGATAAGAAATTGCAAAGCTGATATTTAATATTGGTACTAATATTTTAGCCTCACAGAAAAGTTTAGAGATTGATCGGTTATTATTGATATCACTCTGGCCTCCCCCTTTAAGGAGCTGCAAGACGTGCAAGACACTGGGAATAATCCCAGAAAAAAGAGACACGTTAAAAATATGAACTATTCCCCTGGAAATCAGTGGGACAGCCATCCTTCTGAGACTTTGGTCTGGTTGATCTTCCCCTATTGACTTTGTATTTATGTATATTATTTAAAGAGACAGTTTATGTAATCAGTGCACACACATACATACACAATTGTAAGAAAAGGCTCAGAATTACTGGCAAGGCGGTTTCTGATGTAGCAGTCCATTAACAGTAACCATCAGTGATGGGTGTGTGGAGACAGAGAGAGGGAGAGAAAGATGTAAATAATTCAATTGAAAAGAGGAAGAGGGAGCTTGATATGAGTTTTACCTCTGTGAATAATCCAGGAAGAACTCACATTATAGAATAAGTGATTAAATAAGGGAATAAAGTGTTATTTACTTTCTCTTCGTCACTTGCTGTTAAATCTGTATTGAAAAGTAAATGCATGTGCACACATGAAGACACAGGAAAAAGCAGATAATTACTCTCTAAATCAATCAATAAATGTTGCGAAGCTTTCTCTTTTGATTGTTGGAAATAACCACAGATTTGACTGAAACTGAAAAAACAAACAAACAAAAGAAAAACCAACACAGATAATAAAAAAGACAAAGAAACTTTTAGCAAAGAAATAAAAAACTAAAAGAAATAAACAAAAAAACGAGAAAGAATAAAACATGTGAATGAGTGATTTTTTTCATCCAATTGCCTCCATTTATTGTTTTGATTTATTGATTCCAGTCAATACAAAAACACCTTAAAAAGACACTTTCTCACATTTAAAGGTATTAAAAAAGCATCTTTTCAATAAACAATTTAACTCTAACTCCAAAAAAAAGTATAAATAAACTAAGTTAAGATCACAGTTAGGGCTACAAATAGAGGTACATTTTGATTGAGGCCACATTTCCTTTGATGGATCCACTGTAGCTTAAGAAAAGTGAATCGTCCACTAATGCCCATTACCAATAAACTGCTTCAGACAGCTTTATAGCCTTCAGTGTAAAGTGTGTGTAAATTAGATTTCATCACATACAGAAAGGCCCCTTGTATTGCAGACTCTGCCAACAGTGTATGTGTGTTAGTAGACCACTGTAGACTAAAAAAGGCCAATTAAAGTGCAGTCAATTACCATTTGCATTAGGACTATTTAAGGCTGAAGTTAATAATAACTTTATTTATATAGCACCTTTAAAAACACAGGTTTACAAAGTGCTTGACAACCAGCAAAAACAAGAACAAAGCAAACACAGAGGAACATAAACAACAGCAAGAACATGACAAATGCGAAAATCTAAGAACCCAACAGACATATAACCCGACCATTACAAGAACCATCATAAGAACCCAGGAAAAACAAGAACCCAACACCACGGGCTGAGACCAAGAGGACAGAAGATTTAAAAGGATGTAAGAAACTAAAGGAGCTAAAAGCAAATAAAAAGATAACAGAAATAAGAAGATAAGAGCAGTAAGAGAAATAGAACCAAGTGAATAAATTATCAAAAAGACAATAATATTAATAATAATAATAATAAAAAAGTATATATACATATAAAACATAAATAGACAAAGTAAGTAAGATACAAAAATTACCAAGTTAAATCAGATAAGAGCATAGAAAAAAGGACAGTAAGAAGTAAAAGAAGAATAATAAAACCAGTAAGATAAGACATTAAGAAGACGACATCACATAAAAGCAAGTCTGTAAAAGTATGTTTTAAGAAGGGATTTAAAAGAATTATGGGAATCTGCGAGTCTTATTTCCCCAGGGAGGTCGTTCCAAAGTTGAGGGGCCCTGACTGAAAAGGCCCAGTCACCTTTAGTTTTAAGTCTCGACTTTGGAATGACCAGGAGTCCCCCACCTGAGGGTCTAAGACTACGGGCTGGCTCATATGATGTCAGTAGCTCCATTATATAGCATGGAGCCAGCCCCGTCCGTGCTTTAAAAGTAATGAGTAAAATCTTAAAATTGATTCTAAAACTTACAGGAAGCCAGTGTAATGAAGCTAAGATTGGAGTGATGTGATGTTGTCTGTTACAACCAGTAAGAAGCCTAGCTGCTGAATTTTGGACTAGCTGGAGGCGAGACAGTGACTTGCTTGTGATTCCGGAAAAGAGGGAGTTACAGTATTCAAGAAAATGAGGGCGTGGATGATCTTTTCAAGGTCTGGTTGGGATAGTATTGTTTTTAATTTTGGAGATGGTGCGTAGATGGAAGAAGCATGATCGGACAACTGTTTTAATATGGGATTCAAAGGTAAGATTGCAATCAAATGTTATTCCTAGATATCTGGCGGTGGGTTATACATTGGCGAATAAGGGACTGAGGCTGCTCTTTGAAATATGAGTGAAGCTTGGGCTTGGAGGCAATGAGATTTCAGGTTAAGGTAATTTAGCATTCCTCCAGCATGCAGAACATACAGTGTTACAAGTTTCTACAAGCCAAACTAAGTATCTGAAGCCTCATTGGCATCCATATCAAGTCGTACTTGAGCTAAATACTTTTATGAGCATTCCAACAAACTTTAATGACCCAATAAGTCCCAATAAGGTCATGCTTACAATTAAAAATAGACCTTGTTTATACCTTGGGTTAGCACATTAGCATGCTTACACTTGTTAATCAGCACATTTGTAATCCTCTTACTTTTCTTCTTGTGCCAGAAGAACTGATATCTGAGCTGAATCTAATTTCAATACTGCAACTTGTTGTCAAGACATTTCTACCAAGCGATAGAGAAAAGAGCAGGTGTAATAAAGTTACATCATATCGGATTCATAGATATCTGTATATAATGTAATACCGATACAAAAAGATATTTCAGTCTTAACCAGTTATACTTCCATGTGTTATAATGTACCGTACTTAGTTTCACCAGGGAAGGATCAGAAATCCAAATGGCGGGCATGCTTAACTCCAAAGGGGTCCAAACATGAGGTGCATCCATGTTTCAACACATTTTAACCCCAAACGACACACAATCAATGAGGAGTCAAAGGTTTCCTCTGTTTGACGTAAGCCTCTATCGATTCAGGCTTTGGAAGACTGGTAGGAACCAATCAAGAGGTGTTGAATTGATTGACTGAGTTATTGATTTATACATTCATTGAGAAGTCACTCCACTGGATTGGCTGGGCCAGTTGAGAGGATCTTAATTTGAGAATTGATTGCATTGTGTCTCATGTGTACTCCTGATTTTTCTTAAGACACTGCAGGCGGTTTGAGAACAAGGGTCAGATGGAGGGATGGCAGCCCTGTAAGTACAGTCCCAGATGTTTGACATTTCTTAAAGGAATATTTGTAGCACTCGTGCTAATGTGTCATTATTGAGTTTCTTCTTAGTTACACCAGAGTGTTAATCATGTACACATTTAAAAGAGTGTTTGACATTCAGTGACACGGATCATTAAGCACCAGTGACGTCAATGTGTGATTGTGCCTGTCTGTCTATTGATGCACTGATTCCTAGAATGCATAGATGTGCTCATGCATCCACGTGTTATAAAACAAACAACAAACTCCACTCAATGCACGTCAATGTCGAGCAATCACCCACTTTGACCTCTAGGTATTGGATGCTGTCCTTCTGTTGAACTCAATTGGCATTTGATTAGTCTTCTGACTACTCAAAGCACTTTTACACCGCAGGTCACACCTACCTATTCACACACTGATGGCAGAGGCTGCTATGGAAAGAGACCATTAGTAATAACAAATCCATTCATACACATTCACACGCCGCCGCCGAAGCAGCTGGAGCAACTTGGGGTTAAGTGTCTTGCCCAAGGACACATCGGACATGTGGCTGCAGGAGCTGGGGATTGAACCCCCAACCTTACGGTTGAGAGAAGACCAACTCTACAAACTGAGTCACAGCCGCCCTTTAAAATCAAATATATTATCATAATAAAACATGTGATTGTAATCATTGTCATATTCATTCATCTAAAAATGGCTAAACTTCAGCTTAAACCATTTACATTATCCTCCCCATTCAATTGACATAAGAGTTGTTAATGTTAATATTAATGGTCCGTCTATTATCACACTTTGTTGTTACTGCAAATACCACACGTACCTTTTACCATCATTACTGGCATTGTAGCTAAAAATCTTATTTTCTTCCTTGTTGTTGCTTTGTTACCGTTTGTGTCTCTCCATCTCGTCTCTCTGTATCTCCCTCTATCCCACTTTCTAAGCCCAGCACAGTTTCAGCAGAAGGCTGTTCAACATGAGTCTGGTTCTGTTCGAGGTTTCTGTCTCTTAAAAGGTAGTTTTTTTCTTGCCACTGTTACTTGGCTAAATGTTGCAAAGCGGTGGATTAATGTTGAGTCTTTGTAAATAATACTGTATAACAGAGAGTACAGTCTACCTGCTCTGTTTCTAAAGTGTCTTGAGATAACAATTGTGATGAAATGGACCGTTACAAAAAAAGATTGATTGATTGATACGATAAAGTAGAATAGAACGGAATGGACTAGAATAGAAGAGAATATAACAAAAATAGAACGAAAAAGACTAGAACAGAATAGAACAGAAATAATAGAAAATAATCAAATAGAAAATTATAGAATAGAATAGATCTGAACAAAGAAACTGAATAGAAGACAGGAACAAATAATAGGGCACAATAGAAACAAATCAAGAGGATAGAATATCAAATTATAGAATAGAATAGAATAGAATAGAATAGGGGATTTTCCGTGCTGTTCTTTAGACGCACACATATTACACACATGAAGGGATTCTCACTTCAATCGCCTCTCGTCTGTTTCCATGGAGACAGGAGAGAGCTGTTTCTTTCCAGTAGGATTAGACCATCTGTCTTGATCACAATACATATGCACACACACATGCATGCACACACAGCTGATGAATTTTTCAGTTTGACCAGATTAGTCAGTGCTGCATAGATTATACTGACAGCTAACCTCTGGCTTTTGTTTTCCATTCCAGGGTCATATTCATGATCAATTATTACTCTACAGGTGTTATTTACACATCTGTATGACCTACTCCTACAGTGTAAATCTCTGGTTTGCAGATCTCTTCAATAGTTTCTCTCCTCCAGATTTTGTGGATTCATTTTTAAGTGAAGAGATAAATATTTAAAAAAGCATTGTTAATGAAATGTGAAATTGTATATTGGTCTTTTATTCAAATGATAATGCAAGTGAAAGCCAAATAGGTGTAAATTGTACACAATGATCAGATGGGGATTAGTGGTTAAGAGGATAAAATGTGTTTGTTGTTACAATGGTCCCGGGAATATTATTGCGGCCTGTAGCTTTAATTCAAGTCTTTCTATGGTTAATAGCTTTAGAGGAATGTTTTCCCTTTCATGGTCCCTGCAGAAGGTTAATTGTTTTTTTTATTACATTTTTTTATTTGACATACTTTATTAATCTCTGAGGGAAATTCTGGTTTACCCTCTGTTATTGAGACGCATGCTTCTCACACACATAGGCCCAACATACATACACACATGTACAAACAGGACCTATGTGTGCCAGAGCTGTTGGGGGTTCAGTGCCTTGCTCAAGGGCACCTCAGCTGTACTCGGGAAGCGCCCAGGCACCTCTCCAGCTGCCAGACCAACTTCCATATTTTGATCAGCACCAGGACTTCAGCTGTCAACCCTCCGGTTCCCAACCAGACTGTCCCTACAGACTGAACTATTGTCGCCCTCAGTAGAAAAAAAAGGGAAGAAGTCATCAGTCAAAACTGGAAAAAAATCAATTAAGATGTATTTTGGGGCTTTCTGTGCCTTTATTGGAGAGATAGGACAGTGGATAGAGTCGGAAATCAGGGACAGAGAGAGTGGGGAATGACATGCGGGAAAGGAGCCACAGGTCGGATTCAAGCCTGGGCCGCCCGCTTGGAGGACTATAGCCTCCCTTCATGGGGCACTGCGCCACCAGCGCCCCAACTGAAGACTTTTCAATGAGAATTTGTTAATACAAGTATTATTACACTGAACAGCTATGTCTGTAATACTGTGTTAACCAGTGGTTCTCAACTGGTCGAGCCTCAGGACCCACCAACTACTCCTTCATGAAAAATCGCGACCCAAATTTCTTATATTTTTCAATCAATCAGATTTATTTAAAGAAAAATGGTGAAGTTTGGACCTCAGACGGTACAAAGCATGTTAGAACAAAGACAACCTTGTGGAAAAATAAGTGCTTCATAGACTTTTTCACAGCATTTTTCTTCCAGGCACACATTCGCAAAATAAAACTGGTCCTTAACCCGTTCTCGGCCATCCTCTGGTACACACATTCTTTTTAAAGAGCGTTATCATCGCCCCAGCCCAGTACAAAACAAACACTTTTACTGCACTGTTTCTTAACCTTGTGAAAAGAGATAATCACACGATGATGCAGAAAGACAGTCAAAATACTTCAAGTTTACTAAAAGGCAACTGCACAACTTTCACTTCCTCTATCACAAAGTGACATGTGCAGCCAATGATTGCAGGTTTTGTGTACCTGCTTCCAGCTTTCATTTGCATCGAATGCATGAGCAACATTCAATTTTTTTACAGCTCACATGCATGTGTCCACATCTGAAAGATCCCAAAACAAACTATATACAGATCAGCAGCAAACAAACACGTTGACCTCTTCCTCTTTTTTATGATCTACAACAGCCTGCGTGCATAATTGACTCTATAGAAATGTGGAAGATAAGACATAGAATACATGTGCAACCACACAGTTATTGAGGGGAACTGGTTCTCTCATATGTAAAATACCATCAGAGCTGAAATGAACGCTTCCTATCTCCCCATTACACCCACAGCTGACAGCAATGACTCGATGTGGGGGAGGCCTCTTTATTTTTATTCTGGTGACTTCAACCTGCTTTGTTCCTCGTTTGTCTGCTCTAATTATTCTGATTTATTCTCATCAACCAACTCGTAATTTTCCGGTATGAATCCTTTTTCAACATAAGCTTCACAAGTACTGAACTGCTGCTACTCTTCCGCTAACACATAATATACAGTACATACGAACGATAAATGACAAAACATTTGCCTGTATAGACAAAGGCTATAATCTATTTTGACCAAAAGTCCTTTCAGTAAACTTAAATCATGCATTTAAACAATTAACCAATCAAACTTCATTTATATACTGCATAATGATGACCAAAGTTTGATCAGGAGAACACTTACAAAATGAGTAAGTCAACAGTAGACCACCATCTACGCGTCTTTGTTAAATAAAAAAAGATTTAATAAATACTTCTTAAATTCTATTCTTTTTTGTTTACGACATCGTTTTCTTTTTAAAAAGCTTCACTGGAACTCAAGTTTTTTATTTGACATCCAAATTCCTTTCCTGAACTTGTGAGTCCTGGCTGGAGCATTTGACCTGAGAATGAGTGTTTTAATCAGTCTCTGCCACCGGCTCATTTCTTACAGTAAAGCAGATAACATTAGTTCTCTTTGTTTGTTTTTTTTTACATTGAATAATTACTCTGTATGTAGTAGCCTACTATATTCATCAATCATTGTAGAAAACATGATTATACTGAAAGGAACATCTTCATGACAAGAAGTATACCTTATGGTAGTGCAAGGTTTGAACATTATACGGAAGAGGACTGGGGCCACTGATTTTTTTTCATTCGGGGGTTGTGCACTCACACTAGCAAAGTAGTCCCGTACCGTGCTCAAGCACGATTGCCCCCCCTCCCCATTCCCCCGCTGGCCTGTGCTCACACCGCTCCAGGACTAACCGGGCCTGAGCATGGTTACCTCATGTACATAAGGTCGTAATACAACACATGCATGTCTTTACGTGGCCTAATTATGAAGCGTGCTTAGTTTACAAGACAGGCGGACTCGAGAAAAAAAAAAGAACAACGCTGTTGGGTCCGCATCCGCACATCGGAGAACAAGAAAGCTACTTTACTGACTTTGTGGCTTATTTTGAGTCATTTTAGTCAGATACCGCCATAAAACTCCTGGATTGCTCCATAATAAAGGCTGTCAACGTTAAGTACCTGCGTGCTTGTGCTCGTGCATGAACTGTTCGAAGTGTGCCAGGGCCAAGGAAGTGTACTGTGCTTGAGCACGAAACATGCGCCCTCAGAGTTCTAAGAAGAAAGTCAGAACCAACATGTTTTTTGTCAGTGGCCCTAATCCTCTTCCAAAGAATGGCAAGGGCCTCTCAGGAATATCAAATGAGTGTTGAAATCTCTTAATTGCAGTGAAATTTCTATGTTATGACTAAATGTAGACCTAGGTCTACAGATATGTTGGCTAATATAGAGAAAGGCCTGTAATGGTAGAAAGAAAGGCAAAAGTGGCCTGTAGCTACTACAGATTTGTATCAAAATCAGTCTACATGCAGGAAAGCTAAAGTTCATTGCAGATCTTGCAATCCAGTTTTACATTAAATTGCACAGCTCCTACATTGCACCTTTTGTACATTTATTTTTTTATTTTTTATATTTAACATTTTTAAATTCTATTTTATATATTTGTAATTGCTTCTTATACTTTATTATTTAAGTTCTTGCTAGTTCTGCTTCATTTCATTTGTTAATTGTTTAGCACCAATACACCAAGACATTCCTTGTAGCCTATGTAAAAATACTTGGCAATAAAACCCGATTCTGATTCTGAATAGTAGCTTCTTTTTGGATTTCATGGTTTTTAAACAGGTTGGTGTGTTCTTTGCTGCCTGGAGGTGGGCGCTGTTACGTAGGATGCCACAGAAAAGACAGAAGAAGAAGGAACAAAACAAGAAATAGCGTCTAGTTACTGCTAAGAAGAAAGGAGCTCTCCAGTTCAGTCTGTCAGGTTCAAAGACCCCGTCCCTCTTCGTTGAAACCACAGCTGCAGTGTCTGTGTGTTAAAACAGTGGAGAAGGAAACATATAGACTAGATGCATATGTCAATGCCCCGTTTCTGAGAAAGTGTCTTCTACTAGGAAACCACCGCTATGGTTTGAAGGAACTTGCAGACACATCTGTGTTTTCTGTGGGGATTCACAGCAGCGCTGAGTCAACACAAGTTAGTTACACCCATCGAGACGCATTTCATTGAAACCTACCTGGATCCTGTAGGGGAGAAAGTAAAACTATTCAATGAAACGAAAGTTAACAGTGAAAACAAAAAATGAAGTAGGACTAATTAAGAAACAAGCTGGATGCTGAGAGGAAGGTCATTTGCAGCACTGAATGAAGAAGAGGACCGACTAAGAAAGATGATTTGACCACATAGATAAAACAACATGTTTAACACATAAACATGTTGCCTACGACAGACTGAGAGAGAGAGAGAGAGAGAGAGAGAGAGAGAGAGAGAGAGAGAGAGAGAGAGAGAGAGAGAGACGACATTAAACATCTCTGTTAAAAGTGAAGCATTTGAGGAGGGAAGATCAGCGCCCCCTGCCGGACGATCCGAAGAATGCCAACCAGGAGCCTTGATTGATGGTGCCAAATGCCTGAGGAATATGAGCCTTAAAATCTGGTACAAAGTATTCAGCCCTGAACACTTAATGAAAACTCCACTGAGTAAAGTACAAGAAAGTTGAACACACAAAAAAGAATATATGGAAATAACAAAGAATTGCAATAATGATAATAGCCTAATACTTTACATGTTTATCACATTTCAACACAGGTAACAAATAGACTTACAGCAGGCAATACAATTACACAGATAATAAAATCACACAGACAATAAAAGCAGTCAAGCACTAGTAGGCTAGTAGGTTGTGAGGCCTGAATGAAGGGCCAGCTTTAAAAAGATCTATGCAATGTAAAATAATCCAAAAACCACCAGAAGGCCAAAGGGAGAACCCACCTTGCCACTTTTACATTTGTAGTTATTTTCTGCACATTGAATATGAGTATTCATTGATTATGAATATTTTTGGTCTATTAACATTTACCAAACACTTCATTTTTATATTCTATGTTGGGATACCGTTGCCTCATTAAAACTACACGTTTAGGTTATTGTTTAAATATATCTCTAATGTGATTTTTAAGATATTAGGTAGGACTACTGTAGCCTATATATGTTTTGTTTTTTTCATTTTCCATCTTACTGTCAGCATATGCTCAAATTTAGCCTAGTAAGTATCCTGCCTTCAAGGTCTGTTAAGCATATTGCTATAATAATAATATTTTAAGAGGTGAAATTATCTGGTGCTTTTACAGACATAGATGATCTATATAATAGATTTCTATCTATGGATACTGCTTTGGAAACCAACTGTCGTAAAACTGTCGTGCAACGCCATGAAGACAGTCGTGGTCGCTTTACGGAAAGGATTTTCTGCAGCCATGAAGCTGTTACATATTGCGAGGCTGTCATTGTAAAGATGTGGACATCATGTGAGTACGAAGTTACGTTTTCTTGCAATGAAGACATTAAACGTAGACTTGTTTTTTAATGACTTAAAGTCTGAACGCAGATAGTTTACGATAAAGCCGTCGCTTAATGTGGGTTTCTTTATCAGGTCAGCTAGCTAAGGTCACTTTAATGTTAGCGTGATAAGTCAGCCTGCAGCGACTGAGTTGTCTCAGGATAGTTTCGAGGGCATTTTGTAGTTTTAATTGCATATTAGGGTCTTTTAATGACTATAAAGATAGGTTGGCTTCTTACCTAAGGAGACTTCTCATTATTTAGTGTAGGACATAAAATAAAAATACATTGAAGGAAGGGGTTCATGCTCGAAAATGTAAAAGCCCTATGTGCTGCAAATTAAATCAGGAAGAGAACAATTATGTTACTAGTTATCGTAAGCTATGCAATATAATGTTCTCCATGCTAATGCTACCACATCTCAATGTTGGCAGGAAGCTAAATGTGTCGAGCTAGCCTCACATTAGTTTATGGTCTTTTATGTAGCTATGTCTTCTTACATTGCCTGAACATAACTCTCTGTTATTCCTTATTTGAAGCTCAAGAAGATATCTTATTATGTTATAGTTGTGTATGTCTTATTTAATTTCCCTCGGGATCAATAAAGTATCTATCTATCTATCTATCTATCTATCTATCTATCTATCTATCTATCTATCTATCTATCTATCTATCTATCTATCTATCTATCTATCTATCTATCTATCTATCTATCTAGTGTAGCATAATGAAGTAGCTATCAATTAAGCAATTATCCCCACTTCTGGTGTTAAAGTCCTCTTTGTTAAGCCTAAAGGCACAACAACAGCGACTGTCAGGTTTATTTATTGTATTTCTAATTTAATTTACACAATAAAACAGACATAGACATTATACAGTGCAGGAAGAAGCAGAACACTTGAAAAGCCTCCAACTAAATAATGTTAAAATATCACCAAATAAAAAAACACATAATTGACTATATGAAAACAACATAACAAATATTTTAAACTAGCAATTAATAATATTTGTAGAGTAACATAAAGAAAAATAAAAGCAGAAAATGTGAATGTATGAGGTTTATGAATATGTGTATGTGAGTGTGTGGGTGTGCAGCAACTATTTTAAACCAAAGCTAAAATACTATTGGTTTGAAAAAACCTTACAACGTCAAATAAACCATACATAGATGGATAATGAGTCTAGTTATTAAAGTATGTTTTTGTCGGCATCTTTTGTAACATTTTACTGAGAAACAGGTTTTTGCCAGATGTTCTATAATGTGTTGCTTCTAAATCGTAATGAAAAGTGACTTCTGCAAAAATAACATTGAGGCGGATAAAGATCTAAAGCTTGATGATTTGAGTGAGAATGGGCCTGTGAGTTCAGTATAAAGTAAGTCTTGAAGTGCTCAGGGTCGCGGGGGGGCTGGAGCCGATCACAGCTGTCATTGGGTAAGAGGCGGGGTACACCCTGGGCTGGTCTCCAGTCAATCAAAGGGCTTAGAACACATATATGACAAATATTAATGTTGTAAATGTTAAGAATCTGGAGCTCCTGAAACAAAAGGAGTAGAAGAGAAGGGAGAACAGGTACACCTGTTGACAAAAGTTGCAACACAGGTTTAAGTCCTTGAGAAGGACACTGAAACTCTTTCAGTGACATTTTTATTTAACTACCTCTCTGTGAATCTGTAACATGCAGACCTATTGTTATACTCATGAACAGATTTTCTGCTTTCTTTACAGATGCCACCATCTAAAGTCTGCAACACATTACGGACACAAAATCGAAAATGGCGTCTCGCTTCCTCAAGTTCTCTGTGCTTCTTCAGAAGTACCGGACTCCCCTGCTTGTTGCCAGCTGTGGCGGGGTCTTTGCAGCAAACATGTTCTACCATGTTTTCCCTGACATATCGTACCGTAAGCTCTATCAGGCCTGGCACAAAGGAGAGCCTGTAGAGCTGTCTGAGAAGCTGGAGGGCGTTGTCCAGCAGGTATTGTGTATGCATGCATTGTGCAGAAGGTTTTACTAGTGCTTTTTATTCTCTCTTCTTTGCTGTCTTCCCTTACCATTTTCTAGATTATTTTGGCAGAGGGTGCACATGAGATAAATAATGAAAAAGTATCTTTAAAAATCACTGATTTGCCAAATATTAAGCTATAAAAAGCACAATCATTTCTGTCAGTAGTTGAATAACAGTTTTAAAAAAAGTTGAAGATTAGTATGATACATTGTGGTAATTACAGATTCCATTCGCAAAACAAGAAGCTAAAAAGATCATGGTAGAACTCAAACAATCTTGGAGAGTGTTTCACTGTGTGCTGAAAATGTGGCATTAAATACACATTTTTGATTTTGTCATTTGTAGGTGATGGAGGACTATGGTGTGAGCTCCCCTAAGAATTTCTCTGCCTTCGCCTCCTTTGGGTTCCATCCAGTTGGAGCCGGTGTCCCTTGGCTTCCTGAAGGTGCCCAAATTGGCATCCCAGCCAACTTTAACAGCACAGCAGAGGACCCAAGCGGAATCATCAACCGCACCATTTTCATAAACGGTAAAGCAGTGGACTGGAGCAGTGATTCCGGCTCAGCTCTGAAGGAAGCTCTAGTATTCTCCCTTGAGGCACAGAAGTTTGCCATAGCGAGAGAAGTGGCCCGCTTGCAATCAGGAGGACCTGTTTTGAGTGCTGTTGTTGCCCCGTTTTGCCTAAGTGGTGTTTGGGTGTACAGCGTGGTGCTGAAGCAGGTGTTGGGGCTCAATGTCAGGCATCCATTGTTTCGCGGGGCCGCAAACGTCGTCGCACTGGGGCTCGGTGCCGTGTCCTACTTCCTCACCTCCGATGCTGTCAGCCAGTGGATTGACATGAGCTCAGACCGGCTTGCAGCTGGAGTGTCCCGTGATTATGCCAAAGGTGGTGTGGAGTTTTACGATAAGATTCTTTCCAGAAACAAGACTCTTCGCTCTCTGATGGGACAGAAGGGACAAGATGTGTATGCTCCCAGTGGGAACCTGTTTCCTGCTCACCTCTTTCAGCTAAAACACACACCATACACATCCAGGAGAGACGGGATCCTCTCTCTGCTGAAAGAGGAGAAAGCTTGAAAAGGATGGGGAGAGGGGACGTTGTGTTCACAATTAACATGGATCTCATTTGGGTTTTTCCTGACACTGTAGTATCCTACTGGAAATCATGCTTTACTCTGAATAGACTGCATGAAAAAAACCTGGAAGGGTTTCTGACCTTTTATTGCAGCAAATAAACTTGGCCAAAGGAATTGTTGGCATACAAATTGTCTTCCCACATATGCAAAAAGATGTTGCAACATTTTTGAATCTTGAAGTATGTTACCAATCAAATGACAGTAGGATGGGGTTTGAATTGTTTTATTTATTCTACAAAGAAAAGTCTTAGGTTGGTAAGCCTGTACTGTGTTGTACAAATAAAAAGATTTGAAGCTTTTCAGAGTATGTGATGAAATACATTTTGTTGGATAGACTTAAGTGAAAAGTCGCAGTCATACATAATGTGTCATTGTGTTAAGGTTTTATACAGTGTTGCAAAATACTCACTTTAATAGCTAGGTTCACCAAATTTACAAATAAGTGTAGTGTTTCCTGAAATACATATATAGGTATCCTGCCATGAATGTATTAATTTAGTTTTGCTTCTCTTTGCTTGGGACTTGAGCTATCCGTGTCCAAGATAGAGATGCTCCGATACTATTTTAGTAATTTAGATATCAATTCAGAACTTGCATACAGTATACACGAGCAAATTACTCCTAAAAAGCTTTGAATGTTTTTAAATCCCAATTCTTCACTCATCAAAAGATCACTTTCTTTCTTCATCCCATAGAATCGGAATATCAGTTTGAAAAATATGGAAATGGAAGCCTAATAGGACTTTTTTTTAATTTAACCTTGATTTAACCAGGTTGGGCTCATTGAGATTTAGAACCTCTTATCCAAGGGAGATGTGGCCAAGACAGTCAGTTGTAAAGAACATGCATCAACAGACTTATTTCCTATTTCAGGCATTCAAACATGGACTTACATTTCCAAACAAACTCAAAGAGTTTGCTCTCGATTTGAAGTGTTCACACAAATGAATGCTTCTTTGTAAATTGCCTGCAGAGAAATGACGACTCATTGTTTGTTTTCATAGAGAACCTGGCACACCACGTATTGAGAGGGAGGATATTATGTTGTTTGGTTAAGGAATGAACTGCAAATCGTAACCGCTGTAGCTGTATGACCTGTCCATACTCATAATAAGTTGCATTGCTCTTTTTTATAGGGTTATTCATATTATGTATCAGTAATGAACAGCGTAATTTGATCTATCACAGGTGAGCTCTCATGAATTCATTTGTTTAGTGATAATAACCCTGATATGCATCCAATTTTCCTTAAGTCATTAGTCTGCATGTTATCATGGTTTATATTTGGTATTTTAAATACACTTCAGATCTAGTACGCTGTATGGATAGGTGTAAAGCTAAAAGGACGTAATTAACATAGTTGGAAGATGCACATACTCTGACAGTACTTAACATCATTGTCCTAAGATATACCATGTCATCGAAAAAGCAGCTTAATAGAGAAGGCCCATGTGATAGAAACCCAGACATAAAGCATACAGATGGTAGATCTTGCAGAGTGTAGGACTGTTGTTTATAAGGACAGCTTGTGCTCAGTATTCTTTGACAGCAATCTTCCCCTCTATATTGGTGCCCCTGAGCAAGATGCAATTTTTTTGCAGCAGATTGTGGGCTTTGGCACCATTCAATCTTCATTAGGAAATGTTTTCCCTAATATTTGTACAAAAAATGCTGCATCAAAAAATCCGCTTTATCAGTAGTTTATTCTGTATTGAAAACAGTAAACAAAAAAGACAACGTGCTTACATAATTAGAAATGTGCTTATCACAGAGTAGACGAAGCAAACGCTTTGACTGATTTTATAGGTCTACTCCATCATTTACTCACTACAAAGGGCTTTTGGGATGTGCATATCAACAACACTGGGTTTATTGTCTTGTTCTCACCACTCCGCTTCATCTGCTAACTTCATTGTATGCCAAACAGAGTAGCTGTACAATGGTCCTTTGTTAGCTGCATTGTACGCTATTTCTGTTCCAAGCCACTTGAGGTCAGTACAGCCCACATTACCTCTCTCACAATGTGTTACTTTCAATCTCTCTTTGACTCTATCCATGAATGACAGGGCCATAGATTAATTTTGTCTGAATGGGCAAGCTTGGACTTGAAGTGAAAGAGAACAAATGAAAATATGTTTTATAATTAAAATCAATATGAAACTCAGAATGATATTTATTCTGAAAGAGAGAGTGTGTGTGTGTGTGTGTGTGTGTGTGTGTGTGTGTGTGTGTGTGTGTGTGTGTGTTAGTGCATGTGTATCATTCTGCTAACGGTGTAGGAATGAAAGTTGAGACATTTTCATTACAAAAAAAAGTTTATTATATTATGAAATTCAGGAAACCATACAAAAAAAAATACAAATACATTTAGGTATACAAATAAGTATTAGGCAAAGCATATAGATCGTTTAAAGGATGCATTGTCAAATAACTACAATTAACATTTTTTAATAAAATGTTACATATGTGTACGTCATAAAGCAGCGTTAGGCTACTGTGTTGTTAAGTACAGTGTACAACATAAATGGTTCGTAATTTAATATATTGATATATTATGCTAATTTCATATTTGTTTTAACATAATTAATTTACACATCCAGTTTGCACTTCATATAAGGAAATGAGGAAAAATATTACGATATGATAAGACATAGACTAACGTGTATGTGTTAGTTGACCATATGGTCAACATGCTGTAAAATGCAAATCAACACGGTCGTAATGTTTTGCATACCAAAGGTTCAATTAAGATGTCTGTAAGAATATTTCAGATTTGAGTCCAACATGACCACACAGTGATCACCCCAAAAACAAACTGCGCGCCTCTCGCTCCATGGCCCCGCCCCTCTCGCTCCATCGCCCCGCCCCTGTGCGCTCGGTTTGCGCCATTACGTCGCTATGCTGATCGCTGCTGTGCTGCAAGGCAGACAGGCAGTCAAAGCAGCTGCAGAGAGACCAGGGATCGCTGACTACAACGGACAGGCTCGTGTTGGAAAAGTCAGAAACGCAAAAGACGCCTATTCTGCGATTTAATGTCCAAATATTTCCCATTTTAACCTTTTACTGGTCTCATTGTCCTAATTGTAAGCCTGCGTGGGAATATATTTTTCATTCTCTCGACCTGAAATGACTGCTAGTCGCCGTGTTTAGCCAATGGTTACTGCGGGGGCTCCCGTCTTGTGGATTATCCGTCGTCGCCGAGCCAGTTGCATGGTCGAGCCCGGAGGAGGCCCCGCTCTGCTGGATGGATGTGTGTGAAGCAGCGCCGGACTCCGAGTTCTGATGAAGACGGTGATAATGATGATGCTTGGGTTTCATCGGCATTGGGTGAACTGATCTTGGATGTTCGGGCTTTATCGCCCCCCACAAAAAAACCCATTTCCTCATACAGCAAAAACAAATATTCCTTAAAAACTGGACGCCCCTGGAGCAGTTTATGACGGTAAGAAAGACCCTCATTCACAGGCCACCAAGTCTGCACAGCCACAGCCAGCTGACGTTAGCTAGCTAGCTAGCTTAGCGCTGTCACTTTTATCCAAGTTGCTCCCCGCACAGCAAAAAAAAAAGGCTAATGTTGCGATATTACAATGGAAAACGCTTCTCCAAATGGCCTCCTCCTTTGCTGCACTAGTATCTGCTTTAGTGGAACACTAAATTAAATATACATTTTATCTTATAACCTCAATAGCCATTGGTGTAGTAGCTTGCTTGTTAGCTAGCTGTTTCTCATCCCATTCAATAAACAGTAGCTAATCCACTGTGCGCAGTGTAAGTACTCATTTGAAGGTTTATTGAATGAAATAAAACTTCCCCTGACCTTTTTCTTATAATTAGACAAACAGGCCATTTACAGCTCATGTAAAATACAGTGTACAATAAGCCCTTTTATGACACAGTCCAGTTGGCGTTTAATGGGACCAGTCATGTTATGGATCATGTGGCGTTAAAGATGACATTCCTTTAGCAGATTTTAAAAGCCATTAATTGGTGATTATTGAGTAATATGCGTTGTTTTTTTCTCTTGGTAAGTGTTATTAGGCAGAGCTAATGCATTTCTTTACCATCGGCGTGTAAATAAAGTGAATACACATCCTTTATGTAAAATAGTTTTTTATTAATTGTCATTCATTGTTAAATTGTTGGTAAAGCACCGGCTCTAATGCACGCGCCACATTCTAGAAATGTCACACGAGAGGGCCTATATGGATAAGCTCCTTATTGCTATCCTGCATTTAGCTCACCCATGGTGCAATAAATGTTCATGTTTTGCAAAGTAAATAGAAGAAAACGGTTCCCTCGTTTGCTTTAAAGCTTTTTAACTATGAGGTGTTAAGTAATGGTAATATGAGGGTCTGCTGTGATGAGGCGTCCTCCTTTTTTTCGATGACGTAATCCTCCACCATCCGTGCCACATCTTTTGGGTCGCAGTCGGTTCCTCCGCTGCCTGCTGCTTGCCAGTCTGCTGCCGCTGATGAGATCATATGGACCCTGCTCTGTCTTGTTTGTCTCACCTTTTTCCCTCCATCCACGAGCTCGTTCTTGTCCTTTTCTTTGTGTGAGAGCTGCAAAATGACTTCAGAATCACAGCTTAAAGAAACGCAATTAGGTCTGAATGAAATCCACCAAAGGGAAGGAATTGTGAATGAAATCCAGTGACGAGGTTAAGTTTTCCAAGCCAGCAGCTGAATGTATCTGTGAATTGTGCAGCAGAGCCCTTTGTAGTGATTGTTTTGACAATATGTTAGACAGTATCTCTGTAAGAAAGAATCCATATTGACAGGACAAAACAGATGGGTTCCAAATTCGTGTTCAACCTTATGTTGATTGGGGGACTTGACCTAAATATGTTCGGGAATCCTTTTTCTAAGGCAGGTGGTCGCTGAAGCTGAACCACTTGTCTTTGGAATTAGGCCTGCCTTGTTGCACATTTTTTTATTTGGGACACTATCCTAGGCTGTCTAATGGCTGTAGTGGTGATCCAGCTTATTTCGCAACTGTAGATTTTGAGCTCTGCCAGAGAAAGTCATTCCCACACAGGATATCTCTGATATGTGAAACAATACTATCGGAAGCTGTGCAGTGTTGCATTGTTCACACATAAACAAGACTAAATAGGCAAATAAACATTTTTTTCATACTTTTGTTGTCAACCAAAATGATTCTAATGCAAATGAAAAACTAAAAAATGATGAGCATAAGGACAATGCTGTGTTGTAGTAAACCCTTGCTTATTCCATTGAACCTGAAGAAGTCCTGAGTTTTTAGAGAGGATGGTCTCATCTGGTGAAGATTACATCGCCTGTGGCATTGTCCTCAGTTTACTTGAGCATCACACCTGAACCTGCCATCCCCATGGAGTAAAGCAGAAGTGTGTGAGAGAGACAGAGAGAGATAGGACACATACAAAAAAAAAAAGTGAGGTGAAGAAGCGAGGAAAGGAGACAAGGGGCACAGGTGTGGCATGGGCCACAGGGATGTAGTGCACCTTGTAGCAGAGGGTGCAGGGATCCAGGGGCAGCAGGATTGGTGATATAATCAGGTCCCAAGGCATGCTGCTCAAATTTAGCCTGACATTGTTAGGCTGAAAATTGTAATTCAACCTCAGAATGTTATTTTGTTGGCTAACAACCAGTCTGACAGTTGTCGTAACTTTGAATTATTTTTAGTCTCGGGGCATAGCCTGCAGGCCTGTAATACTTTCACAACAGTTTGAGAAACTGTTGGTCAACATTGCATGTAGCTTGAAACCTACGACACGAATAACGTTACCTTAGAGTTTTCAAGCTGTTTTTTTCCATCTTCATCACCATATGATATTTTTTGTTTCGATGGGAACTTAAGAAACTACAGCGATAAATAATTCTCTTTTACTGGGAGCAGTACGTCCTGAGTCCTTTTTGGTTGACGGATGAATGCATTAGGCTGTTTCATTAGTGTTAATGTGGTAAGCCAGGAGGTGCAGCAAATTCATGGCTACTTTAGACCTCTCTACCACTTTATTATCATGCCGTTTTTGCAGATGTGTCTCCGCAGGTTTAACTGGTGCCTGTAGAGAAGATGCATAAAGACGACAGTTTCCTGGGTAAACATCATAAAACAGCCCACATAGCAAAGAAGTCAAAGGTCAACTATTGTTCTTGCAGGGTTGAGATGTGTATACACTGTGGGAGAGGCTAGGAGCACAGAATGTGTGTGCAACTTTATGCGCCTACATCTCATCTGTTTCAAACAAGGTGTCAATGTTTTAGAGGTTATGCACAATGAACAGATAAAGGGAATAGAACAAATACAGTTTACTCTTTTAATGTTGTCAGTCTAAGAGCATTTCTTCTTTTGAATCATGACTTCTGTCTGCTGTCTCTTACTTTCTCACCTTCTTCTCCTGTCTTTAAGATTTTAACTCGCCCGTTTTCTTTCTATCTTCGCCTGACACATTACATCTGGTTAGTCTCAACATTGGTTAAGGCACACCCTGCCACTCGACATGGTGCTCGTAGTGCTGACAGCCTAGTATTGGTGTTAACTGACAGCGCTGGTAAGAAGCCTGATGGCTGGGTGCTGCAGGCAAGATACATTATCAGGCTTCAAAGGTGCTAGCATTTACGTATTCTACTTTAATTGGCATGAATTCATTGCCAAAAGACCTTAGTATTAGCAAACTGTCTTGACTTTCACCATCATATTTTTTATTCTCTGTTAAAGCAGGGCTGCCATATTTCTTTTTCCCCACCCTATACATAAATGAATGACTCTGTAATTTGAATTCTGCTTGTGAATGTTTCAAATTGAGTGGTACTTACCTTTTAGTTCCCTCATTAGATCCTCCTCTTTATTGAAGTGTGACCAGCCTCCCTCTGACCCATGCTGACTGTTGGGGACAGCCCTGTCAAAGAGCAGCCTGTTCATGTTTAACCAAGAGGACCAGCTGTCTGCTCATTCTATTATAACCCTTTGGAAAGCTCACAGTCCTATTTGCAGTTGGAAAGGACAGTATAGGCAGAGCCGGTGACAGACAAGAGTTCAGACATTTCAGTTAACAGTGGCTGCACACCGGCCAAACTGTTGCCAAGTTACAGGTAATTTTGTGCCAGCTTATTCCTTCAATGTTGTACATCTTGCATCAGTAATTACATGAAGGGAAATTACTGCCAATAACTCGCTCTGAAATGAGATGCAAAGCAGTCGCCGTGTATTTACAAATTTGCCTGATCTGGAACAGGCTGGAAGAAGAACAAGTATGCCCCACATGGCACATGCTGGCAGCACCCTCAGATCACCATTATTGTCCTGAGCTACGGTTCTTTCAGTCTGTCTGACTGGCGGTCCTTAACTGAACCAGCCAAAAAGCAGTCCATTCACATAAATATCAAGCTCCGATAGCTCCCAGAGAGGCAGCTAGTTAGTGGTCTGTTGCTGGGGCGGATATGGCACAACTCTTCAGTGAGAATCTTCTCCCGAGTCCCAAACACAGCTGTGTTTATTCTGTGCAAGATACCACAACTACATAATGCCAGGACAAAGGTGCCGGGACAGATCTAGTCTTCTAAAGTGGAAAGCAAGTAGTGGCATATTAATACAGACATGTGAGTTTTGATTAATATATAATACACAATCTAAGTATCATGTAGAGGCACCCCATTGGCTTTTCAGTTTGTATTCTCAGTGTCATTCAAAAAATAGAGGTGAAGACTCACACGATCGTAAGTCTTGTAGCTTTAAGTCACCACTAAAAATATGATTCCCTGCCTGTGAAAACTGGCATAATAATAACAGTGCCCTTGTTAATTTGGTGTAGATTGATTAATTCTTGCAGAGAATAAACTGATTTCATTGAAGAATAAACAAAATGTATGAATGGTTGGTAAGAATTGTCCTCTAGATATCAAAGAATCTTTATGCTTATATAAGAATTAAATATGAGGGCTTGAGCACGGCACATAAATTGGCACCAGCATAATGCTGGTAACTTATGCAAATAGTAGATTTGCTTCAGTGACCAGCCACAAAGCCATTGGTCATCTTTTTCTTTGCTAGTAAAATGTCAACATCTTCTAGCCAATAAGCCAGCAGAACTGTTAATTCTCCACAGTGGTTTTGAGTATGTATCATTTGTCTGAAAAATGACTAAATCAAGCAAAAGTGTCTCTCCACAAAAAAACAGGTTAGCAGTTGAAGTCCTACTTTAGATGTATTATTGTCATATCAGGGTCACCTCTACTCCCTTCTAACTCTCTCTCTCTCTCTCTCTCTCTCTCTCTCTCTCTCTCTCTCTCTCTCTCTCTCTCTCGTCCCAGCACTCTCTGGATCATGCATAACTAATCAAATAAAACTGCATATTATGGTAATGGTTTTCTCAGTTAGCAGGCAGTCATAATGGCTTGATAAGCTAAAACAGCATGTGATCTGGCCAGAGAAAGGAGCTAGAGACAGACCCTTTACTCCTAATTATGTCTCTCACTTACTACTCGCTCACACATACACACACACACACACAGATGCACACTAAATGTGTGAAATACAGTAACTAGAGATGGACGATGCAACTTTTTGAGGGTCGATACTGATCCAATACCTGTGGTTATCTGCCAATCCGATACCAGTGTTAAAGAATAAACCAGCATCAGGTTTTCCCAATTTTGTAAAACTTTAAGTAAATAAACGCATACAAACTGACTGAATTACTGCAACACTCTGAACCACATGAGCCACACAGTCACTATGTTCAAAATACATGAGAGGCAAAAACAGAGCTCAAAACAGAGGCCCATTAACAAGACGGCCAACTGTTATTTTTGGGTTGGTAACTGCTGAGCAACAGTCATAATGTAGGTACCTGTTGCAAGCTACAGCTGTGGCATAGTATTAATCTGTCTGCTGTAAATCAATAAATATTGTTTCTTATGACCAAGCAGTATGCATGGGTAGAGTTTGCTTGCTTAACTGCATTGAACTGACCTCAATTCAACAATGTCATCAGCATACACACACAGGCAAAATCCAATTTTACTCATGGCTTCTTTGAGACCTTGCTAGCTTTTAATTCATTCCCCAGTGTGTGAGTATCATGGCCTGTTTGATTCTTCTGAAGAACACTGTATCCATTTTTTTCTTGGATCAACATCTAGCAAACAACTCAAACGGCTTAGATTTATTGAAAGAGATTGACTCTACTCCACTAGCCCACTAGCCTGTAGGCCTTGGCAACATAAATAGACTCTCTAGATATCAGCTGCAATTTATCATCGGTATCTGCCCTATTATGAGTCACTTGTGTTCTCTAACCCAGTTACTGAAAAAAAATGCAGGACTAGATTATGCCAACAGAGGCAGGAGATAAAGCCGGCTAGATTATAGTTTGAGGGCTGTGAGATGGATTTAGCTTGCTTTGCAGAGGTGGGATTAAGACAGCGCAACATAAAGACATTACTGGATTAAAGTGATCATTAGTGATCACTGGGTATGAGATGGACAGCTGCATATACGTCCGGCTAAACAGAGGAATGGGAAAAAGGCGGCTGAGTAAGTATGAGATAGAACATAAACTCTTTTGAATAATGGACTGCCTCTAAAATATTTCTGTTAGCTATGTACCCCTTGACCGATGCAAAAATATTATTTGGTACACACATTGTTTGTGTGCAAGTGTCTGATTTACGTTCAGTATCAGTGTCTAAAATGAGCAGCAAGACTGATTCGTCTTGCTGATGACAGTATTTCTCAGTTTGTTTTTAGCTATATTACATTTTAACTATGGATGAAAAATCAAACATGAAACTGAGCAGGGCTGTAAAGTGTGCAAGATATTGATTGCATTAAAAAAAGGAAAATTAATTTTATTGAACTTTTCAACAATTATGAATATCTGAAATCAGCCATTCCCTTTTCCTCATTGTACCTTCACCTTTCCCCCCCCAGTACCCCACTGGTTACAGTACCCCCATATAAGGACTGTGCCAGAGTAATTTACCAGGGTCTTGAAGTTAGGTGCGTGTTCAGTCGAAAAGGTTACACGTCATCACCCTCGCTAGTCAGCACCAGAATTACTATTGGGCTAATTGAATTTTTACCCTTTTTCTGTTGGCCCTCCATGCTGCTCAAATGTTATGCTCAAACTGCAACCCCACAGCATGTAGCCATAGACCGGCTTTAGCTTCCGTTCAATGGGCCTGCTTCCCCTATTACCCAGATGCAAACAAGCGCATTGAACAAATGGCATCTCACAGGAGCACAGTTTGGCAGTAGAAATTTGAGATTGAAATGTATGTAGGCTGTGTCAGATTAAAATTGGCATTTTTATCAGAGCAATGCGTTACCACATTCAGCACAGCCATGTGGATGTTAACCTGCAGGGAGGACTGAAGGCTGGCTGTGCTAGCATTGCTAACGTTAGCCACACTCTGCAAACCAAGTTGACATTTGTTTACTCGCAACTTTTTAAAATAAATTGTGATAAATTCGGATTGTTTTCACACCTGTAGACGAGTCGTTTAGTCTGGATTTAAATTTCAGTTTAACCGAATAGGAAATTAGACACCTAGCAACGTCCTACACAAAATAACAAGAATTGTATTTAGGAAGCAGAAGAAAGACGATGAAACAATAGTTCATTATAGTTGGGATTTAGTGCCTCAAGCTTATGTGAATGTTTTAAACAAGAACATGTCTTTCACATGCAGGCTGCCTTTAAGCCTGTGTCAAAAAGGGGCCATTTAGCTGATGAGATCAGACCTCCCTTATCACCACTGCTCCATGTGCACATTATCATAGTATTACAACAAGATCATGATTATACCCTGCATTTTCTTCTAAAAGAAAAGACTCCTCTCTCTCTCTCTCCAGTGCAGCCCCACCCCCACATTTACGCTCCTCAGGTATGCAGGTACAGCTGGCTCCTTACACTTTACTCAAGAGTTATGCTCCAGTGCATGCTTAAGCTTGTCCTTTTCTTCCTAAAAATCCTTCCTAGCATCCAAACCAAACTGACTAAACACAGAGCAACACCTCCCCTTCTCTGAACATTCACACAAAAACCCACATACTGTTTCATGCATTACGATTTGTTCAGCAGAGAGTTGTAGACCGATTGCCAGGTGCACATTGCAAACCTGCTGCTTGTGCAACCTGAGCTTAGTATGGGTGTGTATAAGTGTGTGTGTGTCAGCTTCAGATCCTCAGGTCTGCCTTTTGAAACAGCTGCTTAAAGAGACTTGAATACCTTTGGTAGGTCAAAGGACACAGTTGCTTAAGAACAGTGGGTTGGAGCCAAAAATGGTTTGCCTTCCTTTTTCTGCTGTGCTCCCTTCATGATAATTGTGTTGATCCCAGGTTGAGGTGAAATTTGACCACTTAAGGTCAAAGAAAAGCACTGGTTTGCAAATGTTTTTTTCCAGACTTTAACTGGATTAAATTGCAGTAGTGTAGCTAAAACATGGTGATACTGGAGGTTTTTTTGAACCTCAAGTTTCCAACCTCACATAATTCATGTGTCCCAGTCAGAAATAGGCCATGCATATTCCAACGACCAGAATAAGAGACTTTAAATGAGTTGCATTTTGGTTTCTTGATTTAATGGAACACTGAAGGTATTAATTTGGTTAACATCTTTCTAAGCCTGTACTTTCTCGCCCTCTTTCTTTGGCCTGTAATGTGATTCTGTGTGACACTTGACGGGGTTATTTCTGGAACGTCAACAGTTTACTTGGCAAAACCTTTTTCATCCGCTGTTTGTTATGCTTGGAGACCTGTTGAGGAAGCGCAAAGGGATTCCCTGTCCAACTCAAACAAGTACATAAAGGGAGGCCTAAAACACAGGACGATTGTATAGTACAGCTTTTTTTCAATTATTGTTTTCACTGCCTCTCATTTATCCACTGCATGCTTGTTTTCTACCAATCACCTCTGATTTCCCATCATTTCTTGAAGTCCAGTTAACATAACCAGTTTGTTTAGGTGTTTTGTCTCTTAGTCATTTCCTCTGTTTAGTCAACAGAGTGGTAATGTACGTATAAGTACGTAGATGGGGGCTGTGAAAATGTTATCACTGTACATGTCACATGATGCAGTGACGAAAGCATGAGGGGAAGGATCGGCAGCGTATGTAGAGATATCTGGTTCAATAAGCTGATGGGCCTCCTTTTTTGTAGGGTGTGTCCATCTACGTAAGCTGAACTGCACACGCACATAATCATGCACGTGTATCTCCCCGAGCTCTTTTGTTGACATCAGGGCTCTTGGAGTCACACCCTGATGATAGGAGTGATCCTTTCCTCAAGCCAACTTTGTCACAATAAATCAGAGGGGTGTGCTTTAAAGCCAGATTAAAGGGTTATGGAGGTATGCTGTGCCTAAAGCCAGAGTTTTCCATGTCACAAAGGTGGCTCTCATTTAACATAGCCAGATCGCCACGGTAACTGATGCTGCACACCTTAAGCTATTGTTGTAGATTTTGAATGTAAATCAAAATAAAAAGCGAGCCACCATTCAGTCATTATTTTATTATATTCTCTGTGCGCGATATAGGTTCTCAGCTGAGGTAACACTTAAATGCAGGCTGGTTGAACAATATGTTTGTGTTGACACCAACAAAGCTGTGGAAACCATTGCTCTCTTTCGCAATGGGAACCTTCACGCATTTAGTCGATGATGCAAAAAAGACCAGAGGCTCCTTATACCCCAGGTCTCCTTATCCTCAGGGCTCCATTATGTGAATCTTAAACTGTGTTTTGCAACAGGATTTAGAGTAAATGCAACTATAAACATTAACACCACAGTATGGCTGTGTTGCAACCGGCACTGCTGTGTAAACCTTAGCTCAAAAGTCAGCACGATGCAGTATAGCTGGTTAAAATGACCAAAGTCTGTTGGTCTGATCAATGAAACACAAACAGAGACATAGCACTCCAGGATACGAGTAGTATGAGCAAGATTGCTAGCTATAGACAGATAAATTGACAGCTGAGATGCAATAGGATTTATATTTAAAAAAGTGTCCTACTGGCTGATATTAAAGATTGTGAATCGGTTATTATCCATATTGCTTAAAGATTGTGAATCGGTTATTATCCATATTGCTTTTGGAAGTAGTTTCTACAACAGTCTGGCTGTCTCCGGTTTGAGAATAAAAAAACAGCTGCTGTCTCACGGTAGCAAAGAATGAAAAATGGCTCCTGAAAAGCACGATATAAGGCCTCAGGACAGCAAGAACTTTTAAGCTTCAAGAGAAGCTGCTGAGTCAGCTATCTGTAACACATAAGTGAGTTAGGTGTACGGCAGTGAACATTTCACATGCATGTTTCACGTGCATGTTAGTGACACCCAGGGATCAGTGTTGATGATCTATTACTCATGTGACATCTAGCCAATCAGAAAGTGTTTTGGGCGGGACATTAGGTGAGACAGAGTGGTGAGTGAAAACAGTCCCCGAGGGGAAAGACACCTCTGCCAATTGTGAACTTTTTAATGAATTTATATTAAACGGTAAAATAAAATGCCGATACAGATAATCGGTCACATGCTGAATATCGGCCCCAAATAATCGGCCAGGCCAATAATAAGTCAACCCCTATAATATGTTTAATGTCTTTATAACCTCATTGAACAGCATTTAACAGAACTTTATGGATTTTGTGTTAAAAGTGATTTAACTAGTATCTTTTTACTGACTGACATTTAAACATCTGTTAAAAGCATTGATTTACATTTACAAAAATCAAACAGGGTGTCAGTAAACAGAGACTTTTAGACTAAAGTTGATTTATTGGACGATCAGTTTGTCAATGTTCAATCTACTGTATCTATTTGACTGTGTCTGTATGCTAGGTACTGTGTCAGCTTGAGCTTTCTGTGGCCATTTGTCTCGATGTTTCTATGAGTCTGCTACCTCTGGGTTTGCAGCAATCCTCTGTAGGAAAAACAAATGGCAGTGTATGTGATTTTGCAATGTCAGGTTCTTTGTATGAGCTTTTATACTGTCTGCAACTGTGTGTGCAGAAGGAAAGCTGAGCAAAATGGACAACCATACCCTGAGAGAATTGGTATATGTGTGAGTTTGTGTGTGTGTGTGTGTGTTTCAGAGATGAGAAGGAGAAGACGGAGAGAACATGAGAACAAGACTGTGTGTGCGTGTGTGTGTGTGTGTGTGTGTGTGAGAGAGAGAGAGAGAGAGAGACAGGCAGCCTCGTTCCTATTTTCTGGGGCATCAGGCAGGGAGGCAGCAGGGAGGGATAATAACAGAAGCTGTTACATTCTTGTGGTTTCTCTGATTTCAGCGTGAGGCAGGGGGCTAGCTCAGGCTGACTCACGGCTGCTCTCTGCCAGCATGGAAGCTACTAGCAACAGGACAATACATGACATTTCTCGGACACTTTGATCTAAGGCACAGCATTACAGGGCTATTCATCTCCGCAGTTTTATGCACCTCTTGCTGAAGCATTAACCTAGCAACTGATTAACACTGGCTAAGCTAACACTGTAAGCTGCTGCGATAATTTGACTTTTAAGTTTACAGGGCCTGTTCCTCAGGATTAAACATTTATTTTTGGTCTTTTTGCTTTTAATTGGATAGGAAAGTGGATAGAGTAGGAAATCAGGAAGAGAGTGGAGAATGAATTGCGGGAAAGGAGCTGCAGGTCGGACTTGAAGTCGACTCAGGTCACCTGCTTGGAGGGCTGTGGCCTCCATACACAGGGTGTGACCTATCTACTAGGCCACCAGTGTCCCTCATTTGAAGGTTTAATAGATTTAATAGCACAAATATCACAAAAGCATTCATTCATTGATCAACACCAGCAACCAAAACATTCTAGAAACCCAAGCCGTAGAAGTGAGCGGGATGCTATTGTGCTAATATACAATAGAAGCAAGGTCGAAATCTACAAAGCATTACACTGGTTTCACATTAAGAGTTTAGATCATAACAAAAGGAGGAGTTTATTTGGATAAAGATCATTGGGTTCCCAAACTAGTTAAGTGATATCTAGTCATCCAGATAATCTAGGTCACATCAGAAACCTAATTCACCTAAAAGTATTTTTTTTAATACATGTTTAGAGCGATACAAAAATCTATAAGGTATGAATATAGTACACAAATGTACGGTGAAACATTAAAAAGGTGCATGTCGCTGCAGTCAATGTGTGTATGTGTTGGTGTCTTGTGCTTATAGTTGCTTTAAGTGCCCTATATGACCCCTATATGTGACACATTGCTGTAACAGCATTATTTTATCGTCATGTCAAGCTTCATTGAGGTCTGGGGTTGAACTAATCTTCTTTCTTTTTTTAAATCAGATGAATACATAACAGTCTAAATAAAGCACCATTGAACCCATGTTTATGAAACGTGGAGGATGTTGGATATCAGGCCGGTGTTGTGTGAAAATCAGCTTAGTAACGCTAACACATGCACATGTCCTGTACTGGCATACATACTTAACCTTAATGAAGTTTATGTTTATACTCAGGTTCATTTCACAATTAACCTGCTGAATAGGATACATGATTTAGAAAAACGATCCCCAACAGTTTGTCCAGGGCTAATATTGACCCATTCATTCATTCATTCATTCATGCATGCCACTTAAATGCTCAGTTTGGTCATTTGCCTGAAGGGCTGTGATTTCATTAAACCATACAAATATTTGAAATTTAAATGAAAAGGCAAAAATGAACCTCATCAGAAACCTCAAAGGTGCAGCACAACACCAAAGTCAGTCACACAACATCATTGTTGTTACACAGTCTTTAGTGTCAACACTGTGCCAGTTGAATGGGAAATCAGCCGTACAGTTTTTATACACATTCCTTTCTGGATACTGATGGTACAAGGACTTGTGTATCTATTGACACGTGTACCAATCTGTTACCAGTAAGATTAGAAATAAATACAAGTAAAGGAATATTTCTGTAAGATGGTGTCTATATGGCCTGACTCAGGTCAAACCATTTGTACATTTGTATTCTTTTAAGTACATCCTTTTGCTCTGGTTTCACAGAGTTTAGCAGTATGAAATTTAGGTAAAATATGAACATAAAAAAAGCCAATTTGCTGGCAGTACAAGCACCACACTTCCGTTGTTAGCTGTTGCGATGAATGACCTGAAATAAGTTGTTCCTTGTCATTCTTGCAGGAGGTAGTCAGAACACAAGCATGCTGGTAGCGCAGGATATATTTATAAGCTGCATATTTTTTTTCATGGGGGTTCATAAAATATGCTGTCAAATCTGTGCATTAAGTGCACTGGTTGCACTTTGTTGAGTGATGTGAGCAGAAATCAAACTTTGAAGATTTCTATCAGATGTGTGACATTCACGCTTAAGCATGCTCTGCGGTGTGTTGTACGCAAACTTTGTCCTTGAAAGAAGTTTAATCCAGCAAAAAAAAAAAAGACTTCTGCCTTCACAGCTCACGACATGCCAAAAGTGACTAATTGCTGTATAAGCATTTTTTTTTTCTGCAGCAGCTTACCTTATTTTCTACAACGTGGAAATTTTGTACAAGTATGCAGGCTGTGAGGTGATTGTCGACCTGGCCCACGCCTTCCTGTTTTGGCCCTGTTTACCAACCACAATGTGTTCCACCCAGCTCCATCTCTTCATCTTCACCTCTTCATACAACCAGTTATAGCAAGACATCCCCTCACACCTCTCCCTCTCTGATGCTTCTTGTTCTATAGGAGCTTTAGTACATAAAAGCGAGCCGTTGAAGTATTTACTCTGCTTTTGATTAGTCTCTTCGTCTTGGATGATCTGAGTTGCAGCAGGGCCTACAGCCTAACTCATTGATATTGCCTTTATTTTCTTTGTAGTTGGAAAATGTATAATGTTGGGCTTTCATTGCTAGCTTCATGATTTGTGTATTTTTGTAAATTAAAAAGGATAAGAATAGTTTACTTAGTTTTCTCCCCTGACTTACAGAAAGATCTATAAGCTTTAACCAAAGTGCTTAAGGGCCAAAACTGATAAGTAAAGGTGACATTAGATCTGTATAGTAGACAGACGCTTCTTTGTATAGGAAAGAGTTCAGACAGACAGAGCACCATCAACCGACTAAACACACAATTTACCAATGTTTCCATTTGGTTACTGCTGCAGTAATTTTCACTTGATTATGACCACAGGATAAAGTAGTGCAAAAGTGAGAGGTGGGGCAGTGTGCAACATAAGGCAGTGCTTCAAGTTTTTTCTGAGTTATGCATCAAACTGAATCTCTTTTATCAGCAAAAAGAAGTTATACTCTGTGAGCCTATCCGTGGGTGCACACATATTCAGACACCGGCCACAGCAGGTACAGGAATGAGAAACATGCTGAAGGCAAAAAAACTGTCTCTCTGAAGAGAATATTTCAGCTGAAGGCACTTATCCAGTTGATGTTCAGATGTTTTATGGAAGCAGAACTTGTGCACGGGTTTGTTTGCGTGGATACGTGCGCATTGAAATTTAATTGTGAAAGAGAAATGGGAGTAAAAAACGATTTTGATGCAATCAGACCGTATCCATATTTGTTACTCTGAAATCAAAGCACTACATTTAGTTTGTTCATTGCAAATAAATTATGCCAAAAAAAAACAACCTATGAATTCAAAAAAAGTATTATTATTTTTTTGGCATCAAATGGTGTGACAAAATGTAACATCACAATATAAAAGTGTATTCATATCTTCAACACCAAGACCTGTTTTTTAGTTCTTGGTTGTTTTACACACACTCACACATTTGTCAGATATTGTGGATTTACCATTCAGCTTCCCATTTCAGAGTGTTGGGTAAGGCTGCTGTGTAATAATGCAAACTTGTGTGTGCATATGTTGCGATCACATAGTCCACTGTGCAGGTTTTTCCCAAGGTAGGAGACCCTGTTGCTTCCAGGAAGGGAATTCAAGTGCTGTCTTTTTAATGCTAGTTATGATGTTTTTATATATCGTTTTCCTGAGCCTTATATTCTTGGTTTCTTTAGAAATGAGTCTGAAGTCTATAATTATAGAATTAGGTCTACAGATTAGTCTGTATCGTGATTTTTCCATAGAAACCATAAGAAGTCGTAGTTAAAAAAATATAAAAATGAATGGGCAAATCAAGCAATCTCTTCTCAGTGCGACTCTATACATCCTCTCTCTCTATATTATAGAGACGTACTACTTCAAAACTGTGGACACAGTTCAGTTGGTGGTGGAGATATTCCTGGAAAATGACCGTTGTATTGCTGCTAAAAGATTACTCTGATGATAAAAGCCTTTTCCTAGTACTCTTTTCTCTCTCTCTCTCTCTCTCTCTCTCTCCAACCCCCCCCCCCCCCCCACTACCAGCTGTTTTTCTCTCTTTTTAAATGTCAACCTCGGTCTAAATCTGTTTGTCAGCAAAGAGCAGGAGTGGAATATAAAAGGCTACTTAGAACAAAGGCTCGAGTAATTTGAGGTGAAAATGGTAATGCACACAATGGGTTGAAATTTGATGAGATGAGTCGTGATTGGTTTAGTGTTTGAGTGTCATCGCCTGAACAGCCACAGCTTCTAAGAATAGGAATAGAGGGTCATCCAGAGGGTGCAGGAGATTAAGTAAATCATGCAGTCATCATGACTATGTCAGAGGCTAACCCCCTTCCCTCCGCCTTTTACTAAAAGACTCACGCTTTTATGTATTTCAGTGTTCAGTGCCAAGGATCATGCACCAATAGGAGTATTTTATATTAGACCTGTCCCTTCCCTTTATCTTTCATTTTCAAAAAAGAGTATTTCTGCCCTTTTTATCCCTTGCCATCTTTAAATCTGTCCCAATGACTTGAACTGCACACCACACCAAACAACACCGTAAGACCTGTATGAGTGCATTGGTGCTGAGCTGCTTTAAATGAGCGGCCTTTAAATGATTAAAGCTGCATAAATCCCTTCTGATTTTAACGTGTTCATTTTGTACGTGTGACCGAGAAACTTTTCAAGGAAGAAACCACTTCAACTTAATGCTCAGATTGAAAACTTTAACCTTCAAAACTAATTTCAAAATGAAGGTACACAATACTACCAGGCATATGTGCATGTGTCCTGTTAGTGGATACCTGTGTTTTAGGAGAGAAAAAAATGAAGCCAATGTTGAAGTGCAAAAACACTAACGTTCCTCAAGGCTGCAGAAGCACCGGAAGTCCAAGTCGAATCAAATCAGCTGAAAACTTCTTAGAGCTCTCTGCTAATTTAGTGAGAAGACTTGTGATCCTTATAATTAACTCAGAATCTTGTGTTTAAAATGTGAACGTGTGGATGGTTCCTGTAGACATTCATATCTTTAATTTCTGCAAGATGCAAAAAAGCTCACACACATAAATCTTTGTAAATGAATAAATGATATTGTATGTATGAGCCTGCATGTCTGGTCTCGTGTGTTTTGTCGAGGGAGCTTTTACACTCAGATGCAGAGAGGCTCATTAACTTCCTGCTTATCGATTGTGTTCGCTGTTAAACACACTGATGCTGTTCTTAGTGATTCGTGGTTACAGTATTTATACCTTCCAGAGTCTGTCAAATGTTCAAGGCACAAAGAGAGGGCTAGTTCTGCATACAGAAACACTGAAGGTGAAAGACGGAGTAGAGAGTATGGAACTTAATAACTCACTATTCTTTACAGACAAAAATCCACTTCATATTCTTGTAGTATTTTTTTAATCCTTAAAAAAGATTAACTTAGTCTTTTAAAGTTATTTTGACACATTATAGAAACACAAGATCTTCAGATAGAGAGCAGCCGGGTGAATGGGGCTCTATGTGTGCGTGTTGTTATTCAGCTAACCTAGCCTAGCAGCAGGGGGTTTGAGCTCGGTGCCGAACACCTGGCCTCCCTGCCGGTGGGGCAGGAATGTGCAGGGCTGAGGTGGATGAGGGTGGAAATATGCAGCGTGCTCAGAACACGACCCCTGCTAACATTTAAAGGTGCCAGCGTCAGCAGGAAGGGAAAAATCAGGGGAATGTGCTGCTTAAATCAAACCTGCATCTCTGTTTTTTTCTGTTTTTCTGTGTGTGCACCGAGGTGTGTGTTGCTGTGCGTTTATACGTGAATGTGGGCCTCTGGTTATATAAATGAGCTGAACACTGTCCCACCCCTCTCATATTTCTAATCTGTGTTCAGCATTGTAATTTGAAATGCTTCATTTTTTCCTTCCCCAAACACCTTGACATACAGGTAAATAAAGGCCTGTATGTATAAAACAAACAGTACCTCAATACCATTTTTCACCAACTGATCCATCAGTCTTTGGGAAAAAAAGACTTGGAGTTAAACATGTTTTAGTCTTTGAGGACCACTTGAGACTTCAGTGAATCAGAATGAAAGACAAATGGTCATGATTGTTTTCTAGAAAACACTTGTGTGTCAATCTGTAAATCTGCTTCCCAGTGTATGTAATTGATATGATTTTGTTGTCTTGAGCTTCTCAATGCAGCGCTGTTTTCGCTGGTGCTATTTGTGTAGTTCATCATAGATTTGTTGCTTTAATGTCTCAGAAAGGTGTGCACAAAAGGGCTCTGAGTGGAAAATAATTTGGTATAAGTATCACAATGCAGAGGTTGGAATTCAGCATTTTGCAATATTTTGTGGAGCCTGACCGATTACGTAATCAGTCAGCTGTTAATATCGGACGATATTAGCATATCCAGTGACTATCGGCTAATTGTATCGCAGGTATGCACAGATATTACTAGATTTATTCACCAAACAAAAAGCTTTTCATTTGAGTAGACTTGAATTACACTAGCAGTTCTCTTTCTGTAGAGTGTGCTAAATGGATTACAACAAGCATGCTCACTCTCCAGAGTGTGAAGCGGTGGTGCACGTACATGCACAGGTACTTTCCAGTTGAGTGACCATCTTGAATTCCTTATATTCTTTCCACAAGTGTTTGATAACTGTGTTTGAGGGATCAACACAATAAATGTGTTTATATATCAGCCGATATATCGACATTGGATTTTTTCTCTCCCCAATATCTATATCGGTATCGCCCCCAAACACTCCATATCGGTCGGGCCTTAATATTTTGTAGTACGGAGGGTTATGTTGTGCAATAAAAAACAGATTTAACAAAGTTTAGGTATGAAGAAGACTCTATACACACTGTAATAAACAGCGTGGGTATATTCACAGTTCTTAGAAGTTGTCAAACAGTCACGAGAGGACCACCAGCTTGATACTTGAGATGTTGAAAGTGGGACACCTAAAACATGTGGGTTTCCTCTCCCCCTGTTAGCGAGCCACCGCGGTTACATTTGAGCTGTATGTAAATTCAGAACAATGAGGTAAATCAACATGTGCGTATACATGCTCTGAAGGCGTGTGAGGTAACTGCGGTTTACTTACAGCACTTATAGTCATAGTTATTGTCATAACCACACTTAGACGTTATAAACAAATCTATGGTTGGCCTTTTTTTTTTTTACATTATTCTTAAATTGACAGGTTCAAGTAAGGGGCAGTCAGTAAATAAGTTAGACGAATTACCTCGTTTTTATTGGCACACAACAGCTGTGTTCAGCTTTATATTGGAATGTGTTCGTCCTGTAAATTGAAAACTAAAAAACTTCAATTTCTCTCATGTCAATTTCAAATGTTATAAACTATGTAATGAAAATGCATTTTTAGAGCCCCTAGGCTGCTTTTTATGAATCCAGCATTTCTGTGGAAGTCACAGTGATGAGAGGAATGTGCCTCCAGCCAGAGGCTGTTTTCAAGAGAAGGAGTTATAGAGTCTGGAGGGGGGGGCGGGGTTTCCTCCTCCCACATGTCAGTCGCCCAGGTGAGAGGACTTGTGAGATTCACATCGAGGAGACGACTGTAATGTAGACATTAGAAAGAACTTCCCGTGGAAGAAGGCCTCTCAGTCTCCATTATCGCAGTCTTTGATTCGATAGGATTCTCTGTGACAGGTGTTGGGTTTTATGAATGGCTCTGTGTGTGTGTGTGTGTGTGTTTGTGTTTGTGTGTGTGGAAGTAAATGGATGCTCCCTGGCACTGATGACTATAATTTGCATAATGGACTCACAGGCCATACTGAGAGTATAAGACAGGAGGAGAGAGGAGAGAAACAAATATGCTGCATGGGAAATGTAGTTCGGCTTCTCTCAACTTGTGTCCCATTAAAACTCGATCTTATGACGCATGTTTGCGTCCTGATTTCTCCAGAATGAGAATACTGGTAGGGTTGGGTCAAACAGTTAATACTGATCTTGGAATCCTTTTATCTGTACGCCAGTGTTACCCATTCACCTTGTCAAACCCGTGTGAAGCTAATGACATAATCTACGGTGTAGTTAATACTGCAACAGGGCCAGAGCCCTCCATAATGGCATTAGTTTCAGCTGTGTTTCTTTTAAAAGTACAGATTCAAACGTCTGATATAAAGAAATATAGCGTGCTCGACATTTCAAAGGAACAGGCTGTTATTTCACATCAATATGTTTACTGTATCTCCTTTGGTTTCCCTGTTCTATTTGTTGGAAAACACCCGCCACTTCATTTGTTTTAATGAATGAACCTCTGATAAAACACAGAACAGAGTTTCTTTTTAATGATACAGTATGTGATGGAGGAAAGTTGTTCATCTTCAGGTGATTTAAATAAAAACAAAAGATCATTCTTAATTGGATCTTTTTCAAATCTTTAACATGGTCATATACTTGGATTGAGAGAACATCCTCAAGAGCTGTGTTCAAAACAGTTTGAAAGAAAATCCTTTATGTTCACAATGGAGACAAGTATTGTTCATGAATTGGATGACCTTGGCCAGTGCTTGACAGTTTTTATTTTAATGTTGATATGGCCACTAGCTTTTTCAAAAGGGGTTTTAAATGATAGAAGTTGTGCAGGGTTGTAAATGAATGTATAAAGTTGCAGTAGAATCGCTTCCCATAGAGAACATGTTTTAAACAGAGGCTGAGGTGTCTGAAGTGGTTAATACAGGACGTACTGACTGACACAATATGATCGGTTTTATTTTAAATATAATCAGGAAATAGAGTCTAAAGGGCTTTACACTACCTGTACACATAGAACATAACTGAAGGCGGACTCAGCCTTGTCTTTGGCTCAGTTGAAGAGGATTATTTGGTGAATTTGCTGAACTCTGGTGAACTTGAGCCTTAAGGTGTGGAACCTGAATTACCGTCCTCCCCATAATAAGAAGTACAATTGATAATTCAACCAATTGCCTTTTAAAAAATTGATCAGCACAAATATAAAACTCTTAATTGGAACACGTTATCACAGCTTCTTACTAAAACCAACAGGTAGCTCAGAAAGTGTCTTTAGCTAGGGCCTGACCAATATGGGATTTTTGGGGCCGATACCGATATGGATATATTCGGGAGAGAAAAAAATCTGATACTGATATATCGGCCGATATCTTTCTGGGATCTATGTTGTATGTATGACGTATAGATGCTGAACACAAGTTTCACAGTGGTGGAAGTGTGAGAGCTCCTCCTGCAGCTTCCTGTCACCCTGCACTGTTTCTATCTGACTGCTGGTGTAAGCGAGACATTTTTCAAGTAACCCTTTCAACCATAAAGTGGCATAATTTGTATTCCTCAGGAGTCTTGACTCCTCTCCTCCTTCTCCTCCTCAGAGACTTTGACAATCAGATTACAAGCTGCACTGTATGGCTTTACCATCAGCCAGGGCCACATATGGCTATCCCTAAAGGAGGCCAGAGGTCATTCGCTTGCCCACATTCCTTAAGCTGCAACTTCACTGGCACCCCACCTCCCCCACACAGACACATTTTAAATGCTTTGTTTGAGTCTGTCAATTACACACACACGCACGCACGCACGCACGCACGCACACACACACACACACACACACACACACACACACACACACACACACACACACACACACACACACACACACACACACACACATAACAAACACAGACATGAAACAGCACTCTGTCTGCTGCTGTTGTTGGCCTAGATAATTTAAGTAGAATTAAAGGGATCATGGGAGTGGCTGGCTGGTTGGAGGGTGAGGAAACATTAGGAGTGGGGTGGAAAATGAGGGGACGGTTGTAGGATTCTTATAAAGGGACAGGTATGAAGAAGAAGTAGAGAAAAGACCTGGATGACGACATCTTTTTCATTTGGCCTCGCTCACTTGATACCAAAACTGTCTGTTTGTTTTTTAAAGACAGAAAAACCAAATCATAACACATAAAGGTCAGGGCAGGGTTAAGTCTGTTTCATGCCGGCACAGACCTCCACCAGAGCATGATACATCGTGGTAAATGTCAAACGCACACAGAGAAAAAGATCTATAAGGGCTTTAAAGCTGTTGTTTTTTCTCTCATCTTTTATAAAAACTCTCACACACACATATTTACTAGCACACATCTGTAATTGACCACCTGTTTCTCTGTGGCCTAGTTAACGCTGATGTACAATTCCTCTGGGAATGCTAACTGCTAGCCTCTTATTTTCAATTGTTTCAAAGCTTCACAAAGGGACAGGAAAAAAACAAACATACGTTGCATGTCTCTGGAGTTCCTTTTTAGAAATTTGGGGGTATAAATAGAAACGTATGGGGCGAATGAAGTTCAGCAGTCGGCCCTTATTTGAACTGGGAGAGGCCGCTGAATATTGTTTCACTTTTTCTTTGAAGACTTTAGTTCTGTTAGAATAACTCAAATATGTGAAGAGATTCATAGTTCAGTAGGTAGTCTTCTGATTACTTTTGAACGTGTGCTTGTTTTTTGTTTTGTTTGTGCGTGTGTGTGTGTTTGTATCCACATTCAGTGGAGCTATGAAAATGTTAGATAATGTGTGTTTTTCTGTTTGTATCTTTGTGCATGTTGAAGTGGGTGTGTTCATATATGTGTATATCTGTGTGTATACAGACAGGAAGGCTCCTGGCCCGTCTGTGTTTGCAATAAGTTGAGAGGGCCAGAGGAGCCCACCACTGAGGGGAAGCTTTAGGGTCAACACACACGCACACACATACACACACACACACACACACACACACACACACACACACACACACACACACACACACACACACGCGCACACACTCCTGCCTGTTTGTAAGCTCTGCTGACTGCAGGAAGCAATAATGGTAGCGTGCTTCCGGAGTTCCGGAGGCTTCTCTCAGGGGAGCGCGGCTGCCCTGTCCAGCTCAGCAGAGAAAAACTGAAAAGAACACAGCGGAGCAGAAAATCATAGAACATGGAGAATAGGACCGAGTAGAATAGAAAACGGCACAATGGAATAGGATTGTGAATGGTACAGTAGAGCAGAACCAATAATAATAATAGGATTAAAAACAACAAAAACTGAATCTAAATAAAAGGCGGACAGAAAATGAACAGCAAGCCAAATATTAGAATTAAGATGAGCAGAAAATTCATGCAGGAGCTAAACGCTTAACAACAGGGACTGACAGACTAGAGGTTATAAAGACAAATTAGAATATCACTATATATTTGACTGCAATCCTTATACACACATGACTCTTCTTGTGTCTAAGTGTTCAGGTGTTTTTGTGTCGTGTAGTGGTGTTTCAGGAGGGGAAATGTGATTCAATGGTTGCACACCGCAGAGATGATCCAGCACCTTGCTCTGCGGTCTTTAAACTGTCCTCAGCTGCATGGCAGACAAATGTTAGGACAGGAAGAGAGCAGGGAAGGAGAGTCAGCCTGTGGAGAGAGTCTGTGTGTCAGACCTCATCATCTATGTATCCTGTAGCCCCGCAGTGTGAGCCAGTGATAGGAGAGTGGCCCTCCCCGTCTCCCTCCCTCCGACCTTCTTTCCTTCCTTCTGCATGGCTTCATCTCTGTGTTTCTCTCCGGCCCATTCACTCTGTTTCCCGAGCTTACAGTGCTGCGACTGGGTCAGTAGTCAGTATGCATGTTAGCTTTTCTACTTGCAAAGCTGTGTGTGTGTGTGTGTCGGAGTATGTGTGCCTGATTGTGTGAGTGTGTGTGGTGGCTCTGTTGGCAGTCAGAATAAATCGATCTCTGCGGGATGGCAAGCGTCACGCTTTGTTTGATTCTACCTGCTAGCATTCAACCACCTACACTTCCTGTTATGCAGCTCGGTAGCGCCTCTCTCTTAAACCCTCACAGCGTGTTAAAATGCCCACATCCAACCATGGGAGCCCAAACTCCAGCCCCCACTGTGTTCCACCCACTTTCCCACTCAAAGGATATTGTCACTAGAAATGTGAGGCACTGTCATCTGCTGAGCTGGATCAGATATTCAAATGAATCTCATCTTGTGATCAGTGTAGTAACAAAATGATCGTGGTGTCACAACAATGCTTAGTTTAAAAAAAGAAAAAAAAGAATTGACAGGCCAGAGAAAACAAGTAAAGCACTCGTCTTCTTTTCTTCCAGTGTTTATGAATATGACAGTGTTTCTAATGGATGATAGACTTTCATTCAGTTTAATTCTCAGGTACATGGCGTGATATAAATCTGGGGTTGACCAGGCCTGGTGTTCACATGGCTCCTTGGTGATGGGTTCATGAGTGGACAGCTCTGAGTATGTGTGTACACACTTTCCATCGACATGAGTCTCCAAATGCACTTCTGATTGGATCTCACCGTCCTGCTCCGTATGTAAATGAGCACAGAGCTTTTTTCATCTTCATTAGACTTTAAAAAAGATTGAACGATGATAACAAAGTGCCTATCAAAAGACAAAGGGCTGGTTTGCAGGGTATCACAGATGTAAAGTATGTGAACAAGTTTGAAGCAGAGATTTGGTTCTTCCTGTTTCATGTGGAATCTTGGATTTTATTTAGGATTTTTCTCCGTGTTGTTAAGGTGAACCTCGTGAACAATGGATATAGCCTTTGTTAAAACACATTTTCAAAGATGGGGGGGTAAGCTGTTTAAAAAAAAATCAGGAGTATTTTAGGATATCTACAAAAATGTGTGCTGATACTTTTCATTTCCAAGAATTTAAGCCATTGTTTTTTTCAAGCTTGAGCCAAACCTGTTTTCAATTTGACAGCAGTGAGACTTGTTAGCTGTTTGTGTTCATGTGCTGGCTGCGCATGTTCGTCAACGTGCAGCACGACGTTAGAGCCACCAGCTAACGGCACAGGAAACAAGATTGTGTTAATAAAGTATGATCCAGTTTCGATCTGCGCTTTGTTTCTGTGTATCGTCATATCGAAATCTGTAACCAGCGTTGATGTCACTGAGGTCCAGAAGTTGGTCGCCAAAGTCAGAAAGTCTACGCTATCCAACGATATTAAAAGGGCGTTGTCACGTTATCTGTGCGCGGAGCAAGAAGTGATGAGTCAGCGGTCAGTCTGTCTGTCTGTCGACATAGATTTAGATAGATGTGTGTGTGTCAAAGAAATGAATCACATTCTGAATCAAGTTAATTTGTTTCACTATTCGTGTAAGTGAACAAGTACTTCCAGTCATGTTTTTAGAATCCCATATTAACTATAGACTACTTGTATACAGCCTATAGAAGTTCTGCAGGGTGTAAATATCACTGAAGCTGGTTTATTAATGTATTCAAATGCTGTTGACGGTTAAAGTGGTTTGAAGCAGAGATCATCATTTCACATTGCCATCATTTGTCTGATGTCAGTAACATCCCAGTTAAAGCCAAGATCCCATGCATATTAATCAATCAGAGGAACACAGACACGAGCAGCAATAAAGCAGAACACATGAACAGCATGTTCCATTTGAATAACCCAAAGTCAACCTTAAATAATGCAGCATTTTCTGATGAAACTGTATGTTATTCGCCTACATGTTTTAGGATTTAGGAGTGTTCTTTGTACACGTAGAGAGCACTAAACAGAATAAATGAGGTCAAATACTTTGATACTCCATGTTCTCAATGGTACAATATCTCCGTTAATTCAATTATCCATGGAAGCAAAAATTATAAATTTGAAAAAAAAAAACAGATCTTCAGTCATTTTAACCAAAAGCTCCTGTTTCGTTTGCAAAATGTTATCAATCACTGAAATTTAAACAGTGTGTCGGAGACTCTGAGTTTACAATTTTGGTATTCAAAATGAGAAATGATCCAATAATGGGTGTCTAGGACTTCTATCTTTGTTGCTGTGGTTTTGAAACAGGTTTCTAATCTATATTGTTTTATTCTTAAGGATCTTATCCATATTTTTAAATCTGGTATCGTGACCGCCCTAATCAGAAAATGTACCTTAGTCTGGATTTAAAACGTGGGTTAGCCTGGGGTTATATTTAGAGTATGTTCTGCTGCATCTAAACAGGTAAAGCAACGTAAACAGCCTTGTAGGTATTTTCATCTTCTTTGTTACAAAGAAAGAAAAAAAAAAAGATTATTTTCCAGTTCCCTTCAAATAGTTTCTGTTGTTTCTTTGTCATCTTTGACTTTGGCAGTGAACGTGGAGTTTCAAAAGTGCAGCTGCAGACTAAAAACTATGCTGGCACATATTTGAAGTGTTTTTCTCTGTATTGGACACGCACACAATTTCACAACAGTGTAACAGTTTCTTCTGCTTCAGTGGGAGTGATTTGAATAACATGCAAGCACTTTGTAACTACAATCATACACTGTGATAATAGATCACCAGGCCCAATCTGATATAACCAAAGTGACATCATCAGGGTGGTTGAATTTTGTTCATCATTTACCCATAACATACATCATATTCTGTGCATATCATAACCACCTGCAAAAGACGTATTCAGCTCATGATGTGTAAATCTTGATCGTCAGGATGTGAGAATGCAGCTTTTTTACGCTGCCGTTTGCGTGGCATCAAGTATAGAAATGTTTGTGTATGTGTGAACATACCCAGTGTGCACACCATCTGCCAGTGGTCATGGGGGTTTGTGCTGATGTATAGTGACAAGCAGCTCAGAGACGCAGCGAGCCCTCCATATATACTATGCTATGCACACACACACATAAGCTCACACAGAGCCATCGTCACAAATACAGCAGCTTCTGATGACGAGGCCGTGACCCTTGTGGGGGTTATTATGTCCCCTGTCAAGACAGATCACCGAAGAATAAAAAAAAAAAAGGGGGGAGGTGGACAGGAAGGGCACGAATCCCACTGCAGTGGCATATGTTACCCAACAAAGTAGGAAAACACTGAAAACGCTGCTGCGACTGCAGAAAACAGAAAGAGAAGAGAGAAACTGTGAGCACATTGACATGATGGTGCAGGAGATCACAGGAGAAGAGCTTTTCTTTCAGGTGTCTTATTGGGGCTAAGTTGGCTGTCTGACTTATATTGCACTCTATACAAGTTTATACAAATACAGGACAGCAGGTAGTTATGGGTAACTTACTTGCTTCATACAATTCACTTTGCAAGAATAGTTTTACCATTGAGGACACTTTCCAAGCTTCCAAGCTAAGAAGATTGATGACTCGTGCGTAAATCAATCAATCAGTCAATTATTATTTGTATAACGCCAATTCATAACAAGTGTTATCTCGAGACGCTTTACAAAAGAGCACGTGGGATAATATGCAGGCAGGATTTCTCCTTTGTGTTCTTTGCGATCCTGTTGTCCACGCTTCCTTTGCCGCTGAGGTGAAGGTCGGAGCACGCCGTGCATGAATGAGGACGGCGGTGGTCGTGGGGACGACACAGTCCGATGTTGGTGGCTGAGCGTCGGGTGGTGGTTAAATAAGAAGCATATGCAGCCAGTTGGTCAGCTTAGCACAATCAAATGGAAACCCCTGATAAATGCTAGCTCTGTTCAAACCAAATCTTTCTACCAACGCCTCGTTTAGTTGAAGTGCTACAAGGGAGGGTACTTGCCGGACTGTTTCTTTCTAATGAAGCCATTTCAATAGCAAAAAAGGGAAATACATTCCAAGATATGGTGTTAATAATTCATCACAGATAATTCAATTTGATGTCAATCTCTGCCTTTTTGTTGATACATGATCATCCTTTGTTGTCCATTCTTGTTCTGCAGAGTTAAGATATCGTAAAAACTATGAATGAAAGTGTAAGAAGCAATATTTCTCTGTATATAATCATGGATCCAAGCCGCATGCTACCAGCTCACTGTCTGTAAAGAAAGACGGTCCGACAAGGCCTCTGAAGAATGAGTCTTTGGTTTGTTTCAAATGGAGCAGCTTCAGATGCATGGATCGTGATTTATTCCCACTGATGAGCAGACAGGACGCCCTGAGCCATTGTTTGTGCTGCCATGATCTGCCAACCAATCACTTGAGCGGCTTCACCCGGGCATGCTGCAGGCATCTCATAAAAGCTTCATCGTGGCAAAACCAGGACCTCCTTATTATATTGGTTTTACTACATTTTACCTGCAATATCCTCTCTTATTTTCCACTTAAATATCGTCACACACACAAAAAAAACACATTTTAAAACAAATATTTAAAGCTCCTCTCATGGCATTTCTTTTCTCACTGTATCGTAGCTCGTGAGTGTTTTAGTGTTGTACTGCTATTCATTTTCCACATCCCCCAGTAGGGAATCTGCAGCTTGCCTACTCATTGACATTCTTTTCTTATGAAACACTCTTCTGCTTCTCTGTGCTTGTACAGGCTTGTCTCTCTGTGTGGCTGCCTTCAGAAAGGCTGTGAAGAGAGCATGTCCTACATCATATCTCACTATACATTTAGTTATCGTGTCCTTTTTAGGACTAAGCTTTTACCTGTGTGTGTCTGCGGTGCGGAGTATGTGCACATTACAAGCATCCGTTAGAAATGCTCCAGTTCTTTGTTGTTGTTGTCGTCGTGCTCAGTTTGCTGTTTCAGCTCCTGTCTCATTCTCTTCTCCTTGCTGTGTGTTTTGGTTTGTTGCAGACCCTGGAAGGAGCGTGATGAGCGCGCGCTTCCGCTTGCCTGCTGGCAGATCCTACAATGTCCGGGCGACGGAGCTGGAGCGAGACAGGCAGCACACACAGGTTGTGTGCAACGTACTGCTTCTGGACAACACAGTCCAGGCGTTCAAAGTCAGCGTAAGTACCGCTCTCTCTAACCAGTACCTGTAGCTCAATATCTGACAGGAATGAACAATGGAAGGTTTGAAATGATTTACATGATAAATATAATAATATATACTGCCTGTAGGCGCCTATAAACTGACTCAATCAGTTGTAACAACTCTTATGCCATATTCTTGTTATGAAATGGAATAAAGGCTCACCTCTTAACTGGACAGATTTCTGGGGAATTCTCAAGTTTTGTAAGTCTTCAGCATCAAAGTAAACAGTCAGCATGTCTTTGTGTTGATGGGTGCTTTACAAATAACCTTTCTGTTTAAAGTCATCATATGGATCATTCTCTGTAGAAACTAAGGACCATCATTGGTGTTTTAAAACCTAGATAATGAAAATCAATCAATTTCTGCAATCATTAAACTGATTTTGTCTTAATGACGGGATAATAAATATAGCAATCATTCATTAATCCATGCAGGACCCCAAAAAGGTTAAAGTACTGTACTAGGACCCCTATTTTTTTTTTTACCTCCCCTCCACCCACTCATAACACCCCACTCTTCTCATCACTATACAGTTGGCCCTGGAGACCCCATTAAACTAACTTGAGGGTTGGTGGTAGATGGTTGTTGTGTGTTTGCCCTGTACATATTTAATAAACAGATAATAGAAGTTAAAATTCTTTTTTCACTGGTTCTAATATGATCTTTTTCTCGCCCTGAGGTTTGACTTCAGGGGGTTGATAAGGCAGAGTCAGTCTTTATCTTGAGTCACAAGCAATAAGTCACACCTCGAGGGGAGAGAGAGAGAGAAGTTCAATGTGTGTGTGTGTGTGTGTGTGTGTGTGTGTCTGTGTGTGTGTGTGTGTGTGTGTGTGTGCAGGCCGTGTTTAGCTTCAAATCAGGTGACAAATTAACTTGTGACTGATGTCGAGAACGGTCGTCTGTCTCTTTATGTAATGACACATATCCTCTCTTCTGTCTCCTTCTCTTTGTGTCTCTCTTTGTCACCACGTGTTTGATCAGAGTTATAACAGCGCAGGAAGGGGAATTCCCTTTGTGAGTCACAGAATACAATTCCTCCAATAACATCCTGTCGATAGGTCACAGCCTGTGTGCTCACATACAGATATATGACGTGTATGCACGATATAACTGTTTCATTCAGGTACTGATTTAACAATGCTAAATGGACGTTTTCTGACTACTCAAAGAGCTCTTACACCGCAGGTCACACCTACCCATTCACACCCGTTCAAACACTGATAGCAGAGGCTTCGATTTCTTTCAATATCTAATGCCATTCACACACATTCATATGCCACTGACGAAGCAGCGGGAGCAGCTTGGGGTTAAGTGTCTTGCCCAAGGACACATCAGACGTGGCTGCAGGAGCTGGGGGATCGAACCCTTTCGGTTGAGAGACGACCGACTCTAACACTGAACCACAGCCTCTAAAGGAAACTATGTTCTTATTATTGTAATTAAGAGTATTAAGCAATACAGAAAAGAACATTTTCGCTGGCTTGTAGTTGGTTAGTCGTCTGGCTCTTGAAACGTTTTTGGTGTTCTGCTCTTTCTGCCTTTTACACCAAGAACACTGTACGTTCTGCTTCTGTGCATTAAAACAGTTTTTGAAGAAATGTAAGCTCACTGCTGTATTTACAAAACAAAATAATACAATTAAACGGCCAGAAAAATAGGGTTTGTAAGTTCTCTTCTCTGTATTACAATCTTTTCATGTATTTTTTTGAATGAATTTAAAGCAAAATTACACTTTGTTGATACAGTACTGAACCGTAGCGTACCGTACTCTACCTATACAAGTCACTTTACTATTCCCTAAATTAAATTGTCTTGGACTCCAAGGTTGGTTTAAAGTAAAGTAACTGAAATGTATATCTGATACTTACTGTAGCTAAATAATCAAAATGATCATGTCAGCCATATTTGTGGATCACTATCTCACACAGTCTCTTTTGCCCTCTCTGCTTCCTGCTCGAGACTCCCATCGACCCCCCCCCCCCCCCTTCATCTTGCTGAATGAATGACTCGCTCTCTGTCCATCTCATTGATCAGACCCTTGCAGCGGCAGTAACTTCCTGGAAAGACAAGCCAAGCCATCCTCAGAGCAACAATACTTCTATTGATCCTCTCTCTGGCCAACTTGATTCTAGCCGAGAGTGAAAAATCCAGAAGCGGTCACTTATCGTCATGGGAACCAGAGTGCTCGTGGTGCACATGCGGGCGTGTATTGATGATCTTTATAGATAGTTAGTCTTTGGCAGAAATGATACAAGTATAAAGCAGAATCTGATTGATGACAAGAAATGAACCAATCCCAGCCCACTAGTGACCCATCTCAATACAGAAACAAAAGCTGGGTCACACGCAGGATTTATTCAGAGCAAGTGACGTGAAACTGTAACCATAGCAACCACTAAACATCCAACAGACCTTTTGCGATGTGCAAGAGCTTTTGGTAATCAAGTCGCTCTTTCTAATGAACAACTCTGAGCAGCGAAAGGCAAAAACTTCACAGTCTTGTTACAACCGTAATTAACGCTGACAAAGACCTGTAGCAAAAATACAAACACAAGTTACCACATTATAAAAATGTTTCGAGCTGTAGGTGTTTTAGAAACTGATATATTTCTTAAATAAATGTGTCTGGTCTCAAAGTTAAAGTCAGCATTATTAACAGGGTTTATCAGATACTCTTCACCTTTACACTATGTGCCTCGAATTGCCCTAAAAAAATCTTAATAATGTTTGTGTTGTATTGTCAGTGGAATAACGGGCTAAGGTTTGGGTTTAAGGACAATAAACTAATGCATATTAATTATCTAGATTCATTTCTAGATATAAATAAAACACAAGTAGCTGTAATGTTCGACTTTAGCTTGTATAGCGCTATTCTAGTCTTCTCACTACTCAAAGAGCTTTTACACCACATTTCACACCTACACGTTCACATGACATGCAGCAAAGAGCCAAGGTCAGATCTGAACCCACAGTCACTGGGAGGAGGACCATAGCCTCGGTACATGGGAGGCGCATCATAACCACTAAGCTTTTTACGCTCCCAAACAGAAACATTTTAAAGAATAGTTGACCTGCATTCAAAACGTATTAGAGTGCTGATACCCGAGTTTCAGCACATTTATATCAAATCAAAACGAGACGTCTGAGATTCCTGATTTGTGGAGTATAAAGAAACATTTTATTAAACTTGCTTTGTATTTACCAAAAGGGGATTTTAAACAATGACCAGAACACAACAAATTCCCCTATTTTCAGTTAACTGATAAATGACCTGGACCCTGACTGCTGTGTTTCCGTCCCAGTTGTTGTAGCAAAATCTCAGACAGCTTGCATGACATCTCTGACATAAACTACGGTGGCTGCTCTGTTTTTGTATAATTATTTCTTTTCTAATTATGTGTTCCAGACAGACTTAGAATTAGTGTGAAAAGTGTGGAGAAGGGCTCAGCATATTTGTGTTTGTGCCGTGGGCTGGGTGTGGCTGTGAGCTGAGCGACATCTTCATCCAGAAATGGGAGGGTATGAAGCTTAAATATACAATACGCAGGCTTACTCGGTGATCCCCTCTTTATATTTTGCCTTTGGCCATCAAATTGATTTCAAAAAGGTTGTGTTGTTTTGTAGATCAAGTCTGATAAAAGGTATTTAATCCTTAAGACTGGCTTTTGAGTAAACAGTCTCACCACAAAGTCTGTTTAGTAGCTTTGCAGGGCTGTTTGGATTATATCACACCAGCTTTCTAAGCAAATACACACTGCCAAAGTAAGCTCACTGTCATTTATCAATGGTGCGACGGAAAACTTTTCAAACAGATGGAATCTTTCTCTACTTTTCTGATAAACGTACCAAGTCCCGGGTTACAAATATGAGTGAGCTATAAGGTGTGAAGCTGAGAGCTGAACATAAAAATCTTCATCATCAGCCTTGGAAATCTTCACCTCCACTTGTTTGTGAGTTATGGTTGTCAAGACAACAAAACAAAAAATCCATGCGTCCAGGAATGTTGCTGTGGAAGACCCAAATAAAAAGAGTGTTTTTGTTTTGGATACAGAGGGATAGATGGAGGCCGACTGACTGAGAGGTATCTGTCAGTGACTCCTCCTTTATGTTGTTTTCTTTTTTTTTTTTCCTGCCCGGACAAGCTGCTGTACACATTCCTGAATTGCCATCATTCTTGAACGCAAACGCATACATACGGCACACTCAGCTGCTCACTGTAGAGGCAAAGAGAAATGTGTCATATTTACTTTTATTTCATGATTAGCGTGACGTAAGAAATATTGGGATTTTCCCTCTCTCCGCCCAGTATGTTTGATCATCGGGGGGTCTTCTGCCCCCTCGAACACTCCTAAAGGGTGAAAAACTTATCAGAGCATCTCTCTCTCTCTCTCTCTCTCTCTCTCTCTTCCTCTCAGCCAGTCTCTTGTGTTCTGATTGCGCTCTATCACCACGTCGCCCTCTTCTTCTTTTCCTGCTCTCACGCACACAGACACTATTTCAGTCAGTGGTGCTGCTGCACTGATGAAGATCAACACAAAGAGCGTTTGTTTCACACAACCGCATCGTTAATCACTCGTTCGTTCTTTTTCTTTCTCGCTCTCTCTTCTTCTCTGTCTGTGTGTCTCTATCTTCTTTTGTTGATCTTTCTTTAGTATGTGTTGTGGTATTCTTTTTATCTTTGCTCTTTTTTAAGTCTTTTTTTTTGTTTTGCTGAGTGTGTAGCCCACAGGATGAAAAAATAAGTTTGCTGCTGTTGTTTGTTGTGTAAAAGTATATAGAAAGAATGTGTGAGTGTGTGTAACATGCTTCTCTTGTGTGCATGTCCTCGACTACGTTTTAACAATGTACGGCTGTGTTATTTTTTATACAAAGCCAGCAACTGCTCATCTGGGGGGAATGCTTTTAGAATACAAGTAGAGGGTATCCAGCAAACACACACGCACATATGTATGTATATAGACACACACACACACACACACACACACACACACACACACACACACACACACACACACACACACACACGCACACACACACACACACACACAGGGGTGATGGGTTTCCTGGGAGCACAGTATAAAAAGTGCACAGAGGGCTCACACATCCAGCTTGAAAAACCGCTTCATACAAAGGGGAAGCAGTGGAGAAACACACACACACACACACACACACACACACACACACACACACACACACACACACACACACACACACAAACACACAGAAGTCAGTTTTTCTCAGACATGTCTATGAATAGCCTTACATGGGGAAAAATCAAATTAGAGTCTTGCTTGTCTTTTCACATCCTCATTTTGTTTTTCTGACCTAATTCTTCAGATTGCTCAAAAATGGTTTAAGTCGTTACACTTTTGTTTTTGGGTGCTGTGTTAAGCCAAGAGCCAGTTAATAATGTCGCCTGTACGATTACATGTCAGGTTTTTGTGTAACTCTGTATCCAATATACAGTTGACAACAAATACGTATTTAGTTTAGTCTACATAACATTTTCACTTTCAGACAGCTTTTTTTTTTCTTCTATGTTCATCACCGGTGGAATGATTGGTTTTTATTTGATCTTTATAACAAAATAGAGGAAAGATTAAAAGATAGAAATGAACAAGAGCAGGAAGGACTTCTTGACCACAGAAAAACTCAAAACTAACAGCTTCACATTTTCAGATGAGGAGAGCATTTCAAGTAGATAAACTCATTTGTTGTTGTCCGTTTAGTGTGGAGATTAAAATCAAGTACATTTTCAAATGATTATTGATATGACAGAGGATAGGGTCAGAAACAGGGTTATAGACTGTACACACAAAGACGTATACAGTCTCAGTGACATCACCCAATACTTTCTGAAGTGGACTAGCTTTCGGTCAACCTAATAACAGTCAAAGAGCTGGAGCTGAGGCGGACCTGAAGCCTCCTGACAAACAGCTACAGTGCACCTACCCACTGGTCGGATCAGCCACGCCCTTTATTATGTTGAACACGTAAACATGGGGTGTGTGTGGGACTTCCAGGTCCTTTGGAGCCAGCCTCAAGTGGACACTCAAGGAACTGCAGATTTTTGCTCTTCCGCATGGGCTTCACTTTCACCACTCAGCAGAAAAAAAGACCCTCAGGTCTGAGTTGGCCCCGGGCCGCCCAGTTAGAGGATCATAGCCTCTGTAAGTGGGGCGCATCACAAAACTGCAAGGCTTTCCAGCCCAAGTGAAATTTTATACACACACAATTGTTTGTGAAGCAAAAATGGTCAAAGGAAATATGTTTGATATCAAGCAGAGGTCCCACAAAAATCATGACGAACAAACATTTGGATTCAAAAGCAAAACGATTGGATTTGTGAACATTCCTTTAATCGGGATTTGTTAACATTTGTTCTTGGTTTGCATTGTTTTTGGTCTTTTCTTGTAACACAAATTGTTACATGTGATTTGTTGTTAAATATTTTTGATGCAGCGTTGAAAGTGTTGCTCTCAAACGTATTTTTTGTTTGCTGTGTTTCACTTTCGTATTTACACTTATTTCGTCAGTTGCATAATGAAGAAAAGTTACCTCATACCTTCAAGTACTGTAAGACAGTGAAGCTGAAAAGAACATGTTTGAAGCTGTTTCATTTCGATTTGCCTATCATCCGGACGTGCTAGTAAAGCTGTAGGGCAGTGAGCGAGAGGGGAGGGAAGGGAAGGAGCACAGAGGGAGCGAGGGTTGACTCACTGACTTAACGAGGCTTTGACAGCACTAGATTGCGAGCAGACACACTTACACACACAGCGCTAAAAGACTGCCGGTGATCCTTGAGGGCTGCCATGTCAACATGTCAATTGTCAACTATCATTCCCTCTGTTTCCTTCACACATACACACACACACACACACACACACACACACACACACACACACACACACACACACACACACACACACACACACACACAAAATGTACTCATACATGCTGCGCTGTAAAAGTGTGTCACCAGGGTAAAGGAGAGCAGTAGACTACTAGAGCACCGACTGTGTGTGTTTGTGTGTGTGTGTGTGTGTGTACGTTCTCCCATGGGAGCCCTGATGGAGTTACACACTCACACTCTCTCTCTTGCTCTCTCTCCCTCCTTCTCTCTCAAAGTCGCGGCAGGATCAGGTGTGAATTTCTGCTCCACTTGCGGTCCCACAGTTTGTCCTCTCGCCCTTCCTACTCTCTCATGAAACGTTGGGATATTAATGATGTGTTTGATAAATAATTCCTGTGCCTTCTTCCTGTTTCCCTGCACCCCCCCTCCCTCTCTTCTCTCTGTCCTGTCTTTGAGAGCCGTTAGAGCCAGATCTAGGACAGATGGGACAGATCTGATCTTATATCTGTATCAGGTCCGATATTGAAGTCATTTACAAAATGGGATATCAGACCGACGTCGCCCATCAATAAAGGTGGTTGTGCACTTTAAACATTCTTAGCTCGCACAGATTCGCTTTAAAAGCACAGGATGTCATTTCACCACCTCTTTGAGTGAAACAAACGAGCAGGTTGAAGACCTTACTCATCTGTATATTATCTACAAAGACCCAACATGAATCCATCATGAACAATAAGCAACATTTAGGAAAAGTTACAGTGGCAATGGATTAATAAAGTATGTAAAAAATACAAAATAAAGTACGGGACCATGCAAAAACAAACCAGGAAAGCTTATTGTTGACTGAAAATCTATGGTTTAAATCTCAGCTCCAGTTCTTGCTGAACAAAAGTTCAAAGCGTCAGCATGATATTTCTACTCGGGAGATTATATGAGATCATCTAAAGGTGGTAGGTTATCATCTTCTGTGGTGTGTGTGGACCATTGCTTTATATTTTAGTGTGTGCATGTTTGAGATCAGGGAGAAGAATATCTGTGAAGCTACCTAATTTCAAAAATGGTGTTAACACTCCTGTAGTCTGAGGCCATCCTGAGTAAGGACACAAATGAGGAACACTTGCATTCTTTGTGCTTCCTGTTTGATTACAGCGAAGCGCTTACTGTCCAAAGCGTTTCCAAGCAGAAGCTTTGAAGTGACTTAACCACGTTAAAGCACCCGCTCATTGATTCACTTGAATTTAATTACCTTCCTGAAGCCTCGCTCTCTTTCTCTGAATGTTCCTGTTTCCACATCTTTCTTTGATGGAAGCTTGACCACAGACAGACGGTGTGGTTTCAGTGTTGAACTCTTTTCTTTTTTTTCTCTTTTTTTTCTGCTCTGGCTTTCGTTTGGTGCCAAGTGTTCCTCAGTAGTAAGCTCCTGGCTCGTCTGTATCCGCTGCTTTCTGATCTCCTGACACTTTCAAGAGAACAGTTGGCCACACATCCTGTTTGCTCTTATAAAACTGTTTCCAGCTAGTCATGTGAAAATTGAACAATGCATCCTTGTTTCTTTGCTTTAGTTCTTCATGTTAAGAAGATTCCTGTATGCAGACGATTTCACGTTATGGAGAACAAAAAGTATTACAACAACAGAGTTTTTTTATTTCAATAAACTCATATTATTTGAGTGATAGTATTCACACTCTGTTATTGAGAGTCATGCTTCTCACACACACACAGGCCCGAAATACACACATGCACAAACAGGACCTGTGGACATGCATTAGTGGACAGATGTCAGAGTGGGGCTGCTACACACTGCTACACAGTGAGCACACCAGAGAAGTTGGGGATTCGCTGCCTTGCTCTAGGACACCTCGGCAGTACTCAGGAAGTGGCCTGGCACCTCTCCAGATAGCAGACCAACTTCCATATTTTGGTCTGTCACACTTCCTACAGACTGAGCTACTGCCCCCAATCCATCATGACTATAAGCAACATTTATCGAAGTTACAGTGGCAAGGAAGAACTTCCTATAAGAGGCTGAAACCTCGAGCAAAAGCAGACTCATGATGAACAGCCATCTGATGCTGGGCTGGGCTTGGGAAGTGGGACAGAGGGAGAAGCAGGAAGAAGCAGAAGGATAGAGACAAACAGAGCAGACAGGGCAGCTTTCCCTAAAAACTGATTGATGGATTGATTGAGATCAGATGCTTACCCTTCAAGCCATGACACCAAATGTTACTGTTCCTTTAAGACAGCAGGCGTGTGTATGACTTGAGATATAATGTATATATAATTATGTGTATTTACATCTATATTTAATGGCTTTTAAATCCATTGTTGCTCGACACACACCTCAGTGTGTCTCTGGTGGCACAGTTTGAAGCAGGAAAAGGAAAACATGCAGCTTTTGTTGGATTTTATGTTGAATTTCCACAAATTTACATTTGTTTTTTATGGACTATACATCTTTGCTCTATTGCTCAAAGATGTCAGATGGCGTTACACGGTCACTGAATCAAGCACTCAGAGAAATATATGACAATAGCCCTCAGGCACGCATCTGCTTAATCCCTTATACATGTTCTTCCCTGTGTGGTCGGAAAGATATTAGTTAAGACTCGACATGAATGAATCACACATGAATCCTAACTCGGAGAAATGTTTCTGTAGCGAGGAGAGCAATTCAATTATTTAGACTTCTATGAAGGGAAAACGGGATTTCTTTCTTTGAAGAGTCGCAGCACTACGCTTCTGTCTTCTTTATAATACGGGACAGAATATGCTTTAATTACTTCCTCTCTCTCTCTATCTCTCTCGCCCTTGCTCCTTCTCCGCTGACCTTTCCACAAAGAGGAACGGACATGATTCAGAGACCTTTGTGTAAAATACGTCCATCCTTCTTTTTCTTCTTTAGAGTGGAAATTACCGCTAAGCAACAAACTTTAATCGAGTGTGTTTTGTGTCCCTCTCTGCAGAAGTCGGATCATGGCCAGGTGTTGCTGGACGCTGTCTTTAAGCACCTGGAGCTGACCGAGAGAGACTACTTTGGCGTGCACTTGGCTGATGACTCCTTAGATTCACCAGTAAGTATCATGTTTGTAATCCATAGGTGTGTGTGTGTGTGTGTGTGTGTGTGTGTGTGTGTGTGTGTGTGTGTGTGTGTGTGTGTGTGTGTGTGTGTGTGTGTGTGTGTGTGTGTGTGTGTGTGTGTGTGTGTGTGTGTGTGTGTGTGTGTGTGTGTGTGTGTGTGTGTGTGTGTGTGTGCGTATTTATTTCTGTGTGAATGACACGTCGAGCTGCATGTGGCAGCCATCAAACACAGCTGATAAAAGCAGAGGGATTGACATTCACCATATATAAACAGTGATCATTCCTGTGACATCCTTGTGAGTGGGATTGTTAAATGCTGTTATTATGTCATGCTGCTGTCTTTCTGCTTGCAAGTCGTATAAACATAGGGAACACTCCTAATCCCACTGCTTCCTGATTGAATATAGCATGAAGCAGTGGAAAGAAAATCTAGAGGGCTATGCAGTGTATATTTTAGGGAAGTATTCAATAACTCCTAAGCTACTATAAGACATCAGCTCATGTTAGCATACAACCCCCTCCTAGCTAAAATGACAGTTCAATAGCGGTACGTTTTGTGATAAGAAAGTTCCAGTGTGTTTAACTATGAGGCTTCAGTACAGTAAATGTGTTGAAGATGTGTGTCCATATTTCAGAAACAATTGAAGCATTTCCTGTTGATCCTCGTTAGACGCCCCATGTACAGAGGCATGGTCCTTGACAAACTGGTTTGTGGGTAAATTCCCGGCCTGGTGTATGTCATCCCTAATCCCTCTACCCCACATTTCCCGTCTCTCTTCAGCAGCTGATAAAAAAAAAAGAAAAGAAGGGAAAGCAGGGGCGCCGATGGCCGAGTGGTTAGGGAGCAGCGCTGCATGTACAGAGGCTGTAGTCCTCAAAGCGGGCGGCCTGGGTTCAATTCCGACCGGTGGCTCCTTTCCCGCATGTCTTTCGCCACTCCCTCTGTCCCCAACTTTGGACATCTCCAATAAAGGCATAAAAAAAGCCCCAAAGAAAGACAATCTGAAAAAATGTAAACTCTATTTCTAGCTGGGTTGTGGTTACATTAAATTGATCTTGAATGTGTTGTCTGTGGTAGCTGATTGGTTGTTGTACTTGGACCAATCACCAAAAGTCCCGTCAGATAGTCTCTATAAATTACAGTCTTCCAATTGCCAATCAATTTTACAACAGTGTGATGATGATCGTTTGTCAGTTTTACAACGTTTATAAAACTTCCAAATGGCGACAAAGCTGTTCCACATTCTAACAGCATTTGATGTTCCCACCCTGAGCATGATGTCAGAGGAAAATGGATTGAATATCGTGAATTACATTAAGCAAAAGGTCATGGGCATGACTGTGTGTGTGTGTGCATGAATATAAGATACATCTGTTTGTCTCTAGAGAGGCTCTGTGTTTGGATTAGTCTCATAAAATGCTAGATTGTACACTTACAGCATCTCAGTGCATATAGGAACTATATGCATATAGGAACTATATGCATATAGTAGGTGTGTTAGTGTCTACGTGCACTTTGTTAACGTATATCTGACAGGTGTGTGTGTGTGGCCTGTGGTGAATAATTGACGTTGTGTATTCATGCTGTGGAAGCGTTCTGGTGTCTCTAAGTGTCTCTCAATCAATATTTTACAGCGCTGGCTCGATCCCAACAAGCCCATCAGGAAACAGTTAAAAAGTAGGTGAAACACACAACACATATCACGTTCAAAGCATTCTCAGGAATCCGCACAACATCTTCTACAACAGGTCACTGATGTTCAACTTAATTGCTTAGTTTTCACAAACAGTGTGAAGCAGTCCAGCCTGACTTTACAGTTAATAATCCACACTCCACCTAAAGCTAAAACGTGTCCAGATAAAACATTCTCAGTCTGCCTTGAGCAACAGCTAAACTCCATTTCAACTCCACTCCTTTTTTGATAATGAGTAATAGAATTTGTAACATGTAGAACAATTAAGAAGAAGCCAAAGTGAGAAATACAGTCGCCCCTCGAGCAATGACTGAACTGTGTTTCAACTCTGTTTTCATGCCGGGTGACGGATTCATTGAAGAACAACCGCAGGATTTTACTTTTTTTCAATACTTTGAATTACACCGACGTGTTTGTACAAATGTCGGCTTTCATTTTTTCACCCTTTGGGTCATTTTTTTTCCACTTGTTTTTACTCTTTTAACAGTAAAAAAAAAAAAGAAATGGTGAGAACCTTGAATTATAGTTTCTCTTTGGCCTTAACTACTGGCTTCTCTTTTCAAGAAGTGTAACATGACGTTTGTCTTTTTCTACTGTAACTACACTATCATCATCTAAATTAAAAACTCTAATACTCTTTGATCATCTTAAGATAAAGCACATACTTGCACATCTTTATTAAAGGAATCACAAATACATGCACATGTTGCCTCACACAGAAGAATAACCGAGTATAATGCACATTGTTCTTAGAAATCTGACATGCCCCCCCCACACACACACACACACACACACACACACACACACACACACACACACACACACACACACACACACACACACACACACTCTAACGGTTCACCTCCATTGTTTCAGGAGGGTCTCCCCATAGCCTGAGCTTCAGAGTCAAATTCTTTGTGACCGACCCCAACAAACTTCAGGAAGAATACACACGGTAAGAGTGTTGAATGTGAGATATGTGTTTATCCTCCATGTAAGTGCTTAATATCATCTGATAGGAAGGGTTAAACACTGAAGAGTAATGATTTTAAACTTAAAAGGGGTTTAGGAGGTATCAAGATGTTTGTGGTGTAGATTTAGATATTGATTTGTTGTCAGTGTTGGATTGCTCTTGTTCATTGAGCACTGGATGATAATGATGATAAGGTCAACACAGTGACTCACTCTGCTGGTTTTCACACTCAGGTTGTGATGTGATTATTTTCCCCTGCTGATTAGAACACTGACCAGGAGCAGTCTTTTGTATTTGTGCTGCTTTATTCCAAAAATCAAGAGTGGTGACCTCTTTGAGCTGTAAGGTTGAAGTATGTGTTGGGAAATATCAAGCACACCATAAAACAAATGCCTATATGGACATAGGTGAAGATTCATTTTTTGACAACTAAATGTCAAAACTAACTGAATATGTCCGAGAAGAAGTGACGTACCCCGTACAGGTGTGAGTGTCATTTTGATAACAATGTGTATAGAAATAGGTCCTGACCGAGCTGGGATTTTTGGGGCCGTTACCGATAGTAAGTAGAGAGGCTGTGGCTTTGTTGGTACAGTCGCTCGTCTCTCAACTGGAAGGATGAGGGTTCAATCCCCAGCTCCTGCAGCCACAAGTCCGATGTGTCCTTAGGAAAGACACTCAACCCAAAGTTGCTCCCGCTGATCCATCAGTGGCGTATGAATGTGATTAGTTACTTCTGATGGCCACTTTACATAGAAACCTCTACCATATGGGTCTGAATGGGTAGGTGTGACAATCGGTGTATAAATGCTAAGTATGTAGGATTATTTGGCAGCAGATTTATCATCAGATTAAACTGCTGGCTAGCTGCCAATGAAGTAAACAATTGGTACAATTACCACGATGAAGAACACGGCTCAGAATGGGTACATAACGTCCCCCAGCTCATCATACAAGAGGGGACATATTTCATGCTTAGTAAACATATTAATGTTCTGTACATGTTCAGTAAACAAGAACATGATATAAAGGTTGGTAATATGAGAACAGCTTTGGGGCTCTAATTATAGGCAGTAAATGAAAACCCAGCACCGGAGCGTCATTCTCTGGTGGATTCTTGCTCATTAAAGGAAAATCTGTATGTTTTTGTATCAAGGCCATTATGTGGACTCCAACCCGCACTTCTGCAAACATAAGGTCTGCAACAGCGCAGCTCTACATAAACACCATGCAGAGGAGGCGTCACAGCACCATATCGCCTTTTCCGCCTGCTGTTTATTTCAGTGTCTCAGTCGTGGCCTCGCTCCCTGAGCCTCATTAACACTTTGTATACAGCTTGTTACAGCGGGGAGGAGGCCTCAGATCTGAAATGTGAATCTGGTGTGTTGTGCAATCCAGTCAAGACTTACACCCGATCCTGATAGTTAAGACTGTTTCCTCTACTGATCCTCCCTCCTGAAAACGACTCTATAAATCAGTTTAAATAACAAGAATGTGTTACAATTCTGTGAGGTTTATCATGAACATTTATTTGAATAGGACAAGAAAGGAGAGATTTATTTGAAAGATTTATTTTGAGGCTTTTTGCCTTTATTTTGATGGCACCGTGGATAGAGTAGGAAGCCTGGGAGAGAGAGAGAGAGAGTGGGGAATGACATGTGGGAAAGGAGCCACAGGTCGGCCTTGAAACCGGGCCTTACTCTTGGAGGACTATAGCCTCCCCACATAGGGTGCAACCTAACCACTAGGCCATCTCCACCCCAGGAGAGAGATTTCTCAAAGAAAAAAAGGGCTTAATTGTACTTCTAATTAAACAAAGACCTCTGCTAAAGGGTATCTATTCATTTTAACAGGCACAACCATCTGCAATGTCACTATTATTATCTGACCAGCAGGCATCTCTCTTTCCATGATATTATTCCCAATTAATACTAAGGGATTGGTGCACTGGTCTCTTATCCTAATGCATTCTGTTGTCCCCCCCCTCAGGTACCAATATTTCCTTCAGATCAAGCAGGATTTATTAACTGGAAGGTGAGTGTGTCCTTTGCTTATTAGCTGTCGCTGTAGAGACAGAGTGACCTCACAAAGAGTGTCTGTAATAGCGTTATAGTTGTTGCATTTGAGATTGTTTCAGATCTGAATTCTCACAAGAGATGTAACAGTTCTTAATCTTTGATATGAGGCATATTGTATTTTGCAATGATCCCATACTGAATATGTAAGATTTTTGTGTGTGTGTTCCTGTGATTTCCAGATTGCCCTGTCCACACAACACTGCAGCACTGCTGGCATCCTATGCTGTTCAATGTAAGTACTGCTCCCTGGATACATCCACTCTGCACAGCGGTGGAAAGGCAATTCATTAGGCCTGTCTTAAGCTGCTCACACTGTTAAATGTAATGACTGTGGTCGCTCCAGTGCATTTATAGCTGGTGCTCCGAAGCCATTATGATTCAATTAAGCCGTGTGGTGATATTTGATTGTGTGTGCAATGACATCAATATTAAATGTAGTCCTGGTTCTGTTTTCTTCACTGTTGGGACTCCTTGTTTTTCCAAATATGGCGAGGTAAACAAATGGAACATATTTCTAGAAACCATGAAGCATTGTACTTAAGGGCCAAAAGAATAGAATGGACAATAAAAGACAGAAACAGACATTTTAAAACAGTCATATACTTGGTAAACAAATAAATGATGTAGCACTCAAAAGCCCCCCTTTGTAGTTCCTTGCTTATAACACTGCTCCAACACCTCATGTAGCAGAAACCACTGGTTTAAAAAACATCTCTTCAGACCCACAGTCGAGCTCATGCCAGCGGACTTTCAGCCTCAGCGCTAATCTCATCTACTGTTGTGATGTAGCGTGTGGGTTAAATGCTGACTGGGCCCCTCTGTCATCACAATAATGACTCCTGACACACTGCTCTGTCTGTCCGTCTCACTCGCTCTTTCTCTCTCTCTTTTTTTTTATTTTTTTTTTTACTGCTGCTCATTGTTTTCACTCACTCTGTTTTGCCTTCTGTCTGCCTCTATCTTTTTATCTCTGTTTAGTCTTTCTCATCACTCTCTGCTTATCCCTTTTTTTCACACCCATAAACCCCCCTCTCTCTTACTCCCCCGCTCCTTTCTGCTGCCTCCCTCCTCTCTCCTCCACCTCTCTGGTGTATTTTGTAGGGAATTTGCACAGCTACTGTATATAGGTCAGTGAAGAGATTTGGTCTAGACTACCAACATCATGACACTACTGCTTTTTACCCCCAGTCACACACACATGCACACACTCTCTGTTGCTAGGTGCATGTTGTCACTTCCCTCAGTGCCAGCCCAGATTATGAAGATAAATGTTTGCTTTGGGAAAAGAAAAAGAAAAACCCGGCTTGAAGCAGCTGCTATGCTGCTAATTCAGTTAGCTGAGCCCCAAGTGCCAGCAGTGATCACTATAAATCCTACACTTAAGCATGCCTTCTCAAAACACCACAAATCCCACCCAGCAGGCCTGGATTCTTGTTTTAAATTGACCAAATGCTGTCTGGAAAGCACGGCATCCCCCTCCTCAGTATCGAGGCATTTTGGTGAAAGAAATCCGGAAATACCCCATTTTTACAATTTTTTTACAGGATGTGGTCTTGGTTAATGCAGCATTTCATATTTACAAACATGTTGCATCATCAAACACTTAAGGCCCTGACACACCAAGCAGACAGCAAAGAACTAGTGGTGACGAAGGCCGACTGTGGTGTTGCCTCACGACGCCTTACGAGGCCGAATGACGCCTTTTGTCTTGGCCAAAAAGTTGCACTAGAACACACCGCAAAGACTACAGCTGACGACTAACCACCACGTACGTTCTGGGCATGCGTGAGATGAAATAACTCTCCATGCCAGCAGGCGGCGGTAGTCTGTAATCGTCATTCCAAAAAGGGGAAACCGGACGAGGACGGGGAAGAATGTGGGTATATAAACTGTTGTTATTATAGTAGAAGACCATTTTCACACAGCTGTCGCTAACCACTCGTAATATCGGTACTTCTATTCGAAAATAATGTCTGATAAACAGTTGAAGTTGTCAATTCCGTTTTTCTTCTCGTGCACTGATTCGCTTAACTGAACTGCCAATCAGAGCCGACAGACGCAGATTCAACATGTCAAATCGGCCGAAAAAAGGCAGACAGGGCTGACGGTGGCTGTTGGGTAATGACGGAGCTGGACACACCACAAAAACTAGTGCGATGATCGCTCACGATCTCCTTGGTGTGTCAGGGCCTTAAAACACCTTTAAAGCTGTTTTTTGATTGATTTGCATAAGTCTGCTTTTTGTAATATATTCATATGGATAGCGCTCGGTGCTTGTAGAGTAAACATACAATCAGATTGTCTATCAATTGTTGTTTAGGGAAAGCTTAGGGAAATCATGCATGCATCATCACGTACACCATGTTAACCCCCAAAACCCATAAATCCATCATCTCAAACAGAGAGTGTAATATCTTCTTTTAATGGTTCCACTGGTCAATAAAATCATTTTAAAGACGAATGAGTTCAGCTTAGTCTTTCCACTTAAATCCAGTCATCACTTGCATAATGGATTTCACATCCAAAGATGAATACAATCCGAGAGATCAGGCTGTCAGCCAGTCCTTTGAGCTTCATCGGCCTTAACATTGAACCTTGTTGAAGTCATAACCACTGCATTAAAATAAAAGAAACACCAGCCCACTGTGTGAAGATGTAAGCTATTGACTGAACATAAATTTCTCCCTGGAGTGTGCACATCAATAAGCGGTTCAGCTTGAATTGATTTGTCGCTCAATATGCTTAGGCTACTGGCTACTAAGGTTAGTCCAGGGACTACTTGAGCGAATTGATGATTCTGAGCTTCGACTGCCAGCTAGTGAGCTAAAGGCTTTGGGGATTTGCTTTGTGCTCGTTCACTGTGAGCGCTCAGAAAGCTAACATAGATCTTTGAATCCTATTGTTTATCATAGTTTCTACAATCCCTACTTTCTTTAGATTGTAGTCAAACTGATTTGTTCTTTCATCTGATATTTTGAGGCATGTTTAAAAGGCTTTGGGCTCCTGCTATATGATATTTATTCCTTAGAAACCAGCCTAATTGCTCTTTTCTTTTCATTCATTTTTGGACATGTTTTTATTATATTTGCTGTATTCACAAACAATCTTAGCATCTCTTTGAACCAGCTTGGTATATGGACTGATAACATGACTAAACCAGGCTTGTGTTGCTACTTGGCTTGGTTCAAGATCTGCAAGGGCATAGTAACACTAACTCATGCACCTTCGTACGAAACAACACTTCAGTGTACAAAATGATTCAAGTGTTCTGTGGTCCTCAACACTAAGATTAGATCCAGAGATGTCCTTTATGTGCACGAGGATAAAATGCACACTTTCTTCATACAGTAGAAGAGGATTGTTAGAGGCTGTGAGAATTTTCAGCCGAGGTGTGAAGCTTCATTTTTTTTACGATTGTGATTGTAATAGTACCGAGGCTCTCCTGTGTAAACTCATTCACACCACAAATTTAAAAAAGAAACATCCAACACTATGAGTAAAAGAAAGATGTGTAAAAAAACTAAAAACAAAGGATGATGACAAAGGGTCCACGCTTGTTGGTGGTTTAGTGTCATTTCTTAGTTGTTAAGCTATAGAATCAAACATTTGTACCCTGAGAATATTTTTCACTTTAGATTGTTGTGGTTGAATTGGCTCGATGGTTCTCATTGTCAATTGTCCACATCTGCTGTAAAGAAGCAGGTCATGTTCAGATAATGATAGATTATGCTCGGACAACACGTCCGAAGAAACAGCCTAATTATAGAACATGGCATACAAGTCAAGACCAGTATTTACTTTTGCTTTGTTTTGAACAATTTGCTTCTACTCCAGTGTTTTCAACGACACAAGGATAAACAGTTCTGTTTGTTTAAGAGGATACGATTAAACAGATTATGCTATGGGTTGGTTTGCACCACTTTATTACAAAAAAATGTCACCATCATTTTTCTAAAGGAATTATTATGAATGATACCTGACCTCTAGGTCATGCATGTTTTTGATTCCTCCACTGTGTTCAGTTGGGATAGCAGTGATAATCTGTCTCTCTCTCCCTCCTCTCTCTCTTTAGCTGAACTTGGGGACTACAGTGAAACGGAGCATTCACCCGGCTATCTGTCGGAATACTGCTTCATCCCCAATCCCCCTCAAGACTTCCACAAAGAGGTCTCGAAACATCACCAGCAGCACAGGTACACTGAGACACAGAAACAAGCACACACATTCTCATGCACGTACACGAGACTGTTATAACTATACATTGTATGTATACACAGTTTGCTGTAGTTTAAGTTATGTATTTTTTCATATGAGTACATAATATTGAACTATATGAAAACAAGTGTTTTTTCTTAATTCAGGAATTTGTTTAAATCAAAACTACTACCTTACACATTCAGTTTTATGCTAACAAACAAACAATCCTTAAATTACTTAGGATTCCTGTCCACAATTAAAACAACTATCTTTCCTGGTTCCAGTCGTTCCAACATTCAAGTCCCCATCATCATTAAAAGAAAGGACAAGAAAAAGCAGCTCTATCACGTTCATGGTGTCATCTCTGCAGTAAACTGCTAAATGGTAGTTAGCGAGGAGACACAAACAGAGATAAAGTCCAATTACTGAAACATTGTCTTAGTTTAGTTTACAGGTCACTATTGTAACCTGACAGGTTTTTTTCTGAGTAACTGATTTTCATATTCTATTTTTTTTAAACAGATCTTTAAAACATATTGGCTAAATGATACACATCTATCAATCAGTCATTTTTTACATAGCACCAATCATTACACAAGTTATCTCTAGACAGGTTAAGAGAAGGTTAAGACTGTACACTGTGTTCTGTGATTTAGGGAGATGCATTATTTATCCACCATGAGCGAGACCGTGGCAACATGTGGAAACAGTGCCAAAGGAAAAAACTGCCACACTTTGTCTCTAATCAACTTTTTCTTTTGTTTTACCCCTCTTCGCTTTCTGTCTCTCTGATATGCTCTCCTCCCCTCCTACCCTGTCATCATCGCTCCCACCTTCAACCTCATTCCTGTCTGTCCTTGTATTCTTTCTTTCTTTCTTCCCCCCCCCTCTATCGCTCTCCCTCGCTCTCTCTCTTTTCCCGACGCTCTCCTCTCTCTCTCTTTCTCCTTTTCCCACTCTCTCCCTCCCTCTCTCTTTCTCTCTCTCTCTCTTTTCCCCACTCTCTCTCTCTTTTTCCCACTCTCTCCCTCTCTCAGTGGTCTATCTCCTGCCGAGTCAGAGTTTAATTATCTGAACACAGCACGAACGCTGGAGCTCTACGGGGTTGAGCTGCACTATGCAAGGGTAAGTAAGGGTTTACTCAGTGACTCTTAACACCTGCCTGCTTTAGTGTGTGTGTGTGTGTTTGTCTTTGTGTGTTTGTAAAATCTTTCAGTGGATGTTTCTGTTTGGTTATCTGTTTTTTTCTATGGCTTTAGAGTTTTTCTCCCAAGTCAAAGTCATGCGATCTGTTGATAGTGTTTCTGAAATCTCACTCCTTCCTCTCCTCCACAAAAAACTCTGAACAACACAAGATAAAAACAAAATCAGTCTATATTCACTGTTAACCAGTGATATCAGAATTTATTCTACAAAATCCCAATCTGCCCCGGGCAGTCAAAACATCGTAGACCCAAGGATGTTTTCTTTCCTGCAGCAGCGGAGGAGGAATGAGAACAAGTTGGAGGAGCTGCTTTGTTCAGCTGATTTTAAGCCCACAACTAGCAGAAATGTAGCTGAGCAAGAGATTGAAGCAGAATGGCCAAACTTGTTTATCACATCACATGAAATCATGGGACATGTTCTGGTCTGGTAGGCAGTAAACCACAAATATCACAAGGAGATTTTTAAAAGATTTTTGTTTTTTTAAGGGCTTTAATGATCAACAGATGAATTTATAGTAAAACTATTTAAATCTGTAATTGTGCAGCAATGCAGTAATCAAGAAATAAAAAAGAAATCTATAATTTTTTTAGACATAAATCAAACGTTTCTGTCTTTATAAAGTAGCACAAGAAAATGAGTTTAATCTCACTCCTTAACCCACTTTTCCCTCTCTTCAGGACCAGAGCAACACAGAGATTCTTGTTGGGGTTATGTCTGCCGGGATTGTGGTTTACAAGAACAGGGTACGGATCAACTATTTCCCATGGTGAGTGACACACCCACACACAAAAACATCAAATTACATGAGTCATTAAATGTGCCTGCCCTTAACCCAAGTGTCGCTGCAATATTTATCAGTAGCTATTTTAATCTGGTAAATAAGATGAAGAAAGTAAGAACAAACACACAAAACATTTCAGAAGGCTGTTTTGAAATTTGAGTCAGCTTTAAGCCAATAGTTGCGTAAGGATGGAGTGACATTTTTAGTTTTGAGGGAGAAATGGTTTGTGGTTTTAGCAAAAGCTTTTGGACCAATCAAGTTATTCTGTACTTGGAAAAGGTTAGGGTTAGAAAGTTGACTTACAACTGGGATCTAATATCAGTAAGAAGGGATCAAGCTGGTGAATGGAGGAGTAACGAAAGTCCTTTGCAGAATGCTGTTTTAAGGCATGATATTTACGTCCCTGTGACATTTCGTCTTCAATCTGAATGTCCCGGAGGTTTAATGGGGGGACGAATTGATCCCCCCCTGTACTGTCTTTGGAGGTAGTAACAGAGGCATTACAGGGTGAGACGGGATCAGCTGAGCCAGCGGGGAGCGCAAAGCTGTGTGTTTGTGTATGTCTGACTGTGGGTATGTGGAGCTCCCACTGTGCCGTGCTTCTGCAACACCGAAACGCAATGTGAATTCCAAGACTGGGACAACAATATTACGCCATTGCGGAATCAATATGAATGTACAAACAGCACTTTTTCGGAAACGCAGTATGAAAAGGGCTACGAAGAACAGGTGAGGACCAAGGACTGAACCCTGTTGGATGCCTTGGAACTGAGCAGCAGTCGAAGAAGTGCTGTTGTTTGAAAGAATCTTGTGTGTTAATTTGTATTTTTTCACTTTTCACACAATTTACATTGTTATCTAATACGTATGTCATACAAAAAAATAAAAACATGGAAAAATATATATTTACTTGTGGGCCGCCGTTGTTTTTTCCATTGCAATCCCCGCTGGTTAGTGATATCCAGAGATCAACATTGCAAGTAACTTCTTCATTATTGTCCCCTTCACTAACAGTGAGCTCGAACGGATGACACTCACGTACAGAAAAGAGTATTAGGGGAAGAACGAAGCAACCATCTGATGTCAGTCACCAGAGTGGATTGCAGTGGAAACAACAATGGCAGCCTACAAGTGAATTTATTTTTCAACTTTTCTCTCAAAATGTAGAAATCTTGTGTGGCGTTGTATGACATTCAAATAAAAGATAACACTGTTAATCCAGTAAGGTCATCATGATATGCTGGGTTTTAATGTGCAGCTGGAATTAAATCTCAAAATGTGTGTCTGTAGTTTCAGCAAAATAGCAAATGGGGATGTTTAATTTTTCATCTGTATCAACTTGTTTGAATAGTTCATAATCACAGAAAAAGTTATTCCATGATAACCTTAAGCCGGACCAGACTCACTGGGGAACAGCCATTTGCCTAAAACAGCTGGGTCAAGAAACACAGAGAGAGACAGAAAGAGATTTAAAATGAAACATGCTTTTTCACCAAGCATGTGCACCTGAAAACAAACTGTTACTGCACAAAGGGAGCTTGCTATCAGAGGTTGAATCACTTGAGTTACTCCTTTGAGAGGCCCATAAGCAAAAAAAAGAAAACTGCCAGCTCTCAGGAGTGATTGAGTGGTGCTATGGATGGAGAACAGGTCACTTAGACCATCTCCATCGATATACTGATGTTAAGAACACATCCTTTTTGAGAAGATCCACTGTTTCATTTGCTTTCTTTCTTTCTGTGCTTCACACACTCTGCTGACAAGAAGACAGTCACTCCCCCCCAGATATCTCCTTTGCTTGGGATTCACACTGTAGATGTTTCTTGTCACAAAAACACCTACTGTCCATCAATCTGCAGCCAAGTCTACTTGAAACGCTACCAGGGACCCTTTTAACTGAGAATTGCACTGCTCCATATTTAAGTAACCTCTCACATAGGGATTATTGACATTGTATATTAATGTTTAAGCCATAGTTGATTTTTTTCTAGAATTATGCAGATGATTCCACCTGATTTTTCTAGGGAGAGGGCTTAATATTTAACTAGGTTTCCTGGAAATATTAAAGGATCAAATCTGGTTGCTCTCCGTCTCTCTTTATACTTTTTTTTTTTTATCTCTGTCTAATTCACTTACTCTCATCAGTCTTTATGTTTCCAGCTCCGGTTCTCTCTCCAAATCATTGATTCTTGGAAATCTCCCTTACTCTGCTGCTGCACTGTGGGAGGCTAAATGTTAATGGTCGCTGGGGTTGGACAGTAACTGCTCGAAACCCTGTAACTCCGAGAGAAAGATAATTCACTCGTGTGTCGGCTTAACACACACACAAACACACACACAGGCACACACACAGACACACACAGACACACACACACACACACACACACACACACACACACGCACACACACACACACACACACACCTTGACCGAATGCACATGGCAGCTTGGGTTATGTGTGTGTGTTTGTGGACAACAGTTAAGATTAGTTTGTGTGCCCAGTATGGTTTCTAGATTAAAGGATTTTGGGATACTAACATTGTCAGGATCACATAAATCTGGGGACTTTCCTCTCATATGGCCACAAAAAGTTAAAGGATTGAATTGAGATGGTACAGTGACAGTGTGGATCTTCTCTTGAGGGTTTCGATAAGGCTGCCCCTCAAAACATTTTGAGTCACCAGTCAAGAGGACCTCAAGATGACATACATTTAGTGTGATATTTGCAATGTGGTTTATTTTAACTGTGAGGTTGTACACAGGCTGCATTGCGGTCAGTAATCTTTAGAAAACGAGTCTCAAACTTTGACCCTTCAGTGTGCATCATTCAGAAAGTTCTTACAGGGAGCTGAGTTATCCACAGAGGTCTCCTCTTCTCTAAAACCAATCAACAAGTGATTAAACCAAGTGAAAATTAAAAACAAGTTTCTCTTAGCCTTTCCACTCATGCACACAACTCCTGAAAATGTCCTGACATTTGTCTGGGTGAGCGTCATGTGTGAATGTAAACATCTGAATTTTTTCACCCCACCTTCATCAGGACTTTTCCCCAGCCAATCAGCAGTAGAGAAATCGCAACAGAGGCTAATTTTTGAGAGGAAAATTCATTGCGAGTGATTGAAGTGGTTGATGACATTTATATTCTGTGATCTCTGTGTGAAAGCTTTGATCTTTTCGCCGGTAATGAAACTGCTTTGTACTATTTTCTGCTCACTTCTCCCTGCTTATGTTCTTTTCCACACTCTCGTTGTAATTATGAATTTGTACAGGGAAACCATCAGCTGTGAGGGTCATGTGGGAAAGATTTAAGGTGCATGCTGTCCCGAATTTTTCTAGAACTTTTCAGGAGTGCATGTGTGAAAACGGCTTCTGAGTCTCTTCTTTGGCAGCAAGAGGAAGTCAGGAGAGGCTGCCTGGAGTAGAGAACCTCTACTGTACCTCTCCAAAACCAAATATCCTAGTTATTAAAACCAATAACATCACTGCGTAAGACACTTTCATGTTTAAAAACTGTGGGAGCTGTAAGCAGAGATGCTGCTTACTTAAGTTGACCAACTGACCTGAATCCAGTTTGAGACATTTAAAGTTGGTGACGTGGATTGAGACAATAAGAGAAAGTAGTCCGCCAAACATGGTTTAATGTCATGCTTTCAGCTGGTCCAATGGAATACTCTACAAACATGCATCCTGACTGTAAACACAATTATGCATTAATCCAATTAAGGAGTTTTTCTATATTGCTGGGCTTAAAAAAAAGCAGCAACTACGCAAAGTGTTGGGTACAACAGGTTTAGTACAAGTCTCCATGAAATTATTGAAATCACTGCAACGTCTTCTTGCGTGAAGTAAAAGCAGCGTAGGTCAATGTGTGTTTGCATGTGTGCATATCCCGTCAGTTGAGCTAAATTTAGAGATCAACAGTGGCGTCCCGAGCAGCTGCCCACTACCATGTGTGAAAAGGAGAAGGAGGGAGACACATAATAGTCAACAGCTTCTCCTCTGCATGTGCTTACATTTACTTTCTCCCTCCTCTGCGTCTTCGCTATCTTGACCCTCTCTTTAACAAGGGCCATTGTTTCTGCAATAGTCCCATCCCCTCTCATTGGATCTCCCTTCTCTTCTCGTTTTTTCTTCCTTTCTGGGATGAATCAAACTGTACGATACTGTAAGGAAGGGTCAACAGGGAGAGAGAGGCATTTAGATTTTTTTTGCCTCTTTCCTATTTCTGTTCACAGCAGCTTGACAAATGAGCCACACTTAGATGGGGCATGACTCACACTCTGCCTAAGCATGAGTGTGTCTGCGTTTGTGTGATTTTTTTTGCCCATGCAAGTGTGTGTGTGTGTGTGAGTAAGTATGTAAAATATATTTAGCAGGGGAGCGATGAGTCACAGCAGCAACAGAGCTCTAGGAAGGGATTATGTTACTCTGCTGCTCATCAGCAGACCTCGTACTGCGGCTGTGCGTGTGTTGGTCCTCTGATTCCAACATCTTTGCAGCTTTCAATGTATGCAGGACTAGTTAACACAAAGGGTGATGAACATAGATGAGCATCTTGAACCACTGGGGTACTCCAGTGTGGTGTTAGTCTTATAACCCCCACCCTGCAGCTATACAAAGAAGAAGGGGTTGGAGGTTAAATGAACAGTTGGGATGAGACACGTGGGGCAGCTTACTTAAAGAACAGGCGGTTCGTTGAGACATGTGGATACAAATTCTATTTCATTCTAGTGAATCCTGAAAGAGAAGTTGTTCCCTGCTGTGTTTTTAAACACTTAGAAACAGTGTGTGCCAGTTATGAATGCTTACAATATGTTGGACTTGAGGAAATGTGTTTTTGGACGGCTTCAAAAATGGTTCAAACTCTTAGAAATGTGTAAGGACTAAAGTATTTATTTCAAATTTAACAGATAACCAAATATACCTAGCCTGGTCCCAGACCTCTGAGCAGCTACAAAGGTCACACATTTTAATTACAGCTACTTCAATAGGTCTGGAGATGTTAAACAAACAGGAATGATTGTTAGTGCAAGTACCAGAAACGTTTGTCAGATTAGAGCGCTGTGGATAGGCTAAGAATGTCACATCATGCTCCTGACTGTTAGCTGCTTACTTTCTTACATCCATGAAGATCGCAACCTAGATTCTTTTTCTTTGCAAAAATAACTTGTTTTTCCTCATTTAAAAAACAATTGTAAAAGTTTTAATTCAGTTGCAAAAAATGTTATATGTCAGTTTAAAAAAAGTATTTATTTATTCATTCAGATGATTCTGAATGTTTTTGTAGCGCAGTAGGGGTTTAGGGTTTGATTAATTCATCATAAAGCTTTACTCAGAGACTGGAGAAAGCTGCTATTGAAACATACCATAGTATGATGGTTTTTCCAATCTTTAAGTTCCTTAAAGGTGAAATAAAAAGGGTTAATTAAATGAACGCTGTGTATGTCTTTCATCGTTTTTCACACTGAATATCCATTTCTATTACTGCTATTGGCCAAAATAATTGACTGACCTTGGGTTAACCCAGGTTTTCCCAACCCCATTAGGAGTTGCATGGATTTCAAATGGGGTCCCCTGACATTTCTAATTATTGGTCAAAGTAAACTATATCGGAGCATTCTGCCATAATAAAGCTACAGGACGTTATCCATCGGCTTCTGTGAGCCTTAGCCCATTCTGAATCTAAAAAACGTTCAGTGTCTGTTTCTCATCCCTGCCGCGTGTGTCCAGCATTCATTTTAGGTCTTGTCTGTTTTCCTTGTGTGTGTGTGTGGGTGTGTGGGTGTGTGGGCGTGTGTCTACGTGTATTCATGTGTCCATCCTTTCTTGTTAAGCGGCCTTGGGTTCCTTGAAAGGCGCTATATAAATTTAAGATATTATTATTATTATTATTGTAGTTATGAGCTCACCTGGCTGTACACGTCGTACACCGAGAAAAAAAAAAAAATCCTCCCTTTGTGCACAAAAATCTCATCCTGGCCTTTCTGTCCCGGCCACAATAACATACCTGAAATAACCTAAATGTGGTGTAAAATGAAGGTTTTGTTGTTGTTGATAGAAAAAACCATGACATGATTGACATTGTAATCGTTTTAGCAAAAAGCTGCATGTGTTTTGGATGTCTGGGGTCCCCAGAGTGTTTCAAAGTCAAAGGTTGGGAACCAATGAGTTAACCCAATGGTAGAAATTCAACGTCATCATCCCATTACAGATGATAGGCTCTTTATCTCTTGGAGTTACTAACTAAGCTTTGCATTGTTCTTTTGTCGTTGCTTCCAGGTTGAAAATCGTGAAAATCTCCTTCAAGTGCAAACAGTTCTTCGTCCAGCTAAGAAGAGAGGCGGTAGGTGTACACACACACACACACACACACACACACACACACACACACACACACTTCTTGAGCACCGACTCTCTTTCACAATTGTATCCAGTTTTTGTGAACAGATGGACTTTATACAAAAAGTTTGTTTGTTTCTATACGTGCCTACTTTGAATGTATGTGTGTGTGTTACAATGTTAGCAGAGCTACATCTGCGTTTGTGTGTGTGTTTAATCAGTGTCAGATTAACCCCCCGCTGACTGTGTCCTGGTTGACTGTGTTTTAATCACGACTCTGTCCTGCATCCCTTGTTTGACTCGTGGATCTCTTTTTCCTATGCTTAACACAACAAACAGACAGCTTATCTGTCACCTTCACAGTCAACTTGATGTTTATCTCCAAAGCAAACATCTGCACAGACGTCTGTTATTCTTTTGAAGTCTTACTGTCTCTGCTTCATATTTAAGAACTAGATCTAACAGTTAAAGAATACAGTTCTTTTATTTTATTTTCTCTCACATTTCTTCTCTTCCTCTCAATCTCAATCCATGAATGTTATTATCATCAGTTGTCCTTCCTCTGTTTCTCTCGGCCTCTGAATCATGTTAGAAGGAATATTCTAGGTGAAACAGTCAGATCCAACTTGTTCTTAAGTGTGTGTCTGAAAAGGGCTCTTTTGGAAACTTCAAATCTAAGTGAGGAATCACTGAATTTGAAGTTCTAAAATGTTGGTAATGCATTTTAATGTTATGCCTTTAGGCTCCACAGATTCAAGAAAATACAGAGAAGCTGAATCAATTGTTACAATCCTGTAGCTTCGACCTTTCTATCAACCTGCTTTTACATTTTCTGTAAACTCACTATAGAAATAAATAATAATAATAACGTTATTTATACAACACCTTTAAAAACAGATGTTTACAAAGTGCTTTGAAAGCAAAGGCAGGAACTCAATGGCTTGAGATTGCCCCTGGTAATTTCAAACTCTGTGATGACTGTGTGAGTCCACACCCGGGCTTGTTATCCCCAGGGGGGAGCTCTGCAGTTGTTGTGGGACGAGGAGATTGTAGAGTAGATAGGCTGAAGATAAAGCTGAGGCTGACTGGGGAAGTAACAATTGAAACTGTTGGCTCAACTAACAAGCTTAAAGTAATGACTTTATTGTTGAAATAGAAAGCTTAAAGAGGACATATTATAGCCCTTTTCCACCTTTTCAAACAGTCCCCTGTGGTCTAAATGAAACATCTGTGCTGTGCTTTGGTCAAAATAGAACATGAATCAAGCACCAGAGGAGGTTTGTGACCCTGTATAAACCAGCTCTCTCAGAACGCTCCGTTTTGGTGTGTGTGTCTCTTTAAATGCAATGAGCCCTCCCTGAGTTTTCCCGGTAGACATCACTCCTTCGCTAGTGAGAATAAAAATGGCGGACCTGCACAAAAGTTTTGCTCTAGGCTGGGGGTGGAGTCGATGGGTGGAGATACCCGGGGAAGGGAATTTTTTTTATTGTTTGACATCACAAGGAGAACAAATTTGAAATGGAGCATTTTTCTCTGTGTTTTAAGACTTATGCAGACCACAAACAAAGGACTGGATGGGTTTATTTCACATTTTGTGGGTCGATAGAGACTCAAGTTACCCAAATATATGTTCAAAAACACTGTCAAAGTGGATTTTCCATAATATATCCCCTTTAAAGTAATGGTGGACAGTTGGAAAGCTAAGGTAAAGATAATGAAGAAATACATGAGAACAGTGAGCTATAATGATAATAGGTGAAGTGTTATTATAATTAGCTTAAAGTACAGAATAGGTTAAAAGGACTGGTTACAAGTATTGTGTTTTTATTTCTTGCTCTAACTTTGACTTTTTAACACTTTTTATCAAATCTTTATTTGTAACACGTCATGTTCTGATAAACTGGCTGTCCATAGTGTTTTCTCAGCGGCCCTCTGACTGCTCTCTCTGCCTCCCTGCACACAGACGGAGACTCGAGAGACGCTGCTGGGTTTCAACATGGTGAACTATCGGGCCTGTAAAAACCTGTGGAAGGCGTGTGTGGAGCACCACACCTTCTTCAGGCTGGAGAGGCCCATCCCGCCACAGAAGAACTTCTTTGCTCACTACTTCACCCTGGGGTCAAAGTTCAGATACTGGTAAGGACTAAGAGGACACACACACACACACACACTCCCAGAGGGGAAAATGGAATCTCTGAGAAGTCTCGTCTTGACAGCCAGACACAGACAGATTGACCTGTACACAAACTCACTCAGACACAAACAATCACACATGAACCCGACTTGTTTGTTTGGAGGTTGATGCAGTTGTTTCACGTTGGGTTGAGAGGCTGAATCACTGGAAGACTAGTGGGTGCCTCGCATGCTACCTCCCCCCAGAAAACCACAACTAAATGATTCATGGTTTTCCTCAAGAAGAGGAAAAACTAAGTTGTTTGTGTCTGGCCTCGCAGCCATTCTTTAAAGTTTTTGCGAGAATCGTTTGTGTGTTTGTGTCCGTGTGCAAGCATCCAGTGAAAACCATTTCACATATTTGTTTTGTGCATTACTTGGTACTGAATTATGCCCTGGCCTCCAAATGATTTTCCCTTCATTGGTAGCTTTTTTTTTTTTGATTTCCTGTTTCTCTGAAATGTGAGTGAGAGATGAAATGAAAGTTGAAGGTCTTGTGATGCATTATTGAGCAGCAGTGATGCAACGTTAGCGAGCTTCGCTCTCGGGGTTGACAGAGTTTGTGTGGGTCTGATTTTGCCCTGAAGATATTCTCTGACTTTCCACTAAGGATCCATTTCAAGTTCAAAATCTGCCTTGTTATTTTGTTATTAACAGTGCATAAAACAAACTAATATCCCTATTCAATATGTTGTTTTTTACTTATTACTGGCATGCAAGGAAGTCTCTGCTCAACTCTAAGGGCGCACTCACACTAGGAAAGTAAATGTAGCTCTCGAAACAAGTTTTTGAAACCTTGCTGAACTATGGAAATAAAGATTGAAGATGATTCACTTGAACTAAAGGTTGATTTTCATGGCAGGCCTCTCTGATGAATGTTTTTAATGTTTCTGTCTCTAGTGGGCGGACGGAGGTTCAATCTGTGCAGTATGGAAAGGAGAAAGGCATCAAGGACAGAGTGTTTGCAAGGTAACCAACATATCTTTATCTCTTATTCAGATCTAGCCATTACAAACCTCTAACATTAGATCTTCACTGTGTTACACTTTATGCATTATGAAGTTCGTTTGGTTACAACTCAATTGAAGTCCCTGTGTATCCAGGTCTCCCAGCAAGCCATTGGCCAGAAAATTGCTGGGTGGAACAGACTGGGAGTCAGTCAGCAGGAACAGCCTGTCAGATGAGAGACTGGAGACCCAAAGCCTACCCACTCGCTCGCCGCCTGGGACGCCCAATCAGTGAGTCCAAATTTCAGGGTTCAAATCAGAACTAGGGTTGCTTCAGCTCCTTTTTTGACAGAAGTGTCTGGAAATCATTTAAAAAAATGGTTCAGAAATATTTAAAAAGAGTGTTTTGACAGCAAATGGTGATTCAGTCATTCATTAGTTTTGTGAGATTTTCAAGCCCAAGATTGTAAATGATTCACTTACACATTATGAAATGATTTTCATCACGACTTATATACAATCATACCGTGTATTCCCTGCCTATGATTGCCAAAATATTTAAAGCTAGGTTGTACTCTAGCCCTTTTACTTAATGCATGTTTGTGTGTGTTCGTCAGAAACTCACTGTTTGTACAAGAGGGCACACGAATACGCCCGTCGTCAGTTGGGCACCTGGTCGATCACGTGATCCACGCTTCACCCAGCCTGCCTGTCTTCTCCTCCAATCACAAATCAGCATCATCCACGCAGGCTAACAGCATCAGCTTGGACTCCACACCGTAAGTTCCACTTTGTCTTTATAATGCTTATTTTTCCAGGTGTTACTTGTTCTGTCCTTTTTTTCCTCTTTCTTCTTGTTTTTGTGCTTTCGGAATCCGCCCACTTTCTTTAAAGCTGTCGCTCTGAGAGAAAAAAGAGAAACCTCAGTCTTGACTTGGTGACAGGGATACAGACTTCCCTGAAAATGATGTACCTCATAAAAGAAGCACCCCCACAAAACAGCCGCCCTTTAATTTTGACGTTTAATTTTACTCATCAGTGTGAGTGCCACTCTGTCTGAGTGTACTGCTGAGTTGACTCATTTGAAATGTCTGCCTGTGTCTGTGGCTTCTCTCAACAGTTCACACCCTCTCCCAGTGTCTCTTAACTGGCCTCATTGGAAAGATGAACCCTTTGAAAAACCGCTTGTAAAATGTGTTTATAGTGCAGAACAGGGCGGAGAGGTTGTATGTTTGGGCTGAACTTAGAAGTGAGTGTATGGGAGATTTCTGCATCAGCTTATTGTTCTCACTTTATAAAATATCTGGTGAACTCCTTTACATTTCCATGAGCCTGTTGCCCCGGCCCAAAGGTCTATGAGTTAAAGTGAAGTGAGTTTTAAAACGTCTTCTCTCAATTCACTTTAAGAAATGTAGAATCTCTGCTAAGGCTTGAAGAAGCACACTATTGTTTAGGGCCGCACGATAAAAAGGAATTTCATCATTATGATATGAGCATTCACAGTTACTACGATGCAAAAGTCTGAATTGATCACGATAAATAAGAAGAGTTACTTTATGTAGGAACGCTTTCTCACTTAGTAGCCAACATTGAAACTGTTGAAATGGGTATTTGTGCGTTCAGTTGACCTTAGAGTTGCCGGCCTGACAGCATGTCCTAACAGCATGATGTGACGCGAGCTTAATTCTATTACTTACTATTGGAGTGTCCTAAATGCGCGGTGCGTCCCACGACGCCCCGTTTCTATTTTCCTCTCTGTCGCTCGTGTAGATGGAGTAGGAATGAGGAAAGAGGGGGACTCTACAAGTTACTGACACTCCCTTTTCTCACTAAACAGAGCTTGTTAGCTTGTCTTACAAAGTGGAGATAGTGGTGCATTAATAATTGGAAATTGGAAGATCCTTCAGTAGCCCGAGTTAAAATCCAACATGGCTGCTGCAAGCATCAATAGTAGTTTAATCTGTACACTATTGTGTTCATTAGCAACTTAGTCCTCTTTTTGTGGAACTAAATGAATCACGGCAACAGTATGGTGCAAGTTCTATCTGTGGACATGTTGTCAAGTTATGGTCTCGTGCAAACTATCACGTATGGTGTCGCCTGGTATAAACTGACAAAACAAAGGTTCTCCTGGAGTCGTCCATGTGGTTCACTCGGGTGTGACGTCATTCCGAGGTCATTGTAACGCACAGTATGTATTGGCGATGCTTTCGCACCATTATGATGTAGTCAGATTAAGCTCACTTTAAACTGTCCTCAGATGAGTTAGTGCCACTTTAATAATGAAAATAATGGATGGATTCAGAAGGTACCTGATTCAGTCCCAGTTCATGTTTCTGTCATATCACGCAGGCCGACTATTTAGGTTACTGATCAACTGTTTATCATTGATTCTTGAACAGAATACCATCAGTCATTAAACCTAAGTATTCACATATCTACACTCACATTCTCAGGATGCTTTAGCACGGCCCATCACGAGTTTGATGTTCGTTAGCTCAATTGAATACAAACCACAAAGAATGAAATCAAAGTCCTGTTCAAACGGCCGACCTTTCAGAAGTCGTTTGCGTACTCACTCAGGTATATATGGTGGATGTTAAGCCAGCCTCAGTTTGAGTTAGCACATTGCTAAAGTATCTTATAATGTTAGTGGCTAAGTTTTACAAGTTTCTGAAACTCCGACAAGATTTATCACAGGCGGGTGAGACAAACTACGTGTTAAAAAAAGTAACTTCTTAAACTGATTGTCCAGCTGGATTATTTTTGCTGTATGGAGCCAGAAATGAGTTGTGTAAGATGCAAACGTGTGCTGTTGGCCTGGACTCTTTTCTTTGCTTGAGTCGCTGTGATTTGAATGAATTGCATTGTAGATACAGCATGCTTATTTTCCCTGTTGACACTGTAGGTGTGTGAGTGAGTGAGTGAGTGAGTGAGTGAGTGAGTGAGTGAGTGAAAGAGAGAGAGAGAGTGTGGAGGTGGGAGGAAAGCACATCGCTCAGTTGGAAATCAGAGTGGTTAAATAACATTACAGTGTAAGTTCTGCTGCCTACAAGTCTACACACACACACACACACACACACACACACACACACACACACACACACACACACACACACACACACACAGAGACAAACACTCACTCACTCACACTCACACACACACACACACACACACACACACACACACACACACACTCTCACACACACACAGACACACGCCAAGTTGTTGGTTCATCACTAGATTACAGAGCCAAAAGATGACATAATCGCTTGCTCAGACAAATCACTATCCATGTATATTATTGTAATGGCTCCATTTAGTTCTTCCACCATGTTTTCAATATCTTCCTAAGTTTATGTTTTTTAACATCACATTCATGCTTTTAATCCCAAAATTCCCATTTCATATCAAACTCTCATATTAACCAAAACATCTGTCTTGGTACCAGCCTTCTCTTTATTGATGAAGTGTTTTTAACCTCATTTACAAAACAGAAGAATCTCTCATGTAGATAGAAAGATAAGATACTTTATTGATCCCAAGGGAAATTCAGCTGTGTTGGGGGCTCTGCATAAACACATCCACCAATTCCATTGTGATGTCTTTGTGGTTTCAGAGGGCTATTAGCGGTAAACATCAGTATCAGAATCTGCAATCAGCTAAATTGTTATTTTTAAACATCGGTATCACAGTTATCCCTACATTTCACAATCAGTGTATCTCTAGCTTTTATCAACCAAAAGTTTCTGAGACTTTTTTCGTAAAGGCAGGGTTGGTAATTTTCTGCAGATACACTTTTTAAGATTTGGGTTGAAATTGTCTTTAGGTCCTGACAGAAATGAATAACTCGTGCTCTGAAAAAGGAACAAAGAAAATCCGTCATCTGTAGCAGTTGTAAGCCTGTAAAAACTCTGACCAATGTCTGCCACGAGGTACCAATATGAGGAACCAATCACGCCTCCCTGCTCGTTCTCTACCTCATGCATGCACGAGCCCACACTCAAAGCATGAGCTGAAATCCGCTTCTGGACCAATGGCGCTAGTGCATGTAAGTGAGGGGCGTGGCTTTTGAGGGAGCACAGAGGGGAGGGGGTGGTTGTAGAAGGGGCACAGAGGGAATGCTACTTTCAAAATCATGCTAGTTTTCAAAAATTACCAACCCTGCCTTTAAGTTAAAAAAGTCATCCCTAATATAGAAGATTGATATACAGAGACTGTAAGGATTGACTCTGCCTAGGCCAATGACATTGCTTTCTCAAACGTCTTCCTCCCAATAAAAACTTCGAACAGCTTCACATCATACAGACCACAGTACGCTTCAACACATATGCTATACAACAAAACCAAAACCCTTGGACACTCTCTCTATAATGTTGTGTTTGTAGTTGTGCAGACTGAAAATTATCGGTTTAAGTAACCACGTTATATGACAGTGATGGCTTTTTAAAATGCAGTGTCTCTATATTCCTGACACTGTCAAGGAAGGAAAAGCTACAATTATACAATATACGGAAACATAACATCGCTATAATCAGATCTGTTTAATCACAGATGCAGAGCTGCGGCTGGCTTTGGAAAAGAGTTTAGTTTAAAATACTCTTGTGTGAGCACTTTGAGTGTTTTTAAATTCACCTTCTGGTGGTTTTTTAATCCAATATGATGTTTTATAGGTGCTTTTTTAAGACTCTTATGCACCGGTATCTGATTATTTTGTCATTGTGCACACTCGTTTAGTTCTGTCTTTAACTTGGACCTAAAAGAAGACTCTAAGGATTTGATAATAATCAAGTTATATGGCATAAGGATTAGTAAAAAGAAGTGCTTGGTTATGTCAGGTGGAGACGACGGTGCCAGGACTGTGGCCAGCTCACACTCCAGTATGAAGATGCCTGCATATCCGTTTCACTGGTCTGTGTCATGTGGAGGAAACACATTCATGTAGGAGGGATGCTCAGTCTCGGCTCGGGCCTGCTGTGCTTTGCCCTCGTTCTGAAAGCATGACCTGATTTTGACCCATAATAAATGATAGTTTCTGTGCGTGTGCTAAAGACGCAAAGTGGCACCAGCAGCAGCAGCCAAAACATCGCCAATGCTCTTTGACTGGTGCTCTTTTCCCTGGGGAGAGCTTGCACACAACTTCATACACACACTCACTAACACTTATGGAAACAGACACAGTGTGAAATGGCACACTCTCACCCCCCAGAGAGCGGGACATGATGCTGCTGAAAGCCTTACCTGACTGACCGCGTTGTTTCATCATACTGCCTTTTATTGTCCCGATGATGGGGGGGGTGTTTTCCCTTTCTCGTGCAGCCTTTTTTTATTGAGGTTAATGCATTGTGACTAACACAGTGCTATTAAGCCTCTCTGTCTCTTGCAATCTCTGTCCCTCCCATTCCCCTTTATCTGGTTTTCTCCATTCGCCTCCCAACCTTTCTTTTTTTTACCCGATGTCTCTTTGACAAACAGGACAATAAGCTGTGAGACAGCTACTTGTGTTTTAGCCATGCCTGTATGTGTCTTACTTTTCTAAAAACCAGGCCACTGCTTAAGTTTGTGATTATTGACTTATTATTCATTATTGCATGATTAGTTTTTCATTAACGGATAAAAATGTGATCATGTAGAATAGAGAAGCTAAAGGTTATTTCCAAGCTTTTGCATCGAATGCTAAATTCAGAACCTAACTTTTTTTTAACCTCTGTCACCTCTTTGTCTCTCTCTCTCTCTCTCTCTGTCTGTCTCACTCTCTCTCTCTCTCTCTCTGTCTGTCTGTATCACTCTCTCTCTCTCTCTCTCTCTCTCTCTCTCTCTCTTTCTTTCTCTCTCTCTCCCTCTCTCTCTCTCTCCCCTTGTCTCCATCAGGTCTCCAGAGGGGCTTGATGGCCAGCCCCCAGCCCTGCCCCCCAAGCAGTTGAGCAGAAAGACCTTGAGCCAGATCATCCAGGCCCACTCCCAGCAGAGCCTCCTGGACAACCACCTCAACGAGATGTACGATGTGCCCGTCAATGCTGATAAGACCACGGTCAGTATTGCAAAACAACACGACACAGTCATTAGATATTGTAGAACGTTAGCATCATGCCCAGTTGTGTCACCTTCTTGATCAGATAATCACCAAAAAGATGAAGAATAGAGAAATAAAGGGTTTCTGGTAGGCTTATGTTTCAGAGGATTGCATATAAATTCATCCTTTTTGGCCTCTATAAGCTCATTGTATTGGTTTTAAAGGTTTAAAAAAGGTCCTGTGTGATCACCTGACAGGCATCAAATGGCCAATGAATGTCCATAGTGAACATCCTTAATGATAAAAAGGACATTATTCTGAAATGTTTGTCTGTGTTTTTTCTCAGCTTGTTTTACTTTTTTATCATTTTTTGCCTCCTGGTGGTGAAAAATCCCAGTTTGAAGCTTTAAATGTTGGTCATACTTTGAAGATGTAGAGTTCGTATTCAGGTCGAGTTCAAACTAATTACTAAAGATAAATTGGAGTTCACTTTTTTTAAATTAATCAAACAAGTCATACTGTCTACCTTATGATCTGCAGCTGATATTTCTGTGGAGGTTTATATGACAGACAGTCGTCCACAGATATTAATATATATGATGCATCTGTGTCTCACTTTGCTCTTGTAGCTGAATGGAGTCGTCCCTCACGATAACCTGGTCCTGATCAAAATGAGACCTGATGAACACGGACGTTTTGGCTTCAATGTCAAGGTCAGTGTGGTACCAAACGTTTGTTCTCAGTCCAATAGCTTTTTTTGTTTGGTTGCTCTCCTCTTCTTCGTTCTTTTCTTCTTCTTCTCTCTTAACTTTTGCCAAGGACTCAAAACCTTTGGCGCCAGTTGTCTATATGAATTATGACCAATTCTTACCTCGTTGTTGGAAATATTGACTCTTCCCTTGCAAAGAAAGAAAAATGTCTCCCATGCTTTGTGCTGTTTACTGATCTGTCTCTTTTGTATTTTCAGGGTGGAGCTGACCAGAAGATGCCCATCATTGTGTCTCGAGTGGCTCCAGGAACATCTGTAAGTCAGGGAATAAATCAGTATAGCCAGCAGATGACTACTCATGTAGTTGTTATTTTAATATCTGAGAACATTTTCTCTCCAATTAGAAAGATTATATCAAGCTGTACGCTAATATGTGAATGAATCAATGTCTCACTTTGTCTCCATTTGTCCCTCCTCAGGCCGACCTGTGTGTGCCACGCCTTAACGAGGGCGACCAGGTGGTCCTCATTAACGGACGGGACATCTCTGACCACACCCATGATCAGGTGGTCATGTTCATCAAGGCCAGCTGTGAAAGCCACTCTGGGGAGCTCATCCTATTGGTCAGACCAAACGGTGAGTTGTATCCTGCTGTGTGTTGACAATAGAAGATTGGCTGTGTCGGAAATCACACACTACTCACTATAAAGTGAATACTCCTTTTTGTAGTGCTGTCTGGATTCTGAGTGAGCATTATCATACCCTATACAGTCCAATCATTGTATCCCACAATGCATTGTGAAAAGTAGTGTGATGGTCACTATCCAAGCTATATAGACCTTCATGCATTGTGGTACAAAGCTTTTTACAACCTAGGATTTAAGTCTGACTGCTCTGAGACATATCAGAGGAGTGACTAAATAAAATACACTCAGTAAAATAGAAGTTAAAGATGTGTGTTATTTACCGTTTTTATTGATCCTGGGTGAAGCTGCATGTTTTAGTTACGCTACAGTAATGATGTCACTGTTTGCGAGCGGCGAGTGAGCGAGTAGCGTCTGAAATGTTTTGTCAATTTTGTGACAAATGAGTGCCTATTATTATCTGACAGTGGATAGAGTCAGAAATCAGAGCGAGAGAGGGAGAGAGAGAGAGAGTGGGGAATGACATGTGGGAAGGAGGCACAGGTCGGATTCGAACCCAGGCCGCCTGCTTTGAGGACTGTAGCCTCTATATCAGGGGGTGCACGCAACTACCACTACTACTTATTTAAGGAAGTACACTTGCATAAAACAACTAATGCAACATGCAATAACATGCTCATCCTTATATGCACTGTGTGCATGATAGTATTTTGATCATACAGACTGTTACTGGCTTTCTACATAATTGTTTTGATGTATATTTTTTACACTTTTTTTTGATATTTTTTATTTAACTTATTTTTGCACTGTGTGCTTTTTCTTCTGCTGACTATCCTGCTTTGCTGCTGTAACACTGTAAATTTCTCCGTTCGTGAGATGAATAAAGGATTATCTTATCTTATCTCTTATCTTAATAATTTTACAATTTTAACACAAAGATGTAGATAAACCTTAAAAACTTGAATTAAAGGCTGAATGCCTCCAAAGTCAAATGTCCTTCATCACAGTTTAATCTGGAAGTGACCAGGTTTAAATGTTTTGTAACAACTGATCTTAACATTAGAACCACTTTACTTGAATGTAAATTAGTGATGCATGAATTTCCAATTTGTGCTAAAGTTATAACCAGGCAAAGTGCAACATCTGGACTGCCTGTGCTCGTCCACTCCTGAAGATTAACAGCTGCACATCTGCTCACCAGTTTGGATTCTTCTTCTGGTCTTTTCTGGACTGCTCAGTCTCTCATGTGTAGTTTGAAAAGGAGATCAAATGTACAGAGTGTACATTTAGCTTACTGTACATCTAAGCTGTATGTTCTTATCATGTGGAAAGTCCGCGATGGATTTCCTTTTAATCAGAGTCAGCGAATTAGAGGGGGTGTGGGGGGCAGTTTTAAAAGATGATGAAACATGGAAATTCTTGGTATTTTAAATGGGTCATTGAGGGATTTATGGATTCTATCCTCTCTTACATCAGAGCACATATAAGATTGCATCAGTGTATTTTAGACCTGTCAGAACATATGCATTAGATATTTACACATATTAACTTTATGGTCCTGTGCGTTGGTTGTGATTTTTCAGTTTCTTCTTCTTTGATGTTTTTTTTCTTTCATTACATACTTAGAGATAAATATACTCCCCTCGGGCCTCGGCCTACATAAACAGCTGTTTGTATACACACTGTGACATCTTTCCTTCCTGTCCCATTCAGCCATCTATGACGTGGTGGAGGAGAAGGTGGACTCGGAGCCAGATTTTCAGTACATCCCCGAGAAGTCCCCTCAGGACCCCACACAGCTAGACCAGAATGCTTTGAGGGACTCCATGGTCACACTGAAGGAAGGCCTGAGTGGAGGAGCCATATTGGCACAGTTTGATGTAAGAGAGAAGAGACTTCTTTTCACACAGAGATGCACACAAACCTTTGTTGCCTTTATTGGAGACATACAGGACAGTGGATAGAGTCGGAAATTGGGGAGAGAGATAGTGGGGGATGACATGCGGTAAAGAAGTGTCAGGTCAGATTTGAACACAGGCCGCCCGCTTTGAGGACAACAGTCTCTGTACATGGAGTGTGCAAACTAACCACTAGGCCACAGACGCCTCACACACACACAAACTCTTTGAACTGAAGGTTAAAATCAGAAGTTTGTAACTGATTGATGGACGTTATTCCACATTTCTTTTCTTGCTCACTTTTCTATAACTTCCTTTCCTCCATAATAATCACGTAACAGTTTCCTGTTTACCCTCTTTGATGTGGTCTATGAAGAATATTAGCTTAAATGCTGGTTGTCGGATGTTTTTCATTGTATTTTATTACAAATTTGTGTTCCTTTTCTTACAGCAACTGTACAGGAAGAGGCCGGGGATGACCATGCTGTGTGCCAAATTACCTCAGAACGTTTCCAAAAATCGCTACAGAGACATCTCTCCTTGTACGTGACTGCACACAGCTGTCTCTTGCCGTTGGCTTGTGTTTTTCCCCTCTGGAAATCTCTTCTTTCTCGCTCTGTCAGTCACCCTCTCTGTCTTTTTGTTATATCTTTTTTTTATATGCGCTCCAACCCTGTCCGTTGTCTCTTTCTTTCCCTTTATAGATGATGCCACGCGGGTCATTCTGAAAAGCACAGATGACTACATCAATGCAAATTACATCAACGTGAGTTCCTCCTCCTTACTTTCTTCTTTCATCTTCCTGTCCATAGATCTGCTTTTTGTTGGTTTGAGACTCAGTGGGTGGTCTGTTACGTTAACTATCACAACACATGTTGAACACACATAACTGGCGAATGAGTTCACCACATCCACTTTTGTATGTTTTTACATCAGCCAGTTAAGTTGAAAGCACCTTGTCTATGTTTGCTGGGTTTGAGTTTGGAAGTTAACTTTCCTTCCAACATATTTAAGCCAGTTTTAATAATCCATCACACCTGTTTAAGAAATGCACTTTTGGCCAAACTCAGGTCTTTGAATCATAAACGTCTTCTAAAGGCTGTTATGACCTGGCTCAGGTTATCATGAAAAGGGGAGACTACACCAAGTTCAAGGTTTAAATCATTCTTTATTTAACCAAATCAGAGGAAATTCAATAACCAAACTTTTCTTAATTAAAGACATCAAACCAAATTAGTCCAGCAAATCTTTATTAACCAAATTTAATCGTGAAATTCTTTGTGAACTCAAATTAGGCCGAATATATATTTTAAATATGAGTTGTGGAAGTCAGTGAAGTCAGTGGTGTGTGATGTGCATGAGTGAAGTACGTGTGTGTGTGTGTGTGTGTGTGTGTGTGTGTGTAGGTGTTGTGAAATGCAAACATAACAAAAGGTAACTGCAGCTGTTTTCAAAAACCAACCACTACATACTACTGTTGAACAGAGAACGCAGTATCTACTGAATACTACGTTCGACAGTAGCATGTAGTATGACCGCCAGTCGGTGGCTATTTTGCAGTATGCCAGGCCAGGCTAAGCTGGTTTCTGGTCTTGGAATGAGGAAGTGAACAACAGCCCAGCTGACAGAAAATGTTGTGTATTATCCACTTACGTTCTGAATAAAGCTGACATGTGATTTATTTTTATTTTCATGATTTTGAGAATCTGAAAATATAATTGATGGTATCTTTTTGCGGTTTTGTCGGATTGCGATCATTTCCCCTGTTATGATAGCTGTTGCTGTCCGTCATTCCGTCCCTCTGGGTCCCGGCGCTTTGCATTGTGGGAAACAGTACGTGAGGATTACTAGTCTGAGGCATACTGTAGATGTTTCCTGAATCAGTACACATCACGGTATTTTTGGGATACTGCAGATCTCGCATTTGTTCACATACTGCATAATGATTTCGGCCAAATCAGTACATACTACTAGTATAGTAGGTGGACTCAAAAACAGCCAATGTGTGTGAAAGACTGCAGGAGCTTAAGTCACTTCAGCACACTGGGCCCAGCTGTGCTGAGTTACTCTAATTAGTGAGATGCAATGAGACACAGGTTAGAGACACACCTCCATGAAGAACAGTGCAGTGAAAACACGACATGATGACACTTCTCGGGCATCACAAGCCTGTATTTAACAAAGTCAGATCTCTACATAATAGAGTAACAAGCTCCTGACTGCATAGAGTTACAACATTATGAAATAATCTGAACAAAGTGTTCTTTATCTGTGGCTTTAATTAGTTACCACTTGTACATTTTGTAAATATTATGAGAACCCAATGGTCTTCATTTATTCTCTGAGTCACTGTGAGGCAAAAAAACAACAACAGAGTGCTGAAAACACATTAATTATACTGAAGGTAAATGGACTTGAGCTTGTCCACTGATGGCAGAGGCTGCTATGTACAGTAAAGAGTCCATCAGTATTAGCTAATCCATTCATACACATTCACACACCACTGATGATGCAGCGGGAGCAATTTTGGGTTCAGTGTCTTGCCCAAAAACACTTCGACATGTGACGAGGAGCTGAGGATCGAACCCTCCAGTTGAGAGAAGTCCAACTCTACCACTGAGCCACAGCCACCACATACTGATCTACTCAACAACCTAATGTCTGCTGTTGTTTTTCTTTACATTAACAGAAAATCATAATAAGGGAAAAAACACCAATGCGTTCAAGGTGTTTCTTGACGTGTCTGTGTTTGTGCTTCTTGAACATCGGCACTCTGTGGTGACATTCAACTCAGTGAGTTGAGTTGAGTGTTACAATTACCGTATGTTACTACGTCTGACCTTGTAAGTGACTCAGAGGCTCATTCAAACAGGAAACCAACCACTATTAACTTGTCAGCGTGTGTTAGTACTGAAGAGTTTGTCGAAAAGGCTTGATTTAGTGTTTGGACCTTTTAGAATAATCAAAAGGAATTTCGCTCTCTGTTGTGAATGCACAAAGCAAACGCTTTCAATAAAAAATAAACTATAAAGAGAAATCCTTCCAACCTTGTATCTGTGTAGCTCAATCTGTGCTTCTTTCTTTTCTCTAGATGGAGATTCCAGCCTCCAGTCTTATTAACCGCTACATAGCTTGCCAAGGCCCGCTGCCCAACACCTGCCCCGACTTCTGGCAAATGACATGGGAGCAGGGCTCATCCATGGTGGTCATGTTGACTACGCAGGTCGAGAGAGGGCGGGTATGTACAGTAGAAGAGTTCAGCACAGATGAGGACTGGTAGCCTTATATGGACTGCAGTATGTTAGGAAATAGAATTTTATGATGAAAGAATCCACCTAAAAGTCCTGCACAGCTTTGAACTCCGCTTGTCTGATAGAAATCCTTCTTTTACCCTTTGTAGAAAGGCCTAGTTCTCATCCTGAGTGAGTCTGTTAGTGCCAGATTCATGGCTGTTTACCATGAAAGTGTCTGAAACGCAGAAGAGATGCTTTCTTCAAAATATTCAATATATAAATGACTGCTTTACTTCTGCTTTTGTTAATTTGAGCTCACTTCATTCAAAACAAAAAGAGATTAGTGTGATCAAACAAACTAAGATCCATTGAACATTCATTCTCAGGAAAGCATACATCTGCCTGGAATCATCACAAGAAGTTTTAATGATTCCAGGCAGACTGAGTACATTGTATAAGCTGTATATTTGTGAATTGAAGATAGTAGCAAACAACAGATGGCTAATTTAAGAAGGAGAGGCTGTTCTGTACATTAGCCTGACCTCTGACCCCCTGACCTGAGAAAGAAACAACAGTCAGCTTTGATAAGTTATTAAATGTTCAGTTGTAAACAGAGTTGTTCGTGTGTGTTTACAGGTGAAGTGTCACCAGTACTGGCCCAATCCAGACAGCAGCGCCACCTATGGAGACTTCACAGTAACGTGCCACAATGAAGAGGGCAACTCTGCCTTCCTGGTCCGCGAGATGACTCTGATCCACACACCGGTAACCACACAGTCACACACACACAAACTAACTTTTAAAAGAAAAAAAAAGCACATTCAGAAGAGGGGAATCAGAGGAAACAGAGAGAGACGTTAAAACTAATAAAGAGGAGGATGTGAGAGGGTGTTAGCTGCTGACAGAAACAGGTTAGGAAGGAGGAACAGAGCAGCACAGAGAATGAGAGAGAGAGAGAGACAGAGGGTCCAATCAAAAGGAGGGACCGGCGTCTCAGGAAGGATGAGTCGCTGAGGACCCCGAGGAGGTGTGTTGCCATAGTGACCGGTGTGGGCTGTTCTTTTTCTGGCTCCCGATGCTGCATGCGGGCCACGTATTGGGATATGGTTACCATGACAACCCAACCACCCTAGTCAGTCACATTGCTGAAATAGAGAGCAGAAAAAAAACAAAAACAAACAGAGAGTGGGATGATAAGAGTTTTCAAAGACAAATGGAGGATGTAAGTTTGTGTTGTATTTACCTTTTAGATGCTTACATCCTGCATGTCCAAAACACTCTCACATCCCTCTAAACTGGAGACGATGCTGTTTTTCAGTGCACACAGTGGTTTTGCTGTAATTTATGTAACACTCGATGTACCATGCTGCTAAGGAGGACATAGGCTCATTGAAAATGAACTTTTAATGTTGGATTTAATGTTCCTGCTGTTTCCTCGTCACTTCCCCGCTGTCTTTGTTTTCCTGATTAGCTCCCTTTGTGTTGCCCGTTCACCGTGACCTTTGAAATGTACAGCTGTAGGAGGAGGCAATTAGCATTCTCCTCTGCCTGTGATTGTTGCCATGGAGATAGATGTGTTACCATGGCGATGCAGCGAGGCAGTATTAAAAAGGGAACACAGGGGCTGAGTTGCACATGAAACACTGGTCTGTAGTTATCTGCTGTAGTGTGTGTGTGTGTGTGTGTGTGTGTGTGTGTGTGTGTGTGTGTGTGTGTTTAAGAAGTCCTCCCTTTGTCCCTGTTGGGTTTGAATCTTGCTGACTCTTTTTTTTGGTATCATGTTTGTAATTTTTTTGCCTTAATGTTTGAATGAAGAAAGTGTGACATGTCTCTCTTTTTAGCATGGTTGCAGCAACATAAGAAAACACAAATAGAATAAGAGGAAAGGAAAAAAATGGTGATTAGCATCTATGTCCTTAAATGTGGTTGAACTAACAGAATCACCAAGCAGTCCAGCAGAGTGGTTAGAAAATAAAAACCTCTGTTTTTTTTTTTCATACTATCTGTTTCATAACATGTTTAAAGGCCATAATTACACATACAGGGTGCTGGTCAGTCTCTCCTCCTGAGAAAGACAGCTCATGCGATGAGGACGCCCACATGAAATACAAGAGAATGAATGATATCTGAGAAAAATCATTTTCTTGGTTCTTAACTGAGGTTCAAGTGAATACCTTAAAGTTTGTATCCAATAGATCAGGAAACAAAACCTCCCTTAAAGATGGTAAATAGAAATGTTAATTAAAGCTTTCTTCTTTTCCCTTTATTTGCGTGTGTTCAGAGTGAGCAGCAGAGAGAGCTTACACAGATTCAGTACGTAGCTTGGCCCGACCATGGTGTTCCTGACGACTCCACTGATTTCTTGGACTTTGTGGCTCTCGTACGGACCAAACGGGCTGGACAGGACCAGCCGATGGTGGTTCACTGCAGGTACGGATTTTTTTTCTTTGAAATGGTGAACCTACACTCTTTCTTAATGACTGTTTTAAGTACACATGGCCTCATACACTATCTTCAGTTGTTTCATAAAGAAAAGTCTACGGCAGACTCATGACCATGTTCTTAAACTGCAGTATTAATCGCCCCTTTGTTCTCAAGCTGATGAATGCATGTACTTTAACACCATACTGATGACAACACTGATGGACTTTGAATGAATGACTTTTACTTGTAGTGGGGTTCTTTCACAGCATCCCCTGGCACATTTCAGCACAGAAAACAGCTTTTTATACATCTTTATACTAATATTACGATACTATTCAGAGCTTAGTCACTCACTGCTTGGGCAGGCTATCGTTAGTTCGCTGTAGCGTCTGCTCATCAGCTCTCTCTGTCGCTCTGCTCAACACACACACACACACACACACACACACACACGCGCACACACACACACACTGGCATGCTCCTCCTGTTCTCTGCCTGGCAGCGCAAACAAACCTCTCCTCTCTCCTTATTGTATTTTAAGAGACAGATTAGACGCAGAGTGGGAGAAATGTCAGCTCAGAATCAAATATACTTTATTATTATTCATGGATTTTGAATGCCCAACAGTCTAATTTGTTCATAAAGTTAATCATACTACAAGTGTTGCTGGAGCTTTTTGACCTTTACTGTCCAACAGCCCACCACCAACATTTTAGTCTCGTTAAGATCTATCTTGAGCTCATCAACGTCCCGTCTTCATCATGGAAAAGTGTTTGTTGATGAACATTTATCGTTTGTTTTTCGTTAGCTTATTTACCTCCGTTGTAAAGAGAAGTTCAGAAATTGAGAATGGCCAAATAAAAATCTAAAAACACGATGTTGTGAGCTGGAGTCTGATTGTAAGAATACTTTTAGTAGTTCTGAAATGGAGGTAATACTGCTGGAAGGGAACAGCAAACAGGCTGATTTATTAGTAGCATCAGTTGTGGATATAAAATATAAACCACAAACAGATGGTACAACATAACTTGTTCAGAGAACGCCATCATCAGAAAAGGACACGCACCAGTTGAAGTGAAATAAAATGCACTGGCATGTCAGCACGGAAAATGGGCGCTAGTATCCTCTTGAGTGTTTGCAGGTTTTGTTCTTGACTAAGAATCTAAATCTACAATAAGAAATCTTTTTTAAGAAACTGGTTAAGTGGGTTTTAAGAAGAAATACTTTCCAAAGAACGATTTGTCAATTCACTGAAATGTTGTTTTTTTCTCTTGTCTGTCCTTTTTCCAGTGCGGGCATTGGTCGGACAGGGGTTTTGATCACCATGGAGACCGCATTGTGTCTAATGGAGTGTGGTCAGCCAGTGTATCCTCTAGATATTGTCAGGACGATGAGAGACCAGAGAGCCATGATGATACAAACACCTGTATGTATACACATTGATTTTTGTTTCTAGTTGTTGCCTGCAACTTTTTAACTTTAAGCTTTAATACCTTTCTCTGTCTGTCTTTACCAGAGTCAGTATCGCTTTGTATGTGAGGCCATCCTGAGAGTCTACGAGGAAGGCCTGGTCAAACCACTGAAGATCTCCATCTACCAGCCGAGAGAGAAGGTGGATGAGGAGAGAGAGGAGGAGAAGAAAGAGCAGCAGAAAGAAGGAGAGGAGTCGGCAGCGATGGAGGATGGGGAGTCTGCCGTGGTGGAGTTGCTGGAAGGAGGCCTGGATGAAGAGGACGATGACGACGAGGAAGTGGAGGTGCTGGATGTGGGAGAAGTGACAGAAGAGGGCGAGGAGGAGGAGGAGGAGGATGAAGAAGAAGAAGAAGAAGAGGAGGAGGAGGAGGAGGAAGTTGAGGAGCCAAGCGTCGCAAGCGCCACCAGCGTGACCAGTGAGACCAGCGTGAACCCTGACCCAGACCCTGACCCTGCTAACCCGTGACACTTGACCTTCAGGGGTCATACTGGGTCGCCAGAGGAGAGAACAAAAGCACTGTTGCACTTTATGCTGACAAAAATGGAAAAAAAGAAACACAAACGAACAAAAGTGAAAATCGTGGACAAGCTCGAATTTAAAAAAAAAGAAATCCAGCTGTGTACCATTAGGGGATATTGTTTGTTCAGGGTCAAGAAAAAAAGTATTCAAAGAATGAAAAGATAAACGTACGAGAGAATAAAATGTGGATGGGGAATTGCTGTAGTGCCATAAGTATGAAGGGGATGGGCTGCCCTCGTGATGGAAAGGTTTTTTCCTGTTTTTATTTCCCCCAAAGGGTCGCCCCGTCCCCTTCTGAGCGAGTCTGCCAGACGGACCTGCCTTTTTTTAGTCCTTTTAGCTGATAAAGAGATATACCTTATCCTTTGTTCCTCAGAAAGAATATTTATTGTGTTTTTAGTTTATGTCAAACCCTGTCCACTGAACAAAAAAACGTGTATGTTCGTTTGTATGAATCTAGAGTTTCATGCTTTCCTGATTAAATCTTAGCTAGTAAAGTAGTGTGATTCTTCTTCTAACTACTTCTTTGATTTCATTTGCTTTACGTGGGGGGGGTGGGGGGGTGGGGGGGGTGGGGAAACAGTTATTTAATTTATTGTACCGGTACTTGGTTTTTATCTTTCTCGGCTTTCTTGTCTACGTTTTCTGACAGCACAGACTGACCGATGGACAGCTGAAAGCACTCTGTGTCTCACCTCTTTGTTCAGTGCTGTGGCAAGTTGTTATTCTTTCTCCTGCGTTGTGCGGTGTTTTTGAGCTTACAGACACGCGCGCTCCGAGGCGGCCCGTCGTTTGGCGTGGTGACGAACGTTACTGGTTTACAAAACTTAGGGGCCTGTGTTTACTGGGCACCTCTCTATCGCTTCTGTACCACTCAAGAGTCTACAAACTTATCATTGTTAGACAGAATAAAAGAAAATATCACATTCTGAATTGATTGCATGAAGCTCAGCTGCAGATTAGGTCAACACAAGAAACTAAAGATGGTGTCATAAAGAGAGGCCCCGGTAAACACATGGCCTCACTGACTTACAGTCTAAGCTATTTCCAAGCCGTCATGGCAGACAAAGCTAAGAAACAAAGCTGAGGTCGGTTCATGTCTGTCTTCAAACACACGCAGACAGTTTCAAACATTCTGCAGCAGTCAGCGCTCCCTGCTGAAGTGTCCTTGAGCCAGACACAGACAACACAAACACACAATTGTATTTTACATGAACCGCTGACTCTACTCTTGATTGTTTCTTTTCCTGGAAGAGGACAACCAAAGCAAATCAGTTAGTGCGTCAGAACCTGAAAAACAGATATTGGTCACGGTATTTAGAAACAAAAACACAGCAGTACCATGAATTAGTTCTCAAGTGGTTGAAAGCTGCAACAAAATGTTATGCAACCAGTACATGTTTTTTTCCCGTGAGGTTTCAAACACAAATCTGCGTGTTGAATTGACAATGAACTGATCTCAGCCTGGGTGTGAATGTTAAAAAAAGACTTTAAAGGCTTCCTCCACTGACCTCCTCACTTCCTCTGCTTTTGTATTGTATTGATTTCTAAAAAGGTCAAGAAGACACTGAGGACAAACCGAGATCTCTGCGTACACATAAGCAGTTATGATTAACTCCTTTTTCACAGGATTTTTCTCACTGAACACTTTCTTCAGCAAAGTTGCAAAGGGGTTTAGAGGTCACTGGAGCGGCGGCTTTTAAAACAACCTTTCCTGTTTTTTGTTTTTTTTTCTTCTTCTAAATGTCTGATCATCTGCCAGAGAACAGTTGACAGTTCAACAAGGCAGCTCAAACAGAACATTCAACCAATCCTCTTCCTTTTCTAATGAATTTTCCCTACGGTACGTCATTTTACGGCACATGTTTAAAAGGCGAGATGATGTGTTGACGAGTGATGAGAGACTAATTGATGACTTGTATTTTTATTCACGAAACCCAGCATCGATTTTCTTGAGTCTTTTTTTTTTAATTGTCAAAGTAACAGACAGGTTAAAGCTGCCATCATTTTTTTTTTTGTTCACATATCGGTATGGAATGAAGTGTAGCCTCTTTATGATTTGAGATCTTTTTTCTGATTGGCTGCTTCGGTACCTGCTGTCATTAACTCCTTCCATGGATTGTGCTGGAGAACCCTACTGCTGTGAGTGTGTGTGTGTGTGTGTTTAGGTTTCAGTCTTTCATTTTCTCTTCCTCTGAACCTCTCCCTCCTCCATTTCTAACACACAGTTTGTTAGCTGTCTGGTCTAAGCCTGCTTGTCTGTTAACTGGAATGAAGGGTTGTGTTATAAAGCCACAATCTGACCTGATCTTGAGCTTTTTTTTATGGTGCGTTTCAAAGTGTGTCCTAAGAACCAGGCTGAATCTTTGCCTGTGAAACATTTCAAAGTGTGCTCATACCTCCATATCAAACAACTGAATCATACCTTTTTGTCACATGGAGAGGTGGGATCAAAAAGAGCCTTGAAAATGCTTTCCTCTTCCTTTTTTTTTTTTTTTTTTTAGCTCTCCTATATTGCGGCCCTCTTCCAAAATCTTCCTAAATCCTTCTCTCAGGCAACATCAGTCATTTCAGCTAAGCCTACGCAACATCCACAGTCCATTCTTCTCATTGTTCCACCCCAGATGCCTCTCTTTTTGGATCATTATACACGGATCCCACTCTCTCAGCACTGCCTCAAGGCAAATAACACATCTGAGCAGAATACCATGGGGTACGGTAGCACAGGATTTAGCTTGTTTTACCCAGAAGGACATACTTAGACTAGCTAGTTAAGGGGTGAAAACTGGTTTTCACTTTTTGAGGAGTTGGGGTTAAGTTAAAAATACATTGCAAACATGAGCATTGAAAGAACAACAGTCAGCCTCCAGTGGCTTCTTCTTATCTCTTTTTTTTTTGTATTCAGCAGAAGGGCCAACAACAATTAAATAACCAAAAGGTGAAAATTCATTCAAGCTGAAGGCATCCTGCTGAAGTGGCATCAGTAACAAGTTCACAAAACCTTGACAATTCCTAACGGCAAAATAACACATCTGCCCTGTACCAAAAAAAAAGTTAATAATTGATATATCAGTGCTGCTAGGGTTTCCATCTGCACAACATGTCCAGCAGTGGTCCGTCTGTGTTCAAAGTGTTCTGTTGTTGACACATAATTGGTACTGTCTGTGCGTTTAGGGTACTGATCAAAGGTAGTTTGGAGGGGGACCAGACATGGGGAGGGCTCGGGGTAAGTTGTATTTTTGTAAAGTTGAAAACAGCTCTAGGCAGGTAGGGAAAGGACAGCACTTTGTAGAAGGCTGAGTGGCAGGTAGTGCTACTGAAGAAAAAAAAAAGTTGGAGACATAAAGCATTGTTTAACTTCTTTTTTTTTTTCTCATTTTTATTTTGTTTCAAAGTACGACCTGTAGGGGACAAGAAAAAAAAAGAGGAGAACTCCTAACTACACAGTGCCACTTGTTAATTTTGTGTAAATAAAACTAGACCATGTAAATACAATGTTGTATATGAAAAAAAATCTTTAAAATAAAAGGGAAAATCATTTGTGAGCAGAAAGATTTTGTTTTTATTTTATTTTTGGATTTTTTTTTCTCCTTTTGGATAAATCAAATGTGACACAAATGGTGTGTATTTCAAGACTGCTATTTCAAAGTTTTGTTTTATTTGAAACTGGTCTATAACAGCGAGTGTATATATAATGAAACACAAAATAATGAGAAATGTTTTACCGTATTATACCCTTGGTTAACTTCTACCTGTGTCATAAAAACCTTTGTCCTCAGTTGCTTGTTTCTTTCTGGTATCATCGTGGTTTTACGGTGCTTTGGACATGTCTATAAGCTTGATTGTGAACAATTAAAGCTTGTCTGTCAAAGCATGGAGATGTGGCTTCAGATCACCTTGCTGTTCCACACTGTAAAAGTGAGGTTGGGCAATGCTAGAGTGAGCAGGTGTAAAACATGGCACCTGCTCTGAAGATCTCAACCAGAATTATTTGTTTCTAGTTTTTAATGTATGTGATTTAACCATATACTGTACGGTTTAACCATTAGTGACATGACATAGCCAGAGTGCTCAATCTCAGTTTTATTTCAAGGCTAGCATCACAAACACACTGAAGGCTTAAAAAAACACAACACTTTAATTATGGTGTCTGATAGTTAAAAAATAAATAAATTGGTAGGTTGAATCTGTCAGTCTCATGTTAAAATGGTACCATCAGGCTGAGGCATACTTGAAGCTAATGTATTACTTGTTATTCAAGACCAGAAGCATAGAAAAATATTCATTTATCACACTGTCTGTAATGCTAAAGACCAAGCACACACACACATAACAGTATCAAATGTATTATTTCACAGCTGACACATCTTAGGGACAGATTTTTATTTAAAAAATGTTTTCAAGCGAATAATAAATAACATTTTACTTCTTAAATGTATGTACAGATGTAAGGTATAACATAAATAAGTGTCAATTGAGTATACTTGAACACTAAACTGATTATAAGGCAAAACACTTCCAGCAAGGCAGCCAAATACATGTTAAGGACACTTAAACTTTAAAAAAATTGTTGACACTGGTAGGACTCTTATTACTCTTAATCACTGCGTCTATTCACACTATGCTATTTGCTACACTATCATGTTTAATGGCATTAATTCCCATTGAGTCTCAGATTTAAACGGGACTGTTTACTGCCAGGCCACACATATTAACTATTACTCACAAAATAACCAGGAGAGGGCGCTGTTGTCAAAAAGAGAGAAACGACACCCTGAGGTTTATATACAAAAAATCAAGGTGCAGGCCAATCCTTTTATACTGGAAGTGGAAAATGTCATGTAAAAGCTAAATTATTAATGAATTTAAATGTATTTCCTGTAGGCCCATGTATAGGCTTAGTAGAGTAGCTGTCTCTGGCCTGGCAATAAAACGCTACAACTGAAATTTCAATTGGTATTAAATTTAAATACCAAAGGTGACTAAAATCGAGTATGAGTTATCAGGTAGGAAAATAACTTCGTAAAGAATATTGTATCATTATCATCCCAAAAAAAAAGGTTTGTAGCTTTAAAAATGCTAATCAGGGTTTGTTAGGGATTTATCGTGACGTCACATCCTGAGCAGAGCTTTGCCTCCTAGTTTTTGTTGGGACCTGGGAAAAAATTGCCCCACAGAGGTACCGAGGAGGAGAAATAGAAGAAAAAGAAACAAGCTCCACACCATGGAAATATACGAGGTTGCTGTTTAGTCGTCTACAATGCAAGCGGACGTGCTTTCACCGTGAATTCAAACGAGGAGGTTTTCGTAAGTACCCCTTCTTCTTCCAGACCTTTACAGATCCACAAGTGGCTGCGGAGCAAGTGTTTGTCGGACACGGCATTCAGAGCTAAAGGCGGCGTTTGTTTTACTGTTCAAGACCCGCTTGTGTGGTCGGAGTTAGATCTGCTCACTGCGTCCCGTTGCTAAGGGTTAGCTCTTGCAGTAAAACAAACGCACACCTGTTGCTTATGCTTACACCAGGTATCCCAGGCCTTAGCTTCAGGGGAATTTTGAGACGGGGAGTTAAATTGTTGTGTTTCTCTTTCCTTATAAATACTATCTTAGCTTATGTCTCAAGTATTTCCCCCTGTTTTTCATATTTCTGACTTCGTAAGGGGGTCGCTCAGCGGTCTCTCTCTACGGTCAACCTGTAACATCAAATAGCATCTTTACGAATCTTTGCAGTCTACTTAAAAATCGCATGACTTTTTAAAGTAATTAAACATGAACATACGGGTCTTGTTAACGCCTCCCAAGCTGCCTCATTTATTGTTAGTATGGCTATGTTCTTCGAATAAATATTAAACATTAAAATTACACTTTTTTTAAAGTTGGTAAGTGCACCCTGTCATTATCATTGTTAATATCTTTTTCAAAGTGACGTAATAAACATCTTAAATCGTTTTTGTTGATTAAATAGACAACTGTGTGATTACAAAAACAGCATTATCGTCATTATTTCCTCCCTCGACTTAACGTACCTCGTAAAAAGTGATATGTTGATATACCTACGGTTATATCCATTTTGTATTTGTTGCCTGATTTAAGTTAACTAAAGTTTAATGTGGACTTTAACGTCAGCCTGTGTCACCGTCAACTTCGGTCATCATAGCCAGGCAAGCAATTACTGAAAATAACCCATTGTTAAGAGAAAATAATAGTTGCTAGCAGACCCACATTAATAGATAGGTATTTGCCGGGACATCATTGTAATTGAGGGCCAGCACACTATGACTTCGAGAGTCTAAATAGGACTTTAAAGGGCCACAGACTAGTTTGCAGGTGCACCACTTTCTCAGATAATGTCTGGTGGTGCATAACTAGCAGGCAATTGCCAGCTTGCTCACATTACAACAGACTTTACTGAATGTTTAAAGACAACTGCTCCCCATATATTGCTGTGGTCCTCGTACACAATAGCTCACCTGCTGACTTTACTCTTCTCACCTGTTTTATGGGTAGACTTTGATTTACAAAACATCACACTTCTGAAGGCCTGTACAGTTCACAAATACAAAATTCACCTCTTATGTGAGTTTATATCTATCTACCCTCCTCTGTTACAGGTTTGGTAGAGTAACCTTCCCTCTCCCCCATCATGCTGAGCTTCCTGCGCAGGACGCTGGGGCGACGCTCCATCCGCAAACATGCAGAGAAGGCCCGGTTACGGGAGGCCCAACGTGCTACTACACACATCCCAGCTGCTGGGGATGCAAAGTCCATCATCACTTGCCGCGTTTCCTTGCTGGACGGGACAGACGTCAGTGTTGAACTGCCGGTAAGAAAAGAGTTTGAACCTTTAAGGTTCAGGTGTTTATTACCTCAAAGTGGGGGTGTTGTGATTACCAAACAGATGCTTGTTTATCCATGATATCAGAGGTTTTTCATCTTCTAAACCTGATTGTTGTAAGTGGCATGGTGTTGTACCATTTGGACTGGTTGACATCAAAATAAATATTTCACTGGAAAGTTATTGTGCATTAGAAATTCTTAGAAAAGGTCCTGTATGACTTTTATTTGCTATATGAGAAGATTGAGTATACAGCCTATAGTGAGTGCAGGTTTGTGTGTAGATGGGTTGTAGTTATGCTGCTGATCACCTGTAATTCCATGATCCTCTCTGGAGAACACACTTCATCATGTGACAGCATCACATGACATTGTTGGCTTGTCACAAAGTAGGCGAACAGCAGCGTCACTCTCCCCTCTCCTCTTCTATCTTCAGTCCAACTCCTCTCTTTCCACCATGTCTCTTTTGGTTAGTTGTGTATTCATTAAATTCTACTTTCTGTCTTGGAAAAACGAGCAGTCCTTTTCTGTGTAACAATACTGGAACTATAATTTTCGAACCCAGGGAAGAAGTACCTGTGTTATTTCCCTGAATGTGACCTTTCTTTTGCCTGGTTCACAGATTTTTCATCTTTTTGTTTCACTTGCATTCCATGTGTCAGGCCTGCAGCATTCCAGCGAGGGAAGTCTGGTATCTTACTGTCCTGTTGGGCTGAATCATGCCTTTAAATCTAGCCTTTTGACATATGTTCCCAGAAAGATGTGTTGAAGACAATATGTTCTCTCTTTAACTTCTTCTCCAACTCTTGCTGTGTTTTTAAAAAGAAAGAACAGTGTACCTTTTTACGTCTCTTTTAATTCTGCTTAAAAATCAAAGGAGGTAAATGTCTAAGTATGGCTTACTAATGTGTGACTTAACAGTGATCCTGAAACCTGGTAAATGACTATCAACCAGCTTTTTGGAATTCCTCACCAGCTTACTGCGCAAGAATGTAGTGATGTATATTATTCAGTAAAGGTGCTCCGATGGGTCGGCATGTGACAGGAATCTGCCGATTTGCAGCCTGCTTGCCACTGACTGGTCAGTGAAGAGTGTGAAGCAGTAAACTTCCTTGTTTATATAATTAGATTTATTAACGAGTTACATTAAAAACCTAGTGCTAAAGAATATTAATAAGACAGTTTTAATACCTTCTTTTATTTTTTACTTTACATTAACTTCCACCATGAATAATTGCATAAAAATAAAGGAGAGAATACAGGTAACAAAGGGTTTGACGCTCAACATTTGATGGAGATGGTCATGTATCATGTAGCTGTCAGTTATAGAGCTTTAAAGATAGAAAAATCGTTAGCAGCTCAAAATCGGTAGCGGCAGCTCAGACCAGGCAAAAATCAGAATCGATCGGAGAAATTGCAATCGGTGCATCTCTATTATTCAGCATGATGTCACACATTTGTTGGGGGTAGGACCTGGCCAATCATTAACATGTATTCATCCCTGTCAGCTCAGTATTGTGTGTAAAGAGAGGTTAGACTCATCTTATCTTTCAGTCGTTCTTCTCCAGGAATGTTATCTGCTTGGAGCGTTTCTTTCTATGTTCCATTTCCTCTCTGTTGCTGTAGAACCCTTTCTTTTTGCTCATTGCTGGAATATATGAAATACTGAGGTGTTTGTTTTTAGTGCAGGTTTGATTTCCTAATTTAATGTTTGAGCTTATTTATTTTTCTCCTGCATTAGTGTACTGTCAACTCTCCGATTTTTGCTCTTGTGTGTGGAGGAAGTTTCAGGGGAAACCTCTGCATGCATCTCCTAAGACCTTTCTTGTGCTTCCCCTCCCCCAGATATCAGTAGCCTTTTCGAACTGTTCTGTCTTATCATCCAGTTATCTCTACGTGATAAGACAATAATACAGAAAAGCTGCTCTGGATCTTCGCTCTGGAGCTTTGCTCTGTTTGAATGATTGGCCAAAAAGTGTGAAAAAGGGAACACGACTCCTTTTTGTAACAGATTTCAAACATTTTTTTTACAGTATTTACCCTCTACACATGTACAATCTATATCATAGTTAATATTCCTCACTTAGTATGTTGTGGTTTCTTTTGCCCTGGCATCTGAAAAAGAGACAGTTCACTACCTTATTGAAATGAGGTACTACTACTTCAACGACTACAGCTGTTCGTGTTCTTGCTTTTCATTATAAAAGAGCCTGCATGCCCTCTTCTATAAGATGTTCTTTATGTGTTGGCATCAAGACCTTTTCTTAGTTTATGCACGTGTTTGTGTGAGCAGTTTGTAGTTTAAATTGCAGCTCTTAATCCGGAAATTAATTGAGAAAATGTATAAATACATTTTCCTATCTGGGAAAATATCAGCTCAAAATGTTGTCTTATTATTTCAGAGATGACTTCTGTGTACCCTACCTTGGCGCCTTGATGCTTTAGAGTTGTGTTTGTTTTGTCAGTCAGAACAGTTCCTAAATACTCTACTAGCTTTTCAACATGAGGAACTTAACTTAAATAGAGGAACAGTTGTGAACAAGGAAGGGAGGAACGCTTAGCAGGGTTGATGTATCTTTTCTCTCTCTGCATTTTCACCCACACTTATCTTTTCAGGTAAACAGTCTCTGGGAAAAGTTAAACTTGACATAGCATGCCTTTTTACTGGAAGTATTTCTTAGTAGTGAAGAGTGTTTGGTTCAGGGATCTAAAGACTTTGGAGTAAAAGAAACGACAGCCTGTCAAACAGGTTTATTACAGTTTGGTTGTCAATTAAAAGACAACAAATCATTTTTTCGATTGTTTCAGGTGCTACTGTTTTGCAAAATGAACGAAGATGTTTTGGTATATTGCTCCATTGAGGGTTAACATACTGCCATGTGTCAAGAAAGTAGTTGGCAATTCAACTCAAGCTGGCAAAAATGTAGGTGACCCCCCTGCTCAGTGGTGCAGTTTGTTTTTCTGTTTAGATGTTTAGGTGGTTGTAAATAAACCGCCACAATCTGAAACTGAATAGGGCTCATTCACATGCTTTAATGGTTTTCCAGCTGTGTTTGTGTTCCTTTGCATTCGAGGCCACCCAAAAGTTGTCTCCTAGGGTTACCTCTGTTCAGCAGCATCTATGTCCATACATAATTACACTCCACCTTATGATTGCATTCCTTACTTTTAACATTAATTTACCTTCCAGACTTTTCTCTTTCTCGCCCTACATCCACCCACAACTGCCAACCTCCTCCAACTTCCTGTTTACCTATTTAAGATTTGTAGCCATGAGAACAAGTGAAGCAAATTCATGCATTGTTTTTTACATAAATAGGTCCCTCTATTGATGATAGTACATCTCATCCTCATCAGAAAATCTTACGCAATTATACACTCAAAGTCTTAGTTTAATAAGTGGGAAGAATTTTAACATTTCAATGATCCCTTATTTGATCAAAAGGATGTTTTCAACATAATGAGATTTGTGGTGGCAGCTTCTCTTCATGACTTTGTGTTAGAGTTGTTTAGTAGTTGTATTAGATTAATAGAGCTATGAATTGTGAAACACAAAAACTTGCCTCTCGCATGCATTTCCAAATTGGGGCCAATGGATCTTGGTGATTAGTAGAACTATGGAATTGTAGCCAGGTGCTAATGATGGATGGACCAAATGAGTAGGGGTCACTTACAAGAAACAGTCTACTTATCGCTACAGCCAGTTTTATTCTCTGCCGGGAAAAGCCAACAACAACCATTCTCCCCAGGCGTGTCATGATTATGTTTTTGTTCAGCGTGTGCACAGAGAGGTGGGGCGATTTTGAAGATGGGTCTGTTGTTATGGATGTTTGCGAAAAGAGGGAGCAAGAGGGGGAAAAAGGGGGTGGACATATCAATGTGCTGCAAAGATAAAATGTGATTTCACCCATTTAAATAGTTTCAAAAAATAGAGTGGAAGTGTTTAGCAGTCAGTTTTGATATTTTGGCCGACTTCCTCAAATTAATGAATGTATGGGAAACACTTTGTGTATGCACTGGACAGCTTTCATTGAAGTCAATGTGCAGGAATTTGAAAACAACTACTTTTTTATTTAAATTTGCTACAATTCAGCAATTGTGATAAAAAAAAAAATCTTTTGGGGTGGGGGTGACATTGTTTTTGGCTCTGTTGTAACCTGAAAGACAGAGCTGTATGCTCACAGATAGACAGAAAGACTGCAAACAGCCGAACAATACTGAAGGCAGTAAAACAAGGCCCTGGTGCAGTACTTGAACACACACACACACACACACACACACACACACACACACACACACACACACACACACACACACACACACACACACACACACACACACACACACACACACACACACACACACAATGAGTCCTTTGTGCTCTCTCTGTCCCTCTCTCTCTCTGGGTACTGTAGGGGTGCGGTATGCCTTGTCAACTATGCCAGCTAGCATGGGGCCAGCCCCCCTGAGCTGCCCAGGAGCTCTCTTGGGGTGTGTGTGAGGCAGAGTGTAAGACACACAAGGAAACTGCTAAGTAGCCCATGCCCCTTTGCTTACCTCATCCAATCCTTTTAGAAACACTGTGAGTTCTTCCTAAATTCTGTGCAAAAAACCTTTAAATAAGGAACAATACACAAAGACTACAAGCCGATGGAACTTGTTCTGCAAATAAAGTCATACAAAAATGTAATTTCAGGTAAATAACAAATGGGGAGCATAAAGATTCAGTCCAGCTCACATAAGAATGGGGGAAGGCATTATTTATAAAAGAGACAGGAGCGGACATAATCCAGGCAGAGAAAGGAGCAATGCAAACTGATCTTGGATGGCGTCGTTTCCTAACTTAGAGAAGGGCCAGTTGATCACATGATGTAACCAGCCACCTCACTTCTCTCAGCTTCTCAGCGTCTGGGGCACTTATGCCCCCATTACCATGGAAACCCTGTAGCTGTGCCTCATGGTAGGGTTTAGAAGTCGGATTCCTGTGTTTGTGTGAGCGAGTGCTCATGTGAGGGAGAGATCTCCCAGTCCCAGGCAGAACACAGGCAGTAACTGGTACAGCCTTGTTAGAGAGGGCAACACCTATTCAAAAATTGAGTGCATGGGTTCATACTTTCTCTTTGGTGAACTACCAAATTTGGAACCTCTTCAGAGAAATGAGATGCATGTTTTAATGCATTCTCAAATAATGTATTAGTTATCCTTCGAAAAAAAATATCTGCAACGACTTTGATATGGAGCTATTATTATTAAATCATTTTTTAGGAACAATGCCAAATTCCAGAGAGGGTGCCAAATTGAAATGTCTGTTAACCAGTATTATTAATCCTAACCAGTATTTGTTTTCCTATTTAATAGCGATGTGTTTTCATTAATAAATCCTGTTTTTACACTTTAGACGGCTTCACTCATGATGGGAATAAAGACCCTTTCACACTTTGAACAGTCAGACTTCTGAACATGGGATACACAGTTTATATGTCACAGTCCTGTTGTGACATATAAACTGAGATGTATAATGCCAGTTTCTTCAGGACCCTTTTGATGTATTCACTAGCATAAGTAGCACTGGGAATCATTGGGGGTCTCAGGATTCGATTCGATTTTCGATTCTTGATTCACGATTCAAGGTCTATTTTTTGAATTAGTACATATTTCAGGATCTACTCCAGTCATCTGTGAGACTGGCTGAATTTCTTGTTGCTCCATTTGGCATTCTACTGAGTGAAAGAGCTAGCCTTAGCACTTAGCAGGGAGTGACTGATTAGCCCCCAAAAAAATTGTTTTGAAAGTTATGAATCTATTTAAAATCTCAGAAGATAAGAATTTCCATTTTTACATAAATCGATTTTTACCCCCCACCTCTAATCACAAGACATGCTTTACTTTGTCACTTATTATGTGCATTGTGCTGACAGACATTGCATGACCATCATGATAATCAATATTCCCTCCAGTTTACAGCTTTTTGTTTTCTAAATGATCCTTGGTAGGCCCATCTGTCACACAGATAACTAAGTCCTTTGTTTGTCTGTGTGTTTACGTGTCCAGAAAAAAGCCAAAGGTGAAGAGCTGTTTGACCAGATCATGTACCATCTGGACATTGTGGAGAAAGACTACTTTGGACTGCGCTTCATGGACTCGGCACAAGTGCCGGTAAGAATGCACTTCACAAAATAGTCCCTTGTATAATATCTATTAGACTGTAAACAGTACATTAGTTTGTATTGAATCATTTGGTTTGGTGTGCTACTTGGTTCAGTGGACCCCGCTGTGACCTTTCCAACTTGTGAAACATAAACGCTAGAGAAGCCGTTTAGCTGGAAAGTTTTGGAATGCCAGTGATGTTATTTATCAGCTATAATATTCAAGTCCGCTAAGCACAGACTGCTGGACTAGCAGAGCACTTTCAGTGTTTTTGTCTCCAATGGCAAACAGAAATGAGAATCAAGAGCTAGAGGGCCCTCCTGTGACATTAGAACCTCTGTGTGGGAGCTCGCACAATTCATCACAAAATCATTTTTATCAGGATGTAAGCATTCACTATAAAACATGACAAAAGTCTCAATTTAACACAATAATAAGAAAAACCACCAAAGCTTCCTCACTCAGTACTCTGCGTACATTTTCCCCATTTTTCGCTTGTGCGTAAAGTCGATGCTTTTACACCATTTGATGCAGTCATAAAGATCAAGCTAGCTATCTGCTATCCTCAGATTAATTAGTGCCAGTTCAGTGGTGGAAAAAAAACTCTTTTTGGATTTCTTTTGGATTCAGGATAGAGGGACAAATTGCAAACACAGGTGTCATGGGGAACAGCAGATACATATTGAAAACAATGTTTTATAGCTAATATGCACACTTATCACACTTGTCACACTTTATATCATCATTGCAATATTGATAAATGTTATTGCACATTGCATATCTTTCCTCATATATTGCAGGCCTAATGGGAGCGTTTAGTTTCCTGAACTGTGTGACCTCACAAATACAAAGCATGTCACTTTAGCACCAATCATTGATCATAACTGTAGTGAACTGATGTGAATGTTATTCGTGTCTTCATTGCTATTTATATTTACACCATTTCAAGCGGTCTTCACAGCTGCTGTTCAGCTCCTGCATTCAGATTTTACCACCAATCACAGTTCAACCGTTTTGGAGGAGAGCTTGAGTCAGGCACTTTCCCCTTCCAGTGAATGGGCTAAAGGGATTGGTTATGGGACTCTTGTCAGCTCCGAGAGTCAGGCTGTGCTCTGAGGCAAACTGTTTTAAGTTGTTGGTCTGCCACTGACCCTGTCCCTTCAGCCTGATACTTTGTGAAGGCCATGGACGGAGGGAGAGCTGGTGGGAGGAAAGATGTTACTGATGGGAGGGACACAGTGGAGAGGAGGGTAGAGAGTCAAAAGAGTGGGAGGGGGAGCTGAAGTGAAGAGAGAGCGAGGGAGAGAGAGGCCTACAATAAAGGAATGTGGGGGAGAGGAGACTAGAGAGTGCTGCGAGTTCTTCTGTTATCTCTCTCTGTTTCTCTTTTACTCTCTTACTTACACATGCACCGCCACCACCGCCTCTCCTTGACATTTTTCATGCCTCATAGAGCCTGAACGTCCAAGAAGAGTTACAGCACAGAGCAGAACAGTGACTTTACTGTTTGTGTGTGTCTTCTCTTGGCCCCCCCACGTTCAAACTTTTATATACCTGAATGTTTACCTAGTTTTTATTCAATATTTAATGTTTGTTCATTTAATAAAGGAAGTAATAGCGATTGAAGCAGCTTTGTTCTTTTATATTATCATGTCTTTATGTTATCTTTGTCGTTTCAGCACTGGCTTGATGTGACAAAGAGTATTAAAAAGCAAGTGAAAAGTAAGTATACAGAGATCCCCCCCCCCCCCAAACATGCATAATGACTTAATCCTTTTAAAACAGCCTCTGAACACTCCTGTTGTCCTGACAGTGGTTAATCTGTGTTTTGGTTATTGTAAAATATGATTGTCAGACTTGATAATAACGATTTCCCCCTTTCTTCAGTCGGCCCACCATACTGCCTTCACATGAGAGTTAAGTTTTACTCCTCAGAACCAAACAACCTGCATGAGGAGCTCACTAGGTGAGGAAAGACACACACGTTACGACCTCGACTTATTAAAGCAGCTTTTTAAGGTTGTATACCTCAAAGAATTGAAGTATTAATGTTTTCTTGGCTGATTTCCTGAGCCCAAACATTCTGATTATAACTTTATCTCGCTCAAATAAATCAGTATCTAAACAATAAAACAGATTTCTTTTTGTATTTGCCCTTTAGAAAAGATGCTTTCATGTTCCTGCTAGTGTCTCCTCAACGTTGTGTTCCACTTATTTAAAGAAAGTGACAAATTACAAAAGTAACAAAGTGACATCTCCTAACATATCTGATCCTAATGTTTTTTTTGTTTTTTTTTCCAGATACCTGTTTGTGTTACAATTAAAGCAAGACATCCTCAGTGGCAAGTAAGTCATTTCCTGCATATACTAGCTGTCATCCACCTTAATGACACTTAAACAAGACAAAGTATGGTATTGCTTTCTTTTTCACACATAAATCTATTTGTTTGATTGGTTAGCATTGCAGTGCTACTGCAGGAGACTAACAGATTTACATGTTTTTAAACGAAGTGAACACAAAGGAACTTTTTTATTTTCATTATTTCATCAGTTGGCCTCCATTAATGTCACAAGGGATTTTTAGGCCTACGGCTATATCGGAGCTTCATTTTCCTTCTATGTCTGAGTTTTAATCTTCTGCGTTTTCAGGCTAGAGTGTCCATTTGAAACAGCAGTGGAGTTGGCTTCCTTTTCCCTTCAAGGTAAGTACCCAGCACACTCTTTCCAACTCTGACCAATATGAAAGCTGTTACATAGAGGATCTTTGCAGAGATGAAATGTATTTCTTGTTAGCTGTTAAGAGCCTCAAAAGGCCTAATTAGCAAAAATATAGCATTTGTTTATAGTTGGTCCAGTGTGAGTCAGACTTTTATTTGTCTTAGTTGGAGCATGGTGTACTCATATTACAGGAAGTGTAGTGTTTTTCAGTCAGCAGTGATGTAGTTAATGCTCTGAGAGCTGGATGTATACTACTTTATGAACTTTAATTCAACCTTTAAATTTGATTTCACTTTGACTTTCAAATGTCCTTGTTTTATTGTACAATATTAGCAAGTCAGATTCCTCTCTGCATTAAACATTTGGTGAATAATGTGAGGCTGATGCTGACCAGACGGAGCCATGTACTCACAAGCACAGCTGCAGCTGCAAGAGGGGACGCTTGTGTCCCTGCACCACCAAGTCTCCCTTGATCCTTTCAAAGCAGTCATGGCTGTCTCTGTGATTTAACGTCTTGGTGACGCTCCCGGCAACATTGCTTTGGGCACAAGGGGACATAAACCCGTCCACTACCATAAGACTGATGAACAAGGAGTGCTGTCGCGTTAAGTAATGGCACAAAGAGTGAGATTTCAGACACTTGTGGCTGAGATGGGATTTGTCCGTGCTGCAGAAAGGGTGGGAGACTATTTAGAGCTGAGCCGTTGCTCTTCTGCATTAAGAGGTGCCAGCTGAGGTGTGGTGATGTCCCAATAGCTATATACAGTACAAGTAATTGAACAGAAATACATTGGGCTTCATCTTTCTACCAAACTTTGAAGAAGGCCATACATTTTAAACTGCACTTGCTACAGTTTTCCATATTTGCAATTGCAGCATTAACCTGAAAGAACAATATTAAAGCTGCTGCTTCAGAGAAGCAAATACTGAGTCATTAAAATGTGTTTGGAATGGGATTGCATGCAAAAACCCATGAACACACACACACACACACGCATGCACACACACACTCACAGACACACACACACACACACACACACACACACACACACACACACACACACACACACACACACACACACACACACACACACACAGTCACTGTGGGGTAAATGCCAGCTCATTAGTGCTCCATCCTCTTCGGAGGCCCCCTAATCCAGCACCCTTTCTGTCTTCTCTCTTTCCTTCAGTTGAGCTTTCTGTCCTGGTTTTCCTTTTTTTTTGGAGTTATGTTGGTCCACTGACATTTACTGAGCTATGGATAGGATAAGCTTATCTTTTCTCTCCTCTATATCCTGAGGCTTTACTCACAGCTGGACTCTCTAAACAGTGAAGGCCTAGTTTTTACCCAGACACTGAAACATAAAATCAGAACCAAGGCCTTTTTGTAACTACAGTTTTACAGATACGTTTTCTTTTCTTTTTTAATGTAAAATCTTTTTACAACACACTAATCTCATTCTTATCTGGTGACTATTTATTCACTAAATAAATGCCCTTTTACCTCAGTGTTGTTTTAGAAGTCTGATTATTTTAGCTGATAAAATCTATGCCCCCTTGTCAAGAGGGGGATCAGATACCCATCAGTGTATGACCTAATGCTACATGTTTTCTGTGCTGTCACATTGAAGAAGGGTTTGTTTGTTTATTTAGTTCTGGGGGATCACCTACCCCCCACAGTATGAGGCACTCCTCCTGGGGTCTTTTTCCAGGGATTGAAAGTCAAGGTTTAAGTGAACAATTTAGTAGTATTTCAGAATGTTGTTTTTCTTCTTTAAAGTCCAGTATACCCGTACAGTGTCATGCATTCCTCAAAAACAGCCCTTTAACTGATCTAGCTTGTGAACTTTGTCTCTCACACTTTGTGTTTATAGCTGAGCTCGGTGATTGTGATCCATTGGACCACAATCTGGACCTGATTTCAGAATTTCGCTTCATCCCCAACCAGACAGAAGATGTAGAGCTGGCCATATACAATGCATGGAAGGAATGCAGGTCAGCAATTTGACCATAACTAAACTGATTTATGTGGGGGTCTGTAAGCTTAAATGGATATCAGTAAGGGAGCAGTGCTTGGCTCTGTAGTCACTGTGCAACATGGTATTAATACAGTTTTTTTATTTAGTTTCTTTTTTTTATCCTTTCAGCTTCAAGCTGCATTTTTAGTTTCTGATCATTCAAACAGTTCTCTCTATTTAATTTCTTCTCCTTCCTTTGCATCCTTTTCTTTCAGAGGTCAGACACCAGCCCAAGCTGAAATCAACTACCTGAATAAAGCCAAGTGGCTAGAAATGTATGGTGTGGACATGCATATGGTCAAGGTACCTGACACCTCCTCTTTGTTCCTAGCATGAACTGTCTATCCTGAATTTTAAAAAAAAACTGGGCTTTGGGAGAATGTAAATATATGAGTTGTAATGTTTGTTTCTGTCTCTTTTTTCCTGTCTTTCTTTCCACATTTTCCCTGCAGGCAAGAGACGGTAATGAATATAGTCTGGGTTTGACACCAACAGGAGTTCTGGTGTTCGAAGGAGAAACCAAGATCGGACTCTTTTTTTGGTATGTTGTGCAAATCCAGACTACCTACAATATTTACATCAATGCATTATAGAAAAGTCAACATTTGAGAGTACATGATTCTCTTATTATCTTCAACCATGCACGTTTATTTGTTTCTATTGTTTTAGGCCCAAGATCACTTGTCTGGATTTTAAGAAGAGCAAACTGACACTTGTGGTGGTAGAAGATGATGATCAGGTGAACATGTACACACACCTTTCATACATTGAAATGTTAAAAATCTAAAGATTTATCCATTCCCAACACGAACATGACTGCTTCATTGATGATACAGTATTTAACAAGGCAGTCTTAACGTTCCCGGCATACAGCTCTTAATGGTAACCAGGAATGAACTGTACATGCCATGCTTCATTCCAGTTGCAAGTAAGCCATAAAGAAATGATGACTGCACTTTAGTTTATTACTAATTCATCAGAGATAATCATGGATGGTATCACTAACCCTTTGATACTCTCATCAAACTATGAGGTGCTCTCTCAGTCATTCACAGGAACAAAAACAATCACTCACCAGCCTCAGTAAAGTTTGTAGCTCGGTGAAGAGTTGCAGATGCAACAGTGACACAGTTCCCCCCCCCCCCATCTTTGACCTCTAGTATCCATCTGTATGCTTGGTATGTTCCAGTTACACACACCTGTGTTAAAATATTACAAACTGTGTCTAGAAACACACTATTCAGTCATTTTTCATGCTTGTCATTCACAACCAATTTAGTTATGCACCTTAAAAAAATAATCCATTGATAATGGTAGTATTTCAACTGCTTTCCTCATTGAAGTGTAAAATATTTGATTCTTAAAAACTACAAATATTGCATTTTTTCCTCTGTCAGAAAAAGAGACACAAAACGTGTTAGGTTCATTTTTTACATTATATTTCGACCAGTAACAGATAAAGATGTTGCTGTCTGCTATCAAGACCACTGCTTTTTTTTTACTTTTATCATGACAAGTATTCTCATAGAGACAGTCATGTCATTCTCAAGAGAGACCAGGTCAGACTAAAGAAGAACATGCGCACAGCAAGACATTTTTTTAAATTGCCCTAAAGATTGAAAGAAAAAAACCCACAATATTTGTTTCTTCTAACAAGCTTTGTTTGAAGTGCTTGAGCCCTGAAAAAGGTTGGTTCAACATCGAAATGAAACCAGACTTACAGTAGTATTGTATTACCCAGAGGCTAGAGTATATGAGAGAGAAGGAGTCTGTTTATGTCCATCCTGGAGGTCTGTGAGTGAGGTTAATAAAGAAGCCTTCCCCCTCTGGTATTTCTGGTATGCACTGTTCTCCTACACACACAAACACACACACACACACACAGTTCTTGTCTGCCAGCTATGTCCAAAACAGTTATATACTGTATGATGGTCTGGTCACCGAAAAATGAGCTGTACATGAACTTCTAATTATCATTCAAGATGCTTGTTTATCTCACACACACGCACAGCAGGAGCATCAGAGTTGGAACTATTAGAGAGGGGGCTGACTGTTAATTCATTACATCAAGTTCATGGGTTCATTGAATCAAGAAATACTGCAAATAGTTTGAGAAAAACATGTCTGCCATAGGAAATGAAACAGTCATGTCACATTGTTAAAAAAAGACTGGGCCAGGTGGCTACTTGAAATTCTGCTTAAAGAACGCTCTGTTTGTTTATGAGAGTGTGCCTTTTTCTGTTCATGTTCAAGGCTCAAGTCTTTGTATTTTTTAATGAGGCCTTAAAGGACATAAGAACAACTTATAGAGTGACAAAAATTACAGAGTACAGAGCTATACAAACATATATTTTACTCTAATAGAATTCACCAGCATTCTGACCTAGATGTTCCCTTGTCTATTGTTGAGATTTTAAAGGGCTTTCTAAGATATTATTGCTTTTCTATATGCATAACAGCTGAAGACACATTTACTTGTTATTTGAAAGAATCATAAGACTCCTGTGATTCTAAATGTCAACCAGTCATCAAGTGTTTTTATTTAGAGGTATGGATGGAGGCAAGTGCATTTGAGGGCTTATTGAACAAAAGAAGAAAGTTTACCTTCAGAAAAGAGGGAAATAAAAGAACTGCAAAAGAATGTGACTGTGACAATGCAAGGGCTGCAGAGCTAGTTCAGTACGTGGCTTTAGTATTAGGCAGACTTTCATCTAATGTCTCAACGAAAAATCAGATTAATGAGGCTGCATTTGCACATTGTAGTACAGCCAGTCATTCTTCACATATTTGTCCCCTTCCACGAGCATGAGCTAGCACATGAGCTTTGTTTGACTTAAGAAACGTTGGCTGGGTCTAAAGGGGAACTCTTAAGTATTAAATGTATTCAAGTAAAACTGTGGTGTGTGAAGCTTGGTACAAAGACTTTGCCATAGTGACAGACCCTGTTCTGACTGGAGATGTTCACTATTCACAGTACATGTCTTGTATGTTTGTCTCTTTACTGAGATCTCCACTGTAACATTTAAATCTAACTTACACCAATCCTCCCCAGGGCAAAGAACAGGAGCACACCTTCGTCTTCAGGATGGATCACCCCAAGGCCTGTAAGCACCTGTGGAAGTGTGCTGTTGAACACCATGCTTTCTTTAGGCTGAGAGGACCCGTACAGAAAAACTCTGCGCGCTCTGGATTCATTCGTATGGGATCACGCTTCAGATACAGGTAATACAGACGGAAACACTGTCAGAACGAAGGGAAAATAAATATTTTTTGGAGGCTGGGTGGATTGATATACAAGGGAAGCAATTTCCTTTTGTACAAAATTCACTGGGCTTAAAGTTCTCGAGCAATTTCTTATTCTCAAAATGAACTCTTAATGCCCATGGCAACAAGAAACAGAACAGATTTGTTGGATGGATTTTACATAATAATGTTAAGCTTTGCTTTTTTTGCACATCACAATATTAAAGTGCTGTGCAAGTGGGAGTGAAAAGTATTAACCACAGCATTGATATTTCATGTTTTTTTGTTAAGTACCATTAAATGCATTATGGGGCTGCATGGTGATGCAGTGGTAGTAGCACTATTCTCCGTGTGGAGTTTGCATGTTCTCCTTGTGTACTCCTCCCACAGTCCCAAGACTTACTGGTTAGGTCAATTGGTGACTCTAAATTTCTCATAGGTGTGAACGTGAGTGTGGCTGGTTGTCTCTATATGTCAGCCCTGTCATTGACTGGTGAACAGTCCAGGGTGTGCCCCGCCTCTCGTCCAATGACCAATGACAGCTAGGACCTGTTCCATCCCCCCCTCCTCATAGTGTAATGGAAAATACACTATGTATTGGAAAATACACTATGTATTGGAAAATACACTATGGATGAATTTGGTGTGTATGTACTTATTATCACAAAAACATATTGTCAAGGCAAAGACAGATCCTTTACACTTTTTAAGTAAGAAAAAATAAATAAAATATAAAACTTTATAGTAGAAATAGATGATTGTCAAAGTAATCTGGTTCGTAATGGCAACTCGCACAAATCTTCACCAGCGTCTATTAGGTTACATTATGCATTTCATTAAAGTAAACTGTTGCTAAAAAAATCATGTGCTGTCAGAATGATTGACAAGTTTGTTGTGGGCTTTAAATCTGAAACACTATTGACTCCTAACAGAAAGAGCAATGCAGGGGAAATTGTTACAGGGACAACTGCAGTTGGGGTTGCTTTAAAAGAAGACTGTGGGGGATGGGGAACTACTGATAGGTTAACTGCCACACATTTAGAGCGCCTCATGTTTGTTTCTGTACCGTGTGTGATTGAATATCACAGAGATAATCCTAGCTTTGCACAAAGTATCATTCTCTGAACAAACATAAAACCCCACGTGTGTACACATTGATACTTGCTGTGGTACAAGACAAGCACTCAGTGTCCACATACCACAGTAGCCAGCTAGATCCCTTCTATGTGTGTTTAAACAATACCCAGTTGGGTAAGCATTGACTGTAATGTTGGTCTAACACAGAGGTTACAGGGTTTGTTATTAATAGAAGGTAATCGCTTGGATGGGTCCAGAGTTCAGCAGGGGTCATCACTATGCCTTTTAGTTTTTTAATTCAATCACAAGAATCATGAAGCAGTTTTGTGTTTAACAGTTTGGCCTGCATTTATCAAAGTTTCTGTTATGTAGCCACTATGAACAAAAAATTCCTTTCAAAGAGTGGAAACATTGTTTTTATTCTTGTTTGCATTTGTGTGACCAGTGGGAAGACAGAATATCAGACAACTAAGGCCAACAAAGCAAGGAGGTCGGCCTCGTTTGAGAGACGGCCAAGTCGACGTTACTCCAGAAGAACCATGCAACACAGAGGTGAAGACAACACTCACACAGTGTCACACCTGTAAACACGTGAATATTACTGCCTGACCAAACGAGACATTCAGGATTTAACACTCTGAATACACCAAATTATAGAGAGAAATCTACAAATGCAAACAATCCAAAGCCCTCTATATGTTTAGCACTAAAAATCACACATTACTCTTTTAATCCAGAGGTAGAAAATACTTGCATATTAACCTAAACGCATTATTGCATAATCTAACACACACACACACACACACACACACACACACACACACACACACACACACACACACACACACTTAACTGTTTACATCAAAGAATCTCTCTGAATCAAATACTTAATGTCTGTTCTTTGTGTTTTTACAGGAACATTCAATCCCCATGAGTGAGTACACTGATATCAAACCAATGTGATTGTGCCATTGTCTGATGAAATTACTTGTTCTATCCTCTCCTTGTTGCACATCTTTAATTTTAGACGGATCGCATCACCAAACAGAGATGAGATTTTTCTAGTCATTGTTTCTCTCTCTGGTCATTGTCTTGTTGTCTCATCTGTGACGGATATCAACAATGCACAGCTGGCACTGAAAACAGCTTTATTGCATTTCACATGAATTTTTCTACTGTTATGAAATACTATTGCTTAAAGTGTTGTGACTCACTCACTCTGTCTCTTGATTCATTCAGTTACACCATAAGCCCACACAGTAATCTTGTTACAGAGGTAGCCCTTTGTTAAAGGGATATGTGTGTGTGGGCTAAAGACTGATATCAGTGGTAGTTTATGCCATCATGGGACCTGTTGACTAAAAACATTCTGATCATAAATACTCCCATGACTTGTCATCACATTTGATCGGACAGACCTTCACTGTGAGGATGGCGAACTGGGCTCTTAACAACCTGATTTACTGGAAATTAAAACAGAAGTAATCTCTCAATTGTTGCCAAATGAAAACTCTTCATTGCTGTAATATTCAGTTCAAATGTAACGTCCTTAAGGCTAGACACAAACTGTAAACTTGCGCATGTTGGCCTGCACCTTTCAGATTTGTGCTCTGTGAAAATCATTGAGAGAGGCTGTGAGAGTTCCTTAACATTTCTCTAAGTGTTCAGACATACGCCACTTAAAACCAGTTCAGTAATTACAGTATGAATACATGTGTAGTATTAAGTACATGACATTTGTTGTTTAAAATCTGAATTGGTTTTCTCTGCTCAGGGCTCATTCCTCTGGCAATGGAGTCAGCTCCAGTAAGGACGGCAAGGTGAGGAGCAAAGATTACTGTGTGTACCGTATGTCAACCCTCCCTGCATTGTAGAGGAGAATTTAACATGGCAGTGCAACAAACATCGACAGGTTTTAAACTCAGAAATCAAACCCAAAACCACCACATTGAAAGATTTACAATTCCAGTAATGCTAGATGATTTCATTTTGAAAATAGTGGATTTATATGGATATTAAGAATATAAAATATCTATAAAGCTGTTTTAGTAAGAAAAGTTGAATGCATTTTTAGACTTATTGTCTGTATATCCCTACCTTCTGATGCATTGTTCTCTTTTTCTTCCTTTTAGTTTTCTAGAGGCGCCTGGTCTGCCGTTCCTGTGGTCAGCCCTGTAGCAGCTTCTGCTTGTATACCGATGGAAATCGAGGCTCTACCCCGGAGTCCTGGAGGAGAAAAGAGGAGGTTGGTACCTGAAAAGTTGAACTTTCCTCCTGGATCAGAGTCTGGGCTTTTGAAAATCTTTCTTTTTTCTTTCATTTTTTTATCTTAACATTTTATAAACTCACATTACATCCAGTATTTGATGAAATGTGGTCCTGCCCCTTGAAACTCCCAAGAAGGATATTTACTTTAGAAAATTGATGGATGGATCTTTTTTTTTTTGAAAAGTCCAATTAATGCTTCGTACTGTATTCTAGCTGCAGCTTACAACATCTTAGTGCTTACTTACTTCCCTGAAACAAGACCGTTTCAGGGACGGTTTGAGCAGCCAACTGATCCTTGCTGAAAGAAATGAGTCGATAGCTTGGTGTGTTTTTTTACGGTCTAATGCCATGAGAGTGGCTTAACACGGCTTATCCACTCACCATGTCTTGCTGTGACCAGGGAAGGCAGAGAAGAAAGAGAGAGCAAGGCAGTTAGTTTACTCGGGTGCAGTTTTCTATTTGTGTCTGTGTGACCTTTCAATGCTTATTGGCTGTCATATTCTCCTATTGTCATGTTCTTAAACTGTTTTTAAGTGTGCATGAAGCACAGCGTATGAATTGTGTGTAAGTCAGGGGCTCTCAGAAACGCTGTTAGACACTAGAAGGAGGAAAATACTTCTATGCTTGTATGTCAGTGTCTTAGTGGAGGGCTGCACATACCAAAAGTTCAAGAGTGCAGAGTTATAATATTGAACCTGGTGGTCTGATCGAAAGAATGAAAGATGGACTTCAGTTTGATAAGAAGCAGACAAAACTGAGAGTGGTTAGCCGTAAAAAAAAAAAACAGGCAGTAGGCGGTGAAGAGATAATGAGGTACAAATACTCTGTAATGGTTTCTATACCCTTTTGTTGTTGAATGTAGTTTTCTCTACTCATGTCACATCTCATGTGTCCCCTGTTATAGTGTTGTATTTACTGATATTACCTCAGCATTGCTGCCTCTGAGAACTGTGTGTAAATGTGCAATATGACAGTTGTAGTTATTTGTCTGGGGTAAATCTGTTTGTGTGCTGCAATGTGCTGAATATATACACATTAACATGTATGCACCCACCACATATCAACCCATGTTCCCCTGTGTGTTCCAGTATAAACATGTACTGAGGGCAAAATGGCCTTGTCTGGAAGCAGGCCAGGTAGGTACGCTCAAATGCTGAACCTCGCCATCACTCCGGCTTAACAAATCAGTTGCTATGCAGTGGCGAGCTCTTCATTATGGCTTTGGAAATGGGTTTTCATGCAATGACATTGTGATTTGTTGTCTGTCCACTTTCGATCAGCATGAAACTTTAACCTAATCGGTGCAGGATGTTGACGTGATCTTTGGGATGCTCTGCAGGGATCTTGTGTTTGGCTTCATGAATCAGTGATGGGATTTGATTTTTGGCTTTGGCTCTGTCCTGTTCAAAACTTTGCTCAGCTCTGTTGTGTACGTGTCTTTGTTTTCAGTCATCTAATGGGTTGATGTGCATCCTGTGAGTCTCCTGCTCCTCTGCAAACCCTCATTTATCCTCTAAGCTGTAAAATGTTCTCACTAATTAATAGGATGATATTTGAGGACGAATGGGAGTTAATTTGCCTCTCAGCTCAAAGAAAATGCCAAAGAAAATTTTAGGTTTCTAGTTGTGAGGCACTTTATTTATTTATTTTCATACTTAGTCCCAATTGTGAAGTAGGACCTCTTCTATCCTGAGCAGACTTTTCTGACTTCAGGGGAGGAAAAAGCTCATTCAGATTTACAGCTTAGGGTGATCCTGTTTCTAACAGAGAGCATTTCTGGTCAGTAGTTGTAAGAGGATTGCTTGTCATTTCTGTTGAGCAGCAGCCATTTTCTTCTTCATTTACTAACCTAAAAAAAGACAAGGGGTGTACAGATGTGGCTTTGCCAGAGTGATGACTGATCATACTGATTATGCTGTATCCTACTCTCTGAGACTTTGTAATAGTAAATACTTTTAGAGCGTAACCTCCTCTCTATTTTTTGCAGTATCTTTTTAAACACACTTTTCTTTTTTCCTATGCAGCAAGGTCTCTCATGATTTTAACTCCACAGTAGTGTCCTACATACATACAAAACACAAGCCCACATTACAGAACTGAAGAACATAAACTACTGCTTAGTACAGTCTTATCAACTTTCTTATGAACTCACTTCATGATAATAAACAAAACTGCTTCACCATCACAGATAGAAGTAGTGAAAGTTCTTGTGAATTTTATCAGCACAAGATATTTTTCTGAGGTGACGTCTCAGTTTGTTTTTTGCTGTAAACCCATGGCAACAGTTTACAGCTCAAAAAGCATATTAAAAGAGTGCGCTTTAAAAGAGACATTGCTGTATCTCTAATGCATCATACTAATCCATGGTGCTCTTCCCTTCTTACGCCATGCTTTTCTCCCCTTTGCTTTTAGAACTATATCACAGAGGATTTTGCATGGAGCACTAAATCAACAAGCTCTGAAACCCTCGGTTGTTCCCTTGATAACATGAGTCTACTATCTCTACTATCTTTGATGTTATTCACTGAATACACCTGCATCAGAATAAATACAGCATGTGTTAAGCCTATTAAACATTCACGTAAAGTCTTGACATTATAACATATTGATAACAACATAACCAAAAGGACGTGTGTAACATTTACATTGCTTCGATTTAAGGATTAGTTCTGATTCTGATACTGGTGTCAGAAATGCTCTGATACACCATTTATTCAGAATCAGGCGTCAGCTAGTAAACAAGAAAGCATAAAGAAAATGTCAAACATCAGTGAAAGTAAATTTGCTTTTAATCCAGTCAATCATCAAGTTAGTTACTGTTACTCTGCCAATTAAAACTATACGCTCCCTTGCCTCTTATACTCTCAGAGGAGTTGTCATCGTGATTTAAAGCGTGTGACTCAGAGCCTTTATGACTGAATGTATAAACACACGTTGCATGTTAGCCATCAGACCTCAGACGTTAGAGGTGCTAAGCCAGGTCACTGACGCTCCAGAGAGATTCAGTGTACTTCACTTCACTCAAGTGCTCATGTCACAACACTTGTCAAAGTACTCTTGAATCAGCACTTGTGTACAGTGTGGCAGAGGCAATGTACTCGGATACTTTAGGTTGTCTTTTTAGTTTCCTGACACTGCTGCTATCATGACATGAACATCCAGTTTATAAACACATGTTGTTTTGCAACTAAAATGACATTTAAACTATTTTTAACAGCATTATTTTGCGTGGCAGGATTTAGATTTAAAACGAACAAATGACAGAACAAAGTAAAGGTGTTGGCACTGCTGTAGAAAATCCTCAAGGAAACCTGTTGACAATAAAGAAAGCATGTATGTGACAGTATGCAGTAAATAACACAGTTAAGAATTAGCACTTTTTTCTGTCAGTCTCATGTTATCAGCCGCCGTCTGCTCTCGTCCTCTTTTCCTTTTTTTCTCTAAAGCCTGTGTCGAACAAGCTATTTCACACTCACTTATTTGCATACAATCTCCCTTTCCTGCATTATTGTCATTCAATGCTTCCCTTCCTCCTCCCCTCTAATCTCTCTTACAATTTACATACCCTCACTCTCACTCTATCCCCATCTGTTCACCCCCCCCCCCCCCCCTTCCTCCTGTTTGTCCCCGACCCCTCCCCTATCTTTTTTTCCTCCAACCTGTTCTTCCCAGGTCTCCATTTCCCTTCATCCTCCCTGCTCATGTGTCATCAAAGCTCCCTTCAAAGGAGTTTCAAACGGATCCGAGCAACTCGTAACGGCCCTCACCTTCTGTACTGTGTTAAATGGACAGCAGGTTAATGAATGGGAATGGCTCAGCAGTGACTCGCCTATGAAAACCGTCTGGTATTTGTGGTGGTGACTTGACCACATGGAAGGACACAAGCCTTAAACATTCCTCAACACAAGCAACTTAAAGTATCAAATATTCAGTCTGGTAACATCCCTCAAAGAAGGGAACGATGTCGTCCTTTTCTTCTCAATGTGTCGGTTAGTCACTGTATTTGAATGCCACTTTTCCTTGACTCATGCCCCAGTGACGGTTCTGAAAAGTTACCCTCATTTGCTCATTCTCTCCCTATTTCCTCTCCCTTTATGTTACATTTTGTCCCCCTTCCCCCTCTTCTTTCGTCTGTCCTTCACACTTAACCTCATGAAACAGGCTGGCTGGGTGACACAGTATCGATGTAAGGCTTAGGAATTCAGCTTAACTTTCCTCTCTGCAAGGAAACTAAAAGTTTGAACCTGTGACTACAAAGTTTTTAAAGGAGGGTTTTAACCTGCCCTCCTCGGTTAATTATCTAAAAAATAGCTTTGTTTTTTATATTTTCAAAACTGTATTGATTTAAATTTAAATTCCTTCAAATGATTCCTCTTCAGCAAATGTGATTTTTATATTTTGTATGTAATCAGTTGTGCGTTATTCATGGATCTGCTGCACTGTTTGAAATGAAGTAAAATGAGAAGATCAATATATTTCTCATCCGTAGAGATTTGTCTCTGAGGTTGTTAGCCTAGCTTAGAATGAAGCAGGATGAAAGAGTTACGTTTGATCCATCAAAGGTGCCTTTCAAAAAGACTATTTATATTTTATAAAGTCGTCTCTTTGGACATTTTAACTTGTGTCAAACACATTTTTAGAAATGCTGGATTATGCTTTTTTTTTAGCGTGTAGCTAACCTAAACATATCGTAGCCTTCATGCTTACTTCTCTTCCATCTTCTTGCAAGAAGTCCAACAAGCACAATACTATCACGATGATCAACACTGAATGGAATTCTTTTTATAATCTGTTTTGTTTTAAGTACACTGTAACCGTTTGTTTTGTGATCACCAATGCCATGGTGCAGACTCAGTCAGGTGGGTTTTAAATGTGATGGTGGATTTGACTGATATTTTAAGAGCAGTGTGTAGGATGAATATTCACTGATTCCTTACCTACTCCTCAACGACACCACTGATCAAATGTTCCCTGCACTGCTCCACCAATGAAGAAGATAATATTAATATTTATAATAACACTGCTTAGTAAAATGTTTACAACATCACTGACCAAAGGTTGTATATCTTTTTGAATTGTATGTTAAACTTTATTTATGAGAATAAAGACCGAAATATGTCACAGAAGAGTATAAAGGTTTATGAAGAGTACTTCATGTGTAATGAGTCTCTACATTTCCGTATATACACAGTGTGAGGAGATGATCATGTTGTTGGGCTCAGAATGAAAAGTTTACTGATAATATTATCTTAATGCTAGTAAACATGTAACTTAGTGGTTTAAAAATGCAAACCCCACACTAGAGGCAGCTGTGGCTCATTTCAGCCAGAAGGTCGGGGGTTCAATCCCCAGCTCCTGCAGCCACCTTCCCAATGTGTCCTTGCACAAGACACTTAACCCAAAGTTACTCTCGCTGCTTAGTCGGTGGCGTATGAATGGGATTAGTTAATACTGATGGTCACTTTACATAACAGCCCATGTGTGAATGGGTAGGTGTGGCCTGCATAAAGGCTATCTCCGTCGTCGCCCTAGTTTTTGCGGTGTGTCCGGATCCGTCGCTTTTTTCTGGCCGATTCCACATGTTGAATCGCCATCAGTGAGAGGAATCTCTCTGATTTGCTGTTCTGAGGTTTCATTGATCGACACAGGTGTCGGGAAAGCCCCTTGAGCATGCCGCTGTAGTATCATGCTTTCACCCATGAGTGCGGTTTCTCCTTCTTTGTCGCCTCCGCCTCTTCTTTTCTGTTTTCACTAAAAGACCAAGGGCTGACAACGCCAGTGCCATTTTCAACTTTTTATCAGACATTATTCTCGATCAGTAGGCTACGTATAATACTAGTGGTGTGAAAATGGTCTTCTCGTATTATAACAACAGACTACCGCCGCCTGCTGGCATGGAGAGTTATTTACTCTCAGAGTTATTTCCTCTCACGCATGCGCAGATGAACGTGGTGGTTGGCCGTCAGCTGTAGTCTTTGCGCTGTGTTCTAGTGCAACTTTTTGGCCAAGATGTGAGGCGACGCCACAGGCGGCCTTCGTCGCCACTAGTTCTTTCCACTGCTTGGTGTGTCAGGGCCTTAATAAGAACACTTTGAGTAGTCAGAAGATTAGAAAAGCTCTATACAAGCTCAAGTCCATTTACCATTGACCTTTAGTAATGAGACCTTATTGCTGTTCTCAACTTGAGGTTAAAACAACAACAGAAATATGACCATCAACATCACTGATGTACAATAACAAAATAAATATTGCTGCTAGATTATTTTAAGAATTAAACAAAGAAATATTACAATGTTAAAATGTATTGCATATTGACTGCTTGGATTTAGCACAAAGAGATCCCTCTACTATGTATGCGTACAGATTACTACAGTGGAGATAATGTGTTTCCTTGTGAAATGTACTTTTCCGCCCTTTCTGTTGTATGTTTGTGTTTATTGCCCACATGAAGGTTGGATATAAACGTGCTGCTTCTTTGATGGATTACTTAACATGTGGGGGTTGAATTATGAGTCCTCCTTGTGCAAAGCATTGTACTTTCTTGTTTTACTTCTTTGGGTGTGTTGTGTGTTAGCTCCTGTTCTCCCTTCAGGCACCATACAGTAATATAAACTTCTTATGTTTCACTGTGTCTTCAGGCTACATTTATATGAGGAAATTACTTTGCTGCAAGAAGAGCTTCTACCAAAACCCCTGTATCAAACCTTTTATGTCAGTTTGCTTTAAAGTCTGAGGCTTTTAACCTGCCTTATTTCACACTGAAGTTATTTGGAAGTGATTTCATTGGCTGGATGTAAACCTCTTTGGACCAGTTTGGCGGGGTTTTTTTCAAGGGCTCCCGTATCTTTCCATGAGATGTACAGTAACTGTTCTTTGTCTTTGTTCTACTGATAAAGGAAAAGAACGAACCTACATGATTTGGCCAGTAACTTTGTCAATGATGTGATTTTTTAAGATAAACATATTACATTTTGTAAACAACAAATCTCTCTTTTTTGTCAATAACAATAGCCTACAAGGACATTGAATTTTTATTCAAGAGGGAGATTTTTCTTTTTCATTCAATGTTTTCCCCTCCAAGTTTTGCCATGTTTGCAGTCAGTTCATATCTTATGGATGCTGCAGGTAAGTTGTATGGATGTATAATCTGTTGCTGTATTCATTTGATTTCCTCACTTGTTTCTCTTTATGTTTATATTTAATCTCTTATCACTTTTAACCCCCATTTTGATCAGCTGCTTCTTTTTTTTATCCCCCTCTATTGTTTTGTTTATCTTTTTTGTCTCTAGTTTGCCCATGGTTGCTGACCTGATGGAAACATGCATTGATGATGTCATCCGGGCTCCTGTCGTTCCACCGGTGACGGCTACAGAGGAGGCCGGACCAAGCAACGCCTATGCTACCCCCAGTGTCACCGGGGAAGATCCTCTCAGCCTCACAGGTGAGCTTACAGAAAGCCTGGCAAACACAACAAAGTAGATTCAGAGAGACAATGACATCATATAGGAAAGGTCTATGCCAGATATGTGGCATTCACAGACTAATCATGAACAGAAAACACTGTATTTCTACGAGTATGGTCAATGTGTATGAACATGTATTGATTGAAATGTAACATTGTCACTCTCAAGAAGCATCCGCTCGTTTGAAGCAGCTGGCTTTAGAGAGCAGTCCCCCACTTCCTGCAACTCCAAGAAACAACATCAATGTCAACATGACCATGAATAATCAGGTGAGTTTTTGTTTCTATAGTAAGTTTGTAAACACGTTAAAATAGGGCTGTCAGTGCGATTACTGTCCGATAGGAATGCATTGATTACGTTTTAACTGCATTAATTGTGTGGAATTTTTCTCCCTTTCGGCGCACCTTAGTGAATCCAACGTAGCATCTTCCTGCAGCCAGAGTGATGGAAATGAGAAACACTGCGGTGCCTTTGAATGTATCATTTCTCTTTAAGAGACTCCCACACAGCTCAGCTGAAGAGTCAAAAGTAATATCCACCTTTGAGACACCAAACATTTCACTTTTTTACCATTACATTTACCTATTATCAATAACTTTGTGATCCGTGTTGTGGCTTCCTTATTTTCTTTTTTAAAGTTAAAGCAGGTTTTTATCCAAACAGGAAGTATAGCAATGTAGCATAAGACAGTACAAAATAAAAGCATAACAAAAATGTTTATTGAGATGCAAAATAATGGAATTTCAAACATGCAATGCGATTAATTGTGAGTAACTATTGAAATTCTGTGATTAATACTGATTTTAAAATCTTGTACGTTTGACAGCCCTACATTAAACCCCACTGCTGGGGTGGCATTGCATACGGTTCAGTTCAGTCAGAAATGAAAACCATATTCTGCTCTCTCTTTTCTTCTCTTTGGGATTGGGGCCTCACTTGGCTCTGCTCAAACAGGAGGATGTGGTGAAGCTCACAGAGAAGTGTGGCCTGAGTAGCACAGGCAGTAGTCCAGTTGTCACTCCACTGCGCACCCCAGAGGATCTGAAGAGCAACATCCTGAAAGCACAAGCTGAGGCTGCTGCGCTCAAGGTGATGAACAAAGACCACCAACTGTACACACAGAAATAGAAGGAGGAAAGAGAAACCTTTGTCAATGCCCATTAACTCCTTCATTCATTCGTCTCTAAACAATGAAATACACTGATGCATTGTATTTTTTTTAGTGTTCATCGTTCAATATGACAACAGCTAGAGTTTGCCCTAAAAAATTGGGATTAAGTATTTGTGTCAGAGCAGCGTTAAATCTGAATTTAAACACGTTGGAAACATCCATGTTCATGTTATAGTTATGATGTCATTGTGCAATCCATTAAAATATATTATATAAGTCCAGCATCCCTCTCTCGACCTGCCTATCTTCCCACCCATTGATGTATCCCTCTCTGTTTCCCTGTGCAGGGCCCTTCGGAGGAACATGTTGTTATAGTTGGAGATAAAAACTGTAACTTACAGGAGCCTTCTTCCAGGTACGTTCACACTCTTATTAGTATTTTTTAAGAAGAAAGTCTGTTACTACAGAATTCTACAAACATATTTCTTTGGTAAGCTTGTAATAAATTAAGCGAACAGTCGCAGTACACATGGAGAGGAGTAATGCCTTTGTCGCTGGCATTTCAGTGACAATGGTTTTGTCTTGAAGTTCTCCCTCCTCCTCCTCCGTCTTCCTGAGTCATCCAACTGTCAACACATTGTCTCATCCAATCGCAGCTCTCCCCTCCTGCTAGAGCCGATTAACTACTTGAATATTCATGAGGATTATTATAGTAGTTCACAACATTACATCATCTTCAGCTCATCCTTACAAGCAGAGCTCTGCATTGTCTTGTATGAGAGGGAGACAGTCAGTGGCTCCAGATGATAAGAGGAGAATGAGCCATATGAGATTGCTTAATGCTGTTTGTCAGAGTATACAATAAGTTTATGATACGTAAAATTCTCCTCTTCTAAAAATAAATGTTTGAATGCAGTGTTTAATCTTTGTGTTTCATCCCCTGTCGCACATTCAGATTTGATTCATGTTGAGTTTGTTCATTTTTATGAAAAGCTTTTCATAGTCAATTTGACCCTGTTGTGCAGGTCGCTTTTTTTCTTACGGTATCATGCAGATAAGCAACAATTTCCTAAATGCAAACCAAAATGTTGTATTGTCTTTGTCTAGGTTGAAGGTGCGTACCGGGCGAATGGGCAGTAACTCATCCCTGTCTGTTAGCAGTCGCCCGGACATTCAAGACTCGTGGGACCTGCTCAAGCCAGCCTCAGTGGTGTCATCAGCGGGGGCCAGGTCAGTCCGTGTGTCAGTTATGTCCTGCATACCTTTGTGTGCACTTACTTTAGATGAGTATCAATAATTCCCACCGGCGCTGCTTAACAAAGAGCAAGAGAGAGGGAGAAACTGGGAGAATAGATTAGTGTTTGGGTGAACCATTGCAGGTCCGTCTTGAGAGGAAAAAATCTACTTTACTTAGCTTGAGTCAAAACTGCAATGAAGTTTTTTTTATATTTGTGTTCAAGTCATATGGAAGGATAAATGTGTTCCAAGGTTCACTGTGCCTGTACCATAAACTTTGACCTCCACATGGACTGAGCATATTCTGTTTTTTCAAGGAACAGTTGGAAGAAAAATCTGGCCTCTACCGTTTTTATTTTAAGAAGACAATAATAGAATTTGAAACACTTACAGCCCACGTTCCCCCAAACAGAACATAAACCAAATACAATGCACATTTCACAATGATCCAATTTGAGACAAAGGTGTTGCTTTGTTTTTTGTAGTCTTTGCTGACATCTATTGGCATGTCTGAGCATTGTTTGGGTTTGTGTGCGTTTGTGTGCATCTGGGCATGATGAGTCACGTGACTTGAGTTCTGCCTGGAAACTGCTGCCGTCCCTGCTCATTAAGTGTTTACAGTAGGATGACACAAAAAATACAGATGCTTGCTTAGATAGTTCACAGAGGCTGCTGCATGGCCCCCGGCTCATCGATGCTGTAAAGGCTCCCACTATTCCTGGGATTTTTATTCTACAGAGGAGAATGTAGACGCGATGTGTTAAAGCAATATATTTGTTCTTAAATGAGTGAACTTTAGCTTTAATAAAGAAGTAATCGAATAATAATTAAGTCTAAAGCAAGCCTTTCTGTGTTTTCAACTTTTTTTTGAAATACCTTGGTGTATAGGTTGTTGGACTGTTTGTTGTGCCACGTAACTTCTTCTAATGTTGCATGAGGTACTCTTGACTATAAAGAGATTTTTAATATATATAAACAAGAACAAATGTAACCAAAGACTGTTTTTAAACTACTCTGTCAATAATAAGGAACATGGAATACATTGCTGGTTCTGTTTGTGTAAAGATTGTTTCCCCATGTGGGACATTAATCTGACATCCTTTGTGTAGTCTTTCATTTTTTTCTCTTGTTCCATTGGTCAGTGCCGAGGTGCTGGTTGAAGATTTGAACGCCTCTGTTCCCAAGATGCCCTCTGAGTCTGCTGTTGAAGGCATGGCACCAAAGGTAACATGGTTATTATTCATAGAAAATAGCGATTAAGCTGTGAAGGAACAAGAATAAATGTTTTTCTATTTGAATTTTTCAGTTGCAATAACTAATAACACTGAATTGTATAAATCCATCTGATCTGACTCACATTAGAATCAGATGCTATGTATTAATAAAGAGTTTCTAAAATGTGTCTTCCACATGTGCAGAACTCCGCTCTTACTGAGACTGAGGAATATGTGTTTCTTAAAAAATCTCTGTGACATGTATTCACCCATGTGAACACATGCTGTCATTTAGAATGTATTCAAGCTTGTGCTGTACGTTGGCATGTTGTGACTTTCTCTAGGCTAAAGCAGAGGAGGTTGACCTGCCTATCACCGCCCCGCTGTCTGACAACCTGATTGATTTCACTGACCCGACTCCTGTGGTAAGTTCACAAAAATACTTCACGTGTAGGCAGCTTTGCCAAACAACAGTCTTTGTTGACACACTCAAGAACACGAGGAAGAAAATAGTGTTGTTCATTTACCCTCATTCAGATGTACTAAACACATTTCTGACTCAAACACATACCGTAAAATCTGGGATTTACTTTGCACCAGTATATAAGACACGGTCTGATTTTGGAGGAAAAAAAGGTTTAACTGTCTTCCTGCGTGACGATTTCTATTGTGTTTCTCTGCAGCTCTGAAGCTCTTTTAGTTCCATCTGTTTTCACTTTGTGGAGTTTGCTAGCTACAGTACGCTAGTTGAGCTCTCAGCCTACTGTGAAAGTTGTGAAGTATGGACCCCCCTCCCTCGCGTCTTGCTGCACAACTCCGCTGGTCACTCTAATACAGGAGTCTTTTCAATCAATCCAGCATTCCACAAGCTGTGTTCACTGAACAGTTTACCACCTAGGGCTGTGTATTGGCAAGTATCTGGCGATACGATATATATCCCGATACAAGGGGTGCTGATACAATATATTTCAATATATTGGGATACTGTTAGCAAGGCGATATATTGCATTATTTTTTACAAAACTGTCCATCTTTAGAAAAATGTTCATTCAGTATAAAGAACACAATATTATATGCATAAGGTTTAATTTTTTAAATCATACAACTTGCTTTTAACACAGTTCAACAACATTTGTATGATTTAAAACTTTTTTTAAACGCAGACAAAACCAAAGTCATGATGTTTTCTAATTCAAAATCTAAACCATCTAACCTTCTTTCGATTTCCACCTCTCAAGGTACACAAATCGAGTGTGTTTGGAGCTACAGATATCTTGGTATTTTAATTGACGAGTCTCTTTCTTTTACTCCTCACATTCAGCAGCTGGTAAAAAGGTTAAAGCTGAAACTGGGATTCTACTTTAGAATCAAATCGTGCCTCTCATTTGAGGCTAAGAAGAGGCTGGTTGCTGCCACTTTTATGTCTGTGCTGGATTACAGTGATGTTTTATACATGCACGCCTCCTCACAAAGCTTACACGCTCTGGACACTGTGTGTCATGGAGCTCTGAGGTTCATCACTAACTTTAAATCTCTTACTCATACTCTGTTGTATAAACATGTTGGATGGACTTCTTTAACCCTAGGCAGAATTACACTGGCGTACTCTTATCTTCAAGTCTATTTTAGGTCTGCTTCCTTCATACCTTCTGACCTTCATCAGTCAGAAGAGTACAGGGACTTATAATCTTCGATCCCAGGACCTCTTCTTATTGTCTGTTCCAAAAGTCAGAACGAAACTAGGACAAAAGGCGTTTAAATTTGCTGCTCCCTTTACTTGGAACAAATTACAAAATGAACTGAAACTTCTCTCGTTGGACGCTTTTAAGAGGAAGTTAAATGACTTGGAGGCAGACACATCTGGCTGTAGATGTTCTCCCTGATAGATTTGTGGATGTCCCTGACAAACATTTGCTGCTCAGATTTGTTATTAGTGTCTTTTATTGCCGAAGGATGTACAGTATTCTTGAAGTCTGTTTGGCTGCTCGTTGTCTGTCTGAAACTCTGTTAATTGTGCTGCTGCCTGTCTTGTCCAGGACACTCTTGAAAAAGAGATTTTTAATCTCAATGAGTTTTCTTTCCTGGTTTAATAAAAAATAAATAAAAAAACATAGTTTATTTGTATCCATTCAGACTGAGAACAGTCAGACCTGCATTTGTCTTTCACAGTTCCTATGACATCCAACATCATAATACTTTTTGTGCAGTCACAAATGTATGTCAACTATTAATCAATAAAATATCGATATTACGCTTTAGAGAATCGATACAGTATCACAACGCAAAATATTGCGATATTTTAGTATATCGATATTTTCTTACACCACTAATACCACCGTTTGCTTTAAATGCCACATCATGACCTCATGACGGAGAAAAGATGGTAAAAAGTCGCACAGCTAGCCTCGTTATTTTCCCCATGTATCCCTGAACAGCTTCCACTACACAGTGACGAGACAAAGGCAAAAGATCTGACATTAGAGGCCAAAGTTCTGCTGCATTCACACGGTTTTAGTGAAAGGCAATCAAACATTATTGTCTGGAAGGTAGAAGAAAAACAAACAAATAAATCCCGTGCTATTTGGTGTCTTTGTCTCCCTGTTGTCACAGTGTTGAAAAAGAACGATACCACCGCGCCTTTGAATGGCTCATTTTAGTTTCTCCCAGACAGCTCAGTTCACAAGTCAAAATGAATATCAGCCTCATGACGTCGAACATTTAGCTGTTTTCATTTACATTTCGATCCATAACGAGTTCCTCTTGTGTGGATAAGTTAATGTTGTTCATTTGCTCAGCTTCAGAGGTAAATGCAGTGTACTGTAAGTTCTTGCTTAGCCTGTTTTTATTGTCCTGCTCTATTCAGACAGAATGATGACAAGGTTTGCAGTCTACCATCAATGCATTATAGAAGCTCTAGAGGCAAAGATGCCACAGATGCTAAATCACATAAAAGTAGGTGACGCTGGTGTTGTCATGAGTATATGAGCAACATTCTCGACCTGGCGTCTCTACAGTAGGTCGACATGGTTGAATATGTATTAATAAATTAGAAAGATCCTTAGAGTGTAACAATATTGTTCTGATTTTTGTTTCAGCTACCACCAGTGCAGCAGCCCAAACCTGTCATCACACCCCGCTGGATCGTTCCCACAACTGCTGTGAGTGATCCATTTCTTTACCTACTTGTCTAACTGCTCTGCTTCAGCTCTGTTTTGATTTTGCGTTTGTCTGTCTTACTTCCCAAAGTTTTGTACAGTGAGAAACTTTGGGATGATGATATTATCTGTTTTTTTTTTATATAATCTAAATGTGTCTTGTTTGTCCTGACTGTAGTGATACGAGGCTTATACGTTTCATTTGACCAAATGCACTTGTGTAGTTGCTGTTCCCTCATGCTGATGTAGAGGCTATGTAGAGAGTGACCTCACACCTTCTCCCTCGTCCCCCCTCTTATGCAGCCTTCTGGTGTCTTTACTAACGGCCTGCTCGACCTCGACCCCCCTGCTAAGGTCAACCCTCTTCTGCCTGCAGATGGGGGAGCAGCTCTCACCCCAGCCCTCCCCCTCCTCGCTCACGCACGCAGCACCATCTCTGCCAGGTAAAAGTGTAGAACACAAAGCACTCGTTTTTAAAGCAAGCTTGGTAGAATGCTGCCCCCTGCTGGTTGAGCAGGGAAATGTCTACTTAACATGAACTCCTAGTGCAAGCAAGTTTAAGGCAGGCTGGATGTAATTCATGTTTGTCCTTCTACTACGAGTATTGTCAAGTTAACTATGAAGGTTTCAGTATTTTTTATATCTGTAAAATCCTGCCAGTTACTGCATACATTTCACTTCATGGAGAGATTGTTGATAGCTACATGTTACTGGACCCCACCACCAACACTTCCCTACACTTGATTCTAAGCAATGAGCATATTTGTCCGGATAAGAAGTCTCTCTCTCTGATGCAAAAATGTCTTTCACCCCAAATTGAACAGCCCTGTGGGTCAGCAGCCAGCCTCAGAGGATGGAGCCAAACCCAGAGGTCTCCTGACCACTGAGCTCTGATGGGGGGAAATAAAGTAGCAGCCATCACAGCATTCTTCTACCCTGACCACTTTCCCAATTACCCCATCACCCATCTACACACACAAGCTGGGACAACTGTGCTGAACACTGGGGGTTTGGAGGAACCTGGGAAGAGGGACCATGAACACAACTCCGACTGCACCCACACACTGACAAAAAGACTGAACAAGTTGAACTTAGCACACAGGAAAGATAATAGGAGTATTCAATGATATCATGAATCAAAGGCTAGTTTTAAAGAAACATGTAGCTGCAGTATTAACATGATGTTCACTGTCTGTGACTTGCCATTCACTCAGTCCATCCAGTCAACAACCCTCACCCTCCTTACACTGTATGGTACGTTGTAAAAGCAGCCACCACTGGACTAAAAGGGGAGGGTGTCTCTTTTAGTGCTGCTCCCCTCTCCCTTTGTAAGTCATGCTGTTTTATCACTGTTAAATACACCACTGGATCCCTGCTACTCTGAGCTTTTCTGAGCACACAGCACATAGCGCTGCTGAGGTACACTGGAGGAAGGACTACAAAAAGAATCTGTAAAAACAACAATGGCAGTGACTCAAAATGTGCATTCAGAGAGATAGAAACATCTGGACTCTTGACATGATACACATGTGGATATTACACTGTTCTGCTCTTTAAGCACACTACAACCCTTTGTGTTTGTTTTAACCCAGCACATACGTCATGTGAAATTCAGCTACTACTTCAGCCCTACGAAGACTTCACTGGATAATCTTTGCAACACTGGAACTATAAAGGAATTGTTTTTATGGCTGACACGAGAGATGACCACTTTGTTTTTTTTACTTTTATTATCCAGCTCCTACTCATGCTGTCTTTATTGATGTTTTAAATTGCTGTACTTTTCTTGAGCAGCAAAAGGAAGTGATCATTACTGATGAGAATTAGGTCTGTGTCTGCCCTCTTGAGGATGTTCAAATGACTCAAAGACGATGACATAAGAACATGAAGTTTTAGCATTTTGAGCAGAATGGGAGACTTTACCTTTTTCCTGAAACCACTCTCTTCCCACCTGTGGCGTTTCATGACGTGGCTCCATTGATGTTTAAACCGTTAACTGTGATCTCTGCAGGTAAACACTGTGTCCAGCTTTTTTGGAATGACTCCACTGGATTTCTGAATTGATGTTAGAGCATAACCTGACCCTGTTATAGAACATTACTCCTTGTACTAACATGTCGTAGCTACTTCCCCTGCCTTATGGAAAATGAATGTATTCAAATAGTCTCATCTAAGAATGCTGGAGATGCCACGATAGCAAAGTTTTACAATTTGTCATAATCCAATTTGCTGATATATTTTATTACTGGAGAAAAACGTGTGAAATATCTTAAAGCTGGTTTTGTACGTGTGAAACTGAGGCCTGATTCTACCTTCTTTTTTTTTAATCTTAATGGATGATATCACAATAACTCTTAAAGAAAGACTTGTATTTGTTTTATTTTTCAGTATCCCATACAGTATAATCAGTAAGACTGGACTCTCTTTAAATTTGGTAGGTTTTTTTTTCACTTTGATGTCGATGTCATGATCTGTATTCAACAAGGGAAGCTGACGGTTTTACAGCGTGTTCTTAGCAGTGACAGTTATTTATGCTACTACTCGGTGTAAGTGTTCAAACAGTGTCCAAAAGTGTTGTAGCGTATACAGTTGTAATGTTTTGTCAGTGTAATGCTATCAGCTGGCTGTAGATATGAAGTAGATTTATATATATTTTTGAAAATGATGTCGGCAGTATTCTTACCACATACTGAGAGGATTTCTTCATTACAATGTTTGCTTATTACAGAAGAAGTAGAACATGTATTACTGATCAAACTGACTGGAAAAACACTGATTATGTCTCAAATGCAATTTTATATGAACTTTTTTTTTTGTCTGGAATACCTGATCATGACTCAGTAAAGCTTTGCTACAGTAGGAGTCCTTTTGTTTCTCATGTATTTTTATTGTGAGGCTAATTATTCTGTGATTACAGCTGGATTCAAGATTAGACATTTTGAATTTCTTTTTGATCCAGTAGATGTCGCCCTTGAGCACCAGCATGAAACCAAAACAAACTGCTGTTTGGCGACACCTCCGCTATTCTGAAGTCTCCGCTCTCCTCCAGCGACACACCTCCAAACGCATTCACACGAAGGAGTTATCAATTAAAAAGCACCATAATTAAAAGGACAAAATTGTCCTTTGCATTACCTTTGATCAACCAGAAGTTCCTTATTTTATTTCAAAATAAAAGCAGGGTTGAATTCACAACAAACCTAAGGTAGTGAATGGTTATTGGCTCAGTTTTCCCTTTGTCCTGTAGAGGATGAAACTAACAATATCAACCGTTGTCACAAAACAAGAGTAAAGAGTATTGACTTTTTAATAATAATCACGTAGAAGTGTTTGATGAAAGATCACACTTCTGAAAAATACGCCTCTATCCTGTTCATATGTGCCAGTTTGACATCATTGTGATGTTAAGTCAGTCTACACAGCACCAGGACCCTGAAACTAAAGCAACGATATGAAATCAAGCTTCATTTATTTCAAACTTTTAATTTTATTTTGACATGTGAAAATGTTTCCACCGAAAAGTAAACATAAGTCAAAGTAAGAAAGATGTTAAATGTCTGCAGAATCGGTTATTTATAAACGCTTTGTTATGTAGTATCCTTTTTTAGCTGAACTTAACAGAGATGTATTTAATGTGCCTCAAAGAAAGATTCTCTGACAGAAACATTTCATCTTCATCTTTTGCTTAAAGGGAGCACGGAGAGTTCATCTAAAGGACACCCATTTATAGCTGTGAGCACATGAACTGTGCTGCTTACATATCAACACTGCAGCATTTGGTCCCTGAGCTGTGAGGACATTTCTGTCTCGATTACAGTTTGAATCACAGACTTTAGAGCATGTTAGCCAATCTACCACTAGATGGCAGCATATCATCAATTTTAACCTTAAGGAAAGACGCGACGAGCTGCGGAGCTTTTTACTCATTAAAATGTGACGTTTTAATCTGATACTATTAGCTTCATGTAAAACTGCTAATGTTAAATGTAATTTTTTTAGAAAGATACATTTGAGAAAGCTAAACAAATGCCCTTTTAAAACTGATAAACTTTAAGTTGTAATTTACTTGGAAGGTGAAACATGAATCAATATATGATGAGCCTCAGACACATTACAGAAACTAATGAAAACAAACTCATGAATGTCTCTTTTTTTGTCTTCAACAAATTAAAGGATGTCTTTGTTCATTAATTTTGGTACAGACTATTTTGCCAAATTAGTCAGATATTTTAAAATCTGCAAGAAAATATGTCCACAAGTAAAAACAGCCTATATGTGATCTTCTAAACTGCGGTGAAGTTGGTTTTAAGTTGGATATTCGACAGACATTCACGCTGGAGCCAGCGACGTAAACCTCTCACTCTTGGTGTGTCTCATTCCTCCAAGTGAGTACTAATTTAAAATATTGATTTGAGGACTGTCGGTCATAAAACATGGAAGTTATTGAAGAAAAAACAATGAAAATATTGATTTATTAATAGTTAAATATTAATAAAAAAAAGATAAAACCACAAATATTAGACAAAAGTTGGTGTGTCTCGTTCCTCCAAGTGAGTACTAATTTAAAATATTGATTTGAGGACTGTCGGTCATAAAACATGGAAGTTATTGAAGAAAAATGATGAAAATATGAATTTTGCCCCTATGAAACAGTAATTTGTTGATGGTCCCTAAAGTCTGTCTCCGTGGGCTAGGGCGAGTGCCGGGAGAGGAGGTTACCGTCCTCCTACCATCTCTCGCGGACACGAGTGAGAGGTTTAAGTCGCTGGCTCCAGAGTGAATGTCTGTCGAATATCCAACTTAAAACCAACTTCACCGCAGTATCTTCTAATAAGATACAGATTCAGTGCCAGCAGCAGCAGGACGGCATTATTTTGGCGTTAACCTCTAGAGTGTAGTGTAGCTCCAGAGTGAGCGAGCCGACTCAGAGTAGATCTTTTTTTTAATCAACGCCTGGAATTATGATTTTCTTATCTGATATTACAGAAAAAAATAACAACAAATGTACACAGACTCACACAGGATGTCAGTGATTATTTCCCCCAGGATGCACTTTCCCATGTCTATAAATCACAGTCTGATATCTCCAGGTCTAAGATTAGTGTTTCATTTGCTCTGCAAAAGTCTGTTAATCAGATTGGATATGAGTGATGTCTGCAGCAGGTCGCAGCAGTTATTTGTGTAATTATATTGGAGTGAACAAATGTCAAGGAATCAAATACTTTAAGACAATTTTTTACAAATGAAATGAAATAATGGAAGAAAAAGTGTTCTGTTTTTGGGTTGCATTGAGAAAATCTTTAATTAGAATCAGAAGAAAAGCAAACACAGCTGTTATTTGTCAGATGCAATACTGGTTTACATTTCAGTATGCAGTGATTTGAACGTGATCGATTGCGACTGGTCCCGGCTACAGAGCAACGCATAGTTGGACCATTATTAAACAGCAGACAGCACACAGCTCAATAACTCAGCCAGGACTGCTCCCCTCAGCAGATGGACCGACTCTCCCCCACCTTCCAAATGAATAATTGATTACGTACATGGACCTTATGCCAGGTCATGATTGCTTAAGCATGCTCAAAGCTCTAGGTGGATTCATGGAGATTTGGCTCATGGCCCGCGCCCTGATGTCACCCGTTTAGATCCCACGAAGGCAACATGACAAGTCCTCTTTAAAATGTGTATATTCTCTGAGTTTGGAAATTAGTACTCTGGGTGAAAAGCAAAAGCAACTTTTGAACTATCAGCTTTTTATGGTTTGATGAACAGCTGAACAGTATTTTGTTTTTGTTTTTTTGTGAAGAAGGCTTCAGACAAAGGATTTAAAAAAGCCAGAGTCCAGTCAAACGTGTTCATGAAGCACATTTAAAAACAGCTGCAGCTGACCAAAGTGCTGAGCAATGCACAAAAGAAAATACAGAAGAACCACAGCAATTTGAAGAAATAAGAGACAGACACAAGCAACACAGAAAACATAAAAAAATCACAGGAAATACAAGTCGCATATTCAGGATTAATGTAATAATGGGTAAAAATATTCTTTGTAAAAAAATGTAAATAAAGAGAAAATGGAAAATGAATAAGACCAACCTAGATATGAGTTATCAAAGTTTTTAGCATAAGCCATAGACTGTCTATAAAAAGTGGACGTAGCCACTGTGGCTTTACTCAATGGTTTATGAACTACTAATTGAAGCGTTAAGTTTGACTTTATGGGCATTGCCTTCTTGTTTTTTTCTAAAGCCAGAATTGACCATAATTATTTGAGACAACAACAACCCTGACTCTCATGCACTGGTGGCCACAAATACAACATTTCTACTGAACAAGCTCACAAGCAAGGTAGTGAGCACAGACACACGTACCTGCTTATTGGTCCTAACATGGAAAACAGGCTACAAGAAATTCACTCTGAATTCTCTATCAGCCTGTTAATGCAAAGATCACAGTAAGACATCTGTCTGATATTTGCATAAAAAAGCCAGAACGAGGCATCAACACCAACAGGCCAAATGATTAGCTAAGGTGACCACGTAGCAGACAGCTAGCAGCAACGTTTATCTGAACAGGTGTAGTTGTCATGAATAGGCAATTTCCAAAATAGACCAAAATCGTTTTTGTTTACCTTTCTGTTAACATGTTTGTTTTTGCTGTTACATTTTTCTTTTCAACATGGGGATTGACTCACTATTGAACCCAGCCTCTAGTGGTCACTCAAGGAACTGCAGTTTTGGCACCTTTTGCTTGGCTTCATGACAGGACTTTGTTGGAGCTTATTTGTTTTTTTATTACAAAACCAAGAAATGTGGTGCCGTCATAAGGGGCAAGTTGATGCGTCTCTCAGTGTTTCAGGAGTTTGTAACTTCAATTCTTCTGGGGGGGTTAAAAAGCTTTAGACATTGTTTTAAATGGAATATTTTGGGGGAAACACTTTTTAACCATTATATACTCTGAAGAATGCTGAAGAAAGTATAAAAAGTAAAGTGTTAGGATTAGCGACCAGCACAGCTTACCTGGGCTTTAACGATTGAGTTGTTCCGCAACAGAAAGAAATAACTCATCAGAGACTTTGATAGCAGTGTCATTCATTTTGTCTGCATATTGGTTAATATTTCTGTGGGATCATTGATTTAGGGTTTTCAACAACTACAAAATGTTATAGTTGTATGTTTATGCATACTGATATGTAACTGGGGCTCTATAAATCCATGTTATACGCATTACAGTGACAGAAACAGGTCAAGTTTCTGATGCATGTTGAGACATAGCTGCTAGCTTACAGCTAACGTCTCCACAGATGGGACAAGTTCTGCTGTAAGTGAAGAAACATGGACTGCAAAAATGTCACAGCTGTCATATTCATGAACAGAAAACTACAAATGACAATTCCCCAGGATAAAGGCTGTTGTTGTACATTCAGATAAAAGTCTTTCTTCATTAGTTGAGTCCTGTGAGGAGAAAGATGACATCTGTATCAGGCAGGTTTTGTGTATTCCTAATTAAAACAGGTTTTTTAATCTTGGCTGAAATCCAGATGCCGATAAAGCCTCTACTCATCATACTCTACTTCTGCCCTAACATCTGTTCACATTACTTTCTGTGTTCTATCTGTCAAATCCTGAAGTTTCCTGTTAGTGCAGGATAAACGGACCTTGATGAAAAGTTTAATTCTGCAAAGGGTGAACAAATGGTGGAGCATCTGTGTGTGTGTGCTATGGGGGGTGGATCCATTCTAAATTCATGCGCACCAGTCACTCAAACGAGTACCCTGCGCCTGCAAAGACCTCTGCGATCTGACCAACGTCTTACCAACGTGCGTGCGTGCATGCGTACACGTACGTGTGTGCATGTGCGTGTGTGTCTGAATGAGTTTTTTGTATGAGTATGAGCAAGCATTGGAAAGAACCTGGCTTTATGAGAATTGCCTAAAAAATCAACAGGTTTACTCAGAGAGAAAAGCAGACACAACCACATGCACGCACACACACAAGTATAGGTTTCAAAAAGTCCTGCTGGGCTAACTGAAGTAGGAGATCCGGTTTTCTGGCAGGGCATTTTAAACTATAAGCATATACAATCCCCCTATAAGAAGAGGTTTAAATCCCAGGCATTTAAGTGTGTCTGTGTGTGTGTTTGGGTGAGAGAGCAAGTTTCTTGGTCATATGGGGGTATTCATAGTCAAAGCTTTTTATAGTAAAAACATGAATGAGAGGATATTGATTCCTAAAGTGCTGGATTGTACTATTAAGTACCATTCAGGATTTCTGTTTTGTTTGACAGGTAAAGTTCTACAGACCCAAACACAGTAACTGTATATTTTTGTTTCACCTCCAACTTCACATTACGTACCCTAAAATGAATGATACCTTTGGCTGATTGATTAACACTACTTCATTTATTTTACACTGTACCACTTACCATCCTATCTTTTGGTATTTGCCAACTGGCACAACAAGTTTAATAAGCAATAACTGTTGACATAAATATTTATGAAATTGAGACTGATTGGGCAAACTTTTCGGCAAACTGTTGCTAATTTACGCAACAAAATGTCAGTCTTCTTTAAAGGTCCCATATTATGCTTTTTCTGGTTTTATATGCTCTTTAGTGTGTTTTCCAGGTGTCTTGTGCATGTTTAGGCACATATATGTGCAAAAATTAAAAGTCCGCGGAAACGCGGCTTCTCCTACCTCCTCCTGTTAGAGGTAGCAGTAGCAGCATGTAACGCTCGGTTCTAGGCCCCCTTGTTGAAAAATTGAAGTGTGACATCACACTGCGATGATGTCACTGATCCAAGCCCATTGGCTCGTTGTGGCAAGCACAAGCTCATGCTGCTTTCCCAATATGGTAAAAGGGCGTAACATTTCCGAGAATTGTCCGAACGACTGACCAATTACAACAGAGCAGATCGGCCAACCAATCAGGTCAGACTCAGCACACGTGGGGACCCTGATTTGGGCATTTCTGAGCGTAACAAACACAGGCAGATGAGACGGGCTGCATCGATCGGCAGTACATGAAAACAGACACTTTTTTCGAACATTAGCGATTGTGAACGTACTTTAGTAGGCACATACATTAGATATATGAACCCCAAAAAGGGCATAATATGGGATCTTTAACATTCTTTAATAGTTATTGAGGAAAATATCTGGTGTTTCTGATGCTAAATGCAACTTTATGTTAGTCACTGACTTTGTTTGTCTGCCATTACAACCTTTCCTTTCAAACAGCTGACTGCTGCAGGTGAAAACATCCCCATCAGAGCAGTTAGATTGATCCAAAACAGTAAAGTCAGACAGCTGGACAACTAGTTTAATCTCATTAGTAAACTCTGTAAGGCTGGACGCACACTGTGCGAGTGTAAAGATGTTGATGTGGAATGTCATCTCACACTGTATGAGCGTATTGTTTACAACGCATCACCAAAGCTCACGATCACACTGTCTGATTGTCAACCACAGTCCATCTCTCTCTATCCAACTTTTCAAGCCCAGCACAGTTTCTGCGGATGGCTGTTCATTAAGAGTCCTGTTCTGCTCGAGGTTTCTGCCTCTTAAAGAAACTTTTCCTTGCCACTGTAACTTTGCTAAGTGTTGCTTAGTGCTCATGATGGATTCATGTTGGCTCATGTAACATAATATAGCAATGCTTTCACCAATGCGCATAAACATCTATTAATAATGTTTGGTTATGGAAAAGAAACTGATGTGACTGAAAGATCACGGCAGGTTTTAATAAACAGACAGGAGGAAGATGTCTGTAAACTGAAGTCAAAGTCAAAAGCTTTGAACACAGAATATCCAACCTTCAGCCTCCGGCCTCAGAGGTGTACAGAACCAAAACAAAGTTAAACTCACAAAGACACCTACGTTTGTTGTAAAAAGAAATTGTCACCAACAGGACATAAAAATGATCTATATTAGACTCTCTCTGTTAAAATGAAACTCAGTAGTCTACTATAATTCAGCTTCTCCCTTTGCCTTTCTAAGAGGCTGTATTGAATTATGCGCGGCCAAATGTCAGTCTGGTCTTTTCAAGCCGTCCACAGTGACAAACAAGTGACAGAGAGTCCCCAACACATCACAAGATACATATGAATGAGAGCGACTCTCCCTGCAGAGGGGACTGTTGTTGCTCTTATCAGTATACCAGGTTCAATGGCTGGCTTCAGGCAGGGTTGACAGGTTGTGTGTGTGCGTGTGTGTGTGTGTGTGTGTGTGTGTGTGTGTGTGTGTGTGTGTGTGTGTGTGTGTGTGTGTGCGCGCGCGTGTGTGTGTTAGTGTGTTTGTGTGTGCATGTAGAGGACACAGCGGAGATTCTGCAAAAAGTGTGTGTTTGAAAGTAGAGAGAGTGTGTGTGTTAAAAGTGTTTAGTTGTAGGTTAGCGTGTGCTTGTGTGTGTGTAGTGTGTGTGTGTAGTGTCTGAATGGCAGACAGCTTGACAGAGTTTATCCGTGGCAGTCGCCCTCCTGTGTGTTATCAACGATGCCCAAACAGGGCTGCCAATCACAACACGTGCCGACAGGACTACACAACTACACACCAAGCCAGACTTGACACACACACCTGCATTAATGCACAAACACCCCGTCCCAGTCTATAGGAATACACACACACACACACACACACACACACACACACACACACACACACACACACACATTAGGCTGTAATGCCTGTATGAAGAAGGACAGGTGTCACTCACATTGAAGGACAGAGATGGGAGATCACCCATCTTCAAGCCCACACACACACATTATACACAAGCAGCGTTATACATAAACTTATTTTCACTGCATTCTCCTCCTACAACACCAACCAATAAGCGTTCACTCTCTTCTCTAGTCATTAGTTTTGGCAAACACGTAGAAGCATTGGATAAAAGTCACAGTAGTATCAAATGTAGGAGGTGAGTTCAGCCCATTATCCCCTTGTGAGACTGCTTTCTCAGAGCTGTGTGTACAACTTCAAAACTTTCAGAAGTAATTTAAAATCCTCAAGTTATAAGTGTGCACTAACAGGATGGCAGTAATGACAACATTTTAAATTCATAAATTCACATTTGTATAGGTTTTACGGGGAACCCCTGAGCAGCTTGAGTACAAAAAACGGGTTGTTATCTTATTCACCAGGATGCAACTCATAATTATTTTTAGATTATATTAATTTGCAGATTTTTTTTTTATTGATATATTACTTTATAAAAGTTGTCACAAAAATGACCATCACATTACCTAGAGCCAATGGTCATCTTCTATTCCTTAGACAACAAACGCTCTTACTGTACAATGAACAAAGACATACAGTTCATCCGCACATTTTGAACAACCATAATTGTTTGTCTTATGTTGATTTCAGGTTCAGGTTACTTTATTTGTACCTGTCGATAAATTTGGTTGCAGGGAGAGTCACTTAATACAACACAGATGATACATAAAACATACAAAGTGCAAATGCACAGTACATGGACAAAAGTGTTGAGGTGCATAAATTGCGCAGGTTTCAATTGACAATTGATAAAACAAGTTGATCTATAAAAGCTACAGAGCCAAACACTCACTGCCGGTCGCTGCGTGCACATGCGACCAACCCACGCACAGTAACATCACACAGTAACAGATTTAACTTCTCTTCACTTATTTGCACCCATGTTCTGCACAGTGATGTACTTTTTCATCGGCTTCAGTCCATGGCTTCACTTGTGTGCCTTCATATAAGAAGATGTGCAATTGTCAATAAAACTTTTAAACTAGATGGAAAAGGAAATAAAAAAATAACAAAATTTGACTTGACTACTCAAATCTGCCTTTACACTTCATGTCATATTCAACCCTTTACAACACATTCACACACTGATGGCAGAGGCTGCTACGTAAAGTGCCCATCACTATCAACTAATCCCGTTCATACACATTCACACACCACTCGTGTAGTAGCAACTTGGAAGAAGTGCTCACTGCAGCGCTTGTATTTGTTTCACACAAAGAGTTTGACCAGAAGATCATTATTTATTATCGGTATGTTGTCTTTTTAAAATGATACATCATCCTGGTAAAGAGGTAAAAGGTTTTAAAGACTGTTCTGATCTTGTCTTCAACCTGATGACATTTTCTAAACAGAGTTGTCACACAGATAGAAGGAGCTTCTTTGGTCCAAAACAATCCAACAACATTTTGACCCTGATTCTGTTTAAACCTGATCCAAGCCTGGGACCTCTGAAGTGATAAAAGAACCAAAACATTCAGATTTTGATTTGACTTTGTCACCTAGAACAGACTAACAAGCTCCTGGAAAGTCAGCAAATGTTGTTGGCAGTGTCCAAGAGGTTGCATTCACGCTGTTTACTGAAGAAAAAACTGCAGATTAAACTAGACCTGACCACATCGGGCTCCAAATCAATTAGGGGAGCTAGATCCTGTCCAAAACCTGTCTGGCTTAATCACATTTGGACAGAGAATGAAGGAATACAAGGAAGTAGCCAATTTTATATTTCTCACACAAGGCTTCACCAAAAACTCACGTTGTACAGTTTCTCCTTGGTCACTCAACTCTTTGGTAAATGAAATAATGTGTTTAGCCTGGAATACATACATACATGTAGAAAAGTCATGGCTCACACTGTACGACTGAATCGTTTACAACACATGACCAGAGCTCAAGATTAATGTGCTCACACTGTACGACCTGATTGTCAGACACGACCCCAGAGCTCACACTGTACGAGGAAAGTCAGGATGGAGCATTCAAAAATTAAATAGAAAACTCCCATAGACGAAGGTTGATTTCAGTTGTCACAGAGCACGGTCTACCGAAGTTAAATTCCTTGTGTGTTAAACATACCTGGCCAATAAAGCTGATTCTGATTCTGATTCTGATTCTGATTCTGATATGCACGGCTCAACTGGACAACACACACTGCCAAAAACAAGCTCGCTCTCTCTCTCTCTCTCTCTCTCTCTCTCTCTCTCACAAACACACAACACACAAGGGGCATGCCTGCTGTTGCAACAGTGATTTCAGACGCTGTCGGTCAGTTTGTGCAGGAGGGAAAACTCCTGGGCCCGTATTCACAAACATTCTGGGAATTCTCTCAGAGAGCTCCTAACTTAGCTTAAAAATTCCTTGCAAGGATTTTTAGCTTAAGAGTGATTTAGGAACATTCTCAGAGCAACTCTGAGCAAGGAATGGACAGAAACTTTAATCTTAGTGAGGAGGCGTGGTTGACCCCGGGTCTAAATCGGTGTGAAATCGTGCAGTGTACGCCTGGCTTTACTCGTTAGTTTTGTTGCTTAAGAATTGATTATCAAACAGTCCTAATTGCATATTATTTCCTATTTCTTAAAAGTTAAAAAAGAAAGATCAGCAGCAAATAATCAATATGCTTTTAGACTCTTTAAGTTCCATCCAGTTTACATATATCAGCTAAACTTTACTCAGTCATTAGAAAAACACTGGAGAAAGCATTTTTATGGTTCAATGTCCTTTCATTCCACTTGGTAATGATATGATTCATTCAGCTGCTCATTCATATTTAAGTCTCTATCACTAATCGTGTGGAATAATGATGCAGATTGAAATATTCATACCAGTTTGTTGGCATTTACCTCCCTTTTCTGTTTCATGAATGTGTTCATCCACTGTGTTCATTAACGTGGTTTTGCATTGTGTTCTCATTCTTTCTTTTGTCCAGCTTCCTATTTGCAGGCGCATCATCCAAATCCATGTGTGTCCCTTGTGGTTTGCCGTACCCTGATCTGCCACAAGCACATCTGTCACACCAAACATCGTTTCCATAACAACCATTATTGAGACGGGCAACTGCAGTCTGTTCAGTGAGTCAATTAACTCAAAAGGAAAGATGCACGAGACTATAGACACACACACACACACACACACACACACACACACACAATGTCCATGAAAATGTTACAAACACACACAGAAATATCTCAGTGACCACATGGATCACATTTGCTTAACTGAAGATTTTATTATTGCACCAATTCAAGCAGAAAATAATGATTAGTTACTCATTACAGTGTCATTTATGGCATTCTTTCTTTCTGAATTGCTCTGTCTCACACTTCCTTTATACACAAACTGAACACACACGCACGCACGCACGCACGCACACACACACACACACACACACACACACACACACACACACACACACACACACACACACACACACACACACACACACACACACACACACACACACACATGCAGGGGCAGATAGCAGTGCAACACATTCTGGTTACGGGTGTCCAGCCATCTTATTCAAGTTAACTAGTGAAGTGTAAATCTGTCAGTCTGCTGGCCTAAACACAGAGGGCTCTCTCTCTGTGAAATTGTCATACAGACACCATCTGCTAAAATCAACTACAAATTATAACATTTATATTTTTGGACCAGGTTTTATGTTTTAAATTAATACTGATACAGGAACAGGGCTTTAGGTTTCATTGTGCAGCAACAGCTTATTAGACATTCAAGTGTTTGTTCACAGAAAGCATTTGCGGTTCAGTCAGAAGAGGTGTGATTATAAGGTGTGAAAATAAATGTGAATGAACATGGAGGGGAATGATAGGGACTCCTGCAGGTGTGTAGGCTTCATAAATAATTAAAAAATTGTTAATAAACATATCTAATTTCTTTAACACGAATGATAAAAAAAAAAACATAAGCTGTGTCCTAATTCAGGGACTGCATTTTTTCAAAGGGCGCAGTTCAAGGTTGATTACATGACAGTGGCTATTTAAACAATGTCCTATTTTGAAGGCTCCTTCAAAAGTGGCTGACGGGCGCCAGTAGCCTAGTGGTTATGTCGCGCGCCCCATCTACAGAGGCTATAGTCCTCGTTGCACAGGCCATGGGTTTGAATCCAACCTTAGCCTTTTGTTGCATGTCATCCCCAACTCTTTACATTTCCTGTCGCTCTGCCCTCTATCCAATAAAGGCACAAATGGCCCAAAAAATATCCTGAAACTAAAAATGTTGGTCTCCATAATAGATCCAGATCTCCATAATAATTGGTCAAGTTATGTGATAGTCTGTATAGTTATGTTGTTTGTCGGTGGTCTGACAGATATGTAGAACTAGTTCCAGTGCAGCTGGGAAGGTTGCTAGGTGATAGGCTACAAAGGCTGGGTCCTTGGGGCGGCTGTGGCTCGGTTGGTAGAGTCAATCGTCTTCTAACCGGAAGGTCGGGGGTTTGATCCCCAGCTCCTGCAGCTACATGTCCAATGTGTCATTGGGAAAGACACTAAACCCAAAGTTGCTCCTGCTGCTTCATCAGTGGTGTATGAATGTGTATGAATGGGATGGATGTAAAGTGACTTCTGATGGTCACTTTACATAGCAACCTGTGCCATCAGTGTGTGAATGTGTAGGTGTGACTTGCGGAGTAAAAGTGCTTTGAGTAGTCAGAGGACTAAAAAAGCGTTATACGAGCTGTTATGCTGGGTATACATAAACATAAAATCAAAATCATACTTTCTTTCTGATTAAATCCTGTTTATTTGTTGACTGACTGATAGATTATGTACATGCATTTATATTTCATACAAGACTATTTGAAATGACTTTAAAGTTCACGTTAGATTTCAACTATCACCTTCATCGAGTCCTATTTCCAGTTTTGTCAAATGCAGACTTCTGGTTCACAGTACATTATAGACATCTTGTCTTGTTGTGACTGACAAGTTACATATTATTTATGAGCATGCAGTGCAGTTGAGCATAATGAAAAACATTGTATGAATACAAGAAGATGTACTTTAGAGAGACTCTGACGTCACAAAGACAGGAAGAAAGTTGGAACAGGAAATGGAAGGTCAGTCAAAAGGGTAATTTGCTGACTCATCCATACACACATAGATCTCTATAAACACACATGTTGTATTGTGGCCAAGCATTTATGTTACATTTCAAAAAACAACTTCAGAACCTTTTATTGAACCAAGGAAATGGAGCAGAGGATATTAATCATTAGATCCATAAAGAGACATAGAGACTGATGGAGGATGAGTCAGCCCGAACTTTGTTTTATCGTTGTTTTAGTGTGTGTGTGTGTGTCAGTGTGTGTGTGTGTGTGTGTGTGTGTGTGTGTGTGTTGTGTCAGTCTGTCCTTAGAAAATAGAAGTTTAGTGCTTTGATGCTTCAGCACAAAGAGGAAGTGGATGTGTGGAGTTTGCTTGTTTGTTGTCGTCCTTGTCATGTGTTTGTGTTTTTGCGTTTCAATGCCCCAGTTAAAACTCAACGCTTTGTTCCTCAAACTAATATGAGTCTCCCAACAACCCTCATACACATAAATTTTACATATGCAAATGACGGTGCAAACACAGCATTAGTCAGGGATTTTTGGAGGAACTTCAATCACCAAGGGCAATGCATGTAGAGGAGCTCAGAGACATGGTGCTTGAATTTAGAGCTGAGTTTCAAACAAATAGAGCTTTAGATAGCACAGAGAGAAGTCCCACTGTGGACAGCAGACTGTGCAAACCTCATGTATAGCTGAATGTGTTGAAACCCTGCTGGTCACATTCACTTCTCAAAGCATTATAAAGAAACATGTCACAATACTGATCTGCCTGTCAGAAAATGAGAAATATGTTTTGTTTTCCATTTACTCGTATATTTTATTGGAATGTATTGATCCGAGACCTTATGGTGAACAATGAGTCTGCTTTGGGGCTCGTAGTTTGAAAAATTTATATAGAGCATTGTTAAAGGGGACATATTATGAAAATCCACTTTTACAGTGTTTTTGAACATATATTTGGGTAACCTGAGTGTTTATCGACCCACAAAATTTGAAATAAATCCATCCAGTCCTTTGTTTGTGGTCTGCATAAGTCTTACCACACAGAGAAAAGTGCTCCGTTTCAAATTTTCTCAGTTTGTGACATCACAAGCTGGATTCTGGTAAAAATAATACCCTCCTTTCCCCTGGTTCCTCCACCCATGGACTCCACCCCCAGCCTAGAGCAAAACTTTTGCACAGGTCTGCCATTTTTATTCTCGCTACAGAGGAATGATGTCTACTGTGAAACTCAGGGGGGGCTCATTGCATTTAAAGAGACACACACCAAAACGGAGCGTTCTGAGAGAGCCGGTTTATACAGGGTCACAAACCTCCTCTGGTGCTTTATTCATGTTATATTTTGACCAAAGCACAGCACAGATGTTTCATTAACACCACAGGGGACTGTTTGAAAAGGTGAAAAAGGGATATAATATGTCCCCTTTAAAGCTGTGATAAAACATATTCTTTTCCTTTTTGTCACAATAAGGTCAAACACTTTGAGACACTCTTCTCTGTTCATGTTCTTTGGCAGGTTACATGTTCATTTTATAGCTTCTCCATTGTGTATTGTAATTTATTTGCATGGTGTAAACTCATGATAATCACAGTGTCAGCGCTTTCAAAGCATCCAAAACCCCTGCAAATCCCACATACACGAGGATAAATAAAAAAGCAATTTTCACTTTGCCATGGTGCCCTGGTTACCTAGAGCGGACAAAAGTACAAACTGTGACTCATAACATGCTCGGTTCAAGTCCAGCTGTGGACCTGTGTTCCATTTGTCCTTTGTTCCCTTTTCTCAGCAGGAAATAGCACACACACATAACTGTACACTCACAAAAAATGAAAACAATTTTCTGGCCTCTTACCTTATCTTGATTCCTCAAGATGAAATGCATCGCATTAGAACCACAAGTTCTGTATTTACATGAATAGGCTTTAAAATAATAATGTAAAAAGTAACAAAGAGACCATTAAAGCGATGTGTTACCTTGTAAGTTTTTTGCATCCAGCACAAAAAAGTACAAGGACTGTTTTACAGACAGATGACTCTTCATTAAATCCCCAAATGGAAGTTTTGAGTGTATTGACTCATCTGTTATCAGGACGCTGAGCCTGCTGTCATTAGATATGAAGAAAAATGGACAGAAACTTCACCACGAACAAGATTCTGTGGGACTCAGACATTATCTTTTTTTTACTGAAATCTGACTGTGATGGGCCAGCCATGCAAAGGAACAGTAAAATTGTCACGAGTGAAAAATCTTTTTAATTTAGTCAGTGTGTGTGTAATGGTGAGGAACACACTGAATCAGCGGCATGAATAAAAATGATTGTCTTATTAGAAAACAGCAAGGCAATCACTACATTTCCAGAACCCTGCGCTGCGGCAATATATATTTTATTTCAGTGATATTTAAATGTATAAATATTTCATGCCCATGCTGCTAATGTGCTTTATAGCATTTTTTTTTCTCCATCAAAATAAATGCCAGGCTCATAATGTCCAAGCCCTGCCGTGTCACCTAGAAATTAAGTTCATATGCAATTAATTTGCAACAACAAATTCATTTTGAGAGGCCTGTTGTTGAGACATAATGAGGAAATGGTTAATTAGCTTACCTGGCAGGTGGCATAAATGTTGAAATTGAATTTTTCAGTGAAATTTTATTTGATGATATACTCAGTTTGTTTCCAAACAAAAAGAACAATCCTTAAATACATAATCTAGTGGAGTCAATGCAACAGTTTCACGTTTTTTTGTGGTTATATATTTAACACTGAAAAAGTCAGAAGTGACTTGAACCATACATTTTTATTAATATTAGTCAAAATCATGATATTTTCCCCAACCTTTACCAAAGTGCTGGTTGGAGGTGTAACCACAGACTGTGGACACAAACACTGGACCCTTTAATTTCAGCTCTGCACTCTGTATTCCCTCCATCCACCCAACTACAACTACTTTGGGTTATGGTTAGGGTACCCTTTGTATAAAGCATGGTAAATAAATGCAATTGGAAATTGGAATTGGAAAAACTGTTTAGGAACATATATATTTTATTCAAGAAACACCCATATTATAAACTAAGCCCAAACAGCTATCTATCATCTATCAGTTGTGTGATGCGAGGGCAGTAATACACTAAACTGAGCTGGTGAGCATGGTTAACATTATATCCCTGCTATCCTTTTTAGGATTGTCAAAATGTGAATTAAGAACAGCTCTGCTTAAGTAAAGCCTCACAGAAGAACACATTTGTTGGTACACTCTTTTGAAAATCGACAAATTTACCTCAAATGCAATCCCTGCATTCTCTTTTTTCAAAGTGAAATAAAATAGGCCAGTGTTTAAATTTGACTAATGTGTTTTTTATGAGAGTGTAATCTAATTTGTAAAGGTTCACTGAATCCACTCCTGAACTCTTCAAAGACCACCACACACACATGTCATCCACCTATTCACGCGGTCAGCGCTGTGATCCGAGGCGAGCCGGGCAGCTTTGTGAATAATATCAATTCTCCATGGGAAACTAATGAGTGGTGGACATGCCCACCGGTCACAGGGGACACAATTCATTCCTTCACACTGGGCGTCTGTTGGAGGCTTGTTGTGTCTCCTTGTCTGAGCGTGTGGAACTGTTCCCTCAATGATGCACCATATGGCCGCTCCGTTAGGCCCCTCCAGGTTTTTTTTTTGGAGGCTTACACTGTGGTCCTGACTCTGTGTGTCCAGACATGGCCTACTCATGTTGGGCCAAGATGGAGACACAGTGAGCAACAACGGGGAGAGACGGAGGGTGGAAATAGAAAAAACAACTCTATAAAGGGAAGAAAGCAATTTGAGCATTTTTTGGAAGAGAAACTTCGGATTTGAGTAGAAGAAGAAAGATACAGAGGTTATTTTTAAAGCTGTAAAAAGGAAAGCAAGACGAAAAGAGAGGGAGGAGACACGGATGTCAGAAGCGGCAGTAGTAAAGACGGAGATGTCAGATGGAGGGAAGAGACAGATTGAGAAAGACACACAGAAAAGAAAGAACTATTCAGTTGCAAAAAGGCCATAGAGGGGAAAGAGGAGGGAAATATGGTGCGAACAGAGAAGAAAGAGGAATGATGAGAGAAGGAGAAAAGAGAGTAAAAGAGAGGAAATGGAGTGAGAGAAAGTGAAGAGGCCAGGTGCAGTGGCAGAGCAGATGGAGGAAGGAGAGAGGGAGGGAGAGAAAGAGTGATGGCAGGGGGGAAACAGAGGGAGCAGAGAAGTTAATGTCTCGACTGTTGTGTGATGGGGCGTGTCTGTTCCAATGCCAGGCAGCTTTTCTACACACTCATCTAAAGACCCAACATTTTTTCCAAATTTGCTCTTCCTTTTTTTTTTTTTTCAAGCTTCCTTTCCTTTGCACTTTGTCTCCATGTTTTTGCTCTTTCTCTTGCAGATCAGTTCTTTACACTGGCATGACTTTATCACACAAAAAGCACGCTAAACTAGTTCCAAAAATCAAACTTTTTTAACAACAAATACAATATAACAACATAAATGTGTGGAGCTCAACACTGCCTTTACTTTTCACATCCTAAGGAAAATGAAACCATACATTTAAAGAATGAAGTTTCAAAGTTTTTGAAGGACACTCAATTGTTTTCTTAGAGAAAGTCTGATGAGAAGATGAGATTAGACTAGGCTTAGACTAATTAAGGGCCAATTTCCCATTTTAACTTTACAACAATCACTGAAGATTCTGGTTTGGGCCCTGTCAGTACCGATTTGTGGCCTACATAACTATTTAAAGACTTCACAGAACCAGTCCTAAACTTGTCGAACTAGTGTTGGGTTGAAAATTACTACTATCAATAAGTAACTGAGTTTCTAACGTAGTTACTGCATTATTAAAGTAACCAATTACTTGGGAAATGATTTAGTTTTGCTGTGGCAGAGTTGTGCTACGACAACTCGCAAATGTCAAATAACAGTGAAGTCATTTTCAATATGTTGATTTTTTATCAATTAGATCTATGAAGGTAACAGACTCAAAAGTTGATATGAAACAACTCGCCGACAACATACCAGTCTTTCAGTCAATGGCCCAGCATCATGGAGCAGGCAGTGTTTTAAATCAAGACGTGTCTGTTTGTGAGGAGTGTCTCCTCCTCGGTCTGCCGAGCTAACGTTAGCTGCACATGGGTTCTCTGGTGTCTGCAGCACCGGGTTCTCTTGAAGTGTGTTGTTTTCTAGCTCTGTTTTTCATTCTTGGGAGAGAAGTTTTCCTTCAAAGTAACGAGTAACGCTCGCAGTAATTTTAATGGCGTTTTTGAATCTGGAGAGTTACTAGATACGATACGAGTTACTGCTAATAGTATTGGTGTTACAATCCCAACACTGCCCAACTAGCCCTTTTCGTAGTGCAATTCTAAAACAGTGTCTTCACTAATTACGCCTTAAGACATTCATATTGATATAACACCAATATTCCACAATGGCTTAACACTGGCACACGTGCAATCTCAATATCATGTAGTGAGTTATGCACAGTTATGTTTAAATGTTACTATTTTATGTGACTTTTCTTGATTATAGATAAATGTACTTGTAAGTTTCTCAGTGTGTGCACTATATACAGTCAGCTTAAATAATGTTAACGATGTATGAACTGTAGTAGTCTGAGGCTGACTGGTTAAACAGAAGCCAGCAGAATGTTAGCTTAGCTAGTACAAGCAGCTAGCTTGACTCTGCTCAGACGTAACAAAGCACCTGTTAATCTCAATTATATCCTAGTTATATATCCTAGAAGATATATATAATACACATATAAAAATAGATATTTCTACATGTAGCACAGTTTTTTTTAAATCATTTTCAATTATCTTTATCCTAAAAGCTATATCATTTAATGTATGTGTGCTTGTGTTTGAAGTTTAAATGTGTTCATTAGCTCTATTTCTCCCAACCCAAACACACACAAACAAGCCCCCCCCCCCCCCCCCCCCCCCCCCCACACACACACACACACATCTCTTTGACACTGGAGTCATGGAGAAGGTTTTCCGTCACAGAAATCATGGTGGAAACAGCATGAACAATCTCTCTTCTGGCTGTCACAGGGTCACTGGAGCAGCGCAGACGTAAACATAATAATCCCTTTGAGCACCGTGGGGGGGACAGGATGCCCATATATGGAAGCGAGGAGAAAGGGGGGCGTGCCAGGCTCTACAAGGCTGCATCGGGGAACTTGACATGGCGGAACGGTTGAATTATATTGGAGGGCCTGAGAACAGTCGAGCATCCAGACTGTTGGAGTGGAGTGACTGTCTGTCTGGTACACAAACACACACAAACACACACACACACACACGCACACACACACACACACACGCACACACACACACACACACACACACACACACACACACACACACACACACACACACACACACACACACACACAAACACACACACACACACACGCACACACACGCACACACACACACACACACACACACACACACACACACACACACACACACACACACACACACACACACACACACACACAAACATACACAATTTGCTTGTCTGTCTCCTTTTCCTCTTTCTGTTTCTCCCTCTCCACGCCTCTGTCCTTCATGCCTTTTCACTCTTAAACACTATTTTTTTTTCAAACCCATCTGTCATCCACGGCAACTTTTACCTCCTTTATTCTTCCTTTATTTGTGACTTCTCTTCTCTCCTTTCTAGTCCTCCCACTGTTTCCACCTCCACGTCCCACACCTGTTAGCTTTCTGTGTAACGTCCAACATTCCCCGCCAGAATCCTCTAAACACTCAATGATCACATTTCTCTTGCAGAAACCATTCCAGCACCTTCAAAGAGCATAAAAACGGTTTCTTGTCTTGTGTCTGCAAAGCAATCCAGAACTCTGTCTTTCAAAATAAATGATGTTTACTGTTTAAAATGTTGACAGCTCTGTCTGAAGTTTGTTTGTCCAAGTGAAGTTCTCATAAAAAAGTATTTTTTCTCTTTCTGCAACAAGAAATTCTGAAAATGTAGAAAGGAAATGTGTTGGAGGAAAGTGAATAGGTTGGATACTGTTCATGGAAAGAAAGGCAATGTGAAACTTTTGACATTTTGAGCATCTCCGCTGATTGTATTTTCAGCAAATGCCTCAGATATGTCAACACAAAGGAAACAAAAGAAAACATCATGTCTAGGAGTAAGTGAGGGCTATGATCTATGAGCAAACTTAACTCATTCATCTGCAAAACTTTACAGCTTTGTGAACACAGTCTGTGTATAATTGGTGGAGGTTAAGGCCTCTGTACACCGTCACAGGTGTGACATATCTTAAACACATAGGTGCATTAAAGGAACAATAGGTAACTTTTCCACCTTAAAAAAGTAGTTTCAAAGGTCAATTTAGTAGCACACAAACTTTCTACAGGGAGATGTATCTCCTATGCAGAAACGTCCAATCGCCATGTTTACTGCAGTGAGCAGCTTTGGCAGCAGGTCGAGGTCATCTCACAGGAAGTGCATACGGCTTTACAACACTAGTTCACACAGCAGCCTTCAATTGAAAAAGGAAGCCAGTTAGCCCTTTTCTGTACTGTTTGATTCAATGCCTGAGGCTGTCTGTAAAGGACGATGATGGATAAAACTAAGATCCAGAGATGGGATGTACATCCCTGTACTTATTATCCATAAAAGATTATGACGTATCGTTATCAGTGTCATCGTTATCTCATGTTTAGCAGATAAACTTGGTGCAGAAAGTAATCTAACCCCAAATTATGTCTCAGGCCTGCGTACAAATACACAAATCAATCCATCTAACGCCAAAAAGCTGTCTCTTTCATTGTCTTCAAGTTAGCTTCACAAGTTTCGGAAAGTAATTAACCAATCTCAACTATCATACTAAATGACCCTCTCAAATGAAGCCACTTAGTCACAGCCTATAGATATAATGGCAACAGTTGAATACACATACAGTATGTACTCCACATGCAAACTGTTACACTTGCAGAGTCATATTTGCGCAAATTCTAGTAGTATTACTGTACCTTGTCAGTCATCATGGCTTCTCACAGTGTCTTTGCCAACTTTGCACCCTCTGGTTGTCAACAAATGCACATTGTCTAAGTGGGGGAGGTGTAAGAGAACTATGTGTCTTACAACAGTGCAATTGCATGCAGAGACTTAGGGTGCGCGCCAAAGACTTCTAAAACAAATTCCTACATGTTGCGGCTTAAAGAGACCTGTCTTATGAAGCAGGATTTGTGGTATGTGATGTTGGTTTAGGGTTGACCTTTAGTAACAATGGTTTACTTCTTATCAGGGTACATCAATATGGTATAGCTTAAGCTGCACACCTGACTTTCTTCAGGACAGGTCATGTTCTTCCTGGCAGCTGCAGCATCTGTAGCCCTGTTTACACGTGGTATTTACATGCCTCCTAGATGATCAAATCACAACTGGACAGCCGTAACAACACCCAGGATGCATTGAAGAAGCATTATGATTCAATCACTCAGGCAACATGCAGAGGTGAATCAGACTCTGTCTTGTTTGTGTACAAAATGGTATATGAGATACATTTCTAAGTGGTCACTGGAGAAGCATTTAGGGAGACAAAGTCTGTTACAGCTCAACTGTGGAGCTGTCACACAGTCTGAACAACCTTTGTGTAGCTTTGAGCGCTGATTTTGTGTTGAACTTCCGGATATGGTCTGATATTGTATTTTGCCTTAAGTTAAAGTGTCATGTGCTGCTGAAACACTGCCTCTTTTATATGAACATGCTCATGGAAACCTTGAGATGATAAATCAGTTTGATAACCAGCGCCATGTGACTGCGTACACCCATCTAGTGAAGCCAGGTAACCAAAAGACACCCTGTAAATGTTGATATTGTAACTTGATACAAGCCTCAGGTCTTTATGATGGAGAAACAGTATTCTTCTTGTTTGCATTATGTATTGAGTAACGTCAGACCCCTACTTCAAATTGTAAATTCACTTTTATGATTCCTGGATGCCTCCCCTGTTGCTCTTTCAGAGGTTTTTCTTCTTCTGCTGGTTTTTTGAGTGTTTATTCCTCCTAGAATAGATCAAACAGACTGGGAGGCCCTCAGAGGCAAAGTTGTGATTTTGGGATATATTAATGATATTTACCTAACTTTATGTGAGAGGCCTTTTCTGAAATACTGAGTAATACTGCCTTTATTACTTCCAATAAAGAAAATCTGCTCATTTATTTTATGTGACATATCTGTCTGGAATGATTTACACATTACAGGTTAACATGCAACAGTGTAAAACTATCCAAGAGTGGATTAATGGGTGTGTCACCGCTGGCATGTTAAGCCTGTACAGATCACTGTTAGAACAAATACAGCTGACTTGTCTTTAAGAACAAGGGAGTGATATCAATCTTTACTGCTCACTCTTAGGAATCAAAGAAAAACTGTGTATATTTCACAAAACGTCCCAGAAGCAGTGAGAAACATAAATGTGTTTACAGTGTGTTTAAGTAGGTCTGTTATGTTCCACCATCTACAAACCATAAAGGAGCAATATGTAACTCTGACATGTAGTGTTTAAAAAGTCCAAATTAAAAACATTGGAGAGCACTGTCTTCCCCCGCCCCCTCCTCCCTAGAGACGGCGTGCACACAGGTTGCCGTGTTGCAGACACTGAAGCTTCAGTATTTATCCAGCTCTGCATCGGTCTTGAAAACTTTCTGCGTTCTAACCTCTCTCCATTTTTCAAAAGCATCTCCAATATTTATCCTAGTTTTACCACATTTCTACGTCGTGGAGCTTATTAGAAAAATGCCGAGGCTTTTCAGGTCGAATAGAATCAGTATTTGAACCAGTTCGCTTGCCTGCTTCCATCGCTGCAACACCTGTTGGTTTTTGAAACTGAGGGGTGCACAATACGGCTGTGTGGGGGTGCCTTAACACCGCCTATACTTCTCTGGTCCAAACAAAAACAAACCATTCCACATCAGAATCGAAAATTTAGGAGGACATACTGTCTGCTTAGCATATCATGTTTCCTTATTGTCTGATGATGACATTATAAGGTCATTTTATGATTTAATTCAGTAGATATCTTACATATTGCTCATTTTACGTATGCAATTTTGTTCCCTAGACAGGCCAGGTCCTTTGGATTTTCTTTTTAATTAAGATTTACTTTTGAGCAATAGGAATAAAATCTCAAGCGTTCTTATTTGGAATTGCAATCTTGTATTTCTCTTTATAGTTAGTTATATAATTTCTTAAACTCCATGGTACACATATAAAACATGTCTCCAAGAATGATTGATAATTGGAAAATTGCAAAAAATGTTGGCCTCTTACAATGTGCTTCATTATGTTATCAAAGAAAATAGGCATCCTTGTGGTAAAACTTCTACTTATAGTAACTAAAAACTTTCTAAGAAAAAGAAAAAAAGTGAAGCTTTTCCCCCAGACATTTACAAAAATCTCAATCCTTTCCTTAGGGACTCCAGAAACAAATGTATTCTCATCCGGGGGCTTGACGAATCCTCTTTTGTGAACATAACCCAAGCAGTGATCATGTTGCATCTTAAAATTAAGAGATCTTTTCCAGTAGATGGGATTGAAGAATTGGATTTTATCACAGCTGTTCCTCATTTGCATTAGTGGAAAGTCCTAAGCAAAGTTTAGAACTTTAAAAAGGCGGTCAGGATTTTTTACTACGTGTGAGATTTTTGTTGGTTTACCTGAAGAGATGAACAAAGCTTGAAAATAAAGACTTGACTTTGATGGTGCAGATGTGGATTTCTGCTTGTGCTGGATTCCATTTGATCATTAGGACCCTCTCGTCTCTCCATCTTCCTTTATACACCATCAGTCTCCTCCTCCTGCCTCGCTCCTCCGTCCTGAAAGATTTTAAATGTTTAAACAGCGACTGTGGTCAGTCATCAATCACACTGACGCAGATGATTACTGAAGGCACACGCGCACACACACACACACACACACGCACACACACACACACAGTCATTACCAAACACCTAATGGACATGCAGACCTGCAGTGGCCTTTAAGCACTGCGTCTATCATGCACACACACACACACATATTCACACATACGTTACACTCTCAATCACTCAAGCTCATTAGCCTTCTCTTTCACTTCATCCATCTTTTCTCTCTGCTTATAATTCTCCCTCTTACAATCATTATTCTTTCCTTTCATTTCTTTCCAGCATTTTTTCCTTCTAAAAAAACACCTTTTCTACTCTACTCTACACTCACACTCTCTGATGCCCAGTCTCCATCTTTGCACCCTCTTCTTGTCTGTGTCGTTCATTCTGTCTCTTTCTGCCACATTCCAGTCTTCATTTCTGTCCAACTACATCTCCATCCCTCTCTCACTCTCCTCCCACCACACATGCAGGGCGTCGTCCTCTGTAATAAATCTTGTTTCCTGTCCGTTGAGGCTGATGCGGCCCGCAGCTCTATGCAGAGTGATAGATGATACAATATTGAGCTGTTGTAAAGCTGCGACTGAGATCTAGGGTTCTCATAAGAAAAGGGCCTGCGTAGCCTGTAGGGAGAGAGAGACAGAGAGGAGAGAGAGGACACAAGTATGTGAGGAGAAGAAAGGGAGATGTAAAAATGAGGGAGAGATGGGGACGATGGAAAAGAACAGGGTGACCGGAAAAAAAGAAGGCAGGTTTGATAATGAATAATTAATTAGAATATGTCTTGAAAATGGTAAAAAAAAAAAAAAGTCAGAATTTATTCCTACAATGTTATATATAACATTTACAATATACTTCCAGAGAGTCCAGAGATCCAAAAAATGTAATTGATCGAAATTTACGCTCCAACAAAGAATGAATAAAACATCATTAGGTATGTGAGAAGTCAAAACCTTGGCAGGATTGTTCAGAAGCCTCCTCCTGTTTTTCTTTCCTCTGTCACATTGAGGAGAGTCCCTGTAAAAAAAGCCAAATTTACACAGTGTTTGATACAGCCACAAAAGGACTTCTCAGCTCTTGACATCGATGCAGGACCCTCTGGAAGATGGTGCGATATTTGAGTATAAAATAGGGGAAACAAAGAATAATCAATCTTTATTCATCTTTATTTGTATAGCGCCAATTCATAACAAATGTAATCTCAAGACACTACAAATGAGCAGGTTAAAGACCTTACTCATTGTTGTATTAACACATCTTCCCGTGTACCTCTGGAAACCAACAGGTGCAAGCAGCAGCATCATGTCCTGCCCTGTAGACACACTCAACCAGGAACTGTCACCATAGAGGAGGACTCCTCCTCCTCCTCCTGCACGCTCTACCAGGGGCCCGTACCAGGGCTTAACACAGTGAACGACGTTACACAATTTCAGGGGTGTTTAAGACACTCTGTGGACTTCCTGCATGCCAAATATGAGCATTTTCTGGCCAGCTAAATGATATAAACATCGAATAATTGTGCTTAGAACAATGTCCTCTGTTTGATATATGAAAATTAAAAACTGAAACACCTCAGTTTGGACGAACTGATGCACTCTGTATGTGTTCTCTCTGTTTCTCTCTCTCTGTCACATACGCATGAAGTGCTGCCAGTGTGTGTCACACTGTTTGCTGTAGTGTTCACACTGATAAATAGAGCCACCTGTGGTTCTTTATTAGGGCTAATACCATCACACACAAACGCAGAAGCACAAGGTAATCCAAAAGCAGTTGGACAAGAAATGTAAACACACACTAACAAATGGGCAAGAACAATCAGACTGACCTCACCATAAACTTGACTGCAGTGTTGAAATATTTAATATGACTCGTCAAAGTGGAGTTCATGTGCATAGAAAAAAAAAGAAAAAGGAATAGAACAATGTTGACACAGTCATGGCGAGGGAAAAGAGGACAAGTTGGGTGCTTGACAGCTCTGGTGCCTGTGTGGTCGTGCTGATTAGTGCGTCATTTCATGCTGCATGTCTATTGGTGGGTAGTTGATGTAGACTGTAGAAGAGTTCATATTGTGAGATGATCATCCTAAATTTCTGAAACTTAGATATTTCATTTAGATAATTATCCCAGGCTGCCTTCGGTTGCAAAACTGAGACATCGGTTATCTTTGTTCCTCTCTCACGGTGACACATATTACCAACGTTTTGAAGCCACGACCGCCGATATTGCCACAATTGATCATCTTTCATATTGGAAGTACTGTCTGTACTGTAGGGGGTTTGAGTGGATGTTGGTGTTCAATGACTTTGACAGACTTTGACATTGTAATTACATCACAGTTTGCAGCATATCATATTCTTTACCCAACACTCAGTGTTGCTATTCTTGAAACCTATAAAGGTCCCTTTAATTAGATTTTATTCTTATATCAGGACCACAGTGTTTTCATAAGCCCGGCTGTTTAGGTTGAGTAGCATGCACTTAATCAGACATTATTCAAAAAAACAAATAACACCCTTCTACATCAAGTTTAGAAGACTTTTTCAAGTGCACTCAAAAAGCAGTCATAATCAATGGTTCAGGCACCTGTGACTTCTATTTAGTTCGTTGTAGCTGTTTTCCAAATGCAAAACTTAAATTAAATGGATCCTGCTTTTGATCAAACTGAGTAATCAGCAGTTTACTTATCTTTTTGATAATCAAAGCCTTATTGTGGTTTGCTATTGGAACGCTTTTAATGTGAAAGAGTCTCTGTATATTAGCATTTTCTGTTTACCACTATTATAAAACCTTTGAGAACAAGAAAACCTGAAGAAGTGTGAGACCGTCACCTCTTAGATGTCTGTAAGAACAGAAATGTATCAGTACAGAAAACCCTGAAATTGTATGATGTCGTTTTTGTCTTTTTTTTAGATGAGCATTAGAAAAGGACAGAAAATAACAATTGAGTCTTGTAAGTGTGCTTAGCTTAAACCAATCAACACAGATCACAAAGAGTCAAAGGCACAACCTCTCCCTGTCCAACTGTAAGCCCTTTCACCACGTAGAGGAAGAGTGATGGCCCTGCCCACTCAGGGAAGTTGATTCTAGAGGGATAAAGAGATGTCATCACAAGAGTAAGCCTTTGGCTGAAGAAGAACCAACAACCTTTCCAAACCGAGGGAATGACTGTCTGTGACCTAAAAAGACAAACATAACAACCAAATCAACTTTGAGATGCATATCATTACTTAAAATGGATCGGTATCTTGTTTTGAGATGTTTATTAGCCCTTGTCTGCTGCTCTCTGAAGGTTAATAGATGTGATGTAAATTGCAGTTAAATGATACAGAAAATGTGAGAAAAAACAGTTCTTATCATTAAACTGCGATCATGGAACAAAATCTCATCTTACAAACTCAGCCATCCATCATATAATGATCTACAAGACCTGCACCCATTTCTGAACTGCACCGCCTTTGTTGCATGTCCACTGTTCGTGCTTGTGTTTGTATTTTGTCCTGTTGGTGGTCATGTGAACACGCAGCAATGTGTGTCTGCATGTGTGTTTTGTGCCTGCTGGATGTATCCAGTCTAATTGTAGTCAGGTGCATAAAAAGGGTCCAACAACTCTCCAGGTAGGGACACTGGTGCAATTTTTGGACAAATCTCCTCGACATAATTATTCTGCATGTGTTTAATTATGTTTTTTGAAAGACTATCAATACAATACAACAGAATTACTTAAGATTGTGCAAAATATTGCAAATCAATTAATCAATAAATCAACATATTAAATAAATAAGCATTAAATCAACAAACCACTTGTGATGACATCTCTTTATATGAAGCCACCACTTATAATGCATCATAAGCAGTTATAACAACTTATAGCAATTTTTATAAGCTGTGAAAATAATGCATTATGAAGGAAGGATTTATAATGCATTACAACTGCGTCTTTAAATTCTGGGACTCATAACACGTCGTGAATCTAACAGCTTTTTATGATTCTCAAATGGAAGAATGTCTTATTGATACTTATAACATGCTACAGCATGACTTTGGGTAAGTAAAGTGACAGCACTGTATGAGGTCATTAACAATGATATGATCCTATAAAACATGTTAAGAACTTATAAGCAGTATTTGGTGGCAGTGAGTAAAGTGTAAGACTAAAATACTTCACAGCAAATATTAAAACGATTGTCTTTATATTTCAACATTGAAACTTTGATAAAATTATTCAGAGGTTTTTCTGTCTTACTTACAGCTGCTTCTCTATAAAACTTTAGGACTGGAACCAAATGGAATTGCCATAGTTTCGGCACACAGGAAGATGTTTGCATATGCAGCAGTTACAAATGAAGCCTTTAAAGATGTGTTTCAAGCCACTCGATGTTTGCAGGTCCAAATCACTCTCCTTTTATCCCTGTTTTTGGTCTCCACCAGCTCCTGTGGGGAATTGTCTAGAGCAGGGGTTCCCAAACTTTTTCAGCCCGCGACCCCCAATATAACGGTCCTAGAGACTGGGGACCCCCTTTGTCCCTGGCGGTGCTTAAAACATCTGACATTGCACACAGCCACGCACACTATTAGGCCTATCCAAACACTGGCATTAGAACACCACACAATAGCCCAAACACCATCATATTTGTGTATATATTTTCAAATTAATGGGTGAAATTTGCAAAAATATCATATCACGATTTTTTTTCATACTGATCTTAAAAATTTACTGACCAGTTCAACCACTTATTACCTCGTATAATGTTTTTAAATGCACAAAAACTGAGCCGATAAGTTTAGTCTATTTAAAAATGTCTTTGTTGAGGGCCTGGGGGTCTCCCCCTGAACATTTTTTACATCAGAAATGTCTTTCCTACATTCTGATTAATTCTTATGCACTATTTTAGGGTTTTCTGCACCACTTTGAAATAGGCTAATGATTTAGTATTGTGTCCTCTTTTGTGTCTTTAAATCTATTTTAGAGTTCAGGTACATTTTCACAAAGATATCATTTCATTTAAAAACATGAGGACTTCAAACATAATACAGAATATGTTAATTCTGGGACACATGGCCAAAGTAAGTTTTACTGTTGGAAGAGTATTATTCATAGAGGGGGCGGGACATCGTTGATTGACGAACAGACAGTCACCATGGTTACTCACTCTCACCTGCATGCTACACACTGACCGAGAGGACAGTGTGACATCACTTATAAGTTATAGCAGTATGCATGGAAATCAATGTATAGAAATAAATGATTGTACTAATTCAAACATTTTTTTAAACAACCGAGGTCCGGACCTCACGGATATGATCGCCTCCCTCCATTTCATAACATCGTTTAATTCTCGTTTCCTTTATCACAACAGGTAAGCTTCAGGTGGAGAGGCTTGTTGGTAACTTGTAAAAACCGAGAGAGAGCAGAATAACATCGGAAGCATCAGTTTAAACACCGGGGTTATATCTCCCATCACTGACAGTCTGAGCTCCGCTCTGTGTGACTCTCTGCAGACTGTGAACGTGTCTTGGACTCTTTAAAACAGTTTGTTGTGTCGCCATCCGAAGTAGGCTACAAACCATCACTTTGCCAACTCTTCAGATAACTGTTTCTCGAGCCCTGTCGGTTTGGCGAAATCTCAAACAGTTGTATATAACCGGGATAGAGTTCTTTTAACGGACTAACTCTTAAGTTTCGTTTTCATGTTCAGCGGTGATCCCGAGCAGACGGTGAGGGGGAGACGCGTCTGTGTGGGAACATAAATAAACTGCAGCAGGATAGAATAAACACATTAGCGCGGGTCTACGATCTCTCTGCTTTGGCAGATCGTCAACACGTTCAAATCCTTCACCATCTAAGATCGTTATATCGCACACCACTAGGTGAAATATGCAATTGTAAACCATTTTCCATTTTTAAATGTATTTGGAAGGAATCTTGCGACCCCCCTAACAGTGTTTCGCGACCCCCCAGGGGGGGTCACTTTGGGAACCACTGGTCTAGAGAACAAAAAGTTTCACCTTGTTCACCAGCTAGCCGCTCACTTTGTACTTTTGCTGTTAGGGGAGATGCATCCAGTTGATTTATCAGAGCTTAGTGGCTAAAAACATCTGCCTGTGGAGTAACACATAAGGTATGGGGGCCAAATTGGTCGAGAGCCACTGTTTAAATCAGAATGAGATTTTATTTACAGCTGCACCCTGGAGTTCCTCAGGTCAAAGCAGTTGTTGCTCAAAATCACCAGCTGTCACTCACTACTGCATGCTGAGAGGAGACTGCATGAAAGGACACTCAAATACAGACACACACACACACACACACACACACACACACACACACGCACACACACACACACACACACACAAACACACACACACACACACACACACACACACACATACACACACATATCATGCTGTGCAGGAGGTGTTCAGCGTCCAGTAACCTTCTCTTAACTCAGCAGGATACGGATGAGCCTGCACTACTCACTCTCTCTCTCTCTCTCTCTCTCACTCCACTCGACCAGATTCTTGGCTGTTTAAACCCATCTTGTGCTCTGTTGTTGGCTCTAGAAGAATCAATATTAAAATTGTAGGAGTAATTTTGAGTATTTCATTTAGTCATATATGCCTGGGCTTTGGATTTTACTCCTGTCCTTCGACAATTTTAGTTGTTGTAATATTTTGGATTGTCTTTTTGTTCCTAGATTTTGCTTTCCACTAACTAGAAGGGAAAAAAATAAATAATTTTTGCACATTGCAATAAAAATCAATAACAAGAAAATGTCTTTCATTCATAGCATGTTGTATGATTAAATGCTTCAAGTCACTGTTGACCTTTTTAAGCTCTTAAGCTGAGACAACAGTTTCCCTTGAATCCAATTAACTGTCAAGTCAAAATGAAGTAATGAATTTGTGAGGACAGAAGAGCCAGGTGGTAAGATGCTGGTCTGCATTACTGTTATAATATACTTCATATGCAATCAGCAGATATAAGAGGACATTCTTCTACTCATGCATTCAATCTAAGTAATGTCAGAGTGTATAAGATATGTTAGTGAACAATGTCTCCTTATATCAAAAATAGAAACATGAAGCATAGTGTTTCTCGGATGATGTGTTTACTGTGGCACAAACAGCATCTTAATGTAAATTATACTTTAAATTTTTTTGTTGTTGTTCCTGTTTAAATTTTGGTTTTGTAAAATCAATCTGAAAGCAACTATTACACATTATACATTTGGAGTTCAAAAGGGGGTTTCGTGTAACAAAATTAGTGGATTACCATGCACATTACCATGCTCTTGTCCATACTTTGAGTCACTCGCCCCTTTTCAAACTGCTTTTTTTGAGCTATAACTAGCTCAGCCGTTATAACATCTTTGTACATTCATATTGATCCTGTGAAGGGGTAATATTGGTGTCCCAGTCCCTATAGACACACACCAGCACGCGCACACAGTGCTGCGCTCCCCCGCTGGCTCCCCCGCTGGCTCCACTGAAACCATCTCGCCTCTGTAACGCCTCTGTTACAGAAGACGGTACAGAGGGGGGTATCATTTCATCCCCCCATTACCCCTCTGCCACATTCAGATTGGAGGCGAAACGTCACATGGGGCGTAAATATCGCGGCTTGAAACGGCAGTCTGAATAGGGCTATGGATTAGAGGCTTCCACAAGGAGTCAAGAAACAGACAAGAAACACATTTTCCCTTCCCTTAATCTCCCTTTTACTTGGTCTTGGTTGATGAATTTGATCTCTTCACATATAATAATTCGGCATCTCGTACCTGTTTCTTTTACTTACATAAAGTACACAAATGCACAATAAAGAGTGACAATGGCGCAAGAACATCTACAACGAAAACACACCACCTTCTCTTTATCTTGTTCAAAATGAACATATCGATACACACGCATGGGCTTATAAAGGGAGTCATCTGTCACTCTCCATCAGGTGAATACAGGTAATACACCAGGCTGTCACCAATCCAATAAGCACACACAGGCCCCGAGCTGCGGCTCAACGCACAACACGGTGAAAAACAAAAACATACTCCCAGACACACATGGGGAAAGCACACAAATAACACCGCAGCACATGTGCATACACACACACTGAGCAGTGATTGATGTGTTGGAGCTGTGTTCACATGTGAAGCAGTGGGGGCATTATTAGAAAACTAATGATAGAAGACTTTCATCCCCTAGAGAGGTAAAGAGTACAACACTCACACATGAAAAGAGAAGCATTATTAGAAATCTTGTGATGCCAGACCTGGCTTACATCATTACTTATTGTTTCTGTTGTTTTATTATGTGACTAGCTTGTCTGGATACAAAATATCACAGGCCACCAGAAGCTTCCTTTTCACCCTGCAGTATGCTATAAAGAGTTACAAGGGGAATAAAGACAACTAGACTAGCACATTTTCTCTGTTTGCTCTCAATCTCAGAACCAATCAACTAGCCCGACAACAATATAACCTCTCAGAGTTACGGGGCAACTTTTCAGGGCTTCTGGTGCATCCACAAAGAAGCCAGAGGACTTTTGGCCAAGACTTTCTTTCTAGTGCATTGTCATTGTTTACAGTCTGACTAGAAACCTGAGAAGAGAGGACAGAGCTGGAGTTGAGAAAGTACATATAGAAGTTGATTAGTTGTTGATTAGAAGTTGATATAGAAGTAGCCACATGCTGAATTTGTTTAAAGATGTAAGTTGTAGCTAAACTGTTGTTGATGATACCAATGTGTTTGATGAATGCATTATGGCAGATTGAGTTATGCCACCTTTGCTCTCCACACTTGTACGAAAACCAGAATACTTCTAAGGCCAAAATACCATCGAGTGCCTACTGAAACATCAGTTGATGTTTTTCTGTTGTTGCAGAATGTGTAAATAGCTCTAGTAAGGTGGTAACAGTCAACTTTTCAAGAGGATTAGCTTTGAATGAGGGACAACCGCAATGCTTTAAGAGGTCATCAGGGACAAACGTACTTAGAAAGAGCCTTCTTAGAAAAGTTTGAATTCATACACCTGGAAACTAGATATCCTCTGCTTTGCAGGTGTCGCACAGAAACTATTATATTCCTCATTTGCAATATGCAATCATTCATTAAACCAGCGGTGCTCAACTGGTTGGTCGGGACCCCAGAGTGGGTCGAGGCGCAGTTTTTAGTGGGTCATGAAGATGTGACTAGAAAACAGAGTACCTCAAAAAGTCTATGAAGCGCTTTTTAATCGGGTTTCTTTCTGTTTCTTTGTTCTGTCAAACTGCACTATTTTTCATGAAATGTTGTTTTACATACAGGTGCTATGCAATAGATGTTCAAGCAACCTGCTAATGTAAACGGCATGTGAAAATGACTCATCTTTTTTATATGTAGGATAAATATTTGATATTTATGTAATTGCAGAATGATCCCCTGAAAATGTTATAAAACAAATAATTTTATGAAAATAAAATTACAAAGAGTATTAAATAGACCTGCATAAAAATCATAAAAAGTCTATTGGTTGATTTTTTGAAAGTCAGCTGTAATTTTACAAGTTGTTTTGTCTCCTGGTAGTTGGATTCTTATGCTGCTGGTGGTGTTTTTAATATTCATGTCACTGAACTTCAAAATCTGCATGAGCCAAGATAAACAACTTACAGTACCATGTATCAGGTTTTATTTGCCAGAATGACAAGACATAAATAAGGCTGATGCAATGACTGCTTGAGTACACCCAGCTCCAGATAGATTCTCATGCATGTATGTTAAAAAAAATTGCCTCCAGAAGCCAAATGGTTTAAAAAGTCGTTGTTGTAAAGCAGGCATTACTCTGTGACAGGCTCTCTCAGTCTTCTCTTACAATTTTGCAAGATGCACAATCTAGGAAAAAACAAAAAGTAAGAAAGTGTGTACAATATAATAATGAATCTTGTATCTCTCGTTCTCTGAAAAAAAGTAAATGCAGCAGATTTTCATTGAAAGTCTGACTGTCACTTTTGTGTTTTAAAATGATAGAAATGTTTCAGGATGCAGATTTATTTTAACTCTAAAAGTGACCATCAGAAGTAACTAATCTCATTCATACACATTCATACACTGACAAAGCAGCTGGAGCAAATGTTGTTTAGTGTCTTGCCCAAGGACACATCAGACATGTTGCTGCAGGAGCTGGGGATTGAACCCCCAACCTTCCAGTTGAGAGACAACCGACTCTACCACTGAGCCACAGCCACCCTTGTCATGTATGTAATTGACACCTATGTATGTATTAACTCCACACACATATAATCATTATCTAAACGCTAAGCAAATAAAAAATGTATCTCTGTGAATAAATACTATATTAGTAGTTATTCTCTTCGTTTATAATATAACTGCTTTTGGTTCAAGTGTTTATTCAGAGAGATTGTTTGCAGAAGCTTAGAAGAAATGAGATGCATTTAAATAAATAAAAAGAGATGATTTCATGAGCTTTTTTAACGATAAAATATTAAACATTAGAGACAAAATTAGTAACCTACCTTTACCCGGTGCAGATACCTCCGATACATCAGAAACAGTTCTGAAACCTGATTTTAACCTCGACTGTTTTTCTCCTATTGACCTTTCGGAACTAAACTCAATTATTTCTGCGTCTAAACCGTCAACCTGTCTTTTAGACCCGATCCCAACTAAGCTGTTTAAGGAAATCTTTCCTTTAGTTAGCAGCTCTATACTAGATATGATCAATATATCTTTAGTGGCAGGTTATGTACCACAGTCATTTAAAGTAGCCGTAATTAAACCGCTTCTTAAAAAGCCTACTCTTGATGCAGGAACTCTAGCTAACTATAGACCTATCTCTAACCTTCCTTTTATCTCAAAGATCCTGGAGAAAGTGGTAGCTAATCAGTTGTGTGACTTTCTCCATGACAACAGTTTATTTGAGGAGTTTCAGTCAGTATTTAGAGCCCACCATAGCACTGAGACTGCTCTAGTTAAAGTTGCGAATGATCTTCTTCTAGCCTCAGACAGGGGACTTCTCTCTGTACTCGTCCTGTTAGATCTTAGTGCTGCTTTTGACACGATTGACCATCAAATCCTGTTAGAGAGACTAGAACAATTACTTGGAATTACAGGGACTGCTTTAAGTTGGTTTAAATCCTATTTATCAGACAGATCTCAGTTTGTACATGTTCATGATGAGTCCTCTATGCACACCAAAGTCAGCCATGGAGTGCCACAAGGATCAGTGCTTGGACCGATTCTCTTTACATTATATATGCTTCCTCTGGGTAATATTATGAGGAGACATTCAATAGATTTTCATTGTTATGCAGACGATACTCAGCTATACGTATCAATGAAGCCAGATGACACCAATCAGTTATGTACACTAGAAGCTTGCCTTAAGGACATTAGGACTTGGATGACCAGAAACTTTTTGTTGCTTAACTCAGACAAGACTGAAGTTATTGTGCTTGGACCTAAGAACCTCAGAGAGACTTTTTCTAATGATACAACTGCCCTTAATGGCATCAGCGTGGCATCTAGCACCACTGTTAGGAATCTAGGAGTTTTATTTGATCAAGATATGTCCTTTAACTCTCACATAAAACAAATTTCAAGGACAGCTTATTTCCACCTTCGTAATATCTCTAAGATCAGGCAGATCCTGTCCCAAAACGATGCAGAAAAACTAGTTCATGCATTTGTTACCTCCAGGTTGGATTACTGGACGGATCTCTTTTATCAGGGTGCTCAGGTAAATCTCTAAAGACTCTTCAACTAGTCCAAAATGCTGCAGCTCGAGTACTGACTAGAACTAGGAAAAGGGATCACATTACTCCTGTTTTGGCTTCTCTGCACTGGCTCCCTATAAAATCTAGAATAGAATTTAAAATCCTTCTTCTCACTTACAAAGCTCTAAATGGTCAGGCACCATCTTATCTTAAAGAGTTAATAGTGCCGTACTACCCGTCGAGAACATTACGCTCCCAGAATGCAGGCCTGCTCGTGGTACCTACAGTCTCTAAATGTACTATGGGAGGTAGAGCCTTCAGTTATCAGGCGCCGCTCCTCTGGAATCATCTACCAGTCGGGGTCCGGGGGGCAGACACACTATGTACTTTCAAGAATAGACTTAAGACTTTTCTTTTTGATAAATCTTATAGTTAGGGCTGGCACAGGTACAGACCAGCTCATAGTTATGCTGCTATAGGCCTAGACTACCGGGGGAACTGGCACCTTGAGCTCTTATCCCCTGCTCTCTCTCTCTCTGCATTCATATGACATTACTGCATGTCACTACCTTTAAATCCCAGTTACTAACCACATCTTCTTCTGGGAGCTCCTGAGCTCTCTTAGGTTCCTTGGGATTGTTGCTCCTGCTGAGCCCTCTTAGGCTCCACGGGATCGTTGGTGGACGGCCTGCCAAAACAACCCCCCCCCCCCCCTCCCTTCGGGATCGTGGGTGGACGGCCCACCTGAACAACACCCCCCCCCCCCCTTTTCCCTTGTTCCCTATCCCTCTTCCTGCATCTTATCCCATCTCCCCCTATCCCGTTCCAAGCCCGGCGCAGTCTAGGCTGTGAAGGCTGTTTCGTCATGAGCCGGGGTGTCACTGCCAAGTGCTCATGATGGATTAAGCTGGGTCCTTGTAATATAGCAATAAGTAAGGTCTTTTACCTGCTTTTTGTAACATAAACAATGAGCATGGTCTTTTTACCTGCTCTTTTGTAATATTAATAGACAAAGAGTAAGGTCTTTTACCTGCTTCTTGTAAAGCGTCTTGAGATAACACTTGTTATGAATTGGCGCTATACAAATAAAGATTGATTGATTGATTGATTGAATAGGGCACAGATCTGCCTGGGGGGCAAATATTGATGCAAAGATCCTATGTGAGTTTAAAATGTTTCTACTCCAGCAAAACTTGTACGTATTCTTGGGCGTTCTGAATCTACTTCAGAGGGAAATTTGAGAAGGACTGGAGGGATACAACAAAAAAAGTCGAGTTTGTGCTGAGTTTTGAGTTCAGTCAGAGGCCCTGCTGAACAGACCCACTCCCACACACACACACACACACACACACACACACACACACACACACACACACACACACACACACACACACACACACACACACACACACACACACACACACACACACACACACACACACTGGTGCTTCTTCTGCTGAGAGCCAGCAAACTGCTTACGTCTGTACAGTTGATGTATCTGTTTAAGTCAAATAAACACAGACAGTCCAATGCCAAAACAATGATACCGGCTAAAAAAAATTCTGTCTGAACCCACTATAAGACTGCTCAGGCAAACAGGGGGTTGAACTCCCACTAGGTCTAAATACACTGTATGTTGGAATCATTTCTAAAACTCTAACTTTTAGGTAAGATTTGATGTAACACTGAGCAGCACACAGAGTGAGAGGCTGCTCTGTGGGCCTACCGGGTTTGATCCAACACTTATCGACAGGTATGTGTGGGCACGATCCTTTGCAGTGAGGTAAAGTTGGCTGTGTGGGTGAGGACAGGGAGTACAAATCAGGCCTTCTGCTCTGGTGCCAGCAACAACCCCTGCAAGACACACACATCCACATTCACATAAACACACACTTTTGCCACCTACCCAGATGAAAGCGTTGGCTTCGTGGCTCCCTCAAAGGCCCTGTTGAGTGCTATTGTTGGTATTTAAAGAATAAGAAGTCAGCCGGAGGTATGATGGTATGTACTGTACAGTGTTTGTTTTTACATTTGTTTGTGCACCTCTGTTTCTGCAGCAAACTTTTTTAGGTGTTAATGTTTACCTTCATCTGGAGAGAATACTTCAGTAGGATCTCCATATCTCAGCACACAACTCAGACACACACACGCTCACTCACACTCCACTGAGGGGGGGGAAACCGCAGCCTTGGATAGTTTAAGAGTCTCAATGTCAACAACCAGCTCTAAAAGCACAAGTGTTTGTGGCTGAGCAGCCAGTTTAGATTAGAAGAAGGCTACTGAACGGAAAGACTGATATCATCATAACGGAATGTGCTCGCTGTAATGGTGAGTGGTGAAATGTTTGAGAAATGAATGAGGAGTAAAAAATAAAACAAAGAAAGAGGCAGGCAGAGGAGACTTGGATGATACACATTTCATAGGAGAAGTTGGCAATGGTAAATATTATACGATACAGTAAGATTTGATACGATATGATGCAACACGGTATGATACAATACGAAGAAACAAAAAACAATCCATGAATATGAGATGAGAGAGGATGATTTGGGACAACCAAAGGATGGAGCATTTGTACATTTTTCTTTCTTTTCTTCCGTACTACAGATGTAGTATGATTTATCTTGTGTGTTGATCCCTATAGACCTCAGCAGCTGTAGCCTTTGATCTGATGAACTCATCATGTATGTCATTCCACAAACTCGCTCTGTCTTTGTGAAAGTGCTGTAAGTGTGTTTGCACCATCATGTTGGTCTAAAGAGTCACCTTATTCTAGAGCATGTGGCTTGGAAGATTTTAAAAGCAGGATTAAGGATGATTTGACCACAGATGTTTCTCATCTGCTTAACACTTCTGATTTGTTGATTGATGTCATTTTGGTTTATTGTCTGTCTTTTGTTCTTTGGATAAATCTATTATGCTGCTGTCTTGGCAAGGATTCTCTGGAAAAAGAGATCTTGTATCTCCACAAGAATATTTTGCTGGTAAAATAAAATATAGAAGCAGTAATGAATAAAGTTATGAACTAATGAAAGGAGAAAAGTGGGAAAGAGAACAATAAATTATGGAAAACTAATTCAGGACAGATAAAAACCAAAACATGAATAGGCCTACATGTACATTAAAGTTAATTATACAAAACAAATGAGTTTCTCAGGTGAGCCGTGCAGCTTTATTGTAACTTTTTAGTTTGGTGGAAATTCAGGGACAGTTGCCAGCACCTGGCAAACAGCCAAACAAATGAAAACCCCAGAAATGAAAAAGCAATAAACCTTAAACTGTGATTAGATTTACAACAATCTTATTTGTACTGGTGTAGTGAAAAAAAAAGCTTTTGTCTGATGAAATGTAATTTGATTTAGCAGCATGCAGCCAGTGAGTTGGGGACATTAGAGTGCGGGATGCTGGTGGCTGCCAAGACCACAAACAGCTCTCTCTCACCCAGACGCCCACCCAGGTGGGCGAGATGAAAAAAAAACCTAATAATAATAAACATGTAATGGATTTCATAGAGTCATTTGGGGAGACATTTTGCACTTAGCCTACTTTTGTGTTTTCCACAAATTGAAAAATAAGATTCACTGAGAGGCTACAGAGCATGCAAATGTAATTTGAAGGTCATTATTTAAAAAAAAAAAGGTTTTTAAGTCCTGTCTTCTGTTTGCCTACATTGGTGCTGCTTTGTTCCCTTAAAATGCTATTACAATAATTAAAGCTTATCAATTTGGAGGAATTAGCTGGGAAGAAAGAAAGCAAAGAAAAAAGGCAGAACAGGTGCAATGATGGTGGGAAAGAGGGGAGGAAAATTAAATAAATATTTGACCAAATTGTTTGCTACACAAATAATTATTTCAGTCAGTGGAAATAATTTGGAGGGCTGAAGGATGGAGAGTATACGTGCAAACAAGCACGTAAGGAAGGAAGGAAAGAGGGAAATAATTTATTATCCTGTGTGCATTCATTTAGTTTCAGTATTACCTTTGGTTTTTCAACATAAAGCAGAGTAACAACTACATTTAGTAAAGAGAAATGCAAAACTAAAAGGCTTATTTCAATTGTCCATGCAAGCAGGCATATTTAAATATGATATAGGAAACTGATAAGGTGCAGAAAAACATGCAGAAAACAATAGAGCCAGGAAAACCAAACCAACAAGCAACGGTTGAGGATGTACAGAACAGCTAAGACAAAGTCTATGTTCGATATTGGGGCGGCAGTGGCTTATTGGTAGAGTCTCTGGTCAGGGTTTTTGATGTGTCCTTGTGCAAGACAACTAACCCCAAGTTGCCCCAGATTCTGTGTCAGCGGTGTATAAATGTGTATGAATGGGATTAGTTAATATTGATGGACACTTTACTGTATATAGCAGCCTCTGCCATCAGTGTGAATATAGGTGTGAATGGGCAGGTGTGACCTGCTGTGTAAAAACGCTTTTCTAGTCCCTTAACTACTAAGTGCTTATACAAGCTCAAGTCCATTTTCCATTTATCCCCACTACTCACTATATAGTATATTATATAGGAAATGTGCCATTTTTTAGTGCTGTCTGAATTATGAGTGAGAATTATTGTACCCTATAGTGGACTGTAGATTGTATCGTGAAAAGTCGTGTACAGCTGATGGTCACTAACCAAATAAACCAATATACAAGCATGCATTGCGGAGCAAAGCTTTGGCAGGGGGAGGTGACGTTTGAATGCTCTCATCCATTTTGGATGCAAACCTTTGTGCGAACGTATGTGGAGGGGGATCGGAGGTGTGAGGCTGGAGGAGAACGGAGGTGTCGCCAAACAGCAGTTTGTTTTGGTTCAATATAATGCTGGTGCTCAAGGGAAACATCTACTGGATCGAACAGTCACACATTCTTGATGTAATATTTGGGGACAATTTGACAAAAAAACAGGGCCCGTATTCACAAACATTCTGAGAATCCTCTCAGAGAGCTCTTAACTTAGCTTAAAAAATCCTAGCAAGGAGTCTTAGCCTAGGAGTGATTTAGGAACATTCTCAGATCAACTCTGAGCAAGGAATGGACAGAAACTTTTATCTTAGTGAGGAGGCGTGGTTGACCCCGTTGCTAGGTATGACACATTTTTTCAGAAGCTGTGATTGGTTAATCTAAAAGAAATTGAGAAAAAAAGTAAATCATAGAATCTAGTCAGACATTGTGTAATTATTAACTCTTTGAAATTAGCATCTGTGCGAATAATTTGTAAGACGTACTTCAAAAGCATATAGCCTACAAGATGTTTGAAATCCCACACCCACTTGTGCAGCTGACTCTTCACCTGCTGATCATTACATCAGCAGGTAAAGAGCCTTAATTAGTGATTGGATGCATCTGTGGAGCTGACCACATGACGAAAAACACAACGTGCATGTCTCACTTTGCACTGAAAAAAGTCAGTGATGGATTGAAATGTCTGCAAAAATCATTGGTGTCTGTTCTGCACAACTATGAGTCAAACTACTCTTCATGTAGTGTTTGAAGATAATTTCTCCATTTTCTCCTCAGCTTAAGAAACTCTTAAGCCTGTTAGAAGTCCTCCTCACTACTCCTAACAGTTTTACACCTTAGGAGCTCTTTTAAGGGCTAAGACACTCTGTGAATAACTTTCATCTTTACAAAGATTTAGTCTGAACTTTGAGGGTAAATTCTTAGAAAATGTCCTGATTCTAAGAATTTTCTTAGAATTTTGTCACTAGGAGCAACTTTTAGTACTTAGGAGGCTTCGTGAATACGGCCCCTGAAGCTGTTTTTAATAAAGATTAAAGGATTTATGGCAGAGTAACGCTAACTTTTTACTTATGATGATGACAGGCATGAGACCTAGTTTGAATGCACAAATAAATTAGTTGTAGCATGAAAATATGTTCCATTATTTCATTTAAAAATAATGTATTTTATATGTATTTATCAGGCAAGGCAAGTTGGTCTTAGAGCACCATTCATTCATAAAGCCAATAAAAGTGCTTCCCAGCGTTAAAAACTGAACAGTTGTAACATAAAGAGCCTAAAAAGACATCACAATGAGCAAACATATGCTGTTAGAAATTATATACATTACAATATAAGATAAAGTTGAAAGAGAATTTAAATGGAGAAGTGTCAGACAACGTTTTTTTTTTTCTATTTTTATTTTGTATGAAATTATAGTAGAATATACAGATACAGCGTTCAGTATTTTATTAGTTATGACTGAAATACATATTGTTTTCTATACTGATCTCAGGCAGGTGTGGCTTCACTTTTTAATTGTGTAACAGCAATGACATCATTACCGGTGTCCTACAAGATGGGGAGTAATGTCTGACAATGTTTGTTTTTTATTGTGCCTGTGAGCTCAGTTTATATTCCACTACAAAACTCCCTATAAAGGGAGTAAGGAGTAGTGAATTGATGTGTGAAATTGGACACAGACAAAGACTAAATACACTTCAGCGATGAGGAGAGTCAGGGACACATGAGATAATTTAGGCACAGGTTAAAAAAAAACAAGGACGGGACACACGATCACTCAAGACACACAAAGGCAGGAACAGAGAAAAACACAAGAGGACACTAGAAAAAGCTTTTTTTCCCCAGATAACAAAATCAACTGTAAACCTAAAATCATTACATTTTCTTATGCACATGAATGGAAACCCATAATAACTTAAGAATGCAAATTTAGAGAATTTATTTGTTTATTCTTGTTTTGGGTTAAACAATTATGCAAATATTACATTTGCAGTTGACATTGTATTAGGAGTAATGGTTCTTAGTGCTCACTGTAACTATCCACTGCCTCTCCAGGACCTTCTGTTGGAGCTGCCTCTCTTCCATTTTGTTGTCCACCCTGAGGCAGGTATGGATTTATTACAGAGCACATATACATACACAAATCCAAGTCCCTTCTTCAGCTGTAACAGCTTTGTACAGCCCATAATTCGTCCCCAAAGCTTTCAGTGCTGCTCCTGAGTATCACTGCCCTCCAATAAGTACCAGGCTCACCACATTTATAAGGGCCTGCCTGTTGGTTTATGTGGGAGCTGTGTGCATTTGGTTGTGGTATTATAAAAGAAAGAGAGGCAGCAATGGAAAAAGAAAAGATGGAGGCTGACAGAGGGGAAGTGATATAACAGTTGGGTAACGCTGGAGTGCACCCTCATAACTTCTAACTTTAACATATCTAAATCTGGCCTAAGCAGCTTTGCTTTGTTCTATGATGGTAATTTTTAAATTTAACTAAACCTGAAAAACACAACACACACAAAAAGAAAAGCAGGTCTTAAATGCTAATAAGTTCAAAATGATTGATTTTGACACTAAGGGCGCACTCACACTAGACACGTTGTCCCGTATCGTGCTTAAGCACAACTGTCCCCCCTCCCCATCCTGCACTCACACTGCTCCAGGACTAACCGGGCCTGAGCACGGTTACCTCTTGTACATAACGTCGTAATACAACACATGCATGGCTTGACGTAATTATGAAGGATGCTTTGTTTACAAGACAGGCCGACTTAAAAATGAAAAATTAAAAAAAATAAAAGTGACGTGCGGCCAAGTACACATTCGCACATCGGAGAATAACACAAAGAATATGACAGCTACTTTACTGACTTTGTGGTTCATTTTGAGTCATTTTAGTCAGAAACAGCCATAATTCTCCGGAATTTCTCGAAAAAAGAAGGCTGTCCACGTTGTTTCCCCGTGCATGAACTGTACCGTGCCGAAGCACACCAGGGCCAAGGAAGTGTACCGTACTTGAGCACGAATCGGAGCACTCAAACTAGTCAAACGAACTGGACTTTAGGGGTGAAGTGTGCTTAAGCACGGTACGGAAGGCCTAGTGTGAGTGCGCCCTTAACAAATGTTTTAACTGAAGCTGAAAAATTAAAAATATAAAAGCCTAATATGTTTTTAACGGGTTCTTTTTATGGTTCAGTGCATGCATGGGTGTACAGGGTTTTGTGTGTATGTGCATGCGTGCAAATGATCAGTTATTTGTGCTACGAATCAGAGCGTTAAAATCTATGTTAGTAGGTTACACTCTCAGCAAAGGCTAACCACAAGAGACCCCCTGAAGTATGTGTATGCATCTTCAGACTTCACACTGACTTTGTGTGAGCCTTTGTTCAACTCTTGCACTCAGGATCTGGAACGAGATGATGAAGATGAGATTTGGAACGCATGATTATTGAAAGACCTTTAATAAGATGCATTAGGAAATGTTTGGACACTATTAAAGTGAGGTTGCATAACTGATACATGATTTGAAGATGATTGGAATACTTGTGTCATAGACATAACATGAGATTCACAAAAATAAGACTCACCTCCTAATGTCAAAGCTTGAGGTCTTTCTGCAGTGTCCCCGATGGCAGCTGCACTTTTCACCTGATGCAGGTTTAAGTACATTGACTCAAAAGACACCCTTGCTCTTTCACTGCTTTCACAGAGTATGTGTGCTTCTGTTAGTGAATGATACATGTGTGTAAAAAAAAAAAGTGTTTTTCTATGTCAAAGGAAGCGTGAGAACAGGGTCAGTCTCCTGAGGAGAGGAGTAACAGTGAGAGGAAGTGAAGATGAATAAACGAGGGCAGGAGTGATGAGTAAAAAGAAGAAAGAGGAGGAGAAATGCTGATGCAGAGAATTCACTAGTAATAGCTCTCTGAGCTAATTAGAGGGCTAAAACCAAATTAGCATTGCACTGTATACAGTTACAGCTAATTAAGAAGCATTGTGAAGTGGGGCAGATGGTCAGGGATGAGGGGCAATCGTTAGTAAAGTTATTTGGGCCTTGGAAAGAAATCACATATTACTGGAATTCTTCTTCTATGACATGATTAATGATTAAAATACTCAGAAACATTAGCATAATGTAACACGAGTGTCATCTTTTCCAGTAAGATCGTTTTCTTATAGAGATCTAATTTTTTGCATGATAACGGCTCTCATTTCCTTTATTTTTAGGACAGGGTTTAATTAAACACATTTTCTTATTTGTGATCTTATAGCTAATAGGTGGATTATCATGTTAGTTAGGAAAAAGCGCTTAAGGCTTGATAAATTGAAGAGAATATTTGATCCTACATGTTTCTGCATCTCATGGTTACGAATGCCAGTAAACTGGAGCACGTGGAGCATCTAATGGAGACTGTAATGTGCCATTTTGTAAATCTTCACTTGGAAAAACAGCCTTTTCTGTTCAGGGGATCAATATGTGGAGTGCTTTACCTGCAGAGCTCAAACTGGAACCAGACTGGAGTCATTTTAAACTGAAACTGATATTTTTTTTAAAGAGGACTTAGTCTTGTGGGCATGTATGATATTGCTCTTCCTGTTAACTGTGTTTTATTGTAGAAATCCACACAAAAGAGAAAACGAGCTAAAAGGAAACAGGGAGAGTAAGAGTGATGGCAGGAAGGAGGTAAAGCCCCCCAAAAAGTAAAAATTGGTTTGGCACATTACTGATGTTTTATTTTAAAAATACATTTGTAAACTATTTGGGCAGTACCAGGTATTTTTTTCGCTTGCCAAAAGCAAATCCAGCAAGAAAACACACTGATAATTCATTCAAAACAATAAATATAAATGATTTCAGTGGCGATTCTAGAGTCTATTGGGGCCCTAGGCAAAAATCAATTAGGGGGGCCCCTTCAACCAGTGTTCATCACCATCATGCCTGCCAGTGTCCCCATGCTTACTCCTCTATCTCTTTTTGTCTCTCCTGTAGACGGATAATTCCTCTTTGTCTTTCTTCGTTGACTTTCATTGAAAAACTTTGGTTTCCACAGCAATCATGCATTCAATGCTTAGCAGGGCAATGAGAGAGAGTGCTATCAAATGGGGCCCCCTTAGGGAGGTTTCCTACTGTCATTGCAAAATGTACACATTTTGGGCCACTGCTTTGGTATACGTTTGTGAGCCCTCAGAGGCCCCTATTGGTCTAGGGCCCCAAGCAGGTGCCTGCCTTTCCTGTTGACAAGCAGCGCCTCTGATTGATTTATTACTGTTATAATGTGATTAAGAAAGATGAAGGAAGATGATAAATTCAAGCAAGTTAACACTCACAGAGAGGCTGCTGCATATTCTTCTCTTATAACCAATTAATATGATTACACATAATGTAAGAGGATGTTAGAGTGTACCACAGAGAACCGAAACATACAACATGAAAAAGTTACAGTTTCACATAGCTGTGCTAAGTTCAAGACAAAATCCCAGACAATGCTAAAATGAAAGCCCAGAAATGTATTTAACATTTTAACATCTCAAACAGTCTGCATAGAGTTTATTGTAGCTCTGGAGGGGATGATGAGGCTGAGTCTTTACCTAAACTTGGCATCCACATATTACAGTCTGCAGCATTCAAATACTGATTAGTGCGTAAATTAGTGTGACCATGGTAAAAACATTAAAGCTTTGAAATATATAAGCATATCCCTGTAGATGAAAACATCAGTTATTAACCTACTTAATCCAATCTTCTCCTTTTATAAATGCATTTCATGTGAAATCGGTTGAACACCTATAATATGAGGCTAAATGAATCACCTCAAATCTGTGTGAGGACTTAGATGCGCCTAAGATTAAAAAACTAATCGTACATGTAAATCACACCCTTTAGAATAAAACACTCAGAAACACATCTCTTGTTATTTAGCCTTTATTAAATAATAATAATAACATTAAAAAAGAAATTCTTCTGTACAAAGTCTACAAACAACAGTTTGAGTTATCTGGCCAGTGCCATAGATGTGTGTTTATCTTAATGTAGTCTGTTTGTGTGCATATGTGTTTGTGTATGTCTGTCTGTGTGTATCCATCGCAACACAAGAGGTAATACTTTGTGGACTTCCAGAGGGAAAGATTAAAAAAACAAGGAGTGAGGAAAAAGAGAGAGAGAGAGAGGTGATAGGTGAGGCTTGTGTGTGTGTGTGTTTATATATTAATGTGTGTTTTATGGTAGCCAAGCAGACACACAAAGTCTCACTGATCTGTGATTTCTGTTTCAGGTGTTTGTGTCAGAAGAAGTGAGCAGTAGCAAAACAGAAGGAGAGAGAGAGAGAGAGAGAGAGAGAGAGAGAGAGAGAGAGAGAGAGAGAGAGAGAGAGAGAGAGAGAGAGAGAGAGAGAGAGAGAGAGAGAGAGAGAGAGACATTAAAAGAGAGCTCCAAGGCACTTGGAAAACAGTCCAATGAAAACGCAGTTGATGGACAGAGAACCTTTCCATCTCTCTCTCCATTTTTACCCTCCTTTTTATTTCTGCATCCCTGGTCATCTTTCAACACCTTTTTCATAACCCCTTTATTATGTTTGTTTATTTCCAACAGGCATCTATTCATGCCCTTAAACACAAAGAGACAAGAGAGAAAAATAAAGTGTGACATGTTTTTTTCTTTCTCTATTTTGCTGTTTCTATTTGCCCCACAGTGCACACCAACTGAACCTGATTATTCAAATATTTTACTAAACAAAAAAGGACTTTCCTCGGATTGATCTCGATTTATCTGATTTATCTGAGAAAAATGAGAAAAAAATGTAAGAAACGATGTCTGGGTCTCTGACTTTCTGTCTTAGTTCTGTCCTGTGTTTTTTATTTGTTTCATTGTCTGATGGTCTCTTTGCGTTCTGATGCAGCAACGTCGGGATGCTGACAGCTTCATTTTGTGTTTCCTTTTGTTTATCTTTTAGCTCTCTGTCCTCAGCATCCATCAGCTGAGTATCTAATTAATTATGTTTACATGCAGAGAGTCACCTTCCTACAAGCCCGACTCCATTGTTCATATATATATTTATGGAAACCTTTTATAGTCTTTGATTGACTTTGTTGAGAAGTTCATCTCATGAAATTAATTGAAAATTTAACTGATGAACAAGTTGCTGCAGGTGTATATTGTAAGAAAAAGTTATGGGGAAAATTGTACCATCATGACTATGTGACTTCTCCTGCATGTAAACATAACCACCAAATGTCTTCCCTTTCTTTCTCTTTCTACCTGTCTGTTCATTTTCGTCTGTGTGGTTGTGTGTGTGTGAGTGTGTTTGTGTGTGTGTGTGTGTTGGTGTGTGTCTCCTCCGATTCAACAGTCTCTCCAGCAGCACTGGCCCTCCTCGATGGCTGTCCTCCGATACAGCGTATACTGTAGTAAGCTTAAGGCTCGATTGTGTGTCCAAGAAAGTCGTCGGTACGATTTCTGTTCTCCTCCTGTAGTCGTTCCTTCTCTTCTGTTAGAGTGTCCTTCATTCAGGGGTAGACAAATAGCATGTTGGACAAAAGGCAGGCTGATTTATCAATCTGAGTCCATTTTCTGCCTTCTTTTAACACTTGTTCAGTCCCCCTGTGAACAAGCACCGCTCTTTGGCAATCCATAGGTTGCAATAAAACAATCACTGACAGTTTTTTTTCACACAGTGTCTGTCCCTCATTTGGGCATCATACAGTCTGAAAAGCAAAAAAATATAGATATATACCAAAGACAAACTCTAGAATACTGAATCTAAAGCACAACTCCATAACAGCATGTTAGATTTAGATAAACCTCTGATTTTCTGTCTTCATCTTCCTTTAACTTTCCTCTATTCTTTGTAAAGACTGATAATCTGTAATGGAAAAATGTGTCAAAAGAGAAAACGACTAAAGTAACAGTAAGGACCATGGAGTCCAACACAATGCTAAAGAAAGTCTAAAAAATGGCGCAAGAGCTCTACAGGGCGGCTACAAACTGAAGCTTTCTTAACCTTTTTTTCCCCAAACTGACACAAGTCTAAAACAAAACAAAAACAGTCACCGATACTCTTCTATGCCACTGGTTTCACAAAGCGCAGACCAAGGGCGGACAAAGGAGCGAGCAAGCGCCGTATGGCAGGCTAATGGACATTGGATCTCCCAGAAATGATATCTAAAACTTTAAGAAACCAAAACAAAAAGGTCCTTTTTCATCCTCTTCTCCTTCTCCGCCTTTAGAAATCTTGATTTATTCTAGTTCTGTGGTTTGATATCTTTTAAACTTCTTTAGGGGATAAGCATTCTCTTGATATGTGTTGATTTCAGTCAAAAGTACCCACTGGTGCTGCAGCCTTCACGAACAGTCAGAGGCTGCACTTTTTTGATTTCTGCATGCCATCTCTATTGACCACATTCAAATTAAAGCAAATTTCACATCGCTCTTATGCAAAGTCAGGGGTACATGTCAGTGAGATTCTCTTCTTCATTAAGAATCCAATTTCCACCATTTTCACCTAACAGCCCAGCCTCTGCTGTCATTTGCGGTTCCAAATGTCCAGATTGTCATAGGTGCTGTTGTCCATCTCACTCCTAGCTTCATTGCAGTGGCTGGTGGGTTATATTCAATGGTACATCTGTCATTCATATTCATTCTTCATTCCTTCATTCATTCACAGGCTTTTAGAATCAAGCAGGCTCTCTCCTGCAGGCGGAGGAGATAGTACTGTAGGAAAGGGAGACTTAGGTCATTGTTCCCCAAGTCTCTTAGTTTATAGGGGAGATCAAAGTCCCCACTGGCACAAAAAAGGTGGGGAAACTCAGAGTTGAAGGTTTCCCCTTGAGACATCAGAGCAGGGTATTAGGAAGGGGACGCTGGGGTTGAAATAACAGATAGTGCTTCCTTTCAGTCTTTTCCTTGACCGACAATATAACTACTTTTACAGGGGATCACTGGTAATGTCTTTCCCCATCATCTCTGCCACCTCTTCATGCCTCTGAGCAGCACCTCTGCTGATTTATCTTTACTTTATGCTTAATTCCGTCGTACAACTCAAAGTTGTAGTTCTCCAGCGTCGTGGAGGAGCGCGAGGAAAGCCCACTGTAGGAGCACGTGCAGTAGAGGAGCAGTCCCGCACAAACTGCACCAAGCAGGACACCCAGCGAGCTCATCACGATGATGGTGAGGAGGATGGGGTCCAACGTGTACAGCCAGGCGTTGTCCTTGTCTTTCTCTGAAACCAGGGTTACAGAGGGGGGGTCCATATCAGAGGACGGGGTGGAGAAAGAAGAAGGCCATCCCGGAAAAATATACCCTGAAAAAAAACACAAGGTAATTTTCAAAACGACTCTTTCAGAGAATGAGACAATGATGCATCTCAGTGACTGAGTTGAAAAGACTGAGACAATCTGCTTGGTCTGGCTGTGGGGGACAATGGATGAGCCAAACAACAAAGGGCCATCACCAAGAAACCTTGGCTTTGAGTCTGGTGTCAAAACTAAACCATGTGAGAGATGGAACAGATGCTCCTTTGGGTATAGGAATAACGGTAACGATAGGTAAGCACCTGAGATGCTCATGGCGTGTTACAAAGCATCAGTATTTGACAAGCTGGTATGAGGTTTAGAGGTTTTGCCCCGTTTACACCTTTCATTACCATAACTCCTGGGTGATCAGATCACAAGTAGACTGCCTTAATGTTTGGTGTGAACACACCGAAATGTATCCTGAGGACTCATTGAGATCCCATCACTCAGGCCACATACGGGGGTCTGGGATGCAGTTGTCCACATTGGTTTGGTAGTGTGAATGATCATGTGTCCTATGCCACATTAAGGACCAACCAGCTCCTGCAACCACATGTCGATGTGTCCTTAGGCAAGACACTTAACCCTGCTGCTGTGTCAGCTGTAGCAGCCTACAAAGCGCTTTACAAGCTCAAGTCCATTTACCATTTAAGCTAATTTATCAGTAGCAACACAACTCTAAATTATTACCCTTTTTATATTAAGCAGGGAGGTTTTTTTTCTTTCAGATGTGTGGGGTTTTTTTATAATACAAAAATAACTGTGGTCTTCCCTTTCTCCAAAGTACCACAGTCTTGCTTTGGGGAAATTAATTTAAGAGGCAAATGTTCCACATTATCGCTGATATATTCAAGAACAGCTAATTCTGTTCACCACAGCCCCAGTTGTTATTGACTTCAGAAATATGGAAACATAATGAAAAGAATTACAGTAAAGGTGCTCTCTGGTGTCTTGTGTGTGCTGAAGTGTGCACATCTAGTTGGCATAAGCAATCATGCTAATCCACTTAATGAATGTATACTCATGAACAAGCCAATCCGCAATTAAGTAGTGCATTTAGAGTGTTTTATGGAAGAACACACACACAAACAGGAAAGCAGTAAACAGACAGTAAACAGACTTGTTTAGTGCGGCAAAGGCTGAGTACTCTTCTTGTATCTGTCAGGGGGGAACACACACACTAACACACATGATATTGACAGACACACACACAGGAAGTAAATGGTGATTGTAACAGACAGATGTTTTGGAGGTGCCCAGGAGGAAGCTGTCTGTCTCACTTTGTCTGCCACGGAATATGAAAGAGGATGAACACACAGACACACTTTTGAATGCCCCAACACATTCTGCCCCGTCTACACACACTTACACACACACACACACGCACACACACACACACACACACACACACACACACACACACACACACACACACACACACACACACACACACACACACACGCACACACATGCACACACACACACTCGCACACACACACACACACACACACACACCAGAGATCGTCTGTCCCTGTTCCCACTGGATTTATCATCGTGGAACTACCAGTAGAACGGAGAGCCGTGGGCATGCCTCCGCTTAAAGAGCTTTTCCACTATTCTCTGGGTTAGACTTGTAAAACAGCCGGTATTGCCTCAGGCAGAGAAGAAGGAGAACAGAAGAAGAAAAGAAGACTCACCTTCATCGATGGGGGGATTGTGGTTAAAAACGGGATCTTTTTCGAAATCCATAGGCCTGGGGTCTGTTAAAAAGACAGAAAGAAGAATAACGTGATCAATCCCAACCATTCAGTCAAGTCTGACACATGTCATGATAACACTTCTCAATCTTTTTGTACTCTCAGCTTATTTGTAGAAGAAAATCAAGGAACAAAAAAAGCTCAAAGAGGGAGTGATGTGGTTGAAACTTTCTGAGGAGATCAGAGGTACAGATCTCCCACAAACCCTTTTATTCTTTGCTCGGTCTATCAAGGGAAAATAACATTTGAGATTACTAAACATTTCAGCGACACTACCTGCTCAAAGCCAGGAAGTTTCATTATGTGATAAGCATCAGTGCTCTTTTTTATTTGCTTAGAAATGAAACCAGAGTCAGGAGATTGAGAGAATCAGCAGAAAGATACAGAGGAGAGAAAAGAGGCAGAATTGGATACTAAGGTGTAAAAAAACAAAAAACAAACACACAAAACTGTTTCATAAAAAAATATCACTTTTATTACCTTCACATTCCACACAATACATTTTCTTTTTACTCGAAGACCATGAAATTCAACAAGCTAATATACCACATTATACTTCCCAGGCAGGCTGAAGTGCAAAGCTTTGAAAGGTTTGGAAGCTCAATTCTGTTTTATTTAAGGAAATTGATATTACAATCCTCGGGGGGGAAAAATAGAGCAATATCTGAGCCGCTGATAATCGTTTATTGCTGGGGCAGAAGAACCAAAAACACATCATGAGGTGAGACCGTAATAGATATTCAACAGACAAGAGGTGAAAAACCAATTTAGGAGATCTGGAAAAAGATACAGAGCCTAATTTCCTGTTTTAGATAAAGTCACATTTTTTTACGAGACAATTTAAACATGAGCAAGACCGACTTAAAGAACTTCCAATACTCTTCAGTCTGTAAATAATATTAAGAGATTATGCTTTTAAATAAATCCAGCTACCTGTGACGTGAAAATATCAGCAATTGGATTATGTATGAGGTCATTTCTTTAGACTTAAAAAATAATCGCATGTTGAAATGTTTAAACTCAGAATTGGCTTCCAAACTGAATAAGACGATAAAGAAAGACATGGAGTCTTCCGTAGTCACAAACAAAGATTTTTTTTCCTCCACTGTTCGATGTGGAGAGTTTGCTTATTTAATTATTTGACTGTGAGTAAAGATGCCTCTATTGGCTCTGTCTCTCGTTCAATATTTAATTTGCTTGAAGTGCTTGACAGTGCAATCCATAGCGAGTGAAAAAGACAATCATAAAAGTCAAAGTCTTTCCTCCACAGAGGCATCGAAAGTGCACGGAAATAAATATAACAGAGATAAGGCTGAAGCCAGGGATGAACATTTATGCATTTTACCCACTTTAAAGGTTGTATTCAATGTCAGTGAGTGTAAACTGCAATCTCATTTAAGTTCAACCCTCGCTGAGACAATGTTTCAGAAAGATCTGTCTTTGCAGCTTCCAGCGACAACAAATCTTCCTGATTCATACAAAAACTCAATATAAGAAGAATAAATCAAACAGTTCCATTTACATATTGTAAACTCATTCGATAAAAATGACATCATCAAGGTTGCTTTCCTATAAACTCCACATGTTGTACTGTACCACTAATATGAGGCCACAGTAATGAATGTAGATAACAAAGGCATGAAATACAGTTGTTTAAAGAATACATAACTAACCAGACGGGCGTATCAAAAGATGCATGCAAAACCTCAAAGTACCCTTCGGATTGTGAAAATGACTTCAAATAATATTGGCAAAAACTGCGACCAAACAACTAAAGAATTATTTTGTGTTGTTCTTCAATGTGAAACAAATCAACTCTGTTTCTTCAGCAGGGCTATCCCTAAAATAATGGATACCTGATATAGGCTCGATATGGCTGTTTCCAGTATATTTACACTGCAAGTTATAGTATTTTATGGAGGTCTGATTGAAGTGCGCCCTTCATGTAAGACTGGTTATCACATGCACATAAAAGCATCTAATCCATCTTCTCTTCTGTCTTTCAGTTTTTTAAATGTACAGCCGACAACAGAAACCTCCAGGCTCTAAATTCTCCTTCCTCGCTGTTAATCACCAATGGAGACATAGCAAAAAGAAGTGGGATAATATAAGATAGATGCTCGGACACTCCTTGGGCGGCTCTTGAATACTTCTAATGATCCTGGCTTAAAGCCCTCAGGCTAGGATCCTGAAAAGCATCATCATGCGGATCTGAAAGGAGATTAAAACTCCCCGTAGTCCCATTTTGTCTCCACTGTCCAATTAGTAAAGAGAGGCATAAAAAAGGCGGCCCCTTTTTTATTCAGGCACAGGCATGGATGGCTCTTTGGCACCATATACTGCAGTGGGGGCCCGAGGACCTGTTAGAGTGCTTTCACTCGTAATATTTCTCCAGAACAAAGAGGAGGAGGCTGAACGAAAAAAAAAGAAAAAAAACTAGAGATGGCTAGAAGTGCTTACTGCAGGGTTTTATGAATGCAATCAGCTCCATTAACTAATTGGAAATATTAAATGGCTTCAAAGTAGTCTGTGATGGAGAGGGGAGAGAGGGGAGGTTGATTTAAAAGCACTGCATGAGAAGGCGCCAGCACATTTTCCAAATCTTGCAAAAAGTTTGACAGAGGGAGAGAGAATGAAAGAGAAAAGTGCATGGGTAGCACAACATAAATACATTCATATATCATTTCTCCATTTGAATTTGGGGCTCATATTGATTGTGTTAGAGCAGAGGGCTGCTAGAATGAGTAACATAATGTGTAAATCATACACAAGTCGATTGAAATGGAAGGCAGAGGCGATGGATATGCAAGCACCAAATAACTAAAATACTTGTTGACTAAGGCACATAAGCACATTTTATGAGACACAATTCGATGAAATAAGTCGATATGCAGTGCTGCAGAGTAGGTGCACTTTTTGAACACGCATGAAACGATGATTAAATTACTGATTTTGATAGATTTTTTCGCTTATACAGAGAAGCATTTGTAACATTGTGTGTGGGACTGTGTGCGTGCTGTGCTTGTGTGTCTCCATCTCACAGTGTATTCTGCCAAAAGACATCTTTCATCTCCTTTTGTGTTTGAAACAACCTGCCCTCCTCCTTTAATTCTCCCCCTCCTTCAATCCAAAACCCCTAACCTGCCTCACTGTTAGCCCTCCTCTCAAAGTATAAGAGAAAAAAAATCTATCTTTAGAAAGTATAGAGCTGTTTTTTTTTTCTTCTTTTCTTTCATCTTCCTCCATCTCTGGGTGCATTCTTTGGAGGAAAACGGGGTTCGCTTAATGGGCCCTTCTCCTCTGAGAGGTTTTGCTCTCTTCCATTTCTGCCTCTCATTTCCTCTCCTGTGTTTTTTGCTGGGAGGATTTGCAATGAAGGGAAGGAGTAGAATAGGAAAAAGCAGTGTTTTGATAAAAGGGCTGGGGGATTGGGGCATGAACAAAATGATGTAGGGGAAAAGCACACAACGCAAGATTGTGAGCTGCTAAGAATCCCAGAAAAATAAGCACCACAGAGGTGTACTCAATTCCACAGACACGAATCTGAATAAAAGGGGAAACTGAGCCTCTCAATCCCAAACCAACAGTATCTATACATTTCTAGTTTTTACATCCAAATAAATTGAAAGAACATATTAGTTGGCATCTTTTGCATGTCCCTGTTTGATTTTAACTTGACGCTCTAAACACGTGCCTTTACAAATGGCTTCATCCACTTGAGCATTTGACATCAAATAAAAATCAAGAAAGTTAAGATCATCTCAGTGAACAAAATCAATGAGTATAAAAAAATAACACTGTATTATAATACACCAAAAACAGGCCTAAAATGTGTGATTACAAAGAAAACAGCGGCATGTATTTCACAACCAGTACCGAACTTAACTTCTGTGTTTCTATCATGATTCACAGTCAGGGTAAGACATTTTCATAAATCATCAAAGCCTTCAATAAATGATTATTAAGGAGCGTAAAAGTGCCTTAGTTACTCTCAACAACCTAAAATAACATAAAACCATTGTGCATCATGTCACACTTAATGTGTTGAATTTTGCATATTTTTATGCAAACTTATCTTTACTATATAAATATGGGAACCTGTCAACAAAAATAATGAATGCAAAAGCACACAGTAAATCAGATGATAAGAAAACATTTATAAATCTGCATGAGGTGTGTTACAATAAGTTCTGCCCTGGACTCAGTCTTATTTGTCAAACCATGGTGATTAAAATGATCCATGAACTAACCAGTGATTTGGGATCAGCTGTTTTCCTGAATGTCTGGTAACACTTGTTGAATAGAAGCAAAACTAACACAAATTTTGTAAGCAAGTAGACCCCAAATTTAGTTATCCAGGCTCGTATGCAGAATATTCTGGATTATCGAATTGTTAAATTGTCTTCTAGCATAACACAGAAAATGTTTTGATGGTCATAGGGTAAATGTTGCAACAGAAAAGTATAACAGCAGCTTTGAAAAGTCAATAAAAAGGCTTTTGTATTTGTTTCATTCAAGCTGTCTAATGAGTGCAGGACATACAACGTTGTTTTGTTTGAACATTAACAGATACAGGCATTGAATTATCCACGAGATCCAGGCATAAACAACATCCATTCACACTTTAAAGGATAGTTCTTTTTGAAATGGGGTTGTATGAGATTCTTGTCAATAGTAAGTGTATTAGCAGCAGGAGATGCCAGTCAGCATGGCCCCTTTATTGAGAAACCATTCAGAGGACTGACACATACATGACTGCAGACGAGGTCAGTTTTACCACATGAATTAGCTGAAGCTTCCTAAAAACATATGTTGTAGTAAGTGCGCTACTTTTAGAAAATGTTCAGCTCATTACAGAGTTATCTGCCTGCAGCCCCAACATGGCAATGCTGACCTGCATCTCCTGTGGCTAATACACTTACTAAAGAGAAGTACCTCACACAATCCAAATAAAGAAAAAAACAAGTTTTATATGACACTCAGGCACTCCCTCATTCTGGAGGTACAGTAATAGATTTAAAGCACAATTCAAAAGGCATATCACTATGTAATGAAAATACACTTTTGGCAACAAGAGAGAATCACTTATTAGCCAGTGAGGTGTCCGTGCATATTCATGTGTGTATGGGGCTTTGAGGTGTGTGTTGTTGCAGAGAGTGTGTGTGTTTTAGCTCTTGAAGGATGCAATGTAAATTGTCCTGTCCCCCTTCCCCCTCATGTAAACCAGACAGAGAACAGCTCAACACTGATTCCTCCCCAGTCCATGGACCAAAGAGGCCACTCACAGAGGATATGTAGCTGTCTTTGTGTCATGGCTGGACAGACAACACTAATTCTCCCAGCACCTTTTCCTGTTATACTCTTAATCTGTCCCTGTCACTCTGAGTCCCTCGAATGCCAGTGGACAAACAAACAGCCGCTTCATTCAGACAGCTGAGGAAATAGCCTTCTCTCTTTATGCAGCATACACCATGACATCTGTCTCCCTGTACCTGTGTGTAAATCTCTTCTCTGTTGGCAGGGTGTTTAGAAACAGGTAGTCCCCAAGCTGCAGATCACAGCAGGTCAGACATATCCTTGTAGAGCGGTAAAAAAGGCTGACATTGAACAATGCATATACCTATGTTCACAGTCTGTAAGTCAGTCTGCTGTACCTATGAGTTCCTTCTTTCTCTGATCATAATCCATTTTCTTATCAGGTGCGGTTGTAGAAGTCAGTAAGTGCATCCCAAAATTTGCCATCTCCCCATTGAGGGCTGTTAGTTAACTTTAATAAGGAGTTCATTTTGCCAGTTGCAGCCAACCATGAAAGTTAGCAGGATGCATCTTGCATCAGTTTATTAGATCAATCTTCGTTAAAAGGAATTGCAGCATCTCTGCCTTGTTGATTTTCATCAGCCATGAGTTGGAATACTGCTGTAGATCCTTTACATCAGGAGGTTTTCACACCCTTAAAATTATACTATTCAGAGCGTATCCAGTTGTTCTCAACACTGGGGGTCAAAGTTGTCATCCTTCTCCAGTTTGATGGTCAACATGGGGTCAACACTTGGCCCAGTACTTGGGTACAGGTGGTTTTGGTTGGGGCAGTGGATCAGATTATAGCTGTGGTTTTGGTTCTGGTAGCAGTTTTGGTGACCTTGCAGATTTGGATGCTGGCTGTTGTGGTACATCACTGAATGATGATGACTGCTGCTGGTCTTCTGGGTCGCCCAGTGGTACCGATGGCAGCACAGAATCACCGCCACGGTTACGGTGACCAGCAGCAATAGGGCACCGCCTCCTGCCAACACATAGTACCAGTAGGCAGGGAGAGGCTGTACTGCCACTGTGTCTACTGTGGGCTCCATCCCAGACATGGCACCCCCTGGAGGGCAGGAGGACACATTACTGGTTGGCACTATGGATTGGGGCAGGCATGCAAAATGCATTGAAGTTTAAATTATATTTTGACCATTCACTAAACCCCTTACCCTGACAACCATTTAGAAATCTTCCATGCAACTGTAGCAAGGAAAGATAGGTCTGTCAAGCTTTGGATGTTCCTACATTCTGACTTTTTGTGAATAGGGCTATAGTAAGATCAAAACTATGTATTCAGAGTTAAAAGGGTTTCTTTAACCTCGCCAAACTAAAAAAAGACTTCAGCAAATAAACAAGGAATGGATTAAATGTTTTTTTCCTGCTCTATTCTAAGTTTTTGATTTATTAGCATGTTCGGCTAACTAGCTTACAACCTACTGTAGCACTAGCATTTCCTCCACAGCCAAAGAGCTATGCCCTGATGAGGTTTCTTAAATTAAATGATAACCTTATTTGGGGGATTTTAACTATTCTGTTTTAAAATACAAACAAGTATGTCTACAAATGAGCCTTACATGAGTATGATTGAAGTCTGACGAGGCTTGTCTTCTACATGGGTCACTAGATGGTTAGGGTGCTGACTTTTCACCTAGGACATCAAGCTTTCAGCTATCATGAGGGCTTGAAAGCTATCAATGGTCATCTTTGCAAGGTTCTTGAGTCAACCAGAAATGTTAAAGAAAAAACATATTCAACAAACTCAAAGAGCTAATGCTAGCTCTTTGGCTATCTAGCATGAGCCGATTAATCTACCATTTCTGACAAAAGATAACTAAGTAGCCTTGCCTAGTTAAGTTTACCTTTATCTAAAATTCAAGGCACTAGTAAAGAATATTTTGTGTTATATCTGAATTCCTTATCCATGTAAGAATGCTGTGCGATAATCTAAAGCTTGACAGGTCTACTAATAGAAACTAAGGGGGTTGATACTTAGTCAATGGTCAATTACAGCGGCATTTAGATGAAATTATTTGTCCCTGCTGAAATGCAATAGAGATAATATCTAGTCTCACAAACAGGCAAAGAAAAACTGACTGTCATCCTTCTGATTTAGCTTACTTTCTATGTTTCTTTCATTAAAATACTCATTCATTTTAAGTCTTCATTTTCCATAAAACAGCTGATGCATACATTTAGATACTGCTGATTTTACTCATTATGGTCGATGCAAACATCACAAGCATAAGCTGCACATTGACACGCAAAGGCTCATGCCATGCGTCCAGATTCCCATAACAGAATGCAAAGCTTTGATTATGCAGTGACTGCCGATTCGTTCAAAGGGTGGGGAGTTGTTAAGTGCTTGTTTATCAGGGCAAGATCACATTGAAGGGAATTGAGTGGAGGGAGAAAGGGAGGTTGAGGAAAAGAGGGGAAATTACAGGGGTAGAGAAAGGATAAGAGAGAAGGCATTAAGGAAAGAATGAACAGAAGAAAGAATGGAGTGAAATAGAGAGGGTGGGAGGGATTGGAAGTGAAGGGAGCGAGCTAATCCTGCCATGATATCTTTAATCCTGCATTAGAGGGTCTGTCTGAAACTTCAATACTCTGTCAACTCACTGTGAAAGAAACCCGCTGAGAGAGAGGTTGTGGAAGAAAGACAGACGAAAAAAAAAACGAGAGTTTGAAAGAATGTGAGGAAGAAAGAAAGAGAGAGGAAATAGGCTAAAAACAAGGCCATCAAGTATTAGACGGAGAAAGAGAGCGCGGACAGGCAGTAGGACAGAGGAAGGAGAAGGTGCATAGAAAACCAGTGAGCTTAATTTAGCCTTTTTTAAAGTTCAGACATACTCTTTAAAGGTTTAAAATGTGCTTTCATTGTGAAGCTTCGCTCTAAGCACCCTGCACAGAGAGACTTCCCACCGGTGGATTAAGACACAGATGAGTTCCATGACTGCAAAAAACAGCTGCTACGTTGCTTCTATCCAAAGGGCAACAAGAGGAAACATTTCTTAACAGCTCCAGTCCTAAAGTAAGCTTAAAAAGAGTTGCTTTCAAGGGTTAGGGTTAAGTTGTTTTACTTAAAGTCTGTGCAAAGCCAATTCAGAAATAAGTCTCTAAAATAGGGCCCGACCAATATGGGATTTTCGGGGCCTATACCGATATCGATATTGGGCAGAGAAGAAATCCGATACTGATATATCGGCCAATATTTTTCTTAGATCTATGTTTGATCTGTATAGATAGATAGATGAAGATATACACATTTATTGTGTTGATCCCTTAAATGCAGTTATCATACACTTGTGGAAAGATATATAAGGAAGACAAGATGGTCACTCAACTGGAAAGTCACTGCTGACGTACTCTGGAGAGTGATAATGCTTGTTGTAATCCAGAAAGCACACTCTGATGGTGAAAGCCAGAAAGAGAACTGCTAGTGTAATAAAATGATTCTCAAATGAAATGCTATTTCACTGGTAAATAAATCTACTAATATCGGTACATATCTGTGATAAAATTAGTCGATATTGATAGTCACTGGATATGCCAATATTATCGACCGGCCGATTAATCGATCGGGCTCTACTCTAAACACACTACATAAGAGAAAAAAGTTGCTGTAAACCTGTGGAAAGACTTCAAACTATGTTTGACTGAATTGAAATCTAGACAATTAGAATGTTTTTCATCACTGTTAGGGTTCAGATTTGCCCGTATGGGGGGCTCGATGACAAACTGGGGTGCTTTAGCATAATCCCATCCCCCTATAGCAAAACAATGATATAAGAGCACTGAACGCTTTAGCTTCTTTGGTTCTCCAACTCAAGTTTCAACATGACAGTCTGAACTTTTCCTAATTTGCATAAATGGGGAAAATATTATCATTCTGTGGTAGACTGAGTTACAATCTAACCTCCAGTTTTCAAATCAAGACACACAAAAAACAACACAACTGAAGCATCCATATATATATATATATATATATATATATATCATTTTGATATATGCAGTATTTTAATATATATAATAATTTAACTATATCTGCCCATCCAAAGAGAACCACTTTAGTACTTAGCTTACATTTCAACAGACATCACAATGGAGAAGTTAAACCCTTCTTTCCAGGGTTCAGTCTTATGAAAACACATGTAAGAACTGACACTGTTGTCATGCTGGGAGTCATATGATATCTCCTCAGGATCCAGTAGTCAAGGAAACCTTGAGGTCAAACACTTGTGTCTGAGTCAGGTGACTTGAGGTTTCTGTGTTTGGCTCTCAGATTTGACTATCTTTGGGAATGGCATTTCAGTCTTTATTGAACTGAAGTGTGGCAAAAAAACAAAAACAAGCCCTACTCAAGTATCTGACAGTATTTGAGGAATGTTTTTGATCTATTCACATACTAGGAACACATGGCAACACACACACACACACACACACACACACACACACACACACACACACACACACACACACACACACACACACATTAAGTGACTAAAATAGGAACACAGCAACAGTTATACCAATGCAAACTAAGAGAATGATTAATAATTATTATTTTGCTTTTACCTATAGCATCAAAGACATGATCACTCCTAAAGAAATTGATGAGTGCTCCAGTTTTAACCTGGTCTAAACCAGTGGTGATGAATATGGATATAATTCACCAGGTGTAAAATAGATTTAAACGTTACAAAAGTCTTGATATATATTTGACTCTGAGAGGTTAAATTCAGGACCATTCGTGTCAACAAGGCACAGATTGTGTTAATATTTTGTTGGTTTCTAAACAAAAGCAGTCCAGAAGCAAGAACAAGTCCAAACCCAGACTTTTGAAAACAAGAGATCCAGTAGCATAATCTGCCTAAGCCCTTTTTTATCTGCCTTCAGACTGGCCTATTGAGGGTGAAGCAGAGAGAAAAAAGAAAAGAAAAGTTGGATGGTGGTCAGCTCTGCATTTCATTCAGGTGGCATCAGCAGCTTGTGAAAATGAAGTAGAGAAGCGGAGAGATGGGAGAGAGTGTAGAAGAGAAGAGGAGAAAAATGTAAACAAGGGAAAGGACAGCAAGAAATAGGTTTGATGAAAGTAGAGGAGCACAGAGGAGGGAGATGTGTAATAAAGTACAGAAGATGGGAACAAGAGTAAGAGAGACGAGACTCCTTTTATGGTGTTGAAAGCAGAGAGAGAGAGAGAGAGAGAGAGAGAGAGAGAGAGAGAGAGAGAGAGAAAGAGAGAGAGAGAGCTTCTGTTGTGAGCAAATCAGGATAGAGGAGTGGACGATGAGTGAGTGAGCTGTTCTCTATAGTATAAAAGTAGCCAGGGTGAAGTTATTGAGTTACCTTAAAGAACATGAAAAGCTAAATTACTTTGTGACAACCATGACCTCATGGTTTGAATGTTTTCTTGTGTTACTGTAAAGTTGTTCTCCATATCAGCAAAAAACACATAAATGTAAAAAAAAATGACCGTGCTGATAACAACTGGATCCATTCTAGAGTTGTAGTCAAGGCCACACTAAGCGAGACCAAGACATACTCGAGACCGGCATGCTCCGAGATCAAGACAAGACCAAGACATTTAGGGATCGAGACCCAGTCAAGACCAAGAAGAAGGCAGGGCAAGACTGAGTCAAGACCAAGACCATAAATATCAATGAAAAATCATCATCTTGTGTGCAGCGGGAGTGTCACTCACTTAGACCGAAACACAGGGACGGTTACGGCCGTAACCGGGGGTTAAAAATGAAATTACGAGTTAATTAAAGTTAATTGTTCTTGAAGAAAGGGGAGTTTTCCTTCCAATCACAGCAATTACCTTAAAAAATAGATTTAAAATCCGGAGTCCACCCAGTCTGAGACTGAGACAAGATCGAGTTAAAATGATTTTGATTCCTAGACGAGATGAGACCTTCAAAACGTGGTCTCGAGACCAAGAACGATTTCGAGTACTGCAACACTAGTCCATTCAAACAACAGTCTTCCTTTTGAGACTTACCAGCTATGTTGCATTCAAATGTACCAGTGAATGATCACACTCAACATGGTGCCCTCTACTTAACACTTATCAGACTGTGTAATGTGCAAATAATCCCTGACGTTTTTGCCATGTTGCAATTTCACATGTTGTGTTTGCCATCTGCCTAAGTTGTTTTATTGTTGTAAATACTCTTGTGTAACTATTTTTAGAATTCGGGGAAATATCATGTCTGACTGAGGAATAAACCAAACTACATTACCAAGAGTGTGAGCACAGCATGCAGCAAGTCATGCTGGAACAATGCAGTGCTTCCATTCCATCAGGTTGCAATGTTGTCACCTCTACTTATTCAAAAGTTGATTACGAACATACACATTGAGACTGATTTAAACTGTGTAAATGTTGGTGTGTTGATTCGTAATAAAAACACCATAGATTAAAGAGCCAACATACAGGTTTGTATGGAAATAATAGGACACTTAATGGGAACATTTTTGAAAGAAAGGTTTGTAATTTATGTGTATGTATCCGTTACCTGTGACATATGTTAAGCACTGTAGTTCTTAACACATGTTATAACAAGGTTTCTCAGGGCCAGTGCAGTGCTGTGAGCTGAGCTAAGCAACAGGCAGAAAGCACAGACATTTGGCACAGGAAGTACAAATGAAGCAGGAAGTAGAACTTACTGGTTATGCCAGGAGTTAAGGCAGGGAAAGGCTCTGGAAGAGAGAGACAGAGAGAAAAAGGAACGTCATATTTAACAGTTAATTATATGATTGATAAAGTGATGAAGGCCACTTAAACACCTTTTTCAGTGTAATCACTCATAGCATTATTATTATTATACATATGGTATCGTGCCACTTCATGTTCTCTTTTTCATTTTCTTTGCCCAACCTAGAGTCTGGTTCTGTTCAAGGTTTCTTCCTGTTAAAAGGACGTTTTTCACTCCTTTTTCACTTCCTGTTTTGATTCGGGGCTCTATTAATTAAACTCTCCTCATTTGTGATTTAAGTTCAGATGTCTTAAACTTGGTGAAAGAGCCCAAGTTCACAAAATGAACACTAAGATATGCATCAACAGCTATGTCCTCCTATGGGGGCTGTTCAGCCTCAGTGTACAACGGCAACATTTCTGCATTCAAAGAAATTGCAACAACTCTTTTTCTTATGTTATTTGGAAGAAAGCTGATTCACAAAATTCTAGGATGCTGCACTTCCTGCCGTGCTGCTTGTTTCTCCCTTTAAAAGGAAAATCAATAAAGATTTGTGGAGTTCTGAGATGTGTAGGAGTCTTAAGCCTCTTAATTCTCCCAGGATGACAGTCATTTTAACAAAATTGGGAGAACACAAAGAAAAGATGGTGAAAGAGTGGGCTGACAGGTTGGGTCCTCCCTGCGTGTGTCTCTCTCTTTCTCTTTTTGTGTGTCTGTCAAATGCGACTTGTTCTTAATTTCTTCTTTTAGCTTTGTCATTCTCTGTCTCTCTGTCCTATGATTGTGCTATAACTCTGTTTTTCCGAGGGTGAAAGGAGGGTAGATGGAAGATTGGAGTGAAGGAAGGGTGAAGCGAGAGGAAAGAGAGGAACGGGATGTAAGGGTGGAGGTAAGTTAAGGGGCATGGGAGCAAGGACTGAAATTTACTGCTGTTTATTATTAGCCGGAGGACACGATATGCATTATGAAAGTGAGAGGCAGAGAGAAGATGAAACAGAGAGAAAAGCAGTAGGTATAAGAAAGAGTGAGTATAGAACCACAAGTCTAGAAGTTACAGACAGGAGAAAGAAACAAGACAAGCCATATAAAAGTAAGTGATGTAATAAAAAGGAATAAAATACATTTGATCTGTTTGGGAAAGAGGCAAGAGTAATCATTCCGTCCCGGATGAAACCTTGTATTGGCTATCAGTCGGATGTTCTCTGACCTGTGATTGCAGCATCTTTTGTTTTAGTTGATCATTAAATTCAAATGGGGTCCAGTGAAATTTCTATTTATTGACCTATAAAAATATATTGTAGCATTCTGAATTAAACTGTAAGACGTTATCCAATTTAGAATGGGCTACGGCACACAGTAGGCCATTCTAAAAACGCAATATCTCATCCAAGCCTCATGCATCCAGCATTCATTATCAGCCTTGTTAACACACGCTCACCTGGCTGTACATATCTTGCACTGAGAAATATTAAATCCTCACTAAATCCTCACTCGTCCTGGCCTTTCTGCCTCTCTCCACAATAATATACATGAAATAGCCTCAATGTGGTCTAAAATGAATGATTTCTTGTAACACGTGACTGAAAAAACAATCAGTTTAGCAATAAGCTGTATGTGTTCTGGATGCCTGGGGTTCCCAGAATTTTGTGAAGTCAAAGTGGTAATAGGTCAAAAAAGGTTGGGGAGCACTGGACTAATACAATAATTTATGGCTTTAAATCAGCCAAAGTGCACAAAGGTGATGTTGCACCATTGAGGACAAGGACATGTCAAAGATTATTAAATTTATTAATTTACTTTCTTTTAAACAGTTGCACCATCAATGTTCCCCTTTAAATAGTATTGAAGTCACACATCATAAATTGCATTGCACCTACATACGTTTGGGGGACTCGGGAGTAACAAATTAAAATGAGAATCCTGACATTTAGTTGTTTGAATAAGTCAAGTAAAGGACAGTGGATCCTACATTTCCCATAATGCAACTCCATGACTTTTTCATTCAACCATTATTGCCTACAAAAGTTTCCAACTTCCAAACTGCATGCTCCCTTGTTCATAACTCTTGCTATTCATTTAAATGTGTACGCTCAAAGCCTGTTTCAAGCTCCTCCAGTGACTTCATACAAGAGTTTTCACAGATTAAGTAACATAACTCATAACTTATGAGCAGAATCTGCACAAAATTACTTCAGATCCCGTTAAAACACACAATGGAACAAAGAGGTGAGGTAAAGAACATTCAGAGCATGCAGCGTTTTATTGAGGTGGAAAAGAATTGAAATGACAATAAAGTTGGACACAGATGAGACAGATGAACACAGTCAGGCTCGATTAAAAAGGGTTGAAAGCGAAGAAGCAGTGCACTGGAAAGCTGTGTTTACAAGAGGGAGTGGGTGTGTGTCCTAATGTGTCATGGTTATTAATGTAAAACAACTGGAATTTTTTTGGATGTCGTTATACATTAGTTTGTTTCTCTGTCTGTGTGTGCGTCCTCACATCAGGCTAACTATCAATGTCCTGCTGTGCCGAGTGCAGTGGTGTTTCGCTACATTAAATGCTAAAAATATGCTCATTATTTAACATGACAGAGAGAACAAACTATGTGTGTGTGTGTCGGAGTGTGTGGGTGGAAACGATATTGGTCAAACAGAGATATGCGAACCATTTAAAACTTAATCCTGTGTCTAGTCAGTGTGTTTAAAGTAAGACTGGATTTGTGTTGCAGTAATAACATCCATCAGTGAAACCAATAGTTATTAATAGTCTTGTTGGCTAGCATGTGGGTATGTGCAGGACGGCAAGATAGAGAGAAACAGTTTAGCCACATAAAAACGTCACGTTGCTCTCTCACGTGAGCATGCACAAACACCAGCATTTTGTGTTGGTCCTCTGTGGCCGAGCGACAGCCCAGACTGCGAAGAAGATGAGGCCAGGGATGGAGAGAGAGTGAGCAAGAGACGTAAAGACGGAATGAGAAGAATGATAAACCAGCAGGGTGGGGTGGTATAGGAAAAGACTGAGGGAGGTAGAGAGAGGGAGATATGAAAGATAGATTAGAATCCGTGCCCAAAGGCCGTTTGTGGCCTACTTTCATTTTTTCTATATTTTTTTTCTCCTTTTTTTATGTGTGTGTGTCTGTGTGTGTGTAAACGAGAGATATTATGAGTGTTTCTCTTCTCTCCTTCTCTTTTCTGAACACCTCTCTGGTGAAAACATAAAGAGTAGGAGGGATGCAATAATGCAGATTGATAGTAAGACAGACAGACAGACAGACAAGCTGAATAAAGCCTGTAGGGACGTACTGGGTATGAGAAACAGGCAGGTGATGGGACTTACGTGTACACTGCTCCAGCTCGATGCTGTTGCTCATGTGGATGTTATCTATTCTGATGTGGCCTCTGGTCGGGTGATCAAAAAACCCCTCAAACACGACCTGGTTGAAAGAGGAAGATTGTTCATTAAACACAGAGGTTAATGAACAGTGTTGTAGTGATCAGCAAGTAACCCCATAAAACATTGAAGGTAATGAGGAGCTGGTGGAGCTGCTTAAACATTATGGTGTTTAAAGAGTTAATTAATTATAAAGTTTGTATTACTTAAACTACACTCTGTGTATTTTTTGTCCCTGGTTGTTACAGTAAAGATGAATGATTTGCTGTCTGTCTGCCATTTTTCTTTCTTTTGTCCCAATCAATCGAACTCTTTCAGTCTCTCTCCATCACATTTGCCGCGGCAACAGATGGCAATCTACCATTGAGTTTGGTTCTGCATAAGATTTTTGCCTGTTATGGTGTTTTCATAAATGCACAAAACTCTCAAAACAATTCCTAAAATGTTCAGGGTGAGCTCCATGTGTGAACATGTGCGAATGGTGTCAAGATTTCTGTTGTGATTTGGCTCTACAAAAGGAAAAAAAAAAGACTGATTGATTCATTGACCAACACTTACCTGATATTCCCTGGGGCTTTGGGGCAGGATGGTGCGGCCCTCCCTCCAGTGAGACCCCTGGTCTCCTTTAAGAGCCCATAGCAGTGTCTCCTCCTGGTCACTGTCCTTCAGTAGCACCCTCAGACTCCCCTGTGCCTCCCCTTGGAGCTGGTAGTAGAAGAGGAGGCAGAGCGGGCCTCGCTCTGGCCCCACCTCGGGGCTCATTAGTCGGGCTCGCTTGCGCTGGGTGTGGGCACCTGCATCCAAGTGGAGGTAGTTCCCTGAGAAATCTGGAGAAAAAGGTGAGAAAAGGAGGAAGTTATTGTAAGATCAAGGATGTATTTTAGAATAATTAATTAAGTTGTTGAAAAAATGTCTTGTTAAGGGGCCTTTAAAGAAATGCATCTCTGTTCTTCTGAGGTTTTAATATAAAGCCTTGTTGTTTTTTTCTGTGCTTTTTGCATTTTATCGATTTAATGGATTCCTTTTTTATACATTTGTTTGTGACGGACCTTTTAGCGTTCTGCAAGCCCAGCATGCAGCATGATGTAGCGGTGATGCAGTGGGATGTGGTTGCTAAGAGTTTAAGTCATTACCACTATCGTTCTGCGGTATGAAGCTTTCCCACACAGGAGAAACTGCCATTTCATCATGGCCACTAATGGTGATGGACACAAATGAACACACACATATACCCACACAAACACTAACACATACACCGGCCTGTTAAAACAGCCCTAATCATTCTGAATGCTGACACCTCGTTTTGTTGTCCTGCCTGTTTTTGTCAGAGCTGCCATTAAACACATACAGGCCCACAGCTTTTGACTAATTCTTATTCACTTTCCTTTTCTCCTCTCTGCAGATAAAATCGATTGGAGTAAGAGCAAAGGAGATGAAGGGAAAGAAGGGGTGAGTGAGTAAAATAGTGAGCAAACATGACATGAAGAGCGAGAGACAGAGAGAGACAGGCAGTGCTATAGTGTATTCTCCACCCAAACAGGACCATAATCATTAGCCTGCTGCTGTGTTTGGTTGTTTGTCTATTTTTTCTATTATGGTCGGAGTCTAAAAGCTTCGCTGGAGCTGCAAATAGTGTTTTTAACGATGTACAGACGCAGTGTGTGACACCTCATAAGGAGAGAGTGAGAAAAAAAAGAGAGAGAAGAGAAACAAGGGAAACCTATCTATCTATCTATCTATCTATCTATCTATCTATCTATCTATCTATCTATCTATCTATCTATCTATCTATCTATCTATCTATCTATCTATCTATCTATCTATCTATCTATCTATCTATCTATCTATCTATCTATCTATCTATCTATCTATCTATCTATCTATCTATCTATCTATCTATCTATCTATCTATCTATCCATTTGTTTTTTGTTTTTCCTCTGCCAGCAACAGAACATTTTTTGCAGCACATCACGCTTAATGAATTATGGATTTGGGTTGAGGTAACGCTGTTTCTTCACTCGGAGGCGATGAAATCGGGGACCTAAATTACCGTTGCTCATTAAGTACAGTTAGAGAAAGTTGCAGTGTTTTTCTGTCTCTCTACGTTTGATCTTGGCTAACGTACAAAGGGAGGGAATTAATTAACAACTCTCCATGGGAGGGAGAGGCAGGGATGTAGATTGGCTCTGAGGGAGGAAGGGATGGAAATGTGTGTATGTGTGTGTGCTGGTGCCTGTTTACATGAGTCTGTATTTATGTACTGTATATATCTGTAGGTGTAAATATGTGTGTGTGTGTGTGTGTGTGCGTGTGTGTGTGTGTGTGTGTGTGTGTGTGTGTTTGAGTTCATCTGTCTGTCATGTGTTTGTGTACCTGCAAGTGGCTTATTTTTTTAAGTATGAGTTCATTTTTTTTTGTATTTTGAAAATATACATATAAGGAGTGTGTTGATGTGTTTTCTATCCTTGATTGGATGCAGAAATACTGAAGTGAGCATGGTCCAAGACAAAGTGCAGAAGTTATTGATTGTGAAAAAATGAACAATGAAAACTCTTTTCACTTGAGATACTTTTATGTAAAGCTCCTGGGGGGTTTTAAGGCTATATTTGAGAGGACAGTGGAAAGAGAAGGAAACCAGAGAGAGAGAGAGAGCGCGTGGGGAACGACATGCGAGAAAGGAGCCAAAGGCTGGATTTGAACCAGGGCCGCGACCTAACCGCTAGGCCATCTGCGCCCCGACCGGACCTTTTTTATTCACAGAGGTCAAACTGAACGTTTTATTCCAAATCAAAGCAAAAAAGCAAATTCTATCAGCTAGTTTAAATAAATAAATTTACTTAATCTCAGCCTCCTCTGCTGTCACACTGTACTCAATTAAGTGACATTTTTCACAATCAATCCTTCCAAAAACTGAAGTTGTCTCCCAGGAATATTGTTTATCAACCAATAATAGATTTTAAAAAATTAATTTAAAGGAACCTTCATTGCTGCCGACAAGATCTTGCAACTTGCGACATGCATGTTTTTTGTCTCATTCACTCTGTATTTTTCCTATGATCTTACATGAGTTGTCTTTAAAAGCCAGGGGTGAAGCTTTTTCATATTTTCTTTAAAATCACATATTTACCATCACACTGTCCTGATTGATCCAAGTTGAATTCACACCACAGAGCACTTAACAGACACACCTTTCCAAGCAGATCCAGACTGATCTACAGTGACAAACTTTTGGCAAAGAGCTTCTTTGAACCAGTTCTGATTTAAAGCACCCTTAAACTGTGTCAGAATTATTGTACACTACATATTTAAATAGTAACTTTTGTATTATATTGCATTATACTGTTATTTTAGCATACATATTAGAAAACTGCCAAAGCTTTGAGTTTAGGTTGTGAGAAGAAGATCTCTGAGAATATATGTTGGCTCCTGCTTTCTTCCTAAAATAATATCTTCAGGACACTGCTATTATGATGTCAATTTTCTGTCTTTGAGCCCTCCCTTTTTCTCATTTCCTCTCCTTATCAATAACTAAACTACTCCCGACAGCGCTGTGAAGAGTTTCCTTCGATGAAATCTCCACGGGGGTGTACACTTTCAGTCCCGCCCTGTCTGAGATCAAAAGAATAACTTATGAGCTCTGCTCAGGTTGGATTTTCTCTTTTTAAACCCTTTTCCATGACAAGAGTTGGGAATTTGATTTGCATATAGAGACGGCTTCCAGACAGGGTGCCAAGCTAATGTTGCTGTAGAACAAGACTTAGTGTCATGTTGCTGTCTAACACGAAGACGGGGACGCTGCTATGTCAATTGCACACACTTGGAGACACACAAACACACTAATAACAGCACAGAAAAGCACATTTAAATGAACGTGTTTGCTGGCATTCACACTTCACACACAGCAGCTGAATGTGATGTAGAGCCTAGCCTTATGTCACGGCCCTGTCTGTTTATAAAGGAGCGGCTCAGTCATCCATAAACTAGATGGCTTCAACAGATACAGAGAAAACCTTGGTGGGTAGCAAGGTCGAGTGTGTGTGTGTGTGTGTGTGCGTGTGTGTGTGTGTGGGAAACAAACCCACACACCTTGAGTGTTTAATACGCGGTCAGCCCCACCTTGAGTGGTTGTAAAATGTGTGTGTGTTCAGTGTGTGCGTGTGTAAAGCCTCAGGGGGAGCTGTAGAGCTAAGGCAGCACTTCTGTCAAAGCCATCATCTGAGTTATCTGACTGCTCAGGGCGATGTGTGTGTGAGGCTTATGGGTGTGCAAGTACAGTATGTATTTGAGTGTCTGTGTGTGTGCGTGTGTGTGTGTGTGTGTGTGTGTGTGTGTGTGTGTGTGTGTGTGTGTGTGTGTGTGTGTGTGTGTGTGTGTGTGTGTGCGTGTGCGTGCGTGTGTGTGTGTGTGTGTGAGTGAGTGTGATGGATAAAGCAGTCTTGGTTATCCTCCTGCTGTCTTATTAAAGGTGGACAGATGTGGAAAAAGCCAAGTACCACTGAGGGAAAAGGCAGAAGGGTCAGCGAGGAAAGGAGGATGTGATTTCAATGATTGGGTGAGACGGCTGGAAGAGGAAAGTGACATAAAAATAAAGACATGATATACTGTTGAGCATGTTCAGGAAATGGTTGGGGTAAGAAGGAGGAATGAGATGTTAAGGATTGAAAGCAGAAAGACATTTGTTCTGACATTAGGGGTTATAAAGTGCAGGATTAAAGGGAGAAAAAGAAGACGGAAAAAGCTTTTTTAAAAGGAGGGGGTTACAGAATATGATAGGATATGACTAAAAAAATGAATAAAACACAGAGATAACGTGAAAAGGAAGAAAACTGTGTGTGCACGGGGTAATAAAGAGACAAAAAGTTTGGATTAAAAGGAAGCTGATTCAGAGGAAAAAAATTAGAAAAAAGAAAAGAGAAAAAAAAGTAACAAACTAGGTTACGAAAAGTGAAACTATTAAACCTAACATGGAAAAAAAAACTCCAATTAAGTGGTAAGCAGATGAGAGTGAAATCCTTGCATCATAGTTGTTGTCAGTGGTTCCCCCCAGCACTGGGATGTGAAATATTCCACCACGGGACAACCACTTTGTTCTTAATTAGCTCCAGAAGTCTTTGTGCTAAAGAAGGTAAAACATCTCAACATGACGATGCTTTCTTTTCTGTGTTTACAAAGTGAGAAATATCTTGAAATATTAACGACCCGACTGTATGAGATTTACATGGTTCAAATGAGAAAGCAATTTTCATAAGGTATGAATGTTTAATAACAGGGGGTGACCTGCCCTTTCATGTTTCAGTGCCATCTTTCTCAGTGGAGTAAAAAAAACTGAAAAAAAAAAAGAGTACTGATGTTAGTGTGAGGGCGTTGATGATAAGTATACAAAAACAGATTTAAATAATAATAACAATAGCCACATTCATATTTTTATTCAGGATAAATACAGCTAAAAAAATATATTTTTGGTTTCCTTATAAAAAAATAACTTCAGTTCAGTCAGCCAACATGTGTTTAAAATAGGGCTGTCAAACCTTTTATTTTTTAAATTGTGATTAATCTCTGAACGTTAATAGTTAATCACGATAAATTGCATTTTTAATCATGTTTGAAATTCAATTATTTTGCATTTAAAAACAGTTTTTTGTTATGCTTCTATTTTGACATTTTGTACTGTTTGCTTAGGGAGCGTCTGGTTTTATTTTGAAAGGAAAATTATGAACTTCCGTCAGAATGAAGGTTATAACACTAACTTTTCCACATAAAGGCACTCTTAAAAGATCAAAAGTAAATGAAAACAGCTAAAGGGAACGGTTAAAAGGTAATTATTTATAATTTGTCAACTGAGCCGTCAGGGAGTTAAACCGGGGGGGGGCGCTGCAGTGGCTCAACTATGATGGCTCTAAAGGGACGAAATGGCATTCAAAAATGTATGCAGTCATTTCGTACTTTAATCAAATTATGATTAACGTGTAAAGGCTCTTACCTCATCACTAAGTGCAGATCGGTTTTACAAGCAGAAATTTGAGGAGTTATAAGATAATATCATAAACTCCCAAAGCCAGAGCCTGCAGGTGGATGCTGGGGAGATGGGTGCAGTACTGGTGCTGGTGCAGTGTTGTGGTGGTATTGACAGAGCAGAGGAGGAGACTAGAAATTTTGTTTTCTTAAATCTACCGCCAAATTGGGAGGATGTGTTTGTCGGGTTTGCATGGAGGAGGAGGCGTGTGAAGCTGCAATAGGAGCTTGAGTTGCAAGCAAAGCAATATTCTTAAAAAATCTGAATATAAGTTTTAATTTATTTAGTATGGGTGGTGTCCACTTAAATACATGTCAGTAGGCTGTATTCTTTAACAACAAGCATGTCTGTTTGGTTTCTTTATGTGGTTAAATGGTTGAATGATTGAATGATTTAAATGAAATGGAATGATTTGATGCATTGCTTAACTCCAGAAAACACAGTACAAATTTTTGATAACAAAAAATGTGGGTATTGAATGACATGAAACTCTAGTAAATAAGTGTAAAAAAAACCCCACAACTTCCAACAAACATCTTTTAAATGTTTTTGTAAGTGATTACAAGCTCTACTGAGAACCAACAAAGTACTCACTGTCTGTTCCTAGTGCCAGATCCTGCCTGGTCCCGTGTGATCCGTGTCCTGTTGAACTGCTGGCTGTGTGCAGGGACCAGCTCACACCTGACTGAGGATCAGCCGACCAGCCGCACAAGCTCTGCTCAAAGTCACACACAGCCGACAGAGACGGGGTGGTAGCTGTGAAAGAGACACAGATGGTTAATAAAGACTTTTCACAGTGCATTTCTTTGCCTGTCACTTTTCAGAGTGATTTTAGCACTATATCCTCTTTCAACATTTTACTTCTCAATGTCATATTATCCTTTAATGCCAGGGTGCTCATCTTCTGTTTATTGTGATACTTCTTTGAAAGAGATTCCCATTGTGTTGAGATGTTTTGGCAATAGTACTCATGTAAATGACATCTCAATAAATCTTACTGAATAAAAATCTTACTGTAGAAGTGAGATTGTTTGTACAGAGAAAAAGCTTCACAGAAGAGTAAGTGGAGAGGATAAAAGAAAGAACAAACATAGACAGAACATGGACACAAAGATACCCGTACAGTAGAGGGAGTTTGGAAACAAAATAAAAAGAAGAAACATGATAAGAGAGCATGGGAAAAGAACAAAGGCATAAAAATAAAGAAAAGAGAGGGTAAAAAAGCAATTGATTCGTCTGTGTTTAGTTTAAGTCACTTCATTTAGTTAGGACTTTGATCGAAAAAATAACCTTACATCACTGTAAATTTTCCCCAGAAAGGCTACTTGCATGATAGTCTCTGACCTTATCTGTGGAACCATATTCCCAATGTGTCTGTGTGTATGAGGAGGTGAGATCCTCTGGCTGTGAGAGCTTATTTTCACTCGCACAGGGCTTCCTGTGGGACTCTTGAATCTAACCGACTTCAAAGCCCAGAGGCCCCACGGTGCTTGATGACATCATGAGTTTGACCTTAAAAGTGGCAGAGCGTGTGCGAGTGTGTGTGGACGAGAGACAGAGACTAAATTAATGCATGTGTGCTTGGAAAAGAATCCCCACTTTTGTGTTTACCTGGTCTCCATACAGCAGTTGTGTGTTCCTCTCTGGGCACGGTGGGGGTCGCTGTGTCTGGTACAGTGGTGGTTTCTGCAACAACAACAAAAATATAAACAATAAAAATTAGAACACAGTGCAACAGATAAAATTAGATATCATGGTAGAAGATGGCGAGAGTTCCTATTGAGACCCAGTATTAGCATGTTATGTCTTGACACATCAAAAGTCCCTGCAGCATCCCTCCATGTCCACTTTTGTCTACAGTATCACCAGCTATCATTATGACCTACCAGCACCCTCAGTGGAGGAGCCAGGCTTTTTTGACTGGGGTGACCTAGCAGGGACACTGATTAATGCAGGGGTGACCTGAAGTATGTGCTCACACAAACAGGATTGAATTGCATTTATCTACCATTTCTGCCTCCACTCAACATATCTAATTTAACTGCATTGTACACATGTTATATTCATTTGTACAATTTCCCAACTTTCAAAATAACACAACAAAGTGGCAAGAATTCAATCTTAGCTTAATTATGTAATGCCTCAAAAAAAAGAGGTAAGTCCAAATTCACAATGTGCACCAACTTAAAGAATTCTCATAGTTTAGGTGTTTGGGACGGCCAATGGGGTGGCCGTTCACATTTCTAGGGGTGGCCATGACCACCCCGTTGCCACCCCCTGAATCCACCCCTAAGCATCTTTCAACTAAAGCTTACAATGCTGCTCAACCAAGCAGCACCCCTAAGGCTGAAAAATGGAGCAGATGCAGAAATGCCACCTGAGGTTGGCTTCAAAAGCAGCTCAATCCCCATCAGGACAAATATGAAAACGTCCAACTTCACATGAAAATTAATGAGATTTTCAGGGTACTACAAAGAAAACGGTCTCTATAGCATATTTCCTATTCAAAACAACTTTAGGGGTTGATTTATTTAAATATAAATCTCCTAAAAATAAATAAATATATCTTTAGATTATAATGTATGAATAATTACAAGGGGCAAAAAGGGGTATTGCTTGCTGTCTGCTTAGCGTCATATCATATCATGTAGGTAACTGTGTTACTTGTACTAACACTTATTTTGCTAACCCCTACCTACACTCAAGCCCCTCCCCCTTGTTCAAATATGGTTACTTCCAACAAAATAATGCTGCCCTTGAGGCTTCGCAACAGCAGTTGATAAACCATTGGGTGATGTCAGAATGGCTAGGTGCACTTCCAAGATATAGTCTATGAGGTCAACCAAACAAGAAACCTTCACTTTTTTATAGCATGTTAGCATGCTAATTAACAGACTGTCTAAAGCAACCATTGGCGTGATTCATCTGCTTTAATCATGATACACTTTCAAACATGTGTCATATTTTAAAACAGTACTGAGCTCACAATAACCAAAACTAAGCTCCTCTGTTGAAACACGCACACTTTGTTCTGCAGCTGCTTCACGGCACACTGGAAAAGAGAAATATTTTCACAGACCAGCAGTGATGTTTGAGTAAAGTAAGATTTAGTTTTCATACAGTGACTAATGATGTTTGTACACCCAACACTGTTGTTTTCCGAGACTGTGTATTAAGGCTGAAGTTTGTCATGATGGTGACAGTGACAGAGTGAGCCGAGGCAGTGAGCTGGCACTCAGCTGCACACCGTGCCACACCACTCATTTTATCCACTGCAGGTTGGCATACACACACACATGTACAGCTGCAATGCTACGATGATAGATGCTGCACTCACACTGACCTTGGTGCACAGCAGCATGCGGCCACTGTATGATAGATCAAACATGCACACACATACACAAACGTCAGCAGAGGGGTATGTCAGTGTAACCCAAAGACTTTCTGGATTTAATAAGCAGTTTTCTTCTGATGGTTAAAAATCCTTAAATGTCCCTGAGTGCTTAACCAGCTCTCTCTATCTCTCTCTCTCTCTCTCACACACACACACACACACACACACACACACACACACACACACACACACACACACACACACACACACACACACACACACACACACACACACACACACACACACACACACACACACACACACACACACACACACACACACACACTGGTATACTGTATGTAGGGGAACAGAAGATCATCTGGCTAGCGTGGCACAAGGCTCACACACCACAAACCCTTCACCACATTATTCCTAGAAATGACTACCTTATGTCTGATGTTTTCTTTTGCTTCCTTCATCGATCACTCGACTCTAAAAATCACGTCCTTCTTTCCATCTTCTCTTTGTCATTTGTCTCCATAAATCTGACCACTTTCAGTTCTGCTATGCGAAACCACAATCAACATCACAAGGAGCCCTCTCTCCACACATACATACACACATATGCTTTCTCTCCCACAAACACACACACACACATACACACTGCATCCCTCTCGCCGGCATAGAGGTGAAACCTTATCTACTGTTGTTTCTGTTTTACCACAACCGCAATTTTCTTCCCCAATAACTCTTTCTCTCGCTCTTTCTGTCATCTCTCCCTGAGGCATATTTTGATTTCCACTCTTCCTGATCTTTCTCTCTCTTTGTTAAGATCATGCCTCATTTTTTTTGTGTGCTCTCGTCTCAACCTTTCAGCGCTTCTCCCTGTGCTGTAACTCTGTCTGGTGTTATTTTATGTCACTTCTAACCACCAGGTCAGTAAATCCGAGACCACTGTTGATTTACCGCTTGTTTGGTTTCTTCTCGATGTTTCCATGACTCACTTGGTGATCTGCATGTGTGTGTGTGTGTGTGTGTGTGTGTGTGTGTCTTGTTTGGTATGAACTCTTGACCTATGGTAGCATTTAGCTTTGAGTTGACTGCATTGTGTGTGTGCATAACTTTATTAAGTTGTTAGCACAGTCTGCTCACAGTGAAAGCATGCAGGATTATTATGTAAGCCAAAACAGAATGGCTTCATATTACTGTCCCAGCACACACATATCTAGCACACCCACCCACACACACACACCCGCACACACACACGCACGCACGCACACACACACACACACACACACACACACACACACACACACACACACACACACACACACACACACACACACACACACACACACACACACACACACACACACACACACACACACACACACACACACACACACACACACACACACGCACACACACACACACACACACACACACACACACACACACGGTCACGCACAGAATTAGATATTAACATTGGATAAGTAGCTCCCAGCTGCTGACATTAAGCTGTTTTAATTTGGTGCCCTTTACCTCTGTAATTAGCCCCCCCCATATGGAGAGGAGAGGAGAGGGAGGAATGGAAATGAGAGAGGAAGAGAGAGAGACATATACTGTAGATAGAGAAAGAGAGAGAGAGGGAGAGACATGGAGAAGGGAACATAACCCTTTCAAACTCTCTCCACCATTTTCCTAATTAGTGACCACACACAGCTCCTGTCAGCCTCCTATTTCTATCTCCATCTCCACTACATCCGTCTAATCCAATTTGGTTCTCTGTCTGTCACCTCCTCTCCTCTTATTTCTCCCTTTCCTCATCCTTTTCATCATCCTCCTTCTCCCTCTTGTTCCTATCCATCATGGCTATGGCTGTAGCTACTGTAAAGGTCAGTACATTAATAAAGATGAATTATTTCACAATTAAATTTGTGTTATTATGCATAAACTTGGGATTTAAAAGTTGCTTTTGCAAGACTTTTTGTCTTTTATCTGCTCATATAAATTAGATTTGTGTTATAAAGAAGTGTCTTTCATCACTTCTCTGGGAAAGGTAAGGATGACTGTAGTCAGTTTTGTTGTAAACACCAAGATTCAAACATGAATTAAACGAAAACACCGAATGTTTACATCTGTACTCTGCAGATGGGTCATCCTCAACACCACTGAGTAACATCAATATGTCATGATTCTCAGCTCTTTCTTTCTCACAACACACCTCAAACTGAGAAACTGTAAAGGATTTAGTTCTGTTAGCCACACACACACAGTCACACACCTTGTCTCCGGCCTCAGGCCTCATTGTAAAGCTGCTGACTGTGCAGGCTGAGGCAGAAACAGAGAGACGAAAACTGTTCAATTATGGAAAGCGCTCTGGGTATAAATCTACCTCTGTCAGCCTAAATAATGACTACTGACACTGTGTGTGTGTGTGTGTGTGTGTGTGTGTGTGTGTGTGTGTGTGCGTGCGTGCGTGTGTGTGCATTAACGCGCGTGTGTGTTTGTGTGTATTTGGGGAAGACAGATAATATCGACTCTAGTCAAATTATTGGTGACATTGTGCATGTGTGTGTGGAAGGAGTTTCCTTAACTTAATGATGATGTGATTGCCTGAAAGGTACTGAATGAGTGTGTGTTCATGGTTGTGTGTGTGTGTGTGTGTGTGCGTGTGTGTGTGTGTGTGTGTGTGTGTGTGTGTGTGTGTGTGTGTGCGTGTGTGTGTGCGTGTGTGTGTGTGTATGATCTTTATAACAGGGACCTCCACTAATGGTTAACGACCATTAGCTGTTACCATAAACTAACTTGTCTGCTTTCTGCATCTGTTAACTATAAAACGGTCTCCAGCAGCTCGTTACAGTTCAACTTGTACAGTGTGGATTATTATACTATCATACTAGACATCATATTAATACAAATAACTTAAATAGCGCAAAATAAAACGTATGCTTTGTGTTTGTATTGAGGTATTCTGATGTTTGGATTCAATATATTGCTATAATGTATAATATATAAGAAAAATCATATTTGGCTTTTTTTTTATTACATTTTTGGAAAACTTCAACAATTTAGACATAAGCATAACCATACGTAAAAAAAGTGACATTAGTGCCTTTTATGCTGTCAGGGTAGTTGGATCAGCATTTCATCGGACTGACGGCCTCAATCCACGTCAGTGATCAAGAAAGATGGTTGGGCACTTTAAACATTCTCAGCTCGTACAGTCTCACTTTAAAAACGTTCAGACTGAACTGTAAGAAGTGTCCACTAATCGTATCCATTACGACTTTCAGACAAGATGGATCAGCTCCGTCTCTATGATCCAAAGTGTAATTCTTACACTTCAGTTTAAAATATTTAACTTGAAAACCTGACAGTTGTTGCTGCTACCTGTTTGTATGCAAAGCCAGCACAATGCAATGCAATGCCAGGTTTACTACAGCTTTGTGTAGCCTCACACATAATACCAACAACAACAATAACACTATTAGTTAATAAAAATATCGGAATGAGTATCAGTATCGGAATCTGATCGGAACAAAAAAAAGTGGATCAGTGCATCAAACACATTTTTGGACTTTTGGTGTTGGAGTATGACATAAGTAGAAAATACATTTTTGGATGAAACTCATTCCCAGTTATATGAATTGAAAATCAGTCCGCTGTGCTCAAAAACCAAAAGTACAGGTTTGATTAGCTTGTAGCTTAAAGTGCCGGACTAATTATTCTCCCTCTTGTGTAGACGAGTGGGTGGTAGAATACCTTCTTTATTGCAGGAAACTCTTATGGGACTAAAAGCCTAATTAGCCAATTGTACAGCAAGCTACCAATAATATCTGTTTCTTCTTAAAGTGCTATACTGAACCACATGTTTTAATGTCTGGAAGATGGAGAAGGAGACTTTCTGCACACCGAGCGAGCACACGACTGTAGTTAAAAAGCCACCAATAATAGAGCATGAAAGAGTGGCTTTAAAAGCACAGCTATGTTCCACAGCTGAGACTCTAAAAGCAAAGAAGCTCTGTGTGTCAGGAAATAACAGACAGTGAATTGCTCATTAGCTGATTGTGCAACAAAGCACCATAAGGAATGTGAATGTAATTGTAGCCTTAAGTGTGAAGCTAAGTACGACAACAACCAAGAAGATAAAAAGAAGCTGCTGGCAATGAATGGCTAACTACATCAGTGAACAGTAGTCAGCTACAAAGGAAATGAGTTTAAGTGTGGCAGAAACCATTAAGCTAAGTATGCCATTAACTGCTCTGGAGAATAGAAAGACAGCTCTTCGGATTAAAAAGCAGTAATATGTTCACAAAGGTATGGATTTGAACATTTCCAAGGCACAATCAGAACTTGTTGGACATTAGATATTGCTAATTGATTGAGAGAATGTTCATTAATGCTGGGTTATGGAGGAAAACTGTCTGTATTGTGTGTTTCTCTATGAAAATCACTGCAAGATGAGATCAGAGGTTTCAAAAATAACATAGGCTTACCAACATATGAACATGTCTATTAGATGGATCTATTTTCACAACATGTTGCTTTAATACAACTCACTCATCTTGAAGTTGTCCTCTTTATATATATTTTGAATATAGGCTCGTGGACTGCCAACCGATGTTTAAGTCAAAGATTTCACACTTAAATTGTCACTGAGAGGAGGATGGTTCAGTGGATCTTTGATAGCTACGTGTAAATATCTGCATAAGCTTTCAGTGCTCTAACAAGAACTGGAAGTTTCTACGGATGGATAATAGAAGGGAAACAAGATGCAGGCATAAAACTGCAAATAGGTGGTGAGCCACACCTAAATATTTGGAAAAACAAGCTTTTTGCCCACGGACACATATAAACACCCACAATGAACCAGTGCCCAGTCCTGAGTGTTTCCATGTGCGCTATCTCAAGATGGAAGAAAAGAAAGTAGCACACTTAACCGCCCTCCTGAAGGGGAACAGGGCATGATTGTATTTAGTGTAAACAACTGTAGAACCTATTTGGAAGAGTGTTTGAGCTTCCAGCACCTCGTTTTTGAACATCTTTGTAATCCGTCCCATTGCAGACATGGCTTTGTTGTTTGTTGGCACATAGTGCTGAGTTTTTAACCGTCTACATTCTTAGCCCTCTGTGTTCTTCATTTTCAACCAAATGGGAACATACTGTAAAAACTCCACATAGTTATTCCTTCAGGAACCAACATTTTCAAGAATAACACTTTTGCATCCATGTTTGGAAACTGCGTCATACCTGATATGTGGATTGGCAAGCTGTGGAGTCATGAAACATTCACTATGGGACAAAATATTAGCTTCAAAATCCGATAAAGTGAAGACGCCTTTGAAACAGGAATGTGTTTGCTTTGACTTTCCAAAGTCTGTGACAGGTGAGGGATAAACTTTGAAAAAGAGGGATGAGAGAAAGGAGAAGAGAGAGAAACAAATCTAAGAGGGCAATGAGGTCAGGGAAGAGGAGAGTTGGAGAGGTAGGATAGATGGCGTGTGCATGTGTGTATGTTTGGAGGGGTGTTTGTTACAGGAGCCTTGGCAGGAGACAGGAGAGTGATTAAATTCTTCTGATGGGGAGGAGAGGGAAGGGGGCGGTGGCTGAGCGGGCACTGCAGAAGCTACAAACATTTGCACGACCCGCCTCCTCCTCTTTCATTTATTTTCATTCCTTCCAAGTGTTTATACCACAAAAAAATCAGAAATCACATCTGTAAGTATATTAATTCAAACAGTAGAGTCAGCAGCAGGAATCTCAACATGTCACTTTATGCTCACCAACAGTTTTTCTGCAATAAAATGTAAACAACTGTTCCATTATTATAATTAGCATATCAATAAATTATAGAGATTTAAAATTGCCTTTGCAAATTGCTTGGTCTTTGAGCCCCGCAAGAAATAACTATTAACCTCACAAAGCTTATGCACGGATTCAAAATAAAATAAATGTTATGCTTTTCATTTTATGCACACATCTGTGCAAAGTTATAAATGTAATAATTGCATTTAAGATTGAAATCTCTATCTTTGCTGTAATTTCTGTTAAATGCAGTGTTTTTATAAACACATTATTGCAATCTCTGTGTCTGGAGAAGAAGACACGAGAGGCAGAGCAAAGGAGACGTACGAGTGGGTGTAAGTCAGGACACATCCCACCAATCACATGAGAGTATCTGGACAGGAGCCACTACTCACATGTGAAAGCTATCAGCACCGTTGGACCTGGAAAACACACAAACACGCACACGCGCACACACACACACACACACACACACACACACACACACACACACACACACACACACACACACACACACACACACACACACACACACGCACACACACACACACACACACACACACACACACACACACACACACACTCTTGGCTAAACCTGAATGGTTGGCTGGAAACCTGGAACACCTCTAAAATGTTCTCGAACAAGGACTCCAAACAACTTTCCCTCCTGGGTACCACTGTAACGACGGACGTGTGATTTTCCAGAAGCAACATTATGTGAAAAGAATCTTCTCTATCAGTCGCCCTGCAGCTCTAGTGATAATATCATTATCTAAACATTTATTAAGATGCCATCAATGGAAATTTGACCCAGATTGCATTTCATACAATTCATAAAATTCAATGACTTATAAAAAATCTTTGGGGAGTTTTCATGTAAAGAATGTTTTTTCTCTTGGATTAGCCACTGATTCGCTAATTCTGCTAAAAGACTCCTGGACCTGTTTCCTATAAGGTTAGAGCTTGAAACCAACCAACCCATTAACATATCCAATGCGTCAACAACCAACATTTTGTTTGGGCCCATGGCTTTTAAAACAGACACACAAGGTTCCATTTATCTTTTTTCATGAGAAGCACCGGGCTATCAACCAACTCAAGCCTCTATGGCAATATTAGTCACTCAGAGGTACGAACTACTCCAAACTATTCCTTCATCAAAGACTGAGAATTTCAGATTGTTGGGGCACATGTGGGGCGAAAAGGAGACCCATGTAAAACCTGATGTTTTCCCTAAACTTGACAATATACAGTAACTAAAAAGACTATTTTAGATTAACCACGTTTTGTGGGAAGAACAAGACACTGCACTGTTGTTCTTACGACACGCAACCTTGGTTGTCAGTATGAGACACACAAGGAAACTTTGGGGGGAATTCATAAAGAATGGATTGTGGTCGCAGATAGCATGGAAAGTTGTGCATCATTTGCTTCTGCTCTCTGCTCAGTCCCAAGGTCTAATTCAAAGGCATATTGCCCTTTCGATACTCAAACACGTCTAAAGTTGTCCAGTGCAGTGAGGTACGCCCCATAAATAATGCACTTTACTACGTGAGGTCTCCCTGCTTGGCTAATAGTTTAGAAGTAAGGGGCATCATTTCTGTCACATTCTGGTTGGCAGATTCTTATATTTCATGACATGTTAAGATCCAGGATATAAAGAGCAGCAACAGCGGTAGATGAAAGAAGACGGAGCTGCTATTAGCCCCTCTGAGACATCGGACACAAAGCCGCTTTCTCTCTGTGTTTGTGTCTGTCATTGTCTCCCTGTTATTTTCCCAGAACACCTTCCCCACCCATAACTCTGCACTTTCCAATGCAGATGAGAACCTTAGCATTTATTTACACAACTAAGAACAAGCCTTTGTCTTTATGCCAAACAGGTGGTGCGTGTGTGTGTGCTTTTATGTGTGTGTGTGTTTGTGTCCGTCTGTGTGTGTTCATATGTGCCTGCATGCCTGCCAACAGCTAGGTGTGGAGTGAAAGAGATGAGAGCATAGCAGATGTTCTGATAGCTTAGTCATTTAAAAACGAACAAAACTGGCAGCTTGGCAGCTCTCACTTCACATCAGATAGTCGGGGTTACACGACCTAAATTACGTGTTGCCACGGTAGCTAGCGTGAATGATCAGAATGACTCCTGTGATAATATTCTGGCTTTGGTTTCAGTTTTTGCATCAGAGGATTTGGCGCAATAATGAGATACTAAACTACATGATTGTGTGCCCCCTAAGAACCCTGTATCCATAATTTGGGATTTCTTTGTCGTAATTGGGTGCTGAGATTCTCCCATGTGAGGAAATTGTTTTACAGCCCTGAAGGCAGGTCATTGCGCTTCAGTGTAGAATGTGAAAACAATACAGGCACAGTGATGGAAAAACAGTTGTTTGTTGAAAGCTGATGTTCAGAGGACATGAGGTTTTAATTGACATTGTGTCGTATTTTCTTTGACTGTTTTGAACAATAAAAACACTAGAATGTAAAGAAGAACATGATACCTACACAGAGCTATCATTCAGCATGCTAGTCACGAGTTTAACGTGGATTATTTCATGACCTGCATTAAAGGGCCCTTGATTTGTTATTTACGTCAGCAGGGAACAGAGGTCTGGAGCATACTACTGAATAATAGAAAGGCTGGCTTGTGAGTGTGTCAATGAACATGTGATTTCCGTACACTGCTGATGTCTCCTTTTATTTATTCATTAATTCACTCCTTTACTTCCTGAGCAGAGCTGAGACAGGTGGAGCTATGGATTGACTGCAACCTGAGGCATTAGGAAGAGATGAAACTTAGAGGATGTCATGCTTGTTTAAAAAACAAATGAACCATGTTGGATGCAGCTTTTCGAGAACATTGGAAAGTATTAGATGGAGGAAGGAAGACAGCTTCATCGGAGGTCATCTTAACGGAAATGAAAAGATTCTGTTGGGCGTTTTCTTGAATATCTTACTTCCTTTCTTTAGCACTGTGTATGTGTGTGTGTGTTGGTGAGTGTGCCTGTGTGCGTGCATGTGTGTGTGTGTGTGTGTGTGTGTATTTATAGAAGAGGTCCACTAGAGTTGAGTGTGTGCCTCTCTGTATGCTTGTGACTTATGTGTAAACAGCTGTGTTCAGTGGACTGAAGCTGATGCACTCTGTTGAATATTTTATCTCCCGTTACGACTCAACACTTGCAAGCACACAAACGCACACAAAACACCAGAGAGTAGAAAAACAAAGTCTAGTTTATCTTCAGTCAAATGTGCTTTTCTGTTTTATTGTTTCATTTGTTGCGCAGGCAAAATTGACTGCATGACTGGTGAGATCATGTGTTTTCCAGCTCAGAGTTATCCTAACGTCACTTTGCTCGGAGACAATTAAAAAGTGACAATCGAGTTGCTCTAAGCCCCTATCGACTTACTCGGCTGGCTGTGTGTGGTGTTTAGGCTGCTAGCAGGAGCAATTGTTGCCGTGGTGGTCATGTTAAGTGGAAATGAACTGTTATCATGTCTAATGCAAGGATTACATCCAGAAGGCAAACATCTGGCATGCAGACACAGGCGGCCAGACCTGCAGACGATCACTGAACCTGCAATAGCCAGGAGGTTGATCGCTGCTGTGATCATGGAGATCATGGCTGCAGTTACGATGTGCATGATGTCATTATGAGCCATAACAAGCAATGTGTCTGGACAGAATAAAACAATTGCCGCAATCGCACAGGTTGCAGTCATCATAATCAAACAGTCTGTCTCCATTAGGGAGAAATCGGTTGCTACCGATCATGATACACAGCATGCGGAAACAACATCATCATTTGAGTAAAGGCCCTATATCTTTAATCATACCAAGAGTTTGTTGATACCTTTGATGTGCCTACAGGTTTTTCTGTCAACATATACATTTTTTAAAACTCTGTTTACAGTCAGTTAACTCAGATTTATAGCAGAGAAATGAGGAGGGGTGGTTGCAAAGAGCTACATTTGAAACCACAAAGTTTACAAACTAAAAAAGAGATGCAAGCTGGAGTAATTGCATTTCATTAACTGGGCCTGTGTCCTTAAAATCAATCAAAGTAAATCCTCAATTTCCAACTAACTTATAAAGAATGAAATGTGTTACTGAAAGCTTCGCTAGATTTACATTTTTTCCGCTGAGTGCTTTACCTGTATAAGTTTTATTGTAGCAGATATTCCTCCTTTGTTATCAAAGAGGTATTCAAAGTACAACCTAAAATCTTTTCCTGAGGTAAACTGTCGATGTAAATCAGAAATGATGGCGCTTCATCTGTTTTATGCCGGAACTCTATTTTTGATGTAGTCATGGTAACCTGTTAACACTTAAGTTAAAACTCGAGGATGTCCTGTTCTCCCCATCATTGCCATCCTCTCGGCTAGTCCTGACACATCTAGGATATACTGTTCCCCTTGGGCTCTCTCTCCATCTTTCTCTCTTTCTCTCTCTCTATCTCACACACACACACAAGTTCAGAAATACAGAAAGCAGTCCACTTTATGTCCACTGGGAACCGGTTCGTGTCATTTCCTGTTCTTGCTTCACCTTTCACATGTCATAACCTGACTGAAGCCATAACATCTGATGGTACAAGACGGAGAGGAGCGAAGAGGAAAGGAAAGGAGAGAAGAGCGTGTGGCTATACAGCTGCATCACTGAGAACACGTCATTCGCATGTATGGAGATGTGCTCGTGAAAATATTCAAATACAGTACAGTTACTGTACTGTTTTACATGAACCATCATGGCAACAATCTAAACTCTGGTTCAATTAAAACATAGCAAAGGACACTATTCGTCTGACTCTATATTGCTGCGGAGTATGTATCAACATTATGGCAGCAGTTAAGTAATATATGATGGTGGATTGGTACAATGGCTTGCTTTATTTTTGGACTTAATGTCCAGCTGAGAATAATTTGCTCGCCACAGTTAACAAGCTCCTTATAACAGTAATGTATTGTTACAAATCATACTCTCACAGCTCAATCATGAAAAAGAGAGCTAATGGTCTGAATCCATCATCACTCTTTACCAACAACCGTTTACAAGAATATTTGCGTACACAAAAACATCAAACATTGAGGGGGAAAAAGAAGAAGAGATCACAGATTGTTCAAGAAAAAACAGAGTGCAGCAGACGTTGTATTGCACCTAATCCCTGGCTACACACAGCAACATGTTATTAACATAATAGACTGTGAACACAATAAAGTGCTACTACACAGCTGGCCACTATTAGTAAAAGTCCCATGACCTAGACATGTTAATCCCCGTCCAGACAGGGGGCAAAATCTCCTATAGAGCAAGATGATTGACTTCACTGTGCAGAATGCATGGAAGTGAATATATATGCTCTATAAGTACACACATATATATACATATACATATACCACACATTAAGCCCCCCCAATGCCAGACGAGAATACAAAAGAAGGCACACATACATTCTTAATGCTCATAAACACACACCCAACGACCATCACCGCACTAATTGCAGATGTCAAAGAGATGAATGGTGTGATTCACACAACACATTAAAGTCACAGTTTGGTTTGTAATTATGTTTATGGATCATGTAATATACATGCATGCAGAAGCATCATAATAATTCTAATGAAATATGTATGATCAGGAAGAGATTGCTCTTGATCACAGCTTATGGATCATTTATCTTAATGGTACTTTTTCCATTGGTGATATTTTATGTGCAGGTCATTATCAAAGGAGTGTCCTCGCATAGGGAATCAGTGTGTTTACGTATTTATCTCGAAGCATTTGCTTGTGTTTGCTCAAAGCTGTTAGTCCATCTGTGATCATGTGATTGTGTGTTGTCCGTGATGTGTAGCCCCATATTAATCTTAAACAAGCACGAGTGTGTTCTTACCAGGCAGGTCACAGCCGAGCACCTCCATCCTCATGCCGATCCCAGCGGGAGACCACCGCTCCGGAAACACTCTGATGTACTGGGCCACTATCTCGTCAAACCTCCTCACCTCTGGAGTGTCATAGTGGCCGTTCCCCTCGAAAATCTAAACAAAGAGTGGCAGACACAAAATGAAGTTGTTACTGTAATGACTGTGTTTCCTTTTTCTTATTTTACTGCAAGGACAAACATGGATTAAACATTTCTCCCCCACAAGTATCAAGGATTTATTTTTTTTCTGCAAATTTTGACATCCCTAAGTCATTGTGAGCGCTCAACAGTAAAATATGGCAAACTTCTGTCGTCATTCCCACTGATCCGACTTCCTATAAGACTGTATCTCAGCACAGTGTGATCCTGCAGCGCTGCTTCGAAAGAGAACATGTTAGAAGTATCACTGCTTCTCCCAGAGTTTGTCTGAAAGCCAAAGCTGTCTGAGATACAAAACGATGAGTGATAGGTTTTACTCCATGTTTGTCTGATAAATCTGAAATCTGTCAGAGTGGGAGCACTGACGGCATTGAGGATGAGTATCTTAAAACAATGAAGAACTTTGCAGAGGAAGTTAAAATGTGTCATTTTAATACTCCACCATTCACGGCTAATTGGAAAACAATAGCAAAATTGTGAGCCTGTCTTTCCAAAGACATATAACACTTCTAATCAGCATTGTTTTCATGCACAGTATGACACGTGTCAAATAAATAACAACAGGGACTGTTTTTCCTTTGATTATCAAGTAATTTTTTGAGGCGGCTTGCAGCAGCCGCTGGCGAAAACACAAGATTTATTACAAGCTGCACACTTACGAGACTCCTCGCAAAATATGGACTGTGAAAGTTGTAATATTGGTTTCATTAATTAAATTTTATCTTCTGTCTTCCCCATTTTTGGGGCGAATTTATGAAAAAAGGAAAACATAAGATGAATTTCCCAGGATGCTCATTTAACAAGACAGGCAGATGAGAGAGAACAGGATTTTAGCATCAGGAGAAAAGCCGTACGCTCAGTAGTGCTATTAAAGCGCTTTAAGACACAGTCTCAGAGAGGAGAACAGAGTTTAAAGTGCTCCGTCTCTCTGTGCGTTACACTGCCAGCCGTGTTGAGTGGTGATGCTGGAAAGACATTTTTAATTAACACCCATGAGAGACAAATACAGGATGAGTGAACAAGAGGATGAGACAGAGGAAAGCAGTGAGTGAGGGTGAAGCGGACCTAGAGAGGGAGACAGAAGCAGGAGGAATGAGGAGTGAGGTGATTAAATTGAATTATTATCGGAGCTGAGGCGGTAATAAAAAGTTTTTTTTTTTCCTAAAAATGACTGAGAGAAAGAGAGACACAGTGAGGGGAAGAAAGAGAGGGAGAGTGTAGAGGGGCTGAGTTGAAAGACAGCTATAAATAAACTACAAATGAGGGAGAGCTGACAGTCACAATTAGAAAGAGGAGAGTACATATGTTTCTGTCAGGCAGACAGAGATAATATGTGTGTGTGTGTGTGTGTGTCTGTTTTGTTCCCCTCTTTTACCTTTGCAAATCCAGTCTTGCTGTCAGTGATGTACGTCCAGTCTTTGCCCGTCAAGCTGTGTGCCAGTTTGTACTTCCTGACAAACGCTCTGTTCTCAGCGCTGGTGCTCCCCTCAAGCCCTCTTGCACCCTGGGTAATAATGCCACGCACCATCTTGGGCACCCCGAGGTCCACCTGCAACACAGAAAAAAAAAATTCAGCCCACCCAATATAAAGTATAGGAACCAATCACTTTCTACCTCTCCTTCCTATTCTGGCAAATCTGACCTACAGAGTTGATCAATTCTTGTTATGTGTTTAAGAAATAATGGGCATCAGAGCTAGATTCATTTTTGAATTTCTTTTCCTAAGGCCAGTTCAGATTAGAAGTGAAATCTATCCGTTTTGCTAATCACCTTGTTTTTTGGCAGTTTGCTGGATGCTTTGTGATCTTTGGGTAACATATACTTCATATTTAATGTTCCAATGTCTTCTGATATACAACATCTGACTCGGTTTTCCAGTTTTGTTTCCCGCTTTGTCATTCCAGCTGCTCTAGTTAATGGTGGTTACTGTTTTGGGATAATGTATTAGTCTTAGTTTTCATGGGATGATGTATTGTATTGTATGACTCCCCCCCCCCCCCAAAACAGTGTAGAATCATTGAAATGAAAGCAGAACAGTTGACGATGGCTAGATGTTACACAATGTTTGTTTCTGTCCTGGAAAACAAGCACAGAACAAGATATAATGAGGCTACAACAAGCAATATTAACTTCTTGATGCAAGACAGAGCAATACAATAACTCCAAACTGTAGCTTCTCATTCCCACATACAGATTCATATGTGATGGAGAATCAGTTCTGTTTCAACAGAATTATTCATTATAGGAGGATAAGGTGACGTACCTGTAGCCATTCTTCTCCAGCTATGGGTTGTGTCGGGTTTGGAAACCAGCCTGAGCGACTGGCCACCAGTCTGGCTGCCCCGGTGGAGCCGTGGATATCTCTCATGGACGACGCAGAGATCTGGGAGTCTGGTAGCAACCCGGACAGCATGCCCTGCAGCTCTGAGCAGGGAGCATCTAAACAGGAAGCACAAAGACGAATGAGTTACAATATACGTTATAAAAACTGCCTGACGTTTTTTTTAAACACAATTGAGTTTTCCATTATTTTCTGAGGTAAAGTTGCAATAAAGTTGACCTCTGCTCATTTTGCTGGTCAAATCAACTCGCAACAGGATTGTTGATGCCTTTAGCTTTTTTTGTAGGTCAAAGTAGAATATGAGAACTCTCCCCCTGCTCTCTCCAAGTGTTGAAACCCACAACCAAGACTTGACAGTCAGCCAAAGACATTATATCTTTAAACTGTCTGAAAATCAACCAAATGAATAAATAATAATTTCTTGCAATAAAAGGTTGATGTTGGAGCTTGGTTTAATAAGGAAGCAAACAAATACTTTCTGCAAAAGTCTCTGCATGCAACTCCAATGCTTCTTACAGTACAGAAAAAAACATTGACAAAACATACAAGTATAAAAGAAAGGATTTCCAGGTTGGATACTTATCTGAAATATTGAGTTGCTATCAAAAGATTAATATAATGCTTTAAAAGCCCTTGGATTTTTGCTAAATGTTAGGTCAAAATAAAAAATATTCTCATTTCCTTTGCTCTGAACTGGTTCTTCCTAAATGATATTATGCAGAAACACCTCATGAGTGAATGTGACTTTAAGGTCAGGATTATTTGGTGTCACCGTTTGTTCTCATCTGGGAGCGAAACTCTTAATTGTGACATGAATAGTTAAAAACAACGACTGGTGTTTTGCACTCTGTTGCTTTCCATCAGCCCTTTTCATTATTTTGCCTTCCTGCTGCTGCAAAGTTGATGCATAACTTTAACCGAGCTACCAAAGGGGGATTCTTCATGGGGAATTGAGCCGGCAAACTCCCGAATGCAGGAACTAAATGAGAGCATGTTGCAGATCAAAGAGGAACTGCTTATTATACTGACAAATGTGTTTTAGTCTAACATGCATCAGATCATGTTACTGCGATAAATAATGATGAAAAACAGGGGCAACAAAACATGGTGACCATTTTTATTTAGAAGAAAAATGATGTGGTGAAAGACAGGAAGAGTGTGTGAGGGAGAAATGGAGGGAAGAAGAAGAAAAGGAAGAAGGTGAGGAAGGGGAGTGAAAGGAGAGGGAGGAGAGCTAGATAAAAGGTCAAACACAAAGATGGACTAAAGAGAGAGCACGTGAGTAGAAAAGGGTGAGAAAGATAAAGAGAGATTGTGTTGAAAGGAGAGAGGGACAGCGGATTGACAGTGAAGGGTGATGGTGATTGATGGTGACATTCTTTGGGGTCCACACGGAGATGAATGTTTAATGCCGTGACGTTTTGCAACCGCGCCTCACTTTGGTAAATAATGAATAAACAATAAACAACAACAGCCTGAGCGGGGCGAAGAAAGCTCCCTAAAGCTTTCTAATAGACATGAAAACTGATTAGCAAGAAGAAAATTCTATCATTGCATTGTTTATTCTAAGTTTGCTATTTTTGCATCTTTCTGTTTAAGCAGCTGCGTTCCTGCAGGTTTTTTGTTTTTTTTTAACACAGAGGTGCATTGGGAGTCGATTAGAATATCATCTCTGGAGAGGACAGCAGCAGAAATACCTATCACACACCGGCATGAGAGCCCTTAAAGCTCTCTCATACTCAAACACACACACACATATATTTATATTAAAAAAATACACATATGAGAACTAACACACATGCACACCCTTAGCACACCAGCACAAAGTTGGATAATCGAGGTCTGGAAGGCTTAAACACACTTCTACTCGCACACGCTCTGATGTCTAGCCCACACATGAGCGCACACACACTCCCACTGTGCTTTTACTGATAACATGATCTCACAAAAGCTGTAAAGTACACCACTGAGGCTCTACCTAGCCAGAATGCATGCCCATAGATACACACACATGCAGTTTTGTAAATCATGCACACTGCACAAGCCTGGTGAGAAAAACGATAAAGGTGCTAAAAATAAGTGATTGATAGGTGCTGCAGGGCTGAAATAAAATGAGATTAAGGAAGGAGAGAAAGACGGATGGAGGAACGAAGAGTTGAACGAGGCAGGGACAGAGAAGATTTAAGGCAAGGCAAAAGGGGAGGAGGGATGAAAGACAGCAGGAGAAAAGTGGGAATGGAAGCTGTCAGCAAAGGCAGTAGAAGGACAGAGGAACGAGCAGTGAGGAAGGAAGGAAAAACACAGCGACAATGAAGAAAGATAGGTAGAAAGAGAGAAAAAAGTAGAGGGAGAGACATAAAAGTGTGATTTAAGTTAATGACATGTCACTGACTGACTGCTTTATGTCTGCCTTTATAGGCCTGTGTAGGGCATTATCACATTCCCCCTGGCAGTGTGTGCGGGTGTGTGCTTGTCAATATGTCTATGGGCAGGGGGGAAAAAAGAAAAAGAAAAGATACTGCACGGCTATTAGCTACTTTGTTTGGTTATAAAGTTTCCTCTGCAGTGTTTTTTCCCCTTAGAAAACCTCTAAAGTCACAAAATCTGTCCATCAACAAAACATTAGCTGTCAAGATTTGGCATATAAAGTCAGTGTTTTCCTCTGTTTTGTGATGGATTGCAGGCATTATGAGGCAGCAGAGATGGGCGATTCACAAGGAAAAAGAAATGGCCAAAGGATGTGTTGAATTGGGTCTCACTGGTCGAAGTATAGTGTGAAAGGAAGGGTGATATATAATGCAATTTCAGGTGTTAGAATAGGGAAAAAAAAAAATAGCCCAATCGGTAGACAAGAACAAGATACCTGATATATGCCACATCCCTGTTTCTTTTGCCTGCCCAGTCTCTCCTTATTTTACACACACACACACACACACACACACACACACACACACACACACACACACACACACACACACACACACACACACACACACACACACACACACACACCTACACACACACACACACACACACACACACACACACACACACACACACACACACACACACACACACACACACACACACACACACACAGAGAAACACACAGGAGCGGTATCATATTGTTATGGGGTGATTGTGATTTGTGTGGGTGCTGAAATAGCCCTCCTAGATAAGAGCATATCTGTCCCTCTCAATGGCCACTACGATGGCTGCAGAGAGAGGCCCTAACCTAATAATGATACAGTGGAGCTGGGACACACACACACACACACACACACACACACACACACACACACACACAAATGGATTGAAACACTCTCTCTTTCACCAGTTTTATAACACACACACACACAAACAGAGATAGTCTAATTAAGTTTTATCTATTTATAGTATTGAGCTGATTATGCTGGTTGAAATCGTGTTTGTTTGCCAGGGCTGCAGATGAAAGCTGAGAGCCTGTTACTCTCTGATGTTATCACCCACACATCACACTAGTATTATTCTATTAGGACCGAGTGTGTTTCTATTTGTGTGTGTGTGTGTGTGTGTGTGTGTGTGTGTGTGTTAGAGTGGGAGACAAAGAGGCAGGATATGTATATGAAAGAGCGAGGGCAAGAGTGTGAGTGCACGCGAGGGCGTTTTTTTTCCGCGTGGATGTGAAAGAAAGAGAGATAGATGACAGCAAGGCGAGGGAAGTATGAATAGAAACACTGGATGGATTGATGGATGGATAAACAAAGGAATTATAAATCATTAGAGTTATATAAATTATGAAAGAGGACCCTTTCATATGTGCTGGTTGTTTTCCAGGAAATGTTGTTTAGAGGAGTTATTTTTAATACGTTGAACCACCTTCTGACCCTTTAAAAGCCAATATATCATTGGTATAAGAGTATAGTGTTTTTACAAGACTGAGTCCCATGAGGGGACAGGGCAGAAAAAGTCTGAGAAACCCGACAGAAGGAATCGCTTCATCTTTCTTACCCGTGATCTGACAGCCGTAAAGCTCGAATCGCAGAGCGATGCCGTTCTTCCACGTCTGAGGTCTGATTCGGACGAAGCGGGCCAAGACCGGCTGTGGGATCCGATTTAGAACCACCTCTGTGGCATCAGCATTGGCATGGAACACCTATAGAGAGAGGAACAGATGGATCTTTATAAAACTGAGACAAGTAGCTAAAAGGGTTTTTCGGTCTTTAACTTACAGAAAAGGTAAATGCAGAATCAGGATCAGAGTTTTCTTAACATTTCATGACAAACATACTGGCAGTGTGTGTATACAAACAAACACACTTAGACATGCATACACACACAGCACTGTGTGTCTGCTGGCTCTGACATACGACAGTAACGCCATATCGCCCCTGTGTAGCCACCTCAGATGCCACCTCAGTGGCAGAACAACCATTATGCCTCTGTGACACAGAGGTGGAACAGAGGCGCTTCAGTTCTGCCTTGAACTGGCAATGTAAAAGGGGCTTAAGTCACCACTTAAAAGGTCTCAAACTATATTATGGATTACCTTACACTTTATGGACATTTGTAGATCCAAGAAGATGTTTTATTAAGTCAGCCCCATTCCTATAAGAATAAAATCTCCCCAACTTTCCACTAACACCACCACAAAGTTCACCTATTCAGCTTTGAATGGAACTAATTTATGGTAGGACCTGCATGGCCTGACAATCAGGAAATGGTCAACAATTTATAACAGTGTAGAAAGAGATGGTTAAACAGGTTTCCAGGCAACAATATTGTGTTGTTCTTACTGGACAGTTTTGACTGTGAAACTGAGTTGTTCAACAGGATGGAAAGGCCACTGACTTATCTTTCTGTTCTTTACACTAAATGCTCACACTGACTTAAAAGTTTCTCTTCACAAAAGGAGGAAACAAGTGCAAATGTTTTTCACACACACACACACACACACACACACACACACACACACACACACACACACACACACACACACACACACACACACACACACACACACACACACACACACACAGACTGAGGGCACACAGTGTGTAATAAATCAATCGCTTAAGTATGTGGGAGAGCATCCTCTTCTCACGTCCTCTTGACTTAACCACAAGCCCTCTCTCTCTCTCTCTCTCTCTCTCTCTCTCTCTCTCTCTCTCTCACACACTGACACACACACTCACACCATCGTAAAAACATCATGTTTAATCCTTCACGCACAGAGAGCAAAGAAAAACACACGCTGTCGCCCCTCAATGAACATGAAAACACATGATTTGTACAAATACGCTTCCTGACACAACTGTCACACACACACACACACACACACACACACACACACACACACGCACACACACACACACACAAAGCAACACACACACAACCAAACACAAACTGCTGCACAAAGTGCCCTCAGAGCTCCCACACTTCCCACCAAGCACACACACTCCTCACACACAGATCTTTTGAAAACACTCGCAGATAAAAAGGAAATTGAATGCAAGCGCACATGGCCAGAAGCGCTCTTTTTGTCTCTTGACACCGAGACTTTATATCTCTGTCTATCTGACGGAGTGTCATGTCTTTCTCTGTCTGTCTATGACTACCATCTCTGTTGGGCTCACCACAGGAAAACACAGCTGGGCTTCCTCTTTTCTCCCTATCATATCATGTTCAATCTCTTCTCTGTCTTTCTGTTTGACATCTCTATCTCCCCCTCTCACTGCCATGATAAAATACTGCTGTGAATCTAAGAAACAACTTGTCATGTTGTTTCATTAAAGAACCTCAAAGGCTGTTTTCCAGCTGAACTTTCTTCATTATGTTTCATGAATGCTGAAAACACAGCATCCAGTGTTTAATACGGAGAGCAGCAAACCTCATTCAACAGAGCCAAAGGCCTTGCAATTACTTGCTTGGGTACGCATGTGTAGATGTTTGCTTGTTTTTTCGCAGTGTGTGAGTCTCTGTGTGTGAAAATTCATCACGTCTTCCTGTTCCCAATCCATTAAACAGTAGGGGTGACAAAATATGGATGAAAGAGGTTTCTGGCTCACAGGAACAGAAGCAGGCTACCAGGCCAGCTGGGAAATGAACCCATGACCTAATGGATGTACAACACAAAGTCAGACTTAGTGAACTCGTGCCCTTACAGTGGCCTTAATTCCACAAACTGTGACCAGTTAAATGATGGAAAAATGCCGAAAGGCCCCAAAAGACTTAATGGGAATGTGGTAGCTGACTGTAATTACAAGTGTGTGTGTGTGTGTGTGTGTGTGTGTGTGTGTGTGTGTGTGTGTGTGTGTGTGTGTGTGTGTGTGTTGGTGTGTGTGTTGATGTGTCAGTGTGTAAAAGTGTAATTATGAAGTCTCACTCTGAGGGGTTGGGGGCTGGCGGGTCTTTTCTGATTTCCCTTGGTGCACACTGAAACATTTCCTCAGTGAATGTTTGCACACACACGCACGCACGCACGCACGCACGCACACACACACACACACACACACACACACACACACACACACACACACGCAAACGCAAACACACACTTGAATGTGTGTGCTTATAAGAGCACAGAAGAGTGTGCACACTATTTGAGCCTTTGATTAGTTGAGCACACATGTGTTTGAATGGAAGTCTTACCATGTCACTGTCCTTTACCAGCTCTTCAAGGTGTGATTGTATGTTTCACATGTTGTATTTCACAGGCTCGTCTCTATACACAAGTCCCTGGTAACTAACGTGGCCTCCATTTTTGTCTTTCTTGCTTTGTAAAGTGTTACCAAATGGAGCATGAACTCTTGATACTTCTGCTCTTTTACGGTGCTTCATTACACTGACATCTGTTTTTGTAGGGAGTGTAATACTTGATAAGCAATATGCCAGCAATGCTCACCGCAAAACACATTTTTTATTTTTATGAAAACGTGAAAAAACTGCCATTTTACATTTTGAGAATCAGTGCCAAACTGGCCCACATTAAAAAAAAAGTTCTTAAGCCCTTATGGTGCAAACAGCAGACTTTATAAATCTATACTATCTTTATTTAAATAACTGCTGGGTTTTATCATCCCTTATTGGAGTGATTTCCAAAAGTTAAAGATGTATATGTACAGGGTTTTTTTCTTTCTTAAAATGCATTACACGGGCAGTATTTAAGGAGAAACCTTTCTACGCAAAGGGTTGCCTTCTTTCCAGTTTTTCCTGCCTACGTTTGTGGGTTGAACATAAATTGAGGCAGTTCTTCCATCATAAAAGGCGGTGAAAAACGTATTCTTCTTACTTTAAAACACGTTTTTTGTTTTGGTTGTTGTTTCTGAATATTCAAAAGACTACCCTCCTTACTCTGCAATGAGAATCCACAGTGGGGGCATGAAAGATGATATGTAGCATCTCTGAGCTCTTAAACTCCTTAATCAGTGTTAACAGACTCTTTCTCAAAGGCTTCTGCAGCAATCAGCTAATTGACTACAGCAGCAACCCAGGTCAGGTTGTGTGTGAGAGAAACAATGCAGAGGTGTAAAGTTCAGCATCTGTTCCTGGTGTCAGCTTCACTTGTCTTTTCACACAGGTGAAAACATCTGATTGTTAAGAAACATTCACAAAACACACATAAACTATTATTTAGCAGCAACGCTAAGAGAATAATGCCTAGTGAGAGAAGTCTTCCAAATTCAAATGGTGCTTTCATCTCTCAGTGGAGGTCACAGGTGACAGACATGGAGAGAATATTGTTTTCTCCTTCATTTACACACACCTGCTCTGCAGAATAACAATAGTGTGCAGCGCAGAAGGACACACATTGTGTATCAGCTTCTGGTTTGTTGTCAAAAGAAGACTAACCAGGCTTAACGTGTAACTACAGATGAGAAAAAGGGCATGGCAAGGAATGGATTCACCTCGTGGGAAAGAAAAGAACAGGTGTGTGTGTGTGTGTTTGTGTGTGTGTCGCCCTGCAGGGTGGCAGTCAGTCAGCCGGTGAGCACCAGTGCAGACATGCTGAATTATTCAAATGTCCGTGCTGTGTGTGCTTTGTGTGTATGTGTGTGGATAGAGTTATAAAATAGTAAAACAGCCCCCATCTCCTCTAATTTCATCACACAAGGACAAACACACACAGACTTCGGGGAAGTAACCTGTGTTTGACAGCTGAATCCAGGTGTGTGTGTGACAGTACTTCTTTACAAATCCCTCAAACCAAATGACACATATAACCCTAATATTATCCCCCTTTGTCCCTTTCCCCTTCTTTCTCACAACTTTTCCTTTTTCATTTGTCACAAACTCTTCTTTCCCTCACCTCACCTCACCCCACCCTCCTCTAACCACTCTGCCGATTTATTTAATTCTCCTCTCTTGACATTCTTCCAGGCTGTGTTGCTGGGACCTCTGATCTTTCCAGAGGGATTCGTGGTCAACACCCCTGTCTGCTATTCTCATTATTCCTCCTCTCCTCCTTGCCTCATCCGTTCATCCATCCATCCCTCTTTCTTTTGCTCTGTGTTTCCCCTGTGAACACTTCTTTCCTCTCCTTTGGCCTCCTTCCTTCACTCGCTTGTTCCCCTATGAACCTCACTCTTCTCCCTTTGGCTTCCACCTCTCTTCCTCCCTCTGCAGAGCTCACTTTTTCTCTGTCTATCACTTCAATGCTTGACTGGTTGACCTTTTGCTTGTGTTTTCTTTCTGCATTTCTTTCTCTCCTTCTTTTTCAACTTTCCTTCACCCACGGCAGCGTCCTCTATGCCTCTCTCTTCATCCATTCTCTCCCTCACAGATTAAATTGGGTATGGACGGATTTGGTCTTGGCTGAGGCCCGGAGTAATGGCAGCGAGTCAGGAGGGCTAGATAATGTAGTTGTACCACATTGAGCTTAAAAGCATCTCTACCAGCAAAAAGGTCTAAGACCCCTGCAGATGAACACTCAAACTAAGGCAACATCATCTCTTAACTCCAGGTCAATGAAAATTGCTGCTTTTCTCGCCAAGTGTGTGATCTTTTGTAACCAGGCCTACAGCCAAATGTGTATATTTAATCACAGAATATTTTAAGATCCACTGAAAGTGTCATTGGGTTAATTTTCTGTTAGCAAGTTCAGTTGAGCAGTGCGAGGATCTGACATCACTTGATCAGTAAGCGTTGACGTGAAAAACAGCTCATCCACAGAAAAAAATGAAATAAAAAGTAAAGGAAGATTATGGAGAAAAAAAGCAAAAAGCTAAGAAAACTCAAAATACAAAATAGTCACCACTTTTTCTCCAACAGAGAAGAAGCTCAGCAAGCTTCTGCAGTGAGGATTTGGAGTGTACCATTCTTTGTCCCTGTGTGTCTTATACTTTGCCCATCTGTTTGTTCCTTCCCATAATTCTCTGGTGCATGTCTTGATTCAGTACCTGTCATTTGGGAGCCTGTCAGTACAACGCAGGAACAAATGCTGTATGAATATTACTTCTCCTACTCCCCAAAACATTCCTGCAAGTTGACATGTATTCCATATGTTCCATCTGGTTCACTGTGGGCCTTAATGACACTATCACAGACATTACAGATCACACAAATCATTGTGATGCTGTGTGACATTAGCTCCGCCTCTACAGGCTGGCTCACAGATGTTTAATCTAAAGTCTGTGTGTGTGTGCACAGTGGCTGTTTTAATAAGAGTAACTGGTGTGAGAAATAAGCTAACATGCACTACATGCATACTTGTATTTGTGTGTGCAGTTTCGGCCAAAGATACATAACTCTGTCCCATATTTTTGTTTTTCTTTTATCCATGTGGCTCCCATTAATTTTGGTCCTCCTTTAATGCCTCTTGCTCATAAAACACTAATTTAATAATTCACCCAGACAGACACACACCAAAAACTGTGGCCAAGTGCTGAAAGTCATTTGTTCAGGCAGCATAAACTTGCCTGTCTAAACCATGATGACTTACTCAGGAACATATGGAGGGAGGGAGAACAAATGATGTAGTGCTGAGGGAGGCAAGAGAGGAGAGATGGAAAAGAGAGCAAGAATGGAGGGATGAGGTGGGTGAAGATGTTAGGATTGTGTGGACAAGGACGGAGGACGAGATGGATGAAGAGATTTTGAGAGAACTAGTGAAGGGGCTGAGTGCATGAAAATGTCAGGTAAGAGATTGATGGACAAATGGATGGTTTGATGTAGGTTCATCAAGTTCAACAGAAGGGAGTTGGGTCACTTCTGTGTATCCCTTGCTTTGGTATAGAAAGGCTTATATATTGGATGAAATCAGTAAATCAATGTTCCTTTACAGCTTTCCTGTGCATTAAAGTTAAAAAAAGTAAAATATTTCATGCTTGCAACTGCTCCAGGATCTGCTCTCAATTATAAAAAACATTTCCTCGAATTATCCTCTGAATGCAGACATGGGATTTTACACACCCAAACTATAAAACACTCTGCCAAAAGGTCTTCTTGGCTGTTGCTTTTGAGTTATTTATATATCTTTCGAACACAGACTCCAACTTACATCCCAAAACAAACAGATGGGAATGCAAGTTGGAGTTACTTCAGCTTAGAAGGATAGACATTGGTATCAAGGTTGACCTGATCTTTTGATCTTTATACAAAAATTACCATCACCCTAGTGACCTTTTTTCAACTCTTTCTGCTCTAACCAAGCGGCAAATTACGGTGTGTAAATGAAAAAAAAGGCAGTGCAGAAGTGCAAAGCAAAAACTGCAGTACCTTGGTCGTCCACTTGAGGCTGGCTGCAATAAATCCCCATTAGGTCCCATACTTTTGAACTTAGTGGGTGCATTTGTTTTGCATATTAAATATGCAGACTGCTAAAAAATGGCATGAGTGGACACCAGCCATTAAGGCTTCTTCAGCTTTACCTCTTTGCCAGTTTCTAGATTGATCAAAAGTTAGGTGGCGATAACATTTCCAATATGGCGACCCCCATTATAGGGCTTCAAAAATTCTCTTCAGAAACCAATGGGTGACATCACTGAGACTTATTCTATGTTTTTTACAGTCTATGGCTCTAACTTCCCTCTACTTCCTCTTCTGAAAAATTATACAATAGTAGATCAAATTGTGCTACTCATGGCCCTGCAAACAAAAATCAGATTGCTGCACAGACTGACTGCCAGGGGGCCAAAATGCTCAAAAGAGCCTTACCAGTTGGTGTTAGGTTGTGCATGCATGTGTGTTTAGAAGACAAGGGAATGATATTCAACAAGAAGCTGGTGCTGATTTATTCTAAACCCTTCCTCCTCCTCCTCCTCCTCCTCCTCCTCAAACACACACACATTCACAATCACATGCATGCCCACACACCCCTCTGTGTCTCCCTAAGCATTCAGCTCTAAGGCAGATTTCCAGGGTTATGGGGGAATCAAGAGGGATTATGGGGGAAGACACCAACATCTAACCTCAAAACATCATCATTAATCTGGCTATTGTTGTTTCATACCCGGCTATCAGCAAAATATTGCTGATTGACTGACATTACAGCTGATTGAAAGGTAAACTGATTTATTGGGTAATTTTTAATACAGGTTAATGGAACAATTTAGTGACCACTTGTATCTTTATTTTTAACAGAACCTCCAAACAAGCTTAATAGCTATAAACCTGATGAAAAACATGCTTACACCCACTTTCTTGTCTTCCTTTAATCATTCTATACTTTTTTTTTCTCCCTCACTACCTTTCGTTCCACATCTCCCTATGTGTTTTATCCATCAATCACTTCTCTGCGAGTTAGCTACAGCTATAAGCCTTCTGGGATCTGCAATCCACAGAGGAACCACATGCAGATGGTAAGACTGGATCTCCTGTTTCCCTCATACAGCAAAAAGCATTGGTACATATGCATGTGAGTGTGTGTGCATGCATTGAGTTAATGGAGGAATGATGGTTTATAGCACACAGCTAGACGTGGCGTTGGACCGCAGGACAAACATATGTGAGCGCTACAGCAGTGGGAGCACAAGTGTGATGGAAAAAACAGCCACAACCACTGGAACGCTCCTGCACTTTAATTGCAGTTGCAACCATTTTAAAGACCCGCAGCACTGTCTGCTTCATTTCTGCCCAGCACTCCCAGTCTGCAGCCCACTGACTGATGATTCATCATGCTTTAACGCCTCTGAGAGAAGCAGCTCACAAAACCTGTCCAAGCAGGTCGACACTAGGCAGAAATCTGACCAGTAAGTAACAGAAACCAGATGGGATGTGAAAAGCAGACTGAGCGGTGTGAGCGTAGCTGCATTCAGTGATGTAAGGTATCTTTTTTTGCTTGGAGACGTGTGCTGTTTCTGGCTTGGTCATAAACCTTTAAATGAAGCCAACTGAACGGCGGTGGAATGGCTGTAATTGCAGACACACCGGTTGAATTCTGGGCTTGTGGTCAACTCTTGCTGCATATATTCCGTCTCATGCTTTTCTCGGCCTCTTCCATATGTGTGCATGTCGAGGCATGTGTGTCACCTAAGAGCATCCAGACTTTCTCCAGTTGCCCTGATTAGTTTGCGGTCAAACCCCTGGCACCAGTGTGTGTGTGTGTGTGTGTGTGTGTGTGTGTTTGTACATGAGTCTGAGCCTACCTTATGATTCTTGCCATGCCTGTAGATCATCCAGTCCTCTCCATTGGTGCTGACCTCCAGCTTGAAGGTGGTGACATGGTAAGCCTTCTGAGTTTCCTTTGAAATGGCGCCTTGAGTGGCGATGCCTGTTAGCACCTTTAGAGTATGTAGGTCCACCTGTTGGTAAAGAATAGAAGCATAGAGACCTATTAGTATAGAATAAAACATCATCAGCATAAAATGAAAGATGCTACATTAAACAAGCGGAAACTGATCAGTCAACTGGTTTTGAAAAGTGTCTCGTAAGAGAAGAACAGAGTAACACAGTGGCAACTGTACTGAAGATCTTTTTTTTAATCAAAATAACTGATTGAAGTAGTGATAACAGAATAGAAAGGGGAGAAAACGTCTTCTAAAGTCCTAAACATACTTCCTGTCCTTTTCTGGGTTGAATCCAATCACACTTCTGTTTGTAACCAAAAACCTAAGTTATACACCTTTAAAAATGCCCTCTTGCTGAAGCTTTTGTAACAGTACATTGACAACTAACCACACAAATATTCACCTAAACGTATCAACATCCTTTTCTGCTCTCCTTTCCTCTGCCTCTCTCTTCCCCCTCTCTCTCTCCTCTCCGTGTCTCTCTCCTGGCCGATCAATAGTAATGACCTGGGGCTCATTTTAATTTCCTCCCATACAATAGCCATAATCACCTTCCCATCCTGATTGTGGATGCTACGCTACGTGTTCCGAATGCTGCTAAGCTGTAGTGTATTGAACATGGATCCCAGTGTGTAATAGATGCAGACTACAGACTCCTTTATTTCAAAGTTCCTCAAGTAGATACACATTTGTTTTGCTCAACAGTGCCCAAAATGAGTAACTCAAGCAGAAAAAGTTAATAATAGAAAGAGACAAAAGGTATTCTCTGTGATTCAATTTGTTCAGTAGGTTTAATAGATGTAATTTGTACTGTTCCTTGTGAAGAACACAGCACACATTAGTATATCCCAATTTTACGCCCTCAGTTTACATGTTCTCTGCTACACTGGGATATCGATTGGAGATACAGGCGTCTACTTTCGAAAATAACCTTTTGTATGGAAGAGAAAAGAGCCGCAGACAAAAAGAGGCTGCAGACAAATAAAGAGCACAAGATGAGAAAGGGTTTATTGTAAGTTATAACATTTTTTTCTCCTCCATTGAAGCTGTTGAAACCTGTAGATTAATCAGAACTTGGTGTGTGTGTTTCAGAGTGTGTGCGCTGTGTGTCCCACAGGGGTATAGTACAAAACACGGAGGGAGGTAAAATGCTGCGCTTGTTATCTGTCAGAGAGACAGGTGTTTTAGATTAGTTCCAACACACACACACTAAAATACACACACACACACACACACACACACACACACACACACACACACACACACACACACGCGCACCCCTGCACGCTTAGGGCCAGACAGAGATCCACCAAGACAACTAATCGATAGTCCGGAACTGAGGACAGGGACGAATGAGAAGAGGAAGGGTCAGGAGAAAAGGAATAAGAGAGAGAGAGAGAAAGAAGAGAAGGAGGTGAAGAATAAATGAATGAGGGGGGAGAGAGAGAGAGAAAGAGGAAGAGTGAGAGAGAGGGAGTGAGGGAGATGCTAAGTGAGCCTTCCCAAGGCTTCTCATCAATCACAGAGTTGTTAGAATAACGGAGCCACCAGAGCTCACATCATCAATCTGCAGCACACCTCACTGGACCAGAGCAGAGACACACAGAATAGAACAGATCAGACTAGAAATGAACAGAAAGGAGTGAAAAAAAGGAGAAGAGAAAAGAAGAGAAAAGAAAGGAAAAGAAGAGACGTGGGTTGGGAATCGGAGGGTCGCTGGTTCAAGTCTCAGTGCTGACCAAGATATGGAAGTTGGTCTGGTAGTCGGAGGGTGTCAGGTCACTTGCTGAGTACTGCCGACGTGCTCTTGAGCAGGGCACCAAACCCCCAATGTATGTGTGTATTTGTGTATTTCGGGCTTAAGTGTGTGAGAGGCATGTTGAGTTGAAAATAAATTAATAGAATGAAAAGAAGTAGAAAGAACAGAATACACCAGCATAAGCTAAATCAGAGAAAGTGCCCTCAAGAGAGATTTAAACCACACACGTGGCTCTTGAGCCAACATAGCAAAGCACACATGCCTGAGCCGCATGGGTCACACATAATATCGCACACACTCATACACACATATATTAAAACGCACCACACACACTCAGTTATAAGAGAACCGGGTGCAAATTCAAGAGGGAGAGGCATGTTGGCATTTATGACAGCTGCTTGTCAAGACAGGAGCTTGCAAACACACACACACATAAACACAGTCTAACATGTACACAAAGACACACACACAGGGCCTTGCTCTCTGCTAGGTGTTAACGCAGGGGAACAGCTGAGAGCCTCTGTGGAACGCAGCCACCTGACCGCAACACCGGTGACCAGATAGAGGCTGCATGACAACACGAGGGGAGCAGAAGCTTCATTTGCAGACAACTGTCAAGATCATTTTATGCTAAAACTCTGATGTTTCATAAATGATGACATCCAAATCAGAGGTCTTTCCATGGGCTGATGAGAATATATCGCCAAGATGAACGGCAGAAAAAAATCCATGCAAATATGGAGAGTCGTTTAACTTATGCACATCAGGCAAATTCTTCAATGTCAGCTTGTTTTGAAAGTGTTCGAGAGAGAGAGAGAGAGCGCTGTCAGCTGCAGTGGAGGTGAGACAGGAAGGAAGCCTGATGAGACTGATGAGACCTTGGCCTCATGCTACCTCCTGGCCTCGGTCCCTTCCTGTGTTTGCTGGCCCACATTTTGGCCTCAGTGGAGCTCAGACAATCAAAACTACTGCTTCCATTCAACATCTGTCTGTGGCTGTCTGTGGTTTAATCTTTGTTCCTGAAAAATAATAGATGAGGTGTTTGTCTGGTTCTTATCTCTCGCTGGATCCTTTACTGTTAAATGTAAAAATGTCATCATTTAATAGAAGCTGCACATCTTTGGCTATCCAATCTCAGGTTTGGAAAAAGAATGGAAAAAAAGGAAATAAAAATCGTACAATTTATATTCGTGGGATGATTGTTGTCAAGGAAGCTGAGAATGTAGCAGTGTGTAATCTGCTTTGAGCAATGAGTTTTTGGCTTTCCAAACTTGCACTTAAAATGTTACAAATGCAGAAGATTACATCTGACATTAGCTGAAGAAAATCTAAAGTTATGCTACTGTACTTTTTTCAAACCATTAACAAACAATACAGAAAAACTGAACTCTCCACAAGGCTAATGCACAAGATGTTCACACCCAACAAGATAATGTGTTGTTTACAGAGGGCGTCTTTCTGTTCAGTGCCTCGTGGGCTGGTTTGGATCCATTTCTGGCTGAGCTTGTGTATGAACCTCACACTGCCTTTCCCCTCTCACCCAGACAGCCTCATAACTCAGCCTCGGCACAGAGATGGCACAAAGTTGGCACTGCGATAGAATACAGGAAACAATGCCTTACCCAAGCATGTAGCTGTTAAACCTTGATATCACTACACCTCCCACTCGCTCGCTCTCACTCACTTTCTCTCCCCCACACACACACATATCTACAACACAAATATAGCTGTGGTAGAGTTATTATGTGTGACTTGTCAACACAAAAAAAGTGATGCTATAAAAATCAGAATGCAGGCTGCTTTTAGTTAAGGCAGGGTATAGTTGTGAAAGAAGATCTTTTTTTTCAGGATAGCGATTTGCTATATCAAATTAAAAATGAAAAATATAAATTCCACTGCCTGAAATCTCTTCAGTTTTTAGGGCACAACACTTCCATAAAAACGAGCACGGAAAGGGAAAGGATGTTAAGTAGTGAAATGCAGTCCAGTACTGTCAGAAACAAGGTTTTCATCCTGACACTGTGCTTGTTTATAGCCAACAAAAGTAATTTAGCAAAGTTTAGTGGAAGATTGTGTTCACTGTTTTAAGTTAATCAGTAGTAATGGGTTGTGTCACGTGTTTTAAGAGCATGTTTTCTGAGTTGAACCATGGCCATGTGCTTCAGCAGCTTTACAAGGAGTTGCTAATGTCTTACCTGCTCTACAGGCAGACATTGAAATGCTGCTTTGGATATATAAAAGCTAAAAACAAATTACTTTGCTCACAATACACTTTCCAATTGAAATATTGTTGCTATTGCAAATGTGTGGCATGTAAAAGTTATTTCTAGGGGACAGGGTTGAGCTAATGTACATTTGGACACATACTGTAGGTGTGATTTTAGTTCATGTTTCACAGTGATTTAGGATACATGCCAGCAGTTGCAAGCGACATTAATTCACGGCCCTGATACAAACATGTTAATGGAACCGCTGAATCCTACATTGATTTCCCCCAGGTCTAATTTCTGGAACTAAAGCTAAGAACAAACTCGTACCTGTATGTACTCTCTGTTGCTGTCTTTGTTAGGCGTCCATCCATTGTCGTTGTAATTGAGTCGGGCCTGTCGGGGCAGCCAGTGTTCATCATAGAAACTTGACGAGGCTGTGATCTGGTCGTCTGTGATCTTACCCGACTCCAGACCAAAAGCATTACTACAGTGGAACGCTACAAGAGGGTGTAAAGAGAGGAAGAGATTAAGCCCAGGATTCTTGCACATTTTCCAATTTGTTTAAATAAAAAAAGCTTTGACTTACTTTCACTGACTTCCTTGTGTGTCATGTTGTACCGAGCTGAGAAGCCATCTTTTGCTACAGCCATGTCAGTGTGGAAGGACAAAGCGAGAATCCCGGTAGATGATTGGATCTCTGGAGGAAACCTGGTCCCACAGTATCGACCAATCAGAGGGCCCACTGTTCATATGAGGAAAAGTATTGTGTTAGCCGTCAGTCTGTTAGAATCAACCTGTATGACCCATGATATTACACCTTGTCAGTTACACAAGACCTGTCAAGGATCTCACTCATCCAGGTATCAAGATGTTACACTGGGTTTTCATTCTTTAACAAATCCCTTCATCCCATAATCCTCACATTTGTTACTCTGTATCCAATGTTATTTTCATTGTATTTTTCCAATCATCCATTATCTCTTATTCCCTCCTCCACTGACAGCTGCTCGTCACTCCACCCTCTCATGTCATCACCTCTCTCGCCTCCATTTATCCGCTCTATATATATACAGTGCGTGTGTAAATCCAAGGATCTAAGTGATTCCTCTACTGTCTTCTTCTCTGATTCCACAACTTGTACATGTCAACACAAACAGATGAGTGTGATTAAGAGCCCAAGGGTGTGTGTGTGTGTGTGTGTTAGTTTGTGTGTGTGTGTGTGTGTTTGTGTGAAGGGCTGGGAGCACATATAGTAGACTCATCCTGCTCTTCTCTGACTCCTCTCTCACACTAACAGACACACACATGAGGAGGCCCGGAGAGGAGGAGGAGGAAGACGAGAAAATAGCTGCCAATCGATTGGTGCTATTGATTTTTTTTTTTCCTTTTGGACCGGGAGGATGTTTGAAATAGGGCTCTTGAGCAAATAACAGTAATAACTCTTTACTTGATGGTGGCGTCGAAAAAGAGAGGGGAGAAATTAGAAAAGATAGGAGAGGAGAGGAGAGGAGAGGAGAGGAGAGGAGAGGAGAGGAGAGGAGAGGAGAGGAGAGGAGAGGAGAGGAGAGGAGAGGAGAGGAGAGGAGAGGAGAGGCATCAACAGAAATTATTTGTATAATAAAAAGTATGGTCAAATATATTTATTAAATTTAATTTTTCTAGCTTAGCTTATTTTGAAGAAGTGACAGAAAGCACATTTGACCCCTGCAAACACATGTGGACAAATACACACACAGATTTCCATTACCTCTTCACTTTAAAATTTGGTATGTTAATAAGTGAACCCTCACAGTCAAATACTAGTATTCTCCGTCGCAACCAGTTTTTTCTCTCAATTTCATTAAGTTGGAACTACTTTCTCTGGTTGCTTATCCTCTTGTTTCCTTTTGCACTTCCTTTGAATAAATAGATTTTAAAGCCAGGTCTCTCTTTTCAATCTCTCCTCCCTCTTGCCAAAAGCCTTTAACCTTATAAGAAACATACATGGTCATTGTTTGTGCCTTAGGTCTTTTTCTTCATCCTCCCTTCCTGCTTAGGACTGTACACTCCTGTACAGGGCAAATCCAAGTCCTTCAACTCTGAAGCTCATCCTGCAGAGTTCCTTCCCTTTCAACCTCCTCCCACTTCATTTCACCTTCCTTCCCTTCCTTTCATCCTGATATCTTTCTCGTGGTCTTTGCACATCACTCACAGCAGAACCCTTTCATCCTCTCTTTCTCTTAAACCACAGTTTTATCTTCTGTCTAGTCATCTTCATTTACTTCTTTGTTTTGAGCTATAGGGTAGGTGATTTAGTTATAGTTGTGGAAATTCTCTTTACATTCAAACAGCAAGCAAAAGAATCAAATGTACTGTCAGGAAAAGAGAAAAAAAAGAAGCTGTTGAAACACTGTAATATGTTCATCCAATCCTTTTATTGAACCTGTAAGAAATACTTTGACCACCATGTCTTCCAACCTGCCTACAACTCTTGATTTGAGGACGTAGCAATAAAAAATTATCCAGTCATGAATCCAAAACTCAAATAAAAGAGTATGAAATACTACAGAAAATATACAATTCCAAGGTGACCCTCCCTTCCTGTTTCCAGTGCTTCTTGCTGAATTCCTTCCAAATCAACCTGTTTCTCTATCCTTCCCAGTCTTCTTCCTGAGGGCGGACCAGAGGTCTCCTAACCTTCATTTACTCATCCCAAATTCTCCTCCCTTTGTTCCAGTCTTCCCAGCAGCAGAGGACTTTTCTCTGCCCTTCCACCGCTCTTCTTTTGCTTTCTACCTCTTCCAACCCTTGAAACTGGATCCAAGGTCTCTGTGCCTTAGATTCGTCCTTCTAAGCTTTTCCAGTCCTCCTGAGCAGCTAGAACAGAAATATCCTAACCCTCTACCGTTCCTCTTCTCACCTGCCCTCTTTTCTCCTTCCTCTCAGCTACTCCTTTTTTATTTTCCCCTTGAAAACTTGTGTTGTTTCTCCACACTGTGTGCCAACATCCCGCCTGTAAGCTTAGCTTTCATCTACCAACGCAGAGCTACTAAAATAGCTGCTACTCCACCTCAGTCAATAATGATGTAGGCAGGGCAGAATGCACAATATTTTAACTTTACCCAGAGTATTGACTCACGAAGAGGTAGAATGATTGTTCTACACCTCCATTAGGATCATCACTATCAATGCTTTTGTCAAAACACCATTTGCGGATGATCATTATGGGGTAAAGAAAACACTGATCTATCTGATCGCTGTCTCACCTCCTGGAAGCCCGTCCCACACTTCCAGCCAATCGTACTTGCAGTCCCCCTCACTTCCTGGAAGGGGGTCATTCTCCAGGTCAAAAGTGAGGAAGGTGAGGGTGACATCCATGCTGGGGGGCACGATGATGATGAAGGAGCACTCCAGGTTGTGGGGGTATTTGTCAGGGAAGCCTGGGGATTCGATGAGACCCGTGGGACTGGTGAAGTTACGGGAACAGTCTGATCCTGGGATAAAAAACAAAAGAAAAATGTACATTGAGAGATGCATTTTGAATAAAAAAAACATTTTTTTACAGTGCTATGTTGGCAAAAGTAGATGTGACCTTATCTGAGGAAAATAAAAACCTTGAAATAAAAAAATTGTATTCAGGAAAGGGCATAGACACCAAAGACTGGGATTAAACCAAGAATAATATTATTCTGTGCAGACACGTCGAGGTAAAGTTTAAGAGGAGGGTGCTTTCAAACTGCAGGCAAACTTAAGAATTCTTTATTTAGCTTTTTTAGCTTTCCTGGCCAGATAAAAGTCTGACTGTGTGAGATTAACTGACTTCATATTAATTACTTGAAATGCAGGAAATGTAGCTCAACCAAAGCTGAACCTAGTTCAAGGGTGATATGAGTACAAATCTTTGCACTGCATATCAAATCAATTGATATGCAGACGATTCAGGTTTATCCCCTTCACAAAAAAAAAAGTGAACATGAAACATGCATATTCTGTAAGTCTTTAGCAAGACACTGTATTCCTCAAAAGACATGACTCCTCTTTGAGTATTTACACAGTTCAGGGAATTCAGGAGAGACAAGAGAAAACTACAATGAGGACAATAAACGTGAATGAATATACAGTGGGCAATAAAGTGGAGCGAGAGTTTAGAAAAGGTAGAGCAGAGGAAGAGGAAGATATGATATTTAAAAAGACATGTAAGATTGACCCAAAATAGGAACGGACCTGACACTGTTTATAGTATCATGGTTGGATGGTCTAACAGTTTTGAGAGGCTTTAATAATTATCACACACACACACACACACACACACACACACACACACACACACACACACACACACACACACACACACACACACACATACACACACCTACACACACACGTACAGTCTCTTGGGGTAATGTAGGGCTCTGTATTTCTGAACAACAGTAATACCCTCTCTATTAATACTTACACACACACGTACACACACACACACACACACGCACACACACACACACGGGTTATAGAGTGGATATGTTCAAAGCAACTGGACTATTATTCCAGTCCATCCAGCCATGTATGACCCAACACCCAGACAGACACACGCACACACACGCTCACACTGTCTAAGCCTCTTATGGTAACCCATTTCCCTCCAGTCTGTTTGGGTGTCTGCTATTCTGCCCCCGTGCTTGCATGAGTAAATGAGGAGAAAGTGAGTATAGTACATTAAGAGAGTGTGTGTGTGTGTTTTTCTGGGATGGAAGGTGTGATATGTAAAACATATGTGTGTGCATGTACAGTTACACTTACAGTTGTGTTTATAAAAAAAAACCCTGTCAAGAATCACTTTAAAAGTACAAACATCTTCTTTTGCTGCTTAATAGCTTTAATTCTTATAAAAGCGTGAAAGTGTTCATTTTGGCTTTAAATTCATTGTCTCTCACTTATATTGGTCTCAGGCGTGTCCTGCTGTTGATATTGACACTTTTTAAACAATCAAATGCTTGAGTTTTGTTAAAAATGTCCACCAAAACTAGGTTGTTACACCAAGATAAGTTGAAATGCAGTTATTTAGCAGACTGAGAGAGTCTGGTGTTGGCTGGTAGACTTTTTTCGTCCATCTTTTTGTCTTTTCTTTTCCACTTTTCTCCAAAATCTGCCTAAATGCACTTGAAACTTTCCCTGATACAGCTTGTCAGCAGTGTGATTTGATGGATTTATGATGGCTGTGTTACAAATTAGCTTTGACGCATGGTAGAAATTAAAATGACATCCTTTCTAGTTTTATGCAGATCTATAAAAACAACTTTTTTCCACAGCAACATCTATTTATAGTGTGATACAGATTGCCTATCGTTCTGTCCCACTTTCCATCCTGATTTGCTTGTTATTGTGACCTTCTCCCTCATGCACTGACCTCAGATGCAACCAACACACACACACACACACACACACACACTCTCATGGGGTTCCCCTTGCGTCTGGCCCCCCTGCAGAGTCAGTCACTGGATAGCGCTGGTCTGCGTGACTATGAGCATGTGTGTGTGTGGGAGTGTGTAGCATGAACGCCTGACCAGTTCTGTTGCCGGCAGCAATTTTATTCCATTCTCATTACTTCATGTTCATGAGCAGCACAAAAACACTTCTGCCCTCCTTTCTGCTATCTTCCCTTTTCCGGACTGTCCCCTCTCACACTGTCTCACCCAGTCAACACCTTGTCCGCCTACTCTCGTATCAACTAAAATCCCCCAAAAAATCCTTTTTATGTATTTTAGCTTTTTTAAATCTAGTGCACTCTGTACTCAATCTATGTCCATCTGTCTGTTTTTTTGGACTCCTCTTTTGTCCATCATTCAACTTCAACCTCATTCATTTCTCCTTCCTTTTCTTCTCTTGTCTTTCTTCTGCCATCCTCCCCTGCTGTTCTTTCTTTACCATCTTCCCATGCATCTTTTCATCCTCCACACTTCTATTATTCCCCTTTCCCTCCCACTGTCTCATTTCCTATTCTTTTCTACTCACTTTCCATCTGTCTGATTTGGATAAGTTCAAAAGAAACACGTGTTTCATGGGGTAAGGTTAGAGGAAGTGTGTGAGTCAGTGTGTGTGTGTGTTTGCGTAAGCAGTGTTGCTGGGTAGATCTGGCGCTGGTGTTCATGGATCACTGAACCCTGGAAAGACAGGGCATGGTCTATGGCAAGCTAGCATGCAAATACCTTCATTCATCTTTTTTTTTCTTTTTCCAGTATAAATGTGTGTATTTATGTGTTTGCGTGTATGTGTGTGATAAGCTGGCTTGCTGAAATGAACTTTCATTCTAACTGTCTTTCATGCCAATTGGCTAACAGTTCCTCCTTCCCCACTTAGCATTATCAGACAAACACACAATTCAGTTCACGTGCAGCGGACAGTTAAGATACACACACCAATAGGCCCACACACAGCTGAACAGCTCTTGCAAAACCACTGCCTGGTTTGGTTAGAATCCACCTATCATTATTCTTGAGACTCATGGTTCCTAAACTCCTATGCCATGACATTTCAGCTACTGTTGCTGAATCACAGCAGGGATATCCCTCTACCCATTCAATCAAACTAGCACTCACATATGAACTCAAACTGTTACAAGAAAATAACCACTTTGCTTTCTAAATGCAATTTTCGAAAAACCCAAAACAGGCATTCTTTGGATGATGTAATTCAAGGAAATATGTTCAGGTTTTTTTCAACAGTTTGACATGTTGATAAAATTGAGGCATCTTTAAACACTTATGTCTGCCATATCACTGCTTCATTTTTTTTTTTTTTTAAAAGACAAGTAAATACTTTATCAGGGGGAAAAAACACCCTTCAACTCTAGATTTATCCCTCACACTGCAGACTAGATTACATTTTGAATTTCAGGTTTAAGGTTGTTGTTACATTAGCTCTGCCAAAGAGCACCTATTCCTTTTCACCGGGTCAGATCTGGATCCACTTTCCTCAATGAAAGCCAGAGGAGGAGGAGGAGCAAGCAATGTGATTGGTTGAACGGTGTAATAAACTGACTTGATGGGTAGTCAGACAAAGGCAGAGAGGAAATACCTTCAGGCATTTGGTAGAATGTAAACAACAGCGGTTATTGGATGGATTGTCACGATAGCTTCCACATTACACTGCCTGAGGAGTGTGTGAATGTGTATGTGCATGTGTAGGTGTATGTGTGTCTCACAAAAATCTGTTCACACAGTGGCACCATGGGGGCTCACTTCTCATTTAGGTCAAAAGCTGGTCCCCGCAAGGTAAACTGTATGAATTTTAGGGATGAGATTTGGGTTTTGGGTAACGTTAGGGTTTGTTCAGTGTGTGTATGCGTGTGTGTGTGTGAGTGTGGGTCTGTGGTTGTGTGTAAGTGTTACACTTTGCGTGCAGACATACAAGCTGCCCTGCATTGGTGAGTAACGGTCCTGGCAGCATTAGTGTATTCATACATGTCTTTGTGTGGATGTGTGTGTGTGTGTGTGTGTGTGTGTGTGTGTGTGTGTGTGTGTGTGTGTGTGTGTGTGTGTGTGTGTGTGTGTGTGTGTGTGTCTAGTGAGTTCTGGGTCACAATAACAGCTGGGGGCACAGTGCCTAGACAGTGAATTGTGATTGGCTCACCCCATTCTGGCGGCTGTGTTTGTATTGGCTGGAATTTTACTACAGTATCCACAGCAACAGAGCTGTAAACAAAAACAAGTGTGGCATGTTGGTTTGTTTTGATTTTGTTTGCTGTGTTTTTATACGTCTTTGTCTTTATCCAAGGCCTTACTTTGGATGTTTGTTATTTGCATGCATGCATAAACCTTTAGTGCGTGTTAACCTATTTTGAATGCAAGATACAGTATGTGTTACATTTGATAGCTGCATAATGTGTACTGTATGTTCTGCAAATGTGACTTCAAATATAAAAATCACACAGATGCTTTTGTCTTTCAGGTGCATTTTTTCCATGGCAGATACTGTATGTGTTTCAGTATATGTGTCTGTGTGTCATTTCCAGACTGATTACACTGTTAATCTTTGACGGGTCAGTTTGAGGGATAATTAGGACACCCAGAGAGTGGGGGACAATCTCCTCCAACAACACACACGCACACAAACCACCTCATTACTACAGAACTTAGCAGACCCCAGCAACAGGAAGAGATTGTGGGGGAGAGATCCCCATCTCCACCCACCCCCCATAAATATTCAGTCAAGGGGATGAAGGAATCAAGAGGCAAAGCAGTTGTTTTCCCTAGCAACACGGTATAGAAAAAAATAGGTTCAATAGCGAGTTAAAGTGTTGTCTGTTCTGGTACAAATAAGAAACTGTAAAGAAACAATGATTGAATCAATCTATCAAAAAGATTTAAAAAAAAATAAAGAGCTGCAATGATAACATACAAATGACATCTCAAAGTATCGCTGTGCTTGAACCCTCTTCTCTACAAGTACCTCTATTCTTGTTTTGTCCTCATTTATTAGTGAGTTTGTTTGTTAGACGATGAAGGCTAGACTACACAAAAGAAAAGAAAAGGAGAGGAAAGAAGATCCTTTTTGTCTTTCTTGTGAGAACTTTACGCTGTAGCACAGACAGATAGATATTTAGACAGTTCGCCCTCAGGATATACAATATGTTTAGCACACAAATAAATACACACTGACACATACAGACAAATTTTAGTCACCCACACAACCACACATTCGGTGGCACCTTCCAGGATAACAAGATCTTGTTAGCAGTATGGCAACAGCTTGAATCTTCCAAATGGCGCCGTCATTACTGCCAGGGAAGGCTGAACCCAAATACACACAAATACACACAGATACACACACACAACAGAGAGAAACTGAAGGAAGTCCTGTATGCCATTGAATGAGTCCATCAATCAAAACAGCTGTCCTCAAAGTTTGTTAATAAACTTGGCTATAGAAACTGTACAACCAAGAAAAATAACACCATCTGTTGTTGCGATTTAAATAAAAAGAGCATTGTATTAGTCAACCAAACATCAGACTCAAAATATGACACTTCCGTTTGTTTCTAGTTTTGCAGCCAAATGTTGCCATTGGTTTCTGCATGTTGCCATTTGTTTCTTTTAACTACAATCACTATTGTTGGCGACATATTGCTCCTTTTAAAAAAAGAAGGTATATATATCTTATACATAGCATTGTCGCATATTTAAACAGATTTGTTTTGAAACAATGATTTTTACAACAATAATGCACTCCTGCCACTGAAGACCGAACAATTGGGCGGCAGTAGCTCAGTCTGTAGGGACTTGGGTTGGGAACCGGAGGGTCTGGAGCGCTCGCTGTGGGCAGCCCCCTCACTCTGAGACCTCTCCATTAATGCATGTCCATAGGATCCTGTTTGTGCATGTGTGTGTATTTGGCCTATGTGTGTGTTAATGTTCATTAAACAGAGTGTAAACCGAATTTCCCCTTGCAGGGTTAATAAAGTATAAATTATTATGTTCAATTGTTATCAAGGCAACAATAGCTTTGTTCATGTTTTGATCTCAGTTGAACAAATGAATGCTCATTATGCGACCATGCTTTGATTTACAAAAACATTTTTAACACCATTATCAAACTCAAAACCGGGGAAAAAATTGTGGAAAAAAATCCATGATTTACATTTACTTTAAGTAAATAAAAAGTCATAGAAATGTAAAGCTCTGTATTTACTAAGTAAAAAAAAATGATTTCTCACTACTGCTCAATTCAAAAACTTTTAGGAGAGATCACAATGAAAACAAACACGAAACATGAAACTGCTTTGAAAAATGCTGTATGTTTTTGTTTTGCATACATCTAAAATCAGTTTAATGAATAACAAATCTTTCTCTCTCTCTCCTTCTTTCTGTTTGTCTGTCCTAATCTCCCTTGGGTGCTTGGGTGTGAACACTGACACCCTTGTTGTTTTTAAGTCCATCAGGTGGACTGTGTCAAGAGCACAGAAGAAGTCCCAACAGGCTGGTGTCAGTGAGCGAGAAACAGCCCACGTGTTGTGTTAGTAACCTCAGCCCTCTGTGTGTATGTGTGTACGTGTGTGCGTGTAAATGTATGTGTGTGTCTCAGGGGAACAGGGCTCAGGACTCAATTAAGCAGGCATGTGTGGAATGCTTTCAGGGGGAACGGGACAAGATGGCTGTGGGGCCGACACTATGCACCCCTCTGTCTCACTCGCCCTTGATCTCAATTGGTCTCGCTTTGGCTGACCCATGGCAGCGTGAAGGGGAGCCATGTCAGGCACACACACACACACACACAAAGTGCCATGAAGGCGAACGATGTCTCGCCTGGACAGTCTAAAGGGCTCTCAAGGGTCCTCTGCTGTGTCTCATGTCTCTAACTCAGAGTGTCCCACGACAGCAGGGAGATGAACCAGGCTTGATCACCTAATGAAGCATGTTGAGTCCTCTATGAGGAGCTTGTAATAAAGCTCCTAATAGCCCATTTATAAGTGCAATCTATCAAATATCACTTTTATTAAGTCTGTCCATGCATGAGGGTCATTGACTAGGGTCATGTCCTTCTCAGTCTTTGATTTTCAAATACAGGCTCTGGGAAGTGTATCACTTCCAATTCATCGAACAATGAGACATATTAGGATATCATGGAGTCCCAGGGCTTGAGCCACTGACCATTAAACTATATGGAACCCTGAGAATGTATTGCATATAGTCTCAACCATTTGACCTCCCTTTTCTTTCAACTCTCTACTTTCTGTCTACTGTTTGAAATTAAGAGGCATAAATACCATAAATTAAAGAGAAAAGCGCTAATTTATGTAGTACACACTACTGATAAGTATCTTGTCTGCTTGTTTCCAATACTGATTAAAGCTCCTGTGAGGAACGTTCATGTCAGATCTGGCACCCCCTGTGGACAAAGCAAGATGATTTATCTCCTTGCTTATCTTATCCTGTATGTGTAAGTGTTTCCTTCACAAAAATCTCATCCACCTTTATTTTAAATGTCTAACATGCAACCAACAATCAATTGGTCGATACATTTTTGACGTGGAAGGATAGTCTGATTTGCTTTTGTAGGTGATATTGAAGCATCAGTATTAATTTCAGCCTCTTTCATGATTGACATAGTATTTAGTATAGTTTTTTTATTTTAGAAACTTTGGGATATGACAAAAACTTCCAATGTTTAACTGTCTCTGCAAAACGTTAACACTCACCCAGCAATTATCACTCCTTTCATGTGAAAATAAATGTTTTTTTTCTGAAGCAAAAGAAAGAAAGAAAAAACATTTTTTTTTTTTCAATTTACCTGTTTTGAAGATCTCATAGCGTAGTGAGAAGCCGGCCCCCTGGTGGGCGTAGTCCGATACGAACTTGATGTGCAGTGAGGGTCCTGATGAAATGATGGGTGCTGGGGCGATGTTGCTGCAGTGCTTTCCCAGGAGGTCAGCCGTCTCTGAGTTCCCATCATGGATCTCTACATAGTCATACCTGCAGAAGACAAACAAACTGAATTACCTGTTCTTCTACATATGTTTTGCTATTTGGCTTGATTGCGCACCACTTCATGACCATTCTGCAATTTGTGGCATTTGGAAACTCAAAGTGAATACAATCATCATTTTCGGTGGAATGCAACATCTACACGTCTAATTATCCTCAGGCACTTAAGACGTGCTTTGTGAAAGAACGGAGAGGAGACTTGAATTTGAGGAAGAGGAAAATTGCAAAATCCTTCCTTCTGCTTTGACTTTCATTTCAATACTATTAGCCTTTTGTCCTTTAGTCAGTGTTTTTGATCTAGTATGCATCACACTGGATTTGGCTTGAAAACAGAAGCAATGAGCTAATTGTTCGCATTTATCACTTTCTGAAGGGATTTTAGAAAGCAAAGTAACTACCAGCAGAAGCATGGGTGTCATTACAAGTCGAATGAATACAGCATTGGCAGCCTGCAGATGGTAGAGGAGAAAAAGAAACACCTGCGTGAGGCAGAAAAGAGAAACCTTTTCAAAACTCTACCACTGCACTGTAATGGAGTGATTATATACTCCAACTCCTGTGAGCTTCACGGTCTACAGAACACCATTATATGGATAATAACTACATTATAACAGAAACAAAGGGAAAGTGTGAATGTAAGATGACGTACTCTCCTTCAGCTCTTACAGGGAAACAGTGGTGTCACATGTGCACTGCATTATAGAAACTCAAAAGGAGACTGATTCCCAATCGCACACAACTAATTCATCTCATTTCCTGCTTGTTACTTTCAAAGCAAATTACAAGGAATTATTTTTCAAAGCAACGCAGTGCAATGCTTCCAAAAGAAATTATAGCCAAATGAGCTTTGTATGGGGTAAGAAAATCGATATAAGACAGAAAAATGTGCCCACAGGTGTTCTGCTTTATGTTATAGAGGGTCAGAGCCAGAGTGTGAGAATGTATGTAATGGTAAAGTCTTTTGAACTACACATGAACCCTCCAGCCTTTGAAGCTCGGAAAGGATTAATGCGTAACAAATGACTCTAGTTTACATCTATGCCCAGGTCTAATTCAATAATGTTTGTAACTGAGCCCGAGGGCCTTTGGTCTTTTCGGAGAAGTTCCCATTGTACACGTCTTACGGTGGAGTAGGTTTGCTTAAGCACTTTTTCGTCCTCTTTCCTTAGAAATATCTCTCACATTTCGTTGAATATGGATGGCTGAAACACAACTTATCGTGTTGGTACTTAATAAAGGAGTACATTGATTAAAATAAAACAGGACTCCTCTTAACATTAAGACTAAACACAGTTTAAAGGGAGAAGCAGTTTACCTGTCATGTCACATCAAACGCTCCATTAACTTCGACGTACGTTTGTGCTTTAACATGACACCCCGCGAAGAAAACGCTTCCTGGGACTTTATCTGTCCATACCAGGAGGGTTCTGACGTCAAATCTATTCCCATTCCCAATTTCTTTCATGTTTTGTGACCACAAATGTGAAGCCATGTCTCCGGACCCCCAGCAGGAGTGTTGCCTCTGTGTCTGGATACCAAATACACACCTGCCTGCCTCTCAAATAGCTTCCTGCTAAGACATTCCTTGCCATAAAAGAAGACATTAAGTTTGATCTTGAGTTCAGTCAATTCAATTTCAATGAAAGACTTTTCCTCAATTAAAAAATAACTACGGCTGTTCTCAGGTCACATCTTGTTGCTTAATATCGATCACCGTTCTGTTAAGTGCTCCAATATTGAACTTTCTACAATTCTCTTAGGACGCAATTCAACCTCAAACAAACCCAAAGATCTGTCCTTTTTCAGACATCTATGAGCAATATGCTTGTAGTAAAAAAATCATTCTTGTTTTTGAATTATCACAAGCAAGCAACAAAGTGCCTAAACAGAGGAAGCCAGGTTTCTTGTATGGGACGTGAGAAGAACCACACTTGTTTTGTGTGTACTATAGAGACACATAAAAGTTACATGAATATAAAGGGGGTGTTAATCTTTACACTATTTGTTAGCTTGCATGCAAAGTGCCTTTGACTATCATTCCTGGCAACGGAAGCCAACACAAACACACACACCCTCACACACACACACACCCTCACACACACAAACACTGGGGTTGGGGTTCACTTTGGATATATAAAAAGGACAGCCATTTATTGTCTGGACACTTTTTGCAACTCGCAAACCAAACCAAATTCTTAACCGTAATGTTAATGTTTTGACTTACAGTGATTTCTTTGTCATTGGTTGGAAGGCGGGTTTCCTTAATGTGGCTGTATGACTAACAGTGATTATAGTAACTTACAAACAAACGCATATAGCAGCAAAACAAACACAACCTAACAAATCCAAAGACTGGTTTTACACATTACTTGGCAAGAGTTTTTATGCTGCTTGTATTTTTATCCTGTGTAACTTCAGCTTTTAAAGAGATTTATCTCATGTTCGTCTGTGTGCGTGCGTGTTGGCCTGTAAACATATTTGTCTTGTTACCTTCTGTGTTTTAACAGGAAGGCATGAAGAAACCACAAACAATAGGAGCTGCTTCAACCCTCACAGCTTACCTCAAATCTGCCATGTATACAGATAAGAACTCTATTGTGCATGGACACAGTGTGTTATTTGAATAGACACATAAAGGAGTGTGTTTTTAATCTGGCTCACATGGTTCTGTGTTGTTTTTTTCTGAAAGGTGAGAAAGCCCCTGACATAATGAGGGTCATACACCTCCTACTCTCCCATCATGCTTTGTGTCTGCTGTACGTGGAACTTACATTACAGTTATGACTCAAGCTGTCTCAGCAGCGTGAACATGTGTGTTTCTGTGCATGCGTGCTTGTTTTGTGTGTGTGTGTGTGTGTGTGTGTGTGTGTGTGTGTGCGTGTGTGTGTGCGTGCGTGTGTGTGCGTGCGCGTGTGTGTGTGTGTGCGTGTGCGTGTGCGTGTGTGTGTGTGTGTGTGTGTGTGTGTGTGTGTGTGTGTGTATACAGTTCCTGTCATATTTTCCCAAGAGAACGCCTCATCCTTGCGACAGTTTCCTCCTCCTCCTTTTCGTACTGACAACTTTATTAAACGGCTACTCATATCCGGACGAGATCTGTTTTTCTTTATTTTCCCTGGCTCATCCTTTCCCTTATACATTTTCCATCTTTTACTTTGCAAAGCTTTTTCTTTGTCTACTTCCTTTCCTCTCCATGTCCTCTTTTCCTCCCTTAGCCTGCTCAAATGTGCTGTAAGCCACATAACCAGTGGCCAAGAGCCAATGTGTGGGTGAGACGGAGGAGGCAGAGATGGGGTACAGGAAGGGTATTAGAATCTTATGAATATTTGATTTCAAAACTAGCTTTTTTATTAAGAAACTGATGGAGAAGAAGGATGATATTATACACTAACTCACTTTAGTTACATTTTCAATATAAAGGGGTCATTTAAAAGAAATAAGCAACGTCCGGTTGGACCTTTAAAATAAAGCTTGCTGGGAAACATTTCACATTTTGAGATGTCTGAGCTTGCAAATGTAATAAACAACACAACGTCACAATTTGGTTGTAGTTCAGGCACCAAAGCAACCTGATTTGGTTTAGGTAAAAACAAGGACATATGTAACTACTACTTAACTTTAAAAGGAATCATCTTCCCAAAGGAGGATAACATCACATGAGAATCCAACAGCCCTGTCTCCTGGGTTTAGAAACTAGTATAAGTTTGACCAATCAATCGTCCACAACCACCACTTCAAGTGGATTTCCAGGCTTGATGCTGACCTGAGTGGCCAATCAAATAAATTACTCAAAGGACAGTGCTCCCCTGGAAGCGTGCCTTACGGGTCATGTTCTGACATGGTGGGCTACTGCTTTAGTCCTTACCTGTGTACTGCACATGACAAGTTTGAACTCAAAAAGACCTGGATTGGCTGTGTTAACATTAAAAAAGGGTGATCTTAGGGTGGGTTACAGCCAACAGAAAGAAACAGCTTAACGTTACAGTAACATAGCCCCTGAGAGTGCCTGAGCAGCCGCACATAATCATTTTCCAAAGCTCAGTTTTCATTACCTTCCAATAAATTGTGGGGCTGTCATTTTTTAAGATTCATTCACTGTGAAGGCTGTTTTTACTGTGATCTAAGCGCCAAAATGAAAAGACACAGAATTCAAATTTAGCCGACACAGTGTGAAGGTAGAGTGAGTGAGAGAGAGAGAGAGAGAGAGCGAGAGAGAGAGAGAGAGAGAGAGAGAGAGAACATGACACTGCATTCACCCTGCCAACTCCTCCCCACAGACAGACAGAGACAGGTGTCCCTCCATCCCTTCCTCCCTCCCTACAGCCCTGTGCCTTTAGGAAAAAGCAGAAAGCACACACGTACACAAGAGACCTGCACAAACACACCCTCTCACACATAAACACACTGATGCACACACGGAGCCTGTAGCCATGCACTCAGATGGATCCATACTAGGGTTTGAGGTTCCCTCCAATCTGTCTCTGTGTAGGAGGCGCACAGCTTCTAACAAACTGTGTAATCCCATCGTCTCTCTATCATTCGCTCTCTCTTCTCCCCTGATATATTTCACTGCAGCTAATCAGAGATTTTCTGAGACTTGCCACAGGGAATGACAAGCAGTCTGATTTTGTTTCTCCCACACTTTTCCCTGAAATTCTCTTGTTAACAAGAGGTTTACGAGATGTTTTGTCTTCACTTACAAGGAGGAAATGACGAGGAAATGTTGTTTCCAAAATGTGTAACAGGGTAAAGATGAATTGTACGCACAGATTTGGTTGTGGAAGTAGGCGTAAAAGTAATAGATTTGACGTCAATTTTGTGTGATGTGTGTGTTATGGGGGTAGGGTATTTTGGGGCGAGAAAGCTCTCTGAAGGCAGTCTGACGTGAACCAAGGAAAAGGTTTGTGTACAGACGCACTTCCACCCCTCCTCCCATGCTCCTACTTCTCCCTTCTGTCTTGGACTTAATTGCCTTTCACACGTTCTCTCTCTCTCTCTCTTTGGGTCAGGAGTTGTCTTCTTACACCTGCACATTTCTTTCAAACATCAGGGGTGCCCTTAGCAGCAGACAGAGCGTCTGCAGCCCAGACACACATAAACACATGGACACACACATGCTGGAAAGAGCTCAGAGAAGGCCTGACTTGCCATAGCATGTGACAGTGTTTCACACGTTGAAAAAAAGACTTACTGTAAGGCTAATTTAAAGGTTATTTTGTCATACCGTGTTTCTTTGTACAAACTTTAAAGTCTTGTCATGTTGTCATAATTGTTTGTGAGGTCAATACAAAGAGAATCAGTTCACTTAGAACACAACTTTAAGTTTTTATGGAGTTAACTGCAAGTCAAAAAACTTCAAGGGAAGTGAAAACACACTTTTTGTACAGGAACTGAAACAACAGACCATGAGTGGGTTCATACACAAACACACAGACACTCCTATGTTTCCTGCACAAGATCAAGTGAGTGACTCAACGCAATTCAAGCTATATCCATCCCTGAGATTTATTTTAAGGTGGTTCATAGAGAAGTAAAACTGGACTGGTATGCTCTCAGAGAGGACAATGAAGGTGACTAATACCTGTTGACTGTTTTAAGATGTCTTATAATGTGCTGATAATTCCCGTCAGGCATGACAGACTCTGATTCATCAGCTGCTGCCATTGTTTTTTACTTACTGTGTGTTCTAATTCCCATGAATGTGCATCCGTGGAAACAAAGAATTCAAACACTAGATGTTCATTTGCAACAGTTTTATAGGGAGGGGAAAATTCACACATTTTTGTTGGCCCCATACTGTGTTTACTGTTTCTTTCACAATCAGTGTCTGTATAAATGCATATACCTGCGTGGAGTGGAAGCAGCTGTAGTCAGTCTGTTACTGAAGCAGTTAGGTGGGTGACTGACTTCACTGTTATCAAGTAATAGCCCTGTTACTCCAGACAGATGGACAGTGTGTGTTTGTATGTGTGTGTGTATATGTGCACGTTTGTATGTAAGTGTGTAGGTCTGTGTGTGTCCAGCCGTAGTCTCCAGTACAACCAATCGATTCCTCATTATGGCTTTAACACACATTGATCAGGGTCAGTCCTTCAAAGAGACAAACGCGCGTGCATGCACACGCACACGCACACAATCACACGCACACACACACACACACATACACACACACACACACACACACACACACACACACACACACTCACACACACACACACTCACACAATACAGTAACAGTCATTGATCAGGTAGACCTTCAGGCCTCAGAGAGTTTGAGGAAGTCAGACCACTTAGATTATCATCATTACCTTTATCACCCATGTGTGTGTGATAAATCACATTAGAGCTTAATAAAATCTTCATATTTCAGATCTTTTTCTGAAACCTCAGACATGGGTGTAGTAGTTGGGGAAAAGTTGGACTGACTACCCAGGTCTAAACTGCAAAAAAGACTCGCAACACTAAAGCTCCCAATTATACTCGTATTTAATCACAACGTTTCAAGCCGTCCGGGCTCTTCCTCAGGTGCTGTCACAGCACCTGATTGGGAGCTTTAGTGTTGCGAGTCTTTTTTGCAGTTTAGATATTTTTCCGACTCAGCACCTTATCAAGTGATGTGCGTGTGTTTTTTGACTTTTTTCCTGACTACCCAGGTCCCCATGTGGAGGGGCCCTTATTCAGCCTGAAACCAATTCAAAAAATAAAATAAAAGCATGGTTGAATTCAAACACCAACTAACTTACTCTCAGCTTAAGATAGTACAAATATTCAAAATAAAAGCCTGACAATTTTTATTTTTAAATACTAAATAATAACATTTTAAACATGCGATTAAAAATGTAATTTATTGCAATAAACAATTGAAACGAAGCTATTAATCTCGATTAAGGATTTTAATTATTTGACAGCCCTAATATACATATATATCTATATATATATATATAGATAAATATGTTTATTAATTCATGGGGGTGCATTTGTTTGTCTTAACATCCCCCCAAAAGAATTTGTAAAAATCTTTTGGATGCCTATAAAGAATTAAAATGCCTTAAAGATACATACATTACACATTTAAATCGTTTTTATTGTTTAATTGAAACTGCAATGGAGCTTTTCAAAAGTGTAACACAAAGTTGAAGTTATTGAAAGTAGTCACAATAGCAGAATAAAAACTTCAATACGATAAAGACTAGATATACAGTAGATTCTTGATTTGATACCGCAGCAAAATAGAAGTTCCAGAAACCCATATTTTGGATATTTTTTTGTTTCCAGATATCAAAATCTGTTATAATCACTCACTATTTAGTTAACAGTTTATTGTCTTTTACACTTGGAATGAGAACATGCATGGTTGATTAGGTCGAACATGTGTTTTTTGTAAGTTCCCATAGGGTTAAAGGGCCTGATGTTCACACTGAGCTCATCTAACTTTTATGGATAGAAGTTTATTGTCACTGTGGCTTTTTCGTCCCGCTGATTCGAAGATACACATGGAAGTGATTGTCTGTCTAAACTATAGCAACCACAAAAATTAGGGGAAAGCCCAATAACTCTTGTTTCTCAGACCAGTCTGAGCCGTGTCATCTCACAGACTTTCTACACAACAGCTGAAGTGAAAGCTTAGTGTGAGAATAAACCTTTGAAACTTGAGGCAAAATATGTAGTTGTTGAGCAGCTTGTTACGTGAATGAAATTTTGCTGTTATCAAATTTAGCTCATTAATCAACGACTGATCTCCAATGCAGCAAGACACCACACTTGCAAAACATAAATACCATCCTCATCACAGTTGATGTGAGTGAAAGCATGGTTCACATTAAATTATAGGCAGTAATGAAAGCCTAAACATTTGCCTGTTGATTGAAATTTAAAAGAACCACATTAGTAAACCTCAAACTGTGCAATTCTGCAAATCTGGTCATTCACATGTGCTCTCTCAGCTCCTCTCTCTGTGTCTTTTAACTTTGTTCTGGGACCTCTTTTAGACGCATGAGTCTCCTGCTGGTAGAGTCACTGTGAAGTGAATTCAAACATGCAGCCAGCTGCTAAATGTCCACTGTCGGTAACTGAAAATCCACTGTCATTTCAGATGAAGTTCCTCTCTGTGTCATTTAGTCTCTTCATCTCCTCCTCTAGCTTCCTCTTTTTTCCCTCCTGCCCTGAGGCAAATGTCACATCTCATCACTCCAACCTTTTGCTCTGCTCCTGGTCGTGTCCTCAGGACTTTCACCTGCCAGTAAGGTGTGACTATATGTGTGCGTATGAGCTCCAATATTTCAAGATCTCTAACACAATGAATTGAGCTTACAAGTGTTGTGTGTTTAACAAGGTTCAAATTAGAGGAGTTTGTTCAAATTTCACCTGATACGCTTGTTGAAATGCGAGTTACTGAGGACAGAAGAGGAGGGGAGAGGAGGGGAGAAGAGAAGAGAAGAGAAGAGAAGAGAAGAGAAGAGAAGAGAAGAGAAGAGAAGAGAAGAGAAGAGAAGAGAAGAGAAGAGAAGAGAAGAGAAGAGAAGAGAAGAGAAGAGAAGAGGAGGGGACAGAAAGCAGAGCTAGAAAGCATGAAGTTAAATGATTGATTGAGGCGGAGTACAAAGACAAGGTCTAAATCATTAGTGAAACCATTATCGTTGACTGCAGCTTCTCTGTCATATAAATCACTTCTTAACTCACTGCTTTACTCCACACTTTTTGTGTAAACCACATAGCCGTGAAACTGCCTACGTGCCTTTCTGCTTGTCATTCTTTCTCAGCACATAAGTTTGAGAGAGAGCCACACAGATGGTCTGCCACTGTTTGTTTTTGTAAGGAAAGTAAGCCCTATACTACATCTGCGTGTCTTTGTCTGCATTTGTGTGTTTCTCTCAGTTTAATATCAAAAATAACATCTGAAGTTGGTGTGATCCGAGGTGAAGGTGGAGAATAAGAGACAGACATATAGAAAGAGGATTTAAGTGATGGATAGACACAGAGTGGAGTATAAAAGAGGATGAAGACAGATATAGGTTGAGGAAAATGATAAAGAGAGTAGAATAGCATTTTAAAAAGTGGAGATGAAGGGGAGGAGGGGGAGAGAGGAAGAAAGACAGAGAGAAATGGGGGAGAGTGTGGCATTTGGCTCACTGCCTCGTTGTTTTTTTATATGCAATGCTGAATAATGATTTGGCCTATAAAGGATTGGCACACTGCAGAAAGATGAGGGTAAAGAGAGGAGGAGGATGGGGGAGAAAGGAAGAAGGGGAAGATGCATATTGACAAAGACGTGAGGAGAGGAAGAAGTGAAGAGGAAAGAGGGGACATGGAGGAAAAGGGGGAGGGAAAAGAAGGTGGGACAGAAGAAGACGTAAAGCAGATGAAGGATGATGGATGGGGTCCACTGGGCAGTGGTGAGGGGGTAGGGGGGGGCGAGGAAGGGTGAGAATGAATGGAGGGAAGAGGGTAGGGAGAGAGCCAGCAGGAAAGAGGAGAGGAGAGAGGGAGCAGAGAGGAGGTAGCTGTCAGGATGATTTGAGCCTGCCCTCAGCGGACCCTGACTCTGCACTTTTCCCTAAGCAGCTATGTGTGTGTGTGTGTGCGTGTGTCTGTGTGTGTGTGGGTGGGTGGGTGCGTTCTTTCCAAACACTCCAAATAGAGATCTTGCTTCCAGAGACAGAGCGGTGCAGTGAGCTAAGGGGAAAATGTGAAGTAGACAACAAACCGCTGCCTCAAAAGGCAACACACACTGTAAAAAAGAGGACTTTTAGCAGATCTCTGACTTTAGCTGTTTTGATCCACATGGAGACCTTTTCTCTTCCTGTTGCCCAGTAAGATTGAAATGTCTATTATTTCCTTTTATATGAAGTGTCAAAACAATAGTTTTACAATTTGGGAAATGTGCTTATGTGTTCTGCTGCAGAGGGTATAAAGAAAAGATTGATGCCATTCTTGTGTCTGTATAGAACATACGAAGGTGGATCAACAACAGTAAATTTAGGTGGGCGCAAAAGCTGCAAAAAGTCCAACAGGTAGCAGAAACAACCTTCAGTGGCAGCCGTTAAGATCTTTGATTAACATGTTGTTTAAGGTTTGGTTAATAGAGTTGAATTTTCTCGTTTACTCGGTAGTGTAATTTATTGGTAATACCCCCCCCCCCCCCCAAAAAAAAAAAAAACAAACAAACAAAAAAAACAAAACAAGGAACTGCCATCCTTGTGAGCATTTTCTTTATTTTATTTTGAGAACTTCCCCGCTGTCTGAGCTCCTTTACTCACTCCAGCTTTGTCACGTCAATGGAATAACCAAACAGGACATTTGTTAAATGAATGACTGTTTGCTGGTCCTTTGTATGACCTCCTTCATCAAGGGATAATATCGGACATTAATTAGCCAGGGCAGCTTTTATGGCATTTGCATTTATAATCCAATTTAAGTGAAAGTACTCAATGTTGATTGAAATCTTTGTTTTTGGTATGAATGAAATGTTGCAATTTTAACCCCCAGGCCAATGTTGTGTTTGTGTTATCTGAACAAAAGTCAAAAAGTTGTGGTTTAATTGCATGTTATATGTTAGCCTAAGATATCTGTCTCCTGTCTTTAGCTTTATATCAATCCACAGACACTCCATTTTCTAATCTAACTCTTAGCAGTATAGCAAAAGAAGTGCACTTCCCAAAATTATTGAACTATTCCTTGAAGTTGCTGTTCAAACCATGTGCTTATAAGAGCAAAAATGATGGTGGAATATAACTGCAGTAAGGAGTATGAACATTAACTAGAAGGTTTTAGTACTATATAAACAGTACATATAAGCATATTGGAATTGGAGGCTAGGGATGTACATAAAAGTTGCGGCAAATATAAGGCTCTTTCAGATTCGACAAGTAGCTTATTCTGTAACAGATGCCAACATTAAACCTTTCTCCAACTTTAACCACAAATTACCCTGCATGAAAACATTATAATGATTAGGAATTTTGCATTTCACAGATCTACGTACCCAATCTAAAGCAGAGACACCTCCAATGGTTTATCAGTCTGTCACTGGGTTTGCATAACATGGCCCGCATGCACAGCACAGATACAGCTGCTGGGTGATAACTGAAACCTGTCACCAGACACACACTAATGTGTTAGCATGTCGCCCGTCATGTGACGGGAAATGAAAAGTCATGGTGAGTCATGACCAGCTATGGCTCCCCAGATCGTCTGTGCATGCACCGTCTCACTCCCTGCAGCTGTCTCCTTGCACTTAAATGGCTCCTGTATATGAATCTTAATGAAAACATCTCTCTCTGTCTCACCACCTCTCCATCGATTGTGCGAGCAGAGCCAGAGCAGTGCTTGACAAAATGTGATGCATCATAGATTACAGATTAGCATCTTATATTGCAATCAGGGTCATAATAGATTAGAAGGCCTCAATATAGTGACATAATAAAATAACCCCTGTCTGAGCGGGGCATGCAGATTTATAACTATGCTGTTTGTGCAAATGTGTGTGTATGTGTGTGCGCTGATAAATGTTGTTGTGAGAAACTGGTGCAAAGGTATCATGAGGTTTTTTTTATGAGATGAAGAATGACTATCTTGCTTGCTCACAATGTAGTCTTTGTCGATAAAAACACACACACTCCAACAAGATGAGCGTGAGTCTTTCTGCATTTTCGCCTTCATAAACTGAGGATCATTAACAGCAGATTTGTGTTTCTCAAAGATGTAATCTACAAGCAAGAACAAAGACACATTGATTAAGTTTTTTACTGAAGTAAAATTAATCTGATGATTTTAAAGAGATAGAGAGAAAAAAAAACGAAAAAATGCGCCTGAAAGAGACAACAATTGACAGCCAGACAAGCCGGAGACCGTGTGTGTGTGTGTGTGTGTGTGTGTGTGTGTGTGTGTGTGTGTGTGTGTGTGTGTGCGTGCGTGCGTGCGTGCGTGCGTGCGTGCGTGCGTGCGTGCGTGCGTGCGTGCGTGCGTGCGTGCGTGTGTGTGTAAGGGATGTTGCTGACAATCACTGGGTGACCACGTACGTCTGCCGCCCCTCACCGCCACCATTTCCTCACACACACACGCACTCTGTTTCTTCTCCTTGGCCTCTTTGCCCTCTGAACCTAACAGCTCAATTTCAGCCTACCCCTGCAGACACTCACACACAAAAACACACAAACACACACACACGCTCCAGGCATCGGACGCCTGTGGACTGAAATAGCTCTGCGCAGCATGACACTTGTAAATAACAACCTATTAGACATGAGTTGCTGCCACCAACACTGCAAAAAACCACTCTCTCACAGGTGTGATTAAACAATTGCTTTTCAAAAATGTAACTTTGAAGCAAACTCAAACTAAGAAACTGTTTAAACACACACAAAAAGCCTTGTAATAAAAAGCAGCCACAAATATAAATACTGTGTGTTCACCATCATAAATAAATCAGAGCCTGTTGTTTCACCCAGATTTTCTCCTTCTGGGAAACTAGTGGACTTTAAATGGATGAAAGAAATTCAAAGAGAAAGAGGAAATAAGGGCATGGGCAGAAGAGGGGAGGGGGGAGAGAAAGAAGATGGGACATGGGGAAAAGACAAGTGGAAGAGAGGGCTAGAAGGAAAGAGAAATGCATCAAAGTGATCCGGGGATAAGAACAGTAGAGAGAAAATGACGAGGACCGGGCGACAGACAAACATGTTTTTCATTTCCACAGCACACTGTGAAAGTAAAACATAGCGCAGCACAGCAAGCCTTTTTCAACCTTTCAGCCTTTTCGAACAAACAGCCAGCCGGTGAAATATTGATGCTTCAATTCCAACAAAGAAATGTCTGAATGATTTCGGTACATCTGAGTGGGGAAATTCACCCATCTATAATTGATACAGCTGAAATGTTAATAACTGGATGGGAGAGCACCGGAACAGAGAGAGGGGAAAGTTTGTAAGTGTAAGTGTGTGTGCTTATGTGTGTGTGTTTCTGTATTGGCATATTACTTCCTGTATGTGTCAGTGGGTTTATATCTGTGTCCCTTTCCACTGATGGAGCCCATTAGAGACCTGAAAGCCAAAGGCCTCTGCTCCAGGAGACATTCATGACATGACCTTCCACTGAAGATGAGGGGAGTCAAGTAGTTTCATTTGCAATTAATTTTCTTTTTTCAAAATGGGAGACACACCACAAGGCGTTTATGTTTTTGTGTCCTGTGTCTCTCGCTTGGATAACTATGAGTTTCCCAAACAGCATCTTTCCAGATGTTGAAAATGAAAAAGTAAGTGCAGCACTGCTGTAAAAGTACAACGTTCAATTATTTGTTTAGCTACTTCATATATTTCGAAAGGAAATATTTTATTTCTTGACAAGGTGTCATCAAAATCGTTTTTTCTATTTTTCATAATTGGTTACTTCTCCACATTGATCAAGAAACCACAGTAACTGATGAACCTGGAAGCTCATTGTGACTTTGTATTTTTGTACTGTATATCTGGATCTACTAATAATTACAAACTCATTAAGGTAACTGATATTTAACGAACAAAATATAACATGTCCTTAATATCTGTGAAATTTAAATTAACCCAATGCCTTCTCATCACTTTTTGCTTCCAACACATTTTGACAGACAGACAGACAGACAGACAGACAGACAGACAGACAGACAGACAGACAGACAGACAGACAGACAGACAGACAGACAGACAGACAGACAGACAGACAGACAGACAGACAGACAGACAGACAGTAAACTTCTTAACCAGTCTTATTCTTCTCAGCAAGCATTCTTCATGTTTCCCAGCATGCCTTTCATTCTGCCTTCATCTCGTTGTGCTGTATTTTTAATTCATGCTGCAGAAACTGTCTGCCTTTCTTTCACTCTAACCACGCAGCCGAAATCAAACAGCCAAAAACAATGATCGACACCAAATCCTCTAATCTGTGTTAAGTCTTTTCGAAGTGTGAAAACCATGCCGGAACAGTAAATGTGTTGTAATTAGACTTTGATAATTAGAGATGAGGGACAGAGGGAGGTCCCATAGTGATTATTATGGGATAGCTAAAGCCAGAGAAGCAGGAGGAGAGTGGGCTGAAGTTCACCAAATACACCCAACAACTCTCACTTAGAGGCAAGCTGGTGAAGACATAATCCAATTTTTTTTTCTCTCACAATTGTGTGGTCAAAACTTCCCTCAGTTCTTACTCTTCCTTATTGCTATCTAACCTCTAATGAAATCCAATTCTACACATCTCTTAGTAAACTCTTTTCAAAAATCTCTTTGTTTGCCAACCAACCAATGCAGTAAAAATCCCTCCAACAAACAATCCATCCATCCATCCATCTGTCCGTCCATCCATCAACCCATCCATCAATGCATCGAGTCTTGAGTCTTTACCTGCAGTCCAGTTTCTCGATCTCAAAGTGAGGGTTGAAGTTTAGGACGATGCGTTGCGAGGGCTCAGGGGCTGTGATGACCCAGCGACAGTTCTGGTGAGGTGGGTACTCCAGCGGGTAGCCAGGGGTGGTGATGTAGCCAGCATCACTGGCATCTAAATATCCTCCACATGGCTCAGAAGCTGAGAAGAGAGAGAGAGAAAGAGGACTGTTTAAGTAATTGAAATCATCTCATAAACAAGGTGGGAAAAGTCACTCAGATGCAGAAGCATGTTTTATTTCTTTGGCTTTGGTCAATTATGGAAAGTGTTTAAACTGTGATAAGTTCAATATTTTTCATAGGTTATAAGATATAAGATATAAATGAGGCATTTCTTCAAATATGAAACAGCTTAAACAAAAATGGGACAAAATAACTTTTTGAGGAACAACAGGAGGAAAAGGGAACCAATACATTAAAAGCCAGAAAATATTCATTTCAAAATAAGAAAATAAACAGACTGATAAAGCTCTTATAACAATATGTAGGGTAAATGTTGTTCCTTGATATTCAATCAATAAACATGATTTCACAGCGGAAAAGTGGGCAAAAAGGATGAAATGCAGATTAGAGTTGTGTTTGCTGAGACAGGATATGAGAAACAAAGACGTGTGTGTGGGTAAGTGTCTATGTGGATGCTGGGTCAAAGGTCAACTCAGCATCATGTCATACAAAGAGTCTTTTCTGACCTATGAGGACTGGCACACACACACACACACACACACACACACACACACACACACACACACACACACACACACACACACACAAACACACACACACACATAGTGAGTAAGCCTTCCAGATGGCACAGTTACTGTCACTGAGCGGATCCACTTGTCGGCAGTCATACGTCTGCGTCGTGTCACACACAATGCTACTCATTCACAACTGCAGATGTACCCTGACATTGATGGGTAACTCACATGTGTCTGTGACACCCAACGACATAACACACACATCTCTACTGTATTACATGTAAGGCAGCTATTGTACACCATGCTGGCTGACCTGTTTGATGGACTGTGCAGACTTTCTACATGAGCTGAACCTCTTCATTGTTTAAAAGCCACAAAACTCAAGTTAAACCATCAGGCTGGATTAACATCTTTGTTAAAAGGAACCATTTCAAATGTAATGACACAGTCTGAGCCACAGTAACAGGGACTCAATATCATTTTTTATTAAATTTTAGGGATATGATGAAAACAAAACGTTTAATTTGTCTTTGCCTTAGAACCCTGTATCAATATTATTTTATTTATTTTATTTCAGATTTTTGAAAAGTTTGCATTTTGAGTGAAGTCTTTGTTATGGGAGAAAACCTACAAGGGGTGCTTGGCATTTGCTGAGTGGACGTTTATTGAGAAAGACTTCATCCAATTCATTATGTCTGCACCAAACTGATAACATACTAAATATTTAGACACAAGCAGATGCATTTTCCAATAAACATTTTGGACAAAAATCTGACCACATGAACCAATAAAATTTAATAAAAACAGCATCTGCTATCATCGGATGCTTGCTGGGAAGCTCTTGGCCGGTGAGCAACCTCTTAGATAATTTCCTGTTTATGTGGAAAAAAACAAACTCAGCATCAAGCTCCTGACGGTATGTATTATTGTTTCAATAAAGGCTGAATGCGTCTTAAAAAAATACTGCCTCACAAAGAGTAAAAAAAGGCAGTTGATCTGTGAAAAAGTATAGGTCACTTCTTCATCTGTGCCACCGTCTAGCTGTGCTGGCTGTGCTATGACGTTTTATTTATTGCCAGTGTGCTGAGTAGGGTGTCAAAGCCAAGTCAAACTACTCAGCAGAATACAACATATTTTAATGCTTTAAATAGACCAGCTACTGTAGGCCAACTCAAAGAGGAGTCACACATGCAAACATTAACACATACCCGCACAGCATAAACACTCTCCAAGACACCATGTTCGAATGGAAAGCTTAAAAAAAAACTGCAGCGTCTTCAATATAACTTTTTCTCATGGCTGAAAATATATATGTTTGCGCATGGACTAAAGTACACTCAAAAGTCTGCAAATGAAGATACAAGTAGAGGTCAGAGCTGAGCTCACAAAGTGATTGACACTTTGGCATCTATATCTGGCATCTACCTCACACTCTCTGCAAACAATTAGTGAATCCCCCCCCCCCCCCCCAATCTCTATCTATCTCTCTGCTCCATCGCTCTCTCCCCCCTCCGTCATGCTGTGAGCCAACTAGTCCTGTCTATCTCAGTTTCCAATCTCCCCGGTGACCTACGGTAATACAGGAGTAGAGTTACAAGGCCCATGTAACCCGGCCAGATGCATTTCATCTCAGCACCACCTGGATTAGTGTTTAACCACTCTGGAATCTCACAGCACCATCAGCCAAACACCACATTTAGCTGCACTGCTTAGCTAACTGTCTCTGACCCAAAATCAGGGTGATGCAGGGGCGATGCAAGAGGGAAACATCGAGGGTTGTTAGAGAAATGTTACTGATTAATAACCTAATGCTTGGGACTCATAAGGCATACTTAGTTGTTATCAGGATGGGCCTTAAAATGAGAGGATGTGTTTTCATTAGAGTCAGTCCCTGGGTGAGACTCTCTGAAAGAGACTGTGAGAGGTTTGTCTCTTTTCTATAAAGGATAACTGTAATCTTAACTTGGCTGCAGCCTTTAAACCACTTTTAGCTCCTCTTTAACCTTCTGCTGGGTAAACAGTCAAGTATACACAGAAACATTAACACCTGAATCAATACTCCATACAGAAAAAACATCCTTATGGAGCTTTGTTCTGGGTTTTTCATTGAGAATGTCAGAAAGATTGATATATTTTTCAAACATTTTCTATTAATAAAATAAGGCAGAATATAGGAAGCACCTAATTCTTTTTCATATATATATTCAAGGTATCTACCCTCTCCCCTTCACTTCTGGCATACAGCTGATAAAAGCAGCATTTCCAGGTGGCTGATAGATATGCTTGTGTGGTAGAGAAGCAGACATTGTGTCGTCTATCAACCTGCGCAAACACACACGCACACACACACATACACGCGTTCACACTAAAACACTAAGCACATCAAAACACGGCAGGAGGTGACGCACATTGAGGTGATGAGAGGATGAGCGATGTTACGTATATTGCACAGCTTAACATTCCAATCGAATGTGAGGGTGTTTGTATGATTGGTTAATGCGCACACACACACACACACACACACACACACACACACACACACACACACACACACACACACACACACACACACACACACACACACACACACCCAGAGATAGACACAATAAAAGTATAAGCTAATCAGATATTATAATGTAGAGAACCTGCAAAGTAGTCAAGAGTTGTATCACCTGTATGTCTATTTCTAAGAAAGTGTATACAGCTCCTAGAAGTAAATCTATAGGAGCACTAATTTGTATTCCACCCTGCAGCACCCTGACCTGCATGCTGGGAAGAATGTGTAATGTCTGAGTACTTATGTGTCAGAACAGAGGAGATGCTGAGCAGGGAGGGGGAAAAAACAAGAATGCATGTCAAGAATGATCAAACTGGTAAAAGTGATAAGGATAGGAGGGATGGGGGGGACTGATGAAAAGAGAAGAGAGGGGCCGAAAAGATGGTCTGTGTTGCAAAGAGAGGATGAAGCAGAGACAATGAGAGAGTTACACTTTTGTTTTAGTCTTAATTCAGGATTTTGCACAATGGAGTTTGTTTTAGTGATTCAGGAGTCTCTTTGATTATCAGAAAGTACAGCAATAATAAAAGCCAATGATAAACCTTAGAAAAAAAGGTCAACGTTGTACTAAACCAAAACCATTCTTTCCTGCAGCATCACACTAGACTCTGATCTAAACTTCTGTGGTGACTCAGCACATGAAACTTATGACAATGTTTGACAAAAAATAACCAAATATAACATCACCATTTCCTCTCCCTCTCTCTAAGTTTTTGTTGTCCTTTGTAAAATATACCACAACTTTCCTTTTCTGAACACAAGATTTAACACCAAGCAAACAGTTTTTATCCAAACCACATCAGTACACATTATCTTCAAGGAGAAGTTGTATTTAGACGACATACTCACAATGAATGCACAAAACACAACAACAGAAAATTGCTTAACCTTACTTCCTCCTTAGACATCACTGAATCAGGCCACACACACACACACACACACACACACACACACACACACACACACACACACACACACACACGCACACACACAGAATAAGCAGCAGTAAACGGTGCTAAGCAGTCGAGCCGGGATATAAGACAGGTCACTGCATTATTTATGGCTCTCTGCCACGTTTGGTATTGCATCTTGATAACACCTATTCAGCAACTTTTCCCCACATGCACATACCTCAGTACACACACACACACACACACACACACACACACACACACACATAGATGCACCCATATGAAATGTAATAAAGACCTCCAAAGAAATGCATGCACAGCAACATGCACAAAGGAGGGCACACAATCTATCACACAAAGTACAAAACACATTGACAAACACACACGCGCACACACACACACACACACACACACACACACACACACACACACACACACACACACACTCTGGAGCTGCTTTGAAAAAAGCATTGAACTTGTTTGTTGGCCCCAAATGCAAATTTTCTGACCTTGTTTCTAAACTCTTTTACAGATTCATTTCCCCTCTGAGCAGAGAGTCTGATCTGACTCTAAAGAGACACTTTCCAGCACGTCACAATCGATTTGCTAGTCAGTGAGAACTTTGCTAGTGTGTTGGACTATAGTCTGCATTCATTTCCAATGGCCGCAGCCTATAATGAAAGCATGTGTGTTTATTCAAGAAAGTGCGTTTCGCCAAGCTAATCAGAGCTTGTTGTCTTGTTTTGCACATCAACCTTTTATTCACTTGCAATGGCCCCAAATACTCAAAAGAGTTCAGTGCGTCTCGCATTCCCATTTCGTGACCTTGTTGGAAACAGGTCCCTGAATTCAACAATCAATAAACTCTCAAAATCAAAGCCTGAGGGGATAAAATGCTAATTTTACCATTGATTTCCTTCGTTTCTTACTGCATGCATTTTAAGCAGGATGGCTCAGTTCCAGCATCATGAAACGCTCACAAAAAAAGCTTCGAGCATTGTTGCATCAAATGGTAGAAACACATAGATACATTTGTTGTAAAAATATTGACTTTGGCTCTGGGGATAAATGGAACAGTGAAAATACTAAAATGTCATCTTTGGATCAAAACCAAGGAGCTTTTAGTCACCCAAACCTGGGAAACTTCAGGAGCGGACAGAGAGCGAGAGAGGGAGAAGGAGGCAGAGCAGGACGAAGGAAAGGAAGAGAATAATCCAGAACATCTGTCTCCCATCATCTGAAAAGAGAAAGTCAGCAGCTCCGTAAAGCCCACTGGACAGAAAATACAACTCTCACACACTCACTCACCCACACACAAACAGGTGGGGCTGTGCTTTCTCCAGGTGCCCTGCATTAAACCACAGTGGAAAACTACAGAGAGAAAATGAATGTGTGTGTTTGGATGTGTGTAAAACAAAGAGCAAGAAGGCGGAGGATTACAAAGGATATGAGAAACAAAAGGAGTGATGGGAAAAGGAGAGAAACGAGATGAAGACTCATAAAAAAGAAGGATGAGTGTGTCATACAGTTACAGAACTGACATCAGAACAAGCTTCTTTACTCAGCGGCAAAGACACCAGCTGATCTGTGGGGCTTTAGAGAGTAGAGTGAGAATAAGAAAGGATACAGATTAAAGGTCAATGACAGAGAGAGGAGCAGGAAAATGACTGAAGGAGAACAGTGTGAAGCAGAACGGAGACCAAATAGACAAATCTGACAGAAAAAAAGAGATTTTATGATTTTTAGAGCGGAACATTTTAAGGATGAATAGATTGGGAGAAGTGATGATCCAAGGGCATTTTTTTTAAATAAAGGATTGATGGTAATCTGGATTAATGAGAAACTAGTGCCAAAATTAAAAGATCCAAATAATCATTTTTTGCCCCTTAAAACCTTCCAACCTGTTGACAAAGTTCAACATCACACGGAAATCTTTTATATTTAAGGTGTTTTCACACATACACAGAACTCCTGAAAATGTTCCTGAAATCTTTCAGGTTGAACGCCAACAGCCACTTTTTTCATCAAGACTTTTTCCTACCAGTACACAGTACAATTTCCATTTGGAAGTCAGGGTGAGTCAGGGTGAGCTAAAACAGCAGGAACATATTCAAGGAAATTCACAACAGGCCATTGGGCTGAGGTGACTCTACAAGTTATGCTTCATTGTGTTTTCCTTATGCCAATATGTTGTCTTCACTCATTCCCTGATACTCTGAATAAATCCCATTAAAATTTGCATTGATATAAAGGTAAAAAAACTGTCATCATAGTGTCTGATTTTTCACCTAGAATCTTCAATTTCTGCTGAATCTTTTTGTGCATTTGTGATAACAGCTTTAGAGTCTATAACAACTACACCTGACTTCCTCTTGTTCTCCCGTCATTCTACTTCCCGTCAAGCAGCTTGTTTGACATCATCCAAACTGTCTTTAATAAGAAAGTCTACCGCTATCAGCTACAATCATAGGAGTCATTTAGAGGCCCCTGTATGACTGTTTACTCTGCAGAGCAGACGGGCCCCGTGTTACTACCTGGTACCTTCAGCTGACATTGTGTTTATGCATTCCTCTTCAGGTTTACTTTAAAACATACCATTAAACACGGGATCAAGTGTTGTTTGTTAAACCTGAACATCATTCACATGACCTTCTCAGGACCTTTATGAAAGTAATTTAAAACTTTCTCTGTTCCTGTTTCTGTTCAGTTCACAGGCACTCTCAGAACAAATCTCATCTCTGGCAACCTTAAAAAGTAATTCCAGCCTTATCTCAAGAACTGCCGCTTCCACTATAAAACTGTTATCGTCAAAGATCAGTTAAAAAGCACTAACACATAAAAACAATAATGTATACTTTGTTCAACCATGTTTATTCCTTTTGTTTTTACTTGATCCATAAGACTGCTGACCTTTAATCAAAAGGTCAGCCTAATATTCTGATCCCATTTCATGGCAAGATTTTGTGTTGATCACTGATGCCTATATTTGGAGTATAATTTAAAAAACTGAAACAAAAAAAAACGGCAGCCTAGTTAATGGATTGCATTAGACTTATAAGATATGTATGAATGAAGTAACTCTCACAAGCCATCTGATCGGATTTCCAACAGTTTGATTTCTTTTAACCGCACAGAGAACAGGGATGGGAAAACATGGACATGGCATAGACTGACAGACAGAATAAACACGATTTTTTTCTAAACGAAGAGTGGATGAAAGAGTAAAAAGATTTCCCACCGTGACAAAGTGAGGCGTAAAGAAGGTGAGGGAGGTTTCTTAATCGGAGCGAGGGAAAACACTGACAGAGGGAGGCGTGGAGAAAGAGACAGAGTGCGCTATTAAAGGAGAGGTGAAGTGCCATGAAAAGAGGAAAACAACGAGATGATTCAGCGTGAAGGGGGAGACAAAAAGGAAAACAACCTGTGGCCTCTCACGGCACTGCTCCGGAGGGACCGCTGAGGACTCACAAGGCTTAGCCTACACACACATACACACACACACACACACACACACACACACACACACACACACACACACACACACACACATACATACAAACAACACATTTTCTGTGTGTGAGGGTTTTAAAAGAAGGGAGGACAGGCAAATATCCTCATTTGAGAAATTTCCATGATCTCCCCTTCCCTTTGCGGACAGTTTTTCCAACACAAGTGTACAAAAAAAATGAGCACACACACACACACAAACACAGATTTCTCCCTAATTACTCCAGCCATTACCAATAAAGACACTGAAATACTAACAGTTAACTAATGACATGATAACTGTAATTAGAACATCCTGCTGGACCCGCTAATTGTCCTGTCCCTTTTACAGACGAGAGAAAGAGAGAGAGAGAGAGAGAGTGAGAGAGAGAGAGAGAGAGAGAAAGAAGAGGAAGGTTAATTAGCTAAATGTTTATTCGCTCAACGAAAACTAGGTTGTTGATGTCAGTAGACGCACCCCTCCTGTTGTTAAACCGCAATTATTCTAATGATGGCAACACTCATGTCTTATTATTGATTCCAAAATGTTATTTTGTGCATTTGTACACCAAGTTTTCTGGGTAATTTCAATATGTCCTCCAGAGAGTTGCTACTGTATTACCAAAATGTGCCGTGAAAAAGAAAAAGAAAATCACAGCAGTCTAAATCACTAGATGAATAAGGATAATCCTAAACCCGCTGAAGAACACCTGCTGCCTGCAAGCTAATTAAAATGAAATCCATTTTGGAAGACAGTCTCCAGCAAAGTGTCACCTGCCACACATCTGCTTACTCAGTAGTAGTCACATACAAAAATTAAAATCTAACCATAAGAGTAAAAAGACAGAACAAAAATATGAATTTGAGTCGCCCTTAATGACCTCTCAGGGGAAAACTTTGTATTTCAAACTCTCAAAGCTCGAAACCAATCTGTTACATCCGAACACTGTGTTGTTTCTTTAAAGATAATTATTCAGAAAAGGTTTTCTTTTGCATTTATTATAATCAGAGTATTTATTAATATGCGTTACCTTGGCCAGAAACCCTAGAGTGCTTGACAGAGAAGAGGAATAAATCCAGGGCGGGATTACTGCAGGTGGCTCCACTCAACAACTGCTTCACACTCTGCTGCGTCCCTCTTATTCTACTAATGCCCTCTCATGCTCGCCCTCTATTTAACCAACCAAACGCTTTTATTTTCTTGCTCTTTCTCTTTATATATTCCCATTATACTTCATCTCTTGCTTGATTGTTTCATTGTGTTTCGCTGGGACGAAGTCCACAAACACATACTGGTGAAGCATTTCCTAATAGCCTTTAGTATGTGAATCGTCTCGCACATCTGATTCTAATGAAGGAACGCTCACATGGGGGAACCATAATCACAGAAAATAACAAGAAGATATGGGAAATACACAAACATGTATGGATGAGCAGATTTCTGAGCCACTAATTGCCCCTTCTTTTTATAGTCAGCTGTATAATAATCTGCTGCTTATACTGAGCATTAGTTCCCTTTCTCTCGCTCTTCTTTTCTTATTTGATTTATGCTGATGTATTTCTATTTCTGAAGTTTGCTTGCCAATCTTTTTTTGCACTGAGTAATTAAAATGAAAGGAGAAAACAATATCTGCATTATTCTGGGCTAACAACTGATAGCAAAGTAAAACAGAACAGCTGTGTCAGTTGCAGTGAGTCAATTCATTATGTAGTGAGCTATAACCCCATTGTGTGAACAAATGACATGGTTGGTTTGTTTTATTGATTGCCAATTGGAGCTTACAAAGCATCATGACCCAAACTGATGTAACTTTTAATTGTTACAAGATGACCCCATGGGGGAACATGATGCCTGATTATGTTGCATGAGGGGCTTACAGTGGAGACTTGAAAAAAAGTAATAACGTATGCATTAGAAAGTCCGGACACTCTCAACATACACAGTGCACAAAGTAATAGCAAAAGTCTACAATAGTTTGATTAATGTATCCATTGGAATTTAATTGATAAATATTTTGACACTTGATAAATTGTTTCAGTGATTTTTCAAGCAAAAGTGTCAAACATTCGCTTGCTGCAGCTTCTCAGGGGTAATCATCGGCTGCTTTTTGTCATTTTGCAAAGTGTTGGTTTGACAAAAGACGCAAACTGAAGATGTAGCTTTGGGTTTTAGGCAGTTTTCTGACTTTCTACTTAAAAATGTATCATTCTCAGTGGTATACACATGAATACAGACTAATCCCACTTATTTTTCAGTTCTCCATTGGTATACCCACTTCTCCTCTGATTGGATTGATTGACACTATTCAGTAGTAGGCTGACATTTTTTTCCTATGATGGTCTCTTAATTGGCTAGTATGCACTAACTAAATAAGAGTAGTCTAACATGTCACTGTTTATAACAAAGGACGTTTATACTCTGCTGGACTGGCCACTGAAAAAAAAAACATTTAGGGGGAAACATTTCAGAGTACTTCTTTAGGCACCACTACATCACTGATAATTCCATAAATTGTATTATAATAACAGGATTTCTTGAAAATAAAAATAATTGCTGCAGTGGTCTCAGGCCTACTCTGTTACCGATGACCCAACAAGTGCTCTTGATTCATGATCAACCAAAATACAGTCATTTGAACTTTAAACTCTACCAAACATATTAAGTTCTCTACCTGTGGCTTAAGTTGTTGACTTTCTCACTACAAAACCAGGACAAGAAATGTTTCCCCCTGTGTTTCAGACTTTTTACGCCACACTGGATTTGTTGGAGACATCAAAAGTACTCCCACAAACCAGTCCTTAGCGCGTACCTGTAGGCAATTCACCCCACTGCTAGATAACTAGTCGCACTGTGCATCTCAGTGAGCCTGTTTCATCATCCAGCATATTTCAGCTGAGACACTATAGAAGCAGACAGCTGGTCTTGAGTGGCCAATTACGTCCGTTTATCTCCCTTCCAGGCACAGCTGTGATCAAACGGAATAAAGAAACAGGATCAAACAGCGCGGCTAAAAAATCATTCTTCCGTTTCGTTCGCTTCTTCTTGCAGCTTCCCTCTGCCCGTTTCTGTCTCTGTTGCTTCCTCCCCCCTGCACTTCCATCCCTCCCTCCTGTCTCTCTCTATATATACACACTTCTCCGCCTCACTTTGCGTTTCTTGCTCATCTCTCCGGAGACAACGGAGCAGAGGCATCTGTAAAAGTTTATTGCTGAGGAAGCTTGATCCTGCAGAGCGTACTGCTGAGCATGTGTGGTTCTCAGTGAACCAGTGGGGAGACCTCAAACACAGCTTGAGGGAGTCCCCAGAAAAATGAAGGTTCATTTTTAGGCACTGTTAATCGAAGAATAGCGTTATATCAACAAGTCCTCGTGAAAATGCCGCTGCTTTGTCAGTGCTTCAGAAATGACAAACATTGGTGTTATAAAACTAGTCTCTGGTTCCAAGTTAAACTTTTTTTTTTTTTACATTTAACCTGAACGCTATAACGTGTCTTTAAGTTATTGCTCTGCAATGCAACCTCAGCTTCTCAACACGGGCCTTTTTAGGTTGCTGTTCAATTAACGAGTTGTTATCCGTCTCAAACAGTCTCGGAATATAATTTACAAAGCGTCAGCACGTAAGTGTATCTTCTCATTAGATTGAAGGCGGGATGGAAAGAATGCCTCCCCTGTGTTTTCTACAAAACAGCATTTGGCAGACAGGCCACTAAATCCAAGTCATGAGATCTGCAAAAGCCCCGGTCAGTCTCCTGAATACCTTAAATTAATAAAACCTAGAATGCCACTCCGTGTTTAACACATTTGTTATACAAGCCCCTAACAACAAACTTCTTAAAGCAGAACACACGCATATAAATAGTCCACGATGTATGTATTTACTTGTTCATTTTTCAAAAACAACTATGACAAATCACTACAAACAAGGTTGAATATGAATAAAAGTTGGAACTTCAAAGTGCTAAGGAGACTTAGTTTCTTTTTATAAAGCCTATTTGTTCTTCTTCATCATCAGTGTCTTATTGGATGAGACGCTTTGAGTTACCCGTAAACGCACACCGAAGGACATCGATTGACAGAATCAGTGACTTGACCTAGAGTCCCCACAGGTATGTTGCAGCCATACAGACTAAAATACGTCTCTACTTGTACAGCTGGGATGCTCAGTGCGTGAAGTTCTCCAGTTTCCTGTTCTGCCATTTGCGTAAAGATTGTTTTTACGGGCACCAAAAGCCTTCAAAGACAAGCGTTAAACGCCTTACACCACCGTGATGAGCCTTTCCATTTCCCTTAAATTCAGTGGTAATAGCAGAGCTTAAACTTTTTTTCACATCAGAGCTGCCGATGTATCTTTTTGCAGCACCAAACCACACCGCGCGCACGGACTTGGGAAATAACAGACCTCCGCAACCTTCGTGGCTGAAGGCTCGATAGAGTGCGACCTCCGTGCCTGTGCAGCTCCAGAGCTGCCCCTCCGGTAGACGGATATAGTAGCCCGAACAGAGTCCCCGCCACCTCTTCACACAACTGGAAGCGTTGCTGCATGCATCTGTCCGACTATAAAAAGCTATAATCTTTCCATGTATGTGATACAACGACAGCATAATGACACAATATGGGGTGTGATGTGTGCGTAAAAGTCATTTTAATCTATTTCTCACTACATCGACCTCACACACTCACATTAGTCCCGATAGGAATAATATAGAAACATGAGAGAGCTTTCCCCTTATTGAACAGCTCTCCTGAGAACAGTCATTGATCAAACTGCAGATTAAAAATCCACAGCATATGGTTAAGATGTTTGTCAAGATGACAAAAATCAATATTGAAACTAAGCCACATCCCAGCATCCTACTTATTATAGGAGGGATGAAAACAGCCCGCTGAGATGGAAAGAAAGATGCTACCTAAATGTAAAATCACGTTGTTAGAAAGTTGCCTACATTTAGAAACGGCCACGCAAGTCTCGCGCATTTGGCCACCAGGAAGTTTAAATTGGATTTTGTTTTTGACAACATCAGAGCGGATTTCGTTTTCAATGACTGCTTGTTATAAGTTTACTGACTTTTTTCATTTTTCCTCTTCACCTCTGTCGCCGACCTAGCGTGACGGGTCGATGCTGCAGAGTTGAAAGAGGACAGGGCATCCTGCAGCAGAAATCTCCCTCCGAAATGTGCTTAAACTAAGCTAATCAATCAGCAGCATCAGTGTCAAGGCATTATCTAGATGTAAGTGAAAGCTATGGTTGTACGTGCAATCTTAAAATGCTTTAAGTGAATGGTTTCACTATATCGTCACATTTATAACGCGTTTTGTTTAACGGGGGATAATCGTCTCTTATACAGTCTTGTGATATGGATTAGGTGGACAAAGAGCGGGTTAATTCCAATTTATCACCTAGGCGTGAAAGAGCGATTTGAGCGGGCAGCAAAAGTGTCAAACTCACCTCCTTCCTGTGTTTTGACTGCTGAAGGCAAGAGAAAAGCCAGTACACATCCACATAGCCAAATGAATAAATCCATCTTTTCCTTCTGATGTGAAGAAAAGAAACACTTCTTCTTCTCCTCTGTGTTTTTATTTTGTTTATCTGAGACAAAGCTGCAGTCCAAAGTCCCCCTCTCCTCTCTTTTTCCACAGTTCTGTATTTCTCTGAAGCGTGACACAAGTAGTCCCCACAATCCACCAGAAACGCCGGGTTGCGTTCACTGGTCTTTCCAGGAATATTTGTGTTGTCAAACACAGTACACGCTGCGTCTTGAGAAGAAACTAATCTGCGTAGATTCTTCTGAAATCAGCGTAATTTTCACTCTAAACACAATATTAAAGCCTCAAAATCCATTGCGGTGCGCACAGTCGGGAGCCCCTGTCAGTCACAAAGCGCGTGGTATTACAGACCTCGTTGACACACTCCTTGACGGACAAAGTCTGAGATTAAGAAAAAGTAAAAGACTCCCGTTGAAAAAAAACAGGAACAAACAGAAATATGTGCGAAAAAGCATTAAGCTTAAAAAGCCAATAAAAAAGTGTCATGGGTTTCCTCCTCTCGACAAAATATCCAAAAATCTTCTTCTCTGGCTCTTTTTACCAATATGCACATTTACATAGTAAGAACACATGTGAGTAAAAGTTGAACAATATTTTCCCATCGATTTTCCTCTTTGTGTGGGTATAATTGTCCCGATAACACTACGTTCTTGCGCAAAAGATATACAAAGATCTCTTGGAAGAGGCAGCTCCGGCGTGCGTAAAACTGATCGAGAGAAAATAAACGTGCAGCCTCTCCGCTCTGCTCCGGCAAACTGTGCGTTTCTTTGCATAAACGCGCTCTGCTTTGCCCGTTTGCTCTCTCTCTCGCTCTCCCTCTCACTTCTTGACGCTGACTGTATGTCTCTCTCTCCTTCGTTCGTTTTTCCGGCAGCTCCGGCAGTGCGCTCCTTCCCCTCCTATCTCCGCCGGGTTTGTGGAAGCGAGCAGGACTGCTCACTCAGTCCCCAGTCTCCGTGTGCGTGCACGCTGTGCGCGCGAGCGTGTATCGGATTACAGTAGGCACCTCGGCCCGCCTCCGTATAGCCCCTCACTGATTAAAGAGCAGTTCATCTCCCACTCACACCTCACTCTCTCTCCCTCTTTTTTGCGCCTCACCCTCTTTTACCTCTCCTACTTTCTCCATCTGATTCATTTCAAACACATCTCCATATCTCCCTCTTTCTGACATTTTCCTCCACCTTTCTTCATTTCTTTATCTACATGCTCCTTCTTAACAGCTTCTTTTTCCAATCGCCCTTTTTTTCCCTCTTTACCTTTCTCTTGTAAAAAAAAATAGATGGAGGTGGAGAGAAGAAAGGCAGAACACAGGGGAAGAACAGGCCTACAGCACAGTTTTATGTGCTTTGTAGTAGTGCTGGGAGCTTTAAAAGGAACCTGCTGCTGGTTTACAGCATTAGTGTGGAAACAAAGGACATGTGCAAGTAAGATCACACCTAATGGAATCTAATAGGTAGTCAATTTCCAAAAATAATGTATTAATAACCTTAATTTACTTCAAGATAAACAGTAGTGTTGCCTTTTCTGTGAAAAAGACACATTTACTTATCATTCAAAGCGGCCATCATGTTATTAATGGTTGAGCTCTTGAATGCAAAGTTTCTCTATCACAAACACACACACACACACACACACACACACACACACACACACACACGCACGCGCACGCACGCACACACACACACACACACACACACACACACACACACACACACACACACACACACACACAAACAAACAAACAATGGGATAAATGCTGTTAAACAAGGTAAGTGACAAACAGGGGAGAAGGATAATAACAAGCCTGCTGACATATATGCACACACACCCATATTACAATTAAATCTGTACGCAGAAATGGACATGTGGTGACACACACAGTAGCGGGGTTGCATTTTAAATAGAGAGCATCATTTACAGGAAAAATACATTTCTGGACACCTGCAGTCTATACCCATGACACTTATTCACGCTCTTTTTACTCTCACTCTCTCACAGTAGCATAAAACAGGCTGGAAGTCAGTGGGAGGTGTTTTTTAGGGCATGTAGCAACACCAAAGCTCGTGGTCTGAAAAACGAACCCAATCCTGGCTCCTACATTGCCTTCCCAGGACACACCCTGCACACATTAACACACACATGCACAACAATCCAGGCCATAATGACACAGCTGAACTCACCATTGACCGCTCAGTATAAATGGCGTTGTGCACTGAGTTATCTCGTGGGAAGAAAACCCCTTTGAAACCTCTTTTTGTTTTATGACAGGGGAGAAAGTCACACGATTGCTGATGGAGCTTTTTTTTTTTAAGATCATGTGGCAATTATTTATAGAGCCTTGAACGTTCTGAGCCAAACTTACTGTGAGAACAGGATCACTAAGGCAGCCCCAGCAGAAGGTTCCTGGTCACTTTTACTTTTACTGTAATGCTGTGACTTTTATGCTAATAATTTACTTGTCTGAGTTCAGAACACTGACATGTGACGCACATGCATGCACACATACACACCATCAAACTGTCACTTAGATGTTTCCTTACGTCTCTGGTGGTCTGAAAGTATTAAGTTCTTTTTCCATGACAGCTCTCTGCAGATGTGTGTGTAATAGAAAGAAAGAAAGAGAGCTGTCACCCTACTGGTGGGTCCCCTCTAGTCGTATGACCCCTGTAACCTGTCCCTCTCTCCTCTCGCTCGCCTCATCCTGTTTCTCTCCCCTAAAGCTAAACCCTCCTTGGCCAACATGGATCTGTCTATAAGAGCAATGTAACATTTTCCTGAGCATTAAGTGCCCAAGATTTTTTCTCTGACTGATAGAGTTTAGATAAAGGCCGATCAGCAAATTGTATCATTTCTTGTACCTACTTTTTTAGTAAATAAAAGAGAGGTTTTCAGTCCATCAACTTTAATAATAGAAATATTTATAAGGTTCAAGCTTTGGGTTTACAAGGGAACAGAGCTGGCTGAATGCAAAACAAAAGTTTCTTAAATCTTAGAATCCACATATTGGCCGGGAGACTTTGGACAAGGAAAGTAAGCAGTAACCTCTGCGGATCATTCTGAATTCAAACCAACCCACCACATGGACCCAAGCCTTCTGGACTTTCCCTTTCGCACATTCTTCTGTACTAGCAACATTATGTTGTGAAACTAGGATATGCTAATCCATGACACCTTTCCTGCTTGCCAAGCAGTGGATATGGTTTCCCAGAAGTCACCACTAACATCACTGTGGATATGTTTAAGGGAAACATCTATAAATGCTGCTAGTGCATGCAGAAAACCGCACTGCTTCTTCCAAACTGAAAACTATACCAAAGTTATCATCAGGAAGAAATAAAACAATGTCAATTATCTGGTGAACAACCAAATGTTATCAAATATGAGCCATTGCTTCGTTTTGCTGGTTAAAGACATTTTATCAGACAACCTTGCATTTAGTGCTTTTACAGTTTAAAAGTTGCCTTGCTTGCAGCCAGGTATGAAGGACCTCATTTAGACCGGTAACACCGTTGTAAGGCCTGAATATGCTTGCAGATGTATTTTAATTAATTGCACCTGAGGCAAATACCATTTTAAACGAATTCCAAATAAAATAGAAAAACCCTCTCACATCCAATTCATAAGACATATTATGTGTAGGAGAGTTATGTGTCCATCAAAAACTTAAAGGTAAACTCCAGCACACTGTCTCTAACTTACAAACAAACTTTTATTGGCAACGTTTCAGTAGACCATCATCAGGCTTTAACAGTTTGTTAAAATGGGCAGGACATCCTAAATTGGAAGTGGCTAAAGTGGTTATACTGTATATCAAAATAACTGAAGAACAAATGACAAATTTCACAGTTTTCCGTTGCAGATTACACTCTTCTTGCAGCCATCATGATGGTATCATATTTATAAGAAACAAGGAAGCCAGGGGGTTTAACAATAAGTGTCATAAAACACCTTTTTCAAAAGCAGTCCTGTGTCTGACCATTACTGTAACCGTCCAAGACAGCAGTCTGACATTTACAGTACAACAACTTCCTGCTGATTTTTGCCAGCTGTGAGGAGGCGAGAAAGGAGACTTCTCTCTCTTCTTTCTGAAACAGATATTTCTTTCCTTTTGAATGTGAACTACCAAGTGCAACACTTTGAATGCCTGCAGGAGGAACAGTTTAAAAAACGTTCATTCTTTTTTTCTATATTTAATCAATACTGTGCCTCTGCTGTTACTCAATACTAACTGCCAGATTTTCAAAGTGCTGCATGACCCCCTGTGGGCCAAAAATGGTTTTATTTCTTTACTGGAGCTCTACTTTAAGCAGCTGGGTTCAGTCACTGCATGAAGAGAAGTAAAATATAGGTGCACTCATATAAAAACAGTCTTGAGTGTGTGTGTGTGTGTGTGTGTGTGTGTGTGTGTGTGTGTGTGTGCGTGTGTGTGTGTGTGTGTGTGTGTGTTGCAACAGAGCTGTGAAACCAGTAGAGGGTAAGGTGATCTGTGCTCTGCGTCAGGGGAAGAACTTGTCTGCTGGCCTGTCGACATGCACTTCAGGCCCTGTCTGCACATTGCCAACAGAGTGCGTCCTCAATCACACTCTCCTGTTCAGTCAATTTGATGGATTATTTTATTGATTTATTGATCTAATTTTTCAGCTTTTTTTCAGTTTTTCAGCTTTCTTTGTTGTTTATCGCTGGTTTTTGCAACATGTTCAAACTTTGTTTTTCATTACGATTCATACTTATTTAACACTTTTTTTCTTTAATCCATTAACGTCTCCTTGCTTACATAGTTGTTGATGTTATTTTGTTCTTCCTTTCCTGTCATCTGCTCTCATAATTGTGACTTTCAACTCTCTTTCCCCGCGTTCCTTCCCTCCAGGGGCAAAGTCAGATTCTCTTTCGGGAGTAAAGCAATGTAAACCAACTGCTTTGAGACCCCCCACGCATGAGGCTCTATTTCTTTTTCTTTTTTTGAATCAGTTATATCAGTAACAACCTTAAAAAATCCTTTTGAAAGGCCACCGGAAATAAGGTCAGCATGGTCTATGGAAACTAACTATTGAACAATACAAGGCTGCTTTTATACAGCTAGAGGGAAACTTCAACAAAAGAAAAGAAAAATGTGACAAAATATCAACATCATCATAATTGCAACTTGCACTGCCACATGCAACAAGCATCTATTTTTGTACCATTTTTAACACATTAACAATGCCACAGAACTGCACTTTTGCTAATGTATTCCTCTGAGCCAAGTTCTGTTCCTGACACAGAAAATGGTGAATGAAGGAACAGAATCTGAGGCTTTGATAAACATTTTTGCCTTTATATCAATGCTACGTGTAGCTCGACATATTTAATGTATCAACATTAAAACGGAGAACAGAAAAGATAATGAACTAGCTTCATTACCTGCACAGAGGACGCACCAGTCATGCACTGGTTGCATGCTAGCGGCAGGATATAAGACTGTATAAAACATGGACGTAGTCTCGGTGACGTCATCAAATTGTTTCTGAAGTGGACTTTTGAAGCCCATCGATGGCAGTTGCCAAAATTGGAAAGGCTATCTCAAACTAACTTTCGGGTAAACCTAGTTATTGGAAAAGGGGTGGAGCTGAGGCAGCTTCAACCAAGCCTTAACTCACTTGACATTCATCTACACTACGCCCGCCCATCAGACAGATCAGCCACGCCCCTTAATATGAATATTTTTTATCCTTAAAGTAATCATATCGGATGAGTAAAAAAAATAATTCAACCTCCAGCCAGTGTGTGTCCATAAATAAATTAGCTTAGACCAGATTCTCCTTTAACCAGGCTGTACATTTTTTTATTTCTGCTTCTTTGTTTTGCAGCCAACCTCAAGTGGACATTTGTGGAACTGCAGGTGTAATTTTTCAACACTGGAGGTCGCAGCTCCATATAAATGTCATCTTTCCCTCCCACTTGCCCGCAGTTAATTTGCCTTCTGCGTTCTCACGTCTCCCCTCGACTTCATGCAGAAAGTTTACTCATGCACTGGCAGTAACAATTCCACATAAAGTTGGGGTGAAAAAGGTGGCCGTTTGCGCTCACACATGCAGCTCACCGTGAAAGTTTTGTGTAAGTGTGAAGGCCCTATAATACTCTTGTGCATCACTAATCAATTTTTCATTCATATTGCAACAAACCACAAGATAACTTATCTAATAACTCTTTCTCTCAAGCAAGTAGACTGTACCCTTTGCAATATAATGCACATAGATCATCCTTTATCCACTAATGAGAAGAGCTGTGCATTTTATATCACTGTTAACAAAGAGCATGTGTGTCTGTTAGATGCATAAGCTCAATAATGTTAGAACATCCAAAGTAATCCATGCGTAACCCAAAAATGTTACAAGCCCACAAAGATTTCTCCTTGTCCTCCTGATTTCCACTTATACCCCTGCCTGCTTCTCTCCCTCCATCCGTCTTGGAAGTTAATGGCACATGGAGAATGTGGTGATCTCAGAGGGACCAGCAGCTCCGTGTCCATCAACTTCTCCTCACGTCTGGGCATATGTGCGTGTCTGTCTGTGGCTATGAATAAATGTTTTTGTATGCGCCTGCATGTCAGAGAGTTAAAAGATGTCTGAGTGCAAAGATTGAAGCTTTCTTTAGTGCATTAGACTTTTCTTTTTCTATTTTACCTCTGTGAGTGTGCAGTGTCAACCCGTTGGCACCTCCAGACTCTGGAGTTCCTGCAGTGTCTGTGTTTGGTCAAGTTTTTCACCACTGACAAATTTCCTACTCAAGATCTCTCACAGATTACATTCTACTTTGTTCTCTTAAAACAGTAATGTCCTAAATGTATAGCAACTTGAAAGATGTATAGGTTATCTTTTATAATAGCTTACCCCCTATATAAAATAAAACCATTTACACATCTCACCCTTCTGTTGACCCACAGCTATCAAAGTGTCTCACAAACAGACACATTTACACACAGAGAATAAATATTTATGTGTGCATACATCACCCATGGACTGACCATATTTATCTGTTGTGCGGAAGATATTTCATCTCCGGTGTTGGTACACAAGCACAGAAAACAATCAGTAATGCAAACACACACACACACACACACACACACACACACACACACACACACACACACACCACACACACACACACTCCCTGTGGCCTCATCAATAAGCTATATTACTGAGCAGGTCTTACGGGAAGCCACAGTAAATTAGTGTGTCAACAGTTAACATGGACTGCACTGACATACTCATTTAGTGGTGGAGCAGAGCTGAGACATGCCGCACACACACACACACACACACACACACACACACACACACACACACACGCACACACGTACACACAAACACACACAGTCACACAGCAGAGTTCAGATATGGACACACAGATCTGTGAAGATTTACACACATGCAGCGATGCACACTTACGCAGACACACACCCACATTGACGTGTTAAAATAGTCACACAAACACACACACAGACATAGAACAACATCGACATACTTGTACTTGTTCACATCCTGAAAATATATGTTCTTTCTGCATTTACCTGTATATTACATTTACACGTTTCTGAAGATAGTAGTTCTTAATGTGTGTTTTGTGTGCATATGTGTGTAGGTGTGAGACTTCATACTATGTCCATGTGTATGAGAGTGTCTCCATGTGGGCGCACAACTAAGTGGTGATAATCACAGTACAGCCTGTGGAGACTGCAGGGAGTCCACTCAGCTATTAGCAAGGACACAGAGGTGATAGAGAGACAAATACACACACAGACACATACGCGCACACACAGAGGCACAGACGCTCACTGAATCATAGACACATACAAACAACCGGTGTCCAGGGATCACAGCTTGCTGTCAGGGCCGAGCACACTATGCGAAAAATGTCTGTTCCTTCTAATAACTTAACTTCCAGCTTTTTTTTTCTCAACTTTCTTTTTCTGTACCAGTCTGTATTTTCCCTTTTCTATTCGCTCTCATACGTTTCTCTTCTTTCTTCCTGCGTTTGGTCCTCTTTCATCCTGACCCTTTTACTTGTCTCCCCTGTGCTTGACTTTCTTGTTAACTGCTCTCTTTTAACATCATCTTTTTTCTCTTGCCCTCCTCTCTGTCTCGTCTCTCTTTTTCTCTGTGTTTGTCGATAAGGATGTCCTCTCTGGATGTTTGACTCAGCAGGTAGTACAGAAGCAGCAGTTAGCAGCTTATGCTTCATTGCCACAGCACAGCCGGCTCAAATCGACCTCACTCGACTGGAGTCTCTTGTACTTGACTTTTCTTGGTTTTCCAAAGTACCTGGTATGTGGTCCTCTTTTGGTAACTCAGCCGAGGTTCAGAAGTCGGAAGCTAAGTCATTTATAAAAGTTGCTGGTAAATCACTGCAGACCACCTATTGGTCAAAGAGAACACAAGTAACCATGCACAGCTCTGCCCACCACTCAGTGGTTTGACTAAACCATTACAGCATACACATTTTAATCGTAAAACTTTTGTATTTATCTAAGTTAAAAGTTTGAGTTCTATGAGAAAATGGAAGGACAACAAGTTCCTTTCAGTTCCAGTTTGTTTGAGTGTCGTGGACTACTGTTACTTTTTAAAGACTGAACATCTGATGTACAATATCATATAGGAGGCACATTTAAATATGTGACTTACCATGCAAAAAAAATACATTTGTTTGTGTTGCATTGAAAATATAAATGCAGTCGACACATGGCCATCCAGCAAAGTTGCTATTGCTAGTGTAGAAAAAACATCATTTGTGTTCGTCAATCAGGAAATGTCAGGCACATCAAAGATGTCAAACTGATTTTTTAAAGTCTTGAATTAAAATGGGAGCATGCTTTTGGAGTATGTATCAAACTGATATCAGTCTTATTCAAAGGGAATGCATTTAGAGTATTGATTACCAAGAAGCTCAGGTTCATAAGCCCAGTGTAAATGATCTTTAAGACTAGATTTTGAAGGGAATGTATCCTCTCAGTGCAGTTGCATTTAGAAAGAAATAGACCAGGAGTATTGTACAAGATATACAGGGAGGGAGCTGGGAGAGGAGTATGATTTTTTGTAACTTTCTCAGTGAGAAAATGGTTCAAGTGTTCTTTAAATTCTCATGTCAAACAATCAGCTCTGTGTTAGCTGCAATAAGAGGCATTGTGCATTTGAAGTCAGCATCTGTAGATATGCATGCTCTCTCTACATCGCAACTATACCCATACTGCCAGTTTTAAAACATTAGAAGATGCACCAGCATGTTCTACCATGTATTATACCAATGTTATGTGATAGAATATATGCAGCTGATCATTGAGCTCTTGACTTTCTGAAACTAAAAAAGTCTTCATCCTTTTGGCTTTTCTCTTATTTGTATCACCTTTAAATCATCTTAGAGTTATCTGATGCTTTCAACATGCTGTATGATGTGTTTTCCACCACAGTAAAAACAGTGCAGAATTGGAAAAGTAAAAAAGCAAAAAGTTTAAAGTATTTGGGTACAACTTTAAACATTAAACAAAAATGGACTTTGGTAATGTATTGACAATATGCCTTGAATAAAGTGCGAGTTTGAGGATTTGTAATCCCTGTTTTGACATTTCACAGCTACATGGTTTGGGTGTGACAGCTGAGGTGCTTTGTTTAGTACCATCAGTCACTTTCTGACCAGAAAAGACAGCTTACATTTAAAAGAAATGGGGTGAGGGGAGAAACCCCCTTCACGCCCTTCCATCTCACTCCCCCTTTCATCCCCATCTTTTGTTTTCTTCTCTCTTTTATTATTCTAACTTCAGATCAGTTCATTAGTCGCCCCATTCTTCTCCTTTTAAAGCACAATCAAGAGAATGTGAGTAATTGGAACTAACTGTACTTTAGTGTATGGGAAACACACACGCAGAGACACACAGTTTTCACGATCCACTACCTTTCAATCACAGACAGTACAGTCATATGTATGGTGGTATTGTTAGATAGAAACAAAAGACAGACCTGTTTATGGGCAGGTCACTCAACTGTAACACAGAGAAGTACGGGTCACTGGTCACCAGTATGTAGTACACATATTTACACACACACGCACACACACACACACACACACACACACACACACACTTAGCGTGGTGACAGGAAGCAGAAGCAGAGCATCTTTACATTCTTCTCAGTCTAATGACAGTATCAAAAACATCAGCCTGAGGGAGGTTTGTGTGTGTGTGTGTGTGTGTGTGTGTGTGTGTGTGTGTGTGTGTGTGTGTGTGTGTGTGTGTGTGTGTGTGTGTGTGTGTGTGTGTGTGTGTGTGTGTGTGTGTGTGTGTGTGTGTTTGGAGAATGGATCCTTAAGGCTGTGGAAAGAACATTATCAGTGTTTTTCTTTGAGGGGTGTCCCATGTTGTCTTAGATGAGACAAACTGATAGGATTATCAGTAATGGCTTAATCACACAGACGACACCAACACTAACACAAAGACACACACTCACACAAATGCAGAGACGGGTTGATCTCTGATCACTGATAAGACTCCGGGTCACCAAACCTAACACTGATAAAGTGGCCTCGGGACCCCTCAGAGGGTTGATAACAGCGACTGCATCAGTGTGTGTTTGTGTGTGTGTTAGCCTTCTTGTGATGTAACAGCATAAAGCTTCCCTTTGTCTTTCTCACTTATTCCTCTCTCCACTTGTCTTAAATTCACTATTTTACTTACATCCATTCACGCCCTGCACATAAGCCTTTCTAACTCTCCCTCACCTCTGGCCGAAATAAACCTCTTTCACACATATACTCGTACTTTTACTAGATTGATTGTGTAGATTTTATCCTTGATATTTTTAAGGAACTCCCCCTCCATGCACATGCACCTCTCAGCGGGAGATTATCTGTGTCAGATTTGCTGTCACAACTCAATATACTGCATTTGGTTTAGGTCGGGAGTGTGTGACTGTTTCTGTGTTAATGTCACTACAACATCTATGAGGACGTTTCTTCAAGACAAACAAAACAGTAGAAAACAAAGTAATGACTTTAAAGCCTCGAAACCCAAATGCACAATAATCTTCTTACTATGTTATTTGTGATCTTATGTTCATAATATCAACTCTCCTAAAGTATTAGAGATGACTGTCGAACCTTTTGTCATTTAAGTTTTTGAAAACTTTCTGACATTGGGTTTTAAGTAGGCAAGGTTAGTTTCGGCGATTTATTACATTATAATTTTCGAACCATTAATAAAATATTACATGCATTTCCTGCACGATCCACTCAGTCATGAACGTTTATTTTCATTAATATTTCTGTAGATGCTTAATGAAACTTAAAATTTGATATGTCCAGTTTCCAGAGGCTTTAAAGATCATTGTAAGAGACTTACTGTAAGCATACATTTTACTAAGGGGCAGGCAGGGAAAGTCTTCAAGAAGTCGGAGAGGAATAGATTTGGCCGCTTGCGTTCGTGCATGCATCCCATCCTACACAGACAATGTTGGGAATTTTTCAGGAGTGCAGAGCTATGTGAAAGGGACTACTTCCACAGCCCCACTGTTTTCGTCTTCCCCTACTTTTTCCTCCCTTCCTTTATTCCCTGCATTCATTCTTTTGTTTATATTTATCTGGAAGTGAGAGACATGTTGTGTTCCCTCAATACTTCCTCAATACCCTCTGTATGCTAATGTTGACTGTAAACACCTTGAAGGGTTCTGGCTGTTTTCATGGCTTGTAATTAAGGGAAACAATAGTCGATTCCGCACAAGCAAACACACGCACACACACAGACACACACACAGAATCAGGTTTACCCCACAGTAGGGTTCCAATAAGCGAATTAAACACAGGTACTCTAAGATTGTTTTGAGCTTGTTTTGTGTACCTGGAGACTTGTAGTTGTAGAGATCATTTTTGGGTTAGCTGAGGGGAAAATATGAACATAATAGAAAGAAAAAGAGAAACACTCAGCTACTCACAAACACAGAGACGACTTCCATTGAGCCTACACTGTTCACACAGCTCATTTTCAAGCTCTTCTGAGGCTCATATACAGTATGGGTGACATTTCCGTCTCCTATAGGGGACTGAAATGGAAAATATTTTGACCTTTATGCAACCATACTTAAAGGATTGGAGAGAAGGATTGCAGGGAAGGATTGGCAGTAGGAGGAGTGCGACGTGATGGAGTGCTGGCAGAACAGAGGGATGATGGAGAAATGGCCTGGCTGCACAGGAGTGAAGGAGACTGAGAGGAATATTGGACTTAGCCGTGTTATGATTGAAAATAACAATGCATTAAAAAAAGGCCACTTTGGTGTGGTATAGTGTTGCTAAAGGTACCAGGGAGAAGTTGAAATTGAAACGAGAAAGTCCAGTTCAGTAATACATCCATGAGGTTAAAGGTTTATCAGAAGCCAAAAACACAGCACAGCAGTTTAAAATATTTGTGAGATACAATTTTACAGTTAAGGCAACTTTTCACAGCTAGCATTTAATCCGTCATCTCACATTTTACAAGGTTACATGATGAGATTTACTCCCAGGAATGTGGGCTGGCAGTTTGCTTTGTTGCCGCAAAAGTTGAGCCAAGTTTTTACGCAAAGGCAGCACATCCATAACCGTATTATCAGACGCTCCCCTGAATCCCGGGATATAGTCGGACATTGTGTAATCTTGAACACTATTTTATCTGCTAAATAAATTGAAAGAAACGAAATGTTTGAAAACACTCAGTAATCTCTTCACACTGCGGTAGTTTTATCAGTATCTGAATAGCCTTACCAGGCATGTCTCACTAACAGTTTTTCACCTTAGGATCTCTCTCCCTAAAAGCTAAGACACTTTGTAATTAACTTTTATCTTTACCATTATCTTGTCATAACTTTAAGGGGAAACTCTTCGAAAAACATCACAGTGGTAAGGAGTTTCTTACATCACTGGGAGAAACTCTTTGGACGAGGAAGCTTTGTGAATATGGCCCCAGGCTTCCTAGTGGAACCTGATTTTTAGTTCATATGATATCTAGAATCAACTTACTGATGAAAGCCTTTTGTAGTGCATGTTAATGAATGTAGTTCATTAGGTTTTCAAAGGTTTTCAAAACAATGCCACTCTGAACACGATCTGAAAGGAGTCCAAGTTGAAGAAAGAGGAAAGGAAATGGGCGAAGGAAGGAAGCCAAGCATTCTGAATTGTTGGATTTAGTCCTATGTTGACTTCATCAGTGAATATTTGCATGACTAAAGGTCAATATTACTTTATTCATTGTGGTATAAAACAATGGTGGTTTACTCTGTGGTATACAGGAAGTGGTGTTTGTTAGGAATAAATACAAGCAGAAGTGGGAAGTCACCCTGAGCTGTAATTGCAGAAGTGAAAATATCTCCACCTACAGAAACCAGAATTTAAAAATGACAAACTTGGGGATTACCACTTTGATGATGTGAATTAAGAAGGGAGTTACAGGGAAACAAATTTAGGGTTTACAAATCTATTTATAGAAAACAGGGAGGAAGAGGGAACGAGGTCCAGAAGGGTGGGAGTGATATAATAATTGGAGTTACTTCCAGGGAAAATCCTATTTTTGCTGTCTGGCAGAGATAAAGGAACATGTGAATGGATGGAGGATTGAGGGAAAGGGAGGAGTACACAGTTGCTTACTGGAGAAAATCCTATTTTCTCACTCTGGTTATGAGGAAAGAATAGACAGATGGATTTCTGGCTGGCTTGGTGGTTGGATGGATGGATGCATGGATGGATGGATGGATGGAGGAATGGGTGGCTGGAAAGATGGACAGGCTAGTAGATGGACGGAGGGATGGGATTGCTTCCAGTAAAATCCTATTTCCTGCAGCTGGTAACCTTAGCACCTGGAGTCCTCAGATTACCATAATAATCTACCATGAGGAAACAACCAGATTCAGGTCTCAGGGTGTGTGCGTGAATGTGTGTGTATTTGTTTTTGTTTGTGAGTCTTGTATGTGTGTTTTGGTGAGTTTGTGTATTCGAAGGTATATGAACATTTACAACTTGTTTTTCTTCATTCAACATGTCTATTGTGGTGTGTGTGTGTTTGTGTGTGTGTGTGTGTGTGTGTGTGTGTGTGTGTGTGTGTGTGTGTGTGTGTGTGTGTGTGTGTGTTTGTGTGCGTGCGTGCGTGCGTGCGTGCGTGTGTGTGTGTGTGTGCGTGTGTGCAAAGAAAGATGAGAATGGGAATTGAGCAGTTGCTCCTCTGGCCTGCAAATTTGATTTGGAGCTGCCGCTTCAATGAGATGGTTGACCGCATCCACCACTAACCCCTCCCCAACACATACACACACACACATGCACACACACACCCTTACACACATAGCAGATATTAGTGGACGCTAATTGATTGAGGAGCGCTGGCTGATGGACAGCGTCTCAGATGGGTGGAAGTGATGAGGGGGTCAGCAGCTGTTTCATTTCCCAGACCTACTAAAGTGTGTTAACAGACACTGAACAAACACACACAGCAACGTGCACACACACGCTTATACCAGTGTGTAAGGTTGTCATGTGGCACTGAATGGCCTTCATGACACGGAAATGAGAAGACAGACACACACACACACACACACACACACACGTACGGACACTCTTACGGTCTTCTAATGCTATCATTCAAGCTTGACTGAGCACATTAGAGAAAACACGTGCACTGTATATGCAGACAAAAAGAAAACACACACACACACACGCTCAACCATGGGAGTGTAACATGCGCCCGTGTCAGGTCACCTTTAGATTTCTATCAGGCAACTTGTGATCATGTCTGATCATTAATCTGTCAAGCTAAAATCTGGGTCAAAGATTCAAACATCATCAAATACTGCTGACATGCTGCAGGCATCGTGACTGAACAATAAAAGCATATATGAACAGTGATACTATTGTTTATTTTAAAGACTCATATGCAAGTCACAGGCTGAGGACTAAATAAGTATGAAACAACAATGTGTCTTCATTGTCCACAAGTGCAGGAACAAAAGGGGAGTTATTTCAGATGCAAACTGATTAAAGAAGTTTTCATTAACAGGACTACAAATTACAAACGGGACTCTAACCTATAGGCAACGGGGATGGTCATTCTTCACAGAGGCTCCGATCTTAATAGCTTTCTTTAACTGTAATAACAGCGATGGTAATTCAGTTTAGGATCATGTGTTGTTGTTATGTCTGAGGGTGTTTGTGTGAGGGGAAAAGAAAACAACACCTATGGAGCTGCAGTTCTCAGCAACTAAGTCAGCCACAGCCAATGGTGTCATATCAGGGAGAGAAGTTCTAGGGACCCATGACTGACAGGGGCCTTTTTATCAGAATTAAAAAAAAAAAAATTCATGAGGGCCAAAGTCGCTTGCGGCACCCTTGGCCACAGCTGAAGTGGTGACTTTATCTATTTTGATCCAAGGTGCAAACTGTGTGTTTGACTTTACAAGAAAGATGCTTCATAGATGAAAACTAACTGCAGGTTTGTGACATGATAACATCCTGAGCTTCCAAAACATTGGACCAAAAGACAGATACAAAAATGGATTCTGATGTACCGGTGTGTGTGAAGGGACAGAAGAATTAAGGCATTTAATGACGACCATATTCAATGTTGATCATTTATTACATTTTAAAGGTCTTAGGTCCTTGTGTTTTCCTTTTTTCAACTTTGCCTCACACATCTTTCAGCTTTTTCCATGTCTCATGAGAGATGTATTTTTCTGAGATAAGGGTGTATTTTGCAGATTTATTGACAATAGTACAGGGAGGGCTAAGATGGAGCGAGTCGATGAAAATGGAAAAGCCCACTGTAGCTCAATCTTTTATGTTTTTCTCTCTTCCATCTGCCTCTCTCTCTCTCTTCTTTATAGCTCTGGATAGCCTTAGAACAAGGCACAGGATGAAATACAAAGGATTTAATGAAGCATCTCTCTCTCTCTCTCTCTAACACATACACACAGCTTCCCTATTTACTGCTCCGTCCTTTTAGGGCTCTTCTCTCACTCCATAGTTTTATGGCACCGTAGTAAAACAGACAAAAGACAAATGGTCGGAGAAGAATTGCTTCTACAAGGGGTGTTTAGTGGTCACTTTGTCATTCAGCTGGTCAGTTAGCCAGTCAATATGTAGAGCATACAGTCAAACAGACGGTGACCAAATCAGTGGACCAGAGAGTCAGTAGAGATTCAGTCCAGTTTAGGTGTGTTACTTTGAAAGTAACAGACAAAATAATATAATACAGACATGAGAAGAAAGAATGTGACAAAGGAATTTACATTAAAGGAAACTTATTAAAAGTAATATTTTTTGTGTAATATTACAAGTACAAAAACAACACACGAGCATACATACAGCGCCGTAAATAAAACTTAAACTATCACTAAACCCATCTCCTAAGAAACACAGTTGGTCCCTTGGTGTGACCCCCTGCTGCTGCCCCACTCAATCAAGACTAATGGGTTGTGACACACACACACACACACACACACACACACACACACACACACACACACACACACACACACACACACACACACACACACACATCGCACTATTGCAGTGAAACAACAAACAATAAGATCAATTTGAGCTATCTTTGTGACCTCTATTAGCCTTATATTTGTGGCTCAGTCAAAGCTAAACTTTGAACTTATATAGTGAGAAAATCACATTTTTATCGGTCCTTGTTGAGTTTCCAGTGGCAACATTGATCAAGCTACATTTTTCGCAGTCTACAGTATTCCTCTTGTAGTCCTAGGCATGCTGGGAAATGTAGTCCATCAACTGTGTCGCTGTAAGTTGTGGTGCTAAACATTCCAAAGTAAAGATTTCTTTCTCTAGTAAATAGTATTGCCTAAGCCCTATTTAAAGAAACCACAATTCAATTTTTGTGCATACAACATAAAGCTTGTAATCATAAATAATGACAAAAACCTTTAGGCTTCTGAAGCAATATAGCATTTGTGTCTGTATGGTTATGCAGTCAGGAGCCATGGATGAGCAAAACAAGTTATGACTTTCTAGCCACTAAAGATCAACTAAAGCACTATTCAGATATTTACACCCCATGTGACGTCTCACCCTCACAATGAATGTCATGAAGGCATAACAAGGGGACAAAATGATCCCACCTTTGTACCACCATCAGATGTAGTAACAAAGGCGCTACCGGGACAAGACAGAGGGGGCGAGCGCTGTGTGTGTGTGTGTGTGTGTGTGTGTGCATGTCTAAATGTTGAGCTCCCACTGTTCCTCTACACATCATGCTTCCACAACATCGTAAAGCACTTTGCAATAAAAGAATAGGGCAACAATATTACAACGTTGCGGAATCACTGAGAATATACAAAGAGCTGTTGCGGAATCGTACTCTGAAAAGGGATTAAGTCAGCAACCACTGATGGTGGACATCAAAAGGTCTTCCTTGCTGCTGGTGAAGCTCAGTCAGGCTCCCACAACTGCGGCAAAGCAGATCCTCCTTCATCATGATGAGAACCAGCCAAACACTCCCTCTCTCCCCACTCACGCTAACCAGGTCTTAGCCCCATTTTGGAAACCTCGCTCTGCAACCCTCAAACTTCTAATCTTCTTCCAAAATGCAAACAGCACCCAACCCCTTAGACTTTAGTGCACAATTATGGTATGGTTGGTGGGGTAGAAACTTTGTAATGTTAACAAAGTGCCTCTGCTCAGAGCAGGGCGTGGACTCAGCGCCGTCCCTTAAGTTTTCTCAATCAGTCAAAAAGTTGACATTACAACAGGTGGGGTTACATTCTGTAATGAGTCTACATGGCACTCATCCATGTTCCTCTATTGCAGTAGGATTTGGAAAATGAACTGCATTTATGTAAAGTGTATGTGCTGCACTCCTCTCCAAAAGAGACTTTTCAGGATAAAGGATTAATGATTTATGTCTGAGAGATTTAAATCCTTGTGAATCACACAATTTACATCATGGACTGTATGTGAGAGGTACATCTAGTTTCAAAAGTGAAGCTTGTGTGGTAGTGTCTAAAAAGTGCATTTAAAGAAAAAGCCAGCATGTGACAACTCCACACAAACACATCAGATTGTGTTGCAGCAACCCCAGTAAACATTTTCTAATAAGTCATGTTTTAATTTAATTTCTTCATATATACAGCATGTTGTTCATTTTGTAAATAATTTTCTTATCTCGAGTAAAACAGACAAGCATACTGCCACTGGCATGTCCTTAATGACGACCTGTCAGCCAGGAGAGAGTCACAGCCGCATATCCACGTTTGTAAAAATGTCACTTCTAAAACCACAAGTCAGTTTAAAATGCAGAACTCACTGCTTTTTTGATGGGGTTTTGTGAACAAATGGGTGATGTCACAGTGGCTATCTCATCCTTCATATTTACAGTCGTTGTTTTACAATCATGAACTGAAAACTCCCAACAAAGTCAACCGATTAAATCTAGATAGAAATGTTATCGTTTAATCCTGTTGTCTTCATATTGTGTTAACAGTAAAGTCATCAATGAACACAGAATTTGTGCAGCATGTTTAACGTTATTGAATTGATTTGAAAAGAAGTGAATTTGAATTTATTCAAATGAAATAAAAGAATGAATTGTAAAGAAGTGGGGAAAAAAGCCCGCCACAGGTGATAAAGGGTGTGTGTGTGTGTGTGTGTGTGCGTGCGTGCGTGCGTGCGTGCGTGTGTGTGTGTGTGTGTGTATGTGTCAGTTAATGCATTGTTAGGCTAATTTCCCAACAGCCTCCTGCAGACACACATTGTTTCATTTCATTATCAAACGGCTGTGAAAGAAAGCTTTTTCAAATGACATACTAATTGTTGTAATGCTGTGTTCCTCTGCACCTCTCCTGCTCTCTCTCTCTCTCTCTCTGTCTCTCTCTCTCTGCTCCCCTTATACAACCTCTCTCTCCTCCTTTCACACTGTATTATAATGACCTGTTCCCATCTTCCATTCTGTCTCTTGTTCCACACACGAGCACACATTTGTGAGTGACAGTTTAATGAGAAGTGCTTTTCCATTAAAGAGACAAAAGGAGAGAATGCATCAATTAACACCCACTTACAAACAACACGCACATACACACACATGCATTTGCAGATGGTTAAGATTTAATTTCTTGGGCTCAGACATACAAATGCACAGCAAAGATGGATGTTCTGATGCATTAATTAAAGGCAGACTATATTAGCAACAAAGTATCCGTGACTATTAATGCACCCAGGGAGGAGTAGCCTTGTAGTAAAAAAACCACAACACAACCAAAGTCTGAAAATAGTTGTAGTTCAAAACCTGTAAGTGGTTAGACTGGTACAACGGCAGAAAATTGCGACTTTGTCGTATGCAGGGGTGGTCTGAAGTATGTGAGCACACATACAAAATAACCCAACAGAGTTGTACCATACAAATCCCCCATGATTATGGTTTAACCCTCTGAGGTCGACGCTGTCATATACGACGTGGGGCTGTGTTTACATTATCAGATGTGAAAATAAAACCTTACGTCGTAGCAAACATTAATAATGTTTTATATAGAGCAGAGCAATCTGCTCTATATAAATGTTGCATTTTGATGTGCTACTAGCAGCCTGTTGCAACACAGCCCAATTGATTATTTACCGGTAGATTAATTTCAATTCCAATAGTTTTTAATTAATTTGTCAATCAGCGCAAAAGGATATAATGCAGTGGAAGGAATCTGAGATGGTGCTGACACATGGCAGACATGCCGGTCCACTGGCCCAGGCAGGAAACCAGAAATGATGCAGTCAAACATTTTCAAGGTTTTTGGGAAAGGTATGAGACTGAGTCTGCATGTAATCAAATGCATGTGCTGAGATTTAAGACAGAGAGAAAAAAAGAGCAAAGAAGACGTATAAAGAAGACAGGACAGGTGAGAGTTAGTTCATGGGGAAGGAAAAAAAGTTATAGCTCTCTTTCAAAGTTAATTTCCGTTCTCCTCAGAGAAACTCTAATCAAATATGTGCACAAACAGTTATACATACACACTGATACAAGCAGCACGAAGGGGATGATCGGACTCCACAAGTGGTTTATAGCTCAATAAATGAATATAAACAAACAGATGAGCACAAGAGGCCTCTGCTCATGGACTCCAAGCCCATGTTCCATGTTTTTTTTCCCTCATCTATGGGGAAGGGAGAGTGAGGAAGGAAGGAAAGAAAGAGAGAAAGCAGAAAAGGAAAACGAGTCATTAATAAGATAGAAAGATAAAAACAGCAACCAAAAAACATAAAAAACTAAATAAATGAAATAAAAAAAACAGAAGGTAGTCACCTATTTTCATGTCTAATTTCACCCCTTCTTCTTGCTCTTGCCTTGACGAGTAAATCACAAAACCATAAGAGAGCAGAGTGGGTAATCTTTAATATGTATCTATGTGTTCACCAACCCTTCTTAAAAGGAAAGTTTCTGTCTTTGCTTTTTTTAAGTTGACCAAAAACTTTTAATGATGTAAACACTGAAGGAAAAAACTTCCCCAGTACCAAGGTCCTTTTTAACTGTGTCCACATTAGAGTGTCACGACCAGCAGCAGAAAATACACTTTCTTCTTCTCCCTCGCTTTTATTTGCAATCACTCTCATGTTTTTCTGTTTTTTTCATCTCTTTCTGTGTTTACACACCCTCCCAGTGTACAAACCTGAATCAAAAGCATCTCATTTGCCTATGAATACCTAAATGAACAAATCATTTACTGTATAGTAGTGTGGACAGCAAGCTTCTGTATCCTTACATTGTAAAAAAGTGAAGCCAAAATACGCACTCGACTAGGCTGACATATTGCACTAATGAGGTAGTTTTGAACAAAGGCATGCAACAGGGATCTGATTGGTGGAACCACAGAATTGACGCTGTGCCCCTTCCGCTACCCGAAGCAAACATTTAACTTACTGATTAAACTTTGAAGATCCCTCAGATGGTACAGCCCACAGCAGAACAGATTATTGTGTTGGTTTGGAGCAGACACTCATTGTTATGGAAATTCCATGTTAGTTTTTGTTATGTTTTCTCTCGACGTTCCTGCTCTACTCTGCTAATCATAAGAATGCTGCAAGGAGCCGCATTTTTCAACAGCGCTTTGGATCATAACATTACACTTGCTCTTTCTTGCAGCCCACATCAAATAACCCATTAAAATAAGACAATTTAAAAAAAATGGACATAAATCAGCGTGATAATGAGATACTTGGCGGAATCACATTATCAACAAAAGAGTGGAGAACAACATACTGACGAACAGAAAACATAATGCAGCCGTTTAATTTACGTGCGTGGAGATCGTAGCTGTCGTGGGCAGACTGTAAATGCACTGACTCCAGTCACAAGATATACAGTAAACGTCAACCCCCCCCCCCCCCTCCTATTGGCTCTGGTGAATTCTACAGCATTCTCACATCAGCCCACTCGGACTTGGTGCGGAAAAAATACTAGGGGTATGGCAGGAGAAACTCCGGGACAGTCCAATCGAAAAATGCCAGCTGTTTGTGTTCGCACATACAGCTCCTCCTGGAAAGGAGTTTTTCAGGAGTTTTCTGCAAGTGTGAAAGCCCTAATAGTGAGGGAGTGGTTAAGCGAGAAAGAGAAAGAGAGAGAGAGAAAGAGAGGGCAAGGTGTTGTTGAATAGGAGGGCAAGGGGTGGGGAAGCCATGCCCCAGAGCATGGCATCCTAGTCAACAGTGTACCTTGAGGCCTCTTAGTACACAAGACTCCAGGCAATTGCCTACCTTTTCCTAATGGCCAAACCACCTATGGCTACACTGCTGTGATAACATCATTAGTTCATGTTCGGGGTAATGATTACAAGAATAATACAAGACCCATAATGTTCACACACTTTGTCATCATTTAAGTTTCATCCACTATGAACGTATGTTGAAAAAAGCGTAGTTTTTAGATGAGAAAAAAATACTGATGACAGCCTTAGACGGAGAGAAAAACATGCATTTTTACATGTTACATGCTATACGTGAGAACAGTCACACAGGGCTGTATATAAATACGCCATTAAGGAAGTGCTAGCAGCCTAAAAGGGTTGCTTAAGTTTTACTGCTGCAGTCAAAAATTCAAACATTGTCCTCTAGCAACGATTTTGACACAGTGAGTCATCTTGGACTGATTCTAGTGTTCCTTGAATTCTAGTGTTGGACATATTGACACACAGATTTAATGAACTTAGCAACATAACAGGTTTATTTTAGCCTGAATGTAATTCGGATCGCCTGGGTCTTAGTCTCATTACTAGGAATTGAGTTGAGCCATGAAAACCATTACCTTACACCCATTTATATACCCTGCCTTCACTTCTATTGAAAAAAACAAAACAGTGGCCTGTTAATATAATGAGCTCTTCTTCCTAAATGTATTTGTATTTTTGTTCTGCTTTCATTAATGCACCTCATAGAACAGCTGCTTCATGTTGGTGGCTAAGTGTGTAAATGATAGCTAAAGAATTAGGCTGTGTACGTGTGTGTGTGTGTGTGTGTGTGTGTGTGTGTGTGTGTGTGTGTGTGTGTGTGTGTGTGTGTGTGTGTGTGTGTGTGTGTGTGTGTTAGTTTGGGGGGGGGGGGGGTCAGGAGGGGTGAATGATTCTCAAAGACTGCATTCAGACTTTTAGACACGTTCTTTCCTTCTTTCGTGTGTGTGTGAGTGTGTGTGTGTGTGTGTGTGTGTGTGTGTGTGTGTGTGTGTGTGTGTGTGTTTGTGTGTGTGTGTGTGTGTGTGTGTGTGTGTGTGTGTTTGTGTGTGTGTGTGTGTGTGTGTGTGTGTGTGTGCGTGTGTGTGCGCGTGTGTGTGTGTATATGTGTTTCTTGAGAGGAAGCAAGATAAGAGGCGCCACTAAAAGCTTCCTTATACTCTCTCACACGCACACAAACTGTTGCTTGTTTATTAAACAGGGTCAGTTTTTTTTGTGTTTTTGGTGATAGCCTTTGTGTGTGTGTTTGTGTGTGTGCTGTTTGAGAGTATGTCATCCTGAAACAGAGTGGGAGGACAGACAGAGCGGAGGAGAGTGATGAAGAGGGCATGCGTTGAAGTCACTTGGGTGTCAAAATGACAGCAGGGAGGAAGAGGAAGAGAAGAGAAAAAGACGGAGAGCGCAACAGATGAGAAGAGACGGAGCAGAGGTCAAGTATTTGAAAGAAGAAGGAAGTGTGTGTGACAAACAATCCCTGATCGCTCTCTTTATTTCCCAACTTCTCTAAGAAACTGTTTGTTTTCTTTCCTCTATCATGCTGACTGCTGGAACAATCCCTCCTCGGACGGCCCTCTGACCTGAGTTTTATTTCAAACACAGAAAAAAACACACACGCTACAAGAACAACCAGATGAACACGGCTTTGGGAGGAAGTAGCTTCATGGCAGAAGCCCACAACCAAGATACAATTATTTTAATTTGAGCATCAGAGAATAACTGGATTGAAAAGGAGAGTCACAAGAGTCACACACAAAGGAGATTAATTATACTACCCAGCCTATATATAAAACAGATTGGTGGTATTCAATGTATTTTTAACAGAAAATTAGAAGTAAAGATCAGAAACAACAGCAGTGACAGATGTCCAAAGCTCTAGCTTTAATTCTACGTTCTATTTGTTCTGGCAGAGAGGGACACAGGCTGAACTTTACAGCTGCAGCTGCCGGTTTAACTTCTGAAATAGCAGACTTTTTTATGTTTTGGCTTCTTTCAAAGTGTGTTTACAGGCTTTGGCAGACGACCAAGCAGATAGGCAGAGGGGTCAGTAAAAGAACACTTTTCATTCAACTACTTCTTTCCTTCCAACACACACAAACACACTCTTAAGAGCACTGTTAAATTGCTATTTTCACCAGTGCTGGGCCGATTGAAACACTGTAAACAGAGTGAGTGCTGCTTCACTGGCTTTTGTCAGTTCTGTCCAACAGTACAAATGACTTTTATGGACTTCTATTTTAGCACTGTTGATAAAAAGAGCCATGAACCCTACGTCTGTGTTCATTTCGTTCTTGGTACTGTTCTTGGAACCAGACAAAAGGATGACTTTGAGTCGAGCAGATATTTGCACATATTGGACCAATGTGGGGACTCCTGTTTTCTTTCATCAGCAAACTCACTGTCATCATTGCACTCTATTGACCTTTAAACACGCATACTGCAACCAGGAACTCATCTAGATATTACCCAGAGGAGCTGTATGTGAAGGGCAAATGTTTGAATTAGTTGATCCTGACGTTAAAAAGACACGACTCTGCAGATCCAGAGTAGAAACTCAGTGTTGTGTTGAACCTATGTGTAAACAGAGCAGGTAATTTTCAAAAACATTCACAGCAAGCATATGTGTCATGAGTTTAAGGATTTGAAAAAGATGGACTTAGAAAAAAATTCAAATCAGCAGAGGCCAAGATACTCTGAGTAAAACAGCCAGTATGTTATGCTGGAGAGGAGCTAGTTCACAGGATGTACTGTTCAACCAGAGCAGGAGTAAAAAGTGTTAGTCTTTAACGCCGCACTAACAGGAGCAGTGAAAGAAGCAGCAGAGACATGATATTATCTTATATGGGGATAATGATGAACATTGCCAGACAGTTTCTCCTTGCAGACAGAGTGTTGCACTTGGAAATTTACATGAAAAGTGATAGAAGTAGTTGTGTAGTGTGACACAAAAATAGCAAGAGAGAAAATAATGAAACCAGCTTATCCTCTTACCTCAGCAGAGCTGGCCAATCACAGAGCGATACGGGTGAAAAGGCTGGACTGTCGCTTTCCATGCACGGGGGAAATTGGTAGAGCTCCCTTTCAAGTGTGTTGCTGAAATGTTGAGGGAACAAACACATTGATGCATAAATATAATTATTTATCTTATGAACAATACTGCTTATCTGAAATCATTACTGTGGTCGAACACAAACTGATAAGATATCTGCTTTGATATGTCCATTGCTAAAACTGAAGAGCATCATAAATAGCACATGGAAAAATAAATATACAACTGTATACAATTGTAAAAAAAAGGACAGGCACATTTCTGCTGCCAAACTCATTAGGACTAAAATGCTGACATAATTCAAAACCCAAATCATCATTAGGGTTCAGCCGAGTCAATGAATGAGTACTGTACTGTAAACTGGATCTCTCAGTGAGGACCAGAAACAGCTGAGAGAGATTAACCAGAGTAGCTGGTGAAGAATAGCTCATTACTGTTTATGTGCATGTTTGCGTGCACATGAGTGTGTGTGTTTATGATTATTATTCATGTGGAGTTGCTATGATACAACGATGCCAGCTGGGGAGTCAAGCACTGCGCTCAACCTTTGTTGCCCTTCCTCATTTATTAAACACACACAGAACTGCATGCACGCAACACCCCGAACACACAAACACACACAAATCAGTAGTCTGCCCGAGAAACGCAAACACAAACACACAGCCCCTCGTACCCTCGCTCGTGTTAACATTCACTTTTTCTAGTAGCAGGATTAGTGAGTGGCTTCCTCTCCGCCTACACACAGGCTGAGAGCATCAACAACTCTGATGCGCAACATAAAGCAATGCCAACTACAAAACGACACAGGAAGGAATACATGTGTTCTTTCATTTGATACTACAACTTCCTTTTCTGACCTGCAGACCTGCAGATGCCTGCACCATCGCTGGCCAATTAAAACTGCAAGCTGCACATGTAATACACAGATCAACAGCTAGTGTCCAGTGCTACTGCACCAAGTCATCTCTCTTTTATTTAGATCAAACAGGTGAACTTAGTTAAGTCTCTGTAAGAGATAAAGGGAAAAAAGCTCAAAGACAAAGAAAAAGGGAAAGAGACTGTGTTTTGTGAAATATCACACAGAAAAAGACAATGTGCATATTGCTTAATCATACCTCTGTGGTTAACCAGAACTGTGGTCTGTATATAACAATCTGTTTGTGTCTTTGTAATGTCGACTTTCCAGGGAAATAGACTGGATACATTGCCATCATGGATGACTAACTGATTAAGTGATAGTCTGTTTCTAAAATGCTTCTTTTGACCATTGAATAAGGTTTTAATGAATGAATACTCAAAGTTTTAATCAGGGGTTAGGGGTTCAATCCCCAGCTCCTGCATGTCCAATGTGTCCTTGGGCAAGACACTTAACCCCAAGTTGCACCCGCTGCATATGGCGGCATATGAATGTGAATGAATGGATTAGTTAATACTGATGGTCACTTTACATAGCAGCCTCTGCCATCAGGGTGTGAATGGGTGTGAATGTGTAGGCATCAGCATTACAGAGAGAGAAGCCTGATGGGGGACTGATGCTCAGGCATGAGCTCTTATTTTGAAAGGGTTTTCCTTTTTATCCTAAATATAAGATGTCTTTGGTGTTGATGTCACAGACTTTGCTACCAACAACATGAAACCATTTTAACATTTCTTTTTTTTTTGGGGGGGGATAATGGAAAGTGAAAGAGTTTTAGTGATGGCAGCATCAAGTTAACTAGTGAGTCAGTTTGTTCTTAAAATAGGTGCCTTTAGTGCAAGCAGCAACCTCAGGTGTTAAAAAAAGAAACCAATTCAGAGGTGCAAAAAAACTGCAGTGTCCACTTGAGGCTGGCTGCACAAGCCAGTCACATACACACCCATGTTAAAAAGCCCTTTTTACAGCAGAAATGAACAAGTTACAGCCTGGTTAAAAATACAATTTTGGTCTGAATAGTTCATGTCTTAATCAGCAAAGACAATACGGTGGGTGAATTTATTTTATAACTCATCAGTTTTGATTTCATGCAGGATAAAAGTTATGCATAATTAAGGGTTTGACTGATATAACTGCAACCTGACATGTTGTAGTTGTTTGCAAGGAGGTGTAAGTCTCGCCTCAGCTCAACCTCTTTGCCTGTTACTAGGTTGAGGAAAACTTAGGATAAGACAGTATTTTGAAAATGGTGACCATCATCATTGGGCTTCAAAACGCCCCTTCAGTAAGGTGACATCACTGAGACTACATGCATTTTTTATACAGTCTATGGTTTAATGTAAGTTTACCAGCAGCATAGTGTGATTGTATAAGTATCTGTAACATGTATTCATACAGTATGTGCGTGTTGGAAACATAACAAGGTTAAACCGATCAATATGGTGATCAATGCAAAACGGAGCAATCATTACTAATCCTGCGTGTGTTCCTCTTCATGTCCTGATCTGCATATTCAGTGAATTGTACTGAACTGAACAGAACATTTGCATCCACTTTCATGTAAGGGTTAATAAAAAACCTGACTGTGCTGATTTTGTTTTGGTGCATGTAGCACTTTTCTCAGTGTTTATTTTATACATATATAAAGCAGGATGTCCAAGAAGTCCAGTGGCTGTAGACAGTTGTTGGGTCAATGCAGAGCGACAATATGTATAAACACAGAGACTCACATGTCACAGTATGTGAGTGACAAAACCATAAATGGATTACTGGTCAAACTGTTTGTCCTCCTCTCTATAGATTCTAATGTGCCAGATATTTCTGTCTCACGGGCTCTCACATTAGCAACATAACCACTAAATCAAACCTACTGGATGCAAAGGATGGCTTTTATAACAGTTAACTATTTAGGTTCACAAAAGTGTATATTCCATTTTAGTCCTCCTAGTCCTTCTTTAGCCAAAACAGGCTGTCAAAGTAACTTGCTGAATTTTTCCACAACTTTATTAACTTCAAAGGTTATAACTACAAAGAAATATATTAAGAGAACAAACACATTCAGACACAGACATGCAGAGCTGAGTCGAAGCAAAACACTGGAGAGAGACAGACCCTCCACAGGTGATGGTGACGGTCTGGGGCGCAGTGCTGGGTTCAACAGTCCATGACCTGTCTGGTCAAACACACACACACACATAAAACTACATATAAAACCACAGAGTGACATGGTAGCTCAGCTAACTTGGACTCATTATCACCTGGCTCTTACATGCACTTCTGACCATCCAGAAACAACATACACAAACCCACACACACATACAAAGACACACATACATCTGGCTCAGGCGCTGGTATCGGTTAAGAGTCACCAAGCAGGATTTGAACCACATCCCCGACAACCACAGGGGTGTCAGTGTGTGGGCCTGTGTGCATATATTTGCAATAGAGCCTGTGTGTGTGTGTGTGCGCTTGTCCTTGTGGCTGTCAAAGTGTGTCTCAGAGGACCAGCAAAACAGGCCCCTGCTATCGATACCCTCAGAGTGTCACACACGCCTGACTGAGCAGCTACAGGAAGGAGGAAATGAGAGGATTTGGAGTGTGACATTTGCGACTGTGTTTGAGAAAGTGTATGGTTCAGTGTTTGCGTGTGTTTGTGTTCGAGTGCAGGCCGTATTTCCTCGTCAGTCTGCGAGGTTGCATGGGTCAACGAGATGGTCTGTGTGTAGTAAGAGGGAGCAATGGAGCATTCAGACTTTGCTTCACTGCAAGTGTTTGTGTCAGAAAGAGAGGGTTCAGTGTATGTCAGAGTGGTGCAGGTAACTCTAGTCGAAGAAATAAACTGAGAGGAAGTGGAGAAGGATAAAGGTGGATGAAAGGGAAGGAAGAAAGAAAAGAAGGGAGTGGGAAAGGTAGAAGGAGTTAGAAAGAAAAAAGGGGCGATAAATGTCAGACGAGAAACAAATGTCATGAAGGGACAGCTTTAAACTAAAAAGCTCTGTGTGGACTGCACAAGGCCTAAATATTAACACTAATGCATTGAAATTGAAGAGTCCACTAAATGAAATGATCTGGATGGGAAGAGACCAAATTAGATGTGAGTAAATCAGAACCCATTTCACCTACTTCAAAGAATCTTATTTTGATTCAGAGCGTTTCGTTCGATTTTAACACTTTCTTAACAGCACCATTACCAGAGATTAGTTTATGCCATTTCAAAATAAAAGTTCTTTCACTTTTGGTTTTGCAAAAGAAGCCCCAGTCTGTTTTTTGTCTGTTATACATTAAGAGTTTTTTAATTAGAGACTTTAGACTCTCTCACAGCTGTAAGCTTCCAAAGGTTTGCTTTCATGAAAGGGAAATACTACACAAGATGAACGTTTGAAAAAAATACAGTGGGTTAGTACACATCAACTACCAATCACATCCATCCTGTCTGCTTCAGGGGTGGAGCCAAGGGGTGGCCACCCTAAGAATCTGATTGGCAACCCCAATGGCCATCCCAAAATCCTGAACTATCACTGGCTAGCTGCCTCGTCAGAGGCGGGAACAGTGTGTAAATCAATTTTTTGGGCTCTTACAAAAGGCTTAAATCTTTCTTTTCTTTTTAATGCAGCCTATTGCATTTTGGTATTACTTTAAATTGGAACTTTGAACATACATCCTTTTTTCAGTACTTAAATAATTAAGCAAAGAAGATTTCAATATTGCTACTCTTTTTAAGGTTAACACATGCATGGTTGTATAACATTTATTTAGCATTTTAATGTAAGTATGGAAAGTAGATATGAATAGCATTTTTTACCCTTTCTATCTCTGCTTATCATTTATCGGTGCACGTGCGCGCACTTTCGGCCACCACTGCAGAAGTCAGTAGGCCCAGTTAGGCCAGCCCAGTCAAAAAAGTCTGGCTCTGTCACTGGTCTGCTTCACAGTGTTTCAAATGGTTTGATTCCAGTGTTGTGCAACAACTTGCAAGGTTTTGTAAATTCCCATTGAACCTTTTGTCTGTGACTCATTAATAAAGATATCTAAAAGAAACAACTACATGCTCTGAAAAGATTGATCAACATGGGTTTCTACATGCCAAAGGAAATATTTTCTCACTCTAAATAAGAGTGTTGAAATGATCAGAAAGTAGAAGTGCCAGAGAGAAATCTCAAAAGCTATAAGGAATTATGAGTGGGTGTTTTTACTGCAATTTTAAGTCTTGTGTAACTTTGTACCTATGACATTTTGCTGATAGTTTGTGTAGGGAGGATCTAACCGAGCAGCCAAAATGTAAATTTTCGACAAGAGGGTTATTGAAATTAAGATCTGTGTGCTTTCTTTTTCCCAACAGCTACAGCAATTTTCTAGTTTTCAAGGCAATTTGCCTCAAGTATCACTTAGAATCCGACCAGCTAGTGCTGTTATAGTCAGATTTTGGTCCCCAGCGAGAGGGCAAGAGAGTGAGAGAAGACATTGCAAATTGAGAAAGACAAAGAAAAGGTGTAATTGAAAAAAGGACTGAAGGCAAATGATTGAAAGAGGAAGAAAAAGAAAGTTGAGGAGAGTGAAGAGTTCTTTGATGAATTGGTTTGGAATGAGAGCAGAGTGCTGGAGAGAGCAGTGAAAACAAACTGGACTGAAGCATTTATTTACACTCTGCTTCTCAATTAAGTCAAATAGGCCACTTTAACGAGGCTGACATTTCAACAGCATAATGAGAGACGGAAAGCTGAGGGTCCTTTTGCAGGATGTACCGCAACTGTGGCTGAGAGTTTGGATTTAGGTGCACGGAAAATGTGCACATGAAAATACACTCATAGTGCACAGCGTTTTGTGTATTACTCTTTCCGTACAAGGATGCGCATGTGTTTCTTTGCATGTGAGTTTGTTCCCACTTGTACACTTGTGTTTATTCATATTTTGCCGTGCGGTCTCAATCCCTCATCCCTCTCCTCCTCTGTCTCCGGCGCTCCTCTGCAGCAGCCTTTGTATAAACAGGACAATCTGGAAAGCTTCAGCAGGCGGCCCGGGAATGTTAACAGGCTGCATCGTAACATTACACCTACAGGAGTGTGTGGGTGTCTGCAAGTGTGAGAGAGGGAGTGAGTGAAAGAGGTACAAAGAGAGAGGGAGAGAGAGAGAAGAGGCTGATGGAGGGATGTGAAGGTAGAGTGTGTATACCGGTGTAATAGAGCAAAAGAGGGAGATTGGCTAGATGTAGAGAGAAGAAGGATGGAAAGTGGAGGTTTGGTTTCCCGTGTGTGTGTGTTCGTGTGTGTGTGCGTGTATACCCCTAGGAATGCAGCACTTTGGAGCTCAGGGGAAACTCCCTTTGTGGTAATGTTTTAAGCAGCTAATAAACTCTCATGGCTGAAAGGATGAAACCCTATCCAGACCAGGTGAAAACCATTTCTGGCGCTTTTGTGTTTATATGTGAGCGAATGCACAGACTCTCCCGTGTGTGTGTACATGTGTGTTTGTACCGGTGCACAATCACATTGCACACATGTTCTGTCTTCATGTGTAAAATGTCTGTGTGAAGGGTAACAGCTTTATTCTCAGAGGGATCTTTGTGAGCATGTTTCATGCTTTACCACAGAACAGAACTCCTGCTGAAAAGATCCATGAAGTGGACATCAGCACACCTTCACCAAAATAGAAGAGGCTCTGAGTAATAGGCCTTTCATAGTTGGACACATGACACGGAAAGTATTAGTTGACTTAGCAATTAAGCTCTACAACTAAAAATGTTAAAATTTACCCCCAAATTGTCACCTCCTTCAGGGATTGCCAAACTTTTCAGCTCATGACCTAATCAAGAGTGTCAGAGACTGGGGACCCCCACCCTCCCTGGAGTTGGTTAAGGCATATATTGTAGCACACAGCCATGCTCACGCATTCATTATCCAAACCCTGGTAACACAAAAAGACAACAGCCCAAAAAGCACAACATTATATATTAGTTTATTGTAAGAAAGGCTAGAAGCAGAATACAAGTCATTTCTGTGTAGAGACTTTAGCACTGAGTTGACGTACAAATCTTATAAATAAATAGACACACAGGTGTGTTCATCATTATGTGTAAAGAGCAGACACATACATTGTTGCTGTCGTGCAGAATTACATTTGTAAGTATTTTATATAATAATTTCATTTTCATTTCACCATAAGGTTTTATTTACAATTGGACTACTTTAGTATATATTGTCCAGTAATGGGTAAAACATATCATTTTAAATCATTTTGAATTTGTATTCGTTTTTCTTGCAAGCCCCCAAGAGGATCCCCGACCACCACTTTGAGAACCAAAGTATTAAAGCACCATGCTTTTCTAGTTAGCGTTTCCCCCCCTGCACTAAAATCCACAAGTTCTGAGATGTTGCAGGAAAAGAAAACCATCATCCAAGCAGGATTCATCTGTTGTGGCATGTAAACTGAAGAAGCATTTATTTCTGCAGTTTGACAATCAAGAAATATTTTCTCTTTTTAAACAACTGCATGTTCCAGAGAGATAGCATTGTTAAAAAAAAACTCTGTTTATTGTGATTTTTCCAGCTATTGTGAATGTATTTGTTTTCACAAGACACAAACTGACTTTATTTGCGAGAGTTGGACAGAAAAAAAAGGGATCTGAAGAACAATGGATAAAAAAATTGAACCAGTGTTGACAATCGTAGTTCTTCTTTCAGTGCACAGAAGTACGTCTGACTGTGGAGTGACACACTAAACAAAAATAAGCTGAGTTTTATCTGCACAAATATTTGATAATGTACCTGTCAGCTCAGTTTATGTTCCTCCTGTCTCCTCTCTTCTTCTCACATGTCTGTGAGATGTTAACAAATGTGTGTGGATACTGTAAATACAAAGCTGAACAAATGCAGATACACACACACACACACACACACACACACACACACACACACACACACACACACACACACACACACACACACACACACACACAAGGCCCATAGAGGATAAGTGAACACCGTCATTCCCCACAGCATCTTCATGTAACAAATCTATAATCAGTGTGAAAAGGGCAGCATGTTGTCAAACACACATACATGATGGATTTTAAAAACCACATCCTCAAAAACAATATTTAAAAACCCACATTTCTGTTAAATGTTGCAAAATTTATTATAAATTGTGAAAAGTGCAATAAATACTGAAGTTTAAGGTTCCTCTGACTCTCCTCTGTGTTTTTCCCCATAATTTGGTCCGACTTTTATCACATTACAACATTCATTCAAGTGAATAATGAACAAATCACAATTGCTGCAGAGCTTAAAATGAAATGACACAGAGAATAATGTCACACTTTGCTTGTTAGCTTATTTGCATTTCAGACTCGGCTCACAAAGCAGAGCTGCGATGGACGCCACATTCTGGAAAATTAATTAAGTCCCTGTTGACTATAAAACACATTTCTCAGTATCATCAGTGCTCTTAAATGCTTGTTGCAAGTCTAGCGCTTTAAATTCTCTCATGACTGAAGAGTGTAAAATGTTTCTCCATGGGGACAATGTTCTGTATGAGTACATGAGAGTGCATGAGTGTGTGTGTGTGTGTGTGTGTGTGTGTGTGCGTGCGTGCGTGCGTGCGTGCGTGCGTGTGTGTGTGTGTGTGTGTGTGTGTGTGTGTGGGGGGGGGCACTGATGAAGAACATTATTTAAAAAGCTCCTGGAGTCCACTCCATTTCAAATGCTTTTATGTTCCGTGGATTAGTTCCATATCAGTTTCCATGAGAAAAGCACTGCCAGTTTTCTTTCACCATGGTACACATTCAAAACGTGGTTTGGCACAAGTCATAAAGCTTTGTCACTGTTTTGCTAAAGTTCCCCTAAAACCTCTCCTCACAAAGTCCTTCCAAAGCAAAGCACACATTCAGAGATTACCGTTGATCCGCATCAAAAGTGTCAACAAAAAAGATATCCTGACCTCAAACACACCCTGATCTTCTCACTGCCACTGCACTGTTCCTCCTCTAAAACTGATTATTTTTCCTGTAATTTGCTATTTGTCATACTTACATGTTTAAACAAAGCAACAGTTTTGTCCAGATCCCTCAGACAATGTTCATACAAATGGACACAGTGAAAGAGATACAACAAATATGTCCAAATGTCTGTTATACAACAGACAATTAATCTGGCTTTTCTTTTCCTGGTACATTTTTAAAATGGCCATGCTCTTTGTCTGATGGAATATAACGCAAGATAATTCTTTCACACCACCAGGTGAGCTAGGTTTTGTTGATTAAAGAACATAGCTCCTGTATGTAGTAAAGATGTATTTGATGACTAGGTGACTATCTGGTTATATTTGTATTCAATTTGATGTAAAACACTACTGTGTTTTCACAAAAGTGCCGTAATCAAGCTTAGCTGTCATCTTACATTCATATTGATTCCGCAACGTCACATTATTGGTGTCCCAGTCTGTGAATTCACATTGCGTTGAGGTAGCACGGTACAGCGGGAGCTCCACATACACACACAGTCAGACATGCACGCACACACAGCGTTTCGCTCCCCTGCTGGCTCAGCTGAAACGGCTTCTGTTACTATCTCTGATTACGGTACAGAGCGATTACACCCCCGCAATATTCAGATTGAAGGTGAAATGTCACAGGGGCGGAAATATCACGGCTTGAAACGGCAGCCTGTACAGGGCTAAAGTGTAACATAGACACATGAGGATATTGTATGCTGTTATTTTCTTCTTCATTGGGGTGTCCATGTTCTGGTCTCTCTCTACATTTGATCATGAAAAACACCTATAAGAGCCTCTTCTATGTCTACTGGGAAACACAATTGTGAGATTCAACAGCAAAGTTTATCACAACCTGCCTGAGGATAACCAGTGGAACCTGAACACACAACCACAGACACACACAGACATAAATCTACACACACACACACACACACACACACACACACACACACACACACACACACACACACACACACGCACACACACACACACACACACACACACACACACACACACACACATGGTAGGCCCTGAATATCTGCACACAACACCAATCTATCGTTTTCTTTTATTTGAACTATCGTTATTATAACATTATATATTGTTGTTTTATATATTGTTGCAATTGTTGTATTTGAATTGTTGATGCTTTGGCAATATTGTCTTGAAATTCATGCCAATTAAGCAATTGATTTGAAAACATACAATCTCTGTTCTGCAGAGAAAAACCTGAAGATTCAAGGTTCAGGATTCACTTTATTTGTCCCACAAAGTGAGACGTTTGTCTCAGGCTCTACACCCATACTGCAGCCATGAAAAGACAACAGTCCACATCATTCACATTAACCTTAAAACAATGAAAATTATAAAATATTGTCCGGGAAAAAAATAAGAATATAAATAACAGCTTCTTAAAATACAAGTGCAAAACCTGAAGTCAGAGTTCAGAGCAGAATGATGATGTAGGTGAAGCTGATCACATGGATTGAATTTACACCTACAGAAGATCAAAACACAACGTGGGCCAGTTAACGTCCAGTTATGGTCAGACAGATCTGATCACGACCCATTCATACATGAATTTACATTTTGTTTTTCCTCTTAACCAGATGACATGGAAACAGAGTGCATGTTAATTTGAGGTGTGAATATTTACTTTGTCCGGACCACACAGTGCTGTCTAAGATGTTTCTCTATGCTCATGACAAACTGAAAGCTAATAACAAAAACTACTTCGATTAAATCCTCAAAATGAGACAGGACTAGATTTTTAAAGGTGCACTATGTAGATTTGGTAGTTAAATTTGAAAGTTGGAGAAGTGAAACAATTCTATGCTTTATTTTCTGAACTAAATACACAAACTTTATTCAAAGGAAAAAATGTGTCCCTGGAACATTGTTTGGAGCTAAAAAGCTACCAGGAGAGTTACGGTTTTACTGTTGCGGCCCCCCACCATAACTTCTCACGTAGCATTTATATCTTCAAACAGTGTTACAGGGACCAAATTTTCCTCTGAGGACAGTTTGTGTATAGAGTTATGAACATATACAACAACATTTGTAAATGTCTCCAACGTTCACATTTCTCTACCAAAGCTCCATAGTGCACCTTTAAGCTAGGCGCATAATTTAGTCTAAATATTTATAATCAGAAAATGACAGATGTTAATGGTGATGAATGAAAGAAGTTCACTGTTTGGTTCCATAAGCCATAAAACTAGTAAATGTAAAAGCTTCCATGACATTAGTCATCACGCAGTTGTCATTCAAACTTCTTCAAAGTAACTTTTATTCAAAAAACACAAAGAGAGGAAACAGGGAAGAAAGACCGCAGAACGATGTTATTGTGTGACAGAGGAGATGGCATAGCACTAAGCCCATGAAGTCATTGGAGGCAGCAAAAGCATCTGATCAAACAGAGAAGAAGAAGCCCACGTCTGGTCAGCGTGACCACCGTCCATCTACGGCCAAATGTAGGTTGTTTTTTTTAAATCATGAATTCCACTTTAACCAAACCAAGCAAATTTGGAAGTTACACAAAACTGTTGCTTTAACATGTTCTCCCATTAACAAATCATTTTATGACCTTTACAAAACATCGACAATCATTGAAAGACCAACATACACACACAAGCATGCACACACCCACACACTCACACACACGCACGCACGCACGCACGCACGCACGC